>OY720625.1:29383288-31883288 GCA_963170105.1 Cantharis lateralis | reverse complement strand
TGCAATAATAATTAGAAGCTATCAATTTTAAGTTCTGTATTTGACAATTACTAGTTCAGATCTTCAAGTTATAATTTGAAATAATAAATTGAATTTAACAAATCTAAGTTCTGTAATTCACTATTACAAGTTCAGTTCTTCAAGTTATAATTTACAATAATAATTAGAAGCTATCAATTTTAAGTTCTGTATTTGACAATTACAAGTTCAGATCTTCAAGTTATAATTTGCACTAATAATTTGTATTTAACAATTAGAAGTTCTGTATTTGACAATTACAAGTTCAGACATTCAAGTTTTAATTTGCAATAATAATTAGAAGCTATTAATTTTAAGTTCTGTATTTGAAAATTACTAGTTCAGATCTTCAAGTTATAATTTGCACTAATAATTTGTATTTAACAATTAGAAGTTCTGTATTTGACAATTCCAAGTTCAGTTCTTCAAGTTATAATTTGCACTAATAATTTGTATTTAACAATTAGAAGTTCTGTATTTGACAATTACAAGTTCAGATCTTCAAGTTATAATTTGCAATAATAATTAGAAGCTATCAATTTTAAGTTATGTATTTGCCAATTACAAGTTCAGATCTTGAAGTTATAATTTACAACAATAATTAGAAGCTATCAATTTTAAGTTCTGTATCTGACAATTACAAGTTCAGATCTTCAAGTTATAATTTGCAATAATAATTAGAAGCTATCAATTTTAAGTTCTGTATTTGACAATTACTAGTTCAGATCTTCAAGTTATAATTTGAAATAATAAATTGAATTTAACAAATCTAAGTTCTGTAATTCACTATTACAAGTTCAGTTCTTCAAGTTATAATTTACAATAATAATTAGAAACTATCAATTTTAAGTTCTGTATTTGACAATTACAAGTTCAGATCTTCAAGTTATAATTTGCACTAATAATTTGTATTTAACAATTAGAAGTTCTGTATTTGACAATTACAAGTTCAGACATTCAAGTTATAATTTGCAATAATAATTAGAAGCTATTAATTTTAAGTTCTGTATTTGACAATTACAAGTTCAGATCTTCAAGTTATAATTTGAAATAATAATTAGTAGCTATCAATTTTATGTTCTGTATTTGACAATTACAAGTTCAGATCTTCAAGTTATAATATGCAATAATAATTAGAAGCTATCAATTTTAAGTGCTGTATTTGACAATTACTAGTTCAGATCTTCAAGTTATAATTTGCATTAATAATTTGTATTTAACAATTAGAAGTTCTGTATTTGACAATTACAAGTTCAGATCTTCAAGTTATAATTTGCACTAATAATTTGTATTTAACAATTAGAAGTTCTGTATTTGACAATTACAAGTTCAGATCTTCAAGTTATAATTTGCAATAATAATTAGAAGCTATCAATTTTAAGTTCTGTATTTGACAATTACTAGTTCAGATCTTCAAGTTATAATTTGCACTAATAATTTGTATTTAACAATTAGAAGTTCTGTATTTGACTATTACAAGTTCAGATCTTCGAATTATTATTTGCAATCTTAGTTAGAATTTAACAATTCGAAGTTCTGTATTTACCTATTACAGGTTCAGATCTTCAAGTTATAATTTGCAATCACAATTTGTATTTAACAATGCTAAGTTGCGTATTTGTCTATTACAAGTTCAGATCTTCAAATTATAATTTGCAATAATAATTAGAGGCTATCAATTTTAAGTTCTGTATTTGACAATTACAAGTTCAGATCTTCAAGTTATAATTTGAAATAATAAATTGAATTTAACAAATCTAAGTTCTGTAATTCACTATTACAAGTTC
The DNA here is from genome assembly GCA_963170105.1 of Cantharis lateralis. Taxonomy (NCBI): domain Eukaryota; kingdom Metazoa; phylum Arthropoda; class Insecta; order Coleoptera; family Cantharidae; genus Cantharis; species Cantharis lateralis. The sequence continues at coordinate 31,881,483 of OY720625.1, read as the reverse complement.
AGTTCTTCAAGTTATAATTTACAATAATAATTAGAAGCTATCAATTTTAAGTTCTGTATTTGACAATTACAAGTTCAGATCTTCAAGTTATAATTTGCAATAATAATTAGAAGCTATCAATTTTAAGTTCTGTATTTGACAATTACTAGTTCAGATCTTCAAGTTATAATTTGAAATAATAAATTGAATTTAACAAATCTAAGTTCTGTAATTCACTATTACAAGTTCAGTTCTTCAAGTTATAATTTACAATAATAATTAGAAGCTATCAATTTTAAGTTCTGTATTTGACAATTACAAGTTCAGATCTTCAAGTTATAATTTGCACTAATAATTTGTATTTAACAATTAGAAGTTCTGTATTTACAATTACAAGTTCAGACATTCAAGTTTTAATTTGCAATAATAATTAGAAGCTATTAATTTTGAGTTCTGTATTTGAAAATTACTAGTTCAGATCTTCAAGTTATAATTTGCACTAATAATTTGTATTTAACAATTAGAAGTTCTGTATTTGACAATTCCAAGTTCAGTTCTTCAAGTTATAATTTGCACTAATAATTTGTATTTAACAATTAGAAGTTCTGTATTTGACAATTACAAGTTCAGATCTTCAAGTTATAATTTGCAATAATAATTAGAAGCTATTAATTTTAAGTTCTGTATTTGCCAATTACAAGTTCAGATCTTGAAGTTATAATTTACAATAATAATTAGAAGCTATCAATTTTAAGTTCTGTATCTGACAATTACAAGTTCAGATCTTCAAGTTATAATTTGCAATAATAATTAGAAGCTATCAATTTTAAGTTCTGTATTTGACAATTACTAGTTCAGATCTTCAAGTTATAATTTGAAATAATAAATTGAATTTAACAAATCTAAGTTCTGTAATTCACTATTACAAGTTCAGTTCTTCAAGTTATAATTTACAATAATAATTAGAAACTATCAATTTTAAGTTCTGTATTTGACAATTACAAGTTCAGATCTTCAAGTTATAATTTGCACTAATAATTTGTATTTAACAATTAGAAGTTCTGTATTTGACAATTACAAGTTCAGACATTCAAGTTATAATTTGCAATAATAATTAGAAGCTATTAATTTTAAGTTCTGTATTTGACAATTACAAGTTCAGATCTTCAAGTTATAATTTGAAATAATAATTAGTAGCTATCAATTTTATGTTCTGTATTTGACAATTACAAGTTCAGATCTTCAAGTTATAATATGCAATAATAATTAGAAGCTATCAATTTTAAGTGCTGTATTTGACAATTACTAGTTCAGATCTTCAAGTTATAATTTGCACTAATAATTTGTATTTAACAATTAGAAGTTCTGTATTTGACAATTACAAGTTCAGATCTTCAAGTTATAATTTGCACTAATAATTTGTATTTAACAATTAGAAGTTCTGTATTTGACAATTACAAGTTCAGATCTTCAAGTTATAATTTGCAATAATAATTAGAAGCTATCAATTTTAAGTTCTGTATTTGACAATTACTAGTTCAGATCTTCAAGTTATAATTTGCACTAATAATTTGTATTTAACAATTAGAAGTTCTGTATTTGACTATTACAAGTTCAGATCTTCGAATTATTATTTGCAATCTTAGTTAGAATTTAACAATTCGAAGTTCTGTATTTACCTATTACAGGTTCAGATTTTCAAGTTATAATTTGCAATCACAATTTGTATTTAACAATGCTAAGTTGCGTATTTGTCTATTACAAGTTCAGATCTTCAAATTATAATTTGCAATAATAATTAGTAACTATCAATTTTAAGTGCTGTATTTGACAATTACTAGTTCAGATCTTCAAGTTATTATTTGCAATAATAATTAGAAGATATCAATTTTAAGTTCTGTATTTGACAATTACAAGGTCAGATCTTCAAGTTATAATTTACAATAATAATTAGAAGCTATCAATTTTAAGTTCTGTATTTGACAATTACTAGTTCAGATCTTGAAGTTATGATTTGCAATAATAATTAGAAGCTATCAATTTTAAGTTCTGTATTTGACAATTACTAGTTCAGATCTTCAAGTTATAATTTGTAATAATAATTTGAATTTAACAAATCTAAGTTCTGTAATTCACTATTACAAGTTCAGATCTTCAAGTTATAATTTACAATAATAATTAGAAGCTATCAATTTTAAGTTCTGTATTTGATAATTACCAGTTCAGATCTTCAAGTTATAATTTGCACTACTAATTTGAATTTAACAATTAAAAGTTCTGTATTTGACAATTACAAGTTCAGTTCTTCAAGTTATAATTTGCAATAATAATTAGAAGCTATCAATTTTAAGTTCTGTATTTGACAATTACAAGTTCAGATCTTCAAGTTATAAATTGAAATAATAATTAGAAGCTATCAATTTTAAGTTCCTTATTTGACAATTACAAGTTCAGATCTTCTAGTTATAATTTGCAATAATAATTAGAAGCTATCAATATTAAGTTCTGTATTTGAAAATTACTAGTTCAGATCTTCAAGTTATAATTTGCACTAATAATTTGTATTTAACAATTTGAAGTTCTGTATTTGACTATTACAAGTTCAGATCTTCAAGTTATAATTTACAATAATAATTAGAAGCTATCAATTTTAAGTTCTGTATTTGACAATTACAAGTTCAGATCTTCATGTTATAATTTGCAATAATAATTAGAAGCTATCAATTTTAAGTTCTGTATTTGACAATTACAAGTTCAGATCTTCAAGTTATAATTTGCAATAATAATTAGAAGCTATCAATTTTAAGTTCTGTATTTGACAATTACTAGTTCAGATCTTCAAGTTATAATTTGAAATAATAATTTGAATTTAACAAATCTAAGTTCTGTAGTTCACTATTACAAGTTCAGATCTTCAAGTTATAATTTACAATAATAATTAGAAGCTATCAATTTTAAGTTCTGTATTTGACAATTACTTGTTCAGATCTTCAAGTTATAATTTGCACTAATAATTTGTATTTAACAATTAGAAGTTCTGTATTTGACAATTACAAGTTCAGATCTTCAAGTTATAATTTGCAATAATAATTAGAAGCTATCAATTTAAAGTTCTATATTTGACAATTACAAGTTCAGATCTTCAAGTTATAATTTGCACTAATAATTTGTATTTAACAATTAGAAGTTCTGTATTTGACAATTACAAGTTCAGATCTTCTAGTTATAATTTGCAATAATAATTAGAAGCTATCAATTTTAAGTTCTGTATTTGACAATTACTAGTTCAGATCTTCAAGTTATAATTTGCACTAATAATTTGTATTTAATAATTAGAAGTTCTGTATTTGACTATTACAAGTTCAGATCTTCAAATTATTATTTGCAATAATAATTATAAGCTATCAATTTAAGTTCTGTATTTGACAATTACTAGTTCAGATTTTCAAGTTATAATTTGAAATAATAATTTGAATTTAACAAATCTAAGTTTTGTAATTCACTATTCCAAGTTCAGATCTTCAAGTTATAATTTGCAATAATAATAAGAAGCTTTCAATTTTAAGTTCTGTATTTGACAATTACAAGTTCAGATCTTCAAGTTATAATTTGCACTAATAATTTGTTTTTAACAGTTAGAAGTTCTGTATTTGACTATTACTAGTTCAGATTTTCAAATTATTATTTGCAATCTTAGTTTGAATTTAACAATTAGAAGTTCTGTATTTACCTATTACAAGTTCAGATCTTCAAGTTATAATTTGCACTAATAATTTGTATTTAACAATTCGATGTTCTGTATTTGACTATTACAAGTTCAGATTTTCAAGTTATAATTTGAACTATAATTATAAGCTATCAATTTTAAGTTCTGTATTTGACAATTACAAGTACAGATCTTCAAGTTATTATTTGCAATAATAATTAGAAGCTATCAATTTTAAGTTCTGTATTTGACAATTACAAGTTCATATTTTCTAGTTATAATTTGAAATAATAATTAGAAGCTATCAATTTTCAGTTCTGCATTTGACAATTACTAGTTCAGATCTTCAAGTTATAATTTGCAATAATAATTAGAAGCTATCAATTTTAAGTTCTGTATTTGACAATTACTAGTTCAGATCTTCAAGTTATAATTTGAAATAATAATTTGAATTTAACAAATCAAAGTTCTGTAATTCACTATTACAAGTTCAGATCTTCGAATTATTATTTGCAATCTTAGTTAGAATTTAACAATTCGAAGTTCTGTATTTACCTATTACAGGTTCAGATCTTCAAGTTATAATTTGCAATCACAATTTGTATTTAACAATGCTAAGTTGCGTATTTGTCTATTACAAGTTCAGATCTTCAAATTATAATTTGCAATAATAATTAGAAGCTATCAATTTTAAGTGCTGTATTTGACAATTACTAGTTCAGATCTTCAAGTTATTATTTGCAATAATAATTAGAAGATATCAATTTTAAGTTCTGTATTTGACAATTACAAGGTCAGATCTTCAAGTTATAATTTACAATAATAATTAGAAGCTATCAATTTTAAGTTCTGTATTTGACAATTACTAGTTCAGATCTTCAAGTTATGATTTGCAATAATAATTAGAAGCTATCAATTTTAAGTTCTGAATTTGACAATTACTAGTTCAGATCTTCAAGTTATAATTTGTAATAATAATTTGAATTTAACAAATCTAAGTTCTGTAATTCACTATTACAAGTTTAGATCTTCAAGTTATAATTTACAATAATAATTAGAAGCTATCAATTTTAAGTTCTGTATTTGATAATTACAAGTTCAGATCTTCAAGTTATAATTTGCACTACTAATTTGTATTTAACAATTAAAAGTTCTGTATTTGACAATTACAAGTTCAGATCTTCAAGTTATAATTTGCAATAATAATTAGAAGCTATCAATTTTAAGTTCTGTATTTGACAATTACAAGTTCAGATCTTCAAGTTATAAATTGAAATAATAATTAGAAGCTATCAATTTTAAGTTCTGTATTTGACAATTACAAGTTCAGATCTTCTAGTTATAATTTGCAATAATAATTAGAAGCTATCAATATTAAGTTCTGTATTTGAAAATTACTAGTTCAGATCTTCAAGTTATAATTTGCACTAATAATTTGTATTTAACAATTAGAAGTTCTGTATTTGACTATTACAAGTTCAGATCTTCAAATTATAATTTGCAATAATAATTAGTAACTATCAATTTTAAGTGCTGTATTTGACAATTACTAGTTCAGATCTTCAAGTTATTATTTGCAATAATAATTAGAAGATATCAATTTTAAGTTCTGTATTTGACAATTACAAGGTCAGATCTTCAAGTTATAATTTACAATAATAATTAGAAGCTATCAATTTTAAGTTCTGTATTTGACAATTACTAGTTCAGATCTTGAAGTTATGATTTGCAATAATAATTAGAAGCTATCAATTTTAAGTTCTGTATTTGACAATTACTAGTTCAGATCTTCAAGTTATAATTTGTAATAATAATTTGAATTTAACAAATCTAAGTTCTGTAATTCACTATTACAAGTTCAGATCTTCAAGTTATAATTTACAATAATAATTAGAAGCTATCAATTTTAAGTTCTGTATTTGATAATTACCAGTTTAGATCTTCAAGTTATAATTTGCACTACTAATTTGAATTTAACAATTAAAAGTTCTGTATTTGACAATTACAAGTTCAGTTCTTCAAGTTATAATTTGCAATAATAATTAGAAGCTATCAATTTTAAGTTCTGTATTTGACAATTACAAGTTCAGATCTTCAAGTTATAAATTGAAATAATAATTAGAAGCTATCAATTTTAAGTTCCTTATTTGACAATTACAAGTTCAGATCTTCTAGTTATAATTTGCAATAATAATTAGAAGCTATCAATATTAAGTTCTGTATTTGAAAATTACTAGTTCAGATCTTCAAGTTATAATTTGCACTAATAATTTGTATTTAACAATTTGAAGTTCTGTATTTGACTATTACAAGTTCAGATCTTCAAGTTATAATTTACAATAATAATTAGAAGCTATCAATTTTAAGTTCTGTATTTGACAATTACAAGTTCAGATCTTCATGTTATAATTTGCAATAATAATTAGAAGCTATCAATTTTAAGTTCTGTATTTGACAATTACAAGTTCAGATCTTCAAGTTATAATTTGCAATAATAATTAGAAGCTATCAATTTTAAGTTCTGTATTTGACAATTACTAGTTCAGATCTTCAAGTTATAATTTGAAATAATAATTTGAATTTAACAAATCTAAGTTCTGTAGTTCACTATTACAAGTTCAGATCTTCAAGTTATAATTTACAATAATAATTAGAAGCTATCAATTTTAAGTTCTGTATTTGACAATTACTTGTTCAGATCTTCAAGTTATAATTTGCACTAATAATTTGTATTTAACAATTAGAAGTTCTGTATTTGACAATTACAAGTTCAGATCTTCAAGTTATAATTTGCAATAATAATTAGAAGCTATCAATTTAAAGTTCTATATTTGACAATTACAAGTTCAGATCTTCAAGTTATAATTTGCACTAATAATTTGTATTTAACAATTAGAAGTTCTGTATTTGACAATTACAAGTTCAGATCTTCTAGTTATAATTTGCAATAATAATTAGAAGCTATCAATTTTAAGTTCTGTATTTGACAATTACTAGTTCAGATCTTCAAGTTATAATTTGCACTAATAATTTGTATTTAACAATTAGAAGTTCTGTATTTGACTATTACAAGTTCAGATCTTCAAATTATTATTTGCAATAATAATTATAAGCTATCAATTTAAGTTCTGTATTTGACAATTACTAGTTCAGATTTTCAAGTTATAATTTGAAATAATAATTTGAATTTAACAAATCTAAGTTTTGTAATTCACTATTCCAAGTTCAGATCTTCAAGTTATAATTTGCAATAATAATAAGAAGCTTTCAATTTTAAGTTCTGTATTTGACAATTACAAGTTCAGATCTTCAAGTTATAATTTGCACTAATAATTTGTTTTTAACAGTTAGAAGTTCTGTATTTGACTATTACAAGTACAGATCTTCAAGTTATTATTTGCAATAATAATTAGAAGCTATCAATTTTAAGTTCTGTATTTGACAATTACAAGTTCATATTTTCTAGTTATAATTTGAAATAATAATTAGAAGCTATCAATTTTAAGTTCTGCATTTGACAATTACTAGTTCAGATCTTCAAGTTATAATTTGCAATAATAATTAGAAGCTATCAATTTTAAGTTCTGTATTTGACAATTACTAGTTCAGATCTTCAAGTTATAATTTGAAATAATAATTTGAATTTAACAAATCAAAGTTCTGTAATTCACTATTACAAGTTCAGATCTTCGAATTATTATTTGCAATCTTAGTTAGAATTTAACAATTCGAAGTTCTGTATTTACCTATTACAGGTTCAGATCTTCAAGTTATAATTTGCAATCACAATTTGTATTTAACAATGCTAAGTTGCGTATTTGTCTATTACAAGTTCAGATCTTCAAATTATAATTTGCAATAATAATTAGAAGCTATCAATTTTAAGTGCTGTATTTGACAATTACTAGTTCAGATCTTCAAGTTATTATTTGCAATAATAATTAGAAGATATCAATTTTAAGTTCTGTATTTGACAATTACAAGGTCAGATCTTCAAGTTATAATTTACAATAATAATTAGAAGCTATCAATTTTAAGTTCTGTATTTGACAATTACTAGTTCAGATCTTCAAGTTATGATTTGCAATAATAATTAGAAGCTATCAATTTTAAGTTCTGAATTTGACAATTACTAGTTCAGATCTTCAAGTTATAATTTGTAATAATAATTTGAATTTAACAAATCTAAGTTCTGTAATTCACTATTACAAGTTTAGATCTTCAAGTTATAATTTACAATAATAATTAGAAGCTATCAATTTTAAGTTCTGTATTTGATAATTACAAGTTCAGATCTTCAAGTTATAATTTGCACTACTAATTTGTATTTAACAATTAAAAGTTCTGTATTTGACAATTACAAGTTCAGATCTTCAAGTTATAATTTGCAATAATAATTAGAAGCTATCAATTTTAAGTTCTGTATTTGACAATTACAAGTTCAGATCTTCAAGTTATAAATTGAAATAATAATTAGAAGCTATCAATTTTAAGTTCTGTATTTGACAATTACAAGTTCAGATCTTCTAGTTATAATTTGCAATAATAATTAGAAGCTATCAATATTAAGTTCTGTATTTGAAAATTACTAGTTCAGATCTTGAAGTTATAATTTGCACTAATAATTTGTATTTAACAATTAGAAGTTCTGTATTTGACTATTACAAGTTCAGATCTTCAAGTTATAATTTACAATAATAATTTGAATTTAACAAATCTAAGTTCTGTAGTTCACTATTACAAGTTCAGATCTTCAAGTTATAATTTACAATAATAATTAGAAGCTATCAATTTTAAGTTCTGTATTTGAAAATTACTAGTTCAGATCTTCAAGTTATAATTTGCACTAATAATTTGTATTTAACAATTTGAAGTTCTGTATTTGACTATTACAAGTTCAGATCTTCAAGTTATAATTTACAATAATAATTAGAAGCTATCAATTTTAAGTTCTGTATTTGACAATTACAAGTTCAGATCTTCATGTTATAATTTGCAATAATAATTAGAAGCTATCAATTTTAAGTTCTGTATTTGACAATTACAAGTTCAGATCTTCAAGTTATAATTTGCAATAATAATTAGAAGCTATCAATTTTAAGTTCTGTATTTGACAATTACTAGTTCAGATCTTCAAGTTATAATTTGAAATAATAATTTGAATTTAACAAATCTAAGTTCTGTAGTTCACTATTACAAGTTCAGATCTTCAAGTTATAATTTACAATAATAATTAGAAGCTATCAATTTTAAGTTCTGTATTTGACAATTACTTGTTCAGATCTTCAAGTTATAATTTGCACTAATAATTTGTATTTAACAATTAGAAGTTCTGTATTTGACAATTACAAGTTCAGATCTTCAAGTTATAATTTGCAATAATAATTAGAAGCTATCAATTTAAAGTTCTATATTTGACAATTACAAGTTCAGATCTTCAAGTTATAATTTGCACTAATAATTTGTATTTAACAATTAGAAGTTCTGTATTTGACAATTACAAGTTCAGATCTTCTAGTTATAATTTGCAATAATAATTAGAAGCTATCAATTTTAAGTTCTGTATTTGACAATTACTAGTTCAGATCTTCAAGTTATAATTTGCACTAATAATTTGTATTTAACAATTAGAAGTTCTGTATTTGACTATTACAAGTTCAGATCTTCAAATTATTATTTGCAATAATAATTATAAGCTATCAATTTAAGTTCTGTATTTGACAATTACTAGTTCAGATTTTCAAGTTATAATTTGAAATAATAATTTGAATTTAACAAATCTAAGTTTTGTAATTCACTATTACAAGTTCAGATCTTCAAGTTATAATTTTCAATAATAATAAGAAGCTATCAATTTTAAGTTCTGTATTTGACAATTACAAGTTCAGATCTTCAAGTTATAATTTGCACTAATAATTTGTTTTTAACAGTTAGAAGTTCTGTATTTGACTATTACTAGTTCAGATTTTCAAATTATTATTTGCAATCTTAGCTTGAATTTAACAATTAGAAGTTCTGTATTTACCTATTACAAGTTCAGATCTTCAAGTTATAATTTGCACTAATAATTTGTATTTAACAATTCGATGTTCTGTATTTGACTATTACAAGTTCAGATTTTCAAGTTATAATTTGAACTATAATTATAAGCTATCAATTTTAAGTTCTGTATTTGACAATTACAAGTACAGATCTTCAAGTTATTATTTGCAATAATAATTAGAAGCTATCAATTTTAAGTTCTGTATTTGACAATTACAAGTTCATATTTTCTAGTTATAATTTGAAATAATAATTAGAAGCTATCAATTTTAAGTTCTGCATTTGACAATTACTAGTTCAGATCTTCAAGTTATAATTTGCAATAATAATTAGAAGCTATCAATTTTAAGTTCTGTATTTGACAATTACTAGTTCAGATCTTCAAGTTATAATTTGAAATAATAATTTGAATTTAACAAATCTAAGTTCTGTAATTCACTATTACAAGTTCAGATCTTCGAATTATTATTTGCAATCTTAGTTAGAATTTAACAATTCGAAGTTCTGTATTTACCTATTACAGGTTCAGATCTTCAAGTTATAATTTGCAATCACAATTTGTATTTAACAATGCTAAGTTGCGTATTTGTCTATTACAAGTTCAGATCTTCAAATTATAATTTGCAATAATAATTAGAAGCTATCAATTTTAAGTGCTGTATTTGACAATTACTAGTTCAGATCTTCAAGTTATTATTTGCAATAATAATTAGAAGATATCAATTTTAAGTTCTGTATTTGACAATTACAAGGTCAGATCTTCAAGTTATAATTTACAATAATAATTAGAAGCTATCAATTTTAAGTTCTGTATTTGACAATTACTAGTTCAGATCTTCAAGTTATGATTTGCAATAATAATTAGAAGCTATCAATTTTAAGTTCTGAATTTGACAATTACTAGTTCAGATCTTCAAGTTATAATTTGTAATAATAATTTGAATTTAACAAATCTAAGTTCTGTAATTCACTATTACAAGTTTAGATCTTCAAGTTATAATTTACAATAATAATTAGAAGCTATCAATTTTAAGTTCTGTATTTGATAATTACAAGTTCAGATCTTCAAGTTATAATTTGCACTACTAATTTGTATTTAACAATTAAAAGTTCTGTATTTGACAATTACAAGTTCAGATCTTCAAGTTATAATTTGCAATAATAATTAGAAGCTATCAATTTTAAGTTCTGTATTTGACAATTACAAGTTCAGATCTTCAAGTTATAAATTGAAATAATAATTAGAAGCTATCAATTTTAAGTTCTGTATTTGACAATTACAAGTTCAGATCTTCTAGTTATAATTTGCAATAATAATTAGAAGCTATCAATATTAAGTTCTGTATTTGAAAATTACTAGTTCAGATCTTCAAGTTATAATTTGCACTAATAATTTGTATTTAACAATTAGAAGTTCTGTATTTGACTATTACAAGTTCAGATCTTCATGTTATAATTTGCAATAATAATTAGAAGCTATCAATTTTAAGTTCTGTATTTGACAATTACAAGTTCAGATCTTCAAGTTATAATTTGCACTAATAATTTGTATTTAACAATTAGAAGTTCTGTATTTGACAATTACAAGTTCAGACATTCAAGTTTTAATTTGCAATAATAATTAGAAGCTATTAATTTTAAGTTCTGTATTTGAAAATTACTAGTTCAGACCTTCAAGTTATAATTTGCACTAATAATTTGTATTTAACAATTAGAAGTTCTGTATTTGACAAATACAAGTTCAGACATTCAAGTTTTAATTTGCAATAATAATTAGAAGCTATTAATTTTAAGTTCTGTATTTGAAAATTACTAGTTCAGATCTTCAAGTTATAATTTGCACTAATAATTTGTATTTAACAATTAGAAGTTCTGTATTTGACAATTCCAAGTTCAGTTCTTCAAGTTATAATTTGCACTAATAATTTGTATTTAACAATTAGAAGTTCTGTATTTGAAAATTACAAGTTCAGATCTTCAAGTTATAATTTGCAATAATAATTTGAAGCTATCAATTTTAAGTTCTGTATTTGCCAATTACAAGTTCAGATCTTGAAGTTATAATTTACAATAATAATTAGAAGCTATCAATTTTAAGTTCTGTATCTGACAATTACAAGTTCAGATCTTCAAGTTATAATTTGCAATAATAATTAGAAGCTATCAATTTTAAGTTCTGTATTTGACAATTACTAGTTCAGATCTTCAAGTTATAATTTGAAATAATAAATTGAATTTAACAAATCTAAGTTCTGTAATTCACTATTACAAGTTCAGTTCTTCAAGTTATAATTTACAATAATAATTAGAAACTATCAATTTTAAGTTCTGTATTTGACAATTACAAGTTCAGATCTTCAAGTTATAATTTGCACTAATAATTTGTATTTAACAATTAGAAGTTCTGTATTTGACAATTACAAGTTCAGACATTCAAGTTATAATTTGCAATAATAATTAGAAGCTATTAATTTTAAGTTCTGTATTTGACAATTACAAGTTCAGATCTTCAAGTTATAATTTGAAATAATAATTAGTAGCTATCAATTTTATGTTCTGTATTTGACAATTACAAGTTCAGATCTTCAAGTTATAATATGCAATAATAATTAGGAGCTATCAATTTTAAGTGCTGTATTTGACAATTACTAGTTCAGATCTTCAAGTTATAATTTGCACTAATAATTTGTATTTAACAATTAGAAGTTCTGTATTTGACAATTACAAGTTCAGATCTTCAAGTTATAATTTGCACTAATAATTTGTATTTAACAATTAGAAGTTCTGTATTTGACAATTACAAGTTCAGATCTTCAAGTTATAATTTGCAATAATAATTAGAAGCTATCAATTAGAAGTTCTGTATTTGACTATTACAAGTTCAGATCTTCAAGTTATAATTTACAATAATAATTAGAAGCTATCAATTTTAAGTTCTGTATTTGACAATTACAAGTTCAGATCTTCATGTTATAATTTGCAATAATAATTAGAAGCTATCAATTTTAAGTTCTGTATTTGACAATTACAAGTTCAGATCTTCAAGTTATAATTTGCACTAATAATTTGTATTTAACAATTAGAAGTTCTGTATTTGACAATTACAAGTTCAGACATTCAAGTTTTAATTTGCAATAATAATTAGAAGCTATTAATTTTAAGTTCTGTATTTGAAAATTACTAGTTCAGATCTTCAAGTTATAATTTGCACTAATAATTTGTATTTAACAATTAGAAGTTCTGTATTTGACAATTACAAGTTCAGACATTCAAGTTTTAATTTGCAATAATAATTAGAAGCTATTAATTTTAAGTTCTGTATTTGAAAATTACTAGTTCAGATCTTCAAGTTATAATTTGCACTAATAATTTGTATTTAACAATTAGAAGTTCTGTATTTGACAATTCCAAGTTCAGTTCTTCAAGTTATAATTTGCACTAATAATTTGTATTTAACAATTAGAAGTTCTGTATTTGAAAATTACATGTTCAGATCTTCAAGTTATAATTTGCAATAATAATTTGAAGCTATCAATTTTAAGTTCTGTATTTGCCAATTTCAAGTTCAGATCTTGAAGTTATAATTTACAATAATAATTAGAAGCTATCAATTTTAAGTTCTGTATCTGACAATTACAAGTTCAGATCGTCAAGTTATAATTTGCAATAATAATTAGAAGCTATCAATTTTAAGTTCTGTATTTGACAATTACTAGTTCAGATCTTCAAGTTATAATTTGAAATAATAAATTGAATTTAACAATTAGAAGTTCTGTATTTGACAATTACAAGTTCAGACATTCAAGTTATAATTTGCACTAATAATTTGTATTTAACAATTAGAAGTTCTGTATTTGACAATTACAAGTTCAGACATTCAAGTTATAATTTGCAATAATAATTAGAAGCTATTAATTTTAAGTTCTGTATTTGACAATTACAAGTTCAGATCTTCAAGTTATAATTTGAAATAATAATTAGTAGCTATCAATTTTATGTTCTGTATTTGACAATTACAAGTTCAGATCTTCAAGTTATAATATGCAATAATAATTAGAAGCTATCAATTTTAAGTGCTGTATTTGACAATTACTAGTTCAGATCTTCAAGTTATAATTTGCACTAATAATTTGTATTTAACAATTAGAAGTTCTGTATTTGACAATTACAAGTTCAGATCTTCAAGTTATAATTTGCACTAATAATTTGTATTTAACAATTAGAAGTTCTGTATTTGACAATTACAAGTTCAGATCTTCAAGTTATAATTTGCAATAATAATTAGAAGCTATCAATTTTAAGTTCTGTATTTGACAATTACTAGTTCAGATCTTCAAGTTATAATTTGCACTAATAATTTGTATTTAACAATTAGAAGTTCTGTATTTGACTATTACAAGTTCAGATCTTCCAATTATTATTTGCAATCTTAGTTAGAATTTAACAATTCGAAGTTCTGTATTTACCTATTACAGGTTCAGATCTTCAAGTTATAATTTGCAATCACAATTTGTATTTAACAATGCTAGTTTGCGTATTTGTCTATTACAAGTTCAGATCTTCAAATTATAATTTGCAATAATAATTAGAAGCAATCAATTTTAAGTGCTGTATTTGACAATTACTAGTTCAGATCTTCAAGTTATTATTTGCAATAATAATTAGAAGATATCAATTTTAAGTTCTGTATTTGACAATTACAAGGTCAGATCTTCAAGTTATAATTTACAATAATAATTAGAAGCTATCAATTTTAAGTTCTGTATTTGACAATTACTAGTTCAGATCTTCAAGTTATAATTTGTAATAATAATTTGAATTTAACAAATCTAAGTTCTGTAATTCACTATTACAAGTTCAGATCTTCAAGTTATAATTTACAATAATAATTAGAAGCTATCAATTTTAAGTTCTGTATTTGATAATTACAAGTTCAGATCTTCAAGTTATAATTTGCACTACTAATTTGAATTTAACATTTAAAAGTTCTGTATTTGACAATTACAAGTTCAGATCTTCAAGTTATAATTTGCAATAATAATTAGAAGCTATCAATTTTAAGTTCTGTATTTGACAATTACAAGTTCATATTTTCTAGTTATAATTTGAAATAATAATTAGAAGCTATCAATTTTAAGTTCTGCATTTGACAATTACTAGTTCAGATCTTCAAGTTATAATTTGCAATAATAATTAGAAGCTATCAATTTTAAGTTCTGTATTTGACAATTACTAGTTCAGATCTTCAAGTTATAATTTGAAATAATAATTTGAATTTAACAAATCTAAGTTCTGTAATTCACTATTACAAGTTCAGATCTTCGAATTATTATTTGCAATCTTAGTTAGAATTTAACAAATCGAAGTTCTGTATTTACCTATTACAGGTTCAGATCTTCAAGTTATAATTTGCAATCACAATTTGTATTTAACAATGCTAAGTTGCGTATTTGTCTATTACAAGTTCAGATCTTCAAATTATAATTTGCAATAATAATTAGAAGCTATCAATTTTAAGTGCTGTATTTGACAATTACTAGTTCAGATCTTCAAGTTATTATTTGCAATAATAATTAGAAGATATCAATTTTAAGTTCTGTATTTGACAATTACAAGGTCAGATCTTCAAGTTATAATTTACAATAATAATTAGAAGCTATCAATTTTAAGTTCTGTATTTGACAATTACTAGTTCAGATCTTCAAGTTATGATTTGCAATAATAATTAGAAGCTATCAATTTTAAGTTCTGAATTTGACAATTACTAGTTCAGATCTTCAAGTTATAATTTGTAATAATAATTTGAATTTAACAAATCTAAGTTCTGTAATTCACTATTACAAGTTTAGATCTTCAAGTTATAATTTACAATAATAATTAGAAGCTATCAATTTTAAGTTCTGTATTTGATAATTACAAGTTCAGATCTTCAAGTTATAATTTGCACTACTAATTTGTATTTAACAATTAAAAGTTCTGTATTTGACAATTACAAGTTCAGATCTTCAAGTTATAATTTGCAATAATAATTAGAAGCTATCAATTTTAAGTTCTGTATTTGACAATTACAAGTTCAGATCTTCAAGTTATAAATTGAAATAATAATTAGAAGCTATCAATTTTAAGTTCTGTATTTGACAATTACAAGTTCAGATCTTCTAGTTATAATTTGCAATAATAATTAGAAGCTATCAATATTAAGTTCTGTATTTGAAAATTACTAGTTCAGATCTTCAAGTTATAATTTGCAATCACAATTTGTATTTAACAATGCTAGTTTGCGTATTTGTCTATTACAAGTTCAGATCTTCAAATTATAATTTGCAATAATAATTAGAAGCTATCAATTTTAAGTGCTGTATTTGACAATTACTAGTTCAGATCTTCAAGTTATTATTTGCAATAATAATTAGAAGATATCAATTTTAAGTTCTGTATTTGACAATTACAAGGTCAGATCTTCAAGTTATAATTTACAATAATAATTAGAAGCTATCAATTTTAAGTTCTGTATTTGACAATTACTAGTTCAGATCTTCAAGTTATAATTTGTAATAATAATTTGAATTTAACAAATCTAAGTTCTGTAATTCACTATTACAAGTTCAGATCTTCAAGTTATAATTTACAATAATAATTAGAAGCTATCAATTTTAAGTTCTGTATTTGATAATTACAAGTTCAGATCTTCAAGTTATAATTTGCACTACTAATTTGAATTTAACATTTAAAAGTTCTGTATTTGACAATTACAAGTTCAGATCTTCAAGTTATAATTTGCAATAATAATTAGAAGCTATCAATTTTAAGTTCTGTATTTGACAATTACAAGTTCATATTTTCTAGTTATAATTTGAAATAATAATTAGAAGCTATCAATTTTAAGTTCTGCATTTGACAATTACTAGTTCAGATCTTCAAGTTATAATTTGCAATAATAATTAGAAGCTATCAATTTTAAGTTCTGTATTTGACAATTACTAGTTCAGATCTTCAAGTTATAATTTGAAATAATAATTTGAATTTAACAAATCTAAGTTCTGTAATTCACTATTTCAAGTTCAGATCTTCGAATTATTATTTGCAATCTTAGTTAGAATTTAACAATTCGAAGTTCTGTATTTACCTATTACAGGTTCAGATCTTCAAGTTATAATTTGCAATCACAATTTGTATTTAACAATGCTAAGTTGCGTATTTGTCTATTACAAGTTCAGATCTTCAAATTATAATTTGCAATAATAATTAGAAGCTATCAATTTTAAGTGCTGTATTTGACAATTACTAGTTCAGATCTTCAAGTTATTATTTGCAATAATAATTAGAAGATATCAATTTTAAGTTCTGTATTTGACAATTACAAGGTCAGATCTTCAAGTTATAATTTACAATAATAATTAGAAGCTATCAATTTTAAGTTCTGTATTTGACAATTACTAGTTCAGATCTTCAAGTTATGATTTGCAATAATAATTAGAAGCTATCAATTTTAAGTTCTGAATTTGACAATTACTAGTTCAGATCTTCAAGTTATAATTTGTAATAATAATTTGAATTTAACAAATCTAAGTTCTGTAATTCACTATTACAAGTTTAGATCTTCAAGTTATAATTTACAATAATAATTAGAAGCTATCAATTTTAAGTTCTGTATTTGATAATTACAAGTTCAGATCTTCAAGTTATAATTTGCACTACTAATTTGTATTTAACAATTAAAAGTTCTGTATTTGACAATTACAAGTTCAGATCTTCAAGTTATAATTTGCACTACTAATTTGAATTTAACAATTAAAAGTTCTGTATTTGACAATTACAAGTTCAGATCTTCAAGTTATAATTTGCAATAATAATTAGAAGCTATCAATTTTAAGTTCTGTATTTGACAATTACAAGTTCAGATCTTCAAGTTATAAATTGAAATAATAATTAGAAGCTATCAATTTTAAGTTCTGTATTTGACAATTACAAGTTCAGATCTTCTAGTTATAATTTGCAATAATAATTAGAAGCTATCAATATTAATTTCTGTATTTGAAAATTACTAGTTCAGATCTTCAAGTTATAATTTGCACTAATAATTTGTATTTAACAATTAGAAGTTCTGTATTTGACTATTATAAGATCAGATCTTCAAGTTATAATTTAGAATAATAATTAGAAGCTATCAATTTTAAATTCTGTATTTGACAATTACAAGTTCAGATCTTCATGTTATAATTTGCAATAATAATTAGAAGCTATCAATTTTAAGTTCTGTATTTGACAATTACAAGTTCAGATCTTCAAGTTATAATTTGCAATAATAATTAGAAGCTATCAATTTTAAGTTCTGTATTTGACAATTACTAGTTCAGATCTTCAAGTTATAATTTGAAATAATAATTTGAATTTAACAAATCTAAGTTCTGTAATTCACTATTACAAGTTCAGATCTTCAAGTTATAATTTACAATAATAATTAGAAGCTATCAATTTTAAGTTCTGTATTTGACAATTACTTGTTCAGATCTTCAAGTTATAATTTGCACTAATAATTTGTATTTAACAATTAGAAGTTCTGTATTTGACAATTACAAGTTCAGATCTTCAAGTTATTATTTGCAATAATAATTAGAAGCTATCAATTTTAAGTTCTGTATTTGACAAGTACAAGTTCAGATCTTGAAGTTATAATTTACAATAATAATTAGAAGCTATCAATTTTAAGTTCTGTATTTAACAATTACAAGTTCAGATCTTCAAGTTATAATATGCAATAATAATTAGAAGCTATCAATTTTAAGTTCTGTATTTGACAATTACAAGTTCAGATCTTCAAGTTATAATTTGCACTAATAATTTGTATTTAACAATTAGAAGTTCTGTATTTGACAATTACAAGTTCAGACATTCAAGTTTTAATTTGCAATAATAATTAGAAGCTATTAATTTTAAGTTCTGTATTTGAAAATTACTAGTTCAGATCTTCAAGTTATAATTTGCACTAATAATTTGTATTTAACAATTAGAAGTTCTGTATTTGACAATTACAAGTTCAGACATTCAAGTTTTAATTTGCAATAATAATTAGAAGCTATTAATTTTAAGTTCTGTATTTGAAAATTACTAGTTCAGATCTTCAAGTTGTAATTTGCACTAATAATTTGTATTTAACAATTAGAAGTTCTGTATTTGACAATTCCAAGTTCAGTTCTTCAAGTTATAATTTGCACTAATAATTAGTATTTATCAATTAGAAGTTCAGATCTTCAAGTTATAATTTGCAATAATAATTTGAAGCTATCAATTTTAAGTTCTGTATTTGCCAATTACAAGTTCAGATCTTGAAGTTATAATTTACAATAATAATTAGAAGCTATCAATTTTAAGTTCTGTATCTGACAATTACAAGTTCAGATCTTCAAGTTATAATTTGCAATAATAATTAGAAGCTATCAATTTTAAGTTCTGTATTTGACAATTACTAGTTCAGATCTTCAAGTTATAATTTGAAATAATAAATTGAATTTAACAAATCTAAGTTCTGTAATTCACTATTACATGTTCAGTTCTTCAAGTTATAATTTACAATAATAATTAGAAACTATCAATTTTAAGTTCTGTATTTGACAATTACAAGTTCAGATCTTCAAGTTATAATTTGCACTAATAATTTGTATTTAACAATTAGAAGTTCTGTATTTGACAATTACAAGTTCAGACATTCAAGTTATAATTTGCAATAATAATTAGAAGCTATTAATTTTAAGTTCTGTATTTGACAATTACAAGTTCAGATCTTCAAGTTATAATTTGAAATAATAATTAGTAGCTATCCATTTTAAGTTCTGTATTTGACAATTACAAGTTCAGATCTTCAAGTTATAATTTACAATAATAATTAGAACCTATCAATTTTAAGTTCTGTATTTGACAATTACAAGTTAGATCTTCAAGTTATAATTTGCAATAATAATTAGAAGCTATCAATTTTAAGTTCTGTATTTGACAATTACTAGTTCAGATCTTCAAGTTATAATTTGAAATAATAATTTGAATTTAACAAATCTAAGTTCTGTAATTCACTATTACAAGTTCAGATCTTCAAGTTATAATTTACAATAATAATTAGAAGCTATCAATTTTAAGTTCTGTATTTGATAATTACAAGTTCAGATCTTCAAGTTATAATTTGCACTACTAATTTGTATTTAACAATTAGAAGTTCTGTATTTGACAATTACAAGTTCAGATCTTCAAGTTATAATTTGCAATAATAATTAGAAGCTATCAATTTTAAGTTCTGTATTTGACAATTACAAGTTCAGATCTTCAAGTTATAAATAGAAATTATAATTAGAAGCTATCAATTTTAAGTTCTGTATTTGACAATTACAAGTTCAGATCTTCTAGTTATAATTTGCAATAATAATTAGAAGCTATCAATATTAAGTTCAGTATTTGAAAATTACTAGTTCAGATCTTCAAGTTATAATTTGCACTAATAATTTGTATTTAACAATTAGAAGTTCTGTATTTGACAATTACAAGTTCAGATCTTCTAGTTATAATTTGCAATAATAATTAGAAGCTATCAATATTAAGTTCTGTATTTGAAAATTACTAGTTCAGATCTTCAAGTTATAATTTGTACTAATAATTTGTATTTAATAATTAGAAGTTCTGTATTTGACAATTACTAGTTCAGATCTTCAAGTTATAATTTGAAATAATAATTTGAATTTAACAAATCTAAGTTCTGTAATTCACTATTACAAGTTCAGATCTTCAAGTTATAATTTACAATAATAATTAGAAGCTATCAATTTTAAGTTCTGTATTTGACAATTACATGTTCAGATCTTCAAGTTATAATTTGCACTAATAATTTGTATTTAACAATTAGAAGTTCTGTAATTGACAATTACAAGTTCAGATCTTCAAGTTATAATTTGCAATAATAATTAGAAGCTATCAATTTTAAGTTCTGTATTTGACAATTACAAGTTCAGATCTTCAATTTATAATTTGCACTAATAATTTTTATTTAACAGTTAGAAGTTCTGTATTTGACTATTACTAAGTTCAGATTTTCAAATTATTATTTGCAATCTTAGTTTAAATTTAACAATTAGAAGTTCTGTATTTACCTATTACAAGTTCAGATCTTCAAGTTATAATTTGCACTAATAATTTGTATTTAACAATTAGAAGTTCTGTATTTGACTATTACAAGTTCAGATCTTCAAATTATTATTTGCAATAATAATTATAAGCTATCAATTTAAGTTTTGTATTTGACAATTACTAGTTCAGATCTTCAAGTTATAATTTACAATCACAATTTGTACTTAACAATGCTAAGTTGAGTATTTGTCTATTACAAGTTCAGATCTTCAAATTATAATTTGCAATAATAATTAGAAGCTATCAATTTTAAGTGCTGTATTTGACAATTACTAGTTCAGATCTTCAAGTTATTATTTGCAATAATAATTAGAAGATATCAATTTTAAGTTCTGTATTTGACAATTACAAGGTCAGATCTTCAAGTTATAATTTACAATAATAATTAGAAGCTATCAATTTTAAGTTCTGTATTTGACAATTACTAGTTCATATCTTCAAGTTATGATTTGCAATAATAATTAGAAGCTATCAATTTTAAGTTCTGTATTTGACAATTACTAGTTCAGATCTTCAAGTTATAATTTGTAATAATAATTTGAATTTAACAAATCTAAGTTCTGTAATTCACTATTACAAGTTCAGATCTTCAAGTTATAATTTACAATAATAATTAGAAGCTATCAATTTTAAGTTCTGTATTTGATAATTACAAGTTCAGATCTTCAAGTTATAATTTGCACTACTAATTTGAATTTAACAATTAAAAGTTCTGTATTTGACAATTACAAGTTCAGATCTTCAAGTTATAATTAGCAATAATAATTAGAAGCTATCAATTTTAAGTACTGTATTTGACAATTACAAGTTCAGATCTTCAAGTTATAAATTGAAATAATAATTAGAAGCTATCAATTTTAAGTTCCTTATTTGACAATTACAAGTTCAGATCTTCTAGTTATAATTTGCAATAATAATTAGAAGCTATCAATATTAAGTTCTGTATTTGAAAATTACTAGTTCAGATCTTCAAGTTATAATTTGCACTAATAATTTGTATTTAACAATTAGAAGTTCTGTATTTGACTATTACAAGTTCAGATCTTCAAGTTATAATTTACAATAATAAGTAGAAGCTATCAATTTTAAGTTCTGTATTTGACAATTACAAGTTCAGATCTTCATGTTATAATTTGCAATAATAATTAGAAGCTATCAATTTTAAGTTCTGTATTTGACAATTACAAGTTCAGATCTTCAAGTTATAATTTGCAATAATAATTAGAAGCTATCAATTTTAAGTTCTGTATTTGACAATTACTAGTTCAGATCTTCAAGTTATAATTTGAAATAATAATTTGAATTTAACAAATCTAAGTTCTGTAATTCACTATTACAAGTTCAGATCTTCAAGTTATAATTTACAATAATAATTAGAAGCTATCAATTTTAAGTTCTGTATTTGACAATTACTTGTTCAGATCTTCAAGTTATAATTTGCACTAATAATTTGTATTTAACAATTAGATGTTCTGTATTTGACAATTACAAGTTCAGATCTTCTAGTTATAATTTGCAATAATAATTAGAAGCTATCAATTTTAAGTTCTGTATTTGACAATTACTAGTTCAGATCTTCAAGTTATAATTTGCACTAATAATTTGTATTTAACAATTAGAAGTTCTGTATTTGACTATTACAAGTTCAGATCTTCAAATTATTATTTGCAATAATAATTATAAGCTATCAATTTAAGTTCTGTATTTGACAATTACTAGTTCAGATCTTCAAGTTATAATTTGAAATAATAATTTGAATTTAACAAATCTAAGTTTTGTAATTCACTATTACAAGTTCAGATCTTCAAGTTATAATTTGCAATAATAATTAGAAGCTATCAATTTTAAGTTCTGTATTTGACAATTACAAGTTCAGATCTTCAAGTTATAATTTGCACTAATAATTTGTTTTTAACAGTTAGAAGTTCTGTATTTGACTATTACTAGTTCAGATTTTCAAATTATTATTTACAATCTTAGTTTGAATTTAACAATTAGAAGTTCTGTATTTACCTATTACAAGTTCAGATCTTCAAGTTATAATTTGCACTAATAATTTGTATTTAACAATTCGATGTTCTGTATTTGACTATTACAAGTTCAGATTTTCAAGTTATAATTTGAACTATAATTATAAGCTATCAATTTTAAGTTCTGTATTTGACAATTACAAGTACAGATCTTCAAGTTATTATTTGCAATAATAATTAGAAGCTATCAATTTTAAGTTCTGTATTTGACAATAACAAGTTCAGATCTTCAAGTTATAATTTGAAATAATAATTAGAAGCTATCAATTTTAAGTTCTGCATTTGACAATTACTAGTTCAGATCTTCAAGTTTTAATTTGCAATAATAATTAGAAGCTATCAATTTTAAGTTCTGTATTTGACAATTACTAGTTCAGATCTTCAAGTTATAATTTGAAATAATAATTTGAATTTAACAAATCTAAGTTCTGTAATTCACTATTACAAGTTCAGATCTTCGAATTATTATTTGCAATCTTAGTTAGAATTTAACAATTGAAAGTTCTGTATTTACCTATTACAGGTTCAGATCTTCAAGTTATAATTTGCAATCACAATTTGTATTTAACAATGCTAAGTTGCGTATTTGTCTATTACAAGTTCAGATCTTCAAATTATAATTTGCAATAATAATTAGAAGCTATCAATTTTAAGTGCTTTATTTGACAATTACTAGTTCAGATCTTCAAGTTATTATTTGCAATAATAATTAGAAGATATCAATTTTAAGTTCTGTATTTGACAATTACAAGGTCAGATCTTCAAGTTATAATTTACAATAATAATTAGAAGCTATCAATTTTAAGTTCTGTATTTGACAATTACTAGATCAGATCTTCAAGTTATGATTTGCAATAATAATTAGAAGCTATCAATTTTAAGTTCTGAATTTGACAATTACTAGTTCAGATCTTCAAGTTATAATTTGTAATAATAATTTGAATTTAACAAATCTAAGTTCTGTAATTCACTATTACAAGTTTAGATCTTCAAGTTATAATTTACAATAATAATTAGAAGCTATCAATTTTAAGTTCTGTATTTGATAATTACAAGTTCAGATCTTCAAGTTATAATTTGCACTACTAATTTGTATTTAACAATTAAAAGTTCTGTATTTGACAATTACAAGTTCAGATCTTCAAGTTATAATTTGCAATAATAATTAGAAGCTATCAATTTTAAGTTCTGTATTTGACAATTACAAGTTCAGATCTTCAAGTTATAAATTGAAATAATAATTAGAAGCTATCAATTTTAAGTTCTGTATTTGACAATTACAAGTTCAGATCTTCTAGTTATAATTTGCAATAATAATTAGAAGCTATCAATATTAAGTTCTGTATTTGAAAATTACTAGTTCAGATCTTCAAGTTATAATTTGCTCTAATAATTTGTATTTAACAATTAGAAGTTCTGTATTTGACTATTACAAGTTCAGATCTTCAAGTTATAATTTACAATAATAATTAGAAGCTATCAATTTTAAGTTCTGTATTTGACAATTACAAGTTCAGATCTTCATGTTATAATTTGCAATAATAATTAGAAGCTATCAATTTTAAGTTCTGTATTTGACAATTACAAGTTCAGATCTTCAAGTTATAATTTGCACTAATAATTTGAATTTAACAAATCTAAGTTCTGTAATTCACTATTACAAGTTCAGATCTTCAAGTTTTAATTTACAATAATAATTAGAAGCTATCAATTTTAAGTTCTGTATTTGACAATTACAAGTTCAGATCTTCTAGTTATAATTTGCAATAATAATTAGAAGCTATCAATATTAAGTTCTGTATTTGAAAATTACTAGTTCAGATCTTCAAGTTATAATTTGCACTAATAATTTGTATTTAACAATTAGAAGTTCTGTATTTGACAATTACAAGTTCAGATCTTCTAGTTATAATTTGCAATAATAATTAGAAGCTATCAATATTAAGTTCTGTATTTGAAAATTACTAGTTCAGATCTTCAAGTTATAATTTGCACTAATAATTTGTATTTAATAATTAGAAGTTCTGTATTTGACAATTACTAGTTCAGATCTTCAAGTTATAATTTGAAATAATAATTTGAATTTAACAAATCTAAGTTCTGTAATTCACTATTACAAGTTCAGATCTTCAAGTTATAATTTACAATAATAATTAGAAGCTATCAATTTTAAGTTCTGTATTTGACAATTACATGTTCAGATCTTCAAGTTATAATTTGCACTAATAATTTGTATTTAACAATTAGAAGTTCTGTAATTGACAATTACAAGTTCAGATCTTCAAGTTATAATTTGCAATAATAATTAGAAGCTATCAATTTTAAGTTCTGTATTTGACAATTACAAGTTCAGATCTTCAAGTTATAATTTGCACTAATAATTTGTATTTAACAGTTAGAAGTTCTGTATTTGACTATTACTAGTTCAGATTTTCAAATTATTATTTGCAATCTTAGTTTAAATTTAACAATTAGAAGTTCTGTATTTACCTATTACAAGTTCAGATCTTCAAGTTATAATTTGCACTAATAATTTGTATTTAACAATTAGAAGTTCTGTATTTGACT
Organism: Cantharis lateralis; assembly: GCA_963170105.1. NCBI lineage: Eukaryota > Metazoa > Arthropoda > Insecta > Coleoptera > Cantharidae > Cantharis > Cantharis lateralis. The sequence goes on along the minus strand of OY720625.1, from coordinate 31,855,989 downwards.
ATTACAAGTTCAGATCTTCAAATTATAATTTGCAATAATAATTAGAAGCTATCAATTTTAAGTGCTGTATTTGACAATTACTAGTTCAGATCTTCAAGTTATTATTTGCAATAATAATTAGAAGATATCAATTTTAAGTTCTGTATTTGACAATTACAAGGTCAGATCTTCAAGTTATAATTTACAATAATAATTAGAAGCTATCAATTTTAAATTCTGTATTTGACAATTACTAGTTCATATCTTCAAGTTATGATTTGCAATAATAATTAGAAGCTATCAATTTTAAGTTCTGTATTTGACAATTACTAGTTCAGATCTTCAAGTTATAATTTGTAATAATAATTTGAATTTAACAAATCTAAGTTCTGTAATTCACTATTACAAGTTCAGATCTTCAAGTTATAATTTACAATAATAATTAGAAGCTATCAATTTTAAGTTCTGTATTTAATAATTACAAGTTCAGATCTTCAAGTTATAATTTGCACTACTAATTTGAATTTAACAATTAAAAGTTCTGTATTTGACAATTACAAGTTCAGATCTTCAAGTTATAATTAGCAATAATAATTAGAAGCTATCAATTTTAAGTACTGTATTTGACAATTACAAGTTCAGATCTTCAAGTTATAAATTGAAATAATAATTAGAAGCTATCAATTTTAAGTTCCTTATTTGACAATTACAAGTTCAGATCTTCTAGTTATAATTTGCAATAATAATTAGAAGCTATCAATATTAAGTTCTGTATTTGAAAATTACTAGTTCAGATCTTCAAGTTATAATTTGCACTAATAATTTGTATTTAACAATTAGAAGTTCTGTATTTGACTATTACAAGTTCAGATCTTCAAGTTATAATTTACAATAATAATTAGAAGCTATCAATTTTAAGTTCTGTATTTGACAATTACAAGTTCAGATCTTCATGTTATAATTTGCAATAATAATTAGAAGCTATCAATTTTAAGTTCTGTATTTGACAATTACAAGTTCAGATCTTCAAGTTATAATTTGCAATAATAATTAGAAGCTATCAATTTTAAGTTCTGTATTTGACAATTACTAGTTCAGATCTTCAAGTTATAATTTGAAATAATAATTTGAATTTAACAAATCTAAGTTCTGTAATTCACTATTACAAGTTCAGATCTTCAAGTTATAATTTACAATAATAATTAGAAGCTATCAATTTTAAGTTCTGTATTTGACAATTACTTGTTCAGATCTTCAAGTTATAATTTGCACTAATAATTTGTATTTAACAATTAGAAGTTCTGTATTTGACAATTACAAGTTCAGATCTTCAAGTTATAATTTGCAATAATAATTAGAAGCTATCGATTTTAAGTTCTATATTTGACAATTACAAGTTCAGATCTTCAAGTTATAATTTGCACTAATAATTTGTATTTAACAATTAGAAGTTCTGTATTTGACAATTACAAGTTCAGATCTTCTAGTTATAATTTGCAATAATAATTAGAAGCTATCAATTTTAAGTTCTGTATTTGACAATTACTAGTTCAGATCTTCAAGTTATAATTTGCACTAATAATTTGTATTTAACAATTAGAAGTTCTGTATTTGACTATTACAAGTTCAGATCTTCAAATTATTATTTGCAATAATAATTATAAGCTATCAATATAAGTTCTGTATTTGACAATTACTAGTTCAGATCTTCAAGTTATAATTTGAAATAATAATTTGAATTTAACAAATCTAAGTTTTGTAATTCACTATTACAAGTTCAGATCTTTAAGTTATAATTTGCAATAATAATTAGAAGCTATCAATTTTAAGTTCTGTATTTGACAATTACAAGTTCAGATCTTCAAGTTATAATTTGCACTAATAATTTGTTTTTAACAGTTAGAAGTTCTGTATTTGACTATTACTAGTTCAGATTTTCAAATTATTATTTACAATCTTAGTTTGAATTTAACAATTAGAAGTTCTGTATTTACCTATTACAAGTTCAGATCTTCAAGTTATAATTTGCACTAATAATTTGTATTTAACAATTCGATGTTCTGTATTTGACTATTACAAGTTCAGATTTTCAAGTTATAATTTGAACTATAATTATAAGCTATCAATTTTAAGTTCTGTATTTGACAATTACAAGTACAGATCTTCAAGTTATTATTTGCAATAATAATTAGAAGCTATCAATTTTAAGTTCTGTATTTGACAATTACAAGTTCAGATCTTCAAGTTATAATTTGAAATAATAATTAGAAGCTATCAATTTTAAGTTCTGCATTTGACAATTACTAGTTCAGATCTTCAAGTTTTAATTTGCAATAATAATTAGAAGCTATCAATTTTAAGTTCTGTATTTGACAATTACTAGTTCAGATCTTCAAGTTATAATTTGAAATAATAATTTGAATTTAACAAATCTAAGTTCTGTAATTCACTATTACAAGTTCAGATCTTCGAATTATTATTTGCAATCTTAGTTAGAATTTAACAATTGAAAGTTCTGTATTTACCTATTACAGGTTCAGATCTTCAAGTTATAATTTGCAATCACAATTTGTATTTAACAATGCTAAGTTGCGTATTTGTCTATTACAAGTTCAGATCTTCAAATTATAATTTGCAATAATAATTAGAAGCTATCAATTTTAAGTGCTTTATTTGACAATTACTAGTTCAGATCTTCAAGTTATTATTTGCAATAATAATTAGAAGATATCAATTTTAAGTTCTGTATTTGACAATTACAAGGTCAGATCTTCAAGTTATAATTTACAATAATAATTAGAAGCTATCAATTTTAAGTTCTGTATTTGACAATTACTAGATCAGATCTTCAAGTTATGATTTGCAATAATAATTAGAAGCTATCAATTTTAAGTTCTGAATTTGACAATTACTAGTTCAGATCTTCAAGTTATAATTTGTAATAATAATTTGAATTTAACAAATCTAAGTTCTGTAATTCACTATTACAAGTTTAGATCTTCAAGTTATAATTTACAATAATAATTAGAAGCTATCAATTTTAAGTTCTGTATTTGATAATTACAAGTTCAGATCTTCTAGTTATAATTTGCACTACTAATTTGTATTTAACAATTAAAAGTTCTGTATTTGACAATTACAAGTTCAGATCTTCAAGTTATAATTTGCAATAATAATTAGAAGCTATCAATTTTAAGTTCTGTATTTGACAATTACAAGTTCAGATCTTCAAGTTATAAATTGAAATAATAATTAGAAGCTATCAATTTTAAGTTCTGTATTTGACAATTACAAGTTCAGATCTTCTAGTTATAATTTGCAATAATAATTAGAAGCTATCAATATTAAGTTCTGTATTTGAAAATTACTAGTTCAGATCTTCAAGTTATAATTTGCACTAATAATTTGTATTTAACAATTAGAAGTTCTGTATTTGACTATTACAAGTTCAGATCTTCAAGTTATAATTTACAATAATAATTAGAAGCTATCAATTTTAAGTTCTGTATTTGACAATTACAAGTTCAGATCTTCATGTTATAATTTGCAATAATAATTAGAAGCTATCAATTTTAAGTTCTGTATTTGACAATTACAAGTTCAGATCTTCAAGTTATAATTTGCACTAATAATTTGAATTTAACAATTAGAAGTTCTGTATTTGACAATTACAAGTTCAGATCTTCAAGTTATAATTTGCAATAATAATTAGAAGCTATCAATTTTAAGTTCTGTATTTGACAATTACTAGTTCAGATCTTCAAGTTATAATTTGAAATAATAATTTGAATTTAACAAATCTAAGTTCTGTAATTCACTATTACAAGTTCAGATCTTCAAGTTATAATTTACAATAATAATTAGAAGCTATCAATTTTAAGTTCTGTATTTGACAATTACTAGTTCAGATCTTCAAGTTATAATTTGCACTAATAATTTGTATTTAACAATTAGAAGTTCTGTATTTGACTATTACAAGTTCAGATCTTCAAATTATTATTTGCAATAATAATTATAAGCTATCAATTTAAGTTCTGTATTTGACAATTACTAGTTCAGATCTTCAAGTTATAATTTGAAATAATAATTTGAATTTAACAAATCTAAGTTTTGTAATTCACTATTACAAGTTCAGATCTTCAAGTTATAATTTGCAATAATAATTAGAAGCTATCAATTTTAAGTTCTGTATTTGACAATTACAAGTTCAGATCTTCAAGTTATAATTTGCACTAATAATTTGTTTTTAACAGTTAGAAGTTCTGTATTTGACTATTACTAGTTCAGATTTTCAAATTATTATTTACAATCTTAGTTTGAATTTAACAATTAGAAGTTCTGTATTTACCTATTACAAGTTCAGATCTTCAAGTTATAATTTGCACTAATAATTTGTATTTAACAATTCGATGTTCTGTATTTGACTATTACAAGTTCAGATTTTCAAGTTATAATTTGAACTATAATTATAAGCTATCAATTTTAAGTTCTGTATTTGACAATTACAAGTACAGATCTTCAAGTTATTATTTGCAATAATAATTAGAAGCTATCAATTTTAAGTTCTGTATTTGACAATTACAAGTTCAGATCTTCAAGTTATAATTTGAAATAATAATTAGAAGCTATCAATTTTAAGTTCTGCATTTGACAATTACTAGTTCAGATCTTCAAGTTTTAATTTGCAATAATAATTAGAAGCTATCAATTTTAAGTTCTGTATTTGACAATTACTAGTTCAGATCTTCAAGTTATAATTTGAAATAATAATTTGAATTTAACAAATCTAAGTTCTGTAATTCACTATTACAAGTTCAGATCTTCGAATTATTATTTGCAATCTTAGTTAGAATTTAACAATTGAAAGTTCTGTATTTACCTATTACAGGTTCAGATCTTCAAGTTATAATTTGCAATCACAATTTGTATTTAACAATGCTAAGTTGCGTATTTGTCTATTACAAGTTCAGATCTTCAAATTATAATTTGCAATAATAATTAGAAGCTATCAATTTTAAGTGCTTTATTTGACAATTACTAGTTCAGATCTTCAAGTTATTATTTGCAATAATAATTAGAAGATATCAATTTTAAGTTCTGTATTTGACAATTACAAGGTCAGATCTTCAAGTTATAATTTACAATAATAATTAGAAGCTATCAATTTTAAGTTCTGTATTTGACAATTACTAGATCAGATCTTCAAGTTATGATTTGCAATAATAATTAGAAGCTATCAATTTTAAGTTCTGAATTTGACAATTACTAGTTCAGATCTTCAAGTTATAATTTGTAATAATAATTTGAATTTAACAAATCTAAGTTCTGTAATTCACTATTACAAGTTTAGATCTTCAAGTTATAATTTACAATAATAATTAGAAGCTATCAATTTTAAGTTCTGTATTTGACAATTACAAGTTCAGATCTTCATGTTATAATTTGCAATAATAATTAGAAGCTATCAATTTTAAGTTCTGTATTTGACAATTACAAGTTCAGATGACAAGTTATAATTTGCAATAATAATTAGAAGCTATCAATTTTAAGTTCTGTATTTGACAATTACTAGTTCAGATCTTCAAGTTATAATTTGAAATAATAATTTGAATTTAACAAATCTAAGTTCTGTAATTCACTATTACAAGTTCAGATCTTCAAGTTATAATTTACAATAATAATTAGAAGCTATCAATTTTAAGTTCTGTATTTGACAATTACTTGTTCAGATCTTCAAGTTATAATTTGCACTAATAATTTGTATTTAACAATTAGAAGTTCTGTATTTGACAATTACAAGTTCAGATCTTCAAGTTATAATTTGCAATAATAATTAGAAGCTATCAATTTTAAGTTCTATATTTGACAATTACAAGTTCAGATCTTCAAGTTATAATTTGCACTAATAATTTGTATTTAACAATTAGAAGTTCTGTATTTGACAATTACAAGTTCAGATCTTCTAGTTATAATTTGCAATAATAATTAGAAGCTATCAATTTTAAGTTCTGTATTTGACAATTACTAGTTCAGATCTTCAAGTTATAATTTGCACTAATAATTTGTATTTAACAATTAGAAGTTCTGTATTTGACTATTACAAGTTCAGATCTTCAAATTATTATTTGCAATAATAATTATAAGCTATCAATTTAAGTACTGTATTTGACAATTACTAGTTCAGATCTTCAAGTTATAATTTGAAATAATAATTTGAATTTAACAAATCTAAGTTTTGTAATTCACTATTACAAGTTCAGATCTTCAAGTTATAATTTGCAATAATAATTAGAAGCTATCAATTTTAAGTTCTGTATTTGACAATTACAAGTTCAGATCTTCAAGTTATAATTTGCACTAATAATTTGTTTTTAACAGTTAGAAGTTCTGTATTTGACTATTACTAGTTCAGATTTTCAAATTATTATTTACAATCTTAGTTTGAATTTAACAATTAGAAGTTCTGTATTTACCTATTACAAGTTCAGATCTTCAAGTTATAATTTGCACTAATAATTTGTATTTAACAATTCGATGTTCTGTATTTGACTATTACAAGTTCAGATTTTCAAGTTATAATTTGAACTATAATTATAAGCTATCAATTTTAAGTTCTGTATTTGACAATTACAAGTACAGATCTTCAAGTTATTATTTGCAATAATAATTAGAAGCTATCAATTTTAAGTTCTGTATTTGATAATTACAAGTTCAGATCTTCTAGTTATAATTTGCACTACTAATTTGTATTTAACAATTAAAAGTTCTGTATTTGACAATTACAAGTTCAGATCTTCAAGTTATAATTTGCAATAATAATTAGAAGCTATCAATTTTAAGTTCTGTATTTGACAATTACAAGTTCAGATCTTCAAGTTATAAATTGAAATAATAATTAGAAGCTATCAATTTTAAGTTCTGTATTTGACAATTACAAGTTCAGATCTTCTAGTTATAATTTGCAATAATAATTAGAAGCTATCAATATTAAGTTCTGTATTTGAAAATTACTAGTTCAGATCTTCAAGTTATAATTTGCACTAATAATTTGTATTTAACAATTAGAAGTTCTGTATTTGACTATTACAAGTTCAGATCTTCAAGTTATAATTTACAATAATAATTAGAAGCTATCAATTTTAAGTTCTGTATTTGACAATTACAAGTTCAGATCTTCATGTTATAATTTGCAATAATAATTAGAAGCTATCAATTTTAAGTTCTGTATTTGACAATTACAAGTTCAGATCTTCAAGTTATAATTTGCACTAATAATTTGAATTTAACAATTAGAAGTTCTGTATTTGACAATTACAAGTTCAGATCTTCAAGTTATAATTTGCAATAATAATTAGAAGCTATCAATTTTAAGTTCTGTATTTGACAATTACTAGTTCAGATCTTCAAGTTATAATTTGAAATAATAATTTGAATTTAACAAATCTAAGTTCTGTAATTCACTATTACAAGTTCAGATCTTCAAGTTATAATTTACAATAATAATTAGAAGCTATCAATTTTAAGTTCTGTATTTGACAATTACTTGTTCAGATCTTCAAGTTATAATTTGCACTAATAATTTGTATTTAACAATTAGAAGTTCTGTATTTGACAATTACAAGTTCAGATCTTCAAGTTATAATTTGCAATAATAATTAGAAGCTATCAATTTTAAGTTCTATATTTGACAATTACAAGTTCAGATCTTCAAGTTATAATTTGCACTAATAATTTGTATTTAACAATTAGAAGTTCTGTATTTGACAATTACAAGTTCAGATCTTCTAGTTATAATTTGCAATAATAATTAGAAGCTATCAATTTTAAGTTCTGTATTTGACAATTACTAGTTCAGATCTTCAAGTTATAATTTGCACTAATAATTTGTATTTAACAATTAGAAGTTCTGTATTTGACTATTACAAGTTCAGATCTTCAAATTATTATTTGCAATAATAATTATAAGCTATCAATTTAAGTTCTGTATTTGACAATTACTAGTTCAGATCTTCAAGTTATAATTTGAAATAATAATTTGAATTTAACAAATCTAAGTTTTGTAATTCACTATTACAAGTTCAGATCTTCAAGTTATAATTTGCAATAATAATTAGAAGCTATCAATTTTAAGTTCTGTATTTGACAATTACAAGTTCAGATCTTCAAGTTATAATTTGCACTAATAATTTGTTTTTAACAGTTAGAAGTTCTGTATTTGACTATTACTAGTTCAGATTTTCAAATTATTATTTACAATCTTAGTTTGAATTTAACAATTAGAAGTTCTGTATTTACCTATTACAAGTTCAGATCTTCAAGTTATAATTTGCACTAATAATTTGTATTTAACAATTCGATGTTCTGTATTTGACTATTACAAGTTCAGATTTTCAAGTTATAATTTGAACTATAATTATAAGCTATCAATTTTAAGTTCTGTATTTGACAATTACAAGTACAGATCTTCAAGTTATTATTTGCAATAATAATTAGAAGCTATCAATTTTAAGTTCTGTATTTGACAATTACAAGTTCAGATCTTCAAGTTATAATTTGAAATAATAATTAGAAGCTATCAATTTTAAGTTCTGCATTTGACAATTACTAGTTCAGATCTTCAAGTTTTAATTTGCAATAATAATTAGAAGCTATCAATTTTAAGTTCTGTATTTGACAATTACTAGTTCAGATCTTCAAGTTATCATTTGCACTAATAATTTGAATTTAACAAATCTAAGTTCTGTAATTCACTATTACAAGTTCAGATCTTCGAATTATTATTTGCAATCTTAGTTAGAATTTAACAATTGAAAGTTCTGTATTTACCTATTACAGGTTCAGATCTTCAAGTTATAATTTGCAATCACAATTTGTATTTAACAATGCTAAGTTGCGTATTTGTCTATTACAAGTTCAGATCTTCAAATTATAATTTGCAATAATAATTAGAAGCTATCAATTTTAAGTGCTTTATTTGACAATTACTAGTTCAGATCTTCAAGTTATTATTTGCAATAATAATTAGAAGATATCAATTTTAAGTTCTGTATTTGACAATTACAAGGTCAGATCTTCAAGTTATAATTTACAATAATAATTTATTAGAAGCTATCAATTTTAAGTTCTGTATTTGACAATTACTAGATCAGATCTTCAAGTTATGATTTGCAATAATAATTAAAAGCTATCAATTTTAAGTTCTGAATTTGACAATTACTAGTTCAGATCTTCAAGTTATAATATGTAATAATAATTTGAATTTAACAAATCTAAGTTCTGTAATTCACTATTACAAGTTTAGATCTTCAAGTTATAATTTACAATAATAATTAGAAGCTATCAATTTTAAGTTCTGTATTTGATAATTACAAGTTCAGATCTTCAAGTTATAATTTGCACTACTAATTTGTATTTAACAATTAAAAGTTCTGTATTTGACAATTACAAGTTCAGATCTTCAAGTTATAATTTGCAATAATAATTAGAAGCTATCAATTTTAAGTTCTGTATTTGACAATTACAAGTTCAGATCTTCAAGTTATAAATTGAAATAATAATTAGAAGCTATCAATTTTAAGTTCTGTATTTGACAATTACAAGTTCAGATCTTCTAGTTATAATTTGAAATAATAATTAGAAGCTATCAATATTAAGTTCTGTATTTGAAAATTACTAGTTCAGATCTTCAAGTTATAATTTGCACTAATAATTTGTATTTAACAATTAGAAGTTCTGTATTTGACTATTACAAGTTCAGATCTTCAAGTTATAATTTACAATAATAATTAGAAGCTATCAATTTTAAGTTCTGTATTTGACAATTACAAGTTCAGCTCTTCAAGTTATAATTTGCACTAATAATTTGTATTTAACAATTAGAAGTTCTGTATTTGACAATTACAAGTTCAGACATTCAAGTTTTAATTTGCAATAATAATTAGAAGCTATTAATTTTAAGTTCTGTATTTGAAAATTACTAGTTCAGATCTTCAAGTTATAATTTGCACTAATAATTTGTATTTAACAATTAGAAGTTCTGTATTTGACAATTACAAGTTCAGACATTCAAGTTTTAATTTGCAATAATAATTAGAAGCTATTAATTTTAAGTTCTGTATTTGAAAATTACTAGTTCAGATCTTCAAGTTATAATTTGCACTAATAATTTGTATTTAACAATTAGAAGTTCTGTATTTGACAATTCCAAGTTCAGTTCTTCAAGTTATAATTTGCACTAATAATTTGTATTTAACAATTAGAAGTTCTGTATTTGAAAATTACAAGTTCAGATCTTCAAGTTATAATTTGCAATAATAATTTGAAGCTATCAATTTTAAGTTCTGTATTTGACAATTACAAGTTCAGATCTTCAAGTTATAATTTGCACTAATAATTTGTATTTAACAATTTGAAGTTCTGTATTTGACAATTACAAGTTCAGATATTCAAGTTATAATTTGCAATAATAATTAGAAGCTATTAATTTTAAGTTCTGTATTTGACAATTACAAGTTCAGATCTTCAAGTTATAATTTGAAATAATAATTAGAAGCTATCAATTTTATGTTCTGTATTTGACAATTACAAGTTCAGATCTTGAAGTTATAATTTGCAATAATAATTAGAAGCTATCAATTTTAAGTTCTGTATTTAACAATTACAAGTTCAGATCTTCAAGTTATAATATGCAATAATAATTAGAAGCTATCAATTTTAAGTTCTGTATTTGACAATTACTAGTACAGATCTTCAAGTTATAATTTGAAATAATAATTTGAATTTAACAAATCTAAGTTCTGTAATTCACTATTACAAGTTCAGATCTTCAAGTTATAATTTACAATAATAATTAGAACCTATCAATTCTAAGTTCTGTATTTGACAATTACAAGTTCAGATCTTCAAGTTATAATTTGCACTAATAATTTGTATTTAACAATTTGAAGTTCTGTATTTGACAATTACAAGTTCAGATATTCAAGTTATAATTTGCAATAATAATTAGAAGCTATTAATTTTAAGTTCTGTATTTGACAATTACAAGTTCAGATCTTCAAGTTATAATTTGAAATAATAATTAGAAGCTATCAATTTTATGTTCTGTATTTGACAATTACAAGTTCAGATCTTCAAGTTATAATTTGCAATAATAATTAGAAGCTATCAATTTTAAGTTCTGTATTTGACAATTACAAGTTCAGATCTTCAAGTTATAATTTGCAATAATAATTAGAAGCTATCAATTTTAAGTTCTGTATTTGACAATTACAAGTTCAGATCTTCAAGTTATAAATTGAAATAATAATTAGAAGCTATCAATTTTAAGTTCCTTATTTGACAATTACAAGTTCAGATCTTCTAGTTATAATTTGCAATAATAATTAGAAGCTATCAATATTAAGTTCTGTATTTGAAAATTACTAGTTCAGATCTTCAAGTTATAATTTGCACTAATAATTTGTATTTAACAATTAGAAGTTCTGTATTTGACTATTACAAGTTCAGATCTTCAAGTTATAATTTACAATAATAATTAGAAGCTATCAATTTTAAGTTCTGTATTTGACAATTACAAGTTCAGATCTTCATGTTATAATTTGCAATAATAATTAGAAGCTATCAATTTTAAGTTCTGTATTTGACAATTACAAGTTCAGATCTTCAAGTTATAATTTGCACTAATAATTTGTATTTAACAGTTAGAAGTTCTGTATTTGACTATTACTAGTTCAGATTTTCAAATTATTATTTGCAATCTTAGTTTGAATTTAACAATTAGAAGTTCTGTATTTACCTATTACAAGTTCAGATCTTCAAGTTATAATTTGCACTAATAATTTGTATTTAACAATTAGAAGGTCTGTATTTGACTATTACAAATTCAGATCTTCAAATTATTATTTGCAATAATAATTATAAGCTATCAATTTAAGTTCTGTATTTGACAATTACTAGTTCAGATCTTCAAGTTATAATTTGCAATCACAATTTGTATTTAACAATGCTAAGTTGCGTATTTGTCTATTACAAGTTCAGATCTTCAAATTATAATTTGCAATAATAATTAGAAGCTATCAATTTTAAGTGCTGTATTTGACAATTACTAGTTCAGATCTTCAAGTTATTATTTGCAATAATAATTAGAAGATATCAATTTTAAGTTCTGTATTTGACAATTACAAGGTCAGATCTTCAAGTTATAATTTACAATAATAATTAGAAGCTATCAATTTTAAGTTCTGTATTTGACAATTACTAGTGCAGATCTTCAAGTTATGATTTGAAATAATAATTAGAAGCTATCAAGTTGAAGTTCTGAATTTGACAATTACTAGTTCAGATCTTCAAGTTATAATTTGTAATAATAATTTGAATTTAACAAATCTAAGTTCTGTAATTCACTATTACAAGTTTTGATCTTCAAGTTATAATTTACAATAATAATTAGAAGCTATCAATTTTAAGTTCTGTATTTGATAATTACAAGTTCAGATCTTCAAGTTATAATTTGCACTACTAATTTGTATTTAACAATTAAAAGTTCTGTATTTGACAATTACAAGTTCAGATCTTCAAGTTATAATTTGAAATAATAATTAGAAGCTATCAATTTTAAGTTCTGTATTTGACAATTACAAGTTCAGATCTTCAAGTTATAAATTGAAATAATAATTAGAAGCTATCAATTTTAAGTTCTGTATTTGACAATTACAAGTTCAGATCTTCTAGTTATAATTTGCAATAATAATTAGAAGCTATCAATATTAAGTTCTGTATTTGAAAATTACTAGTTCAGATCTTCAAGTTATAATTTGCACTATTAATTTGTATTTAACAATTAGAAGTTCTGTATTTGACTATTACAAGTTCAGATCTTCAAGTTATAATTTACAATAATAATTAGAAGCTATCAATTTTAAGTTCTGTATTTGACAATTACAAGTTCAGATCTTCATGTTATAATTTGCAATAATAATTAGAAGCTATCAATTTTAAGTTCTGTATTTGACAATTACAAGTTCAGATCTTCAAGTTATAATTTGCACTAATAATTTGTATTTAACAATTAGAAGTTCTGTATTTGACAATTACAAGTTCAGACATTCAAGTTTTAATTTGCAATAATAATTAGAAGCTATTAATTTTAAGTTCTGTATTTGAAAATTACTAGTTCAGATCTTCAAGTTATAATTTGCACTAATAATTTGTATTTAACAATTAGAAGTTCTGTATTTGTCAATTACAAGTTCAGACATTCAAGTTTTAATTTGCAATAATAATTAGAAGCTATTAATTTTAAGTTCTGTATTTGAAAATTACTAGTTCAGATCTTCAAGTTATAATTTGCACTAATAATTTGTATTTAACAATTAGAAGTTCTGTATTTGACAATTCCAAGTTCAGTTCTTCAAGTTATAATTTGCACTAATAATTTGTATTTAACAATTAGAAGTTCTGTATTTGAAAATTACAAGTTCAGATCTTCAAGTTATAATTTGCAATATTAATTTGAAGCTATCAATTTTAAGTTCTGTATTTGACAATTACAAGTTCAGATCTTCAAGTTATAATTTGCACTAATAATTTGTATTTAACAAATCTAAGTTCTGTAATTCACTATTACAAGTTCAGATCTTCAAGTTATAATTTACAATAATAATTAGAAGCTATCAATTTTAAGTTCTGTATTTGACAATTACAAGTTCAGATCTTCAAGTTATAATTTGCACTAATAATTTGTATTTAACAATTTGAAGTTCTGTATTTGACAATTACAAGTTCAGATATTCTAGTTATAATTTGCAATAATAATTAGAAGCTATTAATTTTAAGTTCTGTATTTGACAATTACAAGTTCAGATCTTCAAGTTATAATTTGAAATAATAATTAGAAGCTATCAATTTTATGTTCTGTATTTGACAATTACAAGTTCAGATCTTGAAGTTATAATTTGCAATAATAATTTGAAGCTATCAATTTTAAGTTCTGTATTTAACAATTACAAGTTCAGATCTTCAAGTTATAATATGCAATAATAATTAGAAGCTATCAATTTTAAGTTCTGTATTTGACAATTACTAGTTCAGATCTTCAAGTTATAATTTGAAATAATAATTTGAATTTAACAAATCTAAGTTCTGTAATTCACTATTACAAGTTCAGATCTTCAAGTTATAATTTACAATAATAATTAGAAGCTATCAATTTTAAGTTCTGTATTTGACAATTACAAGTTCAGATCTTCAAGTTATAATTTGCACTAATAATTTGTATTTAACAATTTGAAGTTCTGTATTTGACAATTACAAGTTCAGATATTCAAGTTATAATTTGCAATAATAATTAGAAGCTATTAATTTTAAGTTCTGTATTTGACAATTACAAGTTCAGATCTTCAAGTTATAATTTGAAATAATAATTAGAAGCTATCAATTTTATGTTCTGTATTTGACAATTACAAGTTCAGATCTTCAAGTTATAATTTGCAATAATAATTAGAAGCTATCAATTTTAAGTTCTGTATTTGACAATTACAAGTTCAGATCTTCAAGTTATAATTTGCAATAATAATTAGAAGCTATCAATTTTAAGTTCTGTATTTGACAATTACTAGTTCAGATCTCCAACCTTATATTTGCAATAATAATTAGAAGCTATCAATTTTCAGTTCTGTATTTGACAATTACAAGTTCAGATCTTCAAGTTATAATTTACAATAATAATTAGAAGCTATCAATTTTAAGTTCTGTATTTGACAATTACAAGTTAGATCTTCAAGTTATAATTTGCAATAATAATTAGAAGCTATCAATTTTAAGTTCTGTATTTGACAATTACTAGTTCAGATCTTCAAGTTATAATTTGAAATAATAATTTGAATTTAACAAATCTAAGTTCTGTAATTCACTATTACAAGTTCAGATCTTCAAGTTATAATTTACAATAATAATTAGAAGCTATCAATTTTAAGTTCTGTATTTGATAATTACAAGTTCAGATCTTCAAGTTATAATTTGCACTACTAATTTGTATTTAACAATTAGAAGTTCTGTATTTGACAATTACAAGTTCAGATCTTCAAGTTATAAATTGAAATAATAATTAGAAGCTATCAATTTTAAGTTCTGTATTTGACAATTACAAGTTCAGATCTTCTAGTTATAATTTGCAATAATAATTAGAAGCTATCAATATTAAGTTCTGTATTTGAAAATTACTAGTTCAGATCTTCAAGTTATAATTTGCACTAATAATTTGTATTTAACAATTAGAAGTTCTGTATTTGACTATTACAAGTTCAGATCTTCAAGTTATAATTTACAATAATAATTAGAAGCTATCAATTTTAAGTTCTGTATTTGACAATTACAAGTTCAGATCTTCATGTTATAATTTGCAATAATAATTAGAAGCTATCAATTTTAAGTTCTGTATTTGACAATTACAAGTTCAGATCTTCAAGTTATAATTTGCACTAATAATTTGTATTTAACAATTAGAAGTTCTGTATTTGACAATTACAAGTGCAGACATTCAAGTTTTAATTTGCAATAATAATTAGAAGCTATTAATTTTAAGTTCTGTATTTGAAAATTACTAGTTCAGATCTTCAAGTTATAATTTGCACTAATAATTTGTATTTAACAATTAGAAGTTCTGTATTTGACAATTACAAGTTCAGACATTCAAGTTTTAATTTGCAATAATAATTAGAAGCTATTAATTTTAAGTTCCGTATTTGAAAATTACTAGTTCAGATCTTCAAGTTATAATTTGCACTAATAATTTGTATTTAACAATTAGAAGTTCTGTATTTGACAATTCCAAGTTCAGTTCTTCAAGTTATAATTTGCACTAATAATTTGTATTTAACAATTAGAAGTTCTGTATTTGAAAATTACAAGTTCAGATCTTCAAGTTATAATTTGCAATAATAATTTGAAGCTATCAATTTTAAGTTCTGTATTTGACAATTACAAGTTCAGATCTTCAAGTTATAATTTGCACTAATAATTTGTATTTAACAATTAGAAGTTCTGTATTTAACAATTACAAGTTCAGATCTTCAAGTTATAATTTGCAATAATAATTAGAAGCTATCAATTTTAAGTTCTGTATTTGACAATTACTAGTTCAGATCTACAAGTTATAATTTGCACTAATAATTTGTATTTAACAATTAGAAGTTCTGTATTTGACTATTACAAGTTCAGATCTTCGAATTATTATTTGCAATCTTAGTTAGAATTTAACAATTCGAAGTTCTGTATTTACCTATTACAGGTTCAGATCTTCAAGTTATAATTTGCAATCACAATTTGTATTTAACAATGCTAAGTTGCGTATTTGTCTATTACAAGTTCAGATCTTCAAATTATAATTTGCAATAATAATTAGAAGCTATCAATTTTAAGTGCTGTATTTGACAATTACTAGTTCAGATCTTCAAGTTATTATTTGCAATAATAATTAGAAGATATCAATTTTAAGTTCTGTATTTGACAATTACAAGGTCAGATCTTCAAGTTATAATTTACAATAATAATTAGAAGCTATCAATTTTAAGTTCTGTATTTGACAATTACTAGTTCAGATCTTCAAGTTATAATTTGTAATAATAATTTGAATTTAACAAATCTAAGTTCTGTATTTGACAATTACAAGTTCAGATCTTCAAGTTATAATTTACAATAATAATTAGAAGCTATCAATTTTAAGTTCTGTATTTGACAATTACAAGTTAGATCTTCAAGTTATAATTTGCAATAATAATTAGAAGCTATCAATTTTAAGTTCTGTATTTGACAATTACTAGTTCAGATCTTCAAGTTATAATTTGAAATAATAATTTGAATTTAACAAATCTAAGTTCTGTAATTCACTATTACAAGTTCAGATCTTCAAGTTATAATTTACAATAATAATTAGAAGCTATCAATTTTAAGTTCTGTATTTGATAATTACAAGTTCAGATCTTCAAGTTATAATTTGCACTACTAATTTGTATTTAACAATTAGAAGTTCTGTATTTGACAATTACAAGTTCAGATCTTCAAGTTATAAATTGAAATAATAATTAGAAGCTATCAATTTTAAGTTCTGTATTTGACAATTACAAGTTCAGATCTTCTAGTTATAATTTGCAATAATAATTAGAAGCTATCAATATTAAGTTCTGTATTTGAAAATTACTAGTTCAGATCTTCAAGTTATAATTTGCACTAATAATTTGTATTTAACAATTAGAAGTTCTGTATTTGACTATTACAAGTTCAGATCTTCAAGTTATAATTTACAATAATAATTAGAAGCTATCAATTTTAAGTTCTGTATTTGACAATTACAAGTTCAGATCTTCATGTTATAATTTGCAATAATAATTAGAAGCTATCAATTTTAAGTTCTGTATTTGACAATTACAAGTTCAGATCTTCAAGTTATAATTTGCACTAATAATTTGTATTTAACAATTAGAAGTTCTGTATTTGACAATTACAAGTGCAGACATTCAAGTTTTAATTTGCAATAATAATTAGAAGCTATTAATTTTAAGTTCTGTATTTGAAAATTACTAGTTCAGATCTTCAAGTTATAATTTGCACTAATAATTTGTATTTAACAATTAGAAGTTCTGTATTTGACAATTACAAGTTCAGACATTCAAGTTTTAATTTGCAATAATAATTAGAAGCTATTAATTTTAAGTTCCGTATTTGAAAATTACTAGTTCAGATCTTCAAGTTATAATTTGCACTAATAATTTGTATTTAACAATTAGAAGTTCTGTATTTGACAATTCCAAGTTCAGTTCTTCAAGTTATAATTTGCACTAATAATTTGTATTTAACAATTAGAAGTTCTGTATTTGAAAATTACAAGTTCAGATCTTCAAGTTATAATTTGCAATAATAATTTGAAGCTATCAATTTTAAGTTCTGTATTTGACAATTACAAGTTCAGATCTTCAAGTTATAATTTGCACTAATAATTTGTATTTAACAATTAGAAGTTCTGTATTTAACAATTACAAGTTCAGATCTTCAAGTTATAATTTGCAATAATAATTAGAAGCTATCAATTTTAAGTTCTGTATTTGACAATTACTAGTTCAGATCTACAAGTTATAATTTGCACTAATAATTTGTATTTAACAATTAGAAGTTCTGTATTTGACTATTACAAGTTCAGATCTTCGAATTATTATTTGCAATCTTAGTTAGAATTTAACAATTCGAAGTTCTGTATTTACCTATTACAGGTTCAGATCTTCAAGTTATAATTTGCAATCACAATTTGTATTTAACAATGTAAGTTGCGTATTTGTCTATTACAAGTTCAGATCTTCAAATTATAATTTGCAATAATAATTAGAAGCTATCAATTTTAAGTGCTGTATTTGACAATTACTAGTTCAGATCTTCAAGTTATTATTTGCAATAATAATTAGAAGATATCAATTTTAAGTTCTGTATTTGACAATTACAAGGTCAGATCTTCAAGTTATAATTTACAATAATAATTAGAAGCTATCAATTTTAAGTTCTGTATTTGACAATTACTAGTTCAGATCTTCAAGTTATAATTTGTAATAATAATTTGAATTTAACAAATCTAAGTTCTGTATTTGACAATTACAAGTTCAGATCTTCAAGTTATAATTTACAATAATAATTAGAAGCTATCAATTTTAAGTTCTGTATTTGACAATTACAAGTTAGATCTTCAAGTTATAATTTGCAATAATAATTAGAAGCTATCAATTTTAAGTTCTGTATTTGACAATTACTAGTTCAGATCTTCAAGTTATAATTTGAAATAATAATTTGAATTTAACAAATCTAAGTTCTGTAATTCACTATTACAAGTTCAGATCTTCAAGTTATAATTTACAATAATAATTAGAAGCTATCAATTTTAAGTTCTGTATTTGATAATTACAAGTTCAGATCTTCAAGTTATAATTTGCACTACTAATTTGTATTTAACAATTAGAAGTTCTGTATTTGACAATTACAAGTTCAGATCTTCAAGTTATAAATTGAAATAATAATTAGAAGCTATCAATTTTAAGTTCTGTATTTGACAATTACAAGTTCAGATCTACTAGTTATAATTTGCAATAATAATTAGAAGCTATCAATATTAAGTTCTGTATTTGAAAATTACTAGTTCAGATCTTCAAGTTATAATTTGCACTAATAATTTGTATTTAACAATTAGAAGTTCTGTATTTGACTATTACAAGTTCAGATCTTCAAGTTATAATTTACAATAATAATTAGAAGCTATCAATTTTAAGTTCTGTATTTGACAATTACAAGTTCAGATCTTCATGTTATAATTTGCAATAATAATTAGAAGCTATCAATTTTAAGTTCTGTATTTGACAATTACAAGTTCAGATCTTCAAGTTATAATTTGCACTAATAATTTGTATTTAACAATTAGAAGTTCTGTATTTGACAATTACAAGTTCAGACATTCAAGTTTTAATTTGCAATAATAATTAGAAGCTATTAATTTTAAGTTCTGTATTTGAAAATTACTAGTTCAGATCTTCAAGTTATAATTTGCACTAATAATTTGTATTTAACCATTAGAAGTTCTGTATTTGACAATTACAAGTTCAGACATTCAAGTTTTAATTTGCAATAATAATTAGAAGCTATTAATTTTAAGTTCCGTATTTGAAAATTACTAGTTCAGATCTTCAAGTTATAATTTGCACTAATAATTTGTATTTAACAATTAGAAGTTCTGTATTTGACAATTCCAAGTTCAGTTCTTCAAGTTATAATTTGCACTAATAATTTGTATTTAACAATTAGAAGTTCTGTATTTGAAAATTACAAGATCAGATCTTCAAGTTATAATTTGCAATAATAATTTGAAGCTATCAATTTTAAGTTCTGTATTTGACAATTACAAGTTCAGATCTTCAAGTTATAATTTGCACTAATAATTTGTATTTAACAATTAGAAGTTCTGTATTTAACAATTACAAGTTCAGATCATCAAGTTATAATTTGCAATAATAATTAGAAGCTATCAATTTTAAGTTCTGTATTTCACAATTACTAGTTCAGATCTTCAAGTTATAATTTGCACTAATAATTTGTATTTAACAATTAGAAGTTCTGTATTTGACTATTACAAGTTCAGATCTTCGAATTATTATTTGCAATCTTAGTTAGAATTTAACAATTCGAAGTTCTGTATTTACCTATTACAGGTTCAGATCTTCAAGTTATAATTTGCAATCACAATTTGTATTTAACAATGCTAAGTTGCGTATTTGTCTATTACAAGTTCAGATCTTCAAATTATAATTTGCAATAATAATTAGAAGCTATCAATTTTAAGTGCTGTATTTGACAATTACTAGTTCAGATCTTCAAGTTATTATTTGCAATAATAATTAGAAGATATCAATTTTAAGTTCTGTATTTGACAATTACAAGGTCAGATCTTCAAGTTATAATTTACAATAATAATTAGAAGCTATCAATTTTAAGTTCTGTATTTGACAATTACTAATTTTTATTTAACAAATCTAAGTTCTGTAATTCACTATTACAAGTTCAGATCTTCAAGTTATAATTTACAATAATAATTAGAAGCTATCAATTTTAAGTTCTGTATTTGATAATTACAAGTTCAGATCTTCAAGTTATAATTTCCAATAATAATTAGAAGCTATCAATTTTAAGTTCTGTATTTGACAATTACTAGTTCAGATCTTCAAGTTATAATTTGAAATAATAATTTGAATTTAACAAATCTAAGTTCTGTAATTCACTATTACAAGTTCAGATCTTCAAGTTATAATTTACAATAATAATTAGAAGCTATCAATTTTAAGTTCTGTATTTGACAATTACTTGTTCAGATCTTCAAGTTATAATTTGCACTAATAATTTGTATTTAACAATTAGAAGTTCTGTATTTGACAATTACAAGTTCAGATCTTCAAGTTATAATTTGCAATAATAATTAGAAGCTATCAATTTTAAGTTCTGTATTTGACAATTACTAGTTCAGATCTTCAAGTTATAATTTGCACTTATAATTTGTATTTAACAATTAGAAGTTCTGTATTTGACTATTACAAGTTCAGATCTTCGAATTATTATTTGCAATCTTAGGTAGAATTTAACAATTCGAAGTTCTGTATTTACCTATTACAGGTTCAGATCTTCAAGTTATAATTTGCAATCACAATTTGTATTTAACAATGCTAGGTTGCGTATTTGTCTATTACAAGTTCAGATCTTCAAATTATAATTTGCAATAATAATTAGAAGCTATCAATTTTAAGTTCTGTATTTGACAATTACAAGTTCAGATCTTCAAGTTATAATTTACAATAATAATTAGAAGCTATCAATTTTAAGTTCTGTATTTGACAATTACAAGTTAGATCTTCAAGTTATAATTTGCAATAATAATTAGAAGCTATCAATTTTAAGTTCTGTATTTGACAATTACTAGTTCAGATCTTCAAGTTATAATTTGAAATAATAATTTGAATTTAACAAATCTAAGTTCTGTAATTCACTATTACAAGTTCAGATCTTCAAGTTATAATTTACAATAATAATTAGAAGCTATCAATTTTAAGTTCTGTATTTGATAATTACAAGTTCAGATCTTCAAGTTATAATTTGCACTACTAATTTGTATTTAACAATTAGAAGTTCTGTATTTGACAATTACAAGTTCAGATCTTCAAGTTATAATTTGCAATAATAATTAGAAGCTATCAATTTTAAGTTCTGTATTTGACAATTACAAGTTCAGATCTTCAAGTTATAAATTGAAATTATAATTAGAAGCTATCAATTTTAAGTTCTGTATTTGACAATTACAAGTTCAGATCTTCTAGTTATAATTTGCAATAATAATTAGAAGCTATCAATATTAAGTTCTGTATTTGAAAATTACTAGTTCAGATCTTCAAGTTATAATTTGCACTAATAATTTGTATTTAACAATTAGAAGTTCTGTATTTGACAATTACAAGTTCAGATCTTCTAGTTATAATTTGCAATAATAATTAGAAGCTATCAATATTAAGTTCTGTATTTGAAAATTACTAGTTCAGATCTTCAAGTTATAATTAGCACTAATAATTTGTATTTAATAATTAGAAGTTCTGTATTTGACAATTACTAGTTCAGATCTTCAAGTTATAATTTGAAATAATAATTTGAATTTAACAAATCTAAGTTCTGTAATTCACTATTACAAGTTCAGATCTTCAAGTTATAATTTACAATAATAATTAGAAGCTATCAATTTTAAGTTCTGTATTTGACAATTACATGTTCAGATCTTCAAGTTATAATTTGCACTAATAATTTATATTTAACAATTAGAAGTTCTGTAATTGACAATTACAAGTTCAGATCTTCAAGTTATAATTTGCAATAATAATTAGAAGCTATCAATTTTAAGTTCTGTATTTGACAATTACAAGTTCAGATCTTCAAGTTATAATTTGCACTAATAATTTGTATTTAACAGTTAGAAGTTCTGTATTTGACTATTACTAGTTCAGATTTTCAAATCATTATTTGCAATCTTAGTTTAAATTTAACAATTAGAAGTTCTGTATTTACCTATTACAAGTTCAGATCTTCAAGTTATAATTTGCACTAATAATTTGTATTTAACAATTAGAAGTTCTGTATTTGACTATTACAAGTTCAGATCTTCAAATTATTATTTGCAATAATAATTATAAGCTATCAATTTTAAGTTCTGTATTTGACAATTACAAGTTCAGATCTTCTAGTTATAATTTGCAATAATAATTAGAAGCTATCAATATTAAGTTCTGTATTTGAAAATTACTAGTTCAGATCTCCAAGTTATAATTTGCACTAATAATTTGTATTTAACAATTAGAAGTTCTGTATTTGACTATTACAAGTTCAGATCTTCAAGTTATAATTTACAATAATAATTAGAAGCTATCAATTTTAAGTTCTGTATTTGAAAATTACTAGTTCAGATCTTCAAGTTATAATTTGCACTAATAATTTGTATTTAACAATTAGAAGTTCTGTATTTGACAATTACAAGTTCAGACATTCAAGTTTTAATTTGCAATAATAATTAGAAGCTATTAATTTTAAGTTCCGTATTTGAAAATTACTAGTTCAGATCTTCAAGTTATAATTTGCACTAATAATTTGTATTTAACAATTAGAAGTTCTGTATTTGACAATTCCAAGTTCAGTTCTTCAAGTTATAATTTGCACTAATAATTTGTATTTAACAATTAGAAGTTCTGTATTTGAAAATTACAAGTTCAGATCTTCAAGTTATAATTTGCAATAATAATTTGAAGCTATCAATTTTAAGTTCTGTATTTGACAATTACAAGTTCAGATCTTCAAGTTATAATTTGCACTAATAATTTGTATTTAACAATTAGAAGTTCTGTATTTAACAATTACAAGTTCAGATCTTCAAGTTATAATTTGCAATAATAATTAGAAGCTATCAATTTTAAGTTCTGTATTTGACAATTACTAGTTCAGATCTTCAAGTTATAATTTGCACTAATAATTTGTATTTAACAATTAGAAGTTCTGTATTTGACTATTACAAGTTCAGATCTTCGAATTATTATTTGCAATCTTAGTTAGAATTTAACAATTCGAAGTTCTGTATTTACCTATTACAGGTTCAGATCTTCAAGTTATAATTTGCAATCACAATTTGTATTTAACAATGCTAAGTTGCGTATTTGTCTATTACAAGTTCAGATCTTCAAATTATAATTTGCAATAATAATTAGAAGCTATCAATTTTAAGTGCTGTATTTGACAATTACTAGTTCAGATCTTCAAGTTATTATTTGCAATAATAATTAGAAGATATCAATTTTAAGTTCTGTATTTGACAATTACAAGGTCAGATCTTCAAGTTATAATTTACAATAATAATTAGAAGCTATCAATTTTAAGTTCTGTATTTGACAATTACTAGTTCAGATCTTCAAGTTATAATTTGTAATAATAATTTGAATTTAACAAATCTAAGTTCTGTATTTGACAATTACAAGTTCAGATCTTCAAGTTATAATTTACAATAATAATTAGAAGCTATCAATTTTAAGTTCTGTATTTGACAATTACAAGTTAGATCTTCAAGTTATAATTTGCAATAATAATTAGAAGCTATCAATTTTAAGTTCTGTATTTGACAATTACTAGTTCAGATCTTCAAGTTATAATTTGAAATAATAATTTGAATTTATCAAATCTAACTTCTGTAATTCACTATTACAAGTTCAGATCTTCAAGTTATAATTTACAATAATAATTAGAAGCTATCAATTTTAAGTTCTGTATTTGATAATTACAAGTTCAGATCTTCAAGTTATAATTTGCACTACTAATTTGTATTTAACAATTAGAAGTTCTGTATTTGACAATTACAAGTTCAGATCTTCAAGTTATAAATTGAAATAATAATTAGAAGCTATCAATTTTAAGTTCTGTATTTGACAATTACAAGTTCAGATCTTCTAGTTATAATTTGCAATAATAATTAGAAGCTATCAATATTAAGTTCTGTATTTGAAAATTACTAGTTCAGATCTTCAAGTTATAATTTGCACTAATAATTTGTATTTAACAATTAGAAGTTCTGTATTTGACTATTACAAGTTCAGATCTTCAAGTTATAATTTACAATAATAATTAGAAGCTATCAATTTTAAGTTCTGTATTTGACAATTACAAGTTCAGATCTTCATGTTATAATTTGCAATAATAATTAGAAGCTATCAATTTTAAGTTCTGTATTTGACAATTACAAGTTCAGATCTTCAAGTTATAATTTGCACTAATAATTTGTATTTAACAATTAGAAGTTCTGTATTTGACAATTACAAGTTCAGACATTCAAGTTTTAATTTGCAATAATAATTAGAAGCTATTAATTTTAAGTTCTGTATTTGAAAATTACTAGTTCAGATCTTCAAGTTATAATTTGCACTAATAATTTGTATTTAACAATTAGAAGTTCTGTATTTGACAATTACAAGTTCAGACATTCAAGTTTTAATTTGCAATAATAATTAGAAGCTATTAATTTTAAGTTCCGTATTTGAAAATTACTAGTTCAGATCTTCAAGTTATAATTTGCACTAATAATTTGTATTTAACAATTAGAAGTTCTGTATTTGACAATTCCAAGTTCAGTTCTTCAAGTTATAATTTGCACTAATAATTTGTATTTAACAATTAGAAGTTCTGTATTTGAAAATTACAAGTTCAGATCTTCAAGTTATAATTTGCAATAATAATTTGAAGCTATCAATTTTAAGTTCTGTATTTGACAATTACAAGTTCAGATCTTCAAGTTATAATTTGCACTAATAATTTGTATTTAACAATTAGAAGTTCTGTATTTAACAATTACAAGTTCAGATCATCAAGTTATAATTTGCAATAATAATTAGAAGCTATCAATTTTAAGTTCTGTATTTCACAATTACTAGTTCAGATCTTCAAGTTATAATTTGCACTAATAATTTGTATTTAACAATTAGAAGTTCTGTATTTGACTATTACAAGTTCAGATCTTCGAATTATTATTTGCAATCTTAGTTAGAATTTAACAATTCGAAGTTCTGTATTTACCTATTACAGGTTCAGATCTTCAAGTTATAATTTGCAATCACAATTTGTATTTAACAATGCTAAGTTGCGTATTTGTCTATTACAAGTTCAGATCTTCAAATTATAATTTGCAATAATAATTAGAAGCTATCAATTTTAAGTGCTGTATTTGACAATTACTAGTTCAGATCTTCAAGTTATTATTTGCAATAATAATTAGAAGATATCAATTTTAAGTTCTGTATTTGACAATTACAAGGTCAGATCTTCAAGTTATAATTTACAATAATAATTAGAAGCTATCAATTTTAAGTTCTGTATTTGACAATTACTAGTTCAGATCTTCAAGTTATAATTTGTAATAATAATTTGAATTTAACAAATCTAAGTTCTGTAATTCACTATTACAAGTTCAGATCTTCAAGTTATAATTTACAATAATAATTAGAAGCTATCAATTTTAAGTTCTGTATTTGATAATTACAAGTTCAGATCTTCAAGTTATAATTTCCAATAATAATTAGAAGCTATCAATTTTAAGTTCTGTATTTGACAATTACTAGTTCAGATCTTCAAGTTATAATTTGAAATAATAATTTGAATTTAACAAATCTAAGTTCCATAATTCACTATTACAAGTTCAGATCTTCAAGTTATAATTTACAATAATAATTAGAAGCTATCAATTTTAAGTTCTGTATTTGACAATTACTTGTTCAGATCTTCAAGTTATAATTTGCACTAATAATTTGTATTTAACAATTAGAAGTTCTGTATTTGACTATTACAAGTTCAGATCTTCGAATTATTATTTGCAATCTTAGTTAGAATTTAACAATTCGAAGTTCTGTATTTACCTATTACAGGTTCAGATCTTCAAGTTATAATTTGCAATCACAATTTGTATTTAACAATGCTAAGTTGCGTATTTGTCTATTACAAGTTCAGATCTTCAAATTATAATTTGCAATAATAATTAGAAGCTATCAATTTTAAGTGCTGTATTTGACAATTACTAGTTCAGATCTTCAAGTTATTATTTGCAATAATAATTAGAAGATATCAATTTTAAGTTCTGTATTTGACAATTACAAGGTCAGATCTTCAAGTTATAATTTACAATAATAATTAGAAGCTATCAATTTTAAGTTCTGTATTTGACAATTACTAGTTCAGATCTTCAAGTTATAATTTGTAATAATAATTTGAATTTAACAAATCTAAGTTCTGTATTTGACAATTACAAGTTCAGATCTTCAAGTTATAATTTACAATAATAATTAGAAGCTATCAATTTTAAGTTCTGTATTTGACAATTACAAGTTAGATCTTCAAGTTATAATTTGCAATAATAATTAGAAGCTATCAATTTTAAGTTCTGTATTTGACAATTACTAGTTCAGATCTTCAAGTTATAATTTGAAATAATAATTTGAATTTAACAAATCTAAGTTCTGTAATTCACTATTACAAGTTCAGATCTTCAAGTTATAATTTACAATAATAATTAGAAGCTATCAATTTTAAGTTCTGTATTTGATAATTACAAGTTCAGATCTTCAAGTTATAATTTGCACTACTAATTTGTATTTAACAATTAGAAGTTCTGTATTTGACAATTACAAGTTCAGATCTTCAAGTTATAAATTGAAATAATAATTAGAAGCTATCAATTTTAAGTTCTGTATTTGACAATTACAAGTTCAGATCTTCTAGTTATAATTTGCAATAATAATTAGAAGCTATCAATATTAAGTTCTGTATTTGAAAATTACTAGTTCAGATCTTCAAGTTATAATTTGCACTAATAATTTGTATTTAACAATTAGAAGTTCTGTATTTGACTATTACAAGTTCAGATCTTCAAGTTATAATTTACAATAATAATTAGAAGCTATCAATTTTAAGTTCTGTATTTGACAATTACAAGTTCAGATCTTCATGTTATAATTTGCAATAATAATTAGAAGCGAAGAATTAGGACTCTCGGGATATTGGATCGCTACAATAAAACACAACTGGACTGTCGGTCGACGTTTCGGCTTTATTAACTAATAGCCATCCTCGGGACTACAATAGGAGACAATAAGTCACACAAAACGATCAAAAAATCACAGTCTCACACTCACCTAACAATACAAGGTGTAGGTGGTTTTAGCGACAAGCATTTTAATGGAGAGAACAACCATGGTCTGTAAGGGCAACACATTCAACCACGTCATAAAAAAAATTTAAATGTAAAAATATAAAATATAAATTGTATAACATATAAGTCACAATTACTTAAACGTAGATAAAAATATATACAAACACTCAGCAATAAATTTTCAATAAAATGTCAAAAACAGATAAACGATAACAAATGATATAGTCCGACAGGCAATCCAAAATTATTAACAATAAACACACTAAAAATTGATGGTCAATTAAAATATGAAAATACAAAAATTACAAAACCAAACCATCTCTCCGAATAAAAGCCCCAATGTAAAATT
Source organism: Cantharis lateralis (assembly GCA_963170105.1). Lineage (NCBI taxonomy): Eukaryota > Metazoa > Arthropoda > Insecta > Coleoptera > Cantharidae > Cantharis > Cantharis lateralis. The sequence continues at coordinate 31,827,874 of OY720625.1, read as the reverse complement.
GGAAACGCAAAATGTTGAAAGTGAAGTGCGAGGACTGGACCGACAAAGCTCAAAAACAATAAAGATAAAAATGTATAAAAACAGCAAAAACAGGAGCTAAAACTAAACACGACTAACTAGTCGCAAGTCAACAATTATAAAAATGGGTTTCGTAACAAAATAAAACATAACGCAAACACTGGACTCAGAACTAAATAAATTAAGATGGATCAAATTTCTTTTTCTTTTTAAGATAGTTTCTTAGTAGATTTTTGTACCCAGCATTGATATAACCGTAATCAGTCTGTTTGTTAATATTATCCGGTGTAGTGGAGATGTACGCTGCTTCTAAGAAAGTTCTTCTCTGATAATTAGACTCCGTGTTGACTATGCTTACATCTTCAGGCGAAAAATTATGTGAGTCCCCGTCTATGTGCTCAGCCAAACCTGTCTTTTTTGACCCTGTTCTTACGTCGTATTGGTGTTGTTTGACTCTGTTAGACAATCTCTGTTTGGTCTGGCCTATATATTGAGCGTTACAACTACATTTAATACTGTAAATCAGGTTGTTTCTTTCTAAGATGGGTATGTTATCCTTGGTTCTCGAAAATAATAAGTTATTCAATGTGAAGCGGTTGTGGAATGTTATGATAATTTTGCTGTTTTGCAGGGCTTCTTTCATTATAGCGCGTATTCTATGAGCTAACCAAGGGTGAAACGTGATCTTACAGAATCTATTAGTAGGCATAGTTACGTTTAATTGGGAATCCGCTGTATTGGTCGTTCGAATTTTACTCCTGAAGAGGGCACAATCAATCAGTCTACCCGGAAAACCATTCTTCAGTAGTTGGGACTTAAACTCGTGTAGTCTTTTGCCAATGATGTGATGTGGTGCACAGTTAGTGATTCTATTTTTCAATGTGTAAACAACACTCATTTTATGCTGGAGTGGGTGTGCCGAGTTAAAATTTAAAAGTCTGTCAGTAGAAGAAGGCTTACGGTAGACATCCGTACTTAAACTACCATCCACATGTCTTTCAATCAAAAGATCTAGGAAAGGGATAGTGTTGTTGGATTCCAACTCGTACGTAAAATTCAGGAGTTCATCATACGAATTAAGTGTCGTGAGGCAGTTGTCTATTTCGTTAATAGGTACGGCTGTTAAAATGTCATCAACGTATAACATCAAAAACGGGAGATGAAAACTCACCGTACCAAAAAAGTTGCAAAGAAGGTCACTCATCACAAAATTCGAAAATATGGGGCTGCAAGGGTCACCCATAGCTGACCCGACAAGTTGAGAATAGAATTCTCCTTGGAAGCTAAAGTAGCTATTATCAAAAATAGTGGCCACCAATTCCATAAACATACCCGACGGTATAGTAGTAAAGGGAGAGATTAAGTCCCAATTATTGTGTAGTGATGAGATGACAGACTCCTTAGAGATGTTGGTGAAAAGTGACTTAACATCAAAAGAGACCAGTACATAGTCACGCGGCAAGTTGGCCAATAAAATCTTCTCCTTCGCTTCAATCGTATTTTTCACGTTAAATGGAAAAGAAGGGACAACGTTCTTCAATATCCCGTTGATAAATTTAGCCAAAGGGATGGAAGGTGAGTTCACGCAGCTAATAACCGGTCTCAAAGGGACACCATCCTTATGGGCTTTAGGCAGTCCGTACGCCCGTGGGAATAAAGAGTTATAAGATGTCAATGACTTTCTAGTGTGGGCGTCTATGTGACCATTGTCGTGTAGTTTCTTAATGATTTTGTTATATCTGCCCTGAGTGGAGATTGTCGGGTTACCGGGTAGTTTTTTATAAGTAGTATTATTATTAAATAACTCATTCATTTTGGTGATATACTCATCTCTCTGCATAAAGACCGTGGAATTGCCTTTATCTGCTTTAAGGACAAGAAGATCAGGGTTGTTCTTCAAAAATCTCTTGGTGGTCCAAACTTGTTGGGTCAATAGGTTGCTGTCTTTAGGTCTGTTGCAGAAATTATGAGTAATATTGATGAGTTTTCCCCTCAGCAACTCTCTTTCGTTCTCAGGAATAGTTACACAAGTTAATGCGTATTCGATTTCGGACAGATAGTTATACATCGGAAACTCCCTAAGTGATGGTAATATAGAAAATTTAGGTCCCAATGAAACTGTCTTTGTCACAATCTCCGGGATATGGGTATTGGTACAATTCAATACCCAATTAACATCCCCCAACACCTCAGAATGCTGCTGTTGATAACGTAAGACACGGAATTTATCACATTGTCGACCTCTGACGTTGTTAAAATAACTTTCGGAGTGACAGCGTTGTATGTTCACGAATTTGTCCACCAAATCATGTGGAAGTGAAGTTTTTGCCAACATAATGTTAGATTTCAATTCTTCCTCCAAGGACTTAATACTAGAAATGGCTATTTTTATGTGAATATTGAGGATGGACTTCTTGAACTGGTTAAGAAATCCATCAGCTCTACGTAATATTTCTCTGTCAGGGATCAATTCTTGGGACATACATCTAACTTTGCTTTGAATGAACTGAGGAAAAATGCCAGCGCTGCGGCAACGTAATAAGAATACCCTTCTGTTTTTAGATGTTACAAGCTTCCTGAAATTACTTCTTATTAAGTTGAGCAGTGTCACCGTCTGTGGACCATAATTCATCTCCATCTCCAGAAAGAAACCCATGCTAAAGATTAGAGTCAATATCTCATCCAATGCCACAATTGAAGAATTAGGACTCTCGGGATATTGGATCGCTACAATAAAACACAACTGGACTGTCGGTCGACGTTTCGGCTTTATTAACTAATAGCCATCCTCGGGACTACAATAGGAGACAATAAGTCACACAAAACGATCAAAAAATCACAGTCTCACACTCACCTAACAATACAAGGTGTAGGTGGTTTTAGCGACAAGCATTTTAATGGAGAGAACAACCATGGTCTGTAAGGGCAACACATTCAACCACGTCGTATATAAAATTTAAATGTAAAAATATAAAATATAAATTGTATAACATATAAGTCACAATTACTTAAACGTAGATAAAAATATATACAAACACTCAGCAATAAATTTTCAATAAAATGTCAAAAACAGATAAACGATAACAAATGATATAGTCCGACAGGCAATCCAAAATTATTAACAATAAACACACTAAAAATTGATGGTCAATTAAAATATGAAAATACAAAAATTACAAAACCAAACCATCTCTCCGAATAAAAGCCCCAATGTAAAATTGGAAACGCAAAATGTTGAAAGTGAAGTGCGAGGACTGGACCGACAAAGCTCAAAAACAATAAAGATAAAAATGTATAAAAACAGCAAAAACAGGAGCTAAAACTAAACACGACTAACTAGTCGCAAGTCAACAATTATAAAAATGGGTTTCGTAACAAAATAAAACATAACGCAAACACTGGACTCAGAACTAAATAAATTAAGATGGATCAAATTTCTTTTTCTTTTTAAGATAGTTTCTTAGTAGATTTTTGTACCCAGCATTGATATAACCGTAATCAGTCTGTTTGTTAATATTATCCGGTGTAGTGGAGATGTACGCTGCTTCTAAGAAAGTTCTTCTCTGATAATTAGACTCCGTGTTGACTATGCTTACATCTTCAGGCGAAAAATTATGTGAGTCCCCGTCTATGTGCTCAGCCAAACCTGTCTTTTTTGACCCTGTTCTTACGTCGTATTGGTGTTGTTTGACTCTGTTAGACAATCTCTGTTTGGTCTGGCCTATATATTGAGCGTTACAACTACATTTAATACTGTAAATCAGGTTGTTTCTTTCTAAGATGGGTATGTTATCCTTGGTTCTCGAAAATAATAAGTTATTCAATGTGAAGCGGTTGTGGAATGTTATGATAATTTTGCTGTTTTGCAGGGCTTCTTTCATTATAGCGCGTATTCTATGAGCTAACCAAGGGTGAAACGTGATCTTACAGAATCTATTAGTAGGCATAGTTACGTTTAATTGGGAATCCGCTGTATTGGTCGTTCGAATTTTACTCCTGAAGAGGGCACAATCAATCAGTCTACCCGGAAAACCATTCTTCAGTAGTTGGGACTTAAACTCGTGTAGTCTTTTGCCAATGATGTGATGTGGTGCACAGTTAGTGATTCTATTTTTCAATGTGTAAACAACACTCATTTTATGCTGGAGTGGGTGTGCCGAGTTAAAATTTAAAAGTCTGTCAGTAGAAGAAGGCTTACGGTAGACATCCGTACTTAAACTACCATCCACATGTCTTTCAATCAAAAGATCTAGGAAAGGGATAGTGTTGTTGGATTCCAACTCGTACGTAAAATTCAGGAGTTCATCATACGAATTAAGTGTCGTGAGGCAGTTGTCTATTTCGTTAATAGGTACGGCTGTTAAAATGTCATCAACGTATAACATCAAAAACGGGAGATGAAAACTCACCGTACCAAAAAAGTTGCAAAGAAGGTCACTCATCACAAAATTCGAAAATATGGGGCTGCAAGGGTCACCCATAGCTGACCCGACAAGTTGAGAATAGAATTCTCCTTGGAAGCTAAAGTAGCTATTATCAAAAATAGTGGCCACCAATTCCATAAACATACCCGACGGTATAGTAGTAAAGGGAGAGATTAAGTCCCAATTATTGTGTAGTGATGAGATGACAGACTCCTTAGAGATGTTGGTGAAAAGTGACTTAACATCAAAAGAGACCAGTACATAGTCACGCGGCAAGTTGGCCAATAAAATCTTCTCCTTCGCTTCAATCGTATTTTTCACGTTAAATGGAAAAGAAGGGACAACGTTCTTCAATATCCCGTTGATAAATTTAGCCAAAGGGATGGAAGGTGAGTTCACGCAGCTAATAACCGGTCTCAAAGGGACACCATCCTTATGGGCTTTAGGCAGTCCGTACGCCCGTGGGAATAAAGAGTTATAAGATGTCAATGACTTTCTAGTGTGGGCGTCTATGTGACCATTGTCGTGTAGTTTCTTAATGATTTTGTTATATCTGCCCTGAGTGGAGATTGTCGGGTTACCGGGTAGTTTTTTATAAGTAGTATTATTATTAAATAACTCATTCATTTTGGTGATATACTCATCTCTCTGCATAAAGACCGTGGAATTGCCTTTATCTGCTTTAAGGACAAGAAGATCAGGGTTGTTCTTCAAAAATCTCTTGGTGGTCCAAACTTGTTGGGTCAATAGGTTGCTGTCTTTAGGTCTGTTGCAGAAATTATGAGTAATATTGATGAGTTTTCCCCTCAGCAACTCTCTTTCGTTCTCAGGAATAGTTACACAAGTTAATGCGTATTCGATTTCGGACAGATAGTTATACATCGGAAACTCCCTAAGTGATGGTAATATAGAAAATTTAGGTCCCAATGAAACTGTCTTTGTCACAATCTCCGGGATATGGGTATTGGTACAATTCAATACCCAATTAACATCCCCCAACACCTCAGAATGCTGCTGTTGATAACGTAAGACACGGAATTTATCACATTGTCGACCTCTGACGTTGTTAAAATAACTTTCGGAGTGACAGCGTTGTATGTTCACGAATTTGTCCACCAAATCATGTGGAAGTGAAGTTTTTGCCAACATAATGTTAGATTTCAATTCTTCCTCCAAGGACTTAATACTAGAAATGGCTATTTTTATGTGAATATTGAGGATAGACTTCTTGAACTGGTTAAGAAATCCATCAGCTCTACGTAATATTTCTCTGTCAGGGATCAATTCTTGGGACATACATCTAACTTTGCTTTGAATGAACTGAGGAAAAATGCCAGCGCTGCGGCAACGTAATAAGAATTTGGTACGGTGAGTTTTCATCTCCCGTTTTTGATGTTATACGTTGATGACATTTTAACAGCCGTACCTATTAACGAAATAGACAACTGCCTCACGACACTTAATTCGTATGATGAACTCCTGAATTTTACGTACGAGTTGGAATCCAACAACACTATCCCTTTCCTAGATCTTTTGATTGAAAGACATGTGGATGGTAGTTTAAGTACGGATGTCTACCGTAAGCCTTCTTCTACTGACAGACTTTTAAATTTTAACTCGGCACACCCACTCCAGCATAAAATGAGTGTTGTTTACACATTGAAAAATAGAATCACTAACTGTGCACCACATCACATCATTGGCAAAAGACTACACGAGTTTAAGTCCCAACTACTGAAGAATGGTTTTCCGGGTAGACTGATTGATTGTGCCCTCTTCAGGAGTAAAATTCGAACGACCAATACAGCGGATTCCCAATTAAACGTAACTATGCCTACTAATAGATTCTGTAAGATCACGTTTCACCCTTGGTTAGCTCATAGAATACGCGCTATAATGAAAGAAGCCCTGCAAAACAGCAAAATTATCATAACATTCCACAACCGCTTCACATTGAATAACTTATTATTTTCGAGAACCAAGGATAACATACCCATCTTAGAAAGAAACAACCTGATTTACAGTATTAAATGTAGTTGTAACGCTCAATATATAGGCCAGACCAAACAGAGATTGTCTAACAGAGTCAAACAACACCAATACGACGTAAGAACAGGGTCAAAAAAGACAGGTTTGGCTGAGCACATAGACGGGGACTCACATAATTTTTCGCCTGAAGATGTAAGCATAGTCAACACGGAGTCTAATTATCAGAGAAGAACTTTCTTAGAAGCAGCGTACATCTCCACTACACCGGATAATATTAACAAACAGACTGATTACGGTTATATCAATGCTGGGTACAAAAATCTACTAAGAAACTATCTTAAAAAGAAAAAGAAATTTGATCCATCTTAATTTATTTAGTTCTGAGTCCAGTGTTTGCGTTATGTTTTATTTTGTTACGAAACCCATTTTTATAATTGTTGACTTGCGACTAGTTAGTCGTGTTTAGTTTTAGCTCCTGTTTTTGCTGTTTTTATACATTTTTATCTTTATTGTTTTTGAGCTTTGTCGGTCCAGTCCTCGCACTTCACTTTCAACATTTTGCGTTTCCAATTTTACATTGGGGCTTTTATTCGGAGAGATGGTTTGGTTTTGTAATTTTTGTATTTTCATATTTTAATTGACCATCAATTTTTAGTGTGTTTATTGTTAATAATTTTGGATTGCCTGTCGGACTATATCATTTGTTATCGTTTATCTGTTTTTGACATTTTATTGAAAATTTATTGCTGAGTGTTTGTATATATTTTTATCTACGTTTAAGTAATTGTGACTTATATGTTATACAATTTATATTTTATATTTTTACATTTAAATTTTATATACGACGTGGTTGAATGTGTTGCCCTTACAGACCATGGTTGTTCTCTCCATTAAAATGCTTGTCGCTAAAACCACCTACACCTTGTATTGTTAGGTGAGTGTGAGACTGTGATTTTTTGATCGTTTTGTGTGACTTATTGTCTCCTATTGTAGTCCCGAGGATGGCTATTAGTTAATAAAGCCGAAACGTCGACCGACAGTCCAGTTGTGTTTTATTGTAGCGATCCAATATCCCGAGAGTCCTAATTCTTCAATTGTGGCATTGGATGAGATATTGACTCTAATAATTAGAAGCTATCAATTTTAAGTTCTGTATTTGACAATTACAAGTTCAGATCTTCAAGTTATAATTTGCACTAATAATTTGTATTTAACAATTAGAAGTTCTGTATTTGACAATTACAAGTTCAGACATTCAAGTTTTAATTTGCAATAATAATTAGAAGCTATTAATTTTAAGTTCTGTATTTGAAAATTACTAGTTCAGATCTTCAAGTTATAATTTGCACTAATAATTTGTATTTAACAATTAGAAGTTCTGTATTTGACAATTACAAGTTCAGACATTCAAGTTTTAATTTGCAATAATAATTAGAAGCTATTAATTTTAAGTTCCGTATTTGAAAATTACTAGTTCAGATCTTCAAGTTATAATTTGCACTAATAATTTGTATTTAACAATTAGAAGTTCTGTATTTGACAATTCCAAGTTCAGTTCTTCAAGTTATAATTTGCACTAATAATTTGTATTTAACAATTAGAAGTTCTGTATTTGAAAATTACAAGTTCAGATCTTCAAGTTATAATTTGCAATAATAATTTGAAGCTATCAATTTTAAGTTCTGTATTTGACAATTACAAGTTCAGATCTTCAAGTTATAATTTGCACTAATAATTTGTATTTAACAATTAGAAGTTCTGTATTTAACAATTACAAGTTCAGATCATCAAGTTATAATTTGCAATAATAATTAGAAGCTATCAATTTTAAGTTCTGTATTTCACAATTACTAGTTCAGATCTTCAAGTTATAATTTGCAATAATAATTAGAAGCTATCAATTTTAAGTTCTGTATTTGACAATTACTAGTTCAGATCTTCAAGTTATAATTTGCACTAATAATTTGTATTTAACAATTAGAAGTTCTGTATTTGACTATTACAAGTTCAGATCTTCGAATTATTATTTGCAATCTTAGTTAGAATTTAACAATTCGAAGTTCTGTATTTACCTATTACAGGTTCAGATCTTCAAGTTATAATTTGCAATCACAATTTGTATTTAACAATGCTAAGTTGCGTATTTGTCTATTACAAGTTCAGATCTTCAAATTATAATTTGCAATAATAATTAGAAGCTATCAATTTTAAGTGCTGTATTTGACAATTACTAGTTCAGATCTTCAAGTTATTATTTGCAATAATAATTAGAAGATATCAATTTTAAGTTCTGTATTTGACAATTACAAGGTCAGATCTTCAAGTTATAATTTACAATAATAATTAGAAGCTATCAATTTTAAGTTCTGTATTTGACAATTACTAGTTCAGATCTTCAAGTTATAATTTGTAATAATAATTTGAATTTAACAAATCTAAGTTCTGTATTTGACAATTACAAGTTCAGATCTTCAAGTTATAATTTACAATAATAATTAGAAGCTATCAATTTTAAGTTCTGTATTTGACAATTACAAGTTAGATCTTCAAGTTATAATTTGCAATAATAATTAGAAGCTATCAATTTTAAGTTCTGTATTTGACAATTACTAGTTCAGATCTTCAAGTTATAATTTGAAATAATAATTTGAATTTAACAAATCTAAGTTCTGTAATTCACTATTACAAGTTCAGATCTTCAAGTTATAATTTACAATAATAATTAGAAGCTATCAATTTTAAGTTCTGTATTTGATAATTACAAGTTCAGATCTTCAAGTTATAATTTGCACTACTAATTTGTATTTAACAATTAGAAGTTCTGTATTTGACAATTACAAGTTCAGATCTTCAAGTTATAAATTGAAATAATAATTAGAAGCTATCAATTTTAAGTTCTGTATTTGACAATTACAAGTTCAGATCTTCTAGTTATAATTTGCAATAATAATTAGAAGCTATCAATATTAAGTTCTGTATTTGAAAATTACTAGTTCAGATCTTCAAGTTATAATTTGCACTAATAATTTGTATTTAACAATTAGAAGTTCTGTATTTGACTATTACAAGTTCAGATCTTCAAGTTATAATTTACAATAATAATTAGAAGCTATCAATTTTAAGTTCTGTATTTGACAATTACAAGTTCAGATCTTCATGTTATAATTTGCAATAATAATTAGAAGCTATCAATTTTAAGTTCTGTATTTGACAATTACAAGTTCAGATCTTCAAGTTATAATTTGCACTAATAATTTGTATTTAACAATTAGAAGTTCTGTATTTGACAATTACAAGTTCAGACATTCAAGTTTTAATTTGCAATAATAATTAGAAGCTATTAATTTTAAGTTCTGTATTTGAAAATTACTAGTTCAGATCTTCAAGTTATAATTTGCACTAATAATTTGTATTTAACAATTAGAAGTTCTGTATTTGACAATTACAAGTTCAGACATTCAAGTTTTAATTTGCAATAATAATTAGAAGCTATTAATTTTAAGTTCCGTATTTGAAAATTACTAGTTCAGATCTTCAACTTATAATTTGCACTAATAATTTGTATTTAACAATTAGAAGTTCTGTATTTGACAATTCCAAGTTCAGTTCTTCAAGTTATAATTTGCACTAATAATTTGTATTTAACAATTAGAAGTTCTGTATTTGAAAATTACAAGTTCAGATCTTCAAGTTATAATTTGCAATAATAATTTGAAGCTATCAATTTTAAGTTCTGTATTTGACAATTACAAGTTCAGATCTTCAAGTTATAATTTGCACTAATAATTTGTATTTAACAATTAGAAGTTCTGTATTTAACAATTACAAGTTCAGATCATCAAGTTATAATTTGCAATAATAATTAGAAGCTATCAATTTTAAGTTCTGTATTTCACAATTACTAGTTCAGATCTTCAAGTTATAATTTGCACTAATAATTTGTATTTAACAATTAGAAGTTCTGTATTTGACTATTACAAGTTCAGATCTTCGAATTATTATTTGCAATCTTAGTTAGAATTTAACAATTCGAAGTTCTGTATTTACCTATTACAGGTTCAGATCTTCAAGTTATAATTTGCAATCACAATTTGTATTTAACAATGCTAAGTTGCGTATTTGTCTATTACAAGTTCAGATCTTCAAATTATAATTTGCAATAATAATTAGAAGCTATCAATTTTAAGTGCTGTATTTGACAATTACTAGTTCAGATCTTCAAGTTATTATTTGCAATAATAATTAGAAGATATCAATTTTAGTTCTGTATTTGACAATTACAAGGTCAGATCTTCAAGTTATAATTTACAATAATAATTAGAAGCTATCAATTTTAAGTTCTGTATTTGACAATTACTAGTTCAGATCTTCAAGTTATAATTTGTAATAATAATTTGAATTTAACAAATCTAAGTTCTGTAATTCACTATTACAAGTTCAGATCTTCAAGTTATAATTTACAATAATAATTAGAAGCTATCAATTTTAAGTTCTGTATTTGATAATTACAAGTTCAGATCTTCAAGTTATAATTTCCAATAATAATTAGAAGCTATCAATTTTAAGTTCTGTATTTGACAATTACTAGTTCAGATCTTCAAGTTATAATTTGAAATAATAATTTGAATTTAACAAATCTAAGTTCCATAATTCACTATTACAAGTTCAGATCTTCAAGTTATAATTTACAATAATAATTAGAAGCTATCAATTTTAAGTTCTGTATTTGACAATTACTTGTTCAGATCTTCAAGTTATAATTTGCACTAATAATTTGTATTTAACAATTAGAAGTTCTGTATTTGACAATTACAAGTTCAGATCTTCAAGTTATAATTTGCAATAATAATTAGAAGCTATCAATTTTAAGTTCTGTATTTGACAATTACTAGTTCAGATCTTCAAGTTATAATTTGCACTTATAATTTGTATTTAACAATTAGAAGTTCTGTATTTGACTATTACAAGTTCAGATCTTCGAATTATTATTTGCAATCTTAGGTAGAATTTAACAATTCGAAGTTCTGTATTTACCTATTACAGGTTCAGATCTTCAAGTTATAATTTGCAATCACAATTTGTATTTAACAATGCTAGGTTGCGTATTTGTCTATTACAAGTTCAGATCTTCAAATTATAATTTGCAATAATAATTAGAAGCTATCAATTTTAAGTTCTGTATTTGACAATTACAAGTTCAGATCTTCAAGTTATAATTTGCACTAATAATTTGTATTTAACAATTAGAAGTTCTGTATTTAACAATTACAAGTTCAGATCTTCAAGTTATAATTTGCAATAATAATTAGAAGCTATCAATTTTAAGTTCTGTATTTGACAATTACTAGTTCAGATCTTCAAGTTATAATTTGCACTAATAATTTGTATTTAACAATTAGAAGTTCTGTATTTGACTATTACAAGTTCAGATCTTCGAATTATTATTTGCAATCTTAGTTAGAATTTAACAATTCGAAGTTCTGTATTTACCTATTACAGGTTCAGATCTTCAAGTTATAATTTGCAATCACAATTTGTATTTAACAATGCTAAGTTGCGTATTTGTCTATTACAAGTTCAGATCTTCAAATTATAATTTGCAATAATAATTAGAAGCTATCAATTTTAAGTGCTGTATTTGACAATTACTAGTTCAGATCTTCAAGTTATTATTTGCAATAATAATTAGAAGATATCAATTTTAAGTTCTGTATTTGACAATTACAAGGTCAGATCTTCAAGTTATAATTTACAATAATAATTAGAAGCTATCAATTTTAAGTTCTGTATTTGACAATTACTAGTTCAGATCTTCAAGTTATAATTTGTAATAATAATTTGAATTTAACAAATCTAAGTTCTGTATTTGACAATTACAAGTTCAGATCTTCAAGTTATAATTTACAATAATAATTAGAAGCTATCAATTTTAAGTTCTGTATTTGACAATTACAAGTTAGATCTTCAAGTTATAATTTGCAATAATAATTAGAAGCTATCAATTTTAAGTTCTGTATTTGACAATTACTAGTTCAGATCTTCAAGTTATAATTTGAAATAATAATTTGAATTTAACAAATCTAAGTTCTGTAATTCACTATTACAAGTTCAGATCTTCAAGTTATAATTTACAATAATAATTAGAAGCTATCAATTTTAAGTTCTGTATTTGATAATTACAAGTTCAGATCTTCAAGTTATAATTTGCACTACTAATTTGTATTTAACAATTAGAAGTTCTGTATTTGACAATTACAAGTTCAGATCTTCAAGTTATAAATTGAAATAATAATTAGAAGCTATCAATTTTAAGTTCTGTATTTGACAATTACAAGTTCAGATCTTCTAGTTATAATTTGCAATAATAATTAGAAGCTATCAATATTAAGTTCTGTATTTGAAAATTACTAGTTCAGATCTTCAAGTTATAATTTGCACTAATAATTTGTATTTAACAATTAGAAGTTCTGTATTTGACTATTACAAGTTCAGATCTTCAAGTTATAATTTACAATAATAATTAGAAGCTATCAATTTTAAGTTCTGTATTTGACAATTACAAGTTCAGATCTTCATGTTATAATTTGCAATAATAATTAGAAGCTATCAATTTTAAGTTCTGTATTTGACAATTACAAGTTCAGATCTTCAAGTTATAATTTGCACTAATAATTTGTATTTAACAATTAGAAGTTCTGTATTTGACAATTACAAGTTCAGACATTCAAGTTTTAATTTGCAATAATAATTAGAAGCTATTAATTTTAAGTTCTGTATTTGAAAATTACTAGTTCAGATCTTCAAGTTATAATTTGCACTAATAATTTGTATTTAACAATTAGAAGTTCTGTATTTGACAATTACAAGTTCAGACATTCAAGTTTTAATTTGCAATAATAATTAGAAGCTATTAATTTTAAGTTCCGTATTTGAAAATTACTAGTTCAGATCTTCAAGTTATAATTTGCACTAATAATTTGTATTTAACAATTAGAAGTTCTGTATTTGACAATTCCAAGTTCAGTTCTTCAAGTTATAATTTGCACTAATAATTTGTATTTAACAATTAGAAGTTCTGTATTTGAAAATTACAAGTTCAGATCTTCAAGTTATAATTTGCAATAATAATTTGAAGCTATCAATTTTAAGTTCTGTATTTGACAATTACAAGTTCAGATCTTCAAGTTATAATTTGCACTAATAATTTGTATTTAACAATTAGAAGTTCTGTATTTAACAATTACAAGTTCAGATCATCAAGTTATAATTTGCAATAATAATTAGAAGCTATCAATTTTAAGTTCTGTATTTCACAATTACTAGTTCAGATCTTCAAGTTATAATTTGCACTAATAATTTGTATTTAACAATTAGAAGTTCTGTATTTGACTATTACAAGTTCAGATCTTCGAATTATTATTTGCAATCTTAGTTAGAATTTAACAATTCGAAGTTCTGTATTTACCTATTACAGGTTCAGATCTTCAAGTTATAATTTGCAATCACAATTTGTATTTAACAATGCTAAGTTGCGTATTTGTCTATTACAAGTTCAGATCTTCAAATTATAATTTGCAATAATAATTAGAAGCTATCAATTTTAAGTGCTGTATTTGACAATTACTAGTTCAGATCTTCAAGTTATTATTTGCAATAATAATTAGAAGATATCAATTTTAAGTTCTGTATTTGACAATTACAAGGTCAGATCTTCAAGTTATAATTTACAATAATAATTAGAAGCTATCAATTTTAAGTTCTGTATTTGACAATTACTAGTTCAGATCTTCAAGTTATAATTTGTAATAATAATTTGAATTTAACAAATCTAAGTTCTGTAATTCACTATTACAAGTTCAGATCTTCAAGTTATAATTTACAATAATAATTAGAAGCTATCAATTTTAAGTTCTGTATTTGATAATTACAAGTTCAGATCTTCAAGTTATAATTTCCAATAATAATTAGAAGCTATCAATTTTAAGTTCTGTATTTGACAATTACTAGTTCAGATCTTCAAGTTATAATTTGAAATAATAATTTGAATTTAACAAATCTAAGTTCCATAATTCACTATTACAAGTTCAGATCTTCAAGTTATAATTTACAATAATAATTAGAAGCTATCAATTTTAAGTTCTGTATTTGACAATTACTTGTTCAGATCTTCAAGTTATAATTTGCACTAATAATTTGTATTTAACAATTAGAAGTTCTGTATTTGACAATTACAAGTTCAGATCTTCAAGTTATAATTTGCAATAATAATTAGAAGCTATCAATTTTAAGTTCTGTATTTGACAATTACTAGTTCAGATCTTCAAGTTATAATTTGCACTTATAATTTGTATTTAACAATTAGAAGTTCTGTATTTGACTATTACAAGTTCAGATCTTCGAATTATTATTTGCAATCTTAGGTAGAATTTAACAATTCGAAGTTCTGTATTTACCTATTACAGGTTCAGATCTTCAAGTTATAATTTGCAATCACAATTTGTATTTAACAATGCTAGGTTGCGTATTTGTCTATTACAAGTTCAGATCTTCAAATTATAATTTGCAATAATAATTAGAAGCTATCAATTTTAAGTTCTGTATTTGACAATTACAAGTTCAGATCTTCAAGTTATAATTTACAATAATAATTAGAAGCTATCAATTTTAAGTTCTGTATTTGACAATTACAAGTTAGATCTTCAAGTTATAATTTGCAATAATAATTAGAAGCTATCAATTTTAAGTTCTGTATTTGACAATTACTAGTTCAGATCTTCAAGTTATAATTTGAAATAATAATTTGAATTTAACAAATCTAAGTTCTGTAATTCACTATTACAAGTTCAGATCTTCAAGTTATAATTTACAATAATAATTAGAAGCTATCAATTTTAAGTTCTGTATTTGATAATTACAAGTTCAGATCTTCAAGTTATAATTTGCACTACTAATTTGTATTTAACAATTAGAAGTTCTGTATTTGACAATTACAAGTTCAGATCTTCAAGTTATAATTTGCAATAATAATTAGAAGCTATCAATTTTAAGTTCTGTATTTGACAATTACAAGTTCAGATCTTCAAGTTATAAATTGAAATTATAATTAGAAGCTATCAATTTTAAGTTCTGTATTTGACAATTACAAGTTCAGATCTTCTAGTTATAATTTGCAATAATAATTAGAAGCTATCAATATTAAGTTCTGTATTTGAAAATTACTAGTTCAGATCTTCAAGTTATAATTTGCACTAATAATTTGTATTTAACAATTAGAAGTTCTGTATTTGACAATTACAAGTTCAGATCTTCTAGTTATAATTTGCAATAATAATTAGAAGCTATCAATATTAAGTTCTGTATTTGAAAATTACTAGTTCAGATCTTCAAGTTATAATTAGCACTAATAATTTGTATTTAATAATTAGAAGTTCTGTATTTGACAATTACTAGTTCAGATCTTCAAGTTATAATTTGAAATAATAATTTGAATTTAACAAATCTAAGTTCTGTAATTCACTATTACAAGTTCAGATCTTCAAGTTATAATTGACAATAATAATTAGAAGCTATCAATTTTAAGTTCTGTATTTGACAATTACATGTTCAGATCTTCAAGTTATAATTTGCACTAATAATTTATATTTAACAATTAGAAGTTCTGTAATTGACAATTACAAGTTCAGATCTTCAAGTTATAATTTGCAATAATAATTAGAAGCTATCAATTTTAAGTTCTGTATTTGACAATTACAAGTTCAGATCTTCAAGTTATAATTTGCACTAATAATTTGTATTTAACAGTTAGAAGTTCTGTATTTGACTATTACTAGTTCAGATTTTCAAATTATTATTTGCAATCTTAGTTTAAATTTAACAATTAGAAGTTCTGTATTTACCTATTACAAGTTCAGATCTTCAAGTTATAATTTGCACTAATAATTTGTATTTAACAATTAGAAGTTCTGTATTTGACTATTACAAGTTCAGATCTTCAAATTATTATTTGCAATAATAATTATAAGCTATCAATTTTAAGTTCTGTATTTGACAATTACAAGTTCAGATCTTCTAGTTATAATTTGCAATAATAATTAGAAGCTATCAATATTAAGTTCTGTATTTGAAAATTACTAGTTCAGATCTTCAAGTTATAATTTGCACTAATAATTTGTATTTAACAATTAGAAGTTCTGTATTTGACTATTACAAGTTCAGATCTTCAAGTTATAATTTACAATAATAATTAGAAGCTATCAATTTTAAGTTCTGTATTTGACAATTACAAGTTCAGATCTTCATGTTATAATTTGCAATAATAATTAGAAGCTATCAATTTTAAGTTCTGTATTTGACAATTACAAGTTCAGATCTTCAAGTTATAATTTGCACTAATAATTTGTATTTAACAATTAGAAGTTCTGTATTTGACAATTACAAGTTCAGACATTCAAGTTTTAATTTGCAATAATAATTAGAAGCTATTAATTTTAAGTTCTGTATTTGAAAATTACTAGTTCAGATCTTCAAGTTATAATTTGCACTAATAATTTGTATTTAACAATTAGAAGTTCTGTATTTGACAATTACAAGTTCAGACATTCAAGTTTTAATTTGCAATAATAATTAGAAGCTATTAATTTTAAGTTCCGTATTTGAAAATTACTAGTTCAGATCTTCAAGTTATAATTTGCACTAATAATTTGTATTTAACAATTAGAAGTTCTGTATTTGACAATTCCAAGTTCAGTTCTTCAAGTTATAATTTGCACTTATAATTTGTATTTAACAATTAGAAGTTCTGTATTTGAAAATTACAAGTTCAGATCTTCAAGTTATAATTTGCAATAATAATTTGAAGCTATCAATTTTAAGTTCTGTATTTGACAATTACAAGTTCAGATCTTCAAGTTATAATTTGCACTAATAATTTGTATTTAACAATTAGAAGTTCTGTATTTAACAATTACAAGTTCAGATCATCAAGTTATAATTTGCAATAATAATTAGAAGCTATCAATTTTAAGTTCTGTATTTCACAATTACTAGTTCAGATCTTCAAGTTATAATTTGCACTAATAATTTGTATTTAACAATTAGAAGTTCTGTATTTGACTATTACAAGTTCAGATCTTCGAATTATTATTTGCAATCTTAGTTAGAATTTAACAATTCGAAGTTCTGTATTTACCTATTACAGGTTCAGATCTTCAAGTTATAATTTGCAATCACAATTTGTATTTAACAATGCTAAGTTGCGTATTTGTCTATTACAAGTTCAGATCTTCAAATTATAATTTGCAATAATAATTAGAAGCTATCAATTTTAAGTGCTGTATTTGACAATTACTAGTTCAGATCTTCAAGTTATTATTTGCAATAATAATTAGAAGATATCAATTTTAAGTTCTGTATTTGACAATTACAAGGTCAGATCTTCAAGTTATAATTTACAATAATAGATAGAAGCTATCAATTTTAAGTTCTGTATTTGACAATTACTAGTTCAGATCTTCAAGTTATAATTTGTAATAATAATTTGAATTTAACAAATCTAAGTTCTGTAATTCACTATTACAAGTTCAGATCTTCAAGTTATAATTTACAATAATAATTAGAAGCTATCAATTTTAAGTTCTGTATTTGATAATTACAAGTTCAGATCATCAAGTTATAATTTCCAATAATAATTAGAAGCTATCAATTTTAAGTTCTGTATTTGACAATTACTAGTTCAGATCTTCAAGTTATAATTTGAAATAATAATTTGAATTTAACAAATCTAAGTTCTGTAATTCACTATTACAAGTTCAGATCTTCAAGTTATAATTTACAATAATAATTAGAAGCTATCAATTTTAAGTTCTGTATTTGACAATTACTTGTTCAGATCTTCAAGTTATAATTTGCACTAATAATTTGTATTTAACAATTAGAAGTTCTGTATTTGACAATTACAAGTTCAGATCTTCAAGTTATAATTTGCAATAATAATTAGAAGCTATCAATTTTAAGTTCTGAATTTGACAATTACTAGTTCAGATCTTCAAGTTATAATTTGCACTTATAATTTGTATTTAACAATTAGAAGTTCTGTATTTGACTATTACAAGTTCAGATCTTCGAATTATTATTTGCAATCTTAGGTAGAATTTAACAATTCGAAGTTCTGTATTTACCTATTACAGGTTCAGATCTTCAAGTTATAATTTGCAATCACAATTTGTATTTAACAATGCTAGGTTGCGTATTTGTCTATTACAAGTTCAGATCTTCAAATTATAATTTGCAATAATAATTAGAAGCTATCAATTTTAAGTTCTGTATTTGACAATTACAAGTTCAGATCTTCAAGTTATAATTTACAATAATAATTAGAAGCTATCAATTTTAAGTTCTGTATTTGACAATTACAAGTTAGATCTTCAAGTTATAATTTGCAATAATAATTAGAAGCTATCAATTTTAAGTTCTGTATTTGACAATTACTAGTTCAGATCTTCAAGTTATAATTTGAAATAATAATTTGAATTTAACAAATCTAAGTTCTGTAATTCACTATTACAAGTTCAGATCTTCAAGTTATAATTTACAATAATAATTAGAAGCTATCAATTTTAAGTTCTGTATTTGATAATTACAAGTTCAGATCTTCAAGTCATAATTTGCACTACTAATTTGTATTTAACAATTAGAAGTTCTGTATTTGACAATTACAAGTTCAGATCTTCAAGTTATAATTTGCAATAATAATTAGAAGCTATCAATTTTAAGTTCTGTATTTGACAATTACAAGTTCAGATCTTCAAGTTATAAATTGAAATTATAATTAGAAGCTATCAATTTTAAGTTCTGTATTTGACAATTACAAGTTCAGATCTTCTAGTTATAATTTGCAATAATAATTAGAAGCTATCAATATTAAGTTCTGTATTTGAAAATTACTAGTTCAGATCTTCAAGTTATAATTTGCACTAATAATTTGTATTTAACAATTAGAAGTTCTGTATTTGACAATTACAAGTTCAGATCTTCTAGTTATAATTTGCAATAATAATTAGAAGCTATCAATATTAAGTTCTGTATTTGAAAATTACTAGTTCAGATCTTCAAGTTATAATTAGCACTAATAATTTGTATTTAATAATTAGAAGTTCTGTATTTGACAATTACTAGTTCAGATCTTCAAGTTATAATTTGAAATAATAATTTGAATTTAACAAATCTAAGTTCTGTAATTCACTATTACAAGTTCAGATCTTCAAGTTATAATTTACAATAATAATTAGAAGCTATCAATTTTAAGTTCTGTATTTGACAATTACATGTTCAGATCTTCAAGTTATAATTTGCACTAATAATTTATATTTAACAATTAGAAGTTCTGTAATTGACAATTACAAGTTCAGATCTTCAAGTTATAATTTGCAATAATAATTAGAAGCTATCAATTTTAAGTTCTGTATTTGACAATTACAAGTTCAGATCTTCAAGTTATAATTTGCACTAATAATTTGTATTTAACAGTTAGAAGTTCTGTATTTGACTATTACTAGTTCAGATTTTCAAATTATTATTTGCAATCTTAGTTTAAATTTAACAATTAGAAGTTCTGTATTTACCTATTACAAGTTCAGATCTTCAAGTTATAATTTGCACTAATAATTTGTATTTAACAATTAGAAGTTCTGTATTTGACTATTACAAGTTCAGATCTTCAAATTATTATTTGCAATAATAATTATAAGCTATCAATTTAAGTTCTGTATTTGACAATTACTAGTTCAGATCTTCAAGTTATAATTTGCAATCACAATTTGTATTTAACAATGCTAAGTTGAGTATTTGTCTATTACAAGTTCAGATCTTCAAATTATAATTTGCAATAATAATTAGAAGCTATCAATTTTAAGTGCTGTATTTGACAATTACTAGTTCAGATCTTCAAGTTATTATTTGCAATAATAATTAGAAGATATCAATTTTAAGTTCTGTATTTGACAATTACAAGGTCAGATCTTCAAGTTATAATTTACAATAATAATTAGAAGCTATCAAATTTAAGTTCTGTATTTGACAATTACTAGTTCAGATCTTCAAGTTATGATTTGCAATAATAATTAGAAGCTATCAATTTTAAGTTCTGTATTTGACAATTACTAGTTCAGATCTTCAAGTTATAATTTGTAATAATAATTTGAATTTAACAAATCTAAGTTCTGTAATTCACTATTACAAGTTCAGATCTTCAAGTTATAATTTACAATAATAATTAGAAGCTATCAATTTTAAGTTCTGTATTTGATAATTACAAGTTCAGATCTTCAAGTAATAATTTGCACTACTAATTTGAATTTAACAATTAAAAGTTCTGTATTTGACAATTACAAGTTCAGATTTTCAAGTTATAATTAGCAATAATAATTAGAAGCTATCAATTTTAAGTTCTGTATTTGACAATTACAAGTTCCGATCTTCAAGTTATAAATTGAAATAATAATTAGTAGCTATCAATTTTAAGTTCCTTATTTGACAATTACAAGTTCAGATCTTCTAGTTATAATTTGCAATAATAATTAGAAGCTATCAATATTAAGTTCTGTATTTGAAAATTACTAGTTCAGATCTTCAAGTTATAATTTGCACTAATAATTTGTATTTAACAATTAGAAGTTCTGTATTTGACTATTACAAGTTCAGATCTTCAAGTTATAATTTACAATAATAATTAGAAGCTATCAATTTTAAGTTCTGTATTTGACAATTACAAGTTCAGATCTTCATGTTATAATTTGCAATAATAATTAGAAGCTATCAATTTTAAGTTCTGTATTTGACAATTACAAGTTCAGATCTTCAAGTTATAATTTGCAATAATAATTAGAAGCTATCAATTTTAAGTTCTGTATTTGACAATTACTAGTTCAGATCTTCAAGTTATAATTTGAAATAATAATTTGAGTTTAACAAATCTAAGTTCTGTAATTCACTATTACAAGTTCAGATCTTCAAGTTATAATTTACAATAATAATTAGAAGCTATCAATTTTAAGTTCTGTATTTGACAATTACTTGTTCAGATCTTCAAGTTATAATTTGCACTAATAATTTGTATTTAACAATTAGAAGTTCTGTATTTGACAATTACAAGTTCAGTTCTTCAAGTTATAATTTGCAATAATAATTAGAAGCTATCAATTTTAAGTTCTATATTTGACAATTACAAGTTCAGATCTTCAAGTTATAATTTGCACTAATAATTTGTATTTAACAATTAGAAGTTCTGTATTTGACAATTACAAGTTCAGATCTTCTAGTTATAATTTGCAATAATAATTAGAAGCTATCAATTTTAAGTTCTGTATTTGACAATTACTAGTTCAGATCTTCAAGTTATAATTTGCACTAATAATTTGTATTTAACAATTAGAAGTTCTGTATTTGACTATTACAAGTTCAGATCTTCAAATTATTATTTGCAATAATAATTATAAGCTATCAATTTAAGTTCTGTATTTGACAATTACTAGTTCAGATCTTCAAGTTATAATTTGCAATCACAATTTGTATTTAACAATGCTAAGTTGAGTATTTGTCTATTACAAGTTCAGATCTTCAAATTATAATTTGCAATAATAATTAGAAGCTATCAATTTTAAGTGCTGTATTTGACAATTACTAGTTCAGATCTTCAAGTTATTATTTGCAATAATAATTAGAAGATATCAATTTTAAGTTCTGTATTTGACAATTACAAGGTCAGATCTTCAAGTTATAATTTACAATAATAATTAGAAGCTATCAAATTTAAGTTCTGTATTTGACAATTACTAGTTCAGATCTTCAAGTTATGATTTGCAATAATAATTAGAAGCTATCAATTTTAAGTTCTGTATTTGACAATTACTAGTTCAGATCTTCAAGTTATAATTTGTAATAATAATTTGAATTTAACAAATCTAAGTTCTGTAATTCACTATTACAAGTTCAGATCTTCAAGTTATAATTTACAATAATAATTAGAAGCTATCAATTTTAAGTTCTGTATTTGATAATTACAAGTTCAGATCTTCAAGTTATAATTTGCACTACTAATTTGAATTTAACAATTAAAAGTTCTGTATTTGACAATTACAAGTTCAGATTTTCAAGTTATAATTAGCAATAATAATTAGAAGCTATCAATTTTAAGTTCTGTATTTGACAATTACAAGTTCAGATCTTCAAGTTATAAATTGAAATAATAATTAGAAGCTATCAATTTTAAGTTCCTTATTTGACAATTACAAGTTCAGATCTTCTAGTTATAATTTGCAATAATAATTAGAAGCTATCAATATTAAGTTCTGTATTTGAAAATTACTAGTTCAGATCTTCAAGTTATAATTTGCACTAATAATTTGTATTTAACAATTAGAAGTTCTGTATTTGACTATTACAAGTTCAGATCTTCAAGTTATAATTTACAATAATAATTAGAAGCTATCAATTTTAAGTTCTGTATTTGACAATTACAAGTTCAGATCTTCATGTTATAATTTGCAATAATAATTAGAAGCTATCAATTTTAAGTTCTGTATTTGACAATTACAAGTTCAGATCTTCAAATTATAATTTGCACTAATAATTTGTTTTTAACAGTTAGAAGTTCTGTATTTGACTGTTACTAGTTCAGATTTTCAAATTATTATTTACAATCTTAGTTATAATTTAACAATTAGAAGTTCTGTATTTACCTATTACAAGTTCAGATCTTCAAGTTATAATTTGCACTAATAATTTGTATTTAACAATTCGATGTTCTGTATTTGACTATTACAAGTTCAGATTTTCAAGTTATAATTTGAACTATAATTATAAGCTATCAATTTTAAGTTCTGTATTTGACAATTACAAGTACAGATCTTCAAGTTATTATTTGCAATAATAATTAGAAGCTATCAATTTTAAGTTCTGTATTTGACAATTACAAGTTCAGATCTTCAAGTTATAATTTGAAATAATAATTAGAAGCTATCAATTTTAAGTTCTGCATTTGACAATTACTAGTTCAGATCTTCAAGTTTTAATTTGCAATAATAATTAGAAGCTATCAATTTTAAGTTCTGTATTTGACAATTACTAGTTCAGATCTTCAAGTTATAATTTGAAATAATAATTTGAATTTAACAAATCTAAGTTCTGTAATTCACTATTACAAGTTCAGATCTTCGAATTATTATTTGCAATCTTAGTTAGAATTTAACAATTGAAAGTTCTGTATTTACCTATTACAGGTTCAGATCTTCAAGTTATAATTTGCAATCACAATTTGTATTTAACAATGCTAAGTTGCGTATTTGTCTATTACAAGTTCAGATCTTCAAATTATAATTTGCAATAATAATTAGAAGCTATCAATTTTAAGTGCTTTATTTGACAATTACTAGTTCAGATCTTCAAGTTATTATTTGCAATAATAATTAGAAGATATCAATTTTAAGTTCTGTATTTGACAATTACAAGGTCAGATCTTCAAGTTATAATTTACAATAATAATTAGAAGCTATCAATTTTAAGTTCTGTATTTGACAATTACTAGATCAGATCTTCAAGTTATGATTTGCAATAATAATTAGAAGCTATCAATTTTAAGTTCTGAATTTGACAATTACTAGTTCAGATCTTCAAGTTATAATTTGTAATAATAATTTGAATTTAACAAATCTAAGTTCTGTAATTCACTATTACAAGTTTAGATCTTCAAGTTATAATTTACAATAATAATTAGAAGCTATCAATTTTAAGTTCTGTATTTGATAATTACAAGTTCAGATCTTCAAGTTATAATTTGCACTACTAATTTGTATTTAACAATTAAAAGTTCTGTATTTGACAATTACAAGTTCAGATCTTCAAGTTATAATTTGCAATAATAATTAGAAGCTATCAATTTTAAGTTCTGTATTTGACAATTACAAGTTCAGATCTTCAAGTTATAAATTGAAATAATAATTAGAAGCTATCAATTTTAAGTTCTGTATTTGACAATTACAAGTTCAGATCTTCTAGTTATAATTTGCAATAATAATTAGAAGCTATCAATATTAAGTTCTGTATTTGAAAATTACTAGTTCAGATCTTCAAGTTATAATTTGCTCTAATAATTTGTATTTAACAATTAGAAGTTCTGTATTTGACTATTACAAGTTCAGATCTTCAAGTTATAATTTACAATAATAATTAGAAGCTATCAATTTTAAGTTCTGTATTTGACAATTACAAGTTCAGATCTTCATGTTATAATTTGCAATAATAATTAGAAGCTATCAATTTTAAGTTCTGTATTTGACAATTACAAGTTCAGATCTTCAAGTTATAATTTGCACTAATAATTTGAATTTAACAAATCTAAGTTCTGTAATTCACTATTACAAGTTCAGATCTTCAAGTTATAATTTACAATAATAATTAGAAGCTATCAATTTTAAGTTCTGTATTTGACAATTACAAGTTCAGATCTTCAAGTTATAATTTGCACTAATAATTTGTATTTAACAGTTAGAAGTTCTGTATTTGACTATTACTAGTTCAGATTTTCAAATTATTATTTGCAATCTTAGTTTAAATTTAACAATTAGAAGTTCTGTATTTACCTATTACAAGTTCAGATCTTCAAGTTATAATTTGCACTAATAATTTGTATTTAACAATTAGAAGTTCTGTATTTGACTATTACAAGTTCAGATCTTCAAATTATTATTTGCAATAATAATTATAAGCTATCAATTTAAGTTCTGTATTTGACAATTACTAGTTCAGATCTTCAAGTTATAATTTGCAATCACAATTTGTATTTAACAATGCTAAGTTGAGTATTTGTCTATTACAAGTTCAGATCTTCAAATTATAATTTGCAATAATAATTAGAAGCTATCAATTTTAAGTGCTGTATTTGACAATTACTAGTTCAGATCTTCAAGTTATTATTTGCAATAATAATTAGAAGATATCAATTTTAAGTTCTGTATTTGACAATTACAAGGTCAGATCTTCAAGTTATAATTTACAATAATAATTAGAAGCTATCAAATTTAAGTTCTGTATTTGACAATTACTAGTTCAGATCTTCAAGTTATGATTTGCAATAATAATTAGAAGCTATCAATTTTAAGTTCTGTATTTGACAATTACTAGTTCAGATCTTCAAGTTATAATTTGTAATAATAATTTGAATTTAACAAATCTAAGTTCTGTAATTCACTATTACAAGTTCAGATCTTCAAGTTATAATTTACAATAATAATTAGAAGCTATCAATTTTAAGTTCTGTATTTGATAATTACAAGTTCAGATCTTCAAGTTATAATTTGCACTACTAATTTGAATTTAACAATTAAAAGTTCTGTATTTGACAATTACAAGTTCAGATTTTCAAGTTATAATTAGCAATAATAATTAGAAGCTATCAATTTTAAGTTCTGTATTTGACAATTACAAGTTCAGATCTTCAAGTTATAAATTGAAATAATAATTAGAAGCTATCAATTTTAAGTTCCTTATTTGACAATTACAAGTTCAGATCTTCTAGTTATAATTTGCAATAATAATTAGAAGCTATCAATATTAAGTTCTGTATTTGAAAATTACTAGTTCAGATCTTCAAGTTATAATTTGCACTAATAATTTGTATTTAACAATTAGAAGTTCTGTATTTGACTATTACAAGTTCAGATCTTCAAGTTATAATTTACAATAATAATTAGAAGCTATCAATTTTAAGTTCTGTATTTGACAATTACAAGTTCAGATCTTCATGTTATAATTTGCAATAATAATTAGAAGCTATCAATTTTAAGTTCTGTATTTGACAATTACAAGTTCAGATCTTCAAATTATAATTTGCACTAATAATTTGTTTTTAACAGTTAGAAGTTCTGTATTTGACTGTTACTAGTTCAGATTTTCAAATTATTATTTACAATCTTAGTTATAATTTAACAATTAGAAGTTCTGTATTT
This sequence comes from Cantharis lateralis, assembly GCA_963170105.1. Taxonomy (NCBI): domain Eukaryota; kingdom Metazoa; phylum Arthropoda; class Insecta; order Coleoptera; family Cantharidae; genus Cantharis; species Cantharis lateralis. The sequence goes on along the minus strand of OY720625.1, from coordinate 31,801,446 downwards.
ACCTACTACAAGTTCAGATCTTCAAGTTATAATTTGCACTAATAATTTGTATTTAACAATTCGATGTTCTGTATTTGACTATTACAAGTTCAGATTTTCAAGTTATAATTTGAACTATAATTATAAGCTATCAATTTTAAGTTCTGTATTTGACAATTACAAGTACAGATCTTCAAGTTATTATTTGCAATAATAATTAGAAGCTATCAATTTTAAGTTCTGTATTTGACAATTACAAGTTCAGATCTTCAAGTTATAATTTGAAATAATAATTAGAAGCTATCAATTTTAAGTTCTGCATTTGACAATTACTAGTTCAGATCTTCAAGTTTTAATTTGCAATAATAATTAGAAGCTATCAATTTTAAGTTCTGTATTTGACAATTACTAGTTCAGATCTTCAAGTTATAATTTGAAATAATAATTTGAATTTAACAAATCTAAGTTCTGTAATTCACTATTACAAGTTCAGATCTTCGAATTATTATTTGCAATCTTAGTTAGAATTTAACAATTGAAAGTTCTGTATTTACCTATTACAGGTTCAGATCTTCAAGTTATAATTTGCAATCACAATTTGTATTTAACAATGTTAAGTTGCGTATTTGTCTATTACAAGTTCAGATCTTCAAATTATAATTTGCAATAATAATTAGAAGCTATCAATTTTAAGTGCTTTATTTGACAATTACTAGTTCAGATCTTCAAGTTATTATTTGCAATAATAATTAGAAGATATCAATTTTAAGTTCTGTATTTGACAATTACAAGGTCAGATCTTCAAGTTATAATTTACAATAATAATTAGAAGCTATCAATTTTAAGTTCTGTATTTGACAATTACTAGATCAGATCTTCAAGTTATGATTTGCAATAATAATTAGAAGCTATCAATTTTAAGTTCTGAATTTGACAATTACTAGTTCAGATCTTCAAGTTATAATTTGTAATAATAATTTGAATTTAACAAATCTAAGTTCTGTAATTCACTATTACAAGTTTAGATCTTCAAGTTATAATTTACAATAATAATTAGAAGCTATCAATTTTAAGTTCTGTATTTGATAATTACAAGTTCAGATCTTCAAGTTATAATTTGCACTACTAATTTGTATTTAACAATTAAAAGTTCTGTATTTGACAATTACAAGTTCAGATCTTCAAGTTATAATTTGCAATAATAATTAGAAGCTATCAATTTTAAGTTCTGTATTTGACAATTACAAGTTCAGATCTTCAAGTTATAAATTGAAATAATAATTAGAAGCTATCAATTTTAAGTTCTGTATTTGACAATTACAAGTTCAGATCTTCTAGTTATAATTTGCAATAATAATTAGAAGCTATCAATATTAAGTTCTGTATTTGAAAATTACTAGTTCAGATCTTCAAGTTATAATTTGCTCTAATAATTTGTATTTAACAATTAGAAGTTCTGTATTTGACTATTACAAGTTCAGATCTTCAAGTTATAATTTACAATAATAATTAGAAGCTATCAATTTTAAGTTCTGTATTTGACAATTACAAGTTCAGATCTTCATGTTATAATTTGCAATAATAATTAGAAGCTATCAATTTTAAGTTCTGTATTTGACAATTACAAGTTCAGATCTTCAAGTTATAATTTGCACTAATAATTTGAATTTAACAAATCTAAGTTCTGTAATTCACTATTACAAGTTCAGATCTTCAAGTTATAATTTACAATAATAATTAGAAGCTATCAATTTTAAGTTCTGTATTTGACAATTACAAGTTCAGATCTTCTAGTTATAATTTGCAATAATAATTAGAAGCTATCAATATTAAGTTCTGTATTTGAAAATTACTAGTTCAGATCTTCAAGTTATAATTTGCACTAATAATTTGTATTTAACAATTAGAAGTTCTGTATTTGACAATTACAAGTTCAGATCTTCTAGTTATAATTTGCAATAATAATTAGAAGCTATCAATATTAAGTTCTGTATTTGAAAATTACTAGTTCAGATCTTCAAGTTATAATTTGCACTAATAATTTGTATTTAATAATTAGAAGTTCTGTATTTGACAATTACTAGTTCAGATCTTCAAGTTATAATTTGAAATAATAATTTGAATTTAACAAATCTAAGTTCTGTAATTCACTATTACAAGTTCAGATCTTCAAGTTATAATTTACAATAATAATTAGAAGCTATCAATTTTAAGTTCTGTATTTGACAATTACATGTTCAGATCTTCAAGTTATAATTTGCACTAATAATTTGTATTTAACAATTAGAAGTTCTGTAATTGACAATTACAAGTTCAGATCTTCAAGTTATAATTTGCAATAATAATTAGAAGCTATCAATTTTAAGTTCTGTATTTGACAATTACAAGTTCAGATCTTCAAGTTATAATTTGCACTAATAATTTGTATTTAACAATTAGAAGTTCTGTATTTGACAATTACAAGGTCAGATCTTCAAGTTATTATTTGCAATAATAATTAGAAGATATCAATTTTAAGTTCTGTATTTGACAATTACAAGGTCAGATCTTCAAGTTATAATTTACAATAATAATTAGAAGCTATCAATTTTAAGTTCTGTATTTGACAATTACTAGTTCAGATCTTCAAGTTATGATTTGCAATAATAATTAGAAGCTATCAATTTTAAGTTCTGTATTTGCAATTACTAGTTCAGATCTTCAAGTTATAATTTGTAATAATAATTTGAATTTAACAAATCTAAGTTCTGTAATTCACTATTACAAGTTCAGATCTTCAAGTTATAATTTACAATAATAATTAGAAGCTATCAATTTTAAGTTCTGTATTTGATAATTACGAGTTCAGATCTTCAAGTTATAATTTGCACTACTAATTTGAATTTAACAATTAAAAGTTCTGTATTTGACAATTACAAGTTCAGTTCTTCAAGTTATAATTTGCAATAATAATTAGAAGCTATCAATTTTAAGTTCTGTATTTGACAATTACAAGTTCAGATCTTCAAGTTATAAATTGAAATAATAATAAGAAGCTATCAATTTTAAGTTCCTTATTTGACAATTACAAGATCAGATCTTCTAGTTATAATTTGCAATAATAATTAGAAGCTATCAATATTAAGTTCTGTATTTGAAAATTACTAGTTCAGATCTTCAAGTTATAATTTGCACTAATAATTTGTATTTAACAATTAGAAGTTCTGTATTTGACTATTACAAGTTCAGTTCTTCAAGTTATAATTTACAATAATAATTAGAAGCTATCAATTTTAAGTTCTGTATTTGACAATTACAAGTTCAGATCTTCATGTTATAATTTGCAATAATAATTAGAAGCTATCAATTTTAAGTTCTGTATTTGACAATTACAAGTTCAGATCTTCAAGTTATAATTTGCAATAATAATTAGAAGCTATCAATTTTAAGTTCTGTATTTGACAATTACTAGTTCAGATCTTCAAGTTATAATTTGAAATAATAATTTGAATTTAACAAATCTAAGTTCTGTAGTTCACTATTACAAGTTCAGATCTTCAAGTTATAATTTACAATAATAATTAGAAGCTATCAATTTTAAGTTCTGTATTTGACAATTACTTGTTCAGATCTTCAAGTTATAATTTGCAATAATAATTTGTATTTAACAATTAGAAGTTCTGTATTTGACTATTACAAGTTCAGATCTTCAAATTATTATTTGCAATAATAATTATAAGCTATCAATTTAAGTTCTATATTTGACAATTACAAGTTCAGATCTTCAAGTTATAATTTGCACTAATAATTTGTATTTAACAATTAGAAGTTCTGTATTTGACAATTACAAGTTCAGATCTTCTAGTTATAATTTGCAATAATAATTAGAAGCTATCAATTTTAAGTTCTGTATTTGACAATTACTAGTTCAGATCTTCAAGTTATAATTTGCACTAATAATTTGTATTTAACAATTAGAAGTTCTGTATTTGACTATTACAAGTTCAGATCTTCAAATTATTATTTGCAATAATAATTATAAGCTATCAATTTAAGTTCTGTATTTGACAATTACTAGTTCAGATCTTCAAGTTATAATTTGAAATAATAATTTGAATTTAACAAATCTAAGTTTTGTAATTCACTATTACAAGTTCAGATCTTCAAGTTATAATTTGCAATAATAATTAGAAGCTATCAATTTTAAGTTCTGAATTTGACAATTACAAGGTCAGATCTTCAAGTTATAATTTACAATAATAATTAGAAGCTATCAATTTTAAGTTCTGTATTTGACAATTACTAGATCAGATCTTCAAGTTATGATTTGCAATAATAATTAGAAGCTATCAATTTTAAGTTCTGTATCTGACAATTACAAGTTCAGATCTTCAAATTATAATTTGCAATAATAATTAGAAGCTATCAATTTTAAGTGCTTTATTTGACAATTACTAGTTCAGATCTTCAAGTTATTATTTGCAATAATAATTAGAAGATATCAATTTTAAGTTCTGTATTTGACAATTACAAGGTCAGATCTTCAAGTTATAATTTACAATAATAATTAGAAGCTATCAATTTTAAGTTCTGTATTTGACAATTACTAGATCAGATCTTCAAGTTATGATTTGCAATAATAATTAGAAGCTATCAATTTTAAGTTCTGAATTTGACAATTACTAGTTCAGATCTTCAAGTTATAATTTGTAATAATAATTTGAATTTAACAAATCTAAGTTCTGTAATTCACTATTACAAGTTTAGATCTTCAAGTTATAATTTACAATAATAATTAGAAGCTATCAATTTTAAGTTCTGTATTTGATAATTACAAGTTCAGATCTTCAAGTTATAATTTGCACTACTAATTTGTATTTAACAATTAAAAGTTCTGTATTTGACAATTACAAGTTCAGATCTTCAAGTTATAATTTGCAATAATAATTAGAAGCTATCAATTTTAAGTTCTGTATTTGACAATTACATGTTCAGATCTTCAAGTTATAAATTGAAATAATAATTAGAAGCTATCAATTTTAAGTTCTGTATTTGACAATTACAAGTTCAGATCTTCTAGTTACAATTAGCAATAATAATTAGAAGCTATCAATATTAAGTTCTGTATTTGAAAATTACTAGTTCAGATCTTCAAGTTATAATTTGCACTAATAATTTGTATTTAACAATTAGAAGTTCTGTATTTGACTATTACAAGTTCAGATCTTCAAGTTATAATTTACAATAATAATTAGAAGCTATCAATTTTAAGTTCTGTATTTGACAATTACAAGTTCAGATCTTCATGTTATAATTTGCAATAATAATTAGAAGCTATCAATTTTAAGTTCTGTATTTGACAATTACAAGTTCAGATCTTCAAGTTATAATTTGCACTAATAATTTGTATTTAACAATTAGAAGTTCTGTATTTGACAATTACAAGTTCAGACATTCAAGTTTTAATTTGCAATAATAATTAGAAGCTATTAATTTTAAGTTCTGTATTTGAAAATTACTAGTTCAGACCTTCAAGTTATAATTTGCACTAATAATTTGTATTTAACAATTAGAAGTTCTGTATTTGACAATTACAAGTTCAGACATTCAAGTTTTAATTTGTAATAATAATTAGAAGCTATTAATTTTAAGTTCTGTATTTGAAAATTACTAGTTCAGATCTTCAAGTTATAATTTGCACTAATAATTTGTATTTAACAATTAGAAGTTCTGTATTTGACAATTCCAAGTTCAGTTCTTCAAGTTATAATTTGCACTAATAATTTGTATTTAACAATTAGAAGTTCTGTATTTGAAAATTACAAGTTCAGATCTTCAAGTTATAATTTGCAATAATAATTTGAAGCTATCAATTTTAAGTTCTGTATTTGCCAATTACAAGTTCAGATCTTGAAGTTATAATTTACAATAATAATTAGAAGCTATCAATTTTAAGTTCTGTATCTGACAATTACAAGTTCAGATCTTCAAGTTATAATTTGCAATAATAATTATAAGCTATCAATTTTAAGTTCTGTATTTGACAATTACTAGTTCAGATCTTCAAGTTATAATTTGAAATAATAAATTGAATTTAACAAATCTAAGTTCTGTAATTCACTATTACAAGTTCAGTTCTTCAAGTTATAATTTACAATAATAATTAGAAACTATCAATTTTAAGTTCTGTATTTGACAATTACAAGTTCAGATCTTCAAGTTATAATTTGCACTAATAATTTGTATTTAACAATTAGAAGTTCTGTATTTGACAATTACAAGTTCAGACATTCAAGTTATAATTTGCAATAATAATTAGAAGCTATTAATTTTAAGTTCTGTATTTGACAATTACAAGTTCAGATCTTCAAGTTATAATTTGAAATAATAATTAGTAGCTATCAATTTTATGTTCTGTATTTGACAATTACAAGTTCAGATCTTCAAGTTATAATATGCAATAATAATTAGGAGCTATCAATTTTAAGTGCTGTATTTGACAATTACTAGTTCAGATCTTCAAGTTATAATTTGCACTAATAATTTGTATTTAACAATTAGAAGTTCTGTATTTGACAATTACAAGTTCAGATCTTCAAGTTATAATTTGCACTAATAATTTGTATTTAACAATTAGAAGTTCTGTATTTGACAATTACAAGGTCAGATCTTCAAGTTATTATTTGCAATAATAATTAGAAGATATCAATTTTAAGTTCTGTATTTGACAATTACAAGGTCAGATCTTCAAGTTATAATTTACAATAATAATTAGAAGCTATCAATTTTAAGTTCTGTATTTGACAATTACTAGTTCAGATCTTCAAGTTATGATTTGCAATAATAATTAGAAGCTATCAATTTTAAGTTCTGTATTTGCAATTACTAGTTCAGATCTTCAAGTTATAATTTGTAATAATAATTTGAATTTAACAAATCTAAGTTCTGTAATTCACTATTACAAGTTCAGATCTTCAAGTTATAATTTACAATAATAATTAGAAGCTATCAATTTTAAGTTCTGTATTTGATAATTACGAGTTCAGATCTTCAAGTTATAATTTGCACTACTAATTTGAATTTAACAATTAAAAGTTCTGTATTTGACAATTACAAGTTCAGTTCTTCAAGTTATAATTTGCAATAATAATTAGAAGCTATCAATTTTAAGTTCTGTATTTGACAATTACAAGTTCAGATCTTCAAGTTATAATTTGCACTAATAATTTGTATTTAACAATTAGAAGTTCTGTATTTGACAATTACAAGTTCAGATCTTCTAGTTATAATTTGCAATAATAATTAGAAGCTATCAATTTTAAGTTCTGTATTTGACAATTACTAGTTCAGATCTTCAAGTTATAATTTGCACTAATAATTTGTATTTAACAATTAGAAGTTCTGTATTTGACTATTACAAGTTCAGATCTTCAAATTATTATTTGCAATAATAATTATAAGCTATCAATTTAAGTTCTGTATTTGACAATTACTAGTTCAGATCTTCAAGTTATAATTTGAAATAATAATTTGAATTTAACAAATCTAAGTTTTGTAATTCACTATTACAAGTTCAGATCTTCAAGTTATAATTTGCAATAATAATTAGAAGCTATCAATTTTAAGTTCTGTATTTGACAATTACAAGTTCAGATCTTCAAGTTATAATTTGCACTAATAATTAGAAGCTATCAATTTTAAGTTCTGTATTTGACAATTACTAGTTCAGATCTTCAAGTTATGATTTGCAATAATAATTAGAAGCTATCAATTTTAAGTTCTGAATTTGACAATTACTAGTTCAGATCTTCAAGTTATTATTTGCAATAATAATTAGAAGCTATCAATTTTAAGTTCTGTATTTGACAATTACAAGTACAGATCTTCAAGTTATTATTTGCAATAATAATTAGAAGCTATCAATTTTAAGTTCTGTATTTGACAATTACAAGTTCATATTTTCTAGTTATAATTTGAAATAATAATTAGAAGCTATCAATTTTAAGTTCTGCATTTGACAATTACTAGTTCAGATCTTCAAGTTATAATTTGCAATAATAATTAGAAGCTATCAATTTTAAGTTCTGTATTTGACAATTACTAGTTCAGATCTTCAAGTTATAATTTGAAATAATAATTTGAATTTAACAAATCTAAGTTCTGTAATTCACTATTACAAGTTCAGATCTTCGAATTATTATTTGCAATCTTAGTTAGAATTTAACAATTCGAAGTTCTGTATTTACCTATTACAGGTTCAGATCTTCAAGTTATAATTTGCAATCACAATTTGTATTTAACAATGCTAAGTTGCGTATTTGTCTATTACAAGTTCAGATCTTCAAATTATAATTTGCAATAATAATTAGAAGCTATCAATTTTAAGTGCTGTATTTGACAATTACTAGTTCAGATCTTCAAGTTATTATTTGCAATAATAATTAGAAGATATCAATTTTAAGTTCTGTATTTGACAATTACAAGGTCAGATCTTCAAGTTATAATTTACAATAATAATTAGAAGCTATCAATTTTAAGTTCTGTATTTGACAATTACTAGTTCAGATCTTCAAGTTATGATTTGCAATAATAATTAGAAGCTATCAATTTTAAGTTCTGAATTTGACAATTACTAGTTCAGATCTTCAAGTTATAATTTGTAATAATAATTTGAATTTAACAAATCTAAGTTCTGTAATTCACTATTACAAGTTTAGATCTTCAAGTTATAATTTACAATAATAATTAGAAGCTATCAATTTTAAGTTCTGTATTTGATAATTACAAGTTCAGATCTTCAAGTTATAATTTGCACTACTAATTTGTATTTAACAATTAAAAGTTCTGTATTTGACAATTACAAGTTCAGATCTTCAAGTTATAATTTGCAATAATAATTAGAAGCTATCAATTTTAAGTTCTGTATTTGACAATTACAAGTTCAGATCTTCAAGTTATAAATTGAAATAATAATTAGAAGCTATCAATTTTAAGTTCTGTATTTGACAATTACAAGTTCAGATCTTCTAGTTATAATTTGCAATAATAATTAGAAGCTATCAATATTAAGTTCTGTATTTGAAAATTACTAGTTCAGATCTTCAAGTTATAATTTGCACTAATAATTTGTATTTAACAATTAGAAGTTCTGTATTTGACTATTACAAGTTCAGATCTTCAAGTTATAATTTACAATAATAATTAGAAGCTATCAATTTTAAGTTCTGTATTTGACAATTACAAGTTCAGATCTTCATGTTATAATTTGCAATAATAATTAGAAGCTATCAATTTTAAGTTCTGTATTTGACAATTACAAGTTCAGATCTTCAAGTTATAATTTGCACTAATAATTTGTATTTAACAATTAGAAGTTCTGTATTTGACAATTACAAGTTCAGACATTCAAGTTTTAATTTGCAATAATAATTAGAAGCTATTAATTTTAAGTTCTGTATTTGAAAATTACTAGTTCAGACCTTCAAGTTATAATTTGCACTAATAATTTGTATTTAACAATTAGAAGTTCTGTATTTGACAATTACAAGTTCAGACATTCAAGTTTTAATTTGCAATAATAATTAGAAGCTATTAATTTTAAGTTCTGTATTTGAAAATTACTAGTTCAGATCTTCAAGTTATAATTTGCACTAATAATTTGTATTTAACAATTAGAAGTTCTGTATTTGACAATTCCAAGTTCAGTTCTTCAAGTTATAATTTGCACTAATAATTTGTATTTAACAATTAGAAGTTCTGTATTTGAAAATTACAAGTTCAGATCTTCAAGTTATAATTTGCAATAATAATTTGAAGCTATCAATTTTAAGTTCTGTATTTGCCAATTACAAGTTCAGATCTTGAAGTTATAATTTACAATAATAATTAGAAGCTATCAATTTTAAGTTCTGTATCTGACAATTACAAGTTCAGATCTTCAAGTTATAATTTGCAATAATAATTAGAAGCTATCAATTTTAAGTTCTGTATTTGACAATTACTAGTTCAGATCTTCAAGTTATAATTTGAAATAATAAATTGAATTTAACAAATCTAAGTTCTGTAATTCACTATTACAAGTTCAGTTCTTCAAGTTATAATTTACAATAATAATTAGAAACTATCAATTATAAGTTCTGTATTTGACAATTACAAGTTCAGATCTTCAAGTTATAATTTGCACTAATAATTTGTATTTAACAGAGTAGAGTAGAGTAGAGTAAACTTTATTACACAATTGAGTTAAACATAAAAAAACAAATATATACAAGTTGAAATTATACATAAAAACAAATATATAAAATGGTTTGATAGCGTTGGTCACTTTGTTGTAAATGGCGAAGATCAGCAGGGACACTGTTTTTCATCTTAACCTATAATAAGTATAGTAAACGATTATCATTGATAATCAATATAGTCGATTACTATTGGTTTTTTAAAAAAGTCCTCCACCTTGTAGAATACCTGATTAATTAGGTATTCGCGAACAACCTTCTTGAATTTTATATCATCAAGGGATCTAATGAACGTTGGCAGCTTATTAAATAGCCTTGGTGCATAGTACAAGGTTGAGTTCTTTGATTTATCTAGTCTAAGATATGAGTTGTAGATATTTGTATTGCTTCGGGTATCGTGGTTATGAATGGAGTTTACCGGAATATAATTCTGTAAATTTTTCTTTGCATATACCAAGCATTCTAATATATACAGTGATGGTATAGTAAGAATATTTAGTTCACGATACTTGTCTCGGACATCCGCACGATACTTCATACTTTCTATCACTCTTATAGCTCGACGCTGTTGTTTAAAAATTCTTTCTGTATGGCTCGAGTGACCCCATACTAATAAAGCGTAGCTTGCAATAGACTGCACCAGCGCATGGAACGTTGTCAAGCAAATTGACTTCTCAACACGATTAACTAAATTTCTTAGAACAAAAATATTCTGGCTTATTTTGTGACTTATTTTTTCCACATGTTTATCAAACTTCAAAGTGTGATCCAATGTTACACCCAAAAAATCAACGTTATCTGTTCCTGAGCAGTGACTATGTTCCCTTAGTGAAAAAATCATAGTTTGCGTTTTATTTTCATTTAGGAATAATTGATTCGCTGCAAACCATTTACTTAGTGTATTTTTGTTTAAAAGAATATCATCTTCTAATGCGTTAAGGTCTTTGTTTTTACTTGCCTTTGTGGTATCATCCGCGAACAAGATTAGTTTATTAGTAGTATCTGTATTTATATCATTAATGTAGATCAAAAATAGCAGTGGACCCAAAATTGAACCTTGCGGTACTCCATGCGTAATAATTTTTGGTTCTGAAAGTTCTCCTTCATATGCCGTTCTTTGTAGTCTGTTGGATAGGTAGCTTGTTAATAATTTTAAAGCCTCCTGCTTTAGTCCATATTTTTCCAATTTGTAGATCAGAAGATCGTGTGAGACGCAATCAAAGGCTTTCGAGAGGTCACAGAAGATTGCTCCCACATGGTCTCCCCCCTCAAAGCCCATTATGATGTATTCTATTAGGGCATTTATTGCCCCGGAAGTAGATTTCCTTTTTCTGAAACCATATTGCGATTCGTTAAAGATGTTATTCCTTTCTAAATAATTTCTTAACTGGTGTTCGAGAAGGTATTCAAAAATTTTTGATATTATAGGAATCAGAGAGATTGGTCTGTAATTATTAGCATCCGTTCTACTACCCTTCTTGAAGAGCGGTATTACTTTCGTAATTTTCAAACATGCAGGATACACTTGTTCTTTAATGCATGTGTTAAACAATTTTGTAAGCGGACTTACCAGTTGATTCGCAAGACCTTTTATAAGTTTCGCGTTTATGTCATATATGTCTTTACTATTCTTATTTTTTAATTTCTTTATTGCATCTCTCACTTCTATTAAGGAAACTTCATTAAAGTTGAAAGACTTCTGTGTTACTTTAATAGATGTGCTACCTTTATTTATGTTTAAAGTATAGGGCTTATTTATGACATTAATTATATCTTTAGCTACGTTAACAAAAAAATTATTGAAATCGTCTGCTTTAATGCTTACCTCAGAGTGTGTGTCATTTGCATTCTTTCTATAGCTATTTATAATTTCCCACGATGCCTTAGCTTTGTTATCTGCCTTTGTTAGGTATTTCGTATTAGCTAACTTTTTTGCCTTCTTAATTTCAAACCTGTAGTTTTGCCTGAATTTTTTCACCTCTTCATGTATTGATGATTCATTGTTGCTGGATAGATTTATGTATTTCTTTCTCATTTGCCTTAAACTATCTGTGAACCAGGATATCTTAGTTTGTCTCTTGGATCTTATTCTTCTTACCAACGGAAATGCTAAATTTAATATGTTTGTTAGTATATCAAAAAATTGCATAAACTGGTTTTCGATGTTATTGGAAGCCATTTGAATAAAATTAAAATCAGTTTCTTCCAGTAGGTTATACATAATATTTTGACCTTCCAGTGTTAGTGGCCGATGCATTTCAACAATTAGAAGTTCTGTATTTGACAATTACAAGTTCAGATCTTCAAGTTATAATTTGCAATAATAATTAGAAGCTATCAATTAGAAGTTCTGTATTTGACTATTACAAGTTCAGATCTTCAAGTTATAATTTACAATAATAATTAGAAGCTATCAATTTTAAGTTCTGTATTTGACAATTACAAGTTCAGATCTTCATGTTATAATTTGCAATAATAATTAGAAGCTATCAATTTTAAGTTCTGTATTTGACAATTACAAGTTCAGATCTTCAAGTTATAATTTGCACTAATAATTTGTATTTAACAATTAGAAGTTCTGTATTTGACAATTACAAGTTCAGACATTCAAGTTTTAATTTGCAATAATAATTAGAAGCTATTAATTTTAAGTTCTGTATTTGAAAATTACTAGTTCAGATCTTCAAGTTATAATTTGCACTAATAATTTGTATTTAACAATTAGAAGTTCTGTATTTGACAATTACAAGTTCAGACATTCAAGTTTTAATTTGCAATAATAATTAGAAGCTATTAATTTTAAGTTCTGTATTTGAAAATTACTAGTTCAGATCTTCAAGTTATAATTTGCACTAATAATTTGTATTTAACAATTAGAAGTTCTGTATTTGACAATTCCAAGTTCAGATCTTCAAGTTATAATTTGCAATAATAATTAGAAGCTATCAATTTTAAGTTCTGTATTTGACAATTACAAGTTCAGATCTTCAAGTTATAAATTGAAATAATAATTAGAAGCTATCAATTTTAAGTTCTGTATTTGACAATTACAAGTTCAGATCTTCTAGTTATAATTTGCAATAATAATTAGAAGCTATCAATATTAAGTTCTGTATTTGAAAATTACTAGTTCAGATCTTCAAGTTATAATTTGCACTAATAATTTGTATTTAACAATTAGAAGTTCTGTATTTGACTATTACAAGTTCAGATCTTCAAGTTATAATTTACAATAATAATTAGAAGCTATCAATTTTAAGTTCTGTATTTGACAATTACAAGTTCAGATCTTCATGTTATAATTTGCAATAATAATTAGAAGCTATCAATTTTAAGTTCTGTATTTGACAATTACAAGTTCAGATCTTCAAGTTATAATTTGCACTAATAATTTGTATTTAACAATTAGAAGTTCTGTATTTGACAATTACAAGTTCAGACATTCAAGTTTTAATTTGCAATAATAATTAGAAGCTATTAATTTTAAGTTCTGTATTTGAAAATTACTAGTTCAGACCTTCAAGTTATAATTTGCACTAATAATTTGTATTTAACAATTAGAAGTTCTGTATTTGACAATTACAAGTTCAGACATTCAAGTTTTAATTTGCAATAATAATTAGAAGCTATTAATTTTAAGTTCTGTATTTGAAAATTACTAGTTCAGATCTTCAAGTTATAATTTGCACTAATAATTTGTATTTAACAATTAGAAGTTCTGTATTTGACAATTCCAAGTTCAGTTCTTCAAGTTATAATTTGCACTAATAATTTGTATTTAACAATTAGAAGTTCTGTATTTGAAAATTACAAGTTCAGATCTTCAAGTTATAATTTGCAATAATAATTTGAAGCTATCAATTTTAAGTTCTGTATTTGCCAATTACAAGTTCAGATCTTGAAGTTATAATTTACAATAATAATTAGAAGCTATCAATTTTAAGTTCTGTATCTGACAATTACAAGTTCAGATCTTCAAGTTATAATTTGCAATAATAATTAGAAGCTATCAATTTTAAGTTCTGTATTTGACAATTACTAGTTCAGATCTTCAAGTTATAATTTGAAATAATAAATTGAATTTAACAAATCTAAGTTCTGTAATTCACTATTACAAGTTCAGTTCTTCAAGTTATAATTTACAATAATAATTAGAAACTATCAATTTTAAGTTCTGTATTTTACAATTACAAGTTCAGATCTTCAAGTTATAATTTGCACTAATAATTTGTATTTAACAATTAGAAGTTCTGTATTTGACAATTACAAGTTCAGACATTCAAGTTATAATTTGCAATAATAATTAGAAGCTATTAATTTTAAGTTCTGTATTTGACAATTACAAGTTCAGATCTTCAAGTTATAATTTGAAATAATATTTAGTAGCTATCAATTTTATGTTCTGTATTTGACAATTACAAGTTCAGATCTTCAAGTTATAATATGCAATAATAATTAGAAGCTATCAATTTTAAGTGCTGTATTTGACAATTACTAGTTCAGATCTTCAAGTTATAATTTGCACTAATAATTTGTATTTAACAATTAGAAGTTCTGTATTTGACAATTACAAGTTCAGATCTTCAAGTTATAATTTGCACTAATAATTTGTATTTAACAATTAGAAGTTCTGTATTTGTCAATTACAAGTTCAGATCTTCAAGTTATAATTTGTAATAATAATTTGAATTTAACAAATCTAAGTTCTGTAATTCACTATTACAAGTTCAGATCTTCAAGTTATAATTTACAATAATAATTAGAAGCTATCAATTTTAAGTTCTGTATTTGACAATTACAAGTTCAGATCTTCAAGTTATAATTTGCAATAATAATTAGAAGCTATTAATTTTAAGTTCTGTATTTGACAATTACAAGTTCAGATCTTCAAGTTATAATTTGAAATAATAATTAGAAGCTATCAATTTTATGTTCTGTATTTGATAATTACTAGTTCAGATCTTCAAGTTATAATTTGCAATAATAATTAGAAGCTATTAATTTTAAGTTCTGTATTTGACAATTACAAGTTCAGATCTTCAAGTTATAATTTGCAATAATAATTAGAAGCTATCAATTTTAAGTTCTGTATTTGACAATTACTAGTTCAGATCTTCAAGTTATAATTTGCACTAATAATTTGTATTTAACAATTAGAAGTTCTGTATTTGACTGTTACAAGTTCAGATCTTCGAATTATTATTTGCAATCTTAGTTTGAATTTAACAATTCGAAGTTCTGTATTTACCTATTACAGGTTCAGATCTTCAAGTTATAATTTGCAATCACAATTTGTATTTAACAATGCTAAGTTGCGTATTTGTCTATTACAAGTTCAGATCTTCAAATTATAATTTGCAATAATAATTAGAAGCTATCAATTTTAAGTTCTGTATTTGACAATTACAAGTTCAGATCTTCAAGTTATTATTTGCAATAATAATTAGAAGCTATCAATTTCAAGTTCTGTATTTGACAATTACAAGTTCAGATCTAAAAGTTATAATTTACAATAATAATTAGAAGCTATCAATTTTAAATTCTGTATTTAACAATTACAAATTCAGATCTTCAAGTTATAATATGCAATAATAATTAGAAGCTATCAATTTTAAGTTCTGTATTTGACAATTACTAGTTCAGATCTTCAAGTTATAATTTGAAATAATAATTTGAATTTAACAAATCTAAGTTCTGTAATTCACTATTACAAGTTCAGATCTTCAAGTTATAATTTACAATAATAATTAGAAGCTATCAATTTTAAGTTCTGTATTTGACAATTACAAGTACAGATCTTCAAGTTATAATTTGCAATAATAATTAGAAGCTATTAATTTTAAGTTCTGTATTTGACAATTACAAGTTCAGATCTTCAAGTTATAATTTGAAATAATAATTAGAAGCTATCAATTTTATGTTCTGTATTTACCTATTACAGGTTCAGATCTTCAAGTTATAATTTGCAATCACAATTTGTATTTAACAATGCTAAGTTGCGTATTTGTCTATTACAAGTTCAGATCTTCAAATTATAATTTGCAATAATAATTAGAAGCTATCAATTTTAAGTTCTGTATTTGACAATTACAAGTTCAGATCTTCAAGTTATTATTTGCAATAATAATTAGAAGCTATCAATTTTAAGTTCTGTATTTGACAATTACAAGTTCAGATCTTGAAGTTATAATTTACAATAATAATTAGAAGCAATCAATTTTAAGTTCTGTATTTAACAATTACAAGTTCAGATCTTCAAGTTATAATATGCAATAATAATTAGAAGCTATCAATTTTAAGTTCTGTATTTGACAATTACTAGTTCAGATCTTCAAGTTATAATTTGAAATAATAATTTGAATTTAACAAATCTAAGTTCTGTAATTCACTATTACAAGTTCAGATCTTCAAGTTATAATTTACAATAATAATTAGAAGCTATCAATTTTAAGTTCTGTATTTGATAATTACAAGTTCAGATCTTCAAGTTATAATTTGCACTAATAATTTGTATTTAACAATTTGAAGTTCTGTATTTGACAATTACAAGTTCAGATCTTCAAGTTATAATTTGCAATAATAATTAGAAGCTATCAATTTTAAGTTCTGTATTTGACAATTACCAGTTCAGATCTTCAAGTTATTATTTGCAATAATAATTAGAAGCTATCAACTTTAAGTTCTGTATTTGACAATTACAAGTTCAGATCTTCAAGTTATAATTTGCAATAATAATTAGAAGCTATCAATTTTAAGTTCTGTATTTGACAATTACTAGTTCAGATCTTCAAGTTATAATTTGCACTAATAATTTGTATTTAACAATTAGAAGTTCTGTATTTGACTATTACAAGTTCAGATCTTCGAATTATTATTTGCAATCTTAGTTTGAATTTAACAATTCGAAGTTCTGTATTTACCTATTACAGGTTCAGATCTTCAAGTTATAATTTCCAATCACAATTTGGATTTAACAATGCTAAGTTGCGTATTTGTCTATTACAAGTTCAGATCTTCTAATTATAATTTGCAATAATAATTAGAAGCTATCAATTTTAGTTCTGTATTTGACAATTACAAGTTCAGATCTTCAAGTTATTATTTGCAATAATAATTAGAAGCTATCAATTTTAAGTTCTGTATTTGACAATTACAAGTTCAGATCTTGAAGTTATAATTTACAATAATAATTAGAAGCTATCAATTTTAAGTTCTGTATTTAACAATTACAAGTTCAGATCTTCAAGTTATAATATGCAATAATAATTAGAAGCTATCAATTTTAAGTTCTGTATTTGACAATTACTAGTTCAGATCTGCAAGTTATAATTTGAAGTAATAATTTGAATTTAACAAATCTAAGTTCTGTAATTCACTATTACAAGTTCAGATCTTCAAGTTATAATTTACAATAATAATTAGAAGCTATCTATTTTAAGTTCTGTGTTTGACTATTACAAGTTCAGATCTTCAAGTTATAATTTGCAATAATAATTAGAAGCTATCAATTTTAAGTTCTGTATTTGACAATTACAAGTTCAGATCTTCAAGTTATAATTAGCACTAATAATTTGTATTTAACAATTAGAAGTTCTGTATTTGACAATTACAAGTTCAGATCTTCAAGTTATAATTTGCAATAATAATTAGAAGCTATCAATTTTAAGTTCTGTATTTGACAATTACTAGTTCAGATCTTCAAGTTATAATTAGCACTAATAATTTGTATTTAACAATTAGAAGTTCTGTATTTGACAATTACAGGTTCAGATCTTCAAGTTATAATTTGCAATCACAATTTGTATTTAACAATGCTAAGTTGCGTATTTGTCTATTACAAGTTCAGATCTTCAAATTATAATTTGCAATAATAATTAGAAGCTAT
Organism: Cantharis lateralis; assembly: GCA_963170105.1. Classification (NCBI taxonomy): domain Eukaryota; kingdom Metazoa; phylum Arthropoda; class Insecta; order Coleoptera; family Cantharidae; genus Cantharis; species Cantharis lateralis. The sequence goes on along the minus strand of OY720625.1, from coordinate 31,783,368 downwards.
CAATTTTAAGTTCTGTATTTGACAATTACAAGTTCAGATCTTCAAGTTATTATTTGCAATAATAATTAGAAGCTATCAATTTCAAGTTCTGTATTTGACAATTACAAGTTCAGATCTAAAAGTTATAATTTACAATAATAATTAGAAGCTATCAATTTTAAATTCTGTATTTAACAATTACAAGTTCAGATCTTCAAGTTATAATATGCAATAATAATTAGAAGCTATCAATTTTAAGTTCTGTATTTGACAATTACTAGTTCAGATCTTCAAGTTATAATTTGAAATAATAATTTGAATTTAACAAATCTAAGTTCTGTAATTCACTATTACAAGTTCAGATCTTCAAGTTATAATTTACAATAATAATTAGAAGCTATCAATTTTAAGTTCTGTATTTGACAATTACAAGTACAGATCTTCAAGTTATAATTTGCAATAATAATTAGAAGCTATTAATTTTAAGTTCTGTATTTGACAATTACAAGTTCAGATCTTCAAGTTATAATTTGAAATAATAATTAGAAGCTATCAATTTTATGTTCTGTATTTACCTATTACAGGTTCAGATCTTCAAGTTATAATTTGCAATCACAATTTGTATTTAACAATGCTAAGTTGCGTATTTGTCTATTACAAGTTCAGATCTTCAAATTATAATTTGCAATAATAATTAGAAGCTATCAATTTTAAGTTCTGTATTTGATAATTACAAGTTCAGATCTTCAAGTTATTATTTGCAATAATAATTAGAAGCTATCAATTTTAAGTTCTGTATTTGACAATTACAAGTTCAGATCTTGAAGTTATAATTTACAATAATAATTAGAAGCAATCAATTTTAAGTTCTGTATTTAACAATTACAAGTTCAGATCTAAAAGTTATAATTTACAATAATAATTAGAAGCTATCAATTTTAAGTTCTGTATTTGACAATTACTAGTTCAGATCTTCAAGTTATAATTTGAAATAATAATTTGAATTTAACAAATCTAAGTTCTGTAATTCACTATTACAAGTTCAGATCTTCAAGTTATAATTTACAATAATAATTAGAAGCTATCAATTTTAAGTTCTGTATTTGATAATTACAAGTTCAGATCTTCAAGTTATAATTTGCACTAATAATTTGTATTTAACAATTTGAAGTTCTGTATTTGACAATTACAAGTTCAGATCTTCAAGTTATAATTTGCAATAACAATTAGAAGCTATCAATTTTAAGTTCTGTATTTGACAATTACCAGTTCAGATCTTCAAGTTATTATTTGCAATAATAATTAGAAGCTATCAATTTTAAGTTCTGTATTTGACAATTACAAGTTCAGATCTTGAAGTTATAATTTACAATAATAATTAGAAGCTATCAATTTTAAGTTCTGTATTTAACAATTACAAGTTCAGATCTTCAAGTTATAATATGCAATAATAATTAGAAGCTATCAATTTTAAGTTCTGTATTTGACAATTACTAGTTCAGATCTCCAAGTTATTATTTGCAATAATAATCAGAAGCTATCAATTTTAAGTTTTGTATTTGACAATTACAAGTTCAGATCTTCAAGTTATAATTTACAATAATAATTAGAAGCTATCAATTTTAAGTTCTGTATTTGACAATTACAAGTTCAGATCTTCAAGTTATAATTTGCAATAATAATTAGAAGCTATCAATTTTAAGTTCTGTATTTGACAATTACAAGTTCAGATCTTAAAGTTATTATTTGCAATAATAATTAGAAGCTATCAATTTCAAGTTCTGTATTTGACAATTACTAGTTCAGATCTAAAAGTTATAATTTACAATAATAATTAGAAGCTATCAATTTTAAATTCTGTATTTAACAATTACAAGTTCAGATCTTCAAGTTATAATATGCAATAATAATTAGCAGCTATCAATTTTAAGTTCTGTATTTGACAATTACTAGTTCAGATCTTCAAGTTATAATTTGAAATAATAATTTGAATTTAACAAATCTAAGTTCTGTAATTCACTATTACAAGTTCAGATCTTCAAGTTATAATTTACAATAATAATTAGAAGCTATCAATTTTAAGTTCTGTATTTGACAATTACAAGTTCAGATCTTCAAGTTATAATTTGCAATAATAATTAGAAGCTATTAATTTTAAGTTCTGAATTTGACAATTACTAGTTCAGATCTTCAAGTTATAATTTGAAATAATAATTTGAATTTAACAAATCTAAGTTCTGTAATTCACTATTACAAGTTCAGATCTTCAAGTTATAATTTACAATAATAATTAGAAGCTATCAATTTTAAGTTCTGTATTTGACTATTACAAGTTCAGATCTTCAAGTTATAATTTGCAATAATAATTAGAAGCTATCAATTTTAAGTTCTGTATTTGACAATTACAAGTTCAGATCTTCAAGTTATAATTTGAAATAATAATTTGAATTTAACAAATCTAAGTTCTGTAATTCACTATTACAAGTAAAGATCTTCAAGTTATAATTTACAATAATAATAAGAAGCTATCAATTTTAAGTTCTGTATTTGACAATTACAAGTTCAGATCTTCAAGTTATAATTTGCAATAATAATTAGAAGCTATTAATTTTAAGTTCTGTATTTGACAATTACAAGTTCAGATCTTCAAGTTATTATTTGCAATAATAATTAGAAGCTATCAATTTTAAGTACTGTATTTGACAATTACAAGTTCAGATCTAAAAGTTATAATTTACAATAATAATTAGAAGCTATCAATTTTAAGTTCTGTATTTGATAATTACAAGTTCAGATCTTCAAGTTATAATTTGCACTACTAATTTGTATTTAACAATTAGAAGTTCTGTATTTGACAATTACAAGTTCAGATCTTCAAGTTATAATTTGCAATAATAATTAGAAGCTATCAATTTTAAGTTCTGTATTTGATAATTACAAGTTCAGATCTTCAAGTTATAATTTGCACTACTAATTTGTATTTAACAATTAGAAGTTCTGTATTTGACAATTACAAGTTCAGATCTTGAAGTTATAATTTACAATAATAATTAGAAGCAATCAATTTTAAGTTCTGTATTTAACAATTACAAGTTCAGATCTAAAAGTTATAATTTACAATAATAATTAGAAGCTATCAATTTTAAGTTCTGTATTTGACAATTACTAGTTCAGATCTTCAAGTTATAATTTGAAATAATAATTAGAATTTAACAAATCTAAGTTCTGTAATTCACTATTACAAGTTCAGATCTTCAAGTTATAATTTACAATAATAATTAGAAGCTATCAATTTTAAGTTCTGTATTTGATAATTACAAGTTCAGATCTTCAAGTTATAATTTGCACTAATAATTTGTATTTAACAATTTGAAGTTCTGTATTTGACAATTACAAGTTCAGATCTTCAAGTTATAATTTGCAATAATAATTAGAAGCTATCAATTTTAAGTTCTGTATTTGACAATTACCAGTTCAGATCTTCAAGTTATTATTTGCAATAAAAATTAGAAGCTATCAATTTTAAGTTCTGTATTTGACAATTACAAGTTCAGATCTTGAAGTTATAATTTACAATAATAATTAGAAGCTATCAATTTTAAGTTCTGTATTTAACAATTACAAGTTCAGATCTTCAAGTTATAATATGCAATAATAATTAGAAGCTATCAATTTTAAGTTCTGTATTTGACAATTACTAGTTCAGATCTCCAAGTTATTATTTGCAATAATAATCAGAAGCTATCAATTTTAAGTTTTGTATTTGACAATTACAAGTTCAGATCTTCAAGTTATAATTTACAATAATAATTAGAAGCTATCAATTTTAAGTTCTGTATTTGACAATTACAAGTTCAGATCTTCAAGTTATAATTTGCAATAATAATTAGAAGCTATCAATTTTAAGTTCTGTATTTGACAATTACAAGTTCAGATCTTAAAGTTATTATTTGCAATAATAATTAGAAGCTATCAATTTCAAGTTCTGTATTTGACAATTACTAGTTCAGATCTAAAAGTTATAATTTACAATAATAATTAGAAGCTATCAATTTTAAATTCTGTATTTAACAATTACAAGTTCAGATCTTCAAGTTATAATATGCAATAATAATTAGCAGCTATCAATTTTAAGTTCTGTATTTGACAATTACTAGTTCAGATCTTCAAGTTATAATTTGAAATAATAATTTGAATTTAACAAATCTAAGTTCTGTAATTCACTATTACAAGTTCAGATCTTCAAGTTATAATTTACAATAATAATTAGAAGCTATCAATTTTAAGTTCTGTATTTGACAATTACAAGTTCAGATCTTCAAGTTATAATTTGCAATAATAATTAGAAGCTATTAATTTTAAGTTCTGAATTTGACAATTACTAGTTCAGATCTTCAAGTTATAATTTGAAATAATAATTTGAATTTAACAAATCTAAGTTCTGTAATTCACTATTACAAGTTCAGATCTTCAAGTTATAATTTACAATAATAATTAGAAGCTATCAATTTTAAGTTCTGTATTTGACTATTACAAGTTCAGATCTTCAAGTTATAATTTGCAATAATAATTAGAAGCTATCAATTTTAAGTTCTGTATTTGACAATTACAAGTTCAGATCTTCAAGTTATAATTTGAAATAATAATTTGAATTTAACAAATCTAAGTTCTGTAATTCACTATTACAAGTAAAGATCTTCAAGTTATAATTTACAATAATAATAAGAAGCTATCAATTTTAAGTTCTGTATTTGACAATTACAAGTTCAGATCTTCAAGTTATAATTTGCAATAATAATTAGAAGCTATTAATTTTAAGTTCTGTATTTGACAATTACAAGTTCAGATCTTCAAGTTATTATTTGCAATAATAATTAGAAGCTATCAATTTTAAGTACTGTATTTGACAATTACAAGTTCAGATCTAAAAGTTATAATTTACAATAATAATTAGAAGCTATCAATTTTAAGTTCTGTATTTGATAATTACAAGTTCAGATCTTCAAGTTATAATTTGCACTACTAATTTGTATTTAACAATTAGAAGTTCTGTATTTGACAATTACAAGTTCAGATCTTCAAGTTATAATTTGCAATAATAATTAGAAGCTATCAATTTTAAGTTCTGTATTTGACAATTACAAGTTCAGATCTTCAAGTTATAAATTGAAATTATAATTAGAAGCTATCAATTTTAAGTTCTGTATTTGACAATTACAAGTTCAGAACTTCTAGTTATAATTTGCAATAATAATTAGTAGCTATCAATATTAAGTTCTGTATTTGAAAATTACTAGTTCAGATCTTCAAGTTATAATTTGCACTAATAATTTGTATTTAACAATTAGAAGTTCTGTATTTGACAATTACAAGTTCAGATCTTTTAGTTATAATTTGCAATAATAATTAGAAGCTATCAATATTAAGTTCTGTATTTGAAAATTACAAGTTCAGATCTTCAAGTTATAATTTGCACTAATAATTTGTATTTAATAATTAGAAGTTCTGTATTTGACAATTACTAGTTCAGATCTTCAAGTTATAATTTGAAATAATAATTTGAATTTAACAAATCTTAGTTCTGTAATTAACTATTACAAGTTCAGATCTTCAAGTTATAATTTGCAATAATAATTAGAAGCTATCAATTTTAAGTTCTGTATTTGACAATTACAGGTTCAGATCTTCAAGTTATAATTTGCACTAATAATTTGTATTTAACAATTAGAAGTTCTGTATTTGACTATTACAAGTTCAGATCTTCAAATTATTATTTGCAATAATAATTATAAGCTATCAATTTAAGTTCTGTATTCGACAATTACTAGTTCAGATCTTCAAGTTATAATTTGAAATAATAATTTGAATTTAACAAATCTAAGTTTTGTAATTCACTATTACAAGTTCAGATCTTCAAGTTATAATTTGCAATAATAATTGGAAGCTATCAATTTTAAGTTCTGTATTTGACAATTACAAGTTCAGATCTTCAAGTTATAATTTGCACTAATTATTTTTTTTTTAACAGTTAGAAGTTCTGTATTTGACTATTACTAGTTCAGATTTTCAAATTATTATTTGCAATCTTAGTTTGAATTTAACAATTAGAAGTTCTGTATTTACCTATTACAAGTTCAGATCTTCAAGTTATAATTTGCACTAATAATTTGTATTTAACAATTCGATGTTCTGTATTTGACTATTACTAGTTCAGATCTTCAAGTTATAATTTGAAATAATAATTAGAAGCTATCAATTTTAATTTCTGCATTTGACAATTACAAGTTCAGATCTTCAAGTTATAATTTGCAATAATAATTAGAAGCTATCAATTTTAAGTTCTGTATTTGACAATTACTAGTTCAGATCTTCAAGTTATAATTTGAAATAATAATTTGAATTTAACAAATCTAAGTTCTGTAATTCACTATTACAAGTTCAGATCTTCAAGTTATAATTTACAATAATAATTAGATGCTATCAATTTTAAGTTCTGTATTTGACTATTACAAGTTCAGATCTTCAAATTATTATTTGCAATCTTAGTTTGAATTTAACAATTCGAAGTTCTGTATTTACCTATTACAAGTTCAGATCTTCAAGTTATAATTTGTACTAATAATTTGTATTTAACAATTCGAAGTTCTGTATTTGACTATTACAAGTTCAGATCTTCAAGTTATAATTTACAATAATAATTAAAAGCTATTAATTTTAAGTTCTGTATTTTACAATTACAAGTTCAGATCTTCAAGTTATAATTTGCAATAATAATTAGAAGCTATCAATTTTAAGTACTGTATTTGACAATTACAAGTTCAGATCTTCAAGTTATAATTTGCAATAATAATAATTAGAAGCTATCAATTTTAAGTTCTGGATTTGACAATTACTAGTTCAGATCTTCAAGTTATAATTTGAAATAATAATTTGAATTTAACAAATCTAAGTTCTGTAATTCACTATTACAAGTTCAGATCTTCAAGTTATAATTTACAATAATAATTAGGAGCTATCAATTTTAAGTTCTGTATTTGACTATTACAAGTTCAGATCTTCAAGTTATAATTTTCAATAATAATTAGAAGCTATCAATTTTAAGTTCTGTATTTGACAATTGCAAGTTCAGATCTTCAAGTTATAATTTGCACTAATAATTTGTATTTAACAATTAGAAGTTCTGTATTTGACAATTACAAGTTCAGATCTTCAAGTTATAATTTGAAATAATAATTTGAATTTAACAAATCTTAGTTCTGTAATTAACTATTACAAGTTCAGATCTTCAAGTTATAATTTGCAATAATAATTAGAAGCTATCAATTTTAAGTTCTGTATTTGACAATTACTAGTTCAGATCTTCAAGTTATAATGTGCACTAATAATTTGTATTTAACAATTAGAAGTTCTGTATTTGACTATTACAAGTTCAGATCTTCAAATTATTATTTGCAATAATAATTATAAGCTATCAATTTAAGTTCTGTATTCGACAATTACTAGTTCAGATCTTCAAGTTATAATTTGAAATAATAATTAGAATTTAACAAATCTAAGTTTTGTAATTCACTATTACAAGTTCAGTTCTTCAAGTTATAATTTGCAATAATAATTAGAAGCTATCAATTTTAAGTTCTGTATTTGACAATTACAAGTTCAGATCTTCAAGTTATAATTTGCACTAATAATTTGTTTTTAACAGTTAGAAGTTCTGTATTTGACTATTACTAGTTCAGATTTTCAAATTATTATTTGCAATCTTAGTTTGAATTTAACAATTAGAAGTTCTGTATTTACCTATTACAAGTTCAGATCTTCAAGTTATAATTTGCACTAATAATTTGTATTTAACAATTCGATGTTCTGTATTTGACTATTACAAGTTCAGATCTTCAAGTTATAATTTGAAATAATAATTAGAAGCTATCAATTTTAAGTTCTGCATTTGACAATTACAAGTTCAGATCTTCAAGTTATAATTTGCAATAATAATTAGAAGCTATCAATTTTAAGTTCTGTATTTGACAATTACTAGTTCAGATCTTCAAGTTATAATTTGAAATAATAATTTGAATTTAACAAATCTAAGTTCTGTAATTCTCTATTACAAGTTCAGATCTTCAAGTTATAATTTACAATAATAATTAGAAGCTATCAATTTTAAGTTCTGTGTTTGACTATTGCAAGTTCAGATCTTCAAATTATTATTTGCAATCTTAGTTTGAATTTAACAATTCGAAGTTCTGTATTTACCTATCACAAGTTCAGATCTTCAAGTTATAATTTGTACTAATAATTTGTATTTAACAATTCGAAGTTCTGTATTGGACTATTACAAGTTCAGATCTTCAAGTTATAATTTACAATAATAATTAAAAGCTATTAATTTTAAGTTCTGTATTTGACAATTACAAGTTCAGATCTTCAAGTTAAATTTGCAATAATAATTAGAAGCTATCAATTTTAAGTACTGTATTTGACAATTACAAGTTCAGATCTTCAAGTTATAATTTGCAATAATAATTAGAAGCTATCAATTTTAAGTTCTGTATTTGACAATTACTAGTTCAGATCTTCAAGTTATAATTTGAAATAATAATTTGAATTTAACAAATCTAAGTTCTGTAATTCACTATTACAAGTTCAGATCTTCAAGTTATAATTTACAATAATAATTAGAAGCTATCAATTTTATGTTCTGTATTTGACTATTACAAGTTCAGATCTTCAAGTTATAATTTGCAATAATAATTAGAAGCCATCAATTTTAAGTTCTGTATTTGACAATTGCAAGTTCAGATCTTCAAGTTATAATTTGCACTAATAATTTGTATTTAACAATTAGAAGTTCTGTATTTGACAATTACAAGTTCAGATCTTCTAGTTATAATTTGCAATAATAATTAGAAGCTATCAATTTTAAGTTCTGTATTTGACAATTACTAGTTCAGATCTTCAAGTTATAATTTGCACTAATAATTTGTATTTAACAATTAGAAGTTCTGTATTTGACTATTACAAGTTCAGATCTTCGAATTATTATTTGCAATCTTAGTTTGAATTTAACAATTCGAAGTTCTGTATTTACCTATTACAGGTTCAGATCTTCAAGTTATAATTTGCAATCACAATTTGTATTTAACAATGCTAAGTTGCGTATTTGTCTATTACAAGTTCAGATCTTCAAATTATAATTTGCAATAATAATTAGAAGCTATCAATTTTAAGTTCTGTATTTGACAATTACAAGTTCAGATCTTCAAGTTATTATATGCAATAATAATTAGAAGCTATCAATTTTAAGTTCTGTATTTGACAATTACAAGTTCAGATCTAAAAGTTATAATTTACAATAATAATTAGAAGCTATCAATTTTAAATTCTGTATTTAACAATTACAAGTTCAGATCTTCAAGTTATAAAATGCAATAATAATTAGAAGCTATCAATTTTAAGCTCTGTATTTGACAATTACTAGTTCAGATCTTCAAGTTATAATTTGAAATAATAATTTGAATTTAACAAATCTAAGTTCTGTAATTCACTATTACAAGTTCAGATCTTCAAGTTATAATTTACAATAATAATTAGAAGCTATCAATTTTAAGTTCTGTATTTGACAATTACAAGTTCAGATCTTCAAGTTATAATTTGCAATAATAATTAGAAGCTATTAATTTTAAGTTCTGTATTTGACAATTACAAGTTCAGATCTTCAAGTTATAATTTGAAATAATAATTAGAAGCTATCAATTTTATCTTCTGTATTTGATAATTACTAGTTCAGATCTTCAAGTTATAATTTGCAATAATAATTAGAAGCTATTAATTTTAAGTTCTGTATTTGACAATTACAAGTTCAGATCTTCAAGTTATAATTTGCAATAATAATTAGAAGCTATCAATTTTAAGTTCTGTATTTGACAATTACTAGTTCAGATCTTCAAGTTATAATTTGCACTAATAATTTGTATTTAACAATTAGAAGTTCTGTATTTGACTGTTACAAGTTCAGATCTTCGAATTATTATTTGCAATCTTAGTTTGAATTTAACAATTCGAAGTTCTGTATTTACCTATTACAGGTTCAGATCTTCAAGTTATAATTTGCAATCACAATTTGTATTTAACAATGCTAAGTTGCGTATTTGTCTATTACAAGTTCAGATCTTCAAATTATAATTTGCAATAATAATTAGAAGCTATCAATTTTAAGTTCTGTATTTGACAATTACAAGTTCAGATCTTCAAGTTATTATTTGCAATAATAATTAGAAGCTATCAATTTCAAGTTCTGTATTTGACAATTACAAGTTCAGATCTAAAAGTTATAATTTACAATAATAATTAGAAGCTATCAATTTTAAATTCTGTATTTAACAATTACAAATTCAGATCTTCAAGTTATAATATGCAATAATAATTAGAAGCTATCAATTTTAAGTTCTGTATTTGACAATTACTAGTTCAGATCTTCAAGTTATAATTTGAAATAATAATTTGAATTTAACAAATCTAAGTTCTGTAATTCACTATTACAAGTTCAGATCTTCAAGTTATAATTTACAATAATAATTAGAAGCTATCAATTTTAAGTTCTGTATTTGACAATTACAAGTACAGATCTTCAAGTTATAATTTGCAATAATAATTAGAAGCTATTAATTTTAAGTTCTGTATTTGACAATTACAAGTTCAGATCTTCAAGTTATAATTTGAAATAATAATTAGAAGCTATCAATTTTATGTTCTGTATTTACCTATTACAGGTTCAGATCTTCAAGTTATAATTTGCAATCACAATTTGTATTTAACAATGCTAAGTTGCGTATTTGTCTATTACAAGTTCAGATCTTCAAATTATAATTTGCAATAATAATTAGAAGCTATCAATTTTAAGTTCTGTATTTGACAATTACAAGTTCAGATCTTCAAGTTATTATTTGCAATAATAATTAGAAGCTATCAATTTTAAGTTCTGTATTTGACAATTACAAGTTCAGATCTTGAAGTTATAATTTACAATAATAATTAGAAGCAATCAATTTTAAGTTCTGTATTTAACAATTACAAGTTCAGATCTTCAAGTTATAATATGCAATAATAATTAGAAGCTATCAATTTTAAGTTCTGTATTTGACAATTACTAGTTCAGATCTTTAAGTTATAATTTGAAATAATAATTTGAATTTAACAAATCTAAGTTCTGTAATTCACTATTACAAGTTCAGATCTTCAAGTTATAATTTACAATAATAATTAGAAGCTATCAATTTTAAGTTCTGTATTTGATAATTACAAGTTCAGATCTTCAAGTTATAATTTGCACTAATAATTTGTATTTAACAATTTGAAGTTCTGTATTTGACAATTACAAGTTCAGATCTTCAAGAAATAATTTGCAATAATAATTAGAAGCTATCAATTTTAAGTTCTGTATTTGACAATTACCAGTTCAGATCTTCAAGTTATTATTTGCAATAATAATTAGAAGCTATCAACTTTAAGTTCTGTATTTGACAATTACAAGTTCAGATCTTCAAGTTATAATTTGCAATAATAATTAGAAGCTATCAATTTTAAGTTCTGTATTTGACAATTACTAGTTCAGATCTTCAAGTTATAATTTGCACTAATAATTTGTATTTAACAATTAGAAGTTCTGTATTTGACTATTACAAGTTCAGATCTTCGAATTATTATTTGCAATCTTAGTTTGAATTTAACAATTCGAAGTTCTGTATTTACCTATTACAGGTTCAGATCTTCAAGTTATAATTTCCAATCACAATTTGTATTTAACAATGCTAAGTTGCGTATTTGTCTATTACAAGTTCAGATCTTCTAATTATAATTTGCAATAATAATTAGAAGCTATCAATTTTAGTTCTGTATTTGACAATTACAAGTTCAGATCTTCAAGTTATTATTTGCAATAATAATTAGAAGCTATCAATTTTAAGTTCTGTATTTGACAATTACAAGTTCAGATCTTGAAGTTATAATTTACAATAATAATTAGAAGCTATCAATTTTAAGTTCTGTATTTAACAATTACAAGTTCAGATCTTCAAGTTATAATATGCAATAATAATTAGAAGCTATCAATTTTAAGTTCTGTATTTGACAATTACTAGTTCAGATCTTCAAGTTATAATTTGAAGTAATAATTTGAATTTAACAAATCTAAGTTCTGTAATTCACTATTACAAGTTCAGATCTTCAAGTTATAATTTACAATAATAATTAGAAGCTATCAATTTTAAGTTCTGTATTTGACTATTACAAGTTCAGATCTTCAAGTTATAATTTGCAATAATAATTAGAAGCTATCAATTTTAAGTTCTGTATTTGACAATTACAAGTTCAGATCTTCAAGTTATAATTAGCACTAATAATTTGTATTTAACAATTAGAAGTTCTGTATTTGACAATTACAAGTTCAGATCTTCAAGTTATAATTTGCAATAATAATTAGAAGCTATCAATTTTAAGTTCTGTATTTGACAATTACTAGTTCAGATCTTCAAGTTATAATTAGCACTAATAATTTGTATTTAACAATTAGAAGTTCTGTATTTGACAATTACAGGTTCAGATCTTCAAGTTATAATTTGCAATCACAATTTGTATTTAACAATGCTAAGTTGCGTATTTGTCTATTACAATTTCAGATCTTCTAATTATAATTTGCAATAATAATTAGAAGCTATCAATTTTAAGTTCTGTATTTGACAATTACAAGTTCAGATCTTCAAGTTATTATTTGCAATAATAATTAGAAGCTATCAATTTTAAGTTCTGTATTTGACAATTACAAGTTCAGATCTTGAAGTTATAATTTACAATAATAATTAGAAGCTATCAATTTTAAGTTCTGTATTTAACAATTACAAGTTCAGATCTTCAAGTTATAATATGCAATAATAATTAGAAGCTATCAATTTTAAGTTCTGTATTTAACAATTACAAGTTCAGATCTTCAAGTTATAATTTGCAATAATAATTAGAAGCTATCAATTTTAAGTTCTGTATTTGACAATTACTAGTTCAGATCTTCAAGTTATAATTTGCACTAATAATTTGTATTTAACAATTAGAAGTTCTGTATTTGACTATTACAAGTTCAGATCTTCGAATTATTATTTGCAATCTTAGTTTGAATTTAACAATTCGAAGTTCTGTATTTACCTATTACAGGTTCAGATCTTCAAGTTATAATTTGCAATCACAATTTGTATTTAACAATGCTAAGTTGCGTATTTGTCTATTACAAGTTCAGATCTTCAAATTATAATTTGCAATAATAATTAGAAGCTATCAATTTTAAGTTCTGTATTTGACAATTACAAGTTCAGATCTTCAAGTTATTATATGCAATAATAATTAGAAGCTATCAATTTTAAGTTCTGTATTTGACAATTACAAGTTCAGATCTAAAAGTTATAATTTACAATAATAATTAGAAGCTATCAATTTTAAATTCTGTATTTAACAATTACAAGTTCAGATCTTCAAGTTATAAAATGCAATAATAATTAGAAGCTATCAATTTTAAGTTCTGTATTTGACAATTACTAGTTCAGATCTTCAAGTTATAATTTGAAATAATAATTTGAATTTAACAAATCTAAGTTCTGTAATTCACTATTACAAGTTCAGATCTTCAAGTTATAATTTACAATAATAATTAGAAGCTATCAATTTTAAGTTCTGTATTTGACAATTACAAGTTCAGATCTTCAAGTTATAATTTGCAATAATAATTAGAAGCTATTAATTTTAAGTTCTGTATTTGACAATTACAAGTTCAGATCTTCAAGTTATAATTTGAAATAATAATTAGAAGCTATCAATTTTATGTTCTGTATTTACCTATTACAGGTTCAGATCTTCAAGTTATAATTTGCAATCACAATTTGTATTTAACAATGCTAAGTTGCGTATTTGTTTATTACAAGTTCAGATCTTCAAATTATAATATGCAATAATAATTAGAAGCTATCAATTTTAAGTTCTGTATTTGACAATTACAAGTTCAGATCTTCAAGTTATTATTTGCAATAATAATTAGAAGCTATCAATTTTAAGTTCTGTATTTGACAATTACAAGTTCAGATCTTGAAGTTATAATTTACAATAATAATTAGAAGCAATCAATTTTAAGTTCTGTATTTAACAATTACAAGTTCAGATCTTCAAGTTATAATATGCAATAATAATTAGAAGCTATCAATTTTAAGTTCTGTATTTGACAATTACTAGTTCAGATCTTCAAGTTATAATTTGAAATAATAATTTGAATTTAACAAATCTAAGTTCTGTAATTCACTATTACAAGTTCAGATCTTCAAGTTATAATTTACAATAATAATTAGAAGCTATCAATTTTAAGTTCTGTATTTGATAATTACAAGTTCAGATCTTCAAGTTATAATTTGCACTAATAATTTGTATTTAACAATTTGAAGTTCTGTATTTGACAATTACAAGTTCAGATCTTCAAGTTATAATTTGCAATAATAATTAGAAGCTATCAATTTTAAGTTCTGTATTTGACAATTACCAGTTCAGATCTTCAAGTTATTATTTGCAATAATAATTAGAAGCTATCAATTTTAAGTTCTGTATTTGACAATTACAAGTTCAGATCTTGAAGTTATAATTTACAATAATAATTAGAAGCTATCAATTTTAAGTTCTGTATTTAATAATTACAAGTTCAGATCTTCAAGTTATAATATGCAATAATAATTAGAAGCTATCAATTTTAAGTTCTGTATTTGACAATTACTAGTTCAGATCTCCAAGTTATTATTTGCAATAATAATCAGAAGCTATCAATTTTAAGTTCTGTATTTGACAATTACAAGTTCAGATCTTCAAGTTATAATTTACAATAATAATTAGAAGCTATCAATTTTAAGTTCTGTATTTGACAATTACAAGTTCAGATCTTCAAGTTATAATTTGCAATAATAATTAGAAGCTATCAATTTTAGGTTCTGTATTTGACAATTACTAGTTCAGATCTTCAAGTTATAATTTGAAGTAATAATTTGAATTTAACAAATCTAAGTTCTGTAATTCACTATTACAAGTTCAGATCTTCATGTTACAATTTACAATAATAATTAGAAGCTATCAATTTTAAGTTCTGTATTTGACTATTACAAGTTCAGATCTTCAAGTTATAATTTGCAATAATAATTAGAAGCTATCAATTTTAAGTTCTGTATTTGATAATTACAAGTTCAGATCTTCAAGTTATAATTAGCACTAATAATTTGTATTTAACAATTAGAAGTTCTGTATTTGACAATTACAAGTTCAGATCTTCAAGTTATAATTTGCAATAATAATTAGAAGCTATCAATTTTAAGTTCTGTATTTGACAATTACTAGTTCAGATCTTCAAGTTATAATTAGCACTAATAATTTGTATTTAACAATTAGAAGTTCTGTATTTGACTATTACAAGTTCAGATCTTCGAATTATTATTTGCAATCTTAGTTTGAATTTAACAATTCGAAGTTCTGTATTTACCTATTACAGGTTCAGAACTTCAAGTTATAATTTCCAATCACAATTTGTATTTAACAATGCTAAGTTGCGTATTTGTCTATTACAAGTTCAGTTCTTCTAATTATAATTTGCAATAATAATTAGAAGCTATCATTTTTAAGTTCTGTATTTGACAATTACAAGTTCAGATCTTCAAGTTATTATTTGCAATAATAATTAGAAGCTATCAATTTTAAGTTCTGTATTTGACAATTACAAGTTCAGATCTTGAAGTTATAATTTACAATAATAATTAGAAGCTATCAATTTTAAGTTCTGTATTTAACAATTACAAGTTCAGATCTTCAAGTTATAATATGCAATAATAATTAGAAGCTATCAATTTTAAGTTCTGTATTTGACAATTACTAGTTCAGATCTACAAGTTATAATTTGAAGTAATAATTTGAATTTAACAAATCTAAGTTCTGTAATTCACTATTACAAGTTCAGATCTTCAAGTTATAATTTACAATAATAATTAGAAGCTATCAATTTTAAGTTCTGTATTTGACTATTACAAGTTCAGATCTTCAAGTTATAATTTGCAATAATAATTAGAAGCTATCAATTTTAAGTTCTGTATTTGACAATTACAAGTTCAGATCTTCAAGTTATAATTAGCACTAATAATTTGTATTTAACAATTAGAAGTTCTGTATTTGACAATTACAAGTTCAGATCTTCAAGTTATAATTTGCAATCACAATTTGTATTTAACAATGCTAAGTTGCGTATTTGTCTATTACAAGTTCAGATCTTCAAATTATAATTTGCAATAATAATTAGAAGCTATCAATTTTAAGTTCTGTATTTGACAACTACAAGTTCAGATCTTCAAGTTATTATATGCAATAATAATTAGAAGCTATCAATTTTAAGTTCTGTATTTGACAATTACAAGTTCAGATCTAAAAGTTATAATTTACAATAATAATTAGAAGCTATCAATTTTGAATTCTGTATTTAACAATTACAAGTTCAGATCTTCAAGTTATAAAATGCAATAATAATTAGAAGCTATCAATTTTAAGTTCTGTATTTGACAATTACAAGTTCAGATCTTCAAGTTATAATTTGAAATAATAATTAGAAGCTATCAATTTTATGTTCTGTATTTACCTATTACAGGTTCACATCTTCAAGTTATAATTTGCAATCACAATTTGTATTTAACAATGCTAAGTTGCGTATTTGTCTATTACAAGTTCAGATCTTCTAATTATAATTTGCAATAATAATTAGAAGCTATCAATTTTAAGTTCTGTATTTGACAATTACAAGTTCAGATCTTCAAGTTATTATTTGCAATAATAATTAGAAGCTATCAATTTTAAGTTCTGTATTTGACAATTACAAGTTCAGATCTTGAAGTTATAATTTACAATAATAATTAGAAGCTATCAATTTTAAGTTCTGTATTTAACAATTACAAGTTCAGATCTTCAAGTTATAATATGCAATAATAATTAGAAGCTATCAATTTTAAGTTCCGTATTTAACAATTACAAGTTCAGATCTTCAAGTTATAATTTGCAATAATAATTAGAAGTTATCAATTTTAAGTTCTGTATTTGACAATTACTAGTTCAGATCTTCAAGTTATAATTTGCACTAATAATTTGTATTTAACAATTAGAAGTTCTGTATTTGACAATTACAAGTTCAGACATTCAAGTTTTAATTTGCAATAATAATTAGAAGCTATTAATTTTAAGTTCTGTATTTGAAAATTACTAGTTCAGATGTTCAAGTTATAATTTGCACTAATAATTTGTATTTAACAATTAGAAGTTCTGTATTTGACAATTACAAGTTCAGACATTCAAGTTTTAATTTGCAATAATAATTAGAAGCTATTAATTTTAAGTTCTGTATTTGAAAATTACTAGTTCAGACCTTCAAGTTATAATTTCCAATCACAATTTGTATTTAACAATGCTAAGTTGCGTATTTGTCTATTACAAGTTCAGATCTTCTAATTATAATTTGCAATAATAATTAGAAGCTATCAATTTTAGTTCTGTATTTGACAATTACAAGTTCAGATCTTCAAGTTATTATTTGCAATAATAATTAGAAGCTATCAATTTTAAGTTCTGTATTTGACAATTACAAGTTCAGATCTTGAAGTTATAATTTACAATAATAATTAGAAGCTATCAATTTTAAGTTCTGTATTTAACAATTACAAGTTCAGATCTTCAAGTTATAATATGCAATAATAATTAGAAGCTATCAATTTTAAGTTCTGTATTTGACAATTACTAGTTCAGATCTTCAAGTTATAATTTGAAGTAATAATTTGAATTTAACAAATCTAAGTTCTGTAATTCACTATTACAAGTTCAGATCTTCAAGTTATAATTTACAATAATAATTAGAAGCTATCAATTTTAAGTTCTGTATTTGACTATTACAAGTTCAGATCTTCAAGTTATAATTTGCAATAATAATTAGAAGCTATCAATTTTAAGTTCTGTATTTGACAATTACAAGTTCAGATCTTCAAGTTATAATTAGCACTAATAATTTGTATTTAACAATTAGAAGTTCTGTATTTGACAATTACAAGTTCAGATCTTCAAGTTATAATTTGCAATAATAATTAGAAGCTATCAATTTTAAGTTCTGTATTTGACAATTACTAGTTCAGATCTTCAAGTTATAATTAGCACTAATAATTTGTATTTAACAATTAGAAGTTCTGTATTTGACAATTACAGGTTCAGATCTTCAAGTTATAATTTGCAATCACAATTTGTATTTAACAATGCTAAGTTGCGTATTTGTCTATTACAATTTCAGATCTTCTAATTATAATTTGCAATAATAATTAGAAGCTATCAATTTTAAGTTCTGTATTTCACTATTACAAGTTCAGATCTTCAAGTTATTATTTGCAATAATAATTAGAAGCTATCAATTGTAAGTTCTGTATTTGACAATTACAAGTTCAGATCTTGAAGTTATAATTTACAATAATAATTAGAAGCTATCAATTTTAAGTTCTGTATTTAACAATTACAAGTTCAGATCTTCAAGTTATAATATGCAATAATAATTAGAAGCTATCAATTTTAAGTTCTGTATTTGACAATTACTAGTTCAGATCTACAAGTTATAATTTGAAGTAATAATTTGAATTTAACAAATCTAAGTTCTGTAATTCACTATTACAAGTTCAGATCTTCAAGTTATAATTTACAATAATAATTAGAAGCTATCAATTTTAAGTTCTGTATTTGACTATTACAAGTTCAGATCTTCAAGTTATAATTTGCAATAATAATTAGAAGCTATCAATTTTAAGTTCTGTATTTGACAATTACAAGTTCAGATCTTCAAGTTATAATTAGCACTAATAATTTGTATTTAACAATTAGAAGTTCTGTATTTGACAATTACAAGTTCAGATCTTCAAGTTATAATTTGCAATCACAATTTGTATTTAACAATGCTAAGTTGCGTATTTGTCTATTACAAGTTCAGATCTTCAAATTATAATTTGCAATAATAATTAGAAGCTATCAATTTTAAGTTCTGTATTTGACAACTACAAGTTCAGATCTTCAAGTTATTATATGCAATAATAATTAGAAGCTATCAATTTTAAGTTCTGTATTTGACAATTACAAGTTCAGATCTAAAAGTTATAATTTACAATAATAATTAGAAGCTATCAATTTTGAATTCTGTATTTAACAATTACAAGTTCAGATCTTCAAGTTATAAAATGCAATAATAATTAGAAGCTATCAATTTTAAGTTCTGTATTTGACAATTACAAGTTCAGATCTTCAAGTTATAATTTGAAATAATAATTAGAAGCTATCAATTTTATGTTCTGTATTTACCTATTACAGGTTCACATCTTCAAGTTATAATTTGCAATCACAATTTGTATTTAACAATGCTAAGTTGCGTATTTGTCTATTACAAGTTCAGATCTTCTAATTATAATTTGCAATAATAATTAGAAGCTATCAATTTTAAGTTCTGTATTTGACAATTACAAGTTCAGATCTTCAAGTTATTATTTGCAATAATAATTAGAAGCTATCAATTTTAAGTTCTGTATTTGACAATTACAAGTTCAGATCTTGAAGTTATAATTTACAATAATAATTAGAAGCTATCAATTTTAAGTTCTGTATTTAACAATTACAAGTTCAGATCTTCAAGTTATAATATGCAATAATAATTAGAAGCTATCAATTTTAAGTTCCGTATTTAACAATTACAAGTTCAGATCTTCAAGTTATAATTTGCAATAATAATTAGAAGTTATCAATTTTAAGTTCTGTATTTGACAATTACTAGTTCAGATCTTCAAGTTATAATTTGCACTAATAATTTGTATTTAACAATTAGAAGTTCTGTATTTGACAATTACAAGTTCAGACATTCAAGTTTTAATTTGCAATAATAATTAGAAGCTATTAATTTTAAGTTCTGTATTTGAAAATTACTAGTTCAGATGTTCAAGTTATAATTTGCACTAATAATTTGTATTTAACAATTAGAAGTTCTGTATTTGACAATTACAAGTTCAGACATTCAAGTTTTAATTTGCAATAATAATTAGAAGCTATTAATTTTAAGTTCTGTATTTGAAAATTACTAGTTCAGACCTTCAAGTTATAATTTCCAATCACAATTTGTATTTAACAATGCTAAGTTGCGTATTTGTCTATTACAAGTTCAGATCTTCTAATTATAATTTGCAATAATAATTAGAAGCTATCAATTTTAGTTCTGTATTTGACAATTACAAGTTCAGATCTTCAAGTTATTATTTGCAATAATAATTAGAAGCTATCAATTTTAAGTTCTGTATTTGACAATTACAAGTTCAGATCTTGAAGTTATAATTTACAATAATAATTAGAAGCTATCAATTTTAAGTTCTGTATTTAACAATTACAAGTTCAGATCTTCAAGTTATAATATGCAATAATAATTAGAAGCTATCAATTTTAAGTTCTGTATTTGACAATTACTAGTTCAGATCTTCAAGTTATAATTTGAAGTAATAATTTGAATTTAACAAATCTAAGTTCTGTAATTCACTATTACAAGTTCAGATCTTCAAGTTATAATTTACAATAATAATTAGAAGCTATCAATTTTAAGTTCTGTATTTGACTATTACAAGTTCAGATCTTCAAGTTATAATTTGCAATAATAATTAGAAGCTATCAATTTTAAGTTCTGTATTTGACAATTACAAGTTCAGATCTTCAAGTTATAATTAGCACTAATAATTTGTATTTAACAATTAGAAGTTCTGTATTTGACAATTACAAGTTCAGATCTTCAAGTTATAATTTGCAATAATAATTAGAAGCTATCAATTTTAAGTTCTGTATTTGACAATTACTAGTTCAGATCTTCAAGTTATAATTAGCACTAATAATTTGTATTTAACAATTAGAAGTTCTGTATTTGACAATTACAGGTTCAGATCTTCAAGTTATAATTTGCAATCACAATTTGTATTTAACAATGCTAAGTTGCGTATTTGTCTATTACAATTTCAGATCTTCTAATTATAATTTGCAATAATAATTAGAAGCTATCAATTTTAAGTTCTGTATTTCACAATTACAAGTTCAGATCTTCAAGTTATTATTTGCAATAATAATTAGAAGCTATCAATTGTAAGTTCTGTATTTGACAATTACAAGTTCAGATCTTGAAGTTATAATTTACAATAATAATTAGAAGCTATCAATTTTAAGTTCTGTATTTAACAATTACAAGTTCAGATCTTCAAGTTATAATATGCAATAATAATTAGAATCTATCAATTTTAAGTTCTGTATTTAACAATTACAAGTTCAGATCTTCAAGTTATAATTTGCAATAATAATTAGAAGCTATCAATTTTAAGTTCTGTATTTGACAATTACTAGTTCAGATCTTCAAGTTATAATTTGCACTAATAATTTGTATTTAACAATTAGAAGTTCTGTATTTGACTATTACAAGTTCAGATCTTCGAATTATTATTTGCAATCTTAGTTTGAATTTAACAATTCGAAGTTCTGTATTTACCTATTACAGGTTCAGATCTTCAAGTTATAATTTGCAATCACAATTTGTATTTAACAATGCTAAGTTGCGTATTTGTCTATTACAAGTTCAGATCTTCAAATTATAATTTGCTAAAATAATTAGAAGCTATCAATTTTAAGTTCTGTATTTGACAATTACAAGTTCAGATCTTCAAGTTATTATATGCAATAATAATTAGAAGCTATCAATTTTAAGTTCTGTATTTGACAATTACAAGTTCAGATCTAAAAGTTATAATTTACAATAATAATTAGAAGCTATCAATTTTAAATTCTGTATTTAACAATTACAAGTTCAGATCTTCAAGTTAAAAAATGCAATAATAATTAGAAGCTATCAATTTTAAGTTCTGTATTTGACAATTACTAGTTCAGATCTTCAAGTTATAATTTGAAATAATAATTTGAATTTAACAAATCTAAGTTCTGTAATTCACTATTACAAGTTCAGATCTTCAAGTTATAATTTACAATAATAATTAGAAGCTATCAATTTTAAGTTCTGTATTTGACAATTACAAGTTCAGATCTTCAAGTTATAATTTGCAATAATAATTAGAAGCTATTAATTTTAAGTTCTGTATTTGACAATTACAAGTTCAGATCTTCAAGTTATAATTTGAAATAATAATTAGAAGCTATCAATTTTATGTTCTGTATTTACCTATTACAGGTTCAGATCTTCAAGTTATAATTTGCAATCACAATTTGTATTTAACAATGCTAAGTTGCGTATTTGTTTATTACAAGTTCAGATCTTCAAGTTATAATTTGCAATAATAATTAGAAGCTATCAATTTTAAGTTCTGTATTTGACAATTACCAGTTCAGATCTTCAAGTTATTATTTGCAATAATAATTAGAAGCTATCAATTTTAAGTTCTGTATTTGACAATTACAAGTTCAGATCTTGAAGTTATAATTTACAATAATAATTAGAAGCTATCAATTTTAAGTTCTGTATTTAACAATTACAAGTTCAGATCTTCAAGTTATAATATGCAATAATAATTAGAAGCTATCAATTTTAAGTTCTGTATTTGACAATTACTAGTTCAGATCTTCAAGTTATAATTTGAAATAATAATTTGAATTTAAGAAATCTAAGTTCTGTAATTCACTATTACAAGTTCAGATCTTCAAGTTATAATTTACAATAATAATTAGAAGCTATCAATTTTAAGTTCTGTATTTGATAATTACAAGTTCAGATCTTCAAGTTATAATTTGCACTAATAATTTGTATTTAACAATTTGAAGTTCTGTATTTGACAATTACAAGTTCAGATCTTCAAGTTATAATTTGCAATAATAATTAGAAGCTATCAATTTTAAGTTCTGTATTTGACAATTACCAGTTCAGATCTTCAAGTTATTATTTGCAATAATAATTAGAAGCTATCAATTTTAAGTTCTGTATTTGACAATTACAAGTTCAGATCTTGAAGTTATAATTTACAATAATAATTAGAAGCTATCAATTTTAAGTTCTGTATTTAATAATTACAAGTTCAGATCTTCAAGTTATAATATGCAATAATAATTAGAAGCTATCAATTTTAAGTTCTGTATTTGACAATTACTAGTTCAGATCTCCAAGTTATTATTTGCAATAATAATCAGAAGCTATCAATTTTAAGTTCTGTATTTGACAATTACAAGTTCAGATCTTCAAGTTATAATTTACAATAATAATTAGAAGCTATCAATTTTAAGTTCTGTATTTGACAATTACAAGTTCAGATCTTCAAGTTATAATTTGCAATAATAATTAGAAGCTATCAATTTTAGGTTCTGTATTTGACAATTACTAGTTCAGATCTTCAAGTTATAATTTGAAGTAATAATTTGAATTTAACAAATCTAAGTTCTGTAATTCACTATTACAAGTTCAGATCTTCATGTTACAATTTACAATAATAATTAGAAGCTATCAATTTTAAGTTCTGTATTTGACTATTACAAGTTCAGATCTTCAAGTTATAATTTGCAATAATAATTAGAAGCTATCAATTTTAAGTTCTGTATTTGATAATTACAAGTTCAGATCTTCAAGTTATAATTAGCACTAATAATTTGTATTTAACAATTAGAAGTTCTGTATTTGACAATTACAAGTTCAGATCTTCAAGTTATAATTTGCAATAATAATTAGAAGCTATCAATTTTAAGTTCTGTATTTGACAATTACTAGTTCAGATCTTGAAGTTATAATTTACAATAATAATTAGAAGCTATCAATTTTAAGTTCTGTATTTAACAATTACAAGTTCAGATCTTCAAGTTATAATATGCAATAATAATTAGAAGCTATCAATTTTAAGTTCTGTATTTGACAATTACTAGTTCAGATCTACAAGTTATAATTTGAAGTAATAATTTGAATTTAACAAATCTAAGTTCTGTAATTCACTATTACAAGTTCAGATCTTCAAGTTATAATTTACAATAATAATTAGAAGCTATCAATTTTAAGTTCTGTATTTGACTATTACAAGTTCAGATCTTCAAGTTATAATTTGCAATAATAATTAGAAGCTATCAATTTTAAGTTCTGTATTTGACAATTACAAGTTCAGATCTTCAAGTTATAATTAGCACTAATAATTTGTATTTAACAATTAGAAGTTCTGTATTTGACAATTACAAGTT
The DNA here is from genome assembly GCA_963170105.1 of Cantharis lateralis. Taxonomy (NCBI): domain Eukaryota; kingdom Metazoa; phylum Arthropoda; class Insecta; order Coleoptera; family Cantharidae; genus Cantharis; species Cantharis lateralis. The sequence goes on along the minus strand of OY720625.1, from coordinate 31,759,092 downwards.
CAGATCTTCAAGTTATAATTTGCAATCACAATTTGTATTTAACAATGCTAAGTTGCGTATTTGTCTATTACAAGTTCAGATCTTCAAATTATAATTTGCAATAATAATTAGAAGCTATCAATTTTAAGTTCTGTATTTGACAACTACAAGTTCAGATCTTCAAGTTATTATATGCAATAATAATTAGAAGCTATCAATTTTAAGTTCTGTATTTGACAATTACAAGTTCAGATCTAAAAGTTATAATTTACAATAATAATTAGAAGCTATCAATTTTGAATTCTGTATTTAACAATTACAAGTTCAGATCTTCAAGTTATAAAATGCAATAATAATTAGAAGCTATCAATTTTAAGTTCTGTATTTGACAATTACAAGTTCAGATCTTCAAGTTATAATTTGAAATAATAATTAGAAGCTATCAATTTTATGTTCTGTATTTACCTATTACAGGTTCACATCTTCAAGTTATAATTTGCAATCACAATTTGTATTTAACAATGCTAAGTTGCGTATTTGTCTATTACAAGTTCAGATCTTCTAATTATAATTTGCAATAATAATTAGAAGCTATCAATTTTAAGTTCTGTATTTGACAATTACAAGTTCAGATCTTCAAGTTATTATTTGCAATAATAATTAGAAGCTATCAATTTTAAGTTCTGTATTTGACAATTACAAGTTCAGATCTTGAAGTTATAATTTACAATAATAATTAGAAGCTATCAATTTTAAGTTCTGTATTTAACAATTACAAGTTCAGATCTTCAAGTTATAATATGCAATAATAATTAGAAGCTATCAATTTTAAGTTCTGTATTTAACAATTACAAGTTCAGATCTTCAAGTTATAATTTGCAATAATAATTAGAAGCTATCAATTTTAAGTTCTGTATTTGACAATTACTAGTTCAGATCTTCAAGTTATAATTTGCACTAATAATTTGTATTTAACAATTAGAAGTTCTGTATTTGACAATTACAAGTTCAGACATTCAAGTTTTAATTTGCAATAATAATTAGAAGCTATTAATTTTAAGTTCTGTATTTGAAAATTACTAGTTCAGACCTTCAAGTTATAATTTGCACTAATAATTTGTATTTAACAATTAGTAGTTCTGTATTTGACAATTACAAGTTCAGACATTCAAGTTTTAATTTGCAATAATAATTAGAAGCTATTAATTTTAAGTTCTGTATTTGAAAATTACTAGTTCAGATCTTCAAGTTATAATTTGCACTAATAATTTGTATTTAACAATTAGAAGTTCTGTATTTGACAATTCCAAGTTCAGTTCTTCAAGTTATAATTTGCACTAATAATTTGTATTTAACAATTAGAAGTTCTGTATTTGAAAATTACAAGTACAGATCTTCAAGTTATAATTTGCAATAATAATTAGAAGCTATCAATTTTAAGTGCTGTATTTGACAATTACTAGTTCAGATCTTCAAGTTATAATTTGCACTAATAATTTGTATTTAACAATTAGAAGTTCTGTATTTGAAAATTACAAGTTCAGATCTTCAAGTTATAATTTGCAATAATAATTTGAAGCTATCAATTTTAAGTTCTGTATTTGCCAATTACAAGTTCAGATCTTGAAGTTATAATTTACAATAATAATTAGAAGCTATCAATTTTAAGTTCTGTATCTGACAATTACAAGTTCAGATCTTCAAGTTATAATTTGCAATAATAATTAGAAGCTATCAATTTTAAGTTCTGTATTTGACAATTACTTGTTCAGATCTTCAAGTTATAATTTGAAATAATAAATTGAATTTAACAAATCTAAGTTCTGTAATTCACTATTACAAGTTCAGTTCTTCAAGTTATAATTTACAATAATAATTAGAAACTATCAATTTTAAGTTCTGTATTTGACAATTACAAGTTCAGATCTTCAAGTTATAATTTGCACTAATAATTTGTATTTAACAATTAGAAGTTCTGTATTTGACAATTACAAGTTCAGACATTCAAGTTATAATTTGCAATAATAATTAGAAGCTATTAATTTTAAGTTCTGTATTTGACAATTACAAGTTCAGATCTTCAAGTTATAATTTGAAATAATAATTAGCAGCTATCAATTTTATGTTCTGTATTTGACAATTACAAGTTCAGATCTTCAAGTTATTATATGCAATAATAATTAGAAGCTATCAATTTTAAGTTCTGTATTTGACAATTACAAGTTCAGATCTAAAAGTTATAATTTACAATAATAATTAGAAGCTATCAATTTTAAATTCTGTATTTAACAATTACAAGTTCAGATCTTCAAGTTAAAAAATGCAATAATAATTAGAAGCTATCAATTTTAAGTTCTGTATTTGACAATTACTAGTTCAGATCTTCAAGTTATAATTTGAAATAATAATTTGAATTTAACAAATCTAAGTTCTGTAATTCACTATTACAAGTTCAGATCTTCAAGTTATAATTTACAATAATAATTAGAAGCTATCAATTTTAAGTTCTGTATTTGACAATTACAAGTTCAGATCTTCAAGTTATAATTTGCAATAATAATTAGAAGCTATTAATTTTAAGTTCTGTATTTGACAATTACAAGTTCAGATCTTCAAGTTATAATTTGAAATAATAATTAGAAGCTATCAATTTTATGTTCTGTATTTACCTATTACAGGTTCAGATCTTCAAGTTATAATTTGCAATCACAATTTGTATTTAACAATGCTAAGTTGCGTATTTGTTTATTACAAGTTCAGATCTTCAAGTTATAATTTGCAATAATAATTAGAAGCTATCAATTTTAAGTTCTGTATTTGACAATTACCAGTTCAGATCTTCAAGTTATTATTTGCAATAATAATTAGAAGCTATCAATTTTAAGTTCTGTATTTGACAATTACAAGTTCAGATCTTGAAGTTATAATTTACAATAATAATTAGAAGCTATCAATTTTAAGTTCTGTATTTAACAATTACAAGTTCAGATCTTCAAGTTATAATATGCAATAATAATTAGAAGCTATCAATTTTAAGTTCTGTATTTGACAATTACTAGTTCAGATCTTCAAGTTATAATTTGAAATAATAATTTGAATTTAACAAATCTAAGTTCTGTAATTCACTATTACAAGTTCAGATCTTCAAGTTATAATTTACAATAATAATTAGAAGCTATCAATTTTAAGTTCTGTATTTGATAATTACAAGTTCAGATCTTCAAGTTATAATTTGCACTAATAATTTGTATTTAACAATTTGAAGTTCTGTATTTGACAATTACAAGTTCAGATCTTCAAGTTATAATTTGCAATAATAATTAGAAGCTATCAATTTTAAGTTCTGTAATTGACAATTACCAGTTCAGATCTTCAAGTTATTATTTGCAATAATAATTAGAAGCTATCAATTTTAAGTTCTGTATTTGACAATTACAAGTTCAGATCTTGAAGTTATAATTTACAATAATAATTAGAAGCTATCAATTTTAAGTTCTGTATTTAATAATTACAAGTTCAGATCTTCAAGTTATAATATGCAATAATAATTAGAAGCTATCAATTTTAAGTTCTGTATTTGACAATTACTAGTTCAGATCTCCAAGTTATTATTTGCAATAATAATCAGAAGCTATCAATTTTAAGTTCTGTATTTGACAATTACAAGTTCAGATCTTCAAGTTATAATTTACAATAATAATTAGAAGCTATCAATTTTAAGTTCTGTATTTGACAATTACAAGTTCAGATCTTCAAGTTATAATTTGCAATAATAATTAGAAGCTATCAATTTTAGGTTCTGTATTTGACAATTACTAGTTCAGATCTTCAAGTTATAATTTGAAGTAATAATTTGAATTTAACAAATCTAAGTTCTGTAATTCACTATTACAAGTTCAGATCTTCATGTTACAATTTACAATAATAATTAGAAGCTATCAATTTTAAGTTCTGTATTTGACTATTACAAGTTCAGATCTTCAAGTTATAATTTGCAATAATAATTAGAAGCTATCAATTTTAAGTTCTGTATTTGATAATTACAAGTTCAGATCTTCAAGTTATAATTAGCACTAATAATTTGTATTTAACAATTAGAAGTTCTGTATTTGACAATTACAAGTTCAGATCTTCAAGTTATAATTTGCAATAATAATTAGAAGCTATCAATTTTAAGTTCTGTATTTGACAATTACTAGTTCAGATCTTGAAGTTATAATTTACAATAATAATTAGAAGCTATCAATTTTAAGTTCTGTATTTAACAATTACAAGTTCAGATCTTCAAGTTATAATATGCAATAATAATTAGAAGCTATCAATTTTAAGTTCTGTATTTGACAATTACTAGTTCAGATCTACAAGTTATAATTTGAAGTAATAATTTGAATTTAACAAATCTAAGTTCTGTAATTCACTATTACAAGTTCAGATCTTCAAGTTATAATTTACAATAATAATTAGAAGCTATCAATTTTAAGTTCTGTATTTGACTATTACAAGTTCAGATCTTCAAGTTATAATTTGCAATAATAATTAGAAGCTATCAATTTTAAGTTCTGTATTTGACAATTACAAGTTCAGATCTTCAAGTTATAATTAGCACTAATAATTTGTATTTAACAATTAGAAGTTCTGTATTTGACAATTACAAGTTCAGATCTTCAAGTTATAATTTGCAATCACAATTTGTATTTAACAATGCTAAGTTGCGTATTTGTCTATTACAAGTTCAGATCTTCAAATTATAATTTGCAATAATAATTAGAAGCTATCAATTTTAAGTTCTGTATTTGACAACTACAAGTTCAGATCTTCAAGTTATTATATGCAATAATAATTAGAAGCTATCAATTTTAAGTTCTGTATTTGACAATTACAAGTTCAGATCTAAAAGTTATAATTTACAATAATAATTAGAAGCTATCAATTTTGAATTCTGTATTTAACAATTACAAGTTCAGATCTTCAAGTTATAAAATGCAATAATAATTAGAAGCTATCAATTTTAAGTTCTGTATTTGACAATTACAAGTTCAGATCTTCAAGTTATAATTTGAAATAATAATTAGAAGCTATCAATTTTATGTTCTGTATTTACCTATTACAGGTTCACATCTTCAAGTTATAATTTGCAATCACAATTTGTATTTAACAATGCTAAGTTGCGTATTTGTCTATTACAAGTTCAGATCTTCTAATTATAATTTGCAATAATAATTAGAAGCTATCAATTTTAAGTTCTGTATTTGACAATTACAAGTTCAGATCTTCAAGTTATTATTTGCAATAATAATTAGAAGCTATCAATTTTAAGTTCTGTATTTGACAATTACAAGTTCAGATCTTGAAGTTATAATTTACAATAATAATTAGAAGCTATCAATTTTAAGTTCTGTATTTAACAATTACAAGTTCAGATCTTCAAGTTATAATATGCAATAATAATTAGAAGCTATCAATTTTAAGTTCTGTATTTAACAATTACAAGTTCAGATCTTCAAGTTATAATTTGCAATAATAATTAGAAGCTATCAATTTTAAGTTCTGCATTTGACAATTACTAGTTCAGATCTTCAAGTTATAATTTGCACTAATAATTTGTATTTAACAATTAGAAGTTCTGTATTTGACAATTACAAGTTCAGACATTCAAGTTTTAATTTGCAATAATAATTAGAAGCTATTAATTTTAAGTTCTGTATTTGAAAATTACTAGTTCAGACCTTCAAGTTATAATTTGCACTAATAATTTGTATTTAACAATTAGTAGTTCTGTATTTGACAATTACAAGTTCAGACATTCAAGTTTTAATTTGCAATAATAATTAGAAGCTATTAATTTTAAGTTCTGTATTTGAAAATTACTAGTTCAGATCTTCAAGTTATAATTTGCACTAATAATTTGTATTTAACAATTAGAAGTTCTGTATTTGACAATTCCAAGTTCAGTTCTTCAAGTTATAATTTGCACTAATAATTTGTATTTAACAATTAGAAGTTCTGTATTTGAAAATTACAAGTACAGATCTTCAAGTTATAATTTGCAATAATAATTAGAAGCTATCAATTTTAAGTGCTGTATTTGACAATTACTAGTTCAGATCTTCAAGTTATAATTTGCACTAATAATTTGTATTTAACAATTAGAAGTTCTGTATTTGAAAATTACAAGTTCAGATCTTCAAGTTATAATTTGCAATAATAATTTGAAGCTATCAATTTTAAGTTCTGTATTTGCCAATTACAAGTTCAGATCTTGAAGTTATAATTTACAATAATAATTAGAAGCTATCAATTTTAAGTTCTGTATCTGACAATTACAAGTTCAGATCTTCAAGTTATAATTTGCAATAATAATTAGAAGCTATCAATTTTAAGTTCTGTATTTGACAATTACTTGTTCAGATCTTCAAGTTATAATTTGAAATAATAAATTGAATTTAACAAATCTAAGTTCTGTAATTCACTATTACAAGTTCAGTTCTTCAAGTTATAATTTACAATAATAATTAGAAACTATCAATTTTAAGTTCTGTATTTGACAATTACAAGTTCAGATCTTCAAGTTATAATTTGCACTAATAATTTGTATTTAACAATTAGAAGTTCTGTATTTGACAATTACAAGTTCAGACATTCAAGTTATAATTTGCAATAATAATTAGAAGCTATTAATTTTAAGTTCTGTATTTGACAATTACAAGTTCAGATCTTCAAGTTATAATTTGAAATAATAATTAGCAGCTATCAATTTTATGTTCTGTATTTGACAATTACAAGTTCAGATCTTCAAGTTATAATATGCAATAATAATTAGAAGCTATCAATTTTAAGTGCTGTATTTGACAATTACTGGTTCAGATCTTCAAGTTATAATTTGCACTAATAATTTGTATTTAACAATTAGAAGTTCTGTATTTGACAATTACAAGTTCAGATCTTCAAGTTATAATTTGCACTAATAATTTGTATTTAACAATTAGAAGTTCTGTATTTCACAATTACAAGTTCAGATCTACAAGTTATAATTTGCAATAATAATTAGAAGCTATCAATTTTAAGTTCTGTATTTGACAATTACTAGTTCAGATCTTCAAGTTATAATTTGCACTAATAATTTGTATTTAACAATTAGAAGTTCTGTATTTGACTATTACAAGTTCAGATCTTCGAATTATTATTTGCAATCTTAGTTAGAATTTAACAATTCGAAGTTCTGTATTTACCTATTACAGGTTCAGATCTTCAAGTTATAATTTGCAATCACAATTTGTATTTAACAATGCTAGGTTGCGTATTTGTCTATTACAAGTTCAGATCTTCAAATTATAATTTACAATAATAATTAGAAGCTATCAATTTTAAGTTCTGTATTTGACAATTACTAGTTCAGATCTTCAAGTTATAATTTGTAATAATAATTTGAATTTAACAAATCTAAGTTCTGTAATTCACTATTACAAGTTCAGATCTTCAAGTTATAATTTACAATAATAATTAGAAGCTATCAATTTTAAGTTCTGTATTTGATAATTACAAGTTCAGATCTTCAAGTTATAATATGCAATAATAATTAGAAGCTATCAATTTTAAGTGCTGTATTTGACAATTACTAGTTCAGATCTTCAAGTTATAATTTGCACTAATAATTTGTATTTAACAATTAGAAGTTCTGTATTTGACAATTACAAGTTCAGATCTTCAAGTTATAATATGCACTAATAATTTGTATTTAACAATTAGAAGTTCTGTATTTGACAATTACAAGTTCAGATCTTCAAGTTATAATTTGCACTAATAATTTGTATTTAACAATTAGAAGTTCTGTATTTGACAATTACAAGTTCAGACATTCAAGTTTTAATTTGCAATAATAATTAGAAGCTATTAATTTTAAGTTCTGTATTTGAAAATTACTAGTTCAGATCTTCAAGTTATAATTTGCACTAATAATTTGTATTTAACAATTAGAAGTTCTGTATTTGACAATTACAAGTTCAGACTTTCAAGTTTTAATTTGCAATAATAATTAGAAGCTATTAATTTTAAGTTCTGCATTTGAAAATTACTAGTTCAGATCTTCAAGTTATAATTTGCACTAATAATTTGTATTTAACAATTAGAAGTTCTGTATTTGACAATTCCAAGTTCAGTTCTTCAAGTTATAATTTGCACTAATAATTTGTATTTAACAATTAGAAGTTCTGTATTTGAAAATTACAAGTTCAGATCTTCAAGTTATAATTTGCAATAATAATTTGAAGCTATCAATTTTAAGTTCTGTATTTGCCAATTACAAGTTCAGATCTTGAAGTTATAATTTACAATAATAATTAGAAGCTATCAATTTTAAGTTCTGTATCTGACAATTACAAGTTCAGATCTTCAAGTTATAATTTGCAATAATAATTAGAAGCTATCAATTTTAAGTTCTGTATTTGACAATTACTTGTTCAGATCTTCAAGTTATAATTTGAAATAATAAATTGAATTTAACAAATCTAAGTTCTGTAATTCACTATTACAAGTTCAGTTCTTCAAGTTATAATTTACAATAATAATTAGAAACTATCAATTTTAAGTTCTGTATTTGACAATTACAAGTTCAGATCTTCAAGTTATAATTTGCACTAATAATTTGTATTTAACAATTAGAAGTTCTGTATTTGACAATTACAAGTTCAGACATTCAAGTTTTAATTTGCAATAATAATTAGAAGCTATTAATTTTAAGTTCTGTATTTGAAAATTACTAGTTCAGATCTTCAAGTTATAATTTGCACTAATAATTTGTATTTAACAATTAGAAGTTCTGTATTTGACAATTACAAGTTCAGACATTCAAGTTTTAATTTGCAATAATAATTAGAAGCTATTAATTTTAAGTTCTGTATTTGAAAATTACTAGTTCAGATCTTCAAGTTATAATTTGCACTAATAATTTGTATTTAACAATTAGAAGTTCTGTATTTGACAATTCCAAGTTCAGTTCTTCAAGTTATAATTTGCACTAATAATTTGTATTTAACAATTAGAAGTTCTGTATTTGAAAATTACAAGTTCAGATCTTCAAGTTATAATTTGCAATAATAATTTGAAGCTATCAATTTTAAGTTCTGTATTTGCCAATTACAAGTTCAGATCTTGAAGTTATAATTTACAATAATAATTAGAAGCTATCAATTTTAAGTTCTGTATCTGACAATTACAAGTTCAGATCTTCAAGTTATAATTTGCAATAATAATTAGAAGCTATCAATTTTAAGTTCTGTATTTGACAATTACTTGTTCAGATCTTCAAGTTATAATTTGAAATAATAAATTGAATTTAACAAATCTAAGTTCTGTAATTCACTATTACAAGTTCAGTTCTTCAAGTTATAATTTACAATAATAATTAGAAACTATCAATTTTAAGTTCTGTATTTGACAATTACAAGTTCAGATCTTCAAGTTATAATTTGCACTAATAATTTGTATTTAACAATTAGAAGTTCTGTATTTGACAATTACAAGTTCAGACATTCAAGTTATAATTTGCAATAATAATTAGAAGCTATTAATTTTAAGTTCTGTATTTGACAATTACAAGTTCAGATCTTCAAGTTATAATTTGAAATAATAATTAGCAGCTATCAATTTTATGTTCTGTATTTGACAATTACAAGTTCAGATCTTCAAGTTATAATATGCAATAATAATTAGAAGCTATCAATTTTAAGTGCTGTATTTGACAATTACTGGTTCAGATCTTCAAGTTATAATTTGCACTAATAATTTGTATTTAACAATTAGAAGTTCTGTATTTGACAATTACAAGTTCAGATCTTCAAGTTATAATTTGCACTAATAATTTGTATTTAACAATTAGAAGTTCTGTATTTGACAATTACAAGTTCAGATCTTCAAGTTATAATTTGCAATAATAATTAGAAGCTATCAATTTTAAGTTCTGTATTTGACAATTACTAGTTCAGATCTTCAAGTTATAATTTGCACTAATAATTTGTATTTAACAATTAGAAGTTCTGTATTTGACTATTACAAGTTCAGATCTTCGAATTATTATTTGCAATCTTAGTTAGAATTTAACAATTCGAAGTTCTGTATTTACCTATTACAGGTTCAGATCTTCAAGTTATAATTTGCAATCACAATTTGTATTTAACAATGCTAGGTTGCGTATTTGTCTATTACAAGTTCAGATCTTCAAATTATAATTTACAATAATAATTAGAAGCTATCAATTTTAAGTTCTGTATTTGACAATTACTAGTTCAGATCTTCAAGTTATAATTTGTAATAATAATTTGAATTTAACAAATCTAAGTTCTGTAATTCACTATTACAAGTTCAGATCTTCAAGTTATAATTTACAATAATAATTAGAAGCTATCAATTTTAAGTTCTGTATTTGATAATTACAAGTTCAGATCTTCAAGTTATAATTTGCACTACTAATTTGAATTTAACAATTAAAAGTTCTGTATTTGACAATTACAAGTTCAGATCTTCAAGTTATAATTTGCAATAATAATTAGAAGCTATCAATTTTAAGTTCTGTATTTGACAATTACAAGTTCAGATCTTCTAGTTATAATTTGCAATAATAATTAGAAGCTATCAATATTAAGTTCTGTATTTGAAAATTACTAGTTCAGATCTTCAAGTTATAATTTGCACTAATAATTTGTATTTAACAATTAGAAGTTCTGTATTTGACTATTATAAGATCAGATCTTCAAGTTATAATTTACAAAAATAATTAGAAGCTATCAATTTTAAGTTCTGTATTTGACAATTACAAGTTCAGATCTTCATGTTATAATTTGCAATAATAATTAGAAGCTATCAATTTTAAGTTCTGTATTTGACAATTACAAGTTCAGATCTTCAAGTTATAATTTGCAATAATAATTAGAAGCTATCAATTTTAAGTTCTGTATTTGACAATTACTAGTTCAGATCTTCAAGTTATAATTTGAAATAATAATTTGAATTTAACAAATCTAAGTTCTGTAATTCACTATTACAAGTTCAGATCTTCAAGTTATAATTTACAATAATAATTAGAAGCTATCAATTTTAAGTTCTGTATTTGACAATTACTTGTTCAGATCTTCAAGTTATAATTTGCACTATTAATTTGTATTTAACAATTAGAAGTTCTGTATTTGACAATTACAAGTTCAGATCTTCAAGTTATTATTTGCAATAATAATTAGAAGCTATCAATTTTAAGTTCTGTATTTGACAATTACAAGTTCAGATCTTGAAGTTATAATTTACAATAATAATTAGAAGCTATCAATTTTAAGTTCTGTATTTAACAATTACAAGTTCAGATCTTCAAGTTATAATATGCAATAATAATTAGAAGCTATCAATTTTAAGTTCTGTATTTGACAATTACTAGTTCAGATCTTCAAGTTAAAATTTGAAATAATAATTTGAATTTAACAAATCTAAGTTCTGTAATTCACTATTACAAGTTCAGATCTTCAAGTTATAATTTACAATAATAATTAGAAGCTATCAATTATAAGTTCTGTATTTGACAATTACTAGTTCAGATCTTCAAGTTATAATTTGCACTAATAATTTGTATTTAACAATTTGAAGTTCTGTATTTGACAATTACAAGTTCAGATATTCAAGTTATAATTTGAAATAATAATTAGAAGCTATTAATTTTAAGTTCTGTATTTGACAATTACAAGTTCAGATCTTCAAGTTATAATTTGAAATAATAATTAGAAGCTATCAATTTTATGTTCTGTATTTGACAATTACAAGTTCAGATCTTGAAGTTATAATTTGCAATAATAATTAGAAGCTATCAATTTTAAGTTCTGTATTTAACAATTACAAGTTCAGATCTTCAAGTTATAATATGCAATAATAATTAGAAGCTATCAATTTTAAGTTCTGTATTTGACAATTACTAGTTCAGATCTTCAAGTTATAATTTGAAATAATAATTTGAATTTAACAAATCTAAGTTCTGTAATTCACTATTACAAGTTCAGATCTTCAAGTTATAATTTACAATAATAATTAGAAGCTATCAATTTTAAGTTCTGTATTTGACAATTACAAGTTCAGATCTTCAAGTTATAATTTGCACTAATAATTTGTATTTAACAATTTGAAGTTCTGTATTTGACAATTACAAGTTCAGATATTCAAGTTATAATTTGCAATAATAATTAGAAGCTATTAATTTTAAGTTCTGTATTTGACAATTACAAGTTCAGATCTTCAAGTTATAATTTGAAATAATAATTAGAAGCTATCAATTTTATGTTCTGTATTTGACAATTACAAGTTCAGATCTTCAAGTTATAATTTGCAATAATAATTAGAAGCTATCAATTTTAAGTTCTGTATTTGACAATTACAAGTTCAGATCTTCAAGTTATAATTTGCAATAATAATTAGAAGCTAACAATTTTAAGTTCTGTATTTGACAATTACTAGTTCAGATCTTCTAGTTATAATTTGCAATAATAATTAGAAGCTATCAATATTAAGTTCTGTATTTGAAAATTACTAGTTCAGATCTTCAAGTTATAATTTGCACTAATAATTTGTATTTAACAATTAGAAGTTCTGTATTTGACAATTACAAGTTCAGATCTTCACGTTATAATTTGCAATAATAATTAGAAGCTATCAATTTTAAGTTCTGTATTTGACAATTACAAGTTCAGATCTTCAAGTTATAAATTGAAATTATAATTAGAAGCTATCAATTTTAAGTTCTGTATTTGACAATAACAAGTTCAGATCTTCTAGTTATAATTTGCAATAATAATTAGAAGCTATCAATATTAAGTTCTGTATTTGAAAATTACTAGTTCAGATCTTCAAGTTATAATTTGCACTAATAATTTGTATTTAACAATTAGAAGTTCTGTATTTGACAATTACAAGTTCAGATCTTCAAGTTATAATTTGCAATAATAATTAGAAGCTATCAATTTTAAGTTCTGTATTTGACAATTACAAGTTCAGATCTTCAAGTTATAATTTGCACTAATAATTTGTATTTAACAGTTAGAAGTTCTGTATTTGACTATTACTAGTTCAGATTTTCAAATTATTATTTGCAATCTTAGTTTAAATTTAACAATTAGAAGTTCTGTATTTACCTATTACAAGTTCAGATCTTCAAGTTATAATTTGCACTAATAATTTGTATTTAACAATTAGAAGTTCTGTATTTGACTATTACAAGTTCAGATCTTCAAATTATTATTTGCAATAATAATTGTAAGCTATCAATTTAAGTTCTGTATTTGACAATTACTAGTTCAGATCTTCAAGTTATAATTTGCAATCACAATTTGTATTTAACAATGCTAAGTTGAGTATTTGTCTATTACAAGTTCAGATCTTCAAATTATAATTTGCAATAATAATTAGAAGCTATCAATTTTAAGTGCTGTATTTGACAATTACTAGTTCAGATCTTCAAGTTATTATTTGCAATAATAATTAGAAGATATCAATTTTAAGTTCTGTATTTGACAATTACAAGGTCAGATCTTCAAGTTATAATTTACAATAATAATTAGAAGCTATCAATTTTAAGTTCTGTATTTGACAATTACTAGTTCAGATCTTCAAGTTATAATTTGTAATAATAATTTGAATTTAACAAATCTAAGTTCTGTAATTCACTATTACAAGTTCAGATCTTCAAGTTATAATTTACAATAATAATTAGAAGCTATCAATTTTAAGTTCTGTATTTGACAATTACTAGTTCAGATCTTCAAGTTATAATTTGTAATAATAATTTGAATTTAACAAATCTAAGTTCTGTAATTCACTATTACAAGTTCAGATCTTCAAGTTATAATTTACAATAATAATTAGAAGCTATCAATTTTAAGTTTTGTATTTGACAATTACAAGTTCAGATCTTCAAGTTATAATTTGCAATAATAATTAGAAGCTATCAATTTTAAGTTCTGTATTTGACAATTACTAGTTCAGATCTTCAAGTTATAATTTGAAATAATAATTTGAATTTAACAAATCTAAGTTCTGTAATTCACTATTACAAGTTCAGATCTTCAAGTTATAATTTACAATAATAATTAGAAGCTATCAATTTTAAGTTCTGTATTTGATAATTACAAGTTCAGATCTTCAAGTTATAATTTGCACTACTAATTTGAATTTAACAATTAAAAGTTCTGTATTTGACAATTACAAGTTCAGATCTTCAAGTTATAATTTGCAATAATAATTAGAAGCTATCAATTTTAAGTTCTGTATTTGACAATTACAAGTTCAGATCTTCTAGTTATAATTTGCAATAATAATTAGAAGCTATCAATTTTAAGTTCTGTATTTGACAATTACAAGTTCAGATCTTCAAGTTATAAATTGAAATTATAATTAGAAGCTATCAATTTTAAGTTCTGTATTTGACAATAACAAGTTCAGATCTTCTAGTTATAATTTGCAATAATAATTAGAAGCTATCAATATTAAGTTCTGTATTTGAAAATTACTAGTTCAGATCTTCAAGTTATAATTTGCACTAATAATTTGTATTTAACAATTAGAAGTTCTGTATTTGACAATTACAAGTTCAGATCTTCAAGTTATAATTTGCAATAATAATTAGAAGCTATCAATTTTAAGTTCTGTATTTGACAATTACAAGTTCAGATCTTCAAGTTATAATTTGCACTAATAATTTGTATTTAACAGTTAGAAGTTCTGTATTTGACTATTACTAGTTCAGATTTTCAAATTATTATTTGCAATCTTAGTTTAAATTTAACAATTAGAAGTTCTGTATTTACCTATTACAAGTTCAGATCTTCAAGTTATAATTTGCACTAATAATTTGTATTTAACAATTAGAAGTTCTGTATTTGACTATTACAAGTTCAGATCTTCAAATTATTATTTGCAATAATAATTGTAAGCTATCAATTTAAGTTCTGTATTTGACAATTACTAGTTCAGATCTTCAAGTTATAATTTGCAATCACAATTTGTATTTAACAATGCTAAGTTGAGTATTTGTCTATTACAAGTTCAGATCTTCAAATTATAATTTGCAATAATAATTAGAAGCTATCAATTTTAAGTGCTGTATTTGACAATTACTAGTTCAGATCTTCAAGTTATTATTTGCAATAATAATTAGAAGATATCAATTTTAAGTTCTGTATTTGACAATTACAAGGTCAGATCTTCAAGTTATAATTTACAATAATAATTAGAAGCTATCAATTTTAAGTTCTGTATTTGACAATTACTAGTTCAGATCTTCAAGTTATAATTTGTAATAATAATTTGAATTTAACAAATCTAAGTTCTGTAATTCACTATTACAAGTTCAGATCTTCAAGTTATAATTTACAATAATAATTAGAAGCTATCAATTTTAAGTTCTGTATTTGATAATTACAAGTTCAGATCTTCAAGTTATAATTTGCACTACTAATTTGAATTTAACAATTAAAAGTTCTGTATTTGACAATTACAAGTTCAGATCTTCAAGTTATAATTTGCAATAATAATTAGAAGCTATCAATTTTAAGTTCTGTATTTGACAATTACAAGTTCAGATCTTCAAGTTATAAATTGAAATAATAATTAGAAGCTATCAATTTTAAGTTCTGTATTTGACAATTACAAGTTCAGATCTTCTAGTTATAATTTGCAATAATAATTAGAAGCTATCAATATTAAGTTCTGTATTTGAAAATTACTAGTTCAGATCTTCAAGTTATAATTTGCACTAATAATTTGTATTTAACAATTAGAAGTTCTGTATTTGACTATTATAAGATCAGATCTTCAAGTTATAATTTACAATAATAATTAGAAGCTATCAATTTTAAGTTCTGTATTTGACAATTACAAGTTCAGATCTTCATGTTATAATTTGCAATAATAATTAGAAGCTATCAATTTTAAGTTCTGTATTTGACAATTACAAGTTCAGATCTTCAAGTTATAATTTGCAATAATAATTAGAAGCTATCAATTTTAAGTTCTGTATTTGACAATTACTAGTTCAGATCTTCAAGTTATAATTTGAAATAATAATTTGAATTTAACAAATCTAAGTTCTGTAATTCACTATTACAAGTTCAGATCTTCAAGTTATAATTTACAATAATAATTAGAAGCTATCAATTTTAAGTTCTGTATTTAACAATTACAAGTTCAGATCTTCAAGTTATAATATGCAATAATAATTAGAAGCTATCAATTTTAAGTTCTGTATTTGACAATTACTAGTTCAGATCTTCAAGTTAAAATTTGAAATAATAATTTGAATTTAACAAATCTAAGTTCTGTAATTCACTATTACAAGTTCAGATCTTCAAGTTATAATTTACAATAATATATAGAAGCTATCAATTTTAAGTTCTGTATTTGACAATTACAAGTTCAGATCTTCAAGTTATAATTTGCACTAATAATTTGTATTTAACAATTTGAAGTTCTGTATTTGACAATTACAAGTTCAGATATTCAAGTTATAATTTGCAATAATAATTAGAAGCTATTAATTTTAAGTTCTGTATTTGACAATTACAAGTTCAGATCTTCAAGTTATAATTTGAAATAATAATTAGAAGCTATCAATTTTATGTTCTGTATTTGACAATTACAAGTTCAGATCTTGAAGTTATAATTTGCAATAATAATTAGAAGCTATCAATTTTAAGTTCTGTATTTAACAATTACAAGTTCAGATCTTCAAGTTATAATATGCAATAATAATTAGAAGCTATCAATTTTAAGTTCTGTATTTGACAATTACTAGTTCAGATCTTCAAGTTATAATTTGAAATAATAATTTGAATTTAACAAATCTAAGTTCTGTAATTCACTATTACAAGTTCAGATCTTCAAGTTATAATTTACAATAATAATTAGAAGCTATCAATTTTAAGTTCTGTATTTGACAATTACAAGTTCAGATCTTCAAGTTATAATTTGCACTAATAATTTGTATTTAACAATTTGAAGTTCTGTATTTGACAATTACAAGTTCAGATATTCAAGTTATAATTTGCAATAATAATTAGAAGCTATTAATTTTAAGTTCTGTATTTGACAATTACAAGTTCAGATCTTCAAGTTATAATTTGAAATAATAATTAGAAGCTATCAATTTTATGTTCTGTATTTGACAATTACAAGTTCAGATCTTCAAGTTATAATTTGCAATAATAATTAGAAGCTATCAATTTTAAGTTCTGTATTTGACAATTACAAGTTCAGATCTTCAAGTTATAATTTGCAATAATAATTAGAAGCTAACAATTTTAAGTTCTGTATTTGACAATTACTAGTTCAGATCTCCAAGTTTATATTTGCAATAATAATTAGAAGCTATCAATTTTAAGTTCTGTATTTGACAATTACAAGTTCAGATCTTCAAGTTATAATTTACAATAATAATTAGAAGCTATCAATTTTAAGTTCTGTATTTGACAATTACAAGTTAGATCTTCAAGTTATAATTTGCAATAATAATTAGAAGCTATCAATTTTAAGTTCTGTATTTGACAATTACTAGTTCAGATCTTCAAGTTATAATTTGAAATAATAATTTGAATTTAACAAATCTAAGTTCTGTAATTCACTATTACAAGTTCAGATCTTCAAGTTATAATTTACAATAATAATTAGAAGCTATCAATTTTAAGTTCTGTATTTGATAATTACAAGTTCAGATCTTCAAGTTATAATTTGCACTACTAATTTGTATTTAACAATTAGAAGTTCTGTATTTGACAATTACAAGTTCAGATCTTCACGTTATAATTTGCAATAATAATTAGAAGCTATCAATTTTAAGTTCTGTATTTGACAATTACAAGTTCAGATCTTCAAGTTATAAATTGAAATTATAATTAGAAGCTATCAATTTTAAGTTCTGTATTTGACAATAACAAGTTCAGATCTTCTAGTTATAATTTGCAATAATAATTAGAAGCTATCAATATTAAGTTCTGTATTTGAAAATTACTAGTTCAGATCTTCAAGTTATAATTTGCACTAATAATTTGTATTTAACAATTAGAAGTTCTGTATTTGACAATTACAAGTTCAGATCTTCTAGTTATAATTTGCAATAATAATTAGAAGCTATCAATATTAAGTTCTGTATTTGAAAATTACTAGTTCAGATCTTCAAGTTATAATTTGCACTAATAATTTGTATTTAATAATTAGAAGTTCTGTATTTGACAATTACTAGTTCAGATCTTCAAGTTATAATTTGAAATAATAATTTGAATTTAACAAATCTAAGTTCTGTAATTCACTATTACAAGTTCAGATCTTCAAGTTATAATTTACAATAATAATTAGAAGCTATCAATTTTAAGTTCTGTATTTGACAATTACATGGTCAGATCTTCAAGTTATAATTTGCACTAATAATTTGTATTTAACAATTAGAAGTTCTGTAATTGACAATTACAAGTTCAGATCTTCAAGTTATAATTTGCAATAATAATTAGAAGCTATCAATTTTAAGTTCTGTATTTGACAATTACAAGTTCAGATCTTCAAGTTATAATTTGCACTAATAATTTGTATTTAACAGTTAGAAGTTCTGTATTTGACTATTACTAGTTCAGATTTTCAAATTATTATTTGCAATCTTAGTTTAAATTTAACAATTAGAAGTTCTGTATTTACCTATTACAAGTTCAGATCTTCAAGTTATAATTTGCACTAATAATTTGTATTTAACAATTAGAAGTTCTGTATTTGACTATTACAAGTTCAGATCTTCAAATTATTATTTGCAATAATAATTGTAAGCTATCAATTTAAGTTCTGTATTTGACAATTACTAGTTCAGATCTTCAAGTTATAATTTGCAATCACAATTTGTATTTAACAATGCTAAGTTGAGTATTTGTCTATTACAAGTTCAGATCTTCAAATTATAATTTGCAATAATAATTAGAAGCTATCAATTTTAAGTGCTGTATTTGACAATTACTAGTTCAGATCTTCAAGTTATTATTTGCAATAATAATTAGAAGATATCAATTTTAAGTTCTGTATTTGACAATTACAAGGTCAGATCTTCAAGTTATAATTTACAATAATAATTAGAAGCTATCAATTTTAAGTTCTGTATTTGACAATTACTAGTTCAGATCTTCAAGTTATAATTTGTAATAATAATTTGAATTTAACAAATCTAAGTTCTGTAATTCACTATTACAAGTTCAGATCTTCAAGTTATAATTTACAATAATAATTAGAAGCTATCAATTTTAAGTTCTGTATTTGATAATTACAAGTTCAGATCTTCAAGTTATAATTTGCACTACTAATTTGAATTTAACAATTAAAAGTTCTGTATTTGACAATTACAAGTTCAGATCTTCAAGTTATAATTTGCAATAATAATTAGAAGCTATCAATTTTAAGTTCTGTATTTGACAATTACAAGTTCAGATCTTCAAGTTATAAATTGAAATAATAATTAGAAGCTATCAATTTTAAGTTCTGTATTTGACAATTACAAGTTCAGATCTTCTAGTTATAATTTGCAATAATAATTAGAAGCTATCAATATTAAGTTCTGTATTTGAAAATTACTAGTTCAGATCTTCAAGTTATAATTTTCACTAATAATTTGTATTTAACAATTAGAAGTTCTGGATTTGACCATTATAAGATCAGATCTTCAAGTTATAATTTACAATAATAATTAGAAGCTATCAATTTTAAGTTCTGTATTTGACAATTACAAGTTCAGATCTTCATGTTATAATTTGCAATAATAATTAGAAGCTATCAATTTTAAGTTCTGTATTTGACAATTACAAGTTCAGATCTTCAAGTTATAATTTGCAATAATAATTAGAAGCTATCAATTTTAAGTTCTGTATTTGACAATTACTAGTTCAGATCTTCAAGTTATAATTTGAAATAATAATTTGAATTTAACAAATCTAAGTTCTGTAATTCACTATTACAAGTTCAGATCTTCAAGTTATAATTTACAATAATAATTAGAAGCTATCAATTTTAAGTTCTGTATTTGACAATTACTTGTTCAGATCTTCAAGTTATAATTTGCACTAATAATTTGTATTTAACAATTAGAAGTTCTGTATTTGACAATTACAAGTTCAGATCTTCAAGTTATTATTTGCAATAATAATTAGAAGCTATCAATTTTAAGTTCTGTATTTGACAATTACAAGTTCAGATCTTGAAGTTATAATTTACAATAATAATTAGAAGCTATCAATTTTAAGTTCTGTATTTAACAATTACAAGTTCAGATCTTCAAGTTATAATATGCAATAATAATTAGAAGCTATCAATTTTAAGTTCTGTATTTGACAATTACTAGTTCAGATCTTCAAGTTATAATTTGAAATAATAATTTGAATTTAACAAATCTAAGTTCTGTAATTCACTATTACAAGTTCAGATCTTCAAGTTATAATTTACAATAATAATTAGAAGCTATCAATTTTAAGTTCTGTATTTGACAATTACAAGTTCAGATCTTCAAGTTATAATTTGCACTAATAATTTGTATTTAACAATTTGAAGTTCTGTATTTGACAATTACAAGTTCAGATATTCAAGTTATAATTTGCAATAATAATTAGAAGCTATTAATTTTAAGTTCTGTATTTGACAATTACAAGTTCAGATCTTCAAGTTATAATTTGAAATAATAATTAGAAGCTATCAATTTTATGTTCTGTATTTGACAATTACAAGTTCAGATCTTGAAGTTATAATTTGCAATAATAATTAGAAGCTATCAATTTTAAGTTCTGTATTTAACAATTACAAGTTCAGATCTTCAAGTTATAATATGCAATAATAATTAGAAGCTATCAATTTTAAGTTCTGTATTTGACAATTACTAGTTCAGATCTTCAAGTTATAATTTGAAATAATAATTTGAATTTAACAAATCTAAGTTCTGTAATTCACTATTACAAGTTCAGATCTTCAAGTTATAATTTACAATAATAATTAGATGCTATCAATTTTAAGTTCTGTATTTGACAATTACAAGTTCAGATCTTCAAGTTATAATTTGCACTAATAATTTGTATTTAACAATTTGAAGTTCTGTATTTGACAATTACAAGTTCAGATATTCAAGTTATAATTTGCAATAATAATTAGAAGCTATTAATTTTAAGTTCTGTATTTGACAATTACAAGTTCAGATCTTCAAGTTATAATTTGAAATAATAATTAGAAGCTATCAATTTTATGTTCTGTATTTGACAATTACAAGTTCAGATCTTCAAGTTATAATTTGCAATAATAATTAGAAGCTATCAATTTTAAGTTCTGTATTTGACAATTACAAGTTCAGATCTTCAAGTTATAATTTGCAATAATAATTAGAAGCTAACAATTTTAAGTTCTGTATTTGACAATTACTAGTTCAGATCTCCAAGTTTATATTTGCAATAATAATTAGAAGCTATCAATTTTAAGTTCTGTATTTGACAATTACAAGTTCAGATCTTCAAGTTATAATTTACAATAATAATTATAAGCTATCAATTTAAGTTCTGTATTTGACAATTACTAGTTCAGATCTTCAAGTTATAATTTGCAATCACAATTTGTATTTAACAATGCTAAGTTGAGTATTTGTCTATTCAAGTTCAGATCTTCAAATTATAATTTGCAATAATAATTAGAAGCTATCAATTTTAAGTGCTGTATTTGACAATTACTAGTTCAGATCTTCAAGTTATTATTTGCAATAATAATTAGAAGATATCAATTTTAAGTTCTGTATTTGACAATTACAAGGTCAGATCTTCAAGTTATAATTTACAATAATAATTAGAAGCTATCAATTTTAAGTTCTGTATTTTACAATTACTAGTTCAAATCTTCAAGTTATGATTTGCAATAATAATTAGAAGCTATCAATTTTAAGTTCTGTATTTGACAATTACTAGTTCAGATCTTCAAGTTATAATTTGCAATAATAATTAGAAGCTATCAATTTTAAGTTCCTTATTTGACAATTACAAGTTCAGATCTTCTAGTTATAATTTGCAATAATAATTAGAAGCTATCAATATTAAGTTCTGTATTTGAAAATTACTAGTTCAGATCTTCAAGTTATAATTTGTACTAATAATTTGTATTTAACAATTAGAAGTTCTGTATTTGACTATTACAAGTTCAGATCTTCAAGTTATAATTTACAATAATAATTAGAAGCTATCAATTTTAAGTTCTGTATTTGACAATTACAAGTTCAGATCTTCATGTTATAATTTGCAATAATAATTAGAAGCTATCAATTTTAAGTTCTGTATTTGACAATTACAAGTTCAGATCTTCAAGTTATAATTTGCAATAATAATTAGAAGCTATCAATTTTAAGTTCTGTATTTGACAATTACTAGTTCAGATCTTCAAGTTATAATTTGAAATAATAATTTGAATTTAACAAATCTAAGTTCTGTAATTCACTATTACAAGTTCAGATCTTCAAGTTATAATTTACAATAATAATTAGAAGCTATCAATTTTAAGTTCTGTATTTGACAATTACTTGTTCAGATCTTCAAGTTATAATTTGCACTAATAATTTGTATTTAACAATTAGAAGTTCTGTATTTGACAATTACAAGTTCAGATCTTCAAGTTATAATTTGCAATAATAATTAGACGCTATCAATTTTAAGTTCTATATTTGACAATTACAAGTTCAGATCTTCAAGTTATAATTTGCACTAATAATTTGTATTTAACAATTAGAAGTTCTGTATTTGACAATTACAAGTTCAGATCTTCTAGTTATAATTTGCAATAATAATTAGAAGCTATCAATTTTAAGTTCTGTATTTGACAATTACTAGTTCAGATCTTCAAGTTATAATTTGCACTAATAATTTGTATTTAACAATTAGAAGTTCTGTATTTGACTATTACAAGTTCAGATCTTCAAATTATTATTTGCAATAATAATTATAAGCTATCAATTTAAGTTCTGTATTTGACAATTACTAGTTCAGATCTTCAAGTTATAATTTGAAATAATAATTTGAATTTAACAAATCTAAGTTTTGTAATTCACTATTACAAGTTCAGATCTTCAAGTTATAATTTGCAATAATAATTAGAAGCTATCAATTTTAAGTTCTGTATTTGACAATTACAAGTTCAGATCTTCAAGTTATAATTTGCACTAATAATTTGTTTTTAACAGTTAGAAGTTCTGTATTTGACTATTACTAGTTCAGATTTTCAAATTATTATTTGCAATCTTAGTTTGAATTTAACAATTAGAAGTTCTGTATTTACCTATTACAAGTTCAGATCTTCAAGTTATAATTTGCACTAATAATTTGTATTTAACAATTCGATGTTCTGTATTTGACTATTACAAGTTCAGATTTTCAAGTTATAATTTGAACTATAATTATAAGCTATCAATTTTAAGTTCTGTATTTGACAATTACAAGTACAGATCTTCAAGTTATTATTTGCAATAATAATTAGAAGCTATCAATTTTAAGTTCTGTATTTGACAATTACAAGTTCAGATCTTCAAGTTATAATTTGAAATAATAATTAGAAGCTATCAATTTTAAGTTCTGCATTTGAAAATTACTAGTTCAGATCTTCAAGTTTTAATTTGCAATAATAATTAGAAGCTATCAATTTTAAGTTCTGTATTTGACAATTACTAGTTCAGATCTTCAAGTTATAATTTGAAATAATAATTTGAATTTAACAAATCTAAGTTCTGTAATTCACTATTACAAGTTCAGATCTTCGAATTATTATTTGCAATCTTAGTTAGAATTTAACAATTGAAAGTTCTGTATTTACCTATTACAGGTTCAGATCTTCAAGTTATAATTTGCAATCACAATTTGTATTTAACAATGCTAAGTTGCGTATTTGTCTATTACAAGTTCAGATCTTCAAATTATAATTTGCAATAATAATTAGAAGCTATCAATTTTAAGTGCTTTATTTGACAATTACTAGTTCAGATCTTCAAGTTATTATTTGCAATAATAATTAGAAGATATCAATTTTAAGTTCTGTATTTGACAATTACAAGGTCAGATCTTCAAGTTATAATTTACAATAATAATTAGAAGCTATCAATTTTAAGTTCTGTATTTGACAATTACTAGATCACATCTTCAAGTTATGATTTGCAATAATAATTAGAAGCTATCAATTTTAAGTTCTGAATTTGACAATTACTAGTTCAGATCTTCAAGTTATAATTTGTAATAATAATTTGAATTTAACAAATCTAAGTTCTGTAATTCACTATTACAAGTTTAGATCTTCAAGTTATAATTTACAATAATAATTAGAAGCTATCAATTTTAAGTTCTGTATTTGATAATTACAAGTTCAGATCTTCAAGTTATAATTTGCACTACTAATTTGTATTTAACAATTAAAAGTTCTGTATTTGACAATTACAAGTTCAGATCTTCAAGTTATAATTTGCAATAATAATTAGAAGCTATCAATTTTAAGTTCTGTATTTGACAATTACAAGTTCAGATCTTCAAGTTATAAATTGAAATAATAATTAGAAGCTATCAATTTTAAGTTCTGTATTTGACAATTACAAGTTCAGATCTTCTAGTTATAATTTGCAATAATAATTAGAAGCTATCAATATTAAGTTCTGTATTTGAAAATTACTAGTTCAGATCTTCAAGTTATAATTTGCACTAATAATTTGTATTTAACAATTAGAAGTTCTGTATTTGACTATTACAAGTTCAGATCTTCAAGTTATAATTTACAATAATAATTAGAAGCTATCAATTTTAAGTTCTGTATTTGACAATTACAAGTTCAGATCTTCATGTTATAATTTGCAATAATAATTAGAAGCTATCAATTTTAAGTTCTGTATTTGACAATTACAAGTTCAGATCTTCAAGTTATAATTTGCACTAATAATTTGTTTTTAACAGTTAGAAGTTCTGTATTTGACTATTACTAGTTCAGATTTTCAAATTATTATTTGCAATCTTAGTTTGAATTTAACAATTAGAAGTTCTGTATTTACCTATTACAAGTTCAGATCTTCAAGTTATAATTTGCACTAATAATTTGTATTTAACAATTCGATGTTCTGTATTTGACTATTACAAGTTCAGATTTTCAAGTTATAATTTGAACTATAATTATAAGCTATCAATTTTAAGTTCTGTATTTGACAATTACAAGTACAGATCTTCAAGTTATTATTTGCAATAATAATTAGAAGCTATCAATTTTAAGTTCTGTATTTGACAATTACAAGTTCAGATCTTCAAGTTATAATTTGAAATAATAATTAGAAGCTATCAATTTTGAGTTCTGCATTTGACAATTACTAGTTCAGATCTTCAAGTTTTAATTTGCAATAATAATTAGAAGCTATCAATTTTAAGTTCTGTATTTGACAATTACTAGTTCAGATCTTCAAGTTATAATTTGAAATAATAATTTGAATTTAACAAATCTAAGTTCTGTAATTCACTATTACAAGTTCAGATCTTCGAATTATTATTTGCAATCTTAGTTAGAATTTAACAATTGAAAGTTCTGTATTTACCTATTACAGGTTCAGAGCTTCAAGTTATAATTTGCAATCACAATTTGTATTTAACAATGCTAAGTTGCGTATTTGTCTATTACAAGTTCAGATCTTCAAATTATAATTTGCAATAATAAGTAGAAGCTATCAATTTTAAGTGCTTTATTTGACAATTACTAGTTCAGATCTTCAAGTTATTATTTGCAATAATAATTAGAAGATATCAATTTTAAGTTCTGTATTTGACAATTACAAGGTCAGATCTTCAAGTTATAATTTACAATAATAATTAGAAGCTATCAATTTTAAGTTCTGTATTTGACAATTACTAGATCACATCTTCAAGTTATGATTTGCAATAATAATTAGAAGCTATCAATTTTAAGTTCTGAATTTGACAATTACTAGTTCAGATCTTCAAGTTATAATTTGTAATAATAATTTGAATTTAACAAATCTAAGTTCTGTAATTCACTATTACAAGTTTAGATCTTCAAGTTATAATTTACAATAATAATTAGAAGCTATCAATTTTAAGTTCTGTATTTGATAATTACAAGTTCAGATCTTCAAGTTATAATTTGCACTACTAATTTGTATTTAACAATTAAAAGTTCTATATTTGACAATTACAAGTTCAGATCTTCAAGTTATAATTTGCAATAATAATTAGAAGCTATCAATTTTAAGTTCTGTATTTGACAATTACAAGTTCAGATCTTCAAGTTATAAATTGAAATAATAATTAGAAGCTATCAATTTTAAGTTCTGTATTTGACAATTACAAGTTCAGATCTTCTAGTTATAATTTGCAATAATAATTAGAAGCTATCAATATTAAGTTCTGTATTTGAAAATTACTAGTTCAGATCTTCAAGTTATAATTTGCACTAATAATTTGTATTTAACAATTAGAAGTTCTGTATTTGACTATTACAAGTTCAGATCTTCAAGTTATAATTTACAATAATAATTAGAAGCTATCAATTTTAAGTTCTGTATTTGACAATTACAAGTTCAGATCTTCATGTTATAATTTGCAATAATAATTAGAAGCTATCAATTTTAAGTTCTGTATTTGACAATTACAAGTTCAGATATTCAAGTTATAATTTGCACTAATAATTTGTATTTAACAATTAGAAGTTCTGTATTTGACAATTACAAGTTCAGACATTCAAGTTTTAATTTGCAATAATAATTAGAAGCTATTAATTTTAAGTTCTGTATTTGAAAATTACTAGTTCAGATCTTCAAGTTATAATTTGCACTAATAATTTGTATTTAACAATTAGAAGTTCTGTATTTGACAATTACAAGTTCAGACATTCAAGTTTTAATTTGCAATAATAATTAGAAGCTATTAATTTTAAGTTCTGTATTTGAAAATTACTAGTTCAGATCTTCAAGTTATAATTTACAATAATAATTAGAAGCTATCAATTTTAAGTTCTGTATTTGACAATTACAAGTTCAGATCTTCAAGTTATAATTTGCACTAATAATTTGTATTTAACAATTTGAAGTTCTGTATTTGACAATTACAAGTTCAGATATTCAAGTTATAATTTGCAATAATAATTAGAAGCTATTAATTTTAAGTTCTGTATTTGACAATTACAAGTTCAGATCTTCAAGTTATAATTTGAAATAATAATTAGAAGCTATCAATTTTATGTTCTGTATTTGACAATTACAAGTTCAGATCTTCAAGTTATAATTTGCAATAATAATTAGAAGCTATCAATTTTAAGTTCTGTATTTGACAATTACAAGTTCAGATCTTCAAGTTATAATTTGCAATAATAATTAGAAGCTATCAATTTTAAGTTCTGTATTTGACAATTACTAGTTCAGATCTCCAAGTTTATATTTGCAATAATAATTAGAAGCTATCAATTTTAAGTTCTGTATTTGACAATTACAAGTTCAGATCTTCAAGTTATAATTTACAATAATAATTAGAAGCTATCAATTTTAAGTTCTGTATTTGACAATTACAAGTTAGATCTTCAAGTTATAATTTGCAATAATAATTAGAAGCTATCAATTTTAAGTTCTGTATTTGACAATTACTAGTTCAGATCTTCAAGTTATAATTTGAAATAATAATTTGAATTTAACAAATCTAAGTTCTGTAATTCACTATTACAAGTTCAGATCTTCGAATTATTATTTGCAATCTTAGTTAGAATTTAACAATTGAAAGTTCTGTATTTACCTATTACAGGTTCAGAGCTTCAAGTTATAATTTGCAATCACAATTTGTATTTAACAATGCTAAGTTGCGTATTTGTCTATTACAAGTTCAGATCTTCAAATTATAATTTGCAATAATAAGTAGAAGCTATCAATTTTAAGTGCTTTATTTGACAATTACTAGTTCAGATCTTCAAGTTATTATTTGCAATAATAATTAGAAGATATCAATTTTAAGTTCTGTATTTGACAATTACAAGGTCAGATCTTCAAGTTATAATTTACAATAATAATTAGAAGCTATCAATTTTAAGTTCTGTATTTGACAATTACTAGATCACATCTTCAAGTTATGATTTGCAATAATAATTAGAAGCTATCAATTTTAAGTTCTGAATTTGACAATTACTAGTTCAGATCTTCAAGTTATAATTTGTAATAATAATTTGAATTTAACAAATCTAAGTTCTGTAATTCACTATTACAAGTTTAGATCTTCAAGTTATAATTTACAATAATAATTAGAAGCTATCAATTTTAAGTTCTGTATTTGATAATTACAAGTTCAGATCTTCAAGTTATAATTTGCACTACTAATTTGTATTTAACAATTAAAAGTTCTATATTTGACAATTACAAGTTCAGATCTTCAAGTTATAATTTGCAATAATAATTAGAAGCTATCAATTTTAAGTTCTGTATTTGACAATTACAAGTTCAGATCTTCAAGTTATAAATTGAAATAATAATTAGAAGCTATCAATTTTAAGTTCTGTATTTGACAATTACAAGTTCAGATCTTCTAGTTATAATTTGCAATAATAATTAGAAGCTATCAATATTAAGTTCTGTATTTGAAAATTACTAGTTCAGATCTTCAAGTTATAATTTGCACTAATAATTTGTATTTAACAATTAGAAGTTCTGTATTTGACTATTACAAGTTCAGATCTTCAAGTTATAATTTACAATAATAATTAGAAGCTATCAATTTTAAGTTCTGTATTTGACAATTACAAGTTCAGATCTTCATGTTATAATTTGCAATAATAATTAGAAGCTATCAATTTTAAGTTCTGTATTTGACAATTACAAGTTCAGATATTCAAGTTATAATTTGCACTAATAATTTGTATTTAACAATTAGAAGTTCTGTATTTGACAATTACAAGTTCAGACATTCAAGTTTTAATTTGCAATAATAATTAGAAGCTATTAATTTTAAGTTCTGTATTTGAAAATTACTAGTTCAGATCTTCAAGTTATAATTTGCACTAATAATTTGTATTTAACAATTAGAAGTTCTGTATTTGACAATTACAAGTTCAGACATTCAAGTTTTAATTTGCAATAATAATTAGAAGCTATTAATTTTAAGTTCTGTATTTGAAAATTACTAGTTCAGATCTTCAAGTTATAATTTGCACTAATAATTTGTATTTAACAATTTTAAGTTCTGTATTTGACAATTACAAGTTCAGATCTTCAAGTTATAATTTGCACTAATAATTTGTATTTAACAATTTGAAGTTCTGTATTTGACAATTACAAGTTCAGATATTCAAGTTATAATTTGCAATAATAATTAGAAGCTATTAATTTTAAGTTCTGTATTTGACAATTACAAGTTCAGATCTTCAAGTTATAATTTGAAATAATAATTAGAAGCTATCAATTTTATGTTCTGTATTTGACAATTACAAGTTCAGATCTTGAAGTTATAATTTGCAATAATAATTAGAAGCTATCAATTTTAAGTTCTGTATTTAACAATTACAAGTTCAGATCTTCAAGTTATAATATGCAATAATAATTAGAAGCTATCAATTTTAAGTTCTGTATTTGACAATTACTAGTACAGATCTTCAAGTTATAATTTGAAATAATAATTTGAATTTAACAAATCTAAGTTCTGTAATTCACTATTACAAGTTCAGATCTTCAAGTTATAATTTACAATAATAATTAGAAGCTATCAATTTTAAGTTCTGTATTTGACAATTACAAGTTCAGATCTTCAAGTTATAATTTGCACTAATAATTTGTATTTAACAATTTGAAGTTCTGTATTTGACAATTACAAGTTCAGATATTCAAGTTATAATTTGCAATAATAATTAGAAGCTATTAATTTTAAGTTCTGTATTTGACAATTACAAGTTCAGATCTTCAAGTTATAATTTGAAATAATAATTAGAAGCTATCAATTTTATGTTCTGTATTTGACAATTACAAGTTCAGATCTTCAAGTTATAATTTGCAATAATAATTAGAAGCTATCAATTTTAAGTTCTGTATTTGACAATTACAAGTTCAGATCTTCAAGTTATAATTTGCAATAATAATTAGAAGCTATCAATTTTAAGTTCTGTATTTGACAATTACTAGTTCAGATCTCCAAGTTTATATTTGCAATAATAATTAGAAGCTATCAATTTTAAGTTCTGTATTTGACAATTACAAGTTCAGATCTTCAAGTTATAATTTACAATAATAATTAGAAGCTATCAATTTTAAGTTCTGTATTTGACAATTACAAGTTAGATCTTCAAGTTATAATTTGCAATAATAATTAGAAGCTATCAATTTTAAGTTCTGTATTTGACAATTACTAGTTCAGATCTTCAAGTTATAATTTGAAATAATAATTTGAATTTAACAAATCTAAGTTCTGTAATTCACTATTACAAGTTCAGATCTTCAAGTTATAATTTACAATAATAATTAGAAGCTATCAATTTTAAGTTCTGTATTTGATAATTACAAGTTCAGATCTTCAAGTTATAATTTGCACTACTAATTTGTATTTAACAATTAGAAGTTCTGTATTTGACAGTTACAAGTTCAGATCTTCAAGTTATAATTTGCAATAATAATTAGAAGCTATCAATTTTAAGTTCTGTATTTGACATTTTACAAGTTCAGATCTTCAAGTTATAAATTGAAATTATAATTAGAAGCTATCAATTTTAAGTTCTGTATTTGACAATTACAAGTTCAGATCTTCTAGTTATAATTTGCAATAATAATTAGAAGCTATCAATATTAAGTTCTGTATTTGAAAATTACTAGTTCAGATCTTCAAGTTATAATTTGCACTAATAATTTGTATTTAACAATTAGAAGTTCTGTATTTGACAATTACAAGTTCAGATCTTCTAGTTATAATTTGCAATAATAATTAGAAGCTATCAATATTAAGTTCTGTATTTGAAAATTACTAGTTCAGATCTTCAAGTTATAATTTGCACTAATAATTTGTATTTAATAATTAGAAGTTCTGTATTTGACAATTACTAGTTCAGATCTTCAAGTTATAATTTGAAATAATAATTTGAATTTAACAAATCTAAGTTCTGTAATTCACTATTACAAGTTCAGATCTTCAAGTTATAATTTACAATAATAATTAGAAGCTATCAATTTTAAGTTCTGTATTTGACAAATACATGTTCAGATCTTCAAGTTATAATTTGCACTAATAATTTGTATTTAACAATTAGAAGTTCTGTAATTGACAATTACAAGTTCAGATCTTCAAGTTATAATTTGCAATAATAATTAGAAGCTATCAATTTTAAGTTCTGTATTTGACAATTACAAGTTCAGATCTTCAAGTTATAATTTGCACTAATAATTTGTATTTAACAGTTAGAAGTTCTGTATTTGACTATTACTAGTTCAGATTTTCAAATTATTATTTGCAATCTTAGTTTGAATTTAACAATTAGAAGTTCTGTATTTACCTATTACAAGTTCAGATCTTCAAGTTATAATTTGCACTAATCATTTGTATTTAACAATTAGAAGTTCTGTATTTGACTATTACAAATTCAGATCTTCAAATTATTATTTGCAATAATAATTATAAGCTATCAATTTAAGTTCTGTATTTGACAATTACTAGTTCAGATCTTCAAGTTATAATTTGCAATCACAATTTGTATTTAACAATGCTAAGTTGCGTATTTGTCTATTACAAGTTCAGATCTTCAAATTATAATTTGCAATAATAATTAGAAGCTATCAATTTTAAGTGCTGTATTTGACAATTACTAGTTCAGATCTTCAAGTTATTATTTGCAATAATAATTAGAAGATATCAATTTTAAGTTCTGTATTTGACAATTACAAGGTCAGATCTTCAAGTTATAATTTACAATAATAATTAGAAGCTATCAATTTTAAGTTCTGTATTTGACAATTACTAGTTCAGATCTTCAAGTTATGATTTGCAATAATAATTAGAAGCTATCAATTTGAAGTTCTGAATTTGACAATTACTAGTTCAGATCTTCAAGTTATAATTTGAAATAATAATTTGAATTTAACAAATCTAAGTTCTGTAATTCACTATTACAAGTTTAGATCTTCAAGTTATAATTTACAATAATAATTAGAAGCTATCAATTTTAAGTTCTGTATTTGATAATTACAAGTTCAGATCTTCAAGTTATAATTTGCACTACTAATTTGTATTTAACAATTAAAAGTTCTGTATTTGACAATTACAAGTTCAGATCTTCAAGTTATAATTTGCAATAATAATTAGAAGCTATCAATTTTAAGTTCTGTATTTGACAATTACAAGTTCAGATCTTCAAGTTATAAATTGAAATAATAATTAGAAGCTATCAATTTTAAGTTCTGTATTTGACAATTACAAGTTCAGATCTTCTAGTTATAATTTGCAATAATAATTAGAAGCTATCAATATTAAGTTCTGTATTTGAAAATTACTAGTTCAGATCTTCAAGTTATAATTTGCACTAATAAATTGAATTTAACAATTAGAAGTTCTGTATTTGACTATTACAAGTTCAGATCTTCAAGTTAGAATTTACAATAATAATTAGAAGCTATCAATTTTAAGTTCTGTATTTGACAATTACAAGTTCAGATCTTCATGTTATAATTTGCAATAATAATTAGAAGCTATCAATTTTAAGTTCTGTATTTGACAATTACAAGTTCAGATCTTCAAGTTATAATTTGCACTAATAATTTGTATTTAACAATTAGAAGTTCTGTATTTGACAATTACAAGTTCAGACATTCAAGTTTTAATTTGCAATAATAATTAGAAGCTATTAATTTTTAGTTCGGTATTTGAAAATTACTAGTTCAGATCTTCAAGTTATAATTTGCACTAATAATTTGTATTTAACAATTAGAAGTTCTGTATTTGACAATTACAAGTTCAGACATTCAAGTTTTAATTTGCAATAATAATTAGAAGCTATTAATTTTAAGTTCTGTATTTGAAAATTACTAGTTCAGATCTTCAAGTTATAATTTGCACTAATAATTTGTATTTAACAATTAGAAGTTCTGTATTTGACAATTCCAAGTTCAGTTCTTCAAGTTATAAATTGAAATTATAATTAGAAGCTATCAATTTTAAGTTCTGTATTTGACAATTACAAGTTCAGATCTTCTAGTTATAATTTGCAATAATAATTAGAAGCTATCAATATTAAGTTCTGTATTTGAAAATTACTAGTTCAGATCTTCAAGTTATAATTTGCACTAATAATTTGTATTTAACAATTAGAAGTTCTGTATTTGACAATTACAAGTTCAGATCTTCTAGTTATAATTTGCAATAATAATTAGAAGCTATCAATATTAAGTTCTGTATTTGAAAATTACTAGTTCAGATCTTCAAGTTATAATTTGCACTAATAATTTGTATTTAATAATTAGAAGTTCTGTATTTGACAATTACTAGTTCAGATCTTCAAGTTATAATTTGAAATAATAATTTGAATTTAACAAATCTAAGTTCTGTAATTCACTATTACAAGTTCAGATCTTCAAGTTATAATTTACAATAATAATTAGAAGCTATCAATTTTAAGTTCTGTATTTGACAAATACATGTTCAGATCTTCAAGTTATAATTTGCACTAATAATTTGTATTTAACAATTAGAAGTTCTGTAATTGACAATTACAAGTTCAGATCTTCAAGTTATAATTTGCAATAATAATTAGAAGCTATCAATTTTAAGTTCTGTATTTGACAATTACAAGTTCAGATCTTCAAGTTATAATTTGCACTAATAATTTGTATTTAACAGTTAGAAGTTCTGTATTTGACTATTACTAGTTCAGATTTTCAAATTATTATTTGCAATCTTAGTTTGAATTTAACAATTAGAAGTTCTGTATTTACCTATTACAAGTTCAGATCTTCAAGTTATAATTTGCACTAATAATTTGTATTTAACAATTAGAAGTTCTGTATTTGACTATTACAAATTCAGATCTTCAAATTATTATTTGCAATAATAATTATAAGCTATCAATTTAAGTTCTGTATTTGACAATTACTAGTTCAGATCTTCAAGTTATAATTTGCAATCACAATTTGTATTTAACAATGCTAAGTTGCGTATTTGTCTATTACAAGTTCAGATCTTCAAATTATAATTTGCAATAATAATTAGAAGCTATCAATTTTAAGTGCTGTATTTGACAATTACTAGTTCAGATCTTCAAGTTATTATTTGCAATAATAATTAGAAGATATCAATTTTAAGTTCTGTATTTGACAATTACAAGGTCAGATCTTCAAGTTATAATTTACAATAATAATTAGAAGCTATCAATTTTAAGTTCTGTATTTGACAATTACTAGTTCAGATCTTCAAGTTATGATTTGCAATAATAATTAGAAGCTATCAATTTGAAGTTCTGAATTTGACAATTACTAGTTCAGATCTTCAAGTTATAATTTGAAATAATAATTTGAATTTAACAAATCTAAGTTCTGTAATTCACTATTACAAGTTTAGATCTTCAAGTTATAATTTACAATAATAATTAGAAGCTATCAATTTTAAGTTCTGTATTTGATAATTACAAGTTCAGATCTTCAAGTTATAATTTGCACTACTAATTTGTATTTAACAATTAAAAGTTCTGTATTTGACAATTACAAGTTCAGATCTTCAAGTTATAATTTGCAATAATAATTAGAAGCTATCAATTTTAAGTTCTGTATTTGACAATTACAAGTTCAGATCTTCAAGTTATAAATTGAAATAATAATTAGAAGCTATCAATTTTAAGTTCTGTATTTGACAATTACAAGTTCAGATCTTCTAGTTATAATTTGCAATAATAATTAGAAGCTATCAATATTAAGTTCTGTATTTGAAAATTACTAGTTCAGATCTTCAAGTTATAATTTGCACTAATAAATTGAATTTAACAATTAGAAGTTCTGTATTTGACTATTACAAGTTCAGATCTTCAAGTTATAATTTACAATAATAATTAGAAGCTATCAATTTTAAGTTCTGTATTTGACAATTACAAGTTCAGATCTTCATGTTATAATTTGCAATAATAATTAGAAGCTATCAATTTTAAGTTCTGTATTTGACAATTACAAGTTCAGATCTTCAAGTTATAATTTGCACTAATAATTTGTATTTAACAATTAGAAGTTCTGTATTTGACAATTACAAGTTCAGACATTCAAGTTTTAATTTGCAATAATAATTAGAAGCTATTAATTTTTAGTTCGGTATTTGAAAATTACTAGTTCAGATCTTCAAGTTATAATTTGCACTAATAATTTGTATTTAACAATTAGAAGTTCTGTATTTGACAATTACAAGTTCAGACATTCAAGTTTTAATTTGCAATAATAATTAGAAGCTATTAATTTTAAGTTCTGTATTTGAAAATTACTAGTTCAGATCTTCAAGTTATAATTTGCACTAATAATTTGTATTTAACAATTAGAAGTTCTGTATTTGACAATTCCAAGTTCAGTTCTTCAAGTTATAATTTGCACTAATAATTTGTATTTAACAATTTGAATTTCTGTATTTGACAATTACAAGTTCAGATATTCAAGTTATAATTTGCACTAATAATTTGTATTTAACAATTTGAAGTTCTGTATTTGACAATTACAAGTTCAGATATTCAAGTTATAATTTGCAATAATAATTAGAAGCTATTAATTTTAAGTTCTGTATTTGACAATTACAAGTTCAGATCTTCAAGTTATAATTTGCACTAATAATTTGTATTTAACAATTTGAAGTTCTGTATTTGACAATTACAAGTTCAGATATTCAAGTTATAATTTGCAATAATAATTAGAAGCTATTAATTCTAAGTTCTGTATTTGACAATTACAAGTTCAGATCTTCAAGTTATAATTTGAAATAATAATTAGAAGCTATCAATTTTATGTTCTGTATTTGACAATTACAAGTTCAGATCTTCAAGTTATAATTTGCAATAATAATTAGAAGCTATCAATTTTAAGTTTTGTATTTGACAATTACAAGTTCAGATCTTCAAGTTATAATTTGCAATAATAATTAGAAGCTATCAATTTTAAGTTCTGTATTTGACAATTACTAGTTCAG
The DNA here is from genome assembly GCA_963170105.1 of Cantharis lateralis. NCBI lineage: Eukaryota > Metazoa > Arthropoda > Insecta > Coleoptera > Cantharidae > Cantharis > Cantharis lateralis. The sequence goes on along the minus strand of OY720625.1, from coordinate 31,722,925 downwards.
ATCTCCAAGTTTATATTTGCAATAATAATTAGAAGCTATCAATTTTAAGTTCTGTATTTGACAATTACAAGTTCAGATCTTCAAGTTATAATTTACAATAATAATTAGAAGCTATCAATTTTAAGTTCTGTATTTGACAATTACAAGTTAGATCTTCAAGTTATACTTTGCAATAATAATTAGAAGCTATCAATTTTAAGTTCTGTATTTGACAATTACTAGTTCAGATCTTCAAGTTATAATTTGAAATAATAATTTGAATTTAACAAATCTAAGTTCTGTAATTCACTATTACAAGTTCAGATCTTCAAGTTATAATTTACAATAATAATTAGAAGCTATCAATTTTAAGTTCTGTATTTGATAATTACAAGTTCAGATCTTCAAGTTATAATTTGCACTACTAATTTGTATTTAACAATTAGAAGTTCTGTATTTGACAATTACAAGTTCAGATCTTCAAGTTATAATTTGCAATAATAATTAGAAGCTATCAATTTTAAGTTCTGAATTTGACAATTACAAGTTCAGATCTTCAAGTTATAAATTGAAATTATAATTAGAAGCTATCAATTTTAAGTTCTGTATTTGACAATTACAAGTTCAGATCTTATAGTTATAATTTGCAATAATAATTAGAAGCTATCAATATTAAATTCTGTATTTGAAAATTACTAGTTCAGATCTTCAAGTTATAATTTGCACTAATAATTTGTATTTAACAATTAGAAGTTCTGTATTTGACAATTACAAGTTCAGATCTTCTAGTTATAATTTGCAATAATAATTAGAAGCTATCAATATTAAGTTCTGTATTTGAAAATTACTAGTTCAGATCTTCAGTTATAATTTGCACTAATAATTTGTATTTAATAATTAGAAGTTCTGTATTTGACAATTACTAGTTCAGATCTTCAAGTTATAATTTGAAATAATAATTTGAATTTAACAAATCTAAGTTCTGTAATTCACTATTACAAGTTCAGATCTTCAAGTTATAATTTACAATAATAATTAGAAGCTATCAATTTTAAGTTCTGTATTTGACAATTACATGTTCAGATCTTCAAGTTATAATTTGCACTAATAATTTGTATTTAACAATTAGAAGTTCTGTAATTGACAATTACAAGTTTAGATCTTCAAGTTATAATTTGCAATAATAATTAGAAGCTATCAATTTTAAGTTCTGTATTTGACAATTACAAGTTCAGATCTTCAAGTTATAATTTGCACTAATAATTTGTATTTAACAGTTAGAAGTTCTGTCATTGACTATTACTAGTTCAGATTTTCAAATTATTATTTGCAATCTTAGTTTGAATTTAACAATTAGAAGTTCTGTATTTACCTATTACAAGTTCAGATCTTCAAGTTATAATTTGCACTAAAAATTTGTATTTAACAATTAGAAGTTCTGTATTTGACTATTACAAGTTCAGATCTTCAAATTATTATTTGCAATAATAATTATAAGCTATCAATTTAAGTTCTGTATTTGACAATTACTAGTTCAGATCTTCAAGTTATAATTTGCAATCACAATTTGTATTTAACAATGCTAAGTTGCGTATTTGTCTATTACAAGTTCAGATCTTCAAATTATAATTTGCAATAATAATTAGAAGCTATCAATTTTAAGTGCTGTATTTGACAATTACTAGTTCAGATCTTCAAGTTATTATTTGCAATAATAATTAGAAGATATCAATTTTAAGTTCTGAATTTGACAATTACAAGGTCAGATCTTCAAGTTATAATTTACAATAATAATTAGAACCTATCAATTTTAAGTTCTGTATTTGACAATTACTAGTTCAGATCTTCAAGTTATGATTTGCAATAATAATTAGAAGCTATCAATTTTAAGTTCTGTATTTGACAATTACTAGTTCAGATCTTCAAGTTATAATTTGTAATAATAATTTGAATTTAACAAATCTAAGTTCTGTAATTCACTATTATAATTTCAGATCTTCAAGTTATAATTTACAATAATAATTAGAAGCTATCAATTTTAAGTTCTGTATTTGATAATTACAAGTTCAGATCTTCAAGTTATAATTTGCACTACTAATTGGAATTTAACAATTAAAAGTTCTGTATTTGACAATTACAAGTTCAGATCTTCAAGTTATAATTTGCAATAATAATTAGAAGCTATCAATTTTAAGTTCTGTATTTGACAATTACAAGTTCAGATCTTCAAGTTATAAATTGAAATAATAATTAGAAGCTATCAATTTTAAGTTCCTTATTTGACAATTACAAGTTCAGATCTTCTAGTTATAATTTGCAATAATAATTAGAAGCTATCAATATTAAGTTCTGTATTTGAAAATTACTAGTTCAGATCTTCAAGTTATAATTTGCACTAATAATTTGTATTTAACAATTAGAAGTTCTGTATTTGACAATTACAAGGTCAGATCTTCAAGTTATAATTTACAATAATAATTAGAAGGTATCAATTTTAAGTTCTGTATTTGACAATTACTAGTTCAGATCTTCAAGTTATGATTTGCAATAATAATTAGAAGCTATCAATTTTAAGTTCTGTATTTGACAATTACATGTTCAGATCTTCAAGTTATAATTTGCACTAATAATTTGTATTTAACAATTAGAAGTTCTGTAATTGACAATTACAAGTTTAGATCTTCAAGTTATAATTTGCAATAATAATTAGAAGCTATCAATTTTAAGTTCTGTATTTGACAATTACAAGTTCAGATCTTCAAGTTATAATTTGCACTAATAATTTGTATTTAACAGTTAGAAGTTCTGTCATTGACTATTACTAGTTCAGATTTTCAAATTATTATTTGCAATCTTAGTTTGAATTTAACAATTAGAAGTTCTGTATTTACCTATTACAAGTTCAGATCTTCAAGTTATAATTTGCACTAATAATTTGTATTTAACAATTTGAAGTTCTGTATTTGACAATTACAAGTTCAGATATTCAAGTTATAATTTGCAATAATAATTAGAAGCTATTAATTTTAAGTTCTGTATTTGACAATTACAAGTTCAGATCTTCAAGTTATAATTTGCACTAATAATTTCTATTTAACAATTTGAAGTTCTGTATTTGACAATTACAAGTTCAGATATTCAAGTTATAATTTGCAATAATAATTAGAAGCTATTAATTTTAAGTTCTGTATTTGACAATTACAAGTTCAGATCTTCAAGTTATAATTTGAAATAATAATTAGAAGCTATCAATTTTATGTTCTGTATTTGACAATTACAAGTTCAGATCTTCAAGTTATAATTTGCAATAATAATTAGAAGCTATCAATTTTAAGTTCTGTATTTGACAATTACAAGTTCAGATCTTCAAGTTATAATTTGCAATAATAATTAGAAGCTATCAATTTTAAGTTCTGTATTTGACAATTACTAGTTCAGATCTCCAAGTTTATATTTGCAATAATAATTAGAAGCTATCAATTTTAAGTTCTGTATTTGACAATTACAAGTTCAGATCTTCAAGTTATAATTTACAATAATAATTAGAAGCTATCAATTTTAAGTTCTGTATTTGACAATTACAAGTTAGATCTTCAAGTTATACTTTGCAATAATAATTAGAAGCTATCAATTTTAAGTTCTGTATTTGACAATTACTAGTTCAGATCTTCAAGTTATAATTTGAAATAATAATTTGAATTTAACAAATCTAAGTTCTGTAATTCACTATTACAAGTTCAGATCTTCAAGTTATAATTTACAATAATAATTAGAAGCTATCAATTTTAAGTTCTGTATTTGATAATTACAAGTTCAGATCTTCAAGTTATAATTTGCACTACTAATTTGTATTTAACAATTAGAAGTTCTGTATTTGACAATTACAAGTTCAGATCTTCAAGTTATAATTTGCAATAATAATTAGAAGCTATCAATTTTAAGTTCTGAATTTGACAATTACAAGTTCAGATCTTCAAGTTATAAATTGAAATTATAATTAGAAGCTATCAATTTTAAGTTCTGTATTTGACAATTACAAGTTCAGATCTTCTAGTTATAATTTGCAATAATAATTAGAAGCTATCAATATTAAATTCTGTATTTGAAAATTACTAGTTCAGATCTTCAAGTTATAATTTGCACTAATAATTTGTATTTAACAATTAGAAGTTCTGTATTTGACAATTACAAGTTCAGATCTTCTAGTTATAATTTGCAATAATAATTAGAAGCTATCAATATTAAGTTCTGTATTTGAAAATTACTAGTTCAGATCTTCAGTTATAATTTGCACTAATAATTTGTATTTAATAATTAGAAGTTCTGTATTTGACAATTACTAGTTCAGATCTTCAAGTTATAATTTGCAATAATAATTTGAATTTAACAAATCTAAGTTCTGTAATTCACTATTACAAGTTCAGATCTTCAAGTTATAATTTACAATAATAATTAGAAGCTATCAATTTTAAGTTCTGTATTTGACAATTACATGTTCAGATCTTCAAGTTATAATTTGCACTAATAATTTGTATTTAACAATTAGAAGTTCTGTAATTGACAATTACAAGTTTAGATCTTCAAGTTATAATTTGCAATAATAATTAGAAGCTATCAATTTTAAGTTCTGTATTTGACAATTACAAGTTCAGATCTTCAAGTTATAATTTGCACTAATAATTTGTATTTAACAGTTAGAAGTTCTGTCATTGACTATTACTAGTTCAGATTTTCAAATTATTATTTGCAATCTTAGTTTGAATTTAACAATTAGAAGTTCTGTATTTACCTATTACAAGGTCAGATCTTCAAGTTATAATTTGCACTAAAAATTTGTATTTAACAATTAGAAGTTCTGTATTTGACTATTACAAGTTCAGATCTTCAAATTATTATTTGCAATAATAATTATAAGCTATCAATTTAAGTTCTGTATTTGACAATTACTAGTTCAGATCTTCAAGTTATAATTTGCAATCACAATTTGTATTTAACAATGCTAAGTTGCGTATTTGTCTATTACAAGTTCAGATCTTCAAATTATAATTTGCAATAATAATTAGAAGCTATCAATTTTAAGTGCTGTATTTGACAATTACTAGTTCAGATCTTCAAGTTATTATTTGCAATAATAATTAGAAGATATCAATTTTAAGTTCTGAATTTGACAATTACAAGGTCAGTTCTTCAAGTTATAATTTACAATAATAATTAGAACCTATCAATTTTAAGTTCTGTATTTGACAATTACTAGTACAGATCTTCAAGTTATGATTTGCAATAATAATTAGAAGCTATCAATTTTAAGTTCTGTATTTGACAATTACTAGTTCAGATCTTCAAGTTATAATTTGTAATAATAATTTGAATTTAACAAATCTAAGTTCTGTAATTCACTATTACAATTTCAGATCTTCAAGTTATAATTTACAATAATAATTAGAAGCTATCAATTTTAAGTTCTGTATTTGATAATTACAAGTTCAGATCTTCAAGTTATAATTTGCACTACTAATTGGAATTTAACAATTAAAAGTTCTGTATTTGACAATTACAAGTTCAGATCTTCAAGTTATAATTTGCAATAATAATTAGAAGCTATCAATTTTAAGTTCTGTATTTGACAATTACAAGTTCAGATCTTCAAGTTATAAATTGAAATAATAATTAGAAGCTATCAATTTTAAGTTCCTTATTTGACAATTTCAAGTTCAGATCTTCTAGTTATAATTTGCAATAATAATTAGAAGCTATCAATATTAAGTTCTGTATTTGAAAATTACTAGTTCAGATCTTCAAGTTATAATTTGCACTAATAATTTGTATTTAACAATTAGAAGTTCTGTATTTGACAATTACAAGGTCAGATCTTCAAGTTATAATTTACAATAATAATTAGAAGGTATCAATTTTAAGTTCTGTATTTGACAATTACTAGTTCAGATCTTCAAGTTATGATTTGCAATAATAATTAGAAGCTATCAATTTTAAGTTCTGTATTTGACAATTATAGTCCAGATCTTCAAGTTATAATTTGTAATAATAATTTGAATTTAACAAATCTAAGTTCTGTAATTCACTATTACAAGTTCAGATCTTCAAGTTATAATTTACAATAATAATTAGAAGCTATCAATTTTAAGTTCTGTATTTGACAATTACAAGTTAGATCTTCAAGTTATAATTTGCAATAATAATTAGAAGCTATCAATTTTAAGTTCAGTATTTGACAATTACTAGTTCAGATCTTCAAGTTATAATTTGAAATAATAATTTGAATTTAACAAATCTAAGTTCTGTAATTCACTATTACTAGTTCAGATCTTCAAGTTATGATTTGCAATAATAATTAGAAGCTATCAATTTTAAGTTCTGTATTTGACAATTACATGTTCAGATCTTCAAGTTATAATTTGCACTAATAATTTGTATTTAACAATTAGAAGTTCTGTAATTGACAATTACAAGTTTAGATCTTCAAGTTATAATTTGAAATAATAATTAGAAGCTATCAATTTTAAGTTCTGTATTTGACAATTACAAGTTCAGATCTTCAAGTTATAATTTGCACTAATAATTTGTATTTAACAGTTAGAAGTTCTGTCATTGACTATTACTAGTTCAGATTTTCAAATTATTATTTGCAATCTTAGTTTGAATTTAACAATTAGAAGTTCTGTATTTACCTATTACAAGTTCAGATCTTCAAGTTATAATTTGCACTAATAATTTGTATTTAATAATTTGAAGTTCTGTATTTGACAATTACAAGTTCAGATATTCAAGTTATAATTTGCAATAATAATTAGAAGCTATTAATTTTAAGTTCTGTATTTGACAATTACAAGTTCAGATCTTCAAGTTATAATTTGCACTAATAATTTCTATTTAACAATTTGAAGTTCTGTATTTGACAATTACAAGTTCAGATATTCAAGTTATAATTTGCAATAATAATTAGAAGCTATTAATTTTAAGTTCTGTATTTGACAATTACAAGTTCAGATCTTCAAGTTATAATTTGAAATAATAATTAGAAGCTATCAATTTTATGTTCTGTATTTGACAATTACAAGTTCAGATCTTCAAGTTATAATTTGCAATAATAATTAGAAGCTATCAATTTTAAGTTCTGTATTTGACAATTACAAGTTCAGATCTTCAAGTTATAATTTGCAATAATAATTAGAAGCTATCAATTTTAAGTTCTGTATTTGACAATTACTAGTTCAGATCTCCAAGTTTATATTTGCAATAATAATTAGAAGCTATCAATTTTAAGTTCTGTATTTGACAATTACAAGTTCAGATCTTCAAGTTATAATTTACAATAATAATTAGAAGCTATCAATTTTAAGTTCTGTATTTGACAATTACAAGTTAGATCTTCAAGTTATACTTTGCAATAATAATTAGAAGCTATCAATTTTAAGTTCTGTATTTGACAATTACTAGTTCAGATCTTCAAGTTATAATTTGAAATAATAATTTGAATTTAACAAATCTAAGTTCTGTAATTCACTATTACAAGTTCAGATCTTCAAGTTATAATTTACAATAATAATTAGAAGCTATCAATTTTAAGTTCTGTATTTGATAATTACAAGTTCAGATCTTCAAGTTATAATTTGCACTACTAATTTGTATTTAACAATTAGAAGTTCTGTATTTGACAATTACAAGTTCAGATCTTCAAGTTATAATTTGCAATAATAATTAGAAGCTATCAATTTTAAGTTCTGAATTTGACAATTACAAGTTCAGATCTTCAAGTTATAAATTGAAATTATAATTAGAAGCTATCAATTTTAAGTTCTGTATTTGACAATTACAAGTTCAGATCTTCTAGTTATAATTTGCAATAATAATTAGAAGCTATCAATATTAAATTCTGTATTTGAAAATTACTAGTTCAGATCTTCAAGTTATAATTTGCACTAATAATTTGTATTTAACAATTAGAAGTTCTGTATTTGACAATTACAAGTTCAGATCTTCTAGTTATAATTTGCAATAATAATTAGAAGCTATCAATATTAAGTTCTGTATTTGAAAATTACTAGTTCAGATCTTCAGTTATAATTTGCACTAATAATTTGTATTTAATAATTAGAAGTTCTGTATTTGACAATTACTAGTTCAGATCTTCAAGTTATAATTTGCAATAATAATTTGAATTTAACAAATCTAAGTTCTGTAATTCACTATTACAAGTTCAGATCTTCAAGTTATAATTTACAATAATAATTAGAAGCTATCAATTTTAAGTTCTGTATTTGACAATTACATGTTCAGATCTTCAAGTTATAATTTGCACTAATAATTTGTATTTAACAATTAGAAGTTCTGTAATTGACAATTACAAGTTTAGATCTTCAAGTTATAATTTGCAATAATAATTAGAAGCTATCAATTTTAAGTTCTGTATTTGACAATTACAAGTTCAGATCTTCAAGTTATAATTTGCACTAATAATTTGTATTTAACAGTTAGAAGTTCTGTCATTGACTATTACTAGTTCAGATTTTCAAATTATTATTTGCAATCTTAGTTTGAATTTAACAATTAGAAGTTCTGTATTTACCTATTACAAGGTCAGATCTTCAAGTTATAATTTGCACTAAAAATTTGTATTTAACAATTAGAAGTTCTGTATTTGACTATTACAAGTTCAGATCTTCAAATTATTATTTGCAATAATAATTATAAGCTATCAATTTAAGTTCTGTATTTGACAATTACTAGTTCAGATCTTCAAGTTATAATTTGCAATCACAATTTGTATTTAACAATGCTAAGTTGCGTATTTGTCTATTACAAGTTCAGATCTTCAAATTATAATTTGCAATAATAATTAGAAGCTATCAATTTTAAGTGCTGTATTTGACAATTACTAGTTCAGATCTTCAAGTTATTATTTGCAATAATAATTAGAAGATATCAATTTTAAGTTCTGAATTTGACAATTACAAGGTCAGATCTTCAAGTTATAATTTACAATAATAATTAGAACCTATCAATTTTAAGTTCTGTATTTGACAATTACTAGTTCAGATCTTCAAGTTATGATTTGCAATAATAATTAGAAGCTATCAATTTTAAGTTCTGTATTTGACAATTACTAGTTCAGATCTTCAAGTTATAATTTGTAATAATAATTTGAATTTAACAAATCTAAGTTCTGTAATTCACTATTACAATTTCAGATCTTCAAGTTATAATTTACAATAATAATTAGAAGCTATCAATTTTAAGTTCTGTATTTGATAATTACAAGTTCAGATCTTCAAGTTATAATTTGCACTACTAATTGGAATTTAACAATTAAAAGTTCTGTATTTGACAATTACAAGTTCAGATCTTCAAGTTATAATTTGCAATAATAATTAGAAGCTATCAATTTTAAGTTCTGTATTTGACAATTACAAGTTCAGATCTTCAAGTTATAAATTGAAATAATAATTAGAAGCTATCAATTTTAAGTTCCTTATTTGACAATTTCAAGTTCAGATCTTCTAGTTATAATTTGCAATAATAATTAGAAGCTATCAATATTAAGTTCTGTATTTGAAAATTACTAGTTCAGATCTTCAAGTTATAATTTGCACTAATAATTTGTATTTAACAATTAGAAGTTCTGTATTTGACAATTACAAGGTCAGATCTTCAAGTTATAATTTACAATAATAATTAGAAGGTATCAATTTTAAGTTCTGTATTTGACAATTACTAGTTCAGATCTTCAAGTTATGATTTGCAATAATAATTAGAAGCTATCAATTTTAAGTTCTGTATTTGACAATTATAGTCCAGATCTTCAAGTTATAATTTGTAATAATAATTTGAATTTAACAAATCTAAGTTCTGTAATTCACTATTACAAGTTCAGATCTTCAAGTTATAATTTACAATAATAATTGGAAGCTATCAATTTTAAGTTCTGTATTTGACAATTACAAGTTAGATCTTCAAGTTATAATTTGCAATAATAATTAGAAGCTATCAATTTTAAGTTCAGTATTTGACAATTACTAGTTCAGATCTTCAAGTTATAATTTGAAATAATAATTTGAATTTAACAAATCTAAGTTCTGTAATTCACTATTACAAGTTCAGATCTTCAAGTTATAATTTACAATAATAATTAGAAGCTATCAATTTTAAGTTCTGTATTTGATAATTACAAGTTCAGATCTTCAAGTTATAATTTGCACTACTAATTTGTATTTAACAATTAGAAGTTCTGTATTTGACAATTACAAGTTCAGATCTTCAAGTTATAATTTGCAATAATAATTAGAAGCTATCAATTTTAAGTTCTGAATTTGACAATTACAAGTTCAGATCTTCAAGTTATAATTTGCACTAATAATTTGTTTTTAACAGTTAGAAGTTCTGTATTTGACTATTACTAGTTCAGATTATCAAATTATTATTTGCAATCTTAGTTTGAATTTAACAATTAGAAGTTCACTATTTACCTATTACAAGTTCAGATCTTCAAGTTATAATTTGCACTAATAATTTGTATTTAACAATTCGATGTTCTGTATTTGACTATTACAAGTTCAGATCTTCAAGTTATAATTTGAACTATAATTATAAGCTATCAATTTTTAGTTCTGTATTTGACAATTACAAGTACAGATCTTCAAGTTATTATTTGCAATAATAATTAGAAGCTATCAATTTTAAGTTCTGTATTTGACAATTACAAGTTCAGATCTTCAAGTTATAATTTGAAATAATAATTAGAAGCTATCAATTTTAAGTTCTGCATTTGACAATTACAAGTTCAGATCTTCAAGTTATAATTTGCAATAATAATTAGAAGCTATCAATTTTAAGTTCTGTATTTGACAATTACAAGTTCAGATCTTCAAGTTATAATTTGCAATAATAATTAGAAGCTATCAATTTTAAGTTCGGTATTTGACAATTACAAGTTCAGATCTTCAAGTTATAATTTGCAATAATAATTAGAAGCTATCAATTTTAAGTTCTGTATTTGACAATTACTAGTTCAGATCTTCAAGTTATAATTTGAAATAATAATTTGAATTTAACAAATCTAAGTTCTGTAATTCACTATTACAAGTTCAGATCTTCTAGTTATAATTTGCAATAATAATTAGAAGCTATCAATATTAAGTTCTGTATTTGATAATTACAAGTTCAGATCTTCAAGTTATAATTTGCACTACTAATTTGTATTTAACAATTAGAAGTTCTGTATTTGACAATTACAAGTTCAGATCTTCAAGTTATAATTTGCATAAATAATTAGAAGCTATCAATTTTAAGTTCGGTATTTGACAATTACAAGTTCAGATCTTCTAGTTATAATTTGCAATAATAATTAGAAGCTATCAATATTAAGTTCTGTATTTGAAAATTACTAGTTCAGATCTTCAAGTTATAATTTGCACTAATAATTTGTATTTAATAATTAGAAGTTCTGTATTTGACAATTACTAGTTCAGATCTTCAAGTTATAATTTGAAATAATAATTTGAATTTAACAAATCTAAGTTCTGTAATTCACTATTACAAGTTCAGATCTTCAAGTTATAATTTACAATAATAATTAGAAGCTATCAATTTTAAGTTCTGTATTTGACAATTACATGTTCAGATCTTCAAGTTATAATTTGCACTAATAATTTGTATTTAACAGTTAGAAGTTCTGTATTTGACAATTACAAGTTCAGATCTTCAAGTTATAATTTGCAATAATAATTAGAAGCTATCAATTTTAAGTTCTGTATTTGACAATTACAAGTTCAGATCTTCAAGTTATAATTTGCACTAATAATTTGTATTTAACAATTAGAAGTTCTGTATTTGACAATTACAAGTTCATATCTTCAAGTTATAATTTGCAATAATAATTAGAAGCTATCAATTTTAAGTTCTGTATTTGACAATTACTAGTTCAGATCTTCAAGTTATAATTTGCACTAATAATTTGTATTTAACAATTAGAAGTTCTGTATTTGACTATTACAAGTTCAGATCTTCTAATTATTATTTGCAATAATAATTATAAGTTATCAATTTAAGTTCTGTATTTGACAATTACTAGTTCAGATCTTCAAGTTATAATTTGAAATAATAATTTGAATTTAACAAATCTAAGTTTTGTAATTCACTATTACAATTTCAGATCTTCAAGTTATAAATTTGCAATAATAATTAGAAGCTATCAATTTTAAGTTCTGTATTTGACAATTACAAGTTCAGATCTTCAAGTTATAATTTGCACTAATAATTTGTTTTTAACAGTTAGAAGTTCTGTATTTGACTATTACTAGTTCAGATTTTCAAATTATTATTTGCAATCTTAGTTTGAATTTAACAATTAGAAGTTCTGTATTTACCTATTACAAGTTCAGATCTTCAAGTTATAATTTGCACTAATAATTTGTATTTAACAATTCGATGTTCTGTATTTGACTATTACAAGTTCAGATCTACAAGTTATAATTTGAACTATAATTATAAGCTATCAATTTTAAGTTCTGTATTTGACAATTACAAGTACAGATCTTCAAGTTATTATTTGCAATAATAATTAGAAGCTATCAATTTTAAGTTCTGTATTTGACAATTACAAGTTCAGATCTTCAAGTTATAATTTGAAATAATAATTAGAAGCTATCAATTTTAAGTTCTGCATTTGACAATTGCAAGTTCAGATCTTCAAGTTATAATTTGCAATAATAATTAGAAGCTATCAATTTTAAGTTCTGTATTTGACAATTACTAGTTCAGATCTTCAAGTTATAATTTGAAATAATAATTTGAATTTAACAAATCTAAGTTCTGTAATTCACTATTACAAGTTCAGATCTTCAAGTTATAATTTACAATAATAATTAGAAGCTATCAATTTTAAGTTCTGTATTTGACTATTACAAGTTCAGATCTTCAAATTATTATTTGCAATCTTAGTTTGAATTTAACAATTCGAAGTTCTGTATTTACCTATTACAAGTTCAGATCTTCAAGTTATAATTTGTACTAATAATTTGTATTTAACAATTCGAAGTTCTGTATTTGACTATTACAAGTTCAGATCTTCAAGTTATAATTTACAATAATAATTAAATGCTATCAATTTTAAGTTCTGTATTTGACAATTACAAGTTCAGATCTTCAAGTTATAATTTGCAATAATAATTAGAAGCTATCAATTTTAAGGGCTGTATTTGACAATTACTAGTTCAGATCTTCAAGTTATAATTTGAAATAATAATTTGAATTTAACAAATCTAAGTTCTGTAATTCACTATTACAAGTTCAGATCTTCAAGTTATAATTTACAATAATAATTAGAAGCTATCAATTTTAAGTTCTGTATTTGACTATTACAAGTTCAGATCTTCAAGTTATAATTTGCAATAATAATTAGAAGCTATCAATTTTAAGTTCTGTATTTGACAATTACAAGTTCAGATCTTCAAGTTATAATTTGCACTAATAATTTGTATGTAACAATTAGAAGTTCTGTATTTGACAATTACAAGTTCAGATCTTCAAGTTATAATTTGCAATAATAATTAGAAGCTATCAATTTATAGGTTCTGTATTTGACAATTACTAGTTCAGATCTTCAAGTTATAATTTGCACTAATAATTTGTATTTAACAATTAGAAGTTCTGTATTTGACTATTACAAGTTCAGATCTTCAAGTTATAATTTGCACTAATAATTTGTTTTTAACAGTTAGAAGTTCTGTATTTGACTATTACTAGTTCAGATTATCAAATTATTATTTGCAATCTTAGTTTGAATTTAACAATTAGAAGTTCACTATTTACCTATTACAAGTTCAGATCTTCAAGTTATAATTTGCACTAATAATTTGTATTTAACAATTCGATGTTCTGTATTTGACTATTACAAGTTCAGATCTTCAAGTTATAATTTGAACTATAATTATAAGCTATCAATTTTTAGTTCTGTATTTGACAATTACAAGTACAGATCTTCAAGTTATTATTTGCAATAATAATTAGAAGCTATCAATTTTAAGTTCTGTATTTGACAATTACAAGTTCAGATCTTCAAGTTATAATTTGAAATAATAATTAGAAGCTATCAATTTTAAGTTCTGCATTTGACAATTACAAGTTCAGATCTTCAAGTTATAATTTGCAATAATAATTAGAAGCTATCAATTTTAAGTTCTGTATTTGACAATTACAAGTTCAGATCTTCAAGTTATAATTTGCAATAATAATTAGAAGCTATCAATTTTAAGTTCGGTATTTGACAATTACAAGTTCAGATCTTCAAGTTATAATTTGCAATAATAATTAGAAGCTATCAATTTTAAGTTCTGTATTTGACAATTACTAGTTCAGATCTTCAAGTTATAATTTGAAATAATAATTTGAATTTAACAAATCTAAGTTCTGTAATTCACTATTACAAGTTCAGATCTTCAAGTTATAATTTACAATAATAATTAGAAGCTATCAATTTTAAGTTCTGTATTTGATAATTACAAGTTCAGATCTTCAAGTTATAATTTGCACTACTAATTTGTATTTAACAATTAGAAGTTCTGTATTTGACAATTACAAGTTCAGATCTTCAAGTTATAATTTGCATAAATAATTAGAAGCTATCAATTTTAAGTTCGGTATTTGACAATTACAAGTTCAGATCTTCTAGTTATAATTTGCAATAATAATTAGAAGCTATCAATATTAAGTTCTGTATTTGAAAATTACTAGTTCAGATCTTCAAGTTATAATTTGCACTAATAATTTGTATTTAATAATTAGAAGTTCTGTATTTGACAATTACAAGTTCAGATCTTCTAGTTATAATTTGCAATAATAATTAGAAGCTATCAATATTAAGTTCTGTATTTGATAATTACAAGTTCAGATCTTCAAGTTATAATTTGCACTACTAATTTGTATTTAACAATTAGAAGTTCTGTATTTGACAATTACAAGTTCAGATCTTCAAGTTATAATTTGCATAAATAATTAGAAGCTATCAATTTTAAGTTCGGTATTTGACAATTACAAGTTCAGATCTTCTAGTTATAATTTGCAATAATAATTAGAAGCTATCAATATTAAGTTCTGTATTTGAAAATTACTAGTTCAGATCTTCAAGTTATAATTTGCACTATTAATTTGTATTTAACAATTAGAAGTTCTGTATTTGACAATTACAAGTTCAGATCTTCTAGTTATAATTTGCAATAATAATTAGAAGCTATCAATATTAAGTTCTGTATTTGAAAATTACTAGTTCAGATCTTCAAGTTATAATTTGCACTAATAATTTGTATTTAATAATTAGAAGTTCTGTATTTGACAATTACTAGTTCAGATCTTCAAGTTATAATTTGAAATAATAATTTGAATTTAACAAATCTAAGTTCTGTAATTCACTATTACAAGTTCAGATCTTCAAGTTATAATTTACAATAATAATTAGAAGCTATCAATTTTAAGTTCTGTATTTGACAATTACATGTTCAGATCTTCAAGTTATAATTTGCACTAATAATTTGTATTTAACAGTTAGAAGTTCTGTATTTGACAATTACAAGTTCAGATCTTCAAGTTATAATTTGCAATAATAATTAGAAGCTATCAATTTTAAGTTCTGTATTTGACAATTACAAGTTCAGATCTTCAAGTTATAATTTGCACTAATAATTTGTATTTAACAATTAGAAGTTCTGTATTTGACAATTACAAGTTCATATCTTCAAGTTATAATTTGCAATAATAATTAGAAGCTATCAATTTTAAGTTCTGTATTTGACAATTACTAGTTCAGATCTTCAAGTTATAATTTGCACTAATAATTTGTATTTAACAATTAGAAGTTCTGTATTTGACTATTACAAGTTCAGATCTTCTAATTATTATTTGCAATAATAATTATAAGTTATCAATTTAAGTTCTGTATTTGACAATTACTAGTTCAGATCTTCAAGTTATAATTTGAAATAATAATTTGAATTTAACAAATCTAAGTTTTGTAATTCACTATTACAATTTCAGATCTTCAAGTTATAAATTTGCAATAATAATTAGAAGCTATCAATTTTAAGTTCTGTATTTGACAATTACAAGTTCAGATCTTCAAGTTATAATTTGCACTAATAATTTGTTTTTAACAGTTAGAAGTTCTGTATTTGACTATTACTAGTTCAGATTTTCAAATTATTATTTGCAATCTTAGTTTGAATTTAACAATTAGAAGTTCTGTATTTACCTATTACAAGTTCAGATCTTCAAGTTATAATTTGCACTAATAATTTGTATTTAACAATTCGATGTTCTGTATTTGACTATTACAAGTTCAGATCTACAAGTTATAATTTGAACTATAATTATAAGCTATCAATTTTAAGTTCTGTATTTGACAATTACAAGTACAGATCTTCAAGTTATTATTTGCAATAATAATTAGAAGCTATCAATTTTAAGTTCTGTATTTGACAATTACAAGTTCAGATCTTCAAGTTATAATTTGAAATAATAATTAGAAGCTATCAATTTTAAGTTCTGCATTTGACAATTGCAAGTTCAGATCTTCAAGTTATAATTTGCAATAATAATTAGAAGCTATCAATTTTAAGTTCTGTATTTGACAATTACTAGTTCAGATCTTCAAGTTATAATTTGAAATAATAATTTGAATTTAACAAATCTAAGTTCTGTAATTCACTATTACAAGTTCAGATCTTCAAGTTATAATTTACAATAATAATTAGAAGCTATCAATTTTAAGTTCTGTATTTGACTATTACAAGTTCAGATCTTCAAATTATTATTTGCAATCTTAGTTTGAATTTAACAATTCGAAGTTCTGTATTTACCTATTACAAGTTCAGATCTTCAAGTTATAATTTGTACTAATAATTTGTATTTAACAATTCGAAGTTCTGTATTTGACTATTACAAGTTCAGATCTTCAAGTTATAATTTACAATAATAATTAAATGCTATCAATTTTAAGTTCTGTATTTGACAATTACAAGTAAAGATCTTCAAGTTATAATTTGCAATAATAATTAGAAGCTATCAATTTTAAGTACTGTATTTGACAATTACAAGTTCAGATCTTCAAGTTATAATTTGCAATAATAATTAGAAGCTATCAATTTTAAGGGCTGTATTTGACAATTACTAGTTCAGATCTTCAAGTTATAATTTGAAATAATAATTTGAATTTAACAAATCTAAGTTCTGTAATTCACTATTACAAGTTCAGATCTTCAAGTTATAATTTACAATAATAATTAGAAGCTATCAATTTTAAGTTCTGTATTTGACTATTACAAGTTCAGATCTTCAAGTTATAATTTGCAATAATAATTAGAAGCTATCAATTTTAAGTTCTGTATTTGACAATTACAAGTTCAGATCTTCAAGTTATAATTTGCACTAATAATTTGTATGTAACAATTAGAAGTTCTGTATTTGACAATTACAAGTTCAGATCTTCAAGTTATAATTTGCAATAATAATTAGAAGCTATCAATTTATAGGTTCTGTATTTGACAATTACTAGTTCAGATCTTCAAGTTATAATTTGCACTAATAATTTGTATTTAACAATTAGAAGTTCTGTATTTGACTATTACAAGTTCAGATCTTCGAATTATTATTTGCAATCTTAGTTTGAATTTAACAATTCGAAGTTCTGTATTTACCTATTACAGGTTCAGATCTTGAAGTTATAATTTACAATAATAATTAGAAGCTATCAATTTTAAGTTCTGTATTTAACAATTACAAGTTCAGATCTTCAAGTTATAATATGCAATAATAATTAGAAGCTATCAATTTTAAGTTCTGTATTTGACAATTACTAGTTCAGATCTTCAAGTTATAATTTGAAATAATAATTTGAATTTAACAAATCTAAGTTCTGTAATTCACTATTACAAGTTCAGATCTTCAAGTTATAATTTACAATAATAATTAGAAGCTATCAATTTTAAGTTCTGTATTTGACAATTACAAGTTCAGATCTTCAAGTTATAATTTGCACTAATAATTTGTATTTAACAATTTGAAGTTCTGTATTTGACAATTGCAAGTTCAGATCTTCAAGTTATAATTTGCAATAAAAATTAGAAGCTATTAATTTTAAGTTCTGTATTTGACAATTACAAGTTGAGATCTTCAAGTTAAAATTTGAAATAATAATTAGAAG
The DNA here is from genome assembly GCA_963170105.1 of Cantharis lateralis. Classification (NCBI taxonomy): domain Eukaryota; kingdom Metazoa; phylum Arthropoda; class Insecta; order Coleoptera; family Cantharidae; genus Cantharis; species Cantharis lateralis. The sequence goes on along the minus strand of OY720625.1, from coordinate 31,704,741 downwards.
CTATCAATTTTATGTTCTGTATTTGACAATTACAAGTTCAGATCTTCAAGTTATAATTTGCAATAATAATTAGAAGCTATCAATTTTAAGTTCTGTATTTGACAATTACAAGTTCAGATCTTCAAGTTATAATTTGCAATAATAATTAGAAGCTATCAATTTTAAGTTCTGTATTTGACAATTACAAGTTCAGACATTCAAGTTATAATTTGCAATAATAATTAGAAGCTATTAATTTTAAGTTCTGTATTTGACAATTACAAGTTCAGATCTTCAAGTTATAATTTGAAATAATAATTAGTAGCTATCAATTTTATGTTCTGTATTTGACAATTACAAGTTCAGATCTTCAAGTTATAATTTGCAATAATAATTAGAAGCTATCAATTTTAAGTTCTGTATTTGACAATTACAAGTTCAGATCTTCAAGTTATTATTTGCAATAATAATTAGAAGATATCAATTTTAAGTTCTGTATTTGACAATTACAAGTTCAGATCTTCAAGTTATAATTTACAATAATAATTAGAAGCTATCAATTTTAAGTTCTGTATTTGACAATTACAAGTTCAGATCTTCAAGTTATAATTTGCACTAATAATTTGTATTTAACAATTAGAAGTTCTGTATTTGACAATTACAAGTTCAGATCTTCAAGTTATAATTTGCAATAATAATTAGAAGCTATTAATTTTAAGTTCTGTATTTGACAATTACTAGTTCAGATCTTCAAGTTATAATTTGCACTAATAATTTGTATTTAACAATTAGAAGTTCTGTATTTGACAATTACAAGTTCAGTTCTTTAAGTTATAATTTGCACTAATAATTTGTATTTAACAATTAGAAGTTCTGTATTTGACAATTACAAGTTCAGATCTTCAAGTTATAATTTGCAATAATAATTAGAAGCTATCAATTTTAAGTTCTGTATTTGACAATTACAAGTACAGATCTTGAAGTTATAATTTACAATAATAATTAGAAGCTATCAATTTTAAGTTCTGTATCTGACAATTACAAGTTCAGATCTTCAAGTTATAATTTGCAATAATAATTAGAAGCTATCAATTTTAAGTTCTGTATTTGACAATTACAAGTTCAGATCTTCAAGTTATAATTTGCACTAATAATTTGTATTTAACAATTAGAAGTTCTGTATTTGACAATTACAAGTTCAGATCTTCAAGTTATAATTTGCAATAATAATTTGTATTTAACAATTCGAAGTTCTGTATTTGACTATTACAAGTTCAGATCATCAAGTTATAATTTGAATTATAATTATAAGCTATCAATTTTAAGTTCTGTATTTGACAATTACAAGTACAGATCTCCAAATTATTATTTGCAATAATAATTAGAAGCTATCAATTTTAAGTTCTGCATTTGACAATTACAAGTTCAGATCTTCAAGTTATAATTTGAATTATAATTATAAGCTATCAATTTTAAGTTCTGTATTTGACAATTACAAGTACAGATCTCCAAATTATTATTTGCAATAATAATTAGAAGCTATCAATTTTAAGTGCTGTATTTGACAATTACTAGTTCAGAACTTCAAGTTATTATTTGCAATAATAATTAGAAGATATCAATTTTAGGTTCTGTATTTGACAATTACAAGGTCAGATCTTCAAGTTATAATTTACAATAATAATTAGAAGCTATCAATTTTAAGTTCTGTATTTGACAATTACAAGTTCAGATCTTCAAGTTATGATTTGCAATAATAATTAGAAGCTATCAATTTTAAGTTCTGTATTTGACAATTACTAGTTCAGATCTTCAAGTTATAATTTGAAATAATAATTTGAATTTAACAAATCTAAGTTCTGTAATTCACTATTACAAGTTCAGATCTTCAAGTTATAATTTACAATAATGATTAGAAGCTATCAATTTTAAGTTCTGTATTTGACAATTGCAAGTTCAGATCTTCAAGTTATAATTTGCACTAATAATTTGTATTTAACAATTAGAAGTTCTGTATTTGACAATTACAAGTTCAGATCTTCAAGTTATAATTTGCATTAATAATTAGAAGCTATTAATTTTAAGTTCTGTATTTGACAATTACAAGTTCAGATCTTCAAGTTATAATTCGAAATAATAATTAGAAGCTATAAATTTTATGTTCTGTATTTGACAATTACAAGTTCAGATCTTCAAGTTATAATTTGCAATAATAATTAGAAGCTATCAATTGTAAGTGCTGTATTTGACAATTACTAGTTCAGATCTTCAAGTTATAATTTGCACTTATAATTTGTATTTAACAATTAGAAGTTCTGTGTTTTACAATTACAAGTTCAGACCTTCAAGTTATGATTTGCACTAATAATTTGTATTTAACAGTTAGAAGTTCTGTATTTGACTATTACAAGTTCAGATCTTCAAATTATTATTTGCAATCTTAGTTTGAATTTAACCATTCGAAGTTCTGTATTTACCTATTACAGGTTCAGATCTTCAAGTAATAATTTGCACTAATAATTTGTATTTAACAATTCGAAGTTCTGTATTTGACTATTACAAGTTCAGATTTTCAAGTTATAATTTGAATTATAATTATAAGCTATCAATTTTAAGTTCTGTATTTGACAATTACAAGTTCAGATCTCCAAATTATTATTTGCAATAATAATTAGAAGCTATCAATTTTAAGTTCTGCATTTGACAATTACAAGTTCAAATCTTCAAGTTATTATTTGCAATAATAATTAGAAGCTATTAATTTTAAGTTCTGTATTTGACAATTACAAGTGCAGATCTTCAAGTTATAATTTGCAATAATAATTAGAAGCTATCAATTTTAAGTTCTGTATTTGACAATTACTAGTTCAGTTCTTCAAGTTATAATTAGAATTAATAATTAGAATTTGCAAATCTAAGTTCTGTAATTCACTATTACAAGTTCAGATCTTCAAGTTATAATTTACAATAATGATTAGAAGCTATCGATTTTAAGTTCTGTATTTGACAATTACAAGTTCAGATCTTCAAGTTATAATTTGCACTAATAATTTGTATTTAACAATTAGAAGTTCTGTATTTGACAATTACAAGTTCAGATCTTCAAGTTATAATTTGCAATAATAATTACAAGCTATTAATTTTAAGTTCTTTATTTGACAATTACAAGTTCAGATCTTCAAGTTATAATTCGAAATAATAATTAGAAGCTATCAATTTTATGTTCTGTATTTGACAATTACAAGTTCAGATCTTCAAGTAATAATTTGCACTAATAATTTGTATTTAACAATTCGAAGTTCTGTATTTGACTATTACAAGTTCAGATCTTCAAGTTATAATTTGAATTATAATTATAAGCTATCAATTTTAAGTTCTGTATTTGACAATTACAAGTACAGATCTCCAAATTATTATTTGCAATAATAATTAGAAGCTATCAATTTTAAGTTCTGCATTTGACAATTACTAGTTCAGATCTTCAAGTTATTATTTGCAATAATAATTAGAAGCTATTAATTTTAAGTTCTGTATTTGACAATTACAAGTGCAGATCTTCAAGTTATAATTTGCAATAATAATTAGAAGCTATCAATTTTAAGTTCTGTATTTGACAATTACAAGTTCAGATCTTCTAGTTATTATTTGCAATAATGATTAGAAGCTATCAATTTTAAGTTCTGTATTTGACAATTACAAGTTCAGATCTTGAAGTTATAATTTACAATAATAATTAGAAGCTATCAATTTTAAGTTCTGTATTTAACAATTACAAGTTCAGATCTTCAAGTTATAATATGCAATAATAATTAGAAGCTATCAATTTTAAGTTCTGTATTTGACAATTACTAGTTCAGATCTTCAAGTTATAATTTGAAATAATAATTTGAATTTAACAAATCTAAGTTCTGTAATTCACTATTACAAGTTCAGATCTTCAAGTTATAATTTACAATAATAATTAGAAGCTATCAATTTTAAGTTCTGTATTTGACAATTACAAGTTCAGATCTTCAAGTTATAATTTGCACTAATAATTTGTATTTAACAATTTGAAGTTCTGTATTTGACAATTACAAGTTCAGATCTTCAAGTTATAATTTGCAATAATAATTAGAAGCTATTAATTTTAAGTTCTGTATTTGACAATTACAAGTTGAGATCTTCAAGTTAAAATTTGAAATAATAATTAGAAGCTATCAATTTTATGTTCTGTATTTGACAATTACAAGTTCAGATCTTCAAGTTATAATTTGCAATAATAATTAGAAGCTATCAATTTTAAGTTCTGTATTTGACAATTACAAGTTCAGATCTTCAAGTTATAATTTGCAATAATAATTAGAAGCTATCAATTTTAAGTTCTGTATTTGACAATTACAAGTTCAGACATTCAAGTTATAATTTGCAATAATAATTAGAAGCCATTAATTTTAAGTTCTGTATTTGACAATTACAAGTTCAGATCTTCAAGTTATAATTTGAAATAATAATTAGTAGCTATCAATTTTATGTTCTGTTTTTGACAATTACAAGTTCAGATCTTCAAGTTATAATTTGCAATAATAATTAGAAGCTATCAATTTTAAGTTCTGTATTTGACAATTACAAGTTCAGATCTTCAAGTTATTATTTGCAATAATAATTAGAAGATATCAATTTTAAGTTCTGTATTTGACAATTACAAGTTCAGATCTTCAAGTTATAATTTACAATAATAATTAGAAGCTATCAATTTTAAGTTCTGTATTTGACAATTACAAGTTCAGATCTTCAAGTTATAATTTGCACTAATAATTTGTATTTAACAATTAGAAGTTCTGTATTTGACAATTACAAGTTCAGATCTTCAAGTTATAATTTGCAATAATAATTAGAAGCTATTAATTTTAAGTTCTGTATTTGACAATTACTAGTTCAGATCTTCAAGTTATAATTTGCACTAATAATTTGTATTTAACAATTAGAAGTTCTGTATTTGACAATTACAAGTTCAGTTCTTTAAGTTATAATTTGCACTAATAATTTGTATTTAACAATTAGAAGTTCTGTATTTGACAATTACAAGTTCAGATCTTCAAGTTATAATTTGCAATAATAATTAGAAGCTATCAATTTTAAGTTCTGTATTTGACAATTACAAGTACAGATCTTGAAGTTATAATTTACAATAATAATTAGAAGCTATCAATTTTAAGTTCTGTATCTGACAATTACAAGTTCAGATCTTCAAGTTATAATTTGCAATAATAATTAGAAGCTATCAATTTTAAGTTCTGTATTTGACAATTACTAGTTCAGATCTTCAAGTTATAATTTGAAATAATAAATTGAATTTAACAAATCTAAGTTCTGTAATTCACTATTACAAGTTCAGTTCTTCAAGTTATAATTTACAATAATAATTAGAAGCTATCAATTTTAAGTTCTGTATTTGACAATTACAAGTTCAGATCTTCAAGTTATAATTTGCACTAATAATTTGTATTTAACAATTAGAAGTTCTGTATTTGACAATTACAAGTTCAGACATTCAAGTTATAATTTGCAATAATAATTAGAAGCTATTAATTTTAAGTTCTGTATTTGACAATTACAAGTTCAGATCTTCAAGTTATAATTTGAAATAATAATTAGTAGCTATCAATTTTATGTTCTGTATTTGACAATTACAAGTTCAGATCTTCAAGTTATAATTTGCAATAATAATTAGAAGCTATCAATTTTAAGTGCTGTATTTGACAATTACTAGTTCAGACCTTCAAGTTATAATTTGCACTAATAATTTGTATTTAACAATTAGAAGTTCTGTATTTGACAATTACAAGTTCAGATCTTCAAGTTATAATTTGCACTAATAATTTGTATTTAACAATTAGAAGTTCTGTATTTGACAATTACAAGTTCAGATCTTCAAGTTATAATTTGCAATAATAATTTGTATTTAACAATTAGAAGTTCTGTATTTGACTATTGCAAGTTCAGATCATCAAGTTATAATTTGAATTATAATTATAAGCTATCAATTTTAAGTTCTGTATTTGACAATTACAAGTACAGATCTCCAAATTATTATTTGCAATAATAATTAGAAGCTATCAATTTTAAGTTCTGCATTTGACAATTACAAGTTCAGATCTTCAAGTTATAATTTGAATTATAATTATAAGCTATCAATTTTAAGTTCTGTATTTGACAATTACAAGTACAGATCTCCAAATTATTATTTGCAATAATAATTAGAAGCTATCAATTTTAAGTGCTGTATTTGACAATTACTAGTTCAGAACTTCTAGTTATTATTTGCAATAATAATTAGAAGATATCAATTTTAGGTTCTGTATTTGACAATTACAAGGTCAGATCTTCAAGTTATAATTTACAATAATAATTAGAAGCTATCAATTTTAAGTTCTGTATTTGACAATTACAAGTTCAGATCTTCAAGTTATGATTTGCAATAATAATTAGAAGCTATCAATTTTAAGTTCTGTATTTGACAATTACTAGTTCAGATCTTCAAGTTATAATTTGAAATAATAATTTGAATTTAAGAAATCTAAGTTCTGTAATTCACTATTACAAGTTCAGATCTTCAAGTTATAATTTACAATAATGATTAGAAGCTATCAATTTTAAGTTCTGTATTTGACAATTGCAAGTTCAGATCTTCAAGTTATAATTTGCACTAATAATTTGTATTTAACAATTAGAAGTTCTGTATTTGACAATTACAAGTTCAGATCTTCAAGTTATAATTTGCATTAATAATTAGAAGCTATTAATTTTAAGTTCTGTATTTGACAATTACAAGTTCAGATCTTCAAGTTATAATTCGAAATAATAATTAGAAGCTATTAATTTTAAGTTCTGTATTTGACAATTACTAGTTCAGATCTTCAAGTTATAATTTGCACTAATAATTTGTATTTAACAATTAGAAGTTCTGTATTTGACAATTACAAGTTCAGTTCTTTAAGTTATAATTTGCACTAATAATTTGTATTTAACAATTAGAAGTTCTGTATTTGACAATTACAAGTTCAGATCTTCAAGTTATAATTTGCAATAATAATTAGAAGCTATCAATTTTAAGTTCTGTATTTGACAATTACAAGTACAGATCTTGAAGTTATAATTTACAATAATAATTAGAAGCTATCAATTTTAAGTTCTGTATCTGACAATTACAAGTTCAGATCTTCAAGTTATAATTTGCAATAATAATTAGAAGCTATCAATTTTAAGTTCTGTATTTGACAATTACTAGTTCAGATCTTCAAGTTATAATTTGAAATAATAAATTGAATTTAACAAATCTAAGTTCTGTAATTCACTATTACAAGTTCAGTTCTTCAAGTTATAATTTACAATAATAATTAGAAGCTATCAATTTTAAGTTCTGTATTTGACAATTACAAGTTCAGATCTTCAAGTTATAATTTGCACTAATAATTCGTATTTAACAATTAGAAGTTCTGTATTTGACAATTACAAGTTCAGACATTCAAGTTATAATTTGCAATAATAATTAGAAGCTATTAATTTTAAGTTCTGTATTTGACAATTACAAGTTCAGATCTTCAAGTTATAATTAGAAATAATAATTAGTAGCTATCAATTTTATGTTCTGTATTTGACAATTACAAGTTCAGATCTTCAAGTTATAATTTGCAATAATAATTAGAAGCTATCAATTTTAAGTGCTGTATTTGACAATTACTAGTTCAGATCTTCAAGTTATAATTTGCACTAATAATTTGTATTTAACAATTAGAAGTTCTGTATTTGACAATTACAAGTTCAGATCTTCAAGTTATAATTTGCACTAATAATTTGTATTTAACAATTAGAAGTTCTGTATTTGACAATTACAAGTTCAGATCTTCAAGTTATAATTTGCAATAATAATTTGTATTTAACAATTAGAAGTTCTGTATTTGACTATTACAAGTTCAGATCATCAAGTTATAATTTGAATTATAATTATAAGCTATCAATTTTAAGTTCTGTATTTGACAATTACAAGTACAGATCTCCAAATTATTATTTGCAATAATAATTAGAAGCTATCAATTTTAAGTTCTGCATTTGACAATTACAAGTTCAGATCTTCAAGTTATAATTTGAATTATAATTATAAGCTATCAATTTTAAGTTCTGTATTTGACAATTACAAGTACAGATCTCCAAATTATTATTTGCAATAATAATTAGAAGCTATCAATTTTAAGTGCTGTATTTGACAATTACTAGTTCAGAACTTCAAGTTATTATTTGCAATAATAATTAGAAGATATCAATTTTAGGTTCTGTATTTGACAATTACAAGGTCAGATCTTCAAGTTATAATTTACAATAATAATTAGAAGCTATCAATTTTAAGTTCTGTATTTGACAATTACAAGTTCAGATCTTCAAGTTATGATTTGCAATAATAATTAGAAGCTATCAATTTTAAGTTCTGTATTTGACAATTACTAGTTCAGATCTTCAAGTTATAATTTGAAATAATAATTTGAATTTAACAAATCTAAGTTCTGTAATTCACTATTACAAGTTCAGATCTTCAAGTTATAATTTACAATAATGATTAGAAGCTATCAATTTTAAGTTCTGTATTTGACAATTGCAAGTTCAGATCTTCAAGTTATAATTTGCACTAATAATTTGTATTTAACAATTAGAAGTTCTGTATTTGACAATTACAAGTTCAGATCTTCAAGTTATAATTTGCATTAATAATTAGAAGCTATTAATTTTAAGTTCTGTATTTGACAATTACAAGTTCAGATCTTCAAGTTATAATTCGAAATAATAATTAGAAGCTATAAATTTTATGTTCTGTATTTGACAATTACTAGTTCAGATCTTCAAGTTATAATTTGCAATAATAATTAGAAGCTATCAATTGTAAGTGCTGTATTTGACAATTACTAGTTCAGATCTTCAAGTTATAATTTGCACTTATAATTTGTATTTAACAATTAGAAGTTCTGTGTTTTACAATTACAAGTTCAGACCTTCAAGTTATGATTTGCACTAATAATTTGTATTTAACAGTTAGAAGTTCTGTATTTGACTATTACAAGTTCAGATCTTCAAATTATTATTTGCAATCTTAGTTTGAATTTAACCATTCGAAGTTCTGTATTTACCTATTACAGGTTCAGATCTTCAAGTAATAATTTGCACTAATAATTTGTATTTAACAATTCGAAGTTCTGTATTTGACTATTACAAGTTCAGATCTTCAAGTTATAATTTGAATTATAATTATAAGCTATCAATTTTAAGTTCTGTATTTGACAATTACAAGTACAGATCTCCAAATTATTATTTGCAATAATAATTAGAAGCTATCAATTTTAAGTTCTGCATTTGACAATTACAAGTTCAGATCTTCAAGTTATTATTTGCAATAATAATTAGAAGCTATTAATTTTAAGTTCTGTATTTGACAATTACAAGTGCAGATCTTCAAGTTATAATTTGCAATAATAATTAGAAGCTATCAATTTTAAGTTCTGTATTTGACAATTACTAGTTCAGTTCTTCAAGTTATAATTAGAATTAATAATTAGAATTTGCAAATCTAAGTTCTGTAATTCACTATTACAAGTTCAGATCTTCAAGTTATAATTTACAATAATGATTAGAAGCTATCGATTTTAAGTTCTGTATTTGACAATTACAAGTTCAGATCTTCAAGTTATAATTTGCACTAATAATTTGTATTTAACAATTAGAAGTTCTGTATTTGACAATTACAAGTTCAGATCTTCAAGTTATAATTTGCAATAATAATTACAAGCTATTAATTTTAAGTTCTGTATTTGACAATTACAAGTTCAGATCTTCAAGTTATAATTCGAAATAATAATTAGAAGCTATCAATTTTATGTTCTGTATTTGACAATTACAAGTTCAGATCTTCAAGTTATAATTTGCAATAATAATTAGGAGCTATCAATTGTAAGTGCTGTATTTGACAATTACTAGTTCAGATCTTCAAGTTATAATTTGCACTTATAATTTGTATTTAACAATTAGAAGTTCTGTGTTTTACAATTACAAGTTCAGATCTTCAAGTTATGATTTGCACTAATAATTTGAATTAACAGTTAGAAGTTCTGTATTTGACTATTACAAGTTCAGATCTTCAAATTATTATTTGCAATCTTAGTTTGAATTTAACCATTCGAAGTTCTGTATTTACCTATTACAGGTTCAGATCTTCAAGTAATAATTTGCACTAATAATTTGTATTTAACAATTCGAAGTTCTGTATTTGACTATTACAAGTTCAGATCTTCAAGTTATAATTTGAATTATAATTATAAGCTATCAATTTTAAGTTCTGTATTTGACAATTACAAGTACAGATCTCCAAATTATTATTTGCAATAATAATTAGAAGCTATCAATTTTAAGTTCTGCATTTGACAATTACTAGTTCAGATCTTCAAGTTATTATTTGCAATAATAATTAGAAGCTATTAATTTTAAGTTCTGTATTTGACAATTACAAGTGCAGATCTTCAAGTTATAATTTGCAATAATAATTAGAAGCTATCAATTTTAAGTTCTGTATTTGACAATTACTATTTCAGATCTTCAAGTTATAATTAGAATTAATAATTAGAATTTGACAAATCTAAGTTCTGTAATTCACTATTACAAGTTCAGATCTTCAAGTTATAATTTACAATAATAATTAGAAGCTATCAATTTTAAGTTCTGTATTTGACAATTACAAGTTCAGATCTACAAGTTATAATTTGCACTAATAATTTGTATTTAACAATTAGAAGTTCTGTATTTGACAATTACAAGTTCAGATCTTCAAGTTATAATTTGAAATAATAATTAGAAGCTATCAATTTTAAGTTCTGTATTTGACAATTACTAGTTCAGATCCTCAAGTTATAATTTGAAATAATAATTTGAATTTAACAAATCTAAGTTCTGTAATTCACTATTACAAGTTCAGTTCTTCAAGTTATAATTTACAATAATAATTAGAAGCTATCAATTTTAAGTTCTGTATTTGACAATTACAAGTTCAGATCTTCAAGTTATAATTTGCACTAATAATTTGTATTTAACAATTAGAAGTTCTGTATTTGACAATTACAAGTTCAGATCTTCAAGTTATAATTTGCATTAATAATTAGAAGCTATTAATTTTAAGTTCTGTATTTGACAATTACAAGTTCAGATCTTCAAGTTATAATTCGAAATAATAATTAGAAGCTATTAATTTTAAGTTCTGTATTTGACAATTACTAGTTCAGATCTTCAAGTTATAATTTGCACTAATAATTTGTATTTAACAATTAGAAGTTCTGTATTTGACAATTACAAGTTCAGTTCTTTAAGTTATAATTTGCACTAATAATTTGTATTTAACAATTAGAAGTTCTGTATTTGACAATTACAAGTTCAGATCTTCAAGTTATAATTTGCAATAATAATTAGAAGCTATCAATTTTAAGTTCTGTATTTGACAATTACAAGTACAGATCTTGAAGTTATAATTTACAATAATAATTAGAAGCTATCAATTTTAAGTTCTGTATCTGACAATTACAAGTTCAGATCTTCAAGTTATAATTTGCAATAATAATTAGAAGCTATCAATTTTAAGTTCTGTATTTGACAATTACTAGTTCAGATCTTCAAGTTATAATTTGAAATAATAAATTGAATTTAACAAATCTAAGTTCTGTAATTCACTATTACAAGTTCAGTTCTTCAAGTTATAATTTACAATAATAATTAGAAGCTATCAATTTTAAGTTCTGTATTTGACAATTACAAGTTCAGTTCTTTAAGTTATAATTTGCACTAATAATTTGTATTTAACAATTAGAAGTTCTGTATTTGACAATTACAAGTTCAGACATTCAAGTTATAATTTGCAATAATAATTAGAAGCTATTAATTTTAAGTTCTGTATTTGACAATTACAAGTTCAGATCTTCAAGTTATAATTAGAAATAATAATTAGTAGCTATCAATTTTATGTTCTGTATTTGACAATTACAAGTTCAGATCTTCAAGTTATAATTTGCAATAATAATTAGAAGCTATCAATTTTAAGTGCTGTATTTGACAATTACTAGTTCAGATCTTCAAGTTATAATTTGCACTAATAATTTGTATTTAACAATTAGAAGTTCTGTATTTGACAATTACAAGTTCAGATCTTCAAGTTATAATTTGCACTAATAATTTGTATTTAACAATTAGAAGTTCTGTATTTGACAATTACAAGTTCAGATCTTCAAGTTATAATTTGCAATAATAATTTGTATTTAACAATTAGAAGTTCTGTATTTGACTATTACAAGTTCAGATCATCAAGTTATAATTTGAATTATAATTATAAGCTATCAATTTTAAGTTCTGTATTTGACAATTACAAGTACAGATCTCCAAATTATTATTTGCAATAATAATTAGAAGCTATCAATTTTAAGTTCTGCATTTGACAATTACAAGTTCAGATCTTCAAGTTATAATTTGAATTATAATTATAAGCTATCAATTTTAAGTTCTGTATTTGACAATTACAAGTACAGATCTCCAAATTATTATTTGCAATAATAATTAGAAGCTATCAATTTTAAGTGCTGTATTTGACAATTACTAGTTCAGAACTTCAAGTTATTATTTGCAATAATAATTAGAAGATATCAATTTTAGGTTCTGTATTTGACAATTACAAGGTCAGATCTTCAAGTTATAATTTACAATAATAATTAGAAGCTATCAATTTTAAGTTCTGTATTTGACAATTACAAGTTCAGATCTTCAAGTTATGATTTGCAATAATAATTAGAAGCTATCAATTTTAAGTTCTGTATTTGACAATTACTAGTTCAGATCTTCAAGTTATAATTTGAAATAATAATTTGAATTTAACAAATCTAAGTTCTGTAATTCACTATTACAAGTTCAGATCTTCAAGTTATAATTTACAATAATGATTAGAAGCTATCAATTTTAAGTTCTGTATTTGACAATTGCAAGTTCAGATCTTCAAGTTATAATTTGCACTAATAATTTGTATTTAACAATTAGAAGTTCTGTATTTGACAATTACAAGTTCAGATCTTCAAGTTATAATTTACAATAATGATTAGAAGCTATCAATTTTAAGTTCTGTATTTGACAATTGCAAGTTCAGATCTTCAAGTAATAATTTGCACTAATAATTTGTATTTAACAATTCGAAGTTCTGTATTTGACTATTACAAGTTCAGATCTTCAAGTTATAATTTGAATTATAATTATAAGCTATCAATTTTAAGTTCTGTATTTGACAATTACAAGTACAGATCTCCAAATTATTATTTGCAATAATAATTAGAAGCTATCAATTTTAAGTTCTGCATTTGACAATTACTAGTTCAGATCTTCAAGTTATTATTTGCAATAATAATTAGAAGCTATTAATTTTAAGTTCTGTATTTGACAATTACAAGTGCAGATCTTCAAGTTATAATTTGCAATAATAATTTGAAGCTATCAATTTTAAGTTCTGTATTTGACAATTACTATTTCAGATCTTCAAGTTATAATTAGAATTAATAATTAGAATTTGACAAATCTAAGTTCTGTAATTCACTATTACAAGTTCAGATCTTCAAGTTATAATTTACAATAATAATTAGAAGCTATCAATTTTAAGTTCTGTATTTGACAATTACAAGTTCAGATCTACAAGTTATAATTTGCACTAATAATTTGTATTTAACAATTAGAAGTTCTGTATTTGACAATTACAAGTTCAGATCTTCAAGTTATAATTTGAAATAATAATTAGAAGCTATCAATTTTAAGTTCTGTATTTGACAATTACTAGTTCAGATCCTCAAGTTATAATTTGAAATAATAATTTGAATTTAACAAATCTAAGTTCTGTAATTCACTATTACAAGTTCAGTTCTTCAAGTTATAATTTACAATAATAATTAGAAGCTATCAATTTTAAGTTCTGTATTTGACAATTACAAGTTCAGATCTTCAAGTTATAATTTGCACTAATAATTTGTATTTAACAATTAGAAGTTCTGTATTTGATAATTACAAGTTCAGACATTCAAGTTATAATTTGCAATAATAATTAGAAGCTATTAATTTTAAGTTCTGTATGTGACAATTACAAGTTCAGATCTTCAAGTTATAATTTGAAATAATAATTAGTAGCTATCAATTTTATGTTCTGTATTTGACAATTACAAGTTCAGATCTTCAAGTTATAATTTGCAATAATAATTAGAAGCTATCAATTTTAAGTTCTGTATTTGACAATTACAAGTTCAGATCTTCAAGTTATTATTTGCAATAATAATTAGAAGATATCAATTTTAAGTTCTGTATTTGACAATTACAAGTTCAGATCTTCAAGTTATAATTTACAATAATAATTAGAAGCTATCAATTTTAGGTTCTGTATTTGACAATTACAAGTTCAGATCTTCAAGTTATAATTTGCAATAATAATTAGAAGCTATCAATTTTAAGTTCTGTATTTGACAATTACTAGTTCAGATCTTCAATTTATAATTTGAAATAATAATTTGAATTTAACAAATCTAAGTTCTGTAATTCACTATTACAAGTTCAGATCTTCAAGTTATAATTTACAATAATAATTAGAAGCTATCAATTTTAAGTTCTGTATTTGACAATTACAAGTTCAGATCTTCAAGTTATAATTTGCACTAATAATTTGTATTTAACAATTAGAAGTTCTGTATTTGACAATTACAAGTTCAGATCTTCAAGTTATAATTTGAAATAATAATTAGAAGCTATCAATTTTAAGTTCTGTATTTGACAATTACTAGTTCAGATCCTCAAGTTATAATTTGAAATAATAATTTGAATTTAACAAATCTAAGTTCTGTAATTCACTATTACAAGTTCAGTTCTTCAAGTTATAATTTACAATAATAATTAGAAGCTATCAATTTTAAGTTCTGTATTTGACAATTACAAGTTCAGATCTTCAAGTTATAATTTGCACTAATAATTTGTAATTAACAATTAGAAGTTCTGTATTTGATAATTACAAGTTCAGACATTCAAGTTATAATTTGCAATAATAATTAGAAGCTATTAATTTTAAGTTCTGTATGTGACAATTACAAGTTCAGATCTTCAAGTTATAATTTGAAATAATAATTAGTAGCTATCAATTTTATGTTCTGTATTTGACAATTACAAGTTCAGATCTTCAAGTTATAATTTGCAATAATAATTAGAAGCTATCAATTTTAAGTTCTGTATTTGACAATTACAAGTTCAGATCTTCAAGTTATTATTTGCAATAATAATTAGAAGATATCAATTTTAAGTTCTGTATTTGACAATTACAAGTTCAGATCTTCAAGTTATAATTTACAATAATAATTAGAAGCTATCAATTTTAGGTTCTGTATTTGACAATTACAAGTTCAGATCTTCAAGTTATAATTTGCAATAATAATTAGAAGCTATCAATTTTAAGTTCTGTATTTGACAATTACTAGTTCAGATCTTCAATTTATAATTTGAAATAATAATTTGAATTTAACAAATCTAAGTTCTGTAATTCACTATTACAAGTTCAGATCTTCAAGTTATAATTTACAATAATAATTAGAAGCTATCAATTTTAAGTTCTGTATTTGACAATTACAAGTTCAGATCTTCAAGTTATAATTTGCACTAATAATTTGTATTTAACAATTAGAAGTTCTGTATTTGACAATTACAAGTTCAGATCTTCAAGTTATAATTTGCAATAATAATTAGAAGCTATTAATTTTAAGTTCTGTATTTGACAATTACTAGTTCAGATCTTCAAGTTATAATTTGCACTAATAATTTGTATTTAACAATTAGAAGTTCTGTATTTGACAATTACAAGTTCAGTTCTTTAAGTTATAATTTGCACTAATAATTTGTATTTAACAATTAGAAGTTCTGTATTTGACAATTACAAGTTCAGATCTTCAAGTTATAATTTGCAATAATAATTAGAAGCTATCAATTTTAAGTTCTGTATTTGACAATTACAAGTACAGATCTTGAAGTTATAATTTACAATAATAATTAGAAGCTATCAATTTTAAGTTCTGTATCTGACAATTACAAGTTCAGATCTTCAAGTTATAATTTGCAATAATAATTAGAAGCTATCAATTTTAAGTTCTGTATTTGACAATTACTAGTTCAGATCTTCAAGTTATAATTTGAAATAATAAATTGAATTTAACAAATCTAAGTTCTGTAATTCACTATTACAAGTTCAGTTCTTCAAGTTATAATTTACAATAATAATTAGAAGCTATCAATTTTAAGTTCTGTATTTGACAATTACAAGTTCAGATCTTCAAGTTATAATTTGCACTAATAATTTGTATTTAACAATTAGAAGTTCTGTATTTGACAATTACAAGTTCAGACATTCAAGTTATAATTTGCAATAATAATTAGAAGCTATTAATTTTAAGTTCTGTATTTGACAATTACAAGTTCAGATCTTCAAGTTATAATTTGAAATAATAATTAGTAGCTATCAATTTTATGTTCTGTATTTGACAATTACAAGTTCAGATCTTCAAGTTATAATTTGCAATAATAATTAGAAGCTATCAATTTTAAGTGCTGTATTTGACAATTACTAGTTCAGATCTTCAAGTTATAATTTGCACTAATAATTTGTATTTAACAATTAGAAGTTCTGTATTTGACAATTACAAGTTCAGATCTTCAAGTTATAATTTGCACTAATAATTTGTATTTAACAATTAGAAGTTCTGTATTTGACAATTACAAGTTCAGATCTTCAAGTTATAATTTGTAATAATAATTTGTATTTAACAATTCGAAGTTCTGTATTTGACTATTACAAGTTCAGATCATCAAGTTATAATTTGAATTATAATTATAAGCTATCAATTTTAAGTTCTGTATTTGACAATTACAAGTACAGATCTCCAAATTATTATTTGCAATAATAATTAGAAGCTATCAATTTTAAGTTCTGCATTTGACAATTACAAGTTCAGATCTTCAAGTTATAATTTGAATTATAATTATAAGCTATCAATTTTAAGTTCTGTATTTGACAATTACAAGTACAGATCTCCAAATTATTATTTGCAATAATAATTAGAAGCTATCAATTTTAAGTGCTGTATTTGACAATTACTAGTTCAGAACTTCAAGTTATTATTTGCAATAATAATTAGAAGATATCAATTTTAGGTTCTGTATTTGACAATTACAAGGTCAGATCTTCAAGTTATAATTTACAATAATAATTAGAAGCTATCAATTTTAAGTTCTGTATTTGACAATTACAAGTTCAGATCTTCAAGTTATGATTTGCAATAATAATTAGAAGCTATCAATTTTAAGTTCTGTATTTGACAATTACTAGTTCAGATCTTCAAGTTATAATTTGAAATAATAATTTGAATTTAACAAATCTAAGTTCTGTAATTCACTATTACAAGTTCAGATCTTCAAGTTATAATTTACAATAATGATTAGAAGCTATCAATTTTAAGTTCTGTATTTGACAATTGCAAGTTCAGATCTTCAAGTTATAATTTGCACTAATAATTTGTATTTAACATATAGAAGTTCTGTATTTGACAATTACAAGTTCAGATCTTCAAGTTATAATTTGCATTAATAATTAGAAGCTATTAATTTTAAGTTCTGTATTTGACAATTACAAGTTCAGATCTTCAAGTTATAATTCGAAATAATAATTAGAAGCTATAAATTTTATGTTCTGTATTTGACAATTACAAGTTCAGATCTTCAAGTTATAATTTGCAATAATAATTAGAAGCTATTAATTTTAAGTTCTGTATTTGACAATTACAAGTTGAGATCTTCAAGTTAAAATTTGAAATAATAATTAGAAGCTATCAATTTTATGTTCTGTATTTGACAATTACAAGTTCAGATCTTCAAGTTATAATTTGCAATAATAATTAGAAGCTATCAATTTTAAGTTCTGTATTTGACAATTACAAGTTCAGATCTTCAAGTTATAATTTGCAATAATAATTAGAAGCTATCAATTTTAAGTTCTGTATTTGACAATTACAAGTTCAGACATTCAAGTTATAATTTGCAATAATAATTAGAAGCCATTAATTTTAAGTTCTGTATTTGACAATTACAAGTTCAGATCTTCAAGTTATAATTTGAAATAATAATTAGTAGCTATCAATTTTATGTTCTGTATTTGACAATTACAAGTTCAGATCTTCAAGTTATAATTTGCAATAATAATTAGAAGCTATCAATTTTAAGTTCTGTATTTGACAATTACAAGTTCAGATCTTCAAGTTATTATTTGCAATAATAATTAGAAGATATCAATTTTAAGTTCTGTATTTGACAATTACAAGTTCAGATCTTCAAGTTATAATTTACAATAATAATTAGAAGCTATCAATTTTAAGTTCTGTATTTGACAATTACAAGTTCAGATCTTCAAGTTATAATTTGCACTAATAATTTGTATTTAACAATTAGAAGTTCTGTATTTGACAATTACAAGTTCAGATCTTCAAGTTATAATTTGCAATAATAATTAGAAGCTATTAATTTTAAGTTCTGTATTTGACAATTACTAGTTCAGATCTTCAAGTTATAATTTGCACTAATAATTTGTATTTAACAATTAGAAGTTCTGTATTTGACAATTACAAGTTCAGTTCTTTAAGTTATAATTTGCACTAATAATTTGTATTTAACAATTAGAAGTTCTGTATTTGACAATTACAAGTTCAGTTCTTTAAGTTATAATTTGCACTAATAATTTGTATTTAACAATTAGAAGTTCTGTATTTGACTATTACAAGTTCAGATCTTCAAGTTATAATTTGAATTATAATTATAAGCTATCAATTTTAAGTTCTGTATTTGACAATTACAAGTACAGATCTCCAAATTATTATTTGCAATAATAATTAGAAGCTATCAATTTTAAGTTCTGCATTTGACAATTACTAGTTCAGATCTTCAAGTTATTATTTGCAATAATAATTAGAAGCTATTAATTTTAAGTTCTGTATTTGACAATTACAAGTGCAGATCTTCAAGTTATAATTTGCAATAATAATTAGAAGCTATCAATTTTAAGTTCTGTATTTGACAATTACTATTTCAGATCTTCAAGTTATAATTAGAATTAATAATTAGAATTTGATAAATCTAAGTTCTGTAATTCACTATTACAAGTTCAGATCTTCAAGTTATAATTTACAATAATAATTAGAAGCTATCAATTTTAAGTTCTGTATTTGACAATTACAAGTTCAGATCTACAAGTTATAATTTGCACTAATAATTTGTATTTAACAATTAGAAGTTCTGTATTTGACAATTACAAGTTCAGATCTTCAAGTTATAATTTGAAATAATAATTAGAAGCTATCAATTTTAAGTTCTGTATTTGACAATTACTAGTTCAGATCCTCAAGTTATAATTTGAAATAATAATTTGAATTTAACAAATCTAAGTTCTGTAATTCACTATTACAAGTTCAGTTCTTCAAGTTATAATTTACAATAATAATTAGAAGCTATCAATTTTAAGTTCTGTATTTGACAATTACAAGTTCAGATCTTCAAGTTATAATTTGCACTAATAATTTGTATTTAACAATTAGAAGTTCTGTATTTGATAATTACTAGTTCAGACATTCAAGTTATAATTTGCAATAATAATTAGAAGCTATTAATTTTAAGTTCTGTATTTGACAATTACAAGTTCAGATCTTCAAGTTATAATTTGAAATAATAATTAGTAGCTATCAATTTTATGTTCTGTATTTGACAATTACAAGTTCAGATCTTCAAGTTATAATTTGCATTAATAATTAGAAGCTATCAATTTTAAGTTCTGTATTTGACAATTACAAGTTCAGATCATCAAGTTATTATTTGCAATAATAATTACAAGATATCAATTTTAAGTTCTGTATTTGACAATTACAAGTTCAGATCTTCAAGTTATAATTTACAATAATAATTAGAAGCTATCAATTTTAGGTTCTGTATTTGACAATTACAAGTTCAGATCTTCAAGTTATAATTTGCAATAATAATTAGAAGCTATCAATTTTAAGTTCTGTATTTGACAATTACTAGTTCAGATCTTCAATTTATAATTTGAAATAATAATTTGAATTTAACAAATCTAAGTTCTGTAATTCACTATTACAAGTTCAGATCTTCAAGTTATAATTTACAATAATAATTAGAAGCTATCAATTTTAAGTTCTGTATTTGACAATTACAAGTTCAGATCTTCAAGTTATAATTTGCACTAATAATTTGTATTTAACAATTAGAAGTTCTGTATTTGACAATTACAAGTTCAGATCTTCAAGTTATAATTTGCAATAATAATTAGAAGCTATTAATTTTAAGTTCTGTATTTGACAATTACTAGTTCAGATCTTCAAGTTATAATTTGCACTAATAATTTGTATTTAACAATTAGAAGTTCTGTATTTGACAATTACAAGTTCAGTTCTTTAAGTTATAATTTGCACTAATAATTTGTATTTAACAATTAGAAGTTCTGTATTTGACAATTACAAGTTCAGATCTTCAAGTTATAATTTGCAATAATAATTAGAAGCTATCAATTTTAAGTTCTGTATTTGACAATTACAAGTACAGATCTTGAAGTTATAATTTACAATAATAATTAGAAGCTATCAATTTTAAGTTCTGTATCTGACAATTACAAGTTCAGATCTTCAAGTTATAATTTGCAATAATAATTAGAAGCTATCAATTTTAAGTTCTGTATTTGACAATTACTAGTTCAGATCTTCAAGTTATAATTTGAAATAATAAATTGAATTTAACAAATCTAAGTTCTGTAATTCACTATTACAAGTTCAGTTCTTCAAGTTATAATTTACAATAATAATTAGAAGCTATCAATTTTAAGTTCTGTATTTGACAATTACAAGTTCAGATCTTCAAGTTATAATTTGCACTAATAATTTGTATTTAACAATTAGAAATTCTGTATTTGACAATTACAAGTTCAGACATTCAAGTTATAATTTGCAATAATAATTAGAAGCTATTAATTTTAAGTTCTGTATTTGACAATTACAAGTTCAGATCTTCAAGTTATAATTTGAAATAATAATTAGTAGCTATCAATTTTATGTTCTGTATTTGACAATTACAAGTTCAGATCTTCAAGTTATAATTTGCAATAATAATTAGAAGCTATCAATTTTAAGTGCTGTATTTGACAATTACTAGTTCAGATCTTCAAGTTATAATTTGCACTAATAATTTGTATTTAACAATTAGAAGTTCTGTATTTGACAATTACAAGTTCAGATCTTCAAGTTATAATTTGCACTAATAATTTGTATTTAACAATTAGAAGTTCTGTATTTGACAATTACAAGTTCAGATCTTCAAGTTATAATTTGTAATAATAATTTGTATTTAACAATTCGAAGTTCTGTATTTGACTATTACAAGTTCAGATCATCAAGTTATAATTTGAATTATAATTATAAGCTATCAATTTTAAGTTCTGTATTTGACAATTACAAGTACAGATCTCCAAATTATTATTTGCAATAATAATTAGAAGCTATCAATTTTAAGTTCTGCATTTGACAATTACAAGTTCAGATCTTCAAGTTATAATTTGAATTATAATTATAAGCTATCAATTTTAAGTTCTGTATTTGACAATTACAAGTACAGATCTCCAAATTATTATTTGCAATAATAATTAGAAGCTATCAATTTTAAGTGCTGTATTTGACAATTACTAGTTCAGAACTTCAAGTTATTATTTGCAATAATAATTAGAAGATATCAATTTTAGGTTCTGTATGTGACAATTACAAGGTCAGATCTTCAAGTTATAATTTACAATAATAATTAGAAGCTATCAATTTTAAGTTCTGTATTTGACAATTACAAGTTCAGATCTTCAAGTTATGATTTGCAATAATAATTAGAAGCTATCAATTTTAAGTTCTGTATTTGACAATTACTAGTTCAGATCTTCAAGTTATAATTTGAAATAATAATTTGAATTTAACAAATCTAAGTTCTGTAATTCACTATTACAAGTTCAGATCTTCAAGTTATAATTTACAATAATGATTAGAAGCTATCAATTTTAAGTTCTGTATTTGACAATTGCAAGTTCAGATCTTCAAGTTATAATTTGCACTAATAATTTGTATTTAACATATAGAAGTTCTGTATTTGACAATTACAAGTTCAGATCTTCAAGTTATAATTTGCATTAATAATTAGAAGCTATTAATTTTAAGTTCTGTATTTGACAATTACAAGTTCAGATCTTCAAGTTATAATTCGAAATAATAATTAGAAGCTATAAATTTTATGTTCTGTATTTGACAATTACAAGTTCAGATCTTCAAGTTATAATTTGCAATAATAATTAGAAGCTATTAATTTTAAGTTCTGTATTTGACAATTACAAGTTGAGATCTTCAAGTTAAAATTTGAAATAATAATTAGAAGCTATCAATTTTATGTTCTGTATTTGACAATTACAAGTTCAGATCTTCAAGTTATAATTTGCAATAATAATTAGAAGCTATCAATTTTAAGTTCTGTATTTGACAATTACAAGTTCAGATCTTCAAGTTATAATTTGCAATAATAATTAGAAGCTATCAATTTTAAGTTCTGTATTTGACAATTACAAGTTCAGACATTCAAGTTATAATTTGCAATAATAATTAGAAGCCATTAATTTTAAGTTCTGTATTTGACAATTACAAGTTCAGATCTTCAAGTTATAATTTGAAATAATAATTAGTAGCTATCAATTTTATGTTCTGTATTTGACAATTACAAGTTCAGATCTTCAAGTTATAATTTGCAATAATAATTAGAAGCTATCAATTTTAAGTTCTGTATTTGACAATTACAAGTTCAGATCTTCAAGTTATTATTTGCAATAATAATTAGAAGATATCAATTTTAAGTTCTGTATTTGACAATTACAAGTTCAGATCTTCAAGTTATAATTTACAATAATAATTAGAAGCTATCAATTTTAAGTTCTGTATTTGACAATTACAAGTTCAGATCTTCAAGTTATAATTTGCACTAATAATTTGTATTTAACAATTAGAAGTTCTGTATTTGACAATTACAAGTTCAGATCTTCAAGTTATAATTTGCAATAATAATTAGAAGCTATTAATTTTAAGTTCTGTATTTGACAATTACTAGTTCAGATCTTCAAGTTATAATTTGCACTAATAATTTGTATTTAACAATTAGAAGTTCTGTATTTGACAATTACAAGTTCAGTTCTTTAAGTTATAATTTGCACTAATAATTTGTATTTAACAATTAGAAGTTCTGTATTTGACAATTACAAGTTCAGATCTTCAAGTTATAATTTGCAATAATAATTAGAAGCTATCAATTTTAAGTTCTGTATTTGACAATTACAAGTACAGATCTTGAAGTTATAATTTACAATAATAATTAGAAGCTATCAATTTTAAGTTCTGTATCTGACAATTACAAGTTCAGATCTTCAAGTTATAATTTGCAATAATAATTAGAAGCTATCAATTTTAAGTTCTGTATTTGACAATTACTAGTACAGATCTTCAAGTTATAATTTGAAATAATAAATTGAATTTAACAAATCTAAGTTCTGTAATTCACTATTACAAGTTCAGTTCTTCAAGTTATAATTTACAATAATAATTAGAAGCTATCAATTTTAAGTTCTGTATTTGACAATTACAAGTTCAGATCTTCAAGTTATAATTTGCACTAATAATTTGTATTTAACAATTAGAAGTTCTGTATTTGACAATTACAAGTTCAGACATTCAAGTTATAATTTGCAATAATAATTAGAAGCTATTAATTTTAAGTTCTGTATTTGACAATTACAAGTTCAGATCTTCAAGTTATAATTTGAAATAATAATTAGTAGCTATCAATTTTATGTTCTGTATTTGACAATTACAAGTTCAGATCTTCAAGTTATAATTTGCAATAATAATTAGAAGCTATCAATTTTAAGTGCTGTATTTGACAATTACTAGTTCAGATCTTCAAGTTATAATTTGCACTAATAATTTGTATTTAACAATTAGAAGTTCTGTATTTGACAATTACAAGTTCAGATCTTCAAGTTATAATTTGCACTAATAATTTGTATTTAACAATTAGAAGTTCTGTATTTGACAATTACAAGTTCAGATCTTCAAGTTATAATTTGCAATAATAATTTGTATTTAACAATTAGAAGTTCTGTATTTGACTATTACAAGTTCAGATCATCAAGTTATAATTTGAATTATAATTATAAGCTATCAATTTTAAGTTCTGTATTTGACAATTACAAGTACAGATCTCCAAATTATTATTTGCAATAATAATTAGAAGCTATCAATTTTAAGTTCTGCATTTGACAATTACAAGTTCAGATCTTCAAGTTATAATTTGAATTATAATTATAAGCTATCAATTTTAAGTTCTGTATTTGACAATTACAAGTACAGATCTCCAAATTATTATTTGCAATAATAATTAGAAGCTATCAATTTTAAGTGCTGTATTTGACAATTACTAGTTCAGAACTTCAAGTTATTATTTGCAATAATAATTAGAAGATATCAATTTTAGGTTCTGTATTTGACAATTACAAGGTCAGATCTTCAAGTTATAATTTACAATAATAATTAGAAGCTATCAATTTTAAGTTCTGTATTTGACAATTACAAGTTCAGATCTTCAAGTTATGATTTGCAATAATAATTAGAAGCTATCAATTTTAAGTTCTGTATTTGACAATTACTAGTTCAGATCTTCAAGTTATAATTTGAAATAATAATTTGAATTTAACAAATCTAAGTTCTGTAATTCACTATTACAAGTTCAGATCTTCAAGTTATAATTTACAATAATGATTAGAAGCTATCAATTTTAAGTTCTGTATTTGACAATTGCAAGTTCAGATCTTCAAGTTATAATTTGCACTAATAATTTGTATTTAACAATTAGAAGTTCTGTATTTGACAATTACAAGTTCAGATCTTCAAGTTATAATTTGCATTAATAATTAGAAGCTATTAATTTTAAGTTCTGTATTTGACAATTACAAGTTCAGATCTTCAAGTTATAATTCGAAATAATAATTAGAAGCTATTAATTTTAAGTTCTGTATTTGACAATTACTAGTTCAGATCTTCAAGTTATAATTTGCACTAATAATTTGTATTTAACAATTAGAAGTTCTGTATTTGACAATTACAAGTTCAGTTCTTTAAGTTATAATTTGCACTAATAATTTGTATTTAACAATTAGAAGTTCTGTATTTGACAATTACAAGTTCAGATCTTCAAGTTATAATTTGCAATAATAATTAGAAGCTATCAATTTTAAGTTCTGTATTTGACAATTACAAGTACAGATCTTGAAGTTATAATTTACAATAATAATTAGAAGCTATCAATTTTAAGTTCTGTATCTGACAATTACAAGTTCAGATCTTCAAGTTATAATTTGCAATAATAATTAGAAGCTATCAATTTTAAGTTCTGTATTTGACAATTACTAGTTCAGATCTTCAAGTTATAATTTGAAATAATAAATTGAATTTAACAAATCTAAGTTCAGTAATTCACTATTACAAGTTCAGTTCTTCAAGTTATAATTTACAATAATAATTAGAAGCTATCAATTTTAAGTTCTGTATTTGACAATTACAAGTTCAGATCTTCAAGTTATAATTTGCACTAATAATTTGTATTTAACAATTAGAAGTTCTGTATTTGACAATTACAAGTTCAGACATTCAAGTTATAATTTGCAATAATAATTAGAAGCTATCAATTTTAAGTTCTGTATTTGACAATTACTAGTTCAGATCTTCAAGTTATAATTTGAAATAATAATTTGAATTTAACAAATCTAAGTTCTGTAATTCACTATTACAAGTTCAGATCTTCAAGTTATAATTTACAATAATGATTAGAAGCTATCAATTTTAAGTTCTGTATTTGACAATTGCAAGTTCAGATCTTCAAGTTATAATTTGCACTAATAATTTGTATTTAACAATTAGAAGTTCTGTATTTGACAATTACAAGTTCAGATCTTCAAGTTATAATTTGCATTAATAATTAGAAGCTATTAATTTTAAGTTCTGTATTTGACAATTACAAGTTCAGATCTTCAAGTTATAATTCGAAATAATAATTAGAAGCTATAAATTTTATGTTCTGTATTTGACAATTACTAGTTCAGATCTTCAAGTTATAATTTGCAATAATAATTAGAAGCTATCAATTGTAAGTGCTGTATTTGACAATTACTAGTTCAGATCTTCAAGTTATAATTTGCACTTATAATTTGTATTTAACAATTAGAAGTTCTGTGTTTTACAATTACAAGTTCAGACCTTCAAGTTATGATTTGCACTAATAATTTGTATTTAACAGTTAGAAGTTCTGTATTTGACTATTACAAGTTCAGATCTTCAAATTATTATTTGCAATCTTAGTTTGAATTTAACCATTCGAAGTTCTGTATTTACCTATTACAGGTTCAGATCTTCAAGTAATAATTTGCACTAATAATTTGTATTTAACAATTCGAAGTTCTGTATTTGACTATTACAAGTTCAGATCTTCAAGTTATAATTTGAATTATAATTATAAGCTATCAATTTTAAGTTCTGTATTTGACAATTACAAGTACAGATCTCCAAATTATTATTTGCAATAATAATTAGTAGCTATCAATTTTAAGTTCTGCATTTGACAATTACAAGTTCAGATCTTCAAGTTATTATTTGCAATAATAATTAGAAGCTATTAATTTTAAGTTCTGTATTTGACAATTACAAGTGCAGATCTTCAAGTTATAATTTGCAATAATAATTAGAAGCTATCAATTTTAAGTTCTGTATTTGACAATTACTAGTTCAGTTCTTCAAGTTATAATTAGAATTAATAATTAGAATTTGCAAATCTAAGTTCTGTAATTCACTATTACAAGTTCAGATCTTCAAGTTATAATTTACAATAATGATTAGAAGCTATCGATTTTAAGTTCTGTATTTGACAATTACAAGTTCAGATCTTCAAGTTATAATTTGCACTAATAATTTGTATTTAACAATTAGAAGTTCTGTATTTGACAATTACAAGTTCAGATCTTCAAGTTATAATTTGCAATAATAATTACAAGCTATTAATTTTAAGTTCTGTATTTGACAATTACAAGTTCAGATCTTCAAGTTATAATTCGAAATAATAA
The DNA here is from genome assembly GCA_963170105.1 of Cantharis lateralis. NCBI lineage: Eukaryota > Metazoa > Arthropoda > Insecta > Coleoptera > Cantharidae > Cantharis > Cantharis lateralis. The sequence continues at coordinate 31,677,413 of OY720625.1, read as the reverse complement.
TTAGAAGCTATCAATTTTATGTTCTGTATTTGACAATTACAAGTTCAGATCTTCAAGTTATAATTTGCAATAATAATTAGGAGCTATCAATTGTAAGTGCTGTATTTGACAATTACTAGTTCAGATCTTCAAGTTATAATTTGCACTTATAATTTGTATTTAACAATTAGAAGTTCTGTGTTTTACAATTACAAGTTCAGATCTTCAAGTTATGATTTGCACTAATAATTTGAATTAACAGTTAGAAGTTCTGTATTTGACTATTACAAGTTCAGATCTTCAAATTATTATTTGCAATCTTAGTTTGAATTTAACCATTCGAAGTTCTGTATTTACCTATTACAGGTTCAGATCTTCAAGTAATAATTTGCACTAATAATTTGTATTTAACAATTCGAAGTTCTGTATTTGACTATTACAAGTTCAGATCTTCAAGTTATAATTTGAATTATAATTATAAGCTATCAATTTTAAGTTCTGTATTTGACAATTACAAGTACAGATCTCCAAATTATTATTTGCAATAATAATTGGAAGCTATCAATTTTAAGTTCTGCATTTGACAATTACTAGTTCAGATCTTCAAGTTATTATTTGCAATAATAATTAGAAGCTATTAATTTTAAGTTCTGTATTTGACAATTACAAGTGCAGATCTTCAAGTTATAATTTGCAATAATAATTAGAAGCTATCAATTTTAAGTTCTGTATTTGACAATTACTATTTCAGATCTTCAAGTTATAATTAGAATTAATAATTAGAATTTGACAAATCTAAGTTCTGTAATTCACTATTACAAGTTCAGATCTTCAAGTTATAATTTACAATAATAATTAGAAGCTATCAATTTTAAGTTCTGTATTTGACAATTACAAGTTCAGATCTACAAGTTATAATTTGCACTAATAATTTGTATTTAACAATTAGAAGTTCTGTATTTGACAATTACAAGTTCAGATCTTCAAGTTATAATTTGAAATAATAATTAGAAGCTATCAATTTTAAGTTCTGTATTTGACAATTACTAGTTCAGATCCTCAAGTTATAATTTGAAATAATAATTTGAATTTAACAAATCTAAGTTCTGTAATTCACTATTACAAGTTCAGTTCTTCAAGTTATAATTTACAATAATAATTAGAAGCTATCAATTTTAAGTTCTGTATTTGACAATTACAAGTTCAGATCTTCAAGTTATAATTTGCACTAATAATTTGTATTTAACAATTAGAAGTTCTGTATTTGATAATTACAAGTTCAGACATTCAAGTTATAATTTGCAATAATAATTAGAAGCTATTAATTTTAAGTTCTGTATTTGACAATTACAAGTTCAGATCTTCAAGTTATAATTTGAAATAATAATTAGTAGCTATCAATTTTATGTTCTGTATTTGACAATTACAAGTTCAGATCTTCAAGTTATAATTTGCAATAATAATTAGAAGCTATCAATTTTAAGTTCTGTATTTGACAATTACAAGTTCAGATCTTCAAGTTATTATTTGCAATAATAATTAGAAGATATCAATTTTAAGTTCTGTATTTGACAATTACAAGTTCAGATCTTCAAGTTATAATTTACAATAATAATTAGAAGCTATCAATTTTAGGTTCTGTATTTGACAATTACAAGTTCAGATCTTCAAGTTATAATTTGCAATAATAATTAGAAGCTATCAATTTTAAGTTCTGTATTTGACAATTACTAGTTCAGATCTTCAATTTATAATTTGAAATAATAATTTGAATTTAACAAATCTAAGTTCTGTAATTCACTATTACAAGTTCAGATCTTCAAGTTATAATTTACAATAATAATTAAAAGCTATCAATTTTAAGTTCTGTATTTGACAATTACAAGTTCAGATCTTCAAGTTATAATTTGCACTAATAATTTGTATTTAACAATTAGAAGTTCTGTATTTGACAATTACAAGTTCAGATCTTCAAGTTATAATTTGCAATAATAATTAGAAGCTATTAATTTTAAGTTCTGTATTTGACAATTACTAGTTCAGATCTTCAAGTTATAATTTGCACTAATAATTTGTATTTAACAATTAGAAGTTCTGTATTTGACAATTACAAGTTCAGTTCTTTAAGTTATAATTTGCACTAATAATTTGTATTTAACAATTAGAAGTTCTGTATTTGACAATTACAAGTTCAGATCTTCAAGTTATAATTTGCAATAATAATTAGAAGCTATCAATTTTAAGTTCTGTATTTGACAATTACAAGTACAGATCTTGAAGTTATAATTTACAATAATAATTAGAAGCTATCAATTTTAAGTTCTGTATCTGACAATTACAAGTTCAGATCTTCAAGTTATAATTTGCAATAATAATTAGAAGCTATCAATTTTAAGTTCTGTATTTGACAATTACTAGTTCAGATCTTCAAGTTATAATTTGAAATAATAAATTGAATTTAACAAATCTAAGTTCTGTAATTCACTATTACAAGTTCAGTTCTTCAAGTTATAATTTACAATAATAATTAGAAGCTATCAATTTTAAGTTCTGTATTTGACAATTACAAGTTCAGATCTTCAAGTTATAATTTGCACTAATAATTTGTATTTAACAATTAGAAGTTCTGTATTTGACAATTACAAGTTCAGACATTCAAGTTATAATTTGCAATAATAATTAGAAGCTATTAATTTTAAGTTCTGTATTTGACAATTACAAGTTCAGATCTTCAAGTTATAATTTGAAATAATAATTAGTAGCTATCAATTTTATGTTCTGTATTTGACAATTACAAGTTCAGATCTTCAAGTTATAATTTGCAATAATAATTAGAAGCTATCAATTTTAAGTGCTGTATTTGACAATTACTAGTTCAGATCTTCAAGTTATAATTTGCACTAATAATTTGTATTTAACAATTAGAAGTTCTGTATTTGACAATTACAAGTTCAGATCTTCAAGTTATAATTTGCACTAATAATTTGTATTTAACAATTAGAAGTTCTGTATTTGACAATTACAAGTTCAGATCTTCAAGTTATAATTTGTAATAATAATTTGTATTTAACAATTCGAAGTTCTGTATTTGACTATTACAAGTTCAGATCATCAAGTTATAATTTGAATTATAATTATAAGCTATCAATTTTAAGTTCTGTATTTGACAATTACAAGTACAGATCTCCAAATTATTATTTGCAATAATAATTAGAAGCTATCAATTTTAAGTTCTGCATTTGACAATTACAAGTTCAGATCTTCAAGTTATAATTTGAATTATAATTATAAGCTATCAATTTTAAGTTCTGTATTTGACAATTACAAGTACAGATCTCCAAATTATTATTTGCAATAATAATTAGAAGCTATCAATTTTAAGTGCTGTATTTGACAATTACTAGTTCAGAACTTCAAGTTATTATTTGCAATAATAATTAGAAGATATTAATTTTAGGTTCTGTATTTGACAATTACAAGGTCAGATCTTCAAGTTATAATTTACAATAATAATTAGAAGCTATCAATTTTAAGTTCTGTATTTGACAATTACAAGTTCAGATCTTCAAGTTATGATTTGCAATAATAATTAGAAGCTATCAATTTTAAGTTCTGTATTTGACAATTACTAGTTCAGATCTTCAAGTTATAATTTGAAATAATAATTTGAATTTAACAAATCTAAGTTCTGTAATTCACTATTACAAGTTCAGATCTTCAAGTTATAATTTACAATAATGATTAGAAGCTATCAATTTTAAGTTCTGTATTTGACAATTGCAAGTTCAGATCTTCAAGTTATAATTTGCACTAATAATTTGTATTTAACATATAGAAGTTCTGTATTTGACAATTACAAGTTCAGATCTTCAAGTTATAATTTGCATTAATAATTAGAAGCTATTAATTTTAAGTTCTGTATTTGACAATTACAAGTTCAGATCTTCAAGTTATAATTCGAAATAATAATTAGAAGCTATAAATTTTATGTTCTGTATTTGACAATTACAAGTTCAGATCTTCAAGTTATAATTTGCAATAATAATTAGAAGCTATCAATTGTAAGTGCTGTATTTGACAATTACTAGTTCAGATCTTCAAGTTATAATTACCTATTACAGGTTCAGATCTTCAAGTAATAATTTGCACTAATAATTTGTATTTAACAATTCGAAGTTCTGTATTTGACTATTACAAGTTCAGATCTTCAAGTTATAATTTGAATTATAATTATAAGCTATCAATTTTAAGTTCTGTATTTGACAATTACAAGTACAGATCTCCAAATTATTATTTGCAATAATAATTAGAAGCTATCAATTTTAAGTTCTGCATTTGACAATTACAAGTTCAGATCTTCAAGTTATTATTTGCAATAATAATTAGAAGCTATTAATTTTAAGTTCTGTATTTGACAATTACAAGTGCAGATCTTCAAGTTATAATTTGCAATAATAATTAGAAGCTATCAATTGTAAGTGCTGTATTTGACAATTACTAGTTCAGATCTTCAAGTTATAATTTGCACTTATAATTTGTATTTAACAATTAGAAGTTCTGTATTTGACAATTACAAGTTCAGATCTTCAAGTTATAATTTGCACTAATAATTTGTATTTAACAATTAGAAGTTCTGTATTTGACAATTACAAGGTCAGATCTTCAAGTTATAATTTGCAATAATAATTAGAAGCTATCAATTTTAAGTTCTGTATTTGACAATTACTAGTTCAGATCTTCAAGTTATAATTTGCACTAATAATTTGTATTTAACAATTAGAAGTTCGGTATTTGACTATTACAAGTTCAGATCTTCGAATTATTATTTGCAATCTTAGTTAGAATTAAACAATTCGAAGTTCTGTATTTACCTATTACAGGTTCAGTTCTTCAAGTTATAATTTGCAATCACAATTTGTATTTAACAATGCTAAGTTGCGTATTTGTCTATTACAAGTTCAGATCTTCAAATTATAATTTGCAATAATAATTAGAAGCTATCAATTTTAAGTTCTGTATTTGACAATTACTAGTTCAGATCTTCAAGTTATAATTTGCACTAATAATTTGTATTTAACAATTCGAAGTTCTGTATTTGACTATTACAAGTTCAGATCTTCAAGTTATAATTTGAATTATAATTATAAGCTATCAATTTTAAGTTCTGTATTTGACAATTACAAGTACAGATCTCCAAATTATTATTTGCAATAATAATTAGAAGCTATCAATTTTAAGTTCTGCATTTGACAATTACAAGTTCAGATCTTCAAGTTATTATTTGCAATAATAATTAGAAGCTATTAATTTTAAGTTCTGTATTTGACAATTACAAGTGCAGATCTTCAAGTTATAATTTGCAATAATAATTAGAAGCTATCAATTTTAAGTTCTGTATTTGACAATTACTAGTTCAGATCTTCAAGTTATAATTAGAATTAATAATTAGAATTTGACAAATCTAAGTTCTGTAATTCACTATTACAAGTTCAGATCTTCAAGTTATAATTTACAATAATAATTAGAAGCTATCAATTTTAAGTTCTGTATTTGACAATTACAAGTTCAGATCTACAAGTTATAATTTGCACTAATAATTTGTATTTAACAATTAGAAGTTCTGTATTTGACAATTACAAGTTCAGATCTTCAAGTTATAATTTGAAATAATAATTAGAAGCTATCAATTTTAAGTTCTGTATTTGACAATTACTAGTTCAGATCCTCAAGTTATAATTTGAAATAATAATTTGAATTTAACAAATCTAAGTTCTGTAATTCACTATTACAAGTTCAGTTCTTCAAGTTATAATTTACAATAATAATTAGAAGCTATCAATTTTAAGTTCTGTATTTGACAATTACAAGTTCAGATCTTCAAGTTATAATTTGCACTAATAATTTGTATTTAACAATTAGAAGTTCTGTATTTGACAATTACAAGTTCAGACATTCAAGTTATAATTTGCAATAATAATTAGAAGCTATTAATTTTAAGTTCTGTATTTGACAATTACAAGTTCAGATCTTCAAGTTATAATTTGAAATAATAATTAGTAGCTATCAATTTTATGTTCTGTATTTGACAATTACAAGTTCAGATCTTCAAGTTATAATTTGCAATAATAATTAGAAGCTATCAATTTTAAGTGCTGTATTTGACAATTACTAGTTCAGATCTTCAAGTTATAATTTGCACTAATAATTATTATTTAACAATTAGAAGTTCTGTATTTGACAATTACAAGTTCAGATCTTCAAGTTATAATTTGCAATAATAATTTGTATTTAACAATTAGAAGTTCTGTATTTGACAATTGCAAGTTCAGATCTTCAAGTTATAATTTGCAATAATAATTAGAAGCTATCAATTTTAAGTTCTGTATTTGACAATTACTAGTTCAGATCTTCAAGTTATAATTTGCACTAATAATTTGTATTTAACAATTAGAAGTTCGGTATTTGACTATTACAAGTTCAGATCTTCGAATTATTATTTGCAATCTTAGTTAGAATTAAACAATTCGAAGTTCTGTATTTACCTATTACAGGTTCAGATCTTCAAGTTATAATTTGCAATCACAATTTGTATTTAACAATGCTAAGTTGCGTATTTGTCTATTACAAGTTCAGATCTTCAAATTATAATTTGCAATAATAATTAGAAGCTATCAATTTTAAGTGCTGTATTTGACAATTACTAGTTCAGATCTTCAAGTTATAATTTGAAATAATAATTTGAATTTAACAAATCTAAGTTCTGTAATTCACTATTACAAGTTCAGATCTTCAAGTTATAATTTACAATAATGATTAGAAGCTATCGATTTTAAGTTCTATATTTGACAATTACAAGTTCAGATCTTCAAGTTATAATTTGCACTAATAATTTGTATTTAACAATTAGAAGTTCTGTATTTGACAATTACAAGTTCAGATCTTCAAGTTATAATTTGCAATAATAATTACAAGCTATTAATTTTAAGTTCTGTATTTGACAATTACAAGTTCAGATCTTCAAGTTATAATTCGAAATAATAATTAGAAGCTATCAATTTTATGTTCTGTATTTGACAATTACAAGTTCAGATCTTCAAGTTATAATTTGCAATAATAATTAGAAGCTATCAATTGTAAGTGCTGTATTTGACAATTACTAGTTCAGATCTTCAAGTTATAATTTGCACTTATAATTTGTATTTAACAATTAGAAGTTCTGTGTTTTACAATTACAAGTTCAGATCTTCAAGTTATGATTTGCACTAATAATTTGAATTAACAGTTAGAAGTTCTGTATTTGACTATTACAAGTTCAGATCTTCAAATTATTATTTGCAATCTTAGTTTGAATTTAACCATTCGAAGTTCTGTATTTACCTATTACAGGTTCAGATCTTCAAGTAATAATTTGCACTAATAATTTGTATTTAACAATTCGAAGTTCTGTATTTGACTATTACAAGTTCAGATCTTCAAGTTATAATTTGAATTATAATTATAAGCTATCAATTTTAAGTTCTGTATTTGACAATTACAAGTACAGATCTCCAAATTATTATTTGCAATAATAATTAGAAGCTGTCAATTTTAAGTTCTGCATTTGACAATTACAAGTTCAGATCTTCAAGTTATTATTTGCAATAATAATTAGAAGCTATTAATTTTAAGTTCTGTATTTGACAATTACAAGTGCAGATCTTCAAGTTATAATTTGCAATAATAATTAGAAGCTATCAATTTTAAGTTCTGTATTTGACAATTACTAGTTCAGATCTTCAAGTTATAATTAGAATTAATAATTAGAATTTGACAAATCTAAGTTCTGTAATTCACTATTACAAGTTCAGATCTTCAAGTTATAATTTACAATAATAATTAGAAGCTATCAATTTTAAGTTCTGTATTTGACAATTACAAGTTCAGATCTACAAGTTATAATTTGCACTAATAATTTGTATTTAACAATTAGAAGTTCTGTATTTGACAATTACAAGTTCAGATCTTCAAGTTATAATTTGAAATAATAATTAGAAGCTATCAATTTTAAGTTCTGTATTTGACAATTACTAGTTCAGATCCTAAAGTTATAATTTGAAATAATAATTTGAATTTAACAAATCTAAGTTCTGTAATTCACTATTACAAGTTCAGTTCTTCAAGTTATAATTTACAATAATAATTAGAAGCTATCAATTTTAAGTTCTGTATTTGACAATTACAAGTTCAGATCTTCAAGTTATAATTTGTAATAATAATTTGTATTTAACAATAAGAAGTTCTGTATTTGACAATTACAAGTTCAGACATTCAAGTTATAATTTGCAATAATAATTAGAAGCTATTAATTTTAAGTTCTGTATTTGACAATTACAAGTTCAGATCTTCAAGTTATAATTTGAAATAATAATTAGTAGCTATCAATTTTATGTTCTGTATTTGACAATTACAAGTTCAGATCTTCAAGTTATAATTTGCAATAATAACTAGAAGCTATCAATTTTAAGTTCTGTATTTGACAATTACAAGTTCAGATCTTCAAGTTATTATTTGCAATAATAATTAGAAGATATCAATTTTAAGTTCTGTATTTGACAATTACAAGTTCAGATCTTCAAGTTATAATTTACAATAATAATTAGAAGCTATCAATTTTAAGTTCTGTATTTGACAATTACAAGTTCAGATCTTCAAGTTATAATTTGCAATAATAATTAGAAGCTATCAATTTTAAGTTCTGTATTTGACAATTACTAGTTCAGATCTTCAATTTATAATTTGAAATAATAATTTGAATTTAACAAATCTAAGTTCTGTAATTCACTATTACAAGTTCAGATCTTCAAGTTATAATTTACAATAATAATTAGAAGCTATCAATTTTAAGTTCTGTATTTGACAATTACAAGTTCAGATCTTCAAGTTATAATTTGCACTAATAATTTGTATTTAACAATTAGAAGTTCTGTATTTGACAATTACAAGTTCAGATCTTCAAGTTATAATTTGCAATAATAATTAGAAGCTATTAATTTTATGTTCTGTATTTGACATACTAGTTCAGATCTTCAAGTTATAATTTGCACTAATAATTTGTATTTAACAATTAGAAGTTCTGTATTTGACAATTACAAGTTCAGTTCTTTAAGTTATAATTTGCACTAATAATTTGTATTTAACAATTAGAAGTTCTGTATTTGACAATTACAAGTTCAGATCTTCAAGTTATAATTTGCAATAATAATTAGAAGCTATCAATTTTAAGTTCTGTATTTGACAATTACAAGTACAGATCTTGAAGTTATAATTTACAATAATAATTAGAAGCTATCAATTTTAAGTTCTGTATCTGACAATTACAAGTTCAGATCTTCAAGTTATAATTTGCAATAATAATTAGAAGCTATCAATTTTAAGTTCTGTATTTGACAATTACTAGTTCAGATCTTCAAGTTATAATTTGAAATAATAAATTGAATTTAACAAATCTAAGGTCTGTAATTCACTATTACAAGTTCAGTTCTTCAAGTTATAATTTACAATAATAATTAGAAGCTATCAATTTTAAGTTCTGTATTTGACAATTACAAGTTCAGATCTTCAAGTTATAATTTGCACTAATAATTTGTATTTAACAATTAGAAGTTCTGTATTTGACAATTACAAGTTCAGACATTCAAGTTATAATTTGCAATAATAATTAGAAGCTATTAATTTTAAGTTCTGTATTTGACAATTACAAGTTCAGATCTTCAAGTTATAATTTGAAATAATAATTAGTAGCTATCAATTTTATGTTCTGTATTTGACAATTACAAGTCCAGATCTTCAAGTTATAATTTGCAATAATAATTAGAAGCTATCAATTTTAAGTTCTGTATTTGACAATTACTAGTTCAGATCTTCAAGTTATAATTTGCACTAATAATTTGTATTTAACAATTAGAAGTTCGGTATTTGACTATTACAAGTTCAGATCTTCGAATTATTATTTGCAATCTTAGTTAGAATTAAACAATTCGAAGTTCTGTATTTACCTATTACAGGTTCAGTTCTTCAAGTTATAATTTGCAATCACAATTTGTATTTAACAATGCTAAGTTGCGTATTTGTCTATTACAAGTTCAGATCTTCAAATTATAATTTGCAATAATAATTAGAAGCTATCAATTTTAAGTTCTGTATTTGACAATTACTAGTTCAGATCTTCAAGTTATAATTTGCACTAATAATTTGTATTTAACAATTCGAAGTTCTGTATTTGACTATTACAAGTTCAGATCTTCAAGTTATAATTTGAATTATAATTATAAGCTATCAATTTTAAGTTCTGTATTTGACAATTACAAGTACAGATCTCCAAATTATTATTTGCAATAATAATTAGAAGCTATCAATTTTAAGTTCTGCATTTGACAATTACAAGTTCAGATCTTCAAGTTATTATTTGCAATAATAATTAGAAGCTATTAATTTTAAGTTCTGTATTTGACAATTACAAGTGCAGATCTTCAAGTTATAATTTGCAATAATAATTAGAAGCTATCAATTTTAAGTTCTGTATTTGACAATTACTAGTTCAGATCTTCAAGTTATAATTAGAATTAATAATTAGAATTTGACAAATCTAAGTTCTGTAATTCACTATTACAAGTTCAGATCTTCAAGTTATAATTTACAATAATAATTAGAAGCTATCAATTTTAAGTTCTGTATTTGACAATTACAAGTTCAGATCTACAAGTTATAATTTGCACTAATAATTTGTATTTAACAATTAGAAGTTCTGTATTTGACAATTACAAGTTCAGATCTTCAAGTTATAATTTGAAATAATAATTAGAAGCTATCAATTTTAAGTTCTGTATTTGACAATTACTAGTTCAGATCCTCAAGTTATAATTTGAAATAATAATTTGAATTTAACAAATCTAAGTTCTGTAATTCACTATTACAAGTTCAGTTCTTCAAGTTATAATTTACAATAATAATTAGAAGCTATCAATTTTAAGTTCTGTATTTGACAATTACAAGTTCAGATCTTCAAGTTATAATTTGCACTAATAATTTGTATTTAACAATTAGAAGTTCTGTATTTGACAATTACAAGTTCAGACATTCAAGTTATAATTTGCAATAATAATTAGAAGCTATTAATTTTAAGTTCTGTATTTGACAATTACAAGTTCAGATCTTCAAGTTATAATTTGAAATAATAATTAGTAGCTATCAATTTTATGTTCTGTATTTGACAATTACAAGTTCAGATCTTCAAGTTATAATTTGCAATAATAATTAGAAGCTATCAATTTTAAGTGCTGTATTTGACAATTACTAGTTCAGATCTTCAAGTTATAATTTGCACTAATAATTATTATTTAACAATTAGAAGTTCTGTATTTGACAATTACAAGTTCAGATCTTCAAGTTATAATTTGCAATAATAATTTGTATTTAACAATTAGAAGTTCTGTATTTGACAATTGCAAGTTCAGATCTTCAAGTTATAATTTGCAATAATAATTAGAAGCTATCAATTTTAAGTTCTGTATTTGACAATTACTAGTTCAGATCTTCAAGTTATAATTTGCACTAATAATTTGTATTTAACAATTAGAAGTTCGGTATTTGACTATTACAAGTTCAGATCTTCGAATTATTATTTGCAATCTTAGTTAGAATTAAACAATTCGAAGTTCTGTATTTACCTATTACAGGTTCAGATCTTCAAGTTATAATTTGCAATCACAATTTGTATTTAACAATGCTAAGTTGCGTATTTGTCTATTACAAGTTCAGATCTTCAAATTATAATTTGCAATAATAATTAGAAGCTATCAATTTTAAGTGCTGTATTTGACAATTACTAGTTCAGATCTTCAAGTTATAATTTGAAATAATAATTTGAATTTAACAAATCTAAGTTCTGTAATTCACTATTACAAGTTCAGATCTTCAAGTTATAATTTACAATAATGATTAGAAGCTATCGATTTTAAGTTCTATATTTGACAATTACAAGTTCAGATCTTCAAGTTATAATTTGCACTAATAATTTGTATTTAACAATTAGAAGTTCTGTATTTGACAATTACAAGTTCAGATCTTCAAGTTATAATTTGCAATAATAATTACAAGCTATTAATTTTAAGTTCTGTATTTGACAATTACAAGTTCAGATCTTCAAGTTATAATTCGAAATAATAATTAGAAGCTATCAATTTTATGTTCTGTATTTGACAATTACAAGTTCAGATCTTCAAGTTATAATTTGCAATAATAATTAGAAGCTATCAATTGTAAGTGCTGTATTTGACAATTACTAGTTCAGATCTTCAAGTTATAATTTGCACTTATAATTTGTATTTAACAATTAGAAGTTCTGTGTTTTACAATTACAAGTTCAGATCTTCAAGTTATGATTTGCACTAATAATTTGAATTAACAGTTAGAAGTTCTGTATTTGACTATTACAAGTTCAGATCTTCAAATTATTATTTGCAATCTTAGTTTGAATTTAACCATTCGAAGTTCTGTATTTACCTATTACAGGTTCAGATCTTCAAGTAATAATTTGCACTAATAATTTGTATTTAACAATTCGAAGTTCTGTATTTGACTATTACAAGTTCAGATCTTCAAGTTATAATTTGAATTATAATTATAAGCTATCAATTTTAAGTTCTGTATTTGACAATTACAAGTACAGATCTCCAAATTATTATTTGCAATAATAATTAGAAGCTGTCAATTTTAAGTTCTGCATTTGACAATTACAAGTTCAGATCTTCAAGTTATTATTTGCAATAATAATTAGAAGCTATTAATTTTAAGTTCTGTATTTGACAATTACAAGTGCAGATCTTCAAGTTATAATTTGCAATAATAATTAGAAGCTATCAATTTTAAGTTCTGTATTTGACAATTACTAGTTCAGATCTTCAAGTTATAATTAGAATTAATAATTAGAATTTGACAAATCTAAGTTCTGTAATTCACTATTACAAGTTCAGATCTTCAAGTTATAATTTACAATAATAATTAGAAGCTATCAATTTTAAGTTCTGTATTTGACAATTACAAGTTCAGATCTACAAGTTATAATTTGCACTAATAATTTGTATTTAACAATTAGAAGTTCTGTATTTGACAATTACAAGTTCAGATCTTCAAGTTATAATTTGAAATAATAATTAGAAGCTATCAATTTTAAGTTCTGTATTTGACAATTACTAGTTCAGATCCTAAAGTTATAATTTGAAATAATAATTTGAATTTAACAAATCTAAGTTCTGTAATTCACTATTACAAGTTCAGTTCTTCAAGTTATAATTTACAATAATAATTAGAAGCTATCAATTTTAAGTTCTGTATTTGACAATTACAAGTTCAGATCTTCAAGTTATAATTTGTAATAATAATTTGTATTTAACAATAAGAAGTTCTGTATTTGACAATTACAAGTTCAGACATTCAAGTTATAATTTGCAATAATAATTAGAAGCTATTAATTTTAAGTTCTGTATTTGACAATTACAAGTTCAGATCTTCAAGTTATAATTTGAAATAATAATTAGTAGCTATCAATTTTATGTTCTGTATTTGACAATTACAAGTTCAGATCTTCAAGTTATAATTTGCAATAATAACTAGAAGCTATCAATTTTAAGTTCTGTATTTGACAATTACAAGTTCAGATCTTCAAGTTATTATTTGCAATAATAATTAGAAGATATCAATTTTAAGTTCTGTATTTGACAATTACAAGTTCAGATCTTCAAGTTATAATTTACAATAATAATTAGAAGCTATCAATTTTAAGTTCTGTATTTGACAATTACAAGTTCAGATCTTCAAGTTATAATTTGCAATAATAATTAGAAGCTATCAATTTTAAGTTCTGTATTTGACAATTACTAGTTCAGATCTTCAATTTATAATTTGAAATAATAATTTGAATTTAACAAATCTAAGTTCTGTAATTCACTATTACAAGTTCAGATCTTCAAGTTATAATTTACAATAATAATTAGAAGCTATCAATTTTAAGTTCTGTATTTGACAATTACAAGTTCAGATCTTCAAGTTATAATTTGCACTAATAATTTGTATTTAACAATTAGAAGTTCTGTATTTGACAATTACAAGTTCAGATCTTCAAGTTATAATTTGCAATAATAATTAGAAGCTATTAATTTTATGTTCTGTATTTGACATACTAGTTCAGATCTTCAAGTTATAATTTGCACTAATAATTTGTATTTAACAATTAGAAGTTCTGTATTTGACAATTACAAGTTCAGTTCTTTAAGTTATAATTTGCACTAATAATTTGTATTTAACAATTAGAAGTTCTGTATTTGACAATTACAAGTTCAGATCTTCAAGTTATAATTTGCAATAATAATTAGAAGCTATCAATTTTAAGTTCTGTATTTGACAATTACAAGTACAGATCTTGAAGTTATAATTTACAATAATAATTAGAAGCTATCAATTTTAAGTTCTGTATCTGACAATTACAAGTTCAGATCTTCAAGTTATAATTTGCAATAATAATTAGAAGCTATCAATTTTAAGTTCTGTATTTGACAATTACTAGTTCAGATCTTCAAGTTATAATTTGAAATAATAAATTGAATTTAACAAATCTAAGGTCTGTAATTCACTATTACAAGTTCAGTTCTTCAAGTTATAATTTACAATAATAATTAGAAGCTATCAATTTTAAGTTCTGTATTTGACAATTACAAGTTCAGATCTTCAAGTTATAATTTGCACTAATAATTTGTATTTAACAATTAGAAGTTCTGTATTTGACAATTACAAGTTCAGACATTCAAGTTATAATTTGCAATAATAATTAGAAGCTATTAATTTTAAGTTCTGTATTTGACAATTACAAGTTCAGATCTTCAAGTTATAATTTGAAATAATAATTAGTAGCTATCAATTTTATGTTCTGTATTTGACAATTACAAGTCCAGATCTTCAAGTTATAATTTGCAATAATAATTAGAAGCTATCAATTTTAAGTGCTGTATTTGACAATTACTAGTTCAGATCTTCAAGTTATAATTTGCACTAATAATTTGTATTTAACAATTAGAAGTTCTGTATTTGACAATTACAAGTTCAGATCTTCAAGTTATAATTTGCAATAATAATTAGAAGCTATCAATTGTAAGTGCTGTATTTGACAATTACTAGTTCAGATCTTCAAGTTATAATTTGCACTTATAATTTGTATTTAACAATTAGAAGTTCTGTATTTGACAATTACAAGTTCAGATCTTCAAGTTATAATTTGCACTAATAATTTGTATTTAACAATTAGAAGTTCTGTATTTGACAATTACAAGTTCAGATCTTCAAGTTATAATTTGCAATAATAATTAGAAGCTATAAATTTTAAGTTCTGTATTTGACAATTACTAGTTCAGATCTTCAAGTTATAATTTGCACTAATAATTTGTATTTAACAATTAGAAGTTCGGTATTTGACTATTACAAGTTCAGATCTTCGAATTATTATTTGCAATCTTAGTTAGAATTAAACAATTCGAAGTTCTGTATTTACCTATTACAGGTTCAGATCTTCAAGTTATAATTTGCAATCACAATTTGTATTTAACAATGCTAAGTTGCGTATTTGTCTATTACAAGTTCAGATCTTCAAATTATAATTTGCAAAAATAAATAGAAGCTATCAATTTTAATTTCTGTATTTGACAATTACTAGTTCAGATCTTCAAGTTATAATTTGCACTAATAATTTGTATTTAACAATTCGAAGTTCTGTATTTGACTATTACAAGTTCAGATCTTCAAGTTATAATTTGAATTATAATTATAAGCTATCAATTTTAAGTTCTGTATTTGACAATTACAAGTACAGATCTCCAAATTATTATTTGCAATAATAATTAGAAGCTATCAATTTTAAGTTCTGCATTTGACAATTACAAGTTCAGATCTTCAAGTTATTATTTGCAATAATAATTAGAAGCTATTAATTTTAAGTTCTGTATTTGACAATTACAAGTGCAGATCTTCAAGTTATAATTTGCAATAATAATTAGAAGCTATCAATTTTAAGTGCTGTATTTGACAATTACTAGTTCAGATCTTCAAGTTATAATTTGCACTAATAATTTGTATTTAACAATTAGAAGTTCTGTATTTGACAATTACAAGTTCAGATCTTCAAGTTATAATTTGCAATAATAATTAGAAGCTATCAATTGTAAGTGCTGTATTTGACAATTACTAGTTCAGATCTTCAAGTTATAATTTGCACTTATAATTTGTATTTAACAATTAGAAGTTCTGTATTTGACAATTACAAGTTCAGATCTTCAAGTTATAATTTGCACTAATAATTTGTATTTAACAATTAGAAGTTCTGTATTTGACAATTACAAGTTCAGATCTTCAAGTTATAATTTGCAATAATAATTAGAAGCTATCAATTTTAAGTTCTGTATTTGACAATTACTAGTTCAGATCTTCAAGTTATAATTTGCACTAATAATTTGTATTTAACAATTAGAAGTTCGGTATTTGACTATTACAAGTTCAGATCTTCGAATTATTATTTGCAATCTTAGTTAGAATTAAACAATTCGAAGTTCTGTATTTACCTATTACAGGTTCAGATCTTCAAGTTATAATTTGCAATCACAATTTGTATTTAACAATGCTAAGTTGCGTATTTGTCTATTACAAGTTCAGATCTTCAAATTATAATTTGCAATAATAATTAGAAGCTATCAATTTTAAGTTCTGTATTTGACAATTACTAGTTCAGATCTTCAAGTTATAATTTGCACTAATAATTTGTATTTAACAATTCGAAGTTCTGTATTTGACTATTACAAGTTCAGATCTTCAAGTTATAATTTGAATTATAATTATAAGCTATCAATTTTAAGTTCTGTATTTGACAATTACAAGTACAGATCTCCAAATTATTATTTGCAATAATAATTAGAAGCTATCAATTTTAAGTTCTGCATTTGACAATTACAAGTTCAGATCTTCAAGTTATTATTTGCAATAATAATTAGAAGCTATTAATTTTAAGTTCTGTATTTGACAATTACAAGTGCAGATCTTCAAGTTATAATTTGCAATAATAATTAGAAGCTATCAATTTTAAGTTCTGTATCTGACAATTACAAGTTCAGATCTTCAAGTTATAATTTGCAATAATAATTAGAAGCTATCAATTTTAAGTTCTGTATTTGACAATTACTAGTTCAGATCTTCAAGTTATAATTTGAAATAATAAATTGAATTTAACAAATCTAAGGTCTGTAATTCACTATTACAAGTTCAGTTCTTCAAGTTATAATTTACAATAATAATTAGAAGCTATCAATTTTAAGTTCTGTATTTGACAATTACAAGTTCAGATCTTCAAGTTATAATTTGCACTAATAATTTGTATTTAACAATTAGAAGTTCTGTATTTGACAATTACAAGTTCAGACATTCAAGTTATAATTTGCAATAATAATTAGAAGCTATTAATTTTAAGTTCTGTATTTGACAATTACAAGTTCAGATCTTCAAGTTACAATTTGAAATAATAATTAGTAGCTATCAATTTTATGTTCTGTATTTGACAATTACAAGTTCAGATCTTCAAGTTATAATTTGCAATAATAATTAGAAGCTATCAATTTTAAGTGCTGTATTTGACAATTACTAGTTCAGATCTTCAAGTTATAATTTGCACTAATAATTTGTATTTAACAATTAGAAGTTCTGTATTTGACAATTACAAGTTCAGATCTTCAAGTTATAATTTGCAATAATAATTAGAAGCTATCAATTGTAAGTGCTGTATTTGACAATTACTAGTTCAGATCTTCAAGTTATAATTTGCACTTATAATTTGTATTTAACAATTAGAAGTTCTGTATTTGACAATTACAAGTTCAGATCTTCAAGTTATAATTTGCACTAATAATTTGTATTTAACAATTAGAAGTTCTGTATTTGACAATTACAAGTTCAGATCTTCAAGTTATAATTTGCAATAATAATTAGAAGCTATCAATTTTAAGTTCTGTATTTGACAATTACTAGTTCAGATCTTCAAGTTATAATTTGCACTAATAATTTGTATTTAACAATTAGAAGTTCGGTATTTGACTATTACAAGTTCAGATCTTCGAATTATTATTTGCAATCTTAGTTAGAATTAAACAATTCGAAGTTCTGTATTTACCTATTACAGGTTCAGATCTTCAAGTTATAATTTGCAATCACAATTTGTATTTAACAATGCTAAGTTGCGTATTTGTCTATTACAAGTTCAGATCTTCAAATTATAATTTGCAATAATAATTAGAAGCTATCAATTTTAAGTTCTGTATTTGACAATTACTAGTTCAGATCTTCAAGTTATAATTTGCACTAATAATTTGTATTTAACAATTCGAAGTTCTGTATTTGACTATTACAAGTTCAGATCTTCAAGTTATAATTTGAATTATAATTATAAGCTATCAATTTTAAGTTCTGTATTTGACAATTACAAGTACAGATCTCCAAATTATTATTTGCAATAATAATTAGAAGCTATCAATTTTAAGTTCTGCATTTGACAATTACAAGTTCAGATCTTCAAGTTATTATTTGCAATAATAATTAGAAGCTATTAATTTTAAGTTCTGTATTTGACAATTACAAGTGCAGATCTTCAAGTTATAATTTGCAATAATAATTAGAAGCTATCAATTTTAAGTTCTGTATTTGACAATTACTAGTTCAGATCTTCAAGTTATAATTAGAATTAATAATTAGAATTTGACAAATCTAAGTTCTGTAATTCACTATTACAAGTTCAGATCTTCAAGTTATAATTTACAATAATAATTAGAAGCTATCAATTTTAAGTTCTGTATTTGACAATTACAAGTTCAGATCTACAAGTTATAATTTGCACTAATAATTTTTATTTAACAATTAGAAGTTCTGTATTTGACAATTACAAGTTCAGATCTTCAAGTTATAATTTGAAATAATAATTAGAAGCTATCAATTTTAAGTTCTGTATTTGACAATTACTAGTTCAGATCCTCAAGTTATAATTTGAAATAATAATTTGAATTTAACAAATCTAAGTTCTGTAATTCACTATTACAAGTTCAGTTCTTCAAGTTATAATTTACAATAATAATTAGAAGCTATCAATTTTAAGTTCTGTATTTGACAATTACAAGTTCAGATCTTCAAGTTATAATTTGCACTAATAATTTGTATTTAACAATTAGAAGTTCTGTATTTGACAATTACAAGTTCAGACATTCAAGTTATAATTTGCAATAATAATTAGAAGCTATTAATTTTTAGTTCTGTATTTGACAATTACAAGTTCAGATCTTCAAGTTATAATTTGAAATAATAATTAGTAGCTATCAATTTTATGTTCTGTATTTGACAATTACAAGTTCAGATCTTCAAGTTATAATTTGCAATAATAATTAGAAGCTATCAATTTTAAGTGCTGTATTTGACAATTACTAGTTCAGATCTTCAAGTTATAATTTGCACTAATAATTATTATTTAACAATTAGAAGTTCTGTATTTGACAATTACAAGTTCAGATCTTCAAGTTATAATTTGCAATAATAATTTGTATTTAACAATTAGAAGTTCTGTATTTGACAATTACAAGTTCAGATCTTCAAGTTATAATTTGCAATAATAATTAGAAGCTATCAATTTTAAGTTCTGTATTTGACAATTACTAGTTCAGATCTTCAAGTTATAATTTGCACTAATAATTTGTATTTAACAATTAGAAGTTCGGTATTTGACTATTACAAGTTCAGATCTTCGAATTATTATTTGCAATCTTAGTTAGAATTAAACAATTCGAAGTTCTGTATTTACCTATTACAGGTTCAGATCTTCAAGTTATAATTTGCAATCACAATTTGTATTTAACAATGCTAAGTTGCGTATTTGTCTATTACAAGTTCAGATCTTCAAATTATAATTTGCAATAATAATTAGAAGCTATCAATTTTAAGTGCTGTATTTGACAATTACTAGTTCAGATCTTCAAGTTATAATTTGAAATAATAATTTGAATTTAACAAATCTAAGTTCTGTAATTCACTATTACAAGTTCAGATCTTCAAGTTATAATTTACAATAATGATTAGAAGCTATCGATTTTAAGTTCTATATTTGACAATTACAAGTTCAGATCTTCAAGTTATAATTTGCACTAATAATTTGTATTTAACAATTAGAAGTTCTGTATTTGACAATTACAAGTTCAGATCTTCAAGTTATAATTTGCAATAATAATTACAAGCTATTAATTTTAAGTTCTGTATTTGACAATTACAAGTTCAGATCTTCAAGTTATAATTCGAAATAATAATTAGAAGCTATCAATTTTATGTTCTGTATTTGACAATTACAAGTTCAGATCTTCAAGTTATAATTTGCAATAATAATTAGAAGCTATCAATTGTAAGTGCTGTATTTGACAATTACTAGTTCAGATCTTCAAGTTATAATTTGCACTTATAATTTGTATTTAACAATTAGAAGTTCTGTGTTTTACAATTACAAGTTCAGATCTTCAAGTTATGATTTGCACTAATAATTTGAATTAACAGTTAGAAGTTCTGTATTTGACTATTACAAGTTCAGATCTTCAAATTATTATTTGCAATCTTAGTTTGAATTTAACCATTCGAAGTTCTGTATTTACCTATTACAGGTTCAGATCTTCAAGTAATAATTTGCACTAATAATTTGTATTTAACAATTCGAAGTTCTGTATTTGACTATTACAAGTTCAGATCTTCAAGTTATAATTTGAATTATAATTATAAGCTATCAATTTTAAGTTCTGTATTTGACAATTACAAGTACAGATCTCCAAATTATTATTTGCAATAATAATTAGAAGCTGTCAATTTTAAGTTCTGCATTTGACAATTACAAGTTCAGATCTTCAAGTTATTATTTGCAATAATAATTAGAAGCTATTAATTTTAAGTTCTGTATTTGACAATTACAAGTGCAGATCTTCAAGTTATAATTTGCAATAATAATTAGAAGCTATCAATTTTAAGTTCTGTATTTGACAATTACTAGTTCAGATCTTCAAGTTATAATTAGAATTAATAATTAGAATTTGACAAATCTAAGTTCTGTAATTCACTATTACAAGTTCAGATCTTCAAGTTATAATTTACAATAATAATTAGAAGCTATCAATTTTAAGTTCTGTATTTGACAATTACAAGTTCAGATCTACAAGTTATAATTTGCACTAATAATTTGTATTTAACAATTAGAAGTTCTGTATTTGACAATTACAAGTTCAGATCTTCAAGTTATAATTTGAAATAATAATTAGAAGCTATCAATTTTAAGTTCTGTATTTGACAATTACTAGTTCAGATCCTCAAGTTATAATTTGAAATAATAATTTGAATTTAACAAATCTAAGTTCTGTAATTCACTATTACAAGTTCAGTTCTTCAAGTTATAATTTACAATAATAATTAGAAGCTATCAATTTTAAGTTCTGTATTTGACAATTACAAGTTCAGATCTTCAAGTTATAATTTGCACTAATAATTTGTATTTAACAATTAGAAGTTCTGTATTTGACAATTACAAGTTCAGACATTCAAGTTATAATTTGCAATAATAATTAGAAGCTATTAATTTTAAGTTCTGTATTTGACAATTACAAGTTCAGATCTTCAAGTTATAATTTGAAATAATAATTAGTAGCTATCAATTTTATGTTCTGTATTTGACAATTACAAGTTCAGATCTTCAAGTTATAATTTGCAATAATAACTAGAAGCTATCAATTTTAAGTTCTGTATTTGACAATTACAAGTTCAGATCTTCAAGTTATTATTTGCAATAATAATTAGAAGATATCAATTTTAAGTTCTGTATTTGACAATTACAAGTTCAGATCTTCAAGTTATAATTTACAATAATAATTAGAAGCTATCAATTTTAAGTTCTGTATTTGACAATTACAAGTTCAGATCTTCAAGTTATAATTTGCAATAATAATTAGAAGCTATCAATTTTAAGTTCTGTATTTGACAATTACTAGTTCAGATCTTCAATTTATAATTTGAAATAATAATTTGAATTTAACAAATCTAAGTTCTGTAATTCACTATTACAAGTTCAGATCTTCAAGTTATAATTTACAATAATAATTAGAAGCTATCAATTTTAAGTTCTGTATTTGACAATTACAAGTTCAGATCTTCAAGTTATAATTTGCACTAATAATTTGTATTTAACAATTAGAAGTTCTGTATTTGACAATTACAAGTTCAGATCTTCAAGTTATAATTTGCAATAATAATTAGAAGCTATTAATTTTAAGTTCTGTATTTGACAATTACTAGTTCAGATCTTCAAGTTATAATTTGCACTAATAATTTGTATTTAACAATTAGAAGTTCTGTATTTGACAATTACAAGTTCAGTTCTTTAAGTTATAATTTGCACTAATAATTTGTATTTAACAATTAGAAGTTCTGTATTTGACAATTACAAGTTCAGATCTTCAAGTTATAATTTGCACTAATAATTATTATTTAACAATTAGAAGTTCTGTATTTGACAATTACAAGTTCAGATCTTCAAGTTATAATTTGCACTAATAATTATTATTTAACAATTAGAAGTTCTGTATTTGACAATTACAAGTTCAGATCTTCAAGTTATAATTTGCAATAATAATTTGTATTTAACAATTAGAAGTTCTGTATTTGACAATTGCAAGTTCAGATCTTCAAGTTATAATTTGCAATAATAATTAGAAGCTATCAATTTTAAGTTCTGTATTTGACAATTACTAGTTCAGATCTTCAAGTTATAATTTGCACTAATAATTTGTATTTAACAATTAGAAGTTCGGTATTTGACTATTACAAGTTCAGATCTTCGAATTATTATTTGCAATCTTAGTTAGAATTAAACAATTCGAAGTTCTGTATTTACCTATTACAGGTTCAGATCTTCAAGTTATAATTTGCAATCACAATTTGTATTTAACAATGCTAAGTTGCGTATTTGTCTATTACAAGTTCAGATCTTCAAATTATAATTTGCAATAATAATTAGAAGCTATCAATTTTAAGTGCTGTATTTGACAATTACTAGTTCAGATCTTCAAGTTATAATTTGAAATAATAATTTGAATTTAACAAATCTAAGTTCTGTAATTCACTATTACAAGTTCAGATCTTCAAGTTATAATTTACAATAATGATTAGAAGCTATCGATTTTAAGTTCTATATTTGACAATTACAAGTTCAGATCTTCAAGTTATAATTTGCACTAATAATTTGTATTTAACAATTAGAAGTTCTGTATTTGACAATTACAAGTTCAGATCTTCAAGTTATAATTTGCAATAATAATTACAAGCTATTAATTTTAAGTTCTGTATTTGACAATTACAAGTTCAGATCTTCAAGTTATAATTCGAAATAATAATTAGAAGCTATCAATTTTATGTTCTGTATTTGACAATTACAAGTTCAGATCTTCAAGTTATAATTTGCAATAATAATTAGAAGCTATCAATTGTAAGTGCTGTATTTGACAATTACTAGTTCAGATCTTCAAGTTATAATTTGCACTTATAATTTGTATTTAACAATTAGAAGTTCTGTGTTTTACAATTACAAGTTCAGATCTTCAAGTTATGATTTGCACTAATAATTTGAATTAACAGTTAGAAGTTCTGTATTTGACTATTACAAGTTCAGATCTTCAAATTATTATTTGCAATCTTAGTTTGAATTTAACCATTCGAAGTTCTGTATTTACCTATTACAGGTTCAGATCTTCAAGTAATAATTTGCACTAATAATTTGTATTTAACAATTCGAAGTTCTGTATTTGACTATTACAAGTTCAGATCTTCAAGTTATAATTTGAATTATAATTATAAGCTATCAATTTTAAGTTCTGTATTTGACAATTACAAGTACAGATCTCCAAATTATTATTTGCAATAATAATTAGAAGCTGTCAATTTTAAGTTCTGCATTTGACAATTACAAGTTCAGATCTTCAAGTTATTATTTGCAATAATAATTAGAAGCTATTAATTTTAAGTTCTGTATTTGACAATTACAAGTGCAGATCTTCAAGTTATAATTTGCAATAATAATTAGAAGCTATCAATTTTAAGTTCTGTATTTGACAATTACTAGTTCAGATCTTCAAGTTATAATTAGAATTAATAATTAGAATTTGACAAATCTAAGTTCTGTAATTCACTATTACAAGTTCAGATCTTCAAGTTATAATTTACAATAATAATTAGAAGCTATCAATTTTAAGTTCTGTATTTGACAATTACAAGTTCAGATCTACAAGTTATAATTTGCACTAATAATTTGTATTTAACAATTAGAAGTTCTGTATTTGACAATTACAAGTTCAGATCTTCAAGTTATAATTTGAAATAATAATTAGAAGCTATCAATTTTAAGTTCTGTATTTGACAATTACTAGTTCAGATCCTAAAGTTATAATTTGAAATAATAATTTGAATTTAACAAATCTAAGTCCTGTAATTCACTATTACAAGTTCAGTTCTTCAAGTTATAATTTACAATAATAATTAGAAGCTATCAATTTTAAGTTCTGTATTTGACAATTACAAGTTCAGATCTTCAAGTTATAATTTGTAATAATAATTTGTATTTAACAATAAGAAGTTCTGTATTTGACAATTACAAGTTCAGACATTCAAGTTATAATTTGCAATAATAATTAGAAGCTATTAATTTTAAGTTCTGTATTTGACAATTACAAGTTCAGATCTTCAAGTTATAATTTGAAATAATAATTAGTAGCTATCAATTTTATGTTCTGTATTTGACAATTACAAGTTCAGATCTTCAAGTTATAATTTGCAATAATAACTAGAAGCTATCAATTTTAAGTTCTGTATTTGACAATTACAAGTTCAGATCTTCAAGTTATTATTTGCAATAATAATTAGAAGATATCAATTTTAAGTTCTGTATTTGACAATTACAAGTTCAGATCTTCAAGTTATAATTTACAATAATAATTAGAAGCTATCAATTTTAAGTTCTGTATTTGACAATTACAAGTTCAGATCTTCAAGTTATAATTTGCAATAATAATTAGAAGCTATCAATTTTAAGTTCTGTATTTGACAATTACTAGTTCAGATCTTCAATTTATAATTTGAAATAATAATTTGAATTTAACAAATCTAAGTTCTGTAATTCACTATTACAAGTTCAGATCTTCAAGTTATAATTTACAATAATAATTAGAAGCTATCAATTTTAAGTTCTGTATTTGACAATTACAAGTTCAGATCTTCAAGTTATAATTTGCACTAATAATTTGTATTTAACAATTAGAAGTTCTGTATTTGACAATTACAAGTTCAGATCTTCAAGTTATAATTTGCAATAATAATTAGAAGCTATTAATTTTAAGTTCTGTATTTGACAATTACTAGTTCAGATCTTCAAGTTATAATTTGCACTAATAATTTGTATTTAACAATTACTAGTTCAGATCTTCAAGTTATAATTTGCACTAATAATTTGTATTTAACAATTAGAAGTTCTGTATTTGACAATTACAAGTTCAGTTCTTTAAGTTATAATTTGCACTAATAATTTGTATTTAACAATTAGAAGTTCTGTATTTGACAATTACAAGTTCAGATCTTCAAGTTATAATTTGCAATAATAATTAGAAGCTATCAATTTTAAGTTCTGTATTTGACAATTACAAGTACAGATCTTGAAGTTATAATTTACAATAATAATTAGAAGCTATCAATTTTAAGTTCTGTATCTGACAATTACAAGTTCAGATCTTCAAGTTATAATTTGCAATAATAATTAGAAGCTATCAATTTTAAGTTCTGTATTTGAAAATTACTAGTTCAGATCTTCAAGTTATAATTTGAAATAATAAATTGAATTTAACAAATCTAAGGTCTGTAATTCACTATTACAAGTTCAGTTCTTCAAGTTATAATTTACAATAATAATTAGAAGCTATCAATTTTAAGTTCTGTATTTGACAATTACAAGTTCAGATCTTCAAGTTATAATTTGCACTAATAATTTGTATTTAACAATTAGAAGTTCTGTATTTGACAATTACAAGTTCAGACATTCAAGTTATAATTTGCAATAATAATTAGAAGCTATTAATTTTAAGTTCTATATTTGACAATTACAAGTTCAGATCTTCAAGTTATAATTTGAAATAATAATTAGTAGCTATCAATTTTATGTTCTGTATTTGACAATTACAAGTTCAGATCTTCAAGTTATAATTTGCAATAATAATTAGAAGCTATCAATTTTAAGTGCTGTATTTGACAATTACTAGTTCAGATCTTCAAGTTATAATTTGCACTAATAATTTGTATTTAACAATTAGAAGTTCTGTATTTGACAATTACAAGTTCAGATCTTCAAGTTATAATTTGCAATAATAATTAGAAGCTATCAATTGTAAGTGCTGTATTTGACAATTACTAGTTCAGATCTTCAAGTTATAATTTGCACTTATAATTTGTATTTAACAATTAGAAGTTCTGTATTTGACAATTACAAGTTCAGATCTTCAAGTTATAATTTGCACTAATAATTTGTATTTAACAATTAGAAGTTCTGTATTTGACAATTACAAGTTCAGATCTTCAAGTTATAATTTGCAATAATAATTAGAAGCTATCAATTTTAAGTTCTGTATTTGACAATTACTAGTTCAGATCTTCAAGTTATAATTTGCACTAATAATTTGTATTTAACAATTAGAAGTTCGGTATTTGACTATTACAAGTTCAGATCTTCGAATTATTATTTGCAATCTTAGTTAGAATTAAACAATTCGAAGTTCTGTATTTACCTATTACAGGTTCAGATCTTCAAGTAATAATTTGCACTAATAATTTGTATTTAACAATTCGAAGTTCTGTATTTGACTATTACAAGTTCAGATCTTCAAGTTATAATTTGAATTATAATTATAAGCTATCAATTTTAAGTTCTGTATTTGACAATTACAAGTACAGATCTCCAAATTATTATTTGCAATAATAATTAGAAGCTGTCAATTTTAAGTTCTGCATTTGACAATTACAAGTTCAGATCTTCAAGTTATTATTTGCAATAATAATTAGAAGCTATTAATTTTAAGTTCTGTATTTGACAATTACAAGTGCAGATCTTCAAGTTATAATTTGCAATAATAATTAGAAGCTATCAATTTTAAGTTCTGTATTTGACAATTACTAGTTCAGATCTTCAAGTTATAATTAGAATTAATAATTAGAATTTGACAAATCTAAGTTCTGTAATTCACTATTACAAGTTCAGATCTTCAAGTTATAATTTACAATAATAATTAGAAGCTATCAATTTTAAGTTCTGTATTTGACAATTACAAGTTCAGATCTACAAGTTATAATTTGCACTAATAATTTGTATTTAACAATTAGAAGTTCTGTATTTGACAATTACAAGTTCAGATCTTCAAGTTATAATTTGAAATAATAATTAGAAGCTATCAATTTTAAGTTCTGTATTTGACAATTACTAGTTCAGATCCTAAAGTTATAATTTGAAATAATAATTTGAATTTAACAAATCTAAGTTCTGTAATTCACTATTACAAGTTCAGTTCTTCAAGTTATAATTTACAATAATAATTAGAAGCTATCAATTTTAAGTTCTGTATTTGACAATTACAAGTTCAGATCTTCAAGTTATAATTTGTAATAATAATTTGTATTTAACAATAAGAAGTTCTGTATTTGACAATTACAAGTTCAGACATTCAAGTTATAATTTGCAATAATAATTAGAAGCTATTAATTTTAAGTTCTGTATTTGACAATTACAAGTTCAGATCTTCAAGTTATAATTTGAAATAATAATTAGTAGCTATCAATTTTATGTTCTGTATTTGACAATTACAAGTTCAGATCTTCAAGTTATAATTTGCAATAATAACTAGAAGCTATCAATTTTAAGTTCTGTATTTGACAATTACAAGTTCAGATCTTCAAGTTATTATTTGCAATAATAATTAGAAGATATCAATTTTAAGTTCTGTATTTGACAATTACAAGTTCAGATCTTCAAGTTATAATTTACAATAATAATTAGAAGCTATCAATTTTAAGTTCTGTATTTGACAATTACAAGTTCAGATCTTCAAGTTATAATTTGCAATAATAATTAGAAGCTATCAATTTTAAGTTCTGTATTTGACAATTACTAGTTCAGATCTTCAATTTATAATTTGAAATAATAATTTGAATTTAACAAATCTAAGTTCTGTAATTCACTATTACAAGTTCAGATCTTCAAGTTATAATTTACAATAATAATTAGAAGCTATCAATTTTAAGTTCTGTATTTGACAATTACAAGTTCAGATCTTCAAGTTATAATTTGCACTAATAATTTGTATTTAACAATTAGAAGTTCTGTATTTGACAATTACAAGTTCAGATCTTCAAGTTATAATTTGCAATAATAATTAGAAGCTATTAATTTTAAGTTCTGTATTTGACAATTACTAGTTCAGATCTTCAAGTTATAATTTGCACTAATAATTTGTATTTAACAATTACTAGTTCAGATCTTCAAGTTATAATTTGCACTAATAATTTGTATTTAACAATTAGAAGTTCTGTATTTGACAATTACAAGTTCAGTTCTTTAAGTTATAATTTGCACTAATAATTTGTATTTAACAATTAGAAGTTCTGTATTTGACAATTACAAGTTCAGATCTTCAAGTTATAATTTGCAATAATAATTAGAAGCTATCAATTTTAAGTTCTGTATTTGACAATTACAAGTACAGATCTTGAAGTTATAATTTACAATAATAATTAGAAGCTATCAATTTTAAGTTCTGTATCTGACAATTACAAGTTCAGATCTTCAAGTTATAATTTGCAATAATAATTAGAAGCTATCAATTTTAAGTTCTGTATTTGAAAATTACTAGTTCAGATCTTCAAGTTATAATTTGAAATAATAAATTGAATTTAACAAATCTAAGGTCTGTAATTCACTATTACAAGTTCAGTTCTTCAAGTTATAATTTACAATAATAATTAGAAGCTATCAATTTTAAGTTCTGTATTTGACAATTACAAGTTCAGATCTTCAAGTTATAATTTGCACTAATAATTTGTATTTAACAATTAGAAGTTCTGTATTTGACAATTACAAGTTCAGACATTCAAGTTATAATTTGCAATAATAATTAGAAGCTATTAATTTTAAGTTCTATATTTGACAATTACAAGTTCAGATCTTCAAGTTATAATTTGAAATAATAATTAGTAGCTATCAATTTTATGTTCTGTATTTGACAATTACAAGTTCAGATCTTCAAGTTATAATTTGCAATAATAATTAGAAGCTATCAATTTTAAGTGCTGTATTTGACAATTACTAGTTCAGATCTTCAAGTTATAATTTGCACTAATAATTTGTATTTAACAATTAGAAGTTCTGTATTTGACAATTACAAGTTCAGATCTTCAAGTTATAATTTGCAATAATAATTAGAAGCTATCAATTGTAAGTGCTGTATTTGACAATTACTAGTTCAGATCTTCAAGTTATAATTTGCACTTATAATTTGTATTTAACAATTAGAAGTTCTGTATTTGACAATTACAAGTTCAGATCTTCAAGTTATAATTTGCACTAATAATTTGTATTTAACAATTAGAAGTTCTGTATTTGACAATTACAAGTTCAGATCTTCAAGTTATAATTTGCAATAATAATTAGAAGCTATCAATTTTAAGTTCTGTATTTGACAATTACTAGTTCAGATCTTCAAGTTATAATTTGCACTAATAATTTGTATTTAACAATTAGAAGTTCGGTATTTGACTATTACAAGTTCAGATCTTCGAATTATTATTTGCAATCTTAGTTAGAATTAAACAATTCGAAGTTCTGTATTTACCTATTACAGGTTCAGATCTTCAAGTTATAATTTGCAATCACAATTTGTATTTAACAATGCTAAGTTGCGTATTTGTCTATTACAAGTTCAGATCTTCAAATTATAATTTGCAATAATAATTAGAAGCTATCAATTTTAAGTTCTGTATTTGACAATTACTAGTTCAGATCTTCAAGTTATAATTTGCACTAATAATTTGTATTTAACAATTCGAAGTTCTGTATTTGACTATTACAAGTTCAGATCTTCAAGTTATAATTTGAATTATAATTATAAGCTATCAATTTTAAGTTCTGTATTTGACAATTACAAGTACAGATCTCCAAATTATTATTTGCAATAATAATTAGAAGCTATCAATTTTAAGTTCTGCATTTGACAATTACAAGTTCAGATCTTCAAGTTATTATTTGCAATAATAATTAGAAGCTATTAATTTTAAGTTCTGTATTTGACAATTACAAGTGCAGATCTTCAAGTTATAATTTGCAATAATAATTAGAAGCTATCAATTTTAAGTTCTGTATTTGACAATTACTAGTTCAGATCTTCAAGTTATAATTAGAATTAATAATTAGAATTTGACAAATCTAAGTTCTGTAATTCACTATTACAAGTTCAGATCTTCAAGTTATAATTTACAATAATAATTAGAAGCTATCAATTTTAAGTTCTGTATTTGACAATTACAAGTTCAGATCTACAAGTTATAATTTGCACTAATAATTTGTATTTAACAATTAGAAGTTCTGTATTTGACAATTACAAGTTCAGATCTTCAAGTTATAATTTGAAATAATAATTAGAAGCTATCAATTTTAAGTTCTGTATTTGACAATTACTAGTTCAGATCCTCAAGTTATAATTTGAAATAATAATTTGAATTTAACAAATCTAAGTTCTGTAATTCACTATTACAAGTTCAGTTCTTCAAGTTATAATTTACAATAATAATTAGAAGCTATCAATTTTAAGTTCTGTATTTGACAATTACAAGTTCAGATCTTCAAGTTATAATTTGCACTAATAATTTGTATTTAACAATTAGAAGTTCTGTATTTGACAATTACAAGTTCAGACATTCAAGTTATAATTTGCAATAATAATTAGAAGCTATTAATTTTAAGTTCTGTATTTGACAATTACAAGTTCAGATCTTCAAGTTATAATTTGCAATAATAATTAGAAGCTATCAATTTTAAGTGCTGTATTTGACAATTACTAGTTCAGATCTTCAAGTTATAATTTGCACTAATAATTATTATTTAACAATTAGAAGTTCTGTATTTGACAATTACAAGTTCAGATCTTCAAGTTATAATTTGCAATAATAATTTGTATTTAACAATTAGAAGTTCTGTATTTGACAATTACAAGTTCAGATCTTCAAGTTATAATTTGCAATAATAATTAGAAGCTATCAATTTTAAGTTCTGTATTTGACAATTACTAGTTCAGATCTTCAAGTTATAATTTGCACTAATAATTTGTATTTAACAATTAGAAGTTCGGTATTTGACTATTACAAGTTCAGATCTTCGAATTATTATTTGCAATCTTAGTTAGAATTAAACAATTCGAAGTTCTGTATTTACCTATTACAGGTTCAGATCTTCAAGTTATAATTTGCAATCACAATTTGTATTTAACAATGCTAAGTTGCGTATTTGTCTATTACAAGTTCAGATCTTCAAATTATAATTTGCAATAATAATTAGAAGCTATCAATTTTAAGTGCTGTATTTGACAATTACTAGTTCAGATCTTCAAGTTATAATTTGAAATAATAATTTGAATTTAACAAATCTAAGTTCTGTAATTCACTATTACAAGTTCAGATCTTCAAGTTATAATTTACAATAATGATTAGAAGCTATCGATTTTAAGTTCTATATTTGACAATTACAAGTTCAGATCTTCAAGTTATAATTTGCACTAATAATTTGTATTTAACAATTAGAAGTTCTGTATTTGACAATAACAAGTTCAGATCTTCTAGTTATAATTTGCAATAATAATTACAAGCTATTAATTTTAAGTTCTGTATTTGACAATTACAAGTTCAGATCTTCAAGTTATAATTCGAAATAATAATTAGAAGCTATCAATTTTATGTTCTGTATTTGACAATTACAAGTTCAGATCTTCAAGTTATAATTTGCAATAATAATTAGAAGCTATCAATTGTAAGTGCTGTATTTGACAATTACTAGTTCAGATCTTCAAGTTATAATTTGCACTTATAATTTGTATTTAAACATTTGTTTAAATTTGTATTGTATAAAAAAAATTTGTATTGTAAAACACAGAAGTTCTGTGTTTTACAATTACAAGTTCAGATCTTCAAGTTATGATTTGCACTAATAATTTGAATTAACAGTTAGAAGTTCTGTATTTGACTATTACAAGTTCAGATCTTCAAATTATTATTTGCAATCTTAGTTTGAATTTAACCATTCGAAGTTCTGTATTTACCTATTACAGGTTCAGATCTTCAAGTAATAATTTGCACTAATAATTTGTATTTAACAATTCGAAGTTCTGTATTTGACTATTACAAGTTCAGATCTTCAAGTTATAATTTGAATTATAATTATAAGCTATCAATTTTAAGTTCTGTATTTGACAAATACAAGTACAGATCTCCAAATTATTATTTGCAATAATAATTAGAAGCTGTCAATTTTAAGTTCTGCATTTGACAATTACAAGTTCAGATCTTCAAGTTATTATTTGCAATAATAATTAGAAGCTATTAATTTTAAGTTCTGTATTTGACAATTACAAGTGCAGATCTTCAAGTTATAATTTGCAATAATAATTAGAAGCTATCAATTTTAAGTTCTGTATTTGACAATTACTAGTTCAGATCTTCAAGTTATAATTAGAATTAATAATTAGAATTTGACAAATCTAAGTTCTGTAATTCACTATTACAAGTTCAGATCTTCAAGTTATAATTTACAATAATAATTAGAAGCTATCAATTTTAAGTTCTGTATTTGACAATTACAAGTTCAGATCTACAAGTTATAATTTGCACTAATAATTTGTATTTAACAATTAGAAGTTCTGTATTTGACAATTACAAGTTCAGATCTTCAAGTTATAATTTGAAATAATAATTAGAAGCTATCAATTTTAAGTTCTGTATTTGACAATTACTAGTTCAGATCCTCAAGTTATAATTTGAAATAATAATTTGAATTTAACAAATCTAAGTTCTGTAATTCACTATTACAAGTTCAGTTCTTCAAGTTATAATTTACAATAATAATTAGAAGCTATCAATTTTAAGTTCTGTATTTGACAATTACAAGTTCAGATCTTCAAGTTATAATTTGCACTAATAATTTGTATTTAACAATTAGAAGTTCTGTATTTGACAATTACAAGTTCAGACATTCAAGTTATAATTTGCAATAATAATTAGAAGCTATTAATTTTAAGTTCTGTATTTGACAATTACAAGTTCAGATCTTCAAGTTATAATTTGCAATAATAATTAGAAGCTATCAATTTTAAGTGCTGTATTTGACAATTACTAGTTCAGATCTTCAAGTTATAATTTGCACTAATAATTATTATTTAACAATTAGAAGTTCTGTATTTGACAATTACAAGTTCAGATCTTCAAGTTATAATTTGCAATAATAATTTGTATTTAACAATTAGAAGTTCTGTATTTGACAATTACAAGTTCAGATCTTCAAGTTATAATTTGCAATAATAATTAGAAGCTATCAATTTTAAGTTCTGTATTTGACAATTACTAGTTCAGATCTTCAAGTTATAATTTGCACTAATAATTTGTATTTAACAATTAGAAGTTCGGTATTTGACTATTACAAGTTCAGATCTTCGAATTATTATTTGCAATCTTAGTTAGAATTAAACAATTCGAAGTTCTGTATTTACCTATTACAGGTTCAGATCTTCAAGTTATAATTTGCAATCACAATTTGTATTTAACAATGCTAAGTTGCGTATTTGTCTATTACAAGTTCAGATCTTCAAATTATAATTTGCAATAATAATTAGAAGCTATCAATTTTAAGTGCTGTATTTGACAATTACTAGTTCAGATCTTCAAGTTATAATTTGAAATAATAATTTGAATTTAACAAATCTAAGTTCTGTAATTCACTATTACAAGTTCAGATCTTCAAGTTATAATTTACAATAATGATTAGAAGCTATCGATTTTAAGTTCTATATTTGACAATTACAAGTTCAGATCTTCAAGTTATAATTTGCACTAATAATTTGTATTTAACAATTAGAAGTTCTGTATTTGACAATAACAAGTTCAGATCTTCTAGTTATAATTTGCAATAATAATTACAAGCTATTAATTTTAAGTTCTGTATTTGACAATTACAAGTTCAGATCTTCAAGTTATAATTCGAAATAATAATTAGAAGCTATCAATTTTATGTTCTGTATTTGACAATTACAAGTTCAGATCTTCAAGTTATAATTTGCAATAATAATTAGAAGCTATCAATTGTAAGTGCTGTATTTGACAATTACTAGTTCAGATCTTCAAGTTATAATTTGCACTTATAATTTGTATTTAACAATTAGAAGTTCTGTGTTTTACAATTACAAGTTCAGATCTTCAAGTTATGATTTGCACTAATAATTTGAATTAACAGTTAGAAGTTCTGTATTTGACTATTACAAGTTCAGATCTTCAAATTATTATTTGCAATCTTAGTTTGAATTTAACCATTCGAAGTTCTGTATTTACCTATTACAGGTTCAGATCTTCAAGTAATAATTTGCACTAATAATTTGTATTTAACAATTCGAAGTTCTGTATTTGACTATTACAAGTTCAGATCTTCAAGTTATAATTTGAATTATAATTATAAGCTATCAATTTTAAGTTCTGTATTTGACAATTACAAGTACAGATCTCCAAATTATTATTTGCAATAATAATTAGAAGCTGTCAATTTTAAGTTCTGCATTTGACAATTACAAGTTCAGATCTTCAAGTTATTATTTGCAATAATAATTAGAAGCTATTAATTTTAAGTTCTGTATTTGACAATTACAAGTGCAGATCTTCAAGTTATAATTTGCAATAATAATTAGAAGCTATCAATTTTAAGTTCTGTATTTGACAATTACTAGTTCAGATCTTCAAGTTATAATTAGAATTAATAATTAGAATTTGACAAATCTAAGTTCTGTAATTCACTATTACAAGTTCAGATCTTCAAGTTATAATTTACAATAATAATTAGAAGCTATCAATTTTAAGTTCTGTATTTGACAATTACAAGTTCAGATCTACAAGTTATAATTTGCACTAATAATTTGTATTTAACAATTAGAAGTTCTGTATTTGACAATTACAAGTTCAGATCTTCAAGTTATAATTTGAAATAATAATTAGAAGCTATCAATTTTAAGTTCTGTATTTGACAATTACTAGTTCAGATCCTCAAGTTATAATTTGAAATAATAATTTGAATTTAACAAATCTAAGTTCTGTAATTCACTATTACAAGTTCAGTTCTTCAAGTTATAATTTACAATAATAATTAGAAGCTATCAATTTTAAGTTCTGTATTTGACAATTACAAGTTCAGATCTTCAAGTTATAATTTGCACTAATAATTTGTATTTAACAATTAGAAGTTCTGTATTTGACAATTACAAGTTCAGACATTCAAGTTATAATTTGCAATAATAATTAGAAGCTATTAATTTTAAGTTCTGTATTTGACAATTACAAGTTCAGATCTTCAAGTTATAATTTGCAATAATAATTAGAAGCTATCAATTTTAAGTGCTGTATTTGACAATTACTAGTTCAGATCTTCAAGTTATAATTTGCACTAATAATTATTATTTAACAATTAGAAGTTCTGTATTTGACAATTACAAGTTCAGATCTTCAAGTTATAATTTGCAATAATAATTTGTATTTAACAATTAGAAGTTCTGTATTTGACAATTACAAGTTCAGATCTTCAAGTTATAATTTGCAATAATAATTAGAAGCTATCAATTTTAAGTTCTGTATTTGACAATTACTAGTTCAGATCTTCAAGTTATAATTTGCACTAATAATTTGTATTTAACAATTAGAAGTTCGGTATTTGACTATTACAAGTTCAGATCTTCGAATTATTATTTGCAATCTTAGTTAGAATTAAACAATTCGAAGTTCTGTATTTACCTATTACAGGTTCAGATCTTCAAGTTATAATTTGCAATCACAATTTGTATTTAACAATGCTAAGTTGCGTATTTGTCTATTACAAGTTCAGATCTTCAAATTATAATTTGCAATAATAATTAGAAGCTATCAATTTTAAGTGCTGTATTTGACAATTACTAGTTCAGATCTTCAAGTTATAATTTGAAATAATAATTTGAATTTAACAAATCTAAGTTCTGTAATTCACTATTACAAGTTCAGATCTTCAAGTTATAATTTACAATAATGATTAGAAGCTATCGATTTTAAGTTCTATATTTGACAATTACAAGTTCAGATCTTCAAGTTATAATTTGCACTAATAATTTGTATTTAACAATTAGAAGTTCTGTATTTGACAATAACAAGTTCAGATCTTCTAGTTATAATTTGCAATAATAATTACAAGCTATTAATTTTAAGTTCTGTATTTGACAATTACAAGTTCAGATCTTCAAGTTATAATTCGAAATAATAATTAGAAGCTATCAATTTTATGTTCTGTATTTGACAATTACAAGTTCAGATCTTCAAGTTATAATTTGCAATAATAATTAGAAGCTATCAATTGTAAGTGCTGTATTTGACAATTACTAGTTCAGATCTTCAAGTTATAATTTGCACTTATAATTTGTATTTAACAATTAGAAGTTCTGTGTTTTACAATTACAAGTTCAGATCTTCAAGTTATGATTTGCACTAATAATTTGAATTAACAGTTAGAAGTTCTGTATTTGACTATTACAAGTTCAGATCTTCAAATTATTATTTGCAATCTTAGTTTGAATTTAACCATTCGAAGTTCTGTATTTACCTATTACAGGTTCAGATCTTCAAGTAATAATTTGCACTAATAATTTGTATTTAACAATTCGAAGTTCTGTATTTGACTATTACAAGTTCAGATCTTCAAGTTATAATTTGAATTATAATTATAAGCTATCAATTTTAAGTTCTGTATTTGACAATTACAAGTACAGATCTCCAAATTATTATTTGCAATAATAATTAGAAGCTGTCAATTTTAAGTTCTGCATTTGACAATTACAAGTTCAGATCTTCAAGTTATTATTTGCAATAATAATTAGAAGCTATTAATTTTAAGTTCTGTATTTGACAATTACAAGTGCAGATCTTCAAGTTATAATTTGCAATAATAATTAGAAGCTATCAATTTTAAGTTCTGTATTTGACAATTACTAGTTCAGATCTTCAAGTTATAATTAGAATTAATAATTAGAATTTGACAAATCTAAGTTCTGTAATTCACTATTACAAGTTCAGATCTTCAAGTTATAATTTACAATAATAATTAGAAGCTATCAATTTTAAGTTCTGTATTTGACAATTACAAGTTCAGATCTACAAGTTATAATTTGCACTAATAATTTGTATTTAACAATTAGAAGTTCTGTATTTGACAATTACAAGTTCAGATCTTCAAGTTATAATTTGAAATAATAATTAGAAGCTATCAATTTTAAGTTCTGTATTTGACAATTACTAGTTCAGATCCTCAAGTTATAATTTGAAATAATAATTTGAATTTAACAAATCTAAGTTCTGTAATTCACTATTACAAGTTCAGTTCTTCAAGTTATAATTTACAATAATAATTAGAAGCTATCAATTTTAAGTTCTGTATTTGACAATTACAAGTTCAGATCTTCAAGTTATAATTTGCACTAATAATTTGTATTTAACAATTAGAAGTTCTGTATTTGACAATTACAAGTTCAGACATTCAAGTTATAATTTGCAATAATAATTAGAAGCTATTAATTTTAAGTTCTGTATTTGACAATTACAAGTTCAGATCTTCAAGTTATAATTTGAAATAATAATTAGTAGCTATCAATTTTATGTTCGGTATTTGACAATTACAAGTTCAGATCTTCAAGTTATAATTTGCAATAATAACTAGAAGCTATCAATTTTAAGTTCTGTATTTGACAATTACAAGTTCAGATCTTCAAGTTATTATTTGCAATAATAATTAGAAGATATCAATTTTAAGTTCTGTATTTGACAATTACAAGTTCAGATCTTCAAGTTA
The DNA here is from genome assembly GCA_963170105.1 of Cantharis lateralis. NCBI lineage: Eukaryota > Metazoa > Arthropoda > Insecta > Coleoptera > Cantharidae > Cantharis > Cantharis lateralis. Next base: position 31,639,120 of record OY720625.1, on the reverse strand, counting down.
TAATTTACAATAATAATTAGAAGCTATCAATTTTAAGTTCTGTATTTGACAATTACAAGTTCAGATCTTCAAGTTATAATTTGCAATAATAATTAGAAGCTATCAATTTTAAGTTCTGTATTTGACAATTACTAGTTCAGATCTTCAATTTATAATTTGAAATAATAATTTGAATTTAACAAATCTAAGTTCTGTAATTCACTATTACAAGTTCAGATCTTCAAGTTATAATTTACAATAATAATTAGAAGCTATCAATTTTAAGTTCTGTATTTGACAATTACAAGTTCAGATCTTCAAGTTATAATTTGCACTAATAATTTGTATTTAACAATTAGAAGTTCTGTATTTGACAATTACAAGTTCAGATCTTCAAGTTATAATTTGCAATAATAATTAGAAGCTATTAATTTTAAGTTCTGTATTTGACAATTACTAGTTCAGATCTTCAAGTTATAATTTGCACTAATAATTTGTATTTAACAATTAGAAGTTCTGTATTTGACAATTACAAGTTCAGTTCTTTACGTTATAATTTGCACTAATAATTTGTATTTAACAATTAGAAGTTCTGTATTTGACAATTACAAGTTCAGATCTTCAAGTTATAATTTGCAATAATAATTAGAAGCTATCAATTTAAGTTCTGTATTTGACAATTACAAGTACAGATCTTGAAGTTATAATTTACAATAATAATTAGAAGCTATCAATTTTAAGTTCTGTATCTGACAATTACAAGTTCAGATCTTCAAGTTATAATTTGCAATAATAATTAGAAGCTATCAATTTTAAGTTCTGTATTTGACAATTACTAGTTCAGATCTTCAAGTTATAATTTGAAATAATAAATTGAATTTAACAAATCTAAGGTCTGTAATTCACTATTACAAGTTCAGTTCTTCAAGTTATAATTTACAATAATAATTAGAAGCTATTAATTTTAAGTTCTGTATTTGACAATTACAAGTTCAGATCTTCAAGTTATAATTTGAAATAATAATTAGTAGCTATCAATTTTATGTTCTGTATTTGACAATTACAAGTTCAGATCTTCAAGTTATAATTTGCAATAATAATTAGAAGCTATCAATTTTAAGTGCTGTATTTGACAATTACTAGTTCAGATCTTCAAGTTATAATTTGCACTAATAATTTGTATTTAACAATTAGAAGTTCTGTATTTGACAATTACAAGTTCAGATCTTCAAGTTATAATTTGCACTAATAATTTGTATTTAACAATTAGAAGTTCTGTATTTGACAATTACAAGTTCAGATCTTCAAGTTATAATTTGCAATAATAATTAGAAACTATCAATTTTAAGTTCCGTATTTGACAATTACTAGTTCAGATCTTCAAGTTATAATTTGCACTAATAATTTGTATTTAACAATTAGAAGTTCTGTATTTGACTATTACAAGTTCAGATCTTCGAATTATTATTTGCAATCTTAGTTAGAATTAAACAATTCGAAGTTCTGTATTTACCTATTACAGGTTCAGATCTTCAAGTTATAATTTGCAATCACAATTTGTATTTAACAATGCTAAGTTGCGTATTTGTCTATTACAAGTTCACATCTTCAAATTATAATTTGCGATAATAATTAGAAGCTATCAATTTTAAGTGCTGTATTTGACAATTACTAGTTCAGATCTACAAGTTATTATTTGCAATAATAATTAGAAGATATCAATTTTAGGTTCTGTATTTGACAATTACAAGGTCAGATCTTCAAGTTATAATTTACAATAATAATTAGAAGCTATCAATTTTAAGTTCTGTATTTGACAATTACAAGTACAGATCTTCAAGTTATGATTTGCAATAATAATTAGAAGCTATCAATTTTAAGTTCTGTATTTGACAATTACTAGTTCAGATCTTCAAGTTATAATTTGAAATAATAATTTGAATTTAACAAATCTAAGTTCTGTAATTCACTATTACAAGTTCAGATCTTCAAGTTATAATTTACAATAATGATTAGAAGCTATCAATTTTAAGTTCTGTATTTGACAATTACAAGTTCAGATCTTCAAGTTATAATTTGCACTAATAATTTGTATTTAACAATTAGAAGTTCTGTATTTGACAATTACAAGTTCAGATCTTCAAGTTATAATTTGCAATAATAATTAGAAGCTATTAATTTTAAGTTCTGTATTTGACAATTACAAGTTCAGATCTTCAAGTTATAATTCGAAATAATAATTAGAAGCTATCAATTTTATGTTCTGTATTTGACAATTACAAGTTCAGATCTTCAAGTTATAATTTGCAATAATAATTAGAAGCTATCAATTGTAAGTGCTGTATTTGACAATTACTAGTTCAGATCTTCAAGTTATAATTTGCACTTATAATTTGTATTTAACAATTAGAAGTTCTGTGTTTTACAATTACAAGTTCAGATCTTCAAGTTATGATTTGCACTAATAATTTGTATTTAACAGTTAGAAGTTCTGTATTTGACTATTACAAGTTCAGATCTTCAAATTATTATTTGCAATCTTAGTTTGAATTTAACCATTAGAAGTTCTGTATTTACCTATTACAGGTTCAGATCTTCAAGTAATAATTTGCACTAATAATTTGTATTTAACAATTCGAAGTTCTGTGTTTGACTATTACAAGTTCAGATCTTCAAGTTATAATTTGAATTATAATTATAAGCTATCAATTTTAAGTTCTGTATTTGACAATTACAAGTACAGATCTCCAAATTATTATTTGCAATAATAATTAGAAGCTATCAATTTTAAGTTCTGCATTTGACAATTACAAGTTCAGATCTTCAAGTTATTATTTGCAATAATAATTAGAAGCTATTAATTTTAAGTTCTGTATTTGACAATTACAAGTGCAGATCTTCAAGTTATAATTTGCAATAATAATTAGAAGCTATCAATTTTAAGTTCTGTATTTGACAATTACTAGTTCAGATCTTCAAGTTATAATTAGAATTAATAATTAGAATTTGACAAATCTAAGTTCTGTAATTCACTATTACAAGTTCAGATCTTCAAGTTATAATTTACAATAATAATTAGAAGCTATCAATTTTAAGTTCTGTATTTGACAATTACAAGTTCAGATCTACAAGTTATAATTTGCACTAATAATTTGTATTTAATAATTAGTAGTTCTGTATTTGACAATTACAAGTTCAGATCTTCAAGTTATAATTTGAAATAATAATTAGAAGCTATCAATTTTAAGTTCTGTATTTGACAATTACTAGTTCAGATCCTCAAGTTATAATTTGAAATAATAATTTGAATTTAACAAATCTTAGTTCTGTAATTCACTATTACAAGTTCAGTTCTTCAAGTTATAATTTACAATAATAATTAGAAGCTATCAATTTTAAGTTCTGTATTTGACAATTACAAGTTCAGATCTTCAAGTTATAATTTGCACTAATAATTTGTATTTAACAATTAGAAGTTCTGTATTTGACAATTACAAGTTCAGACATTCAAGTTATAATTTGCAATAATAATTAGAAGCTATCAATTTTAAGTGCTGTATTTGACAATTACTAGTTCAGATCTTCAAGTTATAATTTGAAATAATAATTAGTAGCTATCAATTTTATGTTCTGTATTTGACAATTACAAGTTCAGATCTTCAAGTTATAATTTGCAATAATAACTAGAAGCTATCAATTTTAAGTTCTGTATTTGACAATTACAAGTTCAGATCTTCAAGTTATTATTTGCAATAATAATTAGAAGATATCAATTTTAAGTTCTGTATTTGACAATTACAAGTTCAGATCTTCAAGTTATAATTTACAATAATAATTAGAAGCTATCAATTTTAAGTTCTGTATTTGACAATTACAAGTTCAGATCTTCAAGTTATAATTTGCAATAATAATTAGAAGCTATCAATTTTAAGTTCTGTATTTGACAATTACTAGTTCAGATCTTCAATTTATAATTTGAAATAATAATTTGAATTTAACAAATCTAAGTTCTGTAATTCACTATTACAAGTTCAGATCTTCAAGTTATAATTTACAATAATAATTAGAAGCTATCAATTTTAAGTTCTGTATTTGACAATTACAAGTTCAGATCTTCAAGTTATAATTTGCACTAATAATTTGTATTTAACAATTAGAAGTTCTGTATTTGACAATTACAAGTTCAGATCTTCAAGTTATAATTTGCAATAATAATTAGAAGCTATTAATTTTAAGTTCTGTATTTGACAATTACTAGTTCAGATCTTCAAGTTATAATTTGCACTAATAATTTGTATTTAACAATTAGAAGTTCTGTATTTGACAATTACAAGTTCAGTTCTTTAAGTTATAATTTGCACTAATAATTTGTATTTAACAATTAGAAGTTCTGTATTTGACAATTACAAGTTCAGATCTTCAAGTTATAATTTGCAATAATAATTAGAAGCTATCAATTTTAAGTTCTGTATTTGACAATTACAAGTACAGATCTTGAAGTTATAATTTACAATAATAATTAGAAGCTATCAATTTTAAGTTCTGTATCTGACAATTACAAGTTCAGATCTTCAAGTTATAATTTGCAATAATAATTAGAAGCTATCAATTTTAAGTTCTGTATTTGACAATTACTAGTTCAGATCCTCAAGTTATAATTTGAAATAATAATTTGAATTTAACAAATCTAAGTTCTGTAATTCACTATTACAAGTTCAGTTCTTCAAGTTATAATTTACAATAATAATTAGAAGCTATCAATTTTAAGTTCTGTATTTGACAATTACAAGTTCAGATCTTCAAGTTATAATTTGCACTAATAATTTGTATTTAACAATTAGAAGTTCTGTATTTGACAATTACAAGTTCAGACATTCAAGTTATAATTTGCAATAATAATTAGAAGCTATTAATTTTAAGTTCTGTATTTGACAATTACAAGTTCAGATCTTCAAGTTATAATTTGAAATAATAATTAGTAGCTATCAATTTTATGTTCTGTATTTGACAATTACAAGTTCAGATCTTCAAGTTATAATTTGCAATAATAATTAGAAGCTATCAATTTTAAGTGCTGTATTTGACAATTACTAGTTCAGATCTTCAAGTTATAATTTGCACTAATAATTTGTATTTAACAATTAGAAGTTCTGTATTTGACAATTACAAGTTCAGATCTTCAAGTTATAATTTGCACTAATAATTTGTATTTAACAATTAGAAGTTCTGTATTTGACAATTACAAGTTCAGATCTTCAAGTTATAATTTGCAATAATAATTAGAAGCTATCAATTTTAAGTTCTGTATTTGACAATTACTAGTTCAGATCTTCAAGTTATAATTTGCACTAATAATTTGTATTTAACAATTAGAAGTTCTGTATTTGACTATTACAAGTTCAGATCTTCGAATTATTATTTGCAATCTTAGTTAGAATTAAACAATTCGAAGTTCTGTATTTACCTATTACAGGTTCAGATCTTCAAGTTATAATTTGCAATCACAATTTGTATTTAACAATGCTAAGTTGCGTATTTGTCTATTACAAGTTCAGATCTTCAAATTATAATTTGCAATAATAATTAGAAGCTATCAATTTTAAGTGCTGTATTTGACAATTACTAGTTCAGATCTTCAAGTTATAATTTGAAATAATAATTTGAATTTAACAAATCTAAGTTCTGTAATTCACTATTAGAAGTTCAGATCTTCAAGTTATAATTTACAATAATGATTAGAAGCTATCAATTTTAAGTTCTGTATTTGACAATTACAAGTTCAGAACTTCAAGTTATAATTTGCACTTATAATTTGTATTTAACAATTAGAAGTTCTGTATTTGACAATTACAAGTTCAGATCTTCAAGTTATAATTTGCAATAATAAATAGAAGCTATTAATTTTAAGTTCTGTATTTGACAATTACAAGTTCAGATCTTCAAGTTATAATTCGAAATAATAATTAGAAGCTATCAATTTTATGTTCTGTATTTGACAAATACAAGTTCAGATCTTCAAGTTATAATTTGCAATAATAATTAGAAGCTATCAATTGTAAGTGCTGTATTTGACAATTACTAGTTCAGATCTTCAAGTTATAATTTGCACTTATAATTTGTATTTAACAATTAGAAGTTCTGTGTTTTACAATTACAAGTTCAGATCTTCAAGTTATAATATGCACTAATAATTTGTATTTAACAATTAGAAGTTCTGTATTTGACAATTACAAGTTCAGATCTTCAAGTTATAATTTGCAATAATAATTAGAAGCTATCAATTTTAAGTGCTGTATTTGACAATTACTAGATCAGATCTTCAAGTTATAATTTGCACTAATAATTTGTATTTAACAATTAGCAGTTCTGTATTTGACTATTACAAGTTCAGATCTTCGAATTATTATTTGCAATAATAATTAGAAGCTATCAATTTTAAGTGCTGTATTTGACAATTACTAGTTCAGATCTTCAAGTTATTATTTGCAATAATAATTAGAAGCTATCAATTTTAAGTTCTGTATTTGACAATTACAAGTTCAGATCTTCAAGTTATGATTTGCAATAATAATTAGAAGCTATCAATTTTAAGTTCTGTACTTGACAATTACTAGTTCAGATCTTCAAGTTATAATTTGAAATAATAATTTGAATTTAACAAATCTAAGTTCTGTAATTCACTATTACAAGTTCAGATCTTCAAGTTATAATTAAAATAATAACTAGAAGCTATCAATTTTAAGTTCTGTATTTGACAATTACAAGTTCAGATCTTCAAGGTATAATATGCACTAATAATTTGTATTTAACAATTAGAAGTTCTGTATTTGACAATTACAAGTTCAGATCTTCAAGTTATAATTTGCAATAATAATTAGAAGCTATCAATTTTAAGTTCTGTATTTGACAATTACAAGTTCAGATCTTGAAGTTATAATTTACAATAATAATTAGAAGCTATCAATTTTAAGTTCTGTATCTGACAATTACAAGTTCAGATCTTCAAGTTATAATTTGCAATAATAATTAGAAGCTATCAATTTTAAGTTCTGTATTTGACAATTACTAGTTCAGATCTACAAGTTATAATTTGAAATAATAAATTGTATTTAACAAATCTAAGTTCTGTAATTCACTATTACAAGTTCAGTTCTTCAAGTTATAATTTGCAATAATAATTAGAAGCTATCAATTTTAAGTGCTGTATTTGACAATTACTAGTTCAGATCTTCAAGTTATAATTTGAAATAATAATTTGAATTTAACAAATCTAAGTTCTGTAATTCACTATTAGAAGTTCAGATCTTCAAGTTATAATTTACAATAATGATTAGAAGCTATCAATTTTAAGTTCTGTATTTGACAATTACAAGTTCAGAACTTCAAGTTATAATTTGCACTTATAATTTGTATTTAACAATTAGAAGTTCTGTATTTGACAATTACAAGTTCAGATCTTCAAGTTATAATTTGCAATAATAAATAGAAGCTATTAATTTTAAGGTCTGTATTTGACAATTACAAGTTCAGATCTTCAAGTTATAATTCGAAATAATAATTAGAAGCTATCAATTTTATGTTCTGTATTTGACAAATACAAGTTCAGATCTTCAAGTTATAATTTGCAATAATAATTAGAAGCTATCAATTGTAAGTGCTGTATTTGACAATTACTAGTTCAGATCTTCAAGTTATAATTTGCACTTATAATTTGTATTTAACAATTAGAAGTTCTGTGTTTTACAATTACAAGTTCAGATCTTCAAGTTATAATTTGCACTAATAATTTGTATTTAACAATTAGAAGTTCTGTATTTGACAATTACAAGTTCAGATCTTCAAGTTATAATTTGCAATAATAATTAGAAGCTATCAATTTTAAGTTCTGTATTTGACAATTACTAGATCAGATCTTCAAGTTATAATTTGCACTAATAATTTGTATTTAACAATTAGCAGTTCTGTATTTGACTATTACAAGTTCAGATCTTCGAATTATTATTTGCAATAATAATTAGAAGCTATCAATTTTAAGTGCTGTATTTGACAATTACTAGTTCAGATCTTCAAGTTATTATTTGCAATAATAATTAGAAGCTATCAATTTTAAGTTCTGTATTTGACAATTACAAGTTCAGATCTTCAAGTTATGATTTGCAATAATAATTAGAAGCTATCAATTTTAAGTTCTGTACTTGACAATTACTAGTTCAGATCTTCAAGTTATAATTTGAAATAATAATTTGAATTTAACAAATCTAAGTTCTGTAATTCACTATTACAAGTTCAGATCTTCAAGTTATAATTAAAATAATAACTAGAAGCTATCAATTTTAAGTTCTGTATTTGACAATTACAAGTTCAGATCTTCAAGGTTTAATATGCACTAATAATTTGTATTTAACAATTAGAAGTTCTGTATTTGACAATTACAAGTTCAGATCTTCAAGTTATAATTTGCAATAATAATTAGAAGCTATCAATTTTAAGTTCTGTATTTGACAATTACAAGTTCAGATCTTGAAGTTATAATTTACAATAATAATTAGAAGCTATTAATTTTAAGTTCTGTATCTGACAATTACAAGTTCAGATCTTCAAGTTATAATTTGCAATAATAATTAGAAGCTATCAATTTTAAGTTCTGTATTTGACAATTACTAGTTCAGATCTACAAGTTATAATTTGAAATAATAAACTGTATTTAACAAATCTAAGTTCTGTAATTCACTATTACAAGTTCAGTTCTTCAAGTTATAATTTACAATAATAATTAGAAGCTATCAATTTTAAGTTCTGTATTTGACAATTACAAGTTCAGATCTTCAAGTTATAATTTGCACTAATAATTTGTATTTAACAATTAGAAGTTCTGTATTTGACAATTACAAGTTCAGACATACAGGTTATAATTTGCAATAAAAATTAGAAGCTATTAATTTTAAGTTCTGTATTTGACAATTACAAGTTCAGATCTTCAAGTTATAATTTGAAATAATAATTAGTAGCTATCAATTTTATGTTCTGTATTTGACAATTCCAAGTTCAGATCTTCAAGTTATAATTTGCAATAATAATTAGAAGCTATCAATTTTAAGTGCTGTATTTGACAATTACTAGTTCAGATCTTCAAGTTATAATTTGCACTAATAATTTGTATTTAACAATTAGAAGTTCTGTATTTGACAATTACAAGTTCAGATCTTCAAGTTATAATTTGCACTAATAATTTGTATTTAACAATTAGAAGTTCTGTATTTGACAATTACAAGTTCAGATCTTCAAGTTATAATTTGCAATAATAATTAGAAGCTATTAATTTTAAGTTCTGTATTTGACAATTACAAGTTCAGATCTTCAAGTTATAATTCGAAATAATAATTAGAAGCTATCAATTTTATGTTCTGTATTTGACAATTACAAGTTCAGATCTTCAAGTTATAATTTGCAATAATAATTAGAAGCTATCAATTGTAAGTGCTGTATTTGACAATTACTAGTTCAGATCTTCAAGTTATAATTTGCACTTATAATTTGTATTTAACAATTAGAAGTTCTGTGTTTTACAATTACAAGTTCAGATCTTCAAGTTATGATTTGCACTAATAATTTGTATTTAACAGTTAGAAGTTCTGTATTTCACTATTACAAGTTCAGATCTTCAAATTATTATTTGCAATCTTAGTTTGAATTTAACCATTCGAAGTTCTGTATTTACCTATTACAGGTTCAGATCTTCAAGTAATAATTTGCACTAATAATTTGTATTTAACAATTCGAAGTTCTGTATTTGACTATTACAAGTTCAGATCTTCAAGTTATAATTTGAATTATAATTATAAGCTATCAATTTTAAGTTCTGTATTTGACAATTACAAGTACAGATCTCCAAATTATTATTTGCAATAATAATTAGAAGCTATCAATTTTAAGTTCTGCATTTGACAATTACAAGTTCAGATCTTCAAGTTATTAATTGCAATAATAATTAGAAGCTATTAATTTTAAGTTCTGTATTTGACAATTACAAGTGCAGATCTTCAAGTTATAATTTGCAATAATAATTAGAAGCTATCAATTTTAAGTTCTGTATTTGACAATTACTAGTTCAGATCTTCAAGTTATAATTAGAATTAATAATTAGAATTTGACAAATCTAAGTTCTGTAATTCACTATTACAAGTTCAGATCTTCAAGTTATAATTTACAATAATAATTAGAAGCTATCAATTTTAAGTTCTGTATTTGACAATTACAAGTTCAGATCTACAAGTTATAATTTGCACTAATAATTTGTATTTAACAATTAGAAGTTCTGTATTTGACAATTACAAGTTCAGATCTTCAAGTTATAATTTGAAATAATAATTAGAAGCTATCAATTTTAAGTTCTGTATTTGACAATTACTAGTTCAGATCCTCAAGTTATAATTTGAAATAATAATTTGAATTTAACAAATCTAAGTTCTGTAATTCACTATTACAAGTTCAGTTCTTCAAGTTATAATTTACAATAATAATTAGAAGCTATCAATTTTAAGTTCTGTATTTGACAATTACAAGTTCAGATCTTCAAGTTATAATTTGCACTAATAATTAGTATTTAACAATTAGAAGTTCTGTATTTGACAATTACAAGTTCAGACATTCAAGTTATAATTTGCAATAATAATTAGAAGCTATTAATTTTAAGTTCTGTATTTGACAATTACAAGTTCAGATCTTCAAGTTATAATTAGAAATAATAATTAGTAGCTATCAATTTTATGTTCTGTATTTGACAATTACAAGTTCAGATCTTCAAGTTATAATTTGCAATAATAATTAGAAGCTATCAATTTTAAGTGCTGTATTTGACAATTACTAGTTCAGATCTTCAAGTTATAATTTGCACTAATAATTTGTATTTAACAATTAGAAGTTCTGTATTTGACAATTACAAGTTCAGATCTTCAAGTTATAATTTGCACTAATAATTTGTATTTAACAATTAGAAGTTCTGTATTTGACAATTACAAGTTCAGATCTTCAAGTTATAATTTGCAATAATAATTAGAAGCTATCAATTTTAAGTTCTGTATTTGACAATTACTAGTTCAGATCTTCAAGTTATAATTTGCACTAATAATTTGTATTTAACAATTAGAAGTTCTGTATTTGACTATTACAAGTTCAGATCTTCGAATTATTATTTGCAATCTTAGTTAGAATTAAACAATTCGAAGTTCTGTGTTTACCTATTACAGGTTCAGATCTTCAAGTTATAATTTGCAATCACAATTTGTATTTAACAATGCTAAGTTGCGTATTTGTCTATTACAAGTTCAGATCTTCAAATTATAATTTGCAATAATAATTAGAAGCTATCAATTTTAAGTGCTGTATTTGACAATTACTAGTTCAGATCTTCAAGTTATAATTTGAAATAATAATTTGAATTTAACAAATCTAAGTTCTGTAATTCACTATTAGAAGTTCAGATCTTCAAGTTATAATTTACAATAATGATTAGAAGCTATCAATTTTAAGTTCTGTATTTGACAATTACAAGTTCAGAACTTCAAGTTATAATTTGCACTTATAATTTGTATTTAACAATTAGAAGTTCTGTATTTGACAATTACAAGTTCAGATCTTCAAGTTATAATTTGCAATAATAAATAGAAGCTATTAATTTTAAGTTCTGTATTTGACAATTACAAGTTCAGATCTTCAAGTTATAATTCGAAATAATAATTAGAAGCTATCAATTTTATGTTCTGTATTTGACAAATACAAGTTCAGATCTTCAAGTTATAATTTGCAATAATAATTAGAAGCTATCAATTGTAAGTGCTGTATTTGACAATTACTAGTTCAGATCTTCAAGTTATAATTTGCACTTATAATTTGTATTTAACAATTAGAAGTTCTGTGTTTTACAATTACAAGTTCAGATCTTCAAGTTATAATTTGCACTAATAATTTGTATTTAACAATTAGAAGTTCTGTATTTGACAATTACAAGTTCAGATCTTCAAGTTATAATTTGCAATAATAATTAGAAGCTATCAATTTTAAGTTCTGTATTTGACAATTACTAGATCAGATCTTCAAGTTATAATTTGCACTAATAATTTGTATTTAACAATTAGCAGTTCTGTATTTGACTATTACAAGTTCAGATCTTCGAATTATTATTTGCAATAATAATTAGAAGCTATCAATTTTAAGTGCTGTATTTGACAATTACTAGTTCAGATCTTCAAGTTATTATTTGCAATAATAATTAGAAGCTATCAATTTTAAGTTCTGTATTTGACAATTACAAGTTCAGATCTTCAAGTCATGATTTGCAATAATAATTAGAAGCTATCAATTTTAAGTTCTGTACTTGACAATTACTAGTTCAGATCTTCAAGTTATAATTTGAAATAATAATTTGAATTTAACAAATCTAAGTTCTGTAATTCACTATTACAAGTTCAGATCTTCAAGTTATAATTAAAATAATAACTAGAAGCTATCAATTTTAAGTTCTGTATTTGACAATTACAAGTTCAGATCTTCAAGGTATAATTTGCACTAATAATTTGTATTTAACAATTAGAAGTTCTGTATTTGACAATTACAAGTTCAGATCTTCAAGTTATAATTTGCAATAATAATTAGAAGCTATCAATTTTAAGTTCTGTATTTGACAATTACAAGTTCAGATCTTGAAGTTATAATTTACAATAATAATTAGAAGCTATCAATTTTAAGTTCTGTATCTGACAATTACAAGTTCAGATCTTCAAGTTATAATTTGCAATAATAATTAGAAGCTATCAATTTTAAGTTCTGTATTTGACAATTACTAGTTCAGATCTACAAGTTATAATTTGAAATAATAAATTGTATTTAACAAATCTAAGTTCTGTAATTCACTATTACAAGTTCAGATCTTGAAGTTATAATTTGCACTAATAATTTGTATTTAACAATTAGAAGTTCTGTATTTGACAATTACAAGTTCAGACATACAGGTTATAATTTGCAATAAAAATTAGAAGCTATTAATTTTAAGTTCTGTATTTGACAATTACAAGTTCAGATCTTCAAGTTATAATTTGAAATAATAATTAGTAGCTATCAATTTTATGTTCTGTATTTGACAATTCCAAGTTCAGATCTTCAAGTTATAATTTGCAATAATAATTAGAAGCTATCAATTTTAAGTGCTGTATTTGACAATTACTAGTTCAGATCTTCAAGTTATAATTTGCACTAATAATTTGTATTTAACAATTAGAAGTTCTGTATTTGACAATTACAAGTTCAGATCTTCAAGTTATAATTTGCACTAATAATTTGTATTTAACAATTAGAAGTTCTGTATTTGACAATTACAAGTTCAGATCTTCAAGTTATAATTTGCAATAATAATTAGAAGCTATCAATTTTAAGTTCTGTATTTGACAATTACTAGTTCAGATCTTCAAGTTATAATTTGTACTAATAATTTGTATTTAACAATTAGAAGTTCTGTATTTGACTATTACAAGTTCAGATCTTCGAATTATTATTTGCAATCTTAGTTAGAATTAAACAATTCGAATTTCTGTATTTACCTATTACAGGTTCAGATCTTCAAGTTATAATTTGCAATCACAATTTGTATTTAACAATGCTAAGTTGCGTATTTGTCTATTACAAGTTCAGATCTTCAAATTATAATTTGCAATAATAATTAGAAGCTATCAATTTTAAGTGCTGTATTTGACAATTACAAGTACAGATCTCCAAATTATTATTTGCAATAATAATTAGAAGCTATCAATTTTAAGTTCTGCATTTGACAATTACAAGTTCAGATCTTCAAGTTATTATTTGCAATAATAATTAGAAGCTATTAATTTTAAGTTCTGTATTTGACAATTACAAGTGCAGATCTTCAAGTTATAATTTAAATAATAATTAGAAGCTATCAATTTTAAGTTCTGTATTTGACAATTACTAGTTCAGATCTTCAAGTTATAATTAGAATTAATAATTAGAATTTGACAAATCTAAGTTCTGTAATTCACTATTACAAGTTCAGATCTTCAAGTTATAATTTACAATAATAATTAGAAGCTATCAATTTTAAGTTCTGTATTTGACAATTACAAGTTCAGATCTACAAGTTATAATTTGCACTAATAATTTGTATTTAACAATTAGAAGTTCTGTATTTGACAATTACAAGTTCAGATCTTCAAGTTATAATTTGAAATAATAATTAGAAGCTATCAATTTTAAGTTCTGTATTTGACAATTACTAGTTCAGATCCTCAAGTTATAATTTGAAATAATAATTTGAATTTAACAAATCTAAGTTCTGTAATTCACTATTACAAGTTCAGTTCTTCAAGTTATAATTTACAATAATAATTAGAAGCTATCAATTTTAAGTTCTGTATTTGACAATTACAAGTTCAGATCTTCAAGTTATAATTTGCACTAATAATTTGTATTTAACAATTAGAAGTTCTGTATTTGACAATTACAAGTTCAGACATTCAAGTTATAATTTGCAATAATAATTAGAAGCTATTAATTTTAAGTTCTGTATTTGACAATTACAAGTTCAGATCTTCAAGTTATAATTTGAAATAATAATTAGTAGCTATCAATTTTATGTTCTGTATTTGACAATTACTAGATCAGATCTTCAAGTTATAATTTGCACTAATAATTTGTATTTAACAATTAGCAGTTCTGTATTTGACTATTACAAGTTCAGATCTTCGAATTATTATTTGCAATAATAATTAGAAGCTATCAATTTTAAGTGCTGTATTTGACAATTACTAGTTCAGATCTTCAAGTTATTATTTGCAATAATAATTAGAAGCTATCAATTTTAAGTTCTGTATTTGACAATTACAAGTTCAGATCTTCAAGTTATGATTTGCAATAATAATTAGAAGCTATCAATTTTAAGTTCTGTACTTGACAATTACTAGTTCAGATCTTCAAGTTATAATTTGAAATAATAATTTGAATTTAACAAATCTAAGTTCTGTAATTCACTATTACAAGTTCAGATCTTCAAGTTATAATTAAAATAATAATTAGAAGCTATCAATTTTAAGTTCTGTATTTGACAATTACAAGTTCAGATCTTCAAGGTATAATTTGCACTAATAATTTGTATTTAACAATTAGAAGTTCTGTATTTGACAATTACAAGTTCAGATCTTCAAGTTATAATTTGCAATAATAATTAGAAGCTATCAATTTTAAGTTCTGTATTTGACAATTACAAGTTCAGATCTTGAAGTTATAATTTACAATAATAATTAGAAGCTATCAATTTTAAGTTCTGTATCTGACAATTACAAGTTCAGATCTTCAAGTTATAATTTGCAATAATAATTAGAAGCTATCAATTTTAAGTTCTGTATTTGACAATTACTAGTTCAGATCTACAAGTTATAATTTGAAATAATAAATTGTATTTAACAAATCTAAGTTCTGTAATTCACTATTACAAGTTCAGTTCTTCAAGTTATAATTTACAATAATAATTAGAAGCTATCAATTTTAAGTTCTGTATTTGACAATTACAAGTTCAGATCTTCAAGTTATAATTTGCACTAATAATTTGTATTTAACAATTAGAAGTTCTGTATTTGACAATTACAAGTTCAGACATACAGGTTATAATTTGCAATAAAAATTAGAAGCTATTAATTTTAAGTTCTGTATTTGACAATTACAAGTTCAGATCTTCAAGTTATAATTTGAAATAATAATTAGTAGCTATCAATTTTATGTTCTGTATTTGACAATTCCAAGTTCAGATCTTCAAGTTATAATTTGAAATAATAATTAGAAGCTATCAATTTTAAGTTCTGTATTTGACAATTACAAGTTCAGATCTTCAAGTTATAATTTGCAATAATAATTAGAAGCTATCAATTTTAAGTTCTGTATTTGACAATTACAAGTTCAGATCTTCAAGTTATAATTTGCAATAATAATTAGAAGCTATCAATTTTAAGTTCTGTATTTGACAATTACAAGTTCAGATCTTCAAGTTATAATTTACAATAATAATTAGAAGCTATCAATTTTAAGTTCTGTATTTGACAATTACAAGTTCAGATCTTCAAGTTATAATTTGCAATAATAATTAGAAGCTATCAATTTTAAGTTCTGTATTTGACAATTACAAGTTCAGATCTTCAAGTTATAATTTGCAATAATAATTAGAAGCTATCAATTTTAAGTTCTGTATTTGACAATTACTAGTTCAGATCTTCAAGTTATAATTTGAAATAATAATTTGAATTTAACAAATCTAAGTTCTGTAATTCACTATTACAAGTTCAGATCTTCAAGTTATAATTTACAATAATAATTAGAAGCTATCAATTTTAAGTTCTGTATTTGACTATTACAAGTTCAGATCTTCAAGTTATAATTTGCAATAATAATTAGAAGCTATCAATTTTAAGTTCTGTATTTGACAATTGCAAGTTCAGATCTTCAAGTTATAATTTGCACTAATAATTTGTATTTAACAATTAGAAGTTCTGTATTTGACAATTACAAGTTCAGATCTTCAAGTTATAATTTGCAATAATAATTAGAAGCTTTCAATTTTAAGGTCTGTATTTGACAATTACTAGTTCAGATCTTCAAGTTATAATTTGAACTAATAATTTGTATTTAACAATTAGAAGTTCTGTATTTGACTATTACAAGTTCAGATCTTCGAATTATTATTTGCAATCTTAGTTTGAATTTAACAATTCGAAGTTCTGTATTTGACTATTACAAGTTCAGATCTTCAAATTATTATTTGCAATCTTAGTTTGAATTTAACAATTCGAAGTTCTGTATTTACCTATTACAAGTTCAGATCTTCAAGTTATAATTTGTACTAATAATTTGTATTTAACAATTCGAAGTTCTGTATTTGACTATTACAAGTTCAGATCTTCAAGTTATAATTTACAATAATAATTAGAAGCTATCAATTTTAAGTTCTGTATTTAACAATTGCAAGTTCAGATCTTCAAGTTATAATATGCAATAATAATTAGAAGCTATCAATTTTAAGTTCTGTATTTGACAATTACTAGTTCAGATCTTCAAGTTATAATTTGAAATAATAATTTGAATTTAACAAATCTAAGTTCTGTAATTCACTATTACAAGTTTAGATCTTCAAGTTATAATTTACAATAATAATTAGAAGCTATCAATTTTAAGTTCTGTATTTGACAATTACAAGTTCAGATCTTCAAGTTATAATTTGCACTAATAATTTGTGTTTAACAATTTGAAGTTCTGTATTTGACAATTACAAGTTCAGATCTTCAAGTTATAATTTGCAATAATAATTAGAAGCTATCAATTTAAGTTCTGTATTTGACAATTACAAGTTCAGATCTTCAAGTTATTATTTGCAATAATAATTAGAAGCTATCAATTTTAAGTTCTGTATTTGACAATTACAAGTTCAGATCTTGAAGTTATAATTTACAATAATAATTAGAAGCTATCAATTTTAAGTTCTGTATTTAACAATTACAAGTTCAGATCTTCAAGTTATAATATGCAATAATAATTAGAAGCTATCAATTTTAAGTTCTGAATTTGACAATTACTAGTTCAGATCTTCAAGTTATAATTTGAAATAATAATTTGAATTTAACAAATCTAAGTTCTGTAATTCACTATTACAAGTTCAGATCTTCAAGTTATAATTTACAATAATAATTAGAAGCTATCAATTTTAAGTTCTGTATTTGACAATTACAAGTTCAGATCTTCAAGTTATAATTTGCAATAATAATTAGAAGCTATTAATTTTAAGTTCTGTATTTGACAATTACAAGTTCAGATCTTCAAGTTATAATTTTAAATAATAATTAGAAGCTATCAATTTTATGTTCTGTATTTGACAATTACAAGTTCAGATCTTCAAGTTATAATTTGCAATAATAATTAGAAGCTATCAATTTTAAGTTCTGTATTTGACAATTACAAGTTCAGATCTTCAAGTTATAATTTGCAATAATAATTAGAAGCTATCAATTCTAAGTTCTGTATTTGACAATTACTAGTTCAGATCTCCAAGTTATTATTTGCAATAATAATTAGAAGCTATCAATTTTAAGTTCTGTATTTGACAATTACAAGTTCAGATCTTCAAGTTATAATTTACAATAATAATTAGAAGCTATCAATTTTAAGTTCTGTATTTGACAATTACAAGTTCAGATCTTCAAGTTA
Organism: Cantharis lateralis; assembly: GCA_963170105.1. Taxonomy (NCBI): domain Eukaryota; kingdom Metazoa; phylum Arthropoda; class Insecta; order Coleoptera; family Cantharidae; genus Cantharis; species Cantharis lateralis. The sequence continues at coordinate 31,620,889 of OY720625.1, read as the reverse complement.
TAATTTGCAATAATAATTAGAAGCTATCAATTTTAAGTTCTGTATTTGACAATTACTAGTTCAGATCTTCAAGTTATAATTTGAAATAATAATTTGAATTTAACAAATCTAAGTTCTGTATTTGACTATTACAAGTTCAGATCTTCAAGTTATAATTTGCAATAATAATTAGAAGCTATCAATTTTAAGTTCTGTATTTGACAATTACTAGTTCAGATCTTCAAGTTATAATTTGAAATAATAATTTGAATTTAACAAATCTAAGTTCTGTAATTCACTATTACAAGTTCAGATCTTCGAATTATTATTTGCAATCTTAGTTTGAATTTAACAATTGGAAATATTTGAAATAATAATTAGAAGCTATCAATTTTAAGTTCTGTATTTGACAATTACAAGTTCAGATCTTCAAGTTATAATTTGCAATAATAATTAGAAGCTATCAATTTTAAGTTCTGTATTTGACAATTACAAGTTCAGATCTTCAAGTTATAATTTGCAATAATAATTAGAAGCTATCAATTTTAAGTTCTGTATTTGACAATTACAAGTTCAGATCTTCAAGTTATAATTTACAATAATAATTAGAAGCTATCAATTTTAAGTTCTGTATTTGACAATTACAAGTTCAGATCTTCAAGTTATAATTAGCAATAATAATTAGAAGCTATCAATTTTAAGTTCTGTATTTGACAATTACAAGTTCAGATCTTCAAGTTATAATTTGCAATAATAATTAGAAGCTATCAATTTTAAGTTCTGTATTTGACAATTACTAGTTCAGATCTTCAAGTTATAATTTGAAATAATAATTTGAATTTAACAAATCTAAGTTCTGTAATTCACTATTACAAGTTCAGATCTTCAAGTTATAATTTACAATAATAATTAGAAGCTATCAATTTTAAGTTCTGTATTTGACTATTACAAGTTCAGATCTTCAAGTTATAATTTGCAATAATAATTAGAAGCTATCAATTTTAAGTTCTGTATTTGACAATTGCAAGTTCAGATCTTCAAGTTATAATTTGCACTAATAATTTGTATTTAACAATTAGAAGTTCTGTATTTGACAATTACAAGTTCAGATCTTCAAGTTATAATTTGCAATAATAATTAGAAGCTTTCAATTTTAAGGTCTGTATTTGACAATTACTAGTTCAGATCTTCAAGTTATAATTTGAACTAATAATTTGTATTTAACAATTAGAAGTTCTGTATTTGACTATTACAAGTTCAGATCTTCGAATTATTATTTGCAATCTTAGTTTGAATTTAACAATTCGAAGTTCTGTATTTGACTATTACAAGTTCAGATCTTCAAATTATTATTTGCAATCTTAGTTTGAATTTAACAATTCGAAGTTCTGTATTTACCTATTACAAGTTCAGATCTTCAAGTTATAATTTGTACTAATAATTTGTATTTAACAATTCGAAGTTCTGTATTTGACTATTACAAGTTCAGATCTTCAAGTTATAATTTACAATAATAATTAAAAGCTATCAATTTTAAGTTCTGTATTTGACTATTACAAGTTCAGATCTTCAAGTTATAATTTGCAATAATAATTAGAAGCTATCAATTTTAAGTTCTGTATTTGACAATTACAAGTTCAGATCTTCAAGTTATAATTTGAAATAATAATAAGAAGCTATCAATTTTAAGTTCTGTATTTGACAATTACTAGTTCAGATCTTCAAGTTATAATTTGAAATAATAATTTGAATTTAACAAATCTAAGTTCTGTAATTCACTATTACAAGTTCAGATCTTCAAGTTATAATTTACAATAATAATTAGAAGCTATCAATTTTAAGTTCTGTATTTGACTATTACAAGTTCAGATCTTCAAGTTATAATTTGCAATAATAATTAGAAGCTATCAATTTTAAGTTCTGTATTTGACAATTGCAAGTTCAGATCTTCAAGTTATAATTTGCACTAATAATTTGTATTTAACAATTAGAAGTTCTGTATTTGACAATTACAAGTTCAGATCTTCAAGTTATAATTTGCAATAATAATTAGAAGCTTTCAATTTTAAGGTCTGTATTTGACAATTACTAGTTCAGATCTTCAAGTTATAATTTGAACTAATAATTTGTATTTAACAATTAGAAGTTCTGTATTTGACTATTACAAGTTCAGATCTTCGAATTATTATTTGCAATCTTAGTTTGAATTTAACAATTCGAAGTTCTGTATTTGACTATTACAAGTTCAGATCTTCAAATTATTATTTGCAATCTTAGTTTGAATTTAACAATTCGAAGTTCTGTATTTACCTATTACAAGTTCAGATCTTCAAGTTATAATTTGTACTAATAATTTGTATTTAACAATTCGAAGTTCTGTATTTGACTATTACAAGTTCAGATCTTCAAGTTATAATTTACAATAATAATTAGAAGCTATCAATTTTAAGTTCTGTATTTAACAATTGCAAGTTCAGATCTTCAAGTTATAATATGCAATAATAATTAGAAGCTATCAATTTTAAGTTCTGTATTTGACAATTACTAGTTCAGATCTTCAAGTTATAATTTGAAATAATAATTTGAATTTAACAAATCTAAGTTCTGTAATTCACTATTACAAGTTTAGATCTTCAAGTTATAATTTACAATAATAATTAGAAGCTATCAATTTTAAGTTCTGTATTTGACAATTACAAGTTCAGATCTTCAAGTTATAATTTGCACTAATAATTTGTGTTTAACAATTTGAAGTTCTGTATTTGACAATTACAAGTTCAGATCTTCAAGTTATAATTTGCAATAATAATTAGAAGCTATCAATTTAAGTTCTGTATTTGACAATTACAAGTTCAGATCTTCAAGTTATTATTTGCAATAATAATTAGAAGCTATCAATTTTAAGTTCTGTATTTGACAATTACAAGTTCAGATCTTGAAGTTATAATTTACAATAATAATTAGAAGCTATCAATTTTAAGTTCTGTATTTAACAATTACAAGTTCAGATCTTCAAGTTATAATATGCAATAATAATTAGAAGCTATCAATTTTAAGTTCTGAATTTGACAATTACTAGTTCAGATCTTCAAGTTATAATTTGAAATAATAATTTGAATTTAACAAATCTAAGTTCTGTAATTCACTATTACAAGTTCAGATCTTCAAGTTATAATTTACAATAATAATTAGAAGCTATCAATTTTAAGTTCTGTATTTGACAATTACAAGTTCAGATCTTCAAGTTATAATTTGCAATAATAATTAGAAGCTATTAATTTTAAGTTCTGTATTTGACAATTACAAGTTCAGATCTTCAAGTTATAATTTTAAATAATAATTAGAAGCTATCAATTTTATGTTCTGTATTTGACAATTACAAGTTCAGATCTTCAAGTTATAATTTGCAATAATAATTAGAAGCTATCAATTTTAAGTTCTGTATTTGACAATTACAAGTTCAGATCTTCAAGTTATAATTTGCAATAATAATTAGAAGCTATCAATTTTAAGTTCTGTATTTGACAATTACTAGTTCAGATCTCCAAGTTATTATTTGCAATAATAATTAGAAGCTATCAATTTTAAGTTCTGTATTTGACAATTACAAGTTCAGATCTTCAAGTTATAATTTACAATAATAATTAGAAGCTATCAATTTTAAGTTCTGTATTTGACAATTACAAGTTCAGATCTTCAAGTTATAATTTGCAATAATAATTAGAAGCTATCAATTTTAAGTTCTGTATTTGACAATTACTAGTTCAGATCTTCAAGTTATAATTTGAAATAATAATTTGAATTTAACAAATCTAAGTTCTGTATTTGACTATTACAAGTTCAGATCTTCAAGTTATAATTTGCAATAATAATTAGAAGCTATCAATTTTAAGTTCTGTATTTGACAATTACTAGTTCAGATCTTCAAGTTATAATTTGAAATAATAATTTGAATTTAACAAATCTAAGTTCTGTAATTCACTATTACAAGTTCAGATCTTCGAATTATTATTTGCAATCTTAGTTTGAATTTAACAATTGGAAATATTTGAAATAATAATTAGAAGCTATCAATTTTAAGTTCTGTATTTGACAATTACAAGTTCAGATCTTCAAGTTATAATTTGCAATAATAATTAGAAGCTATCAATTTTAAGTTCTGTATTTGACAATTACAAGTTCAGATCTTCAAGTTATAATTTGCAATAATAATTAGAAGCTATCAATTTTAAGTTCTGTATTTGACAATTACAAGTTCAGATCTTCAAGTTATAATTTACAATAATAATTAGAAGCTATCAATTTTAAGTTCTGTATTTGACAATTACAAGTTCAGATCTTCAAGTTATAATTTGCAATAATAATTAGAAGCTATCAATTTTAAGTTCTGTATTTGACAATTACAAGTTCAGATCTTCAAGTTATAATTTGCAATAATAATTAGAAGCTATCAATTTTAAGTTCTGTATTTGACAATTACTAGTTCAGATCTTCAAGTTATAATTTGAAATAATAATTTGAATTTAACAAATCTAAGTTCTGTAATTCACTATTACAAGTTCAGATCTTCAAGTTATAATTTACAATAATAATTAGAAGCTATCAATTTTAAGTTCTGTATTTGACTATTACAAGTTCAGATCTTCAAGTTATAATTTGCAATAATAATTAGAAGCTATCAATTTTAAGTTCTGTATTTGACAATTGCAAGTTCAGATCTTCAAGTTATAATTTGCACTAATAATTTGTATTTAACAATTAGAAGTTCTGTATTTGACAATTACAAGTTCAGATCTTCAAGTTATAATTTGCAATAATAATTAGAAGCTTTCAATTTTAAGGTCTGTATTTGACAATTACTAGTTCAGATCTTCAAGTTATAATTTGAACTAATAATTTGTATTTAACAATTAGAAGTTCTGTATTTGACTATTACAAGTTCAGATCTTCGAATTATTATTTGCAATCTTAGTTTGAATTTAACAATTCGAAGTTCTGTATTTGACTATTACAAGTTCAGATCTTCAAATTATTATTTGCAATCTTAGTTTGAATTTAACAATTCGAAGTTCTGTATTTACCTATTACAAGTTCAGATCTTCAAGTTATAATTTGTACTAATAATTTGTATTTAACAATTCGAAGTTCTGTATTTGACTATTACAAGTTCAGATCTTCAAGTTATAATTTACAATAATAATTAAAAGCTATCAATTTTAAGTTCTGTATTTGACTATTACAAGTTCAGATCTTCAAGTTATAATTTGCAATAATAATTAGAAGCTATCAATTTTAAGTTCTGTATTTGACAATTACAAGTTCAGATCTTCAAGTTATAATTTGAAATAATAATAAGAAGCTATCAATTTTAAGTTCTGTATTTGACAATTACTAGTTCAGATCTTCAAGTTATAATTTGAAATAATAATTTGAATTTAACAAATCTAAGTTCTGTAATTCACTATTACAAGTTCAGATCTTCAAGTTATAATTTACAATAATAATTAGAAGCTATCAATTTTAAGTTCTGTATTTGACAATTACAAGTTCAGATCTTCAAGTTATAATTTGCAATAATAATTAGAAGCTATTAATTTTAAGTTCTATATTTGACAATTACAAGTTCAGATCTTCAAGTTATAATTTTAAATAATAATTAGAAGCTATCAATTTTATGTTCTGTATTTGACAATTACAAGTTCAGATCTTCAAGTTATAATTTGCAATAATAATTAGAAGCTATCAATTTTAAGTTCTGTATTTGACAATTACTAGTTCAGATCTCCAAGTTATTATTTGCAATAATAATTAGAAGCTATCAATTTTAAGTTCTGTATTTGACAATTACAAGTTCAGATCTTCAAGTTATAATTTACAATAATAATTAGAAGCTATCAATTTTAAGTTCTGTATTTGACAATTACAAGTTCAGATCTTCAAGTTATAATTTGCACTAATAATTAGAAGCTATCAATTTTAAGTTCTGTATTTGACAATTACTAGTTCAGATCTTCAAGTTATAATTTGAAATAATAATTTGAATTTAACAAATCTAAGTTCTGTAATTCACTATTACAAGTTCAGATCTGCAAGTTATAATTTACAATAATAATTAGAAGCTATCAATTTTAAGTTCTGTATTTGACAATTACAAGTTCAGATCTTCAAGTTATAATTTGCAATAATAATTAGAAGCTATTAATTTTAAGTTCTATATTTGACAATTACAAGTTCAGATCTTCAAGTTATAATTTTAAATAATAATTAGAAGCTATCAATTTTATGTTCTGTATTTGACAATTACAAGTTCAGATCTTCAAGTTATAATTTGCAATAATAATTCGAAGCTATCAATTTTAAGTTCTGTATTTGACAATTACAAGTTCAGATCTTCAAGTTATAATTTGCAATAATAATTAGAAGCTATCAATTTTAAGTTCTGTATTTGACAATTACAAGTTCAGATCTTCAAGTTATTATTTGCAATAATAATTAGAAGCTATCAATTTAAGGTTCGGTGTTTGACAATTACAAGTTCAGATCTTGAAGTTATAATTTACAATAATAATTAGAAGCTATCAATTTTAAGTTCTGTATTTAACAATTACAAGTTCAGATCTTCAAGTTATAATATGCAATAATAATTAGAAGCTATCAATTTTAAGTTCTGTATTTGACAATTACTAGTTCAGATCTTCAAGTTATAATTTGAAATAATAATTTGAATTTAACAAATCTAAGTTCTGTAATTCACTATTACAAGTTCAGATCTTCAAGTTATAATTTACAATAATAATTAGAAGCTATCAATTTTAAGTTCTGTATTTGACAATTACAAGTTCAGATCTTCAAGTTATAATTTGCAATAATAATTAGAAGCTATTAATTTTAAGTTCTATATTTGACAATTACAAGTTCAGATCTTCAAGTTATAATTTTAAATAATAATTAGAAGCTATCAATTTTATGTTCTGTATTTGACAATTACAAGTTCAGATCTTCAAGTTATAATTTGCAATAATAATTAGAAGCTATCAATTTTAAGTTCTGTATTTGACAATTACAAGTTCAGATCTTCAAGTTATAATTTGCAATAATAATTAGAAGCTATCAATTTTAAGTTCTGTATTTGACAATTACAAGTTTAGATCTTCAAGTTATTATTTGCAATAATAATTAGAAGCTATCAATTTTAAGTTCGGTGTTTGACAATTACAAGTTCAGATCTTGAAGTTATAATTTACAATAATAATTAGAAGCTATCAATTTTAAGTTCTGTATTTAACAATTACAAGTTCAGATCTTCAAGTTATAATTTGCAATAATAATTAGAAGCTATCAATTTTAAGTTCTGTATTTGACAATTGCAAGTTCAGATCTTCAAGTTATAATTTGCACTAATAATTTGTATTTAACAATTAGAAGTTCTGTATTTGACAATTACAAGTTCAGATCTTCAAGTTATAATTTGCAATAATAATTAGAAGCTTTCAATTTTAAGGTCTGTATTTGACAATTACTAGTTCAGATCTTCAAGTTATAATTTGAACTAATAATTTGTATTTAACAATTAGAAGTTCTGTATTTGACTATTACAAGTTCAGATCTTCGAATTATTATTTGCAATCTTAGTTTGAATTTAACAATTCGAAGTTCTGTATTTGACTATTACAAGTTCAGATCTTCAAGTTATAATTTGCAATCTTAGTTTGAATTTAACAATTCGAAGTTCTGTATTTACCTATTACAAGTTCAGATCTTCAAGTTATAATTTGTACTAATAATTTGTATTTAACAATTCGAAGTTCTGTATTTGACTATTACAAGTTCAGATCTTCAAGTTATAATTTACAATAATAATTAAAAGCTATCAATTTTAAGTTCTGTATTTGACTATTACAAGTTCAGATCTTCAAGTTATAATTTGCAATAATAATTAGAAGCTATCAATTTTAAGTTCTGTATTTGACAATTACAAGTTCAGATCTTCAAGTTATAATTTGAAATAATAATAAGAAGCTATCAATTTTAAGTTCTGTATTTGACAATTACTAGTTCAGATCTTCAAGTTATAATTTGAAATAATAATTTGAATTTAACAAATCTAAGTTCTGTAATTCACTATTACAAGTTCAGATCTTCAAGTTATAATTTACAATAATAATTAGAAGCTATCAATTTTAAGTTCTGTATTTGACAATTACAAGTTCAGATCTTCAAGTTATAATTTGCAATAATAATTAGAAGCTATTAATTTTAAGTTCTATATTTGACAATTACAAGTTCAGATCTTCAAGTTATAATTTTAAATAATAATTAGAAGCTATCAATTTTATGTTCTGTATTTGACAATTACAAGTTCAGATCTTCAAGTTATAATTTGCAATAATAATTAGAAGCTATCAATTTTAAGTTCTGTATTTGACAATTACAAGTTCAGATCTTCAAGTTATAATTTGCAATAATAATTAGAAGCTATCAATTTTAAGTTCTGTATTTGACAATTACTAGTTCAGATCTCCAAGTTATTATTTGCAATAATAATTAGAAGCTATCAATTTTAAGTTCTGTATTTGACAATTACAAGTTCAGATCTTCAAGTTATAATTTACAATAATAATTAGAAGCTATCAATTTTAAGTTCTGTATTTGACAATTACAAGTTCAGATCTTCAAGTTATAATTTGCACTAATAATTAGAAGCTATCAATTTTAAGTTCTGTATTTGACAATTACTAGTTCAGATCTTCAAGTTATAATTTGAAATAATAATTTGAATTTAACAAATCTAAGTTCTGTAATTCACTATTACAAGTTCAGATCTTCAAGTTATAATTTACAATAATAATTAGAAGCTATCAATTTTAAGTTCTGTATTTGACAATTACAAGTTCAGATCTTCAAGTTATAATTTGCAATAATAATTAGAAGCTATTAATTTTAAGTTCTATATTTGACAATTACAAGTTCAGATCTTCAAGTTATAATTTTAAATAATAATTAGAAGCTATCAATTTTATGTTCTGTATTTGACAATTACAAGTTCAGATCTTCAAGTTATAATTTGCAATAATAATTAGAAGCTATCAATTTTAAGTTCTGTATTTGACAATTACAAGTTCAGATCTTCAAGTTATAATTTGCAATAATAATTAGAAGCTATCAATTTTAAGTTCTGTATTTGACAATTACAAGTTCAGATCTTCAAGTTATTATTTGCAATAATAATTAGAAGCTATCAATTTTAAGTTCGGTGTTTGACAATTACAAGTTCAGATCTTGAAGTTATAATTTACAATAATAATTAGAAGCTATCAATTTTAAGTTCTGTATTTAACAATTACAAGTTCAGATCTTCAAGTTATAATATGCAATAATAATTAGAAGCTATCAATTTTAAGTTCTGTATTTGACAATTACTAGTTCAGATCTTCAAGTTATAATTTGAAATAATAATTTGAATTTAACAAATCTAAGTTCTTTAATTCACTATTACAAGTTCAGATCTTCAAGTTATAATTTACAATAATAATTAGAAGCTATCAATTTTAAGTTCTGTATTTGACAATTACAAGTTCAGATCTTCAAGTTATAATATGCAATAATAATTAGAAGTTATAAATTTTAAGTTCTGTATTTGACAATTACTAGTTCAGATCTTCAAGTTATAATTTGAAATAATAATTTGAATTTAACAAATCTAAGTTCTGTAATTCACTATTACAAGTTCAGATCTTCAAGTTATAATTTACAATAATAATTAGAAGCTATCAATTTTAAGTTCTGTATTTGACAATTACAAGTTCAGATCTTCAAGTTATAATTTGCACTAATAATTTGTATTTAACAATTTGAAGTTCTGTATTTGACAATTACAAGTTCAGATCTTCAAGTTATAATTTGCAATAATAATTAGAAGCTATCAATTTTCAGTTCTGTATTTGACAATTACATGTTCAGATCTTCAAGTTATTATTTGCAATAATAATTAGAAGCTATCAATTTTAAGTTCTGTATTTGACAATTACAAGTTCAGATCTTGAAGTTATAATTTACAATAATAATTAGAAGCTATCAATTTTAAGTTCTGTATTTAACAATTACAAGTTCAGATCTTCAAGTTATAATATGCAATAATAATTAGAAGCTATCAATTTTAAGTTCTGTATTTGACAATTACAAGTTCAGATCTTCAAGTTATAATTTGCAATAATAATTAGAAGCTATCAATTTTAAGGTCTGTATTTGACAATTACTAGTTCAGATCTTCAAGTTATAATTTGAACTAATAATTTGTATTTAACAATTAGAAGTTCTGTATTTGACTATTACAAGTTCAGATCTTCAAATTATTATTTGCAATCTTAGTTTGAATTTAACAATTCGAAGTTCTGTATTTACCTATTACAAGTTCAGATCTTCAAGTTATAATTTGTACTAATAATTTGTATTTAACAATTCGAAGTTCTGTATTTGACTATTACAAGTTCAGATCTTCAAGTTATAATTATCAATAATAATTAAAAGCTATCAATTTTAAGTTCTGTATTTGACTATTACAAGTTCAGATCTTCAAGTTATAATTTGCAATAATAATTAGAAGCTATCAATTTTAAGTTCTGTATTTGACAATTACAAGTTCAGATCTTCAAGTTATAATTTGAAATAATAATAAGAAGCTATCAATTTTAAGTTCTGTATTTGACAATTACTAGTTCAGATCTTCAAGTTATAATTTGAAATAATAATTTGAATTTAACAAATCTAAGTTCTGTAATTCACTATTACAAGTTCAGATCTTCAAGTTATAATTTACAATAATAATTAGAAGCTATCAATTTTAAGTTCTGTATTTGACAATTACAAGTTCAGATCTTCAAGTTATAATTTGCAATAATAATTAGAAGCTATTAATTTTAAGTTCTATATTTGACAATTACAAGTTCAGATCTTCAAGTTATAATTTTAAATAATAATTAGAAGCTATCAATTTTATGTTCTGTATTTGACAATTACAAGTTCAGATCTTCAAGTTATAATTTGCAATAATAATTAGAAGCTATCAATTTTAAGTTCTGTATTTGACAATTACAAGTTCAGATCTTCAAGTTATAATTTGCAATAATAATTAGAAGCTATCAATTTTAAGTTCTGTATTTGACAATTACTAGTTCAGATCTCCAAGTTATTATTTGCAATAATAATTAGAAGCTATCAATTTTAAGTTCTGTATTTGACAATTACAAGTTCAGATCTTCAAGTTATAATTTACAATAATAATTAGAAGCTATCAATTTTAAGTTCTGTATTTGACAATTACAAGTTCAGATCTTCAAGTTATAATTTGCACTAATAATTAGAAGCTATCAATTTTAAGTTCTGTATTTGACAATTACTAGTTCAGATCTTCAAGTTATAATTTGAAATAATAATTTGAATTTAACAAATCTAAGTTCTGTAATTCACTATTACAAGTTCAGATCTTCAAGTTATAATTTACAATAATAATTAGAAGCTATCAATTTTAAGTTCTGTATTTGACAATTACAAGTTCAGATCTTCAAGTTATAATTTGCAATAATAATTAGAAGCTATTAATTTTAAGTTCTATATTTGACAATTACAAGTTCAGATCTTCAAGTTATAATTTTAAATAATAATTAGAAGCTATCAATTTTATGTTCTGTATTTGACAATTACAAGTTCAGATCTTCAAGTTATAATTTGCAATAATAATTAGTAGCTATCAATTTTAAGTTCTGTATTTGACAATTACAAGTTCAGATCTTCAAGTTATAATTTGCAATAATAATTAGAAGCTATCAATTTTAAGTTCTGTATTTGACAATTACTAGTTCAGATCTCCAAGTTATTATTTGCAATAATAATTAGAAGCTATCAATTTTAAGTTCTGTATTTGACAATTACAAGTTCAGATCTTCAAGTTATAATTTACAATAATAATTAGAAGCTATCAATTTTAAGTTCTGTATTTGACAATTACAAGTTCAGATCTTCAAGTTATAATTTGCACTAATAATTAGAAGCTATCAATTTTAAGTTCTGTATTTGACAATTACTAGTTCAGATCTTCAAGTTATAATTTGAAATAATAATTTGAATTTAACAAATCTAAGTGCTGTAATTCACTATTACAAGTTCAGATCTTCAAGTTATAATTTACAATAATAATTAGAAGCTATCAATTTTAAGTTCTGTATTTGACTATTACAAGTTCAGATCTTCAAGTTATAATTTGCAATAATAATTAGAAGCTATCAATTTTAAGTTCTGTATTTGACAATTACAAGTTCAGATCTTCAAGTTATAATTTGCAATAATAATTAGAAGCTATTAATTTTAAGTTCTGTATTTGACAATTACAAGTTCAGATCTTCAAGTTATAATTTGAAATAATAATAAGAAGCTATCAATTTTATGTTCTCTATTTGACAATTACAAGTTCAGATCTTCAAGTTATAATTTGCAATAATAATTAGAAGCTATCAATTTTAAGTTCTGTATTTGACAATTACAAGTTCAGATCTTCAAGTTATAATTTGCAATAATAATTGGAAGCTATCAATTTTAAGTTCTGTATTTGACAATTACTAGTTCAGATCTCCAAGTTATTATTTGCAATAATAATTAGAAGCTATCAATTTTAAGTTCTGTATTTGACAATTACAAGTTCAGATCTTCAAGTTATAATTTACAATAATAATTAGAAGCTATCAATTTTAAGTTCTGTATTTAACAATTACAAGTTCAGATCTTCAAGTTATAATATGCAATAATAATTAGAAGCTATCAATTTTAAGTTCTGTATTTGACAATTACTAGTTCAGATCTTCAAGTTATAATTTGAAATAATAATTTGAATTTAACAAATCTAAGTTCTGTAATTCACTATTACAAGTTTAGATCTTCAAGTTATAATTTACAATAATAATTAGAAGCTATCAATTTTAAGTTCTGTATTTGACAATTACAAGTTCAGAACTTCAAGTTATAATTTGCACTAATAATTTGTATTTAACAATTTGAAGTTCTGTATTTGACAATTACAAGTTCAGATCTTCAAGTTATAATATGCAATAATAATTAGAAGCTATCAATTTTAAGTTCTGTATTTGACAATTACAAGTTCAGATCTTCAAGTTATTATTTGCAATAATAATTAGAAGCTATCAATTTTAAGTTCTGTATTTGACAATTACAAGTTCAGATCTAGAAGTTATAATTTACAATAATAATTAGAAGCTATCAATTTTAAGTTCTGTATTTAACAATTACAAGTTCAGATCTTCAAGTTATAATATGCAATAATAATTAGAAGCTATCAATTTTAAGTTCTGTATTTGACAATTACTAGTTCAGATCTTCAAGTTATAATTTGAAATAATAATTTGAATTTAACAAATCTAAGTTCTGTAATTCACTATTACAAGTTCAGATCTTCAAGTTATAATTTACAATAATAATTAGAAGCTATCAATTTTAAGTTCTGTATTTGACAATTACAAGTTCAGATCTTCAAGTTATAATTTGCAATAATAATTAGAAGCTATTAATTTTAAGTTCTGTATTTGACAATTACAAGTTCAGATCTTCAAGTTATAATTTTAAATAATAATTTGAATTTAACAAATCTAAGTGCTGTAATTCACTATTACAAGTTCAGATCTTCAAGTTATAATTTACAATAATAATTAGAAGCTATCAATTTTAAGTTCTTAATTTGACTATTACAAGTTCAGATCTTCAAGTTATAATTTGCAATAATAATTAGAAGCTATCATTTTTAAGTTCTGTATTTGACAATTACTAGTTCAGATCTTCAAGTTATAATTTGAAATAATAATTTGAATTTAACAAATCTAAGTTCTGTAATTCACTATTACAAGTTCAGATCTTCGAATTATTATTTGCAATCTTAGTTGGAATTTAACAATTGGAAGTTCTGTATTTACCTATTACAGGTTCAGATCTTCAAGTTATAATTTGCAATCACAATTTGTATTTAACAATGCTAAGTTGCGTATTTGTCTATTACAAGTTCAGATCTTCAAATTACAATTTGCAATAATATTTAGAAGCTATCAATTTTAAGTTCTGTATTTGACAATTACAAGTTCAGATCTTCAAGTTATTATTTGCAATAATAATTAGAAGCTATCAATTTTAAGTTCGGTGTTTGACAATTACAAGTTCAGATCTTGAAGTTATAATTTACAATAATAATTAGAAGCTATCAATTTTAAGTTCTGTATTTAACAATTACAAGTTCAGATCTTCAAGTTATAATATGCAATAATAATTAGAAGCTATCAATTTTAAGTTCTGTATTTGACAATTACTAGTTCAGATCTTCAAGTTATAATTTGAAATAATAATTTGAATTTAACAAATCTAAGTTCTGTAATTCACTATTACAAGTTCAGATCTTCAAGTTATAATTTACAATAATAATTAGAAGCTATCAATTTTAAGTTCTGTATTTGACAATTACAAGTTCAGATCTTCAAGTTATAATTTGCACTAATAATTTGTATTTAACAATTTGAAGTTCTGTATTTGACAATTACAAGTTCAGATCTTCAAGTTATAATTTGCAATAATAATTAGAAGCTATCAATTTTAAGTTCTGTATTTGACAATTACAAGTTCAGATCTTCAAGTTATTATTTGCAATAATAATTAGAAGCTATCAATTTTAAGTTCTGTATTTGACAATTACTAGTTCAGATCTTCAAGTTATAATTTACAATAATAATTAGAAGCTATCAATTTTAAGTTCTGTATTTAACAATTACAAGTTCAGATCTTCAAGTTATAATATGCAATAATAATTAGAAGCTATCAATTTTAAGTTCTGTATTTGACAATTACTAGTTCAGATCTTCAAGTTATAATTTGATATAATAATTTGAATTTAACAAATCTAAGTTCTGTAATTCACTATTACAAGTTCAGATCTTCAAGTTATAATTTACAATAATAATTAGCAGCTATCAATTTTAAGTTCTGTATTTGACAATTACAAGTTCAGATCTTCAAGTTATAAATTGCAATAATAATTAGAAGCTATTAATTTTAAGTTCTGTATTTGACAATTACAAGTTCAGATCTTCAAGTTATAATTTGAAATAATAATTAGAAGCTATCAATTTTAAGTTCTGTATTTGACAATTACAAGTTCAGATCTTCAAGTTATAATTTGCCATAATAATTAGAAGCTATCAATTTTAAGTTCTGTATTTGACAATTACAAGTTCAGATCTTCAAGTTATAATTTGCAATAATAATTAGAAGCTATCAATTTTAAGTTCTGTATTTGACAATTACAAGTTCAGATCTTCAAGTTATAATTTACAATAATAATTAGAAGCTATCAATTTTAAGTTCTGTATTTGACAATTACAAGTTCAGATCTTCAAGTTATAATTTGCAATAATAATTAGAAGCTATCAATTTTAAGTTCTGTATTTGACAATTACTAGTTCAGATCTTCAAGTTATAATTTGAAATAATAATTTGAATTTAACAAATCTAAGTTCTGTAATTCACTATTACAAGTTCAGATCTTCAAGTTATAATTTACAATAATAATTAGAAGCTATCAATTTTAAGTTCTGTATTTGACTATTACAAGTTCAGATCTTCAAGTTATAATTTGCAATAATAATTAGAAGCTATCAATTTTAAGTTCTGTATTTGACAATTGCAAGTTCAGATCTTCAAGTTATAATTTGCACTAATAATTTGTATTTAACAATTAGAAGTTCTGTATTTGACAATTACAAGTTAAGATCTTCAAGTTATAATTTGCAATAATAATTAGAAGCTATCAATTTTAAGTTCTGTATTTGACAATTACAAGTTCAGATCTTCAAGTTATAATTTGCAATAATAATTAGAAGCTATTAATTTTAAGTTCTGTATTTGACAATTACAAGTTCAGATCTTCAAGTTATAATTTGAAATAATAATAAGAAGCTATCAATTTTATGTTCTCTATTTGACAATTACAAGTTCAGATCTTCAAGTTATAATTTGCAATAATAATTAGAAGCTATCAATTTTAAGTTCTGTATTTGACAATTACAAGTTCAGATCTTCAAGTTATAATTTGCAATAATAATTGGAAGCTATCAATTTTAAGTTCTGTATTTGACAATTACTAGTTCAGATCTCCAAGTTATTATTTGCAATAATAATTAGAAGCTATCAATTTTAAGTTCTGTATTTGACAATTACAAGTTCAGATCTTCAAGTTATAATTTACAATAATAATTAGAAGCTATCAATTTTAAGTTCTGAATTTAACAATTACAAGTTCAGATCTTCAAGTTATAATATGCAATAATAATTAGAAGCTATCAATTTTAAGTTCTCTATTTGACAATTACTAGTTCAGATCTTCAAGTTATAATTTGAAATAATAATTTGAATTTAACAAATCTAAGTTCTGTAATTCACTATTACAAGTTTAGATCTTCAAGTTATAATTTACAATAATAATTAGAAGCTATCAATTTTAAGTTCTGTATTTGACAATTACAAGTTCAGATCTTCAAGTTATAATTTGCACTAATAATTTGTATTTAACAATTTGAAGTTCTGTATTTGACAATTACAAGTTCAGATCTTCAAGTTATAATTTGCAATAATAATTAGAAGCTATCAATTTTAAGTTCTGTATTTGACAATTACAAGTTCGGATCTTCAAGTTATTATTTGCAATAATAATTAGAAGCTATTAATTTTAAGTTCTGTATTTGACAATTACAAGTTCAGATCTTCAAGTTATAATTTGAAATAATAATAAGAAGCTATCAATTTTATGTTCTCTATTTGACAATTACAAGTTCAGATCTTCAAGTTATAATTTGCACTAATAATTTGTATTTAACAATTAGAAGTTCTGTATGTGACAATTACAAGTTCAGATCTTCAAGTTATAATTTGCAATAATAATTAGAAGCTATTAATTTTAAGTTCTGTATTTGACAATTACAAGTTCAGATCTTCAAGTTATAATTTGAAATAAAAATTAGAAGCTATCAATTTTATGTTCTGTATTTAACAATTACAAGTTCAGATCTTCAAGTTATAATTTGCAATAATAATTAGAAGCTATCAATTTTAAGTGCTGTATTTGACAATTACTAGTTCAGATCTTCAAGTTATAATTTGCACTAATAATTTGTATTTAAAAATTAGAAGTTCTGTATTTGACAATTACAAGTTCAGATCTTCAAGTTATAATTTTCACTAATAATTTGTATTTAACAATTAGAAGTTCTGTATTTGACTATTACAAGTTCAGATCTTCAAATTATTATGTGCAATCTAATTTTGAATTTAACCATTCGAAGTTCTGTATTTACCTATTACAGGTTCAGATCTTCAAGTAATAATTTGCACTAATAATTTGTATTTAACAATTCGAAGTTCTGTATTTGACTATTACAATTTCAGATCTTCAAGTTATAATTTGAATTATCATTATAAGCTATCAATTTTAAGTTCTGTATTTGACAATTACAAGTACAGATCTTCAAATTATTATTTGCAATAATAATTAGAAGCTATCAATTTTAAGTTCTGCATTTGACAATAACAAGTTCAGATCTTCAAGTTATTATTTGCAATAATAATTAGAAGCTATTAATTTTAAGTTCTGTATTTGACAATTACAAGTTCAGATCTTCAAGTTATAATTTGAAATAATAATTAGAAGCTATCAATTTTAAGTTCTGTATTTGACAATTACAAGTTCAGATCTGCAAGTTGTAATTTGCAATAATAATTAGAAGCTATCAATTTTAGTTCTGTATTTGACAATTACTAGTTCAGATCTTCAAGTTATAATTAGAAATAATAATTAGAATTTGACAAATCTAAGTTCTGTAATTCACTATTACAAGTTCAGATCTTCAAGTTATAATTTACAATAATAATTAGAAGCTTTCAATTTTAAGTTCTGTATTTGACAATTACAAGTTCAGATCTACAAGTTATAATTTGCACTAATAATTTGTATTTAACAAATAGAAGTTCTGTATTTGACAATTACAAGTTCAGATCTTCAAGTTATAATTTGAAATAATAATTAGAAGCTATCAATTTTAAGTTCTGTATTTGACAATTACTAGTTCAGATCTTCAAGTTATAATTTGAAATAATAATTTGAATTTAACAAATCTAAGTTCTGTAATTCACTATTACAAGTTCAGATCTTCAAGTTATAATTTACAATAATAATTAGAAGTTATCAATTTTAAGTTCTGCATTTGACAATTACAAGTTCAGATCTTCAAGTTATACTTTGCACTAATAATTTGTATTTAACAATTAGAAGTTCTGTATTTGTCTATTACCAGTTCAGATCTTCAAATTATAATTTGCACTAATAATTTGTATTTAACAATTAAAAGTTCTGTATTTGACAATTACCAGTTCAGATCCTTAAGTTATAATTTGCACTAATAATTTGTATTTAACAATTAGAAGTTCTGTATTTGACAATTACCAGTTCAGATCTTCAAGTTATAATTAGAAATAATAATTAGAAGCTATCAATTTTGAGTTCTGTATTTGACAATTACAAGTTCAGATCTTCAAGTTATAATTTGCAATAATAATTAGAAGCTATCAATTTTAAGTTCTGTATTTGACAATTACAAGTTCAGATCTTCAAGTTATAATTTGCAATAATAATTGGAAGCTATCAATTTTAAGTTCTGTATTTGACAATTACTAGTTCAGATCTCCAAGTTATTATTTGCAATAATAATTAGAAGCTATCAATTTTAAGTTCTGTATTTGACAATTACAAGTTCAGATCTTCAAGTTATAATTTACAATAATAATTAGAAGCTATCAATTTTAAGTTCTGTATTTAACAATTACAAGTTCAGATCTTCAAGTTATAATATGCAATAATAATTAGAAGCTATCAATTTTAAGTTCTGTATTTGACAATTACTAGTTCAGATCTTCAAGTTATAATTTGAAATAATAATTTGAATTTAACAAATCTAAGTTCTGTAATTCACTATTACAAGTTTAGATCTTCAAGTTATAATTTACAATAATAATTAGAAGCTATCAATTTTAAGTTCTGTATTTGACAATTACAAGTTCAGATCTTCAAGTTATAATTTGCACTAATAATTTGTGTTTAACAATTTGAAGTTCTGTATTTGACAATTACAAGTTCAGATCTACAAGTTATAATTTGCACTAATAATTTGTATTTAACAAATAGAAGTTCTGTATTTGACAATTACCAGTTCAGATCTTCAAGTTATAATTAGAAATAATAATTAGAAGCTATCAATTTTGAGTTCTGTATTTGACAATTACAAGTTCAGATCTTCAAGTTATAATTTGCAATAATAATTAGAAGCTATCAATTTTAAGTTCTGTATTTGACAATTACAAGTTCAGATCTTCAAGTTATAATTTGCAATAATAATTGGAAGCTATCAATTTTAAGTTCTGTATTTGACAATTACTAGTTCAGATCTCCAAGTTATTATTTGCAATAATAATTAGAAGCTATCAATTTTAAGTTCTGTATTTGACAATTACAAGTTCAGATCTTCAAGTTATAATTTACAATAATAATTAGAAGCTATCAATTTTAAGTTCTGTATTTAACAATTACAAGTTCAGATCTTCAAGTTATAATATGCAATAATAATTAGAAGCTATCAATTTTAAGTTCTGTATTTGACAATTACTAGTTCAGATCTTCAAGTTATAATTTGAAATAATAATTTGAATTTAACAAATCTAAGTTCTGTAATTCACTATTACAAGTTTAGATCTTCAAGTTATAATTTACAATAATAATTAGAAGCTATCAATTTTAAGTTCTGTATTTGACAATTACAAGTTCAGATCTTCAAGTTATAATTTGCACTAATAATTTGTGTTTAACAATTTGAAGTTCTGTATTTGACAATTACAAGTTCAGATCTTCAAGTTATAATTTGCAATAATAATTAGAAGCTATCAATTTTAAGTTCTGTATTTGACAATTACAAGTTCAGATCTTCAAGTTATTATTTGCAATAATAATTAGAAGCTATCAATTTTAAGTTCTGTATTTGACAATTACAAGTTCAGATCTTGAAGTTATAATTTACAATAATAATTAGAAGCTATCAATTTTAAGTTCTGTATTTAACAATTACAAGTTCAGATCTTCAAGTTATAATATGCAATAATAATTAGAAGCTATCAATTTTAAGTTCTGAATTT
Organism: Cantharis lateralis; assembly: GCA_963170105.1. NCBI lineage: Eukaryota > Metazoa > Arthropoda > Insecta > Coleoptera > Cantharidae > Cantharis > Cantharis lateralis. The sequence goes on along the minus strand of OY720625.1, from coordinate 31,600,633 downwards.
GACAATTACTAGTTCAGATCTTCAAGTTATAATTTGAAATAATAATTAGAATTTAACAAATCTAAGTTCTGTAATTCACTATTACAAGTTCAGATCTTCAAGTTATAATTTACAATAATAATTAGAAGCTATCAATTTTAAGTTCTGTATTTGACAATTACAAGTTCAGATCTTCAAGTTATAATTTGCAATAATAATTAGAAGCTATTAATTTTAAGTTCTGTATTTGACAATTACAAGTTCAGATCTTCAAGTTATAATTTTAAATAATAATTAGAAGCTATCAATTTTATGTTCTGTATTTGACAATTACAAGTTCAGATCTTCAAGTTATAATTTGCAATAATAATTAGAAGCTATCAATTTTAAGTTCTGTATTTGACAATTACAAGTTCAGATCTTCAAGTTATAATTTGCAATAATAATTAGAAGCTATCAATTTTAAGTTCTGTATTTGACAATTACTAGTTCAGATCTCCAAGTTATTATTTGCAATAATAATTAGAAGCTATCAATTTTAAGTTCTGTATTTGACAATTACAAGTTCAGATCTTCAAGTTATAATTTACAATAATAATTAGAAGCTATCAATTTTAAGTTCTGTATTTGACAATTACAAGTTCAGATCTTCAAGTTATAATTTGCAATAATAATTAGAAGCTATCAATTTTAAGTTCTGTATTTGACAATTACTAGTTCAGATCTTCAAGTTATAATTTGAAATAATAATTTGAATTTAACAAATCTAAGTTCTGTATTTGACTATTACAAGTTCAGATCTTCAAGTTATAATTTGCAATAATAATTAGAAGCTATCAATTTTAAGTTCTGTATTTGACAATTACTAGTTCAGATCTCCAAGTTATTATTTGCAATAATAATTAGAAGCTATCAATTTTAAGTTCTGTATTTGACAATTACAAGTTCAGATCTTCAAGTTATAATTTACAATAATAATTAGAAGCTATCAATTTTAAGTTCTGTATTTGACAATTACAAGTTCAGATCTTCAAGTTATAATTTGCAATAATAATTAGAAGCTATCAATTTTAAGTTCTGTATTTGACAATTACAAGTTCAGATCTTCAAGTTATAATTTACAATAATAATTAGAAGCTATCAATTTTAAGTTCTGTATTTGACAATTACAAGTTCAGATCTTCAAGTTATAATTTGCAATAATAATTAGAAGCTATCAATTTTAAGTTCTGTATTTGACAATTACTAGTTCAGATCTTCAAGTTATAATTTACAATAATAATTAGAAGTTATCAATTTTAAGTTCTGCATTTGACAATTACAAGTTCAGATCTTCAAGTTATACTTTGCACTAATAATTTGTATTTAACAATTAGAAGTTCTGTATTTGTCTATTACCAGTTCAGATCTTCAAATTATAATTTGACTAATAATTTGTATTTAACAATTAAAAGTTCTGTATTTGACAATTACCAGTTCAGATCCTTAAGTTATAATTTGCACTAATAATTTGTATTTAACAATTAGAAGTTCTGTATTTGACAATTACCAGTTCAGATCTTCAAGTTATAATTAGAAATAATAATTAGAAGCTATCAATTTTGAGTTCTGTATTTGACAATTACAAGTTCAGATCTTCAAGTTATAATTTGCAATAATAATTAGAAGCTATCAATTTTAAGTTCTGTATTTGACAATTACAAGTTCAGATCTTCAAGTTATAATTTGCAATAATAATTGGAAGCTATCAATTTTAAGTTCTGTATTTGACAATTACTAGTTCAGATCTCCAAGTTATTATTTGCAATAATAATTAGAAGCTATCAATTTTAAGTTCTGTATTTGACAATTACAAGTTCAGATCTTCAAGTTATAATTTACAATAATAATTAGAAGCTATCAATTTTAAGTTCTGTATTTAACAATTACAAGTTCAGATCTTCAAGTTATAATATGCAATAATAATTAGAAGCTATCAATTTTAAGTTCTGTATTTGACAATTACTAGTTCAGATCTTCAAGTTATAATTTGAAATAATAATTTGAATTTAACAAATCTAAGTTCTGTAATTCACTATTACAAGTTTAGATCTTCAAGTTATAATTTACAATAATAATTAGAAGCTATCAATTTTAAGTTCTGTATTTGACAATTACAAGTTCAGATCTTCAAGTTATAATTTGCACTAATAATTTGTGTTTAACAATTTGAAGTTCTGTATTTGACAATTACAAGTTCAGATCTTCAAGTTATAATTTGCAATAATAATTAGAAGCTATCAATTTTAAGTTCTGTATTTGACAATTACAAGTTCAGATCTTCAAGTTATTATTTGCAATAATAATTAGAAGCTATCAATTTTAAGTTCTGTATTTGACAATTACAAGTTCAGATCTTGAAGTTATAATTTACAATAATAATTAGAAGCTATCAATTTTAAGTTCTGTATTTAACAATTACAAGTTCAGATCTTCAAGTTATAATATGCAATAATAATTAGAAGCTATCAATTTTAAGTTCTGAATTTGACAATTACTAGTTCAGATCTTCAAGTTATAATTTGAAATAATAATTTGAATTTAACAAATCTAAGTTCTGTAATTCACTATTACAAGTTCAGATCTTCAAGTTATAATTTACAATAATAATTAGAAGCTATCAATTTTAAGTTCTGTATTTGACAATTACAAGTTCAGATCTTCAAGTTATAATTTGCAATAATAATTAGAAGCTATTAATTTTAAGTTCTGAATTTTACAATTACAAGTTCAGATCTTCAAGTTATAATTTTAAATAATAATTAGAAGCTATCAATTTTATGTTCTGTATTTGACAATTACAAGTTCAGATCTTCAAGTTATAATTTGCAATAATAATTAGAAGCTATCAATTTTAAGTTCTGTATTTGACAATTACAAGTTCAGATCTTCAAGTTATAATTTGCAATAATAATTAGAAGCTATCAATTTTAAGTTCTGTATTTGACAATTACTAGTTCAGATCTCCAAGTTATTATTTGCAATAATAATTAGAAGCTATCAATTTTAAGTTCTGTATTTGACAATTACAAGTTCAGATCTTCAAGTTATAATTTACAATAATAATTAGAAGCTATCAATTTTAAGTTCTGTATTTGACAATTACAAGTTCAGATCTTCAAGTTATAATTTGCAATAATAATTAGAAGCTATCAATTTTAAGTTCTGTATTTGACAATTACTAGTTCAGATCTTCAAGTTATAATTTGAAATAATAATTTGAATTTAACAAATCTAAGTTCTGTATTTGACTATTACAAGTTCAGATCTTCAAGTTATAATTTGCAATAATAATTAGAAGCTATCAATTTTAAGTTCTGTATTTGACAATTACTAGTTCAGATCTTCAAGTTATAATTTGAAATAATAATTTGAATTTAACAAATCTAAGTTCTGTAATTCACTATTACAAGTTCAGATCTTCGAATTATTATTTGCAATCTTAGTTTGAATTTAACAATTGGTAGTTCTGTATTTACCTATTACAGGTTCAGATCTTCAAGTTATAATTTGCAATCACAATTTGTATTTAACAATGCTAAGTTGCGTATTTGTCTATTACAAGTTCAGATCTTCAAATTACAATTTGCAATAATATTTAGAAGCTATCAATTTTAAGTTCTGTATTTGACATTTACAAGTTCAGAGCTTCAAGTTATTATTTGCAATAATAATTAGAAGCTATCAATTTTAAGTTCGGTGTTTGACAATTACTAGTTCAGATCTTGAAGTTATAATTTACAATAATAATTAGAAGCTATCAATTTTAAGTTCTGTATTTAACAATTACAAGTTCAGATCTTCAAGTTATAATATGCAATAATAATTAGAAGCTATCAATTTTAAGTTCTGTATTTGACAATTACTAGTTCAGATCTTCAAGTTATAATTTGAAATAATAATTTGAATTTAACAAATCTAAGTTCTGTAATTCACTATTACAAGTTCAGATCTTCAAGTTAAAATTTACAATAATAATTAGAAGCTATCAATTTTAAGTTCTGTATTTGACAATTACAAGTTCAGATCTTCAAGTTATAATTTGCACTAATAATTTGTATTTAACAATTTGAAGTTCTGTATTTGACAATTACAAGTTCAGATCTTCAAGTTATAATTTGCAATAATAATTAGAAGCTATCAATTTTCAGTTCTGTATTTGACAATTACAAGTTCAGATCTTCAAGTTATTATTTGCAATAATAATTAGAAGCTATCAATTTTAAGTTCTGTATTTGACAATTACAAGTTCAGATCTTGAAGTTATAATTTACAATAATAATTAGAAGCTATCAATTTTAAGTTCTGTATTTAACAATTACAAGTTCAGATCTTCAAGTTATAATATGCAATAATAATTAGAAGCTATCAATTTTAAGTTCTGTATTTGACAATTACTAGTTCAGATCTTCAAGTTATAATTTGATATAATAATTTGAATTTAACAAATCTAAGTTCTGTAATTCACTATTACAAGTTCAGATCTACAAGTTATAATTTACAATAATAATTAGAAGCTATCAATTTTAAGTTCTGTATTTGACAATTACAAGTTCAGATCTTCAAGTTATAATTTGCAATAATAATTAGAAGCTATTAATTTTAAGTTCTGTATTTGACAATTACAAGTTCAGATCTTCAAGTTATAATTTGAAATAATAATTAGAAGCTATCAATTTTAAGTTCTGTATTTGACAATTACAAGTTCAGATCTTCAAGTTATAATTTGCAATAATAATTAGAAGCTATCAATTTTAAGTTCTGTATTTGACAATTACAAGTTCAGATCTTCAAGTTATAATTTGCAATAATAATTAGAAGCTATCAATTTTAAGTTCTGTATTTGACAATTACAAGTTCAGATCTTCAAGTTATAATTTACAATAATAATTAGAAGCTATCAATTATAAGTTCTGTATTTGACAATTACAAGTTCAGATCTTCAAGTTATAATTTGCAATAATAATTAGAAGCTATCAATTTTAAGTTCTGTATTTGACAATTACAAGTTCAGATCTTCAAGTTATAATTTGCAATAATAATTAGAAGCTATCAATTTTAAGTTCTGTATTTGACAATTACTAGTTCAGATCTTCAAGTTATAATTTGAAATAATAATTTGAATTTAACAAATCTAAGTTCTGTAATTCACTATTACAAGTTCAGATCTTCAAGTTATAATTTACAATAATAATTAGAAGCTATCAATTTTAAGTTCTGTATTTGACTATTACAAGTTCAGATCTTCAAGTTATAATTTGCAATAATAATTAGAAGCTATCAATTTTAAGTTCTGTATTTGACAATTGCAAGTTCAGATCTTCAAGTTATAATTTGCACTAATAATTTGTATTTAACAATTAGAAGTTCTGTATTTGACAATTACAAGTTCAGATCTTCAAGTTATAATTTGCAATAATAATTAGAAGCTTTCAATTTTAAGGTCTGTATTTGACAATTACTAGTTCAGATCTTCAAGTTATAATTTGAACTAATAATTTGTATTTAACAATTAGAAGTTCTGTATTTGACTATTACAAGTTCAGATCTTCGAATTATTATTTGCAATCTTAGTTTGAATTTAACAATTCGAAGTTCTGTATTTGACTATTACAAGTTCAGATCTTCAAATTATTATTTGCAATCTTAGTTTGAATTTAACAATTCGAAGTTCTGTATTTACCTATTACAAGTTCAGATCTTCAAGTTATAATTTGTACTAATAATTTGTATTTAACAATTCGAAGTTCTGTATTTGACTATTACAAGTTCAGATCTTCAAGTTATAATTTACAATAATAATTAAAAGCTATCAATTTTAAGTTCTGTATTTGACTATTACAAGTTCAGATCTTCAAGTTATAATTTGCAATAATAATTAGAAGCTATCAATTTTAAGTTCTGTATTTGACAATTACAAGTTCAGATCTTCAAGTTATAATTTGAAATAATAATAAGAAGCTATCAATTTTAAGTTCTGTATTTGACAATTACTAGTTCAGATCTTCAAGTTATAATTTGAAATAATAATTTGAATTTAACAAATCTAAGTTCTGTAATTCACTATTACAAGTTCAGATCTTCAAGTTATAATTTACAATAATAATTAGAAGCTATCAATTTTAAGTTCTGTATTTGACAATTACAAGTTCAGATCTTCAAGTTATAATTTGCAATAATAATTAGAAGCTATTAATTTTAAGTTCTATATTTGACAATTACAAGTTCAGATCTTCAAGTTATAATTTTAAATAATAATTAGAAGCTATCAATTTTATGTTCTGTATTTGACAATTACAAGTTCAGATCTTCAAGTTATAATTTGCAATAATAATTAGAAGCTATCAATTTTAAGTTCTGTATTTGACAATTACTAGTTCAGATCTCCAAGTTATTATTTGCAATAATAATTAGAAGCTATCAATTTTAAGTTCTGTATTTGACAATTACAAGTTCAGATCTTCAAGTTATAATTTACAATAATAATTAGAAGCTATCAATTTTAAGTTCTGTATTTGACAATTACAAGTTCAGATCTTCAAGTTATAATTTGCACTAATAATTAGAAGCTATCAATTTTAAGTTCTGTATTTGACAATTACTAGTTCAGATCTTCAAGTTATAATTTGAAATAATAATTTGAATTTAACAAATCTAAGTTCTGTAATTCACTATTACAAGTTCAGATCTTCAAGTTATAATTTACAATAATAATTAGAAGCTATCAATTTTAAGTTCTGTATTTGACAATTACAAGTTCAGATCTTCAAGTTATAATTTGCAATAATAATTAGAAGCTATTAATTTTAAGTTCTATATTTGACAATTACAAGTTCAGATCTTCAAGTTATAATTTTAAATAATAATTAGAAGCTATCAATTTTATGTTCTGTATTTGACAATTACAAGTTCAGATCTTCAAGTTATAATTTGCAATAATAATTCGAAGCTATCAATTTTAAGTTCTGTATTTGACAATTACAAGTTCAGATCTTCAAGTTATAATTTGCAATAATAATTAGAAGCTATCAATTTTAAGTTCTGTATTTGACAATTACAAGTTCAGATCTTCAAGTTATTATTTGCAATAATAATTAGAAGCTATCAATTTAAGGTTCGGTGTTTAACAATTACAAGTTCAGATCTTGAAGTTATAATTTACAATAATAATTAGAAGCTATCAATTTTAAGTTCTGTATTTAACAATTACAAGTTCAGATCTTCAAGTTATAATATGCAATAATAATTAGAAGCTATCAATTTTAAGTTCTGTATTTGACAATTACTAGTTCAGATCTTCAAGTTATAATTTGAAATAATAATTTGAATTTAACAAATCTAAGTTCTGTAATTCACTATTACAAGTTCAGATCTTCAAGTTATAATTTACAATAATAATTAGAAGCTATCAATTTTAAGTTCTGTATTTGACAATTACAAGTTCAGATCTTCAAGTTATAATTTGCAATAATAATTAGAAGCTATTAATTTTAAGTTCTATATTTGACAATTACAAGTTCAGATCTTCAAGTTATAATTTTAAATAATAATTAGAAGCTATCAATTTTATGTTCTGTATTTGACAATTACAAGTTCAGATCTTCAAGTTATAATTTGCAATAATAATTAGAAGCTATCAATTTTAAGTTCTGTATTTGACAATTACAAGTTCAGATCTTCAAGTTATAATTTGCAATAATAATTAGAAGCTATCAATTTTAAGTTCTGTATTTGACAATTACAAGTTCAGATCTTCAAGTTATTATTTGCAATAATAATTAGAAGCTATCAATTTTAAGTTCGGTGTTTGACAATTACAAGTTCAGATCTTGAAGTTATAATTTACAATAATAATTAGAAGCTATCAATTTTAAGTTCTGTATTTAACAATTACAAGTTCAGATCTTCAAGTTATAATTTGCAATAATAATTAGAAGCTATCAATTTTAAGTTCTGTATTTGACAATTGCAAGTTCAGATCTTCAAGTTATAATTTGCACTAATAATTTGTATTTAACAATTAGAAGTTCTGTATTTGACAATTACAAGTTCAGATCTTCAAGTTATAATTTGCAATAATAATTAGAAGCTTTCAATTTTAAGGTCTGTATTTGACAATTACTAGTTCAGATCTTCAAGTTATAATTTGAACTAATAATTTGTATTTAACAATTAGAAGTTCTGTATTTGACTATTACAAGTTCAGATCTTCGAATTATTATTTGCAATCTTAGTTTGAATTTAACAATTCGAAGTTCTGTATTTGACTATTACAAGTTCAGATCTTCAAATTGTTATTTGCAATCTTAGTTTGAATTTAACAATTCGAAGTTCTGTATTTACCTATTACAAGTTCAGATCTTCAAGTTATAATTTGTACTAATAATTTGTATTTAACAATTCGAAGTTCTGTATTTGACTATTACAAGTTCAGATCTTCAAGTTATAATTTACAATAATAATTAAAAGCTATCAATTTTAAGTTCTGTATTTGACTATTACAAGTTCAGATCTTCAAGTTATAATTTGCAATAATAATTAGAAGCTATCAATTTTAAGTTCTGTATTTGACAATTACAAGTTCAGATCTTCAAGTTATAATTTGAAATAATAATAAGAAGCTATCAATTTTAAGTTCTGTATTTGACAATTACTAGTTCAGATCTTCAAGTTATAATTTGAAATAATAATTTGAATTTAACAAATCTAAGTTCTGTAATTCACTATTACAAGTTCAGATCTTCAAGTTATAATTTACAATAATAATTAGAAGCTATCAATTTTAAGTTCTGTATTTGACAATTACAAGTTCAGATCTTCAAGTTATAATTTGCAATAATAATTAGAAGCTATTAATTTTAAGTTCTATATTTGACAATTACAAGTTCAGATCTTCAAGTTATAATTTTAAATAATAATTAGAAGCTATCAATTTTATGTTCTGTATTTGACAATTACAAGTTCAGATCTTCAAGTTATAATTTGCAATAATAATTAGAAGCTATCAATTTTAAGTTCTGTATTTGACAATTACAAGTTCAGATCTTCAAGTTATAATTTGCAATAATAATTAGAAGCTATCAATTTTAAGTTCTGTATTTGACAATTACTAGTTCAGATCTCCAAGTTATTATTTGCAATAATAATTAGAAGCTATCAATTTTAAGTTCTGTATTTGACAATTACAAGTTCAGATCTTCAAGTTATAATTTACAATAATAATTAGAAGCTATCAATTTTAAGTTCTGTATTTGACAATTACAAGTTCAGATCTTCAAGTTATAATTTGCACTAATAATTAGAAGCTATCAATTTTAAGTTCTGTATTTGACAATTACTAGTTCAGATCTACATGTTATAATTTGAAATAATAATTTGAATTTAACAAATCTAAGTTCTGTAATTCACTATTACAAGTTCAGATCTTCAAGTTATAATTTACAATAATAATTAGAAGCTATCAATTTTAAGTTCTGTATTTGACAATTACAAGTTCAGATCTTCAAGTTATAATTTGCAATAATAATTAGAAGCTATTAATTTTAAGTTCTATATTTGACAATTACAAGTTCAGATCTTCAAGTTATAATTTTAAATAATAATTAGAAGCTATCAATTTTATGTTCTGTATTTGACAATTACAAGTTCAGATCTTCAAGTTATAATTTGCAATAATAATTAGAAGCTATCAATTTTAAGTTCTGTATTTGACAATTACAAGTTCAGATCTTCAAGTTATAATTTGCAATAATAATTAGAAGCTATCAATTTTAAGTTCTGTATTTGACAATTACAAGTTCAGATCTTCAAGTTATTATTTGCAATAATAATTAGAAGCTATCAATTTTAAGTTCGGTGTTTGACAATTACAAGTTCAGATCTTGAAGTTATAATTTACAATAATAATTAGAAGCTATCAATTTTAAGTTCTGTATTTAACAATTACAAGTTCAGATCTTCAAGTTATAATATGCAATAATAATTAGAAGCTATCAATTTTAAGTTCTGTATTTGACAATTACTAGTTCAGATCTTCAAGTTATAATTTGAAATAATAATTTGAATTTAACAAATCTAAGTTCTGTAATTCACTATTACAAGTTCAGATCTTCAAGTTATAATTTACAATAATAATTAGAAGCTATCAATTTTAAGTTCTGTATTTGACAATTACAAGTTCAGATCTTCAAGTTATAATATGCAATAATAATTAGAAGCTATAAATTTTAAGTTCTGTATTTGACAATTACTAGTTCAGATCTTCAAGTTATAATTTGAAATAATAATTTGAATTTAACAAATCTAAGTTCTGTAATTCACTATTACAAGTTCAGATCTTCAAGTTATAATTTACAATAATAATTAGAAGCTATCAATTTTAAGTTCTGTATTTGACAATTACAAGTTCAGATCTTCAAGTTATAATTTGCACTAATAATTTGTATTTAACAATTTGAAGTTCTGTATTTGACAATTACAAGTTCAGATCTTCAAGTTATAATTTGCAATAATAATTAGAAGCTATCAATTTTCAGTTCTGTATTTGACAATTACATGTTCAGATCTTCAAGTTATTATTTGCAATAATAATTAGAAGCTATCAATTTTAAGTTCTGTATTTGACAATTACAAGTTCAGATCTTGAAGTTATAATTTACAATAATAATTAGAAGCTATCAATTTTAAGTTCTGTATTTAACAATTACAAGTTCAGATCTTCAAGTTATAATATGCAATAATAATTAGAAGCTATCAATTTTAAGTTCTGTATTTGACAATTACAAGTTCAGATCTTCAAGTTATAATTTGCAATAATAATTAGAAGCTATCAATTTTAAGGTCTGTATTTGACAATTACTAGTTCAGATCTTCAAGTTATAATTTGAACTAATAATTTGTATTTAACAATTAGAAGTTCTGTATTTGACTATTACAAGTTCAGATCTTCAAATTATTATTTGCAATCTTAGTTTGAATTTAACAATTCGAAGTTCTGTATTTACCTATTACAAGTTCAGATCTTCAAGTTATAATTTGTACTAATAATTTGTATTTAACAATTCGAAGTTCTGTATTTGACTATTACAAGTTCAGATCTTCAAGTTATAATTATCAATAATAATTAAAAGCTATCAATTTTAAGTTCTGTATTTGACTATTACAAGTTCAGATCTTCAAGTTATAATTTGCAATAATAATTAGAAGCTATCAATTTTAAGTTCTGTATTTGACAATTACAAGTTCAGATCTTCAAGTTATAATTTGAAATAATAATAAGAAGCTATCAATTTTAAGTTCTGTATTTGACAATTACTAGTTCAGATCTTCAAGTTATAATTTGAAATAATAATTTGAATTTAACAAATCTAAGTTCTGTAATTCACTATTACAAGTTCAGATCTTCAAGTTATAATTTACAATAATAATTAGAAGCTATCAATTTTAAGTTCTGTATTTGACAATTACAAGTTCAGATCTTCAAGTTATAATTTGCAATAATAATTAGAAGCTATTAATTTTAAGTTCTATATTTGACAATTACAAGTTCAGATCTTCAAGTTATAATTTTAAATAATAATTAGAAGCTATCAATTTTATGTTCTGTATTTGACAATTACAAGTTCAGATCTTCAAGTTATAATTTGCAATAATAATTAGAAGCTATCAATTTTAAGTTCTGTATTTGACAATTACAAGTTCAGATCTTCAAGTTATAATTTGCAATAATAATTAGAAGCTATCAATTTTAAGTTCTGTATTTGACAATTACTAGTTCAGATCTCCAAGTTATTATTTGCAATAATAATTAGAAGCTATCAATTTTAAGTTCTGTATTTGACAATTACAAGTTCAGATCTTCAAGTTATAATTTACAATAATAATTAGAAGCTATCAATTTTAAGTTCTGTATTTGACAATTACAAGTTCAGATCTTCAAGTTATAATTTGCACTAATAATTAGAAGCTATCAATTTTAAGTTCTGTATTTGACAATTACTAGTTCAGATCTTCAAGTTATAATTTGAAATAATAATTTGAATTTAACAAATCTAAGTTCTGTAATTCACTATTACAAGTTCAGATCTTCAAGTTATAATTTACAATAATAATTAGAAGCTATCAATTTTAAGTTCTGTATTTGACAATTACAAGTTCAGATCTTCAAGTTATAATTTGCAATAATAATTAGAAGCTATTAATTTTAAGTTCTATATTTGACAATTACAAGTTCAGATCTTCAAGTTATAATTTTAAATAATAATTAGAAGCTATCAATTTTATGTTCTGTATTTGACAATTACAAGTTCAGATCTTCAAGTTATAATTTGCAATAATAATTAGAAGCTATCAATTTTAAGTTCTGTATTTGACAATTACAAGTTCAGATCTTCAAGTTATAATTTGCAATAATAATTAGAAGCTATCAATTTTAAGTTCTGTATTTGACAATTACTAGTTCAGATCTCCAAGTTATTATTTGCAATAATAATTAGAAGCTATCAATTTTAAGTTCTGTATTTGACAATTACAAGTTCAGATCTTCAAGTTATAATTTACAATAATAATTAGAAGCTATCAATTTTAAGTTCTGTATTTGACAATTACAAGTTCAGATCTTCAAGTTATAATTTGCACTAATAATTAGAAGCTATCAATTTTAAGTTCTGTATTTGACAATTACTAGTTCAGATCTTCAAGTTATAATTTGAAATAATAATTTGAATTTAACAAATCTAAGTGCTGTAATTCACTATTACAAGTTCAGATCTTCAAGTTATAATTTACAATAATAATTAGAAGCTATCAATTTTAAGTTCTGTATTTGACTATTACAAGTTCAGATCTTCAAGTTATAATTTGCAATAATAATTAGAAGCTATCAATTTTAAGTTCTGTATTTGACAATTACAAGTTCAGATCTTCAAGTTATAATTTGCAATAATAATTAGAAGCTATTAATTTTAAGTTCTGTATTTGACAATTACAAGTTCAGATCTTCAAGTTATAATTTGAAATAATAATAAGAAGCTATCAATTTTATGTTCTCTATTTGACAATTACAAGTTCAGATCTTCAAGTTATAATTTGCAATAATAATTAGAAGCTATCAATTTTAAGTTCTGTATTTGACAATTACAAGTTCAGATCTTCAAGTTATAATTTGCAATAATAATTGGAAGCTATCAATTTTAAGTTCTGTATTTGACAATTACTAGTTCAGATCTCCAAGTTATTATTTGCAATAATAATTAGAAGCTATCAATTTTAAGTTCTGTATTTGACAATTACAAGTTCAGATCTTCAAGTTATAATTTACAATAATAATTAGAAGCTATCAATTTTAAGTTCTGTATTTAACAATTACAAGTTCAGATCTTCAAGTTATAATATGCAATAATAATTAGAAGCTATCAATTTTAAGTTCTGTATTTGACAATTACTAGTTCAGATCTTCAAGTTATAATTTGAAATAATAATTTGAATTTAACAAATCTAAGTTCTGTAATTCACTATTACAAGTTTAGATCTTCAAGTTATAATTTACAATAATAATTAGAAGCTATCAATTTTAAGTTCTGTATTTGACAATTACAAGTTCAGAACTTCAAGTTATAATTTGCACTAATAATTTGTATTTAACAATTTGAAGTTCTGTATTTGACAATTACAAGTTCAGATCTTCAAGTTATAATATGCAATAATAATTAGAAGCTATCAATTTTAAGTTCTGTATTTGACAATTACAAGTTCAGATCTTCAAGTTATTATTTGCAATAATAATTAGAAGCTATCAATTTTAAGTTCTGTATTTGACAATTACAAGTTCAGATCTAGAAGTTATAATTTACAATAATAATTAGAAGCTATCAATTTTAAGTTCTGTATTTAACAATTTCAAGTTCAGATCTTCAAGTTATAATATGCAATAATAATTAGAAGCTATCAATTTTAAGTTCTGTATTTGACAATTACTAGTTCAGATCTTCAAGTTATAATTTGAAATAATAATTTGAATTTAACAAATCTAAGTTCTGTAATTCACTATTACAAGTTCAGATCTTCAAGTTATAATTTACAATAATAATTAGAAGCTATCAATTTTAAGTTCTGTATTTGACAATTACAAGTTCAGATCTTCAAGTTATAATTTGCAATAATAATTAGAAGCTATTAATTTTAAGTTCTGTATTTGACAATTACAAGTTCAGATCTTCAAGTTATAATTTTAAATAATAATTTGAATTTAACAAATCTAAGTGCTGTAATTCACTATTACAAGTTCAGATCTTCAAGTTATAATTTACAATAATAATTAGAAGCTATCAATTTTAAGTTCTGAATTTGACTATTACAAGTTCAGATCTTCAAGTTATAATTTGCAATAATAATTAGAAGCTATCATTTTTAAGTTCTGTATTTGACAATTACTAGTTCAGATCTTCAAGTTATAATTTGAAATAATAATTTGAATTTAACAAATCTAAGTTCTGTAATTCACTATTACAAGTTCAGATCTTCGAATTATTATTTGCAATCTTAGTTGGAATTTAACAATTGGAAGTTCTGTATTTACCTATTACAGGTTCAGATCTTCAAGTTATAATTTGCAATCACAATTTGTATTTAACAATGCTAAGTTGCGTATTTGTCTATTACAAGTTCAGATCTTCAAATTACAATTTGCAATAATATTTAGAAGCTATCAATTTTAAGTTCTGTATTTGACAATTACAAGTTCAGATCTTCAAGTTATTATTTGCAATAATAATTAGAAGCTATCAATTTTAAGTTCGGTGTTTGACAATTACAAGTTCAGATCTTGAAGTTATAATTTACAATAATAATTAGAAGCTATCAATTTTAAGTTCTGTATTTAACAATTACAAGTTCAGATCTTCAAGTTATAATATGCAATAATAATTAGAAGCTATCAATTTTAAGTTCTGTATTTGACAATTACTAGTTCAGATCTTCAAGTTATAATTTGAAATAATAATTTGAATTTAACAAATCTAAGTTCTGTAATTCACTATTACAAGTTCAGATCTTCAAGTTATAATTTACAATAATAATTAGAAGCTATCAATTTTAAGTTCTGTAATTGACAATTACAAGTTCAGATCTTCAAGTTATAATTTGCACTAATAATTTGTATTTAACAATTTGAAGTTCTGTATTTGACAATTACAAGTTCAGATCTTCAAGTTATAATTTGCACTAATAATTAGAAGCTATCAATTTTAAGTTCTGTATTTGACAATTACTAGTTCAGATCTTCAAGTTATAATTTGAAATAATAATTTGAATTTAACAAATCTAAGTTCTGTAATTCACTATTACAAGTTCAGATCTTCAAGTTATAATTTACAATAATAATTAGAAGCTATCAATTTTAAGTTCTGTATTTGACAATTACAAGTTCAGATCTTCAAGTTATAATTTGCAATAATAATTAGAAGCTATTAATTTTAAGTTCTATATTTGACAATTACAAGTTCAGATCTTCAAGTTATAATTTTAAATAATAATTAGAAGCTATCAATTTTATGTTCTGTATTTGACAATTACAAGTTCAGATCTTCAAGTTATAATTTGCAATAATAATTAGAAGCTATCAATTTTAAGTTCTGTATTTGACAATTACAAGTTCAGATCTTCAAGTTATAATTTGCAATAATAATTAGAAGCTATCAATTTTAAGTTCTGTATTTGACAATTACAAGTTCAGATCTTCAAGTTATAATATGCAATAATAATTCGAAGCTATCAATTTTAAGTTCTGTATTTGACAATTACTAGTTCAGATCTTCAAGTTATAATTTGAAATAATAATTTGAATTTAACAAATCTAAGTTCTGTAATTCACTATTACAAGTTCAGATCTTCAAGTTATAATTTACAATAATAATTAGAAGCTATCAATTTTAAGTTCTGTATTTGACAATTACAAGTTCAGATCTTCAAGTTATAATTTGCAATAATAATTAGAAGCTATTAATTTTAAGTTCTGTATTTGACAATTACAAGTTCAGATCTTCAAGTTATAATTTTAAATAATAATTTGAATTTAACAAATCTAAGTGCTGTAATTCACTATTACAAGTTCAGATCTTCAAGTTATAATTTGCAATAATAATTAGAAGCTATCAATTTTAAGTTCTGTATTTGACAATTACAAGTTCAGATCTTCAAGTTATAATTTGCAATAATAATTAGAAGCTATTAATTTTAAGTTCTGTATTTGACAATTACAAGTTCAGATCTTCAAGTTATAATTTGAAATAATAATAAGAAGCTATCAATTTTATGTTCTCTATTTGACAATTACAAGTTCAGATCTTCAAGTTATAATTTGCAATAATAATTAGACGCTATCAATTTTAAGTTCTGTATTTGACAATTACAAGTTCAGATCTTCAAGTTATAATTTGCAATAATAATTGGAAGCTATCAATTTTAAGTTCTGTATTTGACAATTACTAGTTCAGATCTCCAAGTTATTATTTGCAATAATAATTAGAAGCTATCAATTTTAAGTTCTGTATTTGACAATTACAAGTTCAGATCTTCAAGTTATAATTTACAATAATAATTAGAAGCTATCAATTTTAAGTTCTGTATTTAACAATTACAAGTTCAGATCTTCAAGTTATAATATGCAATAATAATTAGAAGCTATCAATTTTAAGTTCTGTATTTGACAATTACTAGTTCAGATCTTCAAGTTATAATTTGAAATAATAATTTGAATTTAACAAATCTAAGTTCTGTAATTCACTATTACAAGTTTAGATCTTCAAGTTATAATTTACAATAATAATTAGAAGCTATCAATTTTAAGTTCTGTATTTGACAATTACAAGTTCAGAACTTCAAGTTATAATTTGCACTAATAATTTGTATTTAACAATTTGAAGTTCTGTATTTGACAATTACAAGTTCAGATCTTCAAGTTATAATATGCAATAATAATTAGAAGCTATCAATTTTAAGTTCTGTATTTGACAATTACAAGTTCAGATCTTCAAGTTATTATTTGCAATAATAATTAGAAGCTATCAATTTTAAGTTCTGTATTTGACAATTACAAGTTCAGATCTAGAAGTTATAATTTACAATAATAATTAGAAGCTATCAATTTTAAGTTCTGTATTTAACAATTACAAGTTCAGATCTTCAAGTTATAATATGCAATAATAATTAGAAGCTATCAATTTTAAGTTCTGTATTTGACAATTACTAGTTCAGATCTTCAAGTTATAATTTGAAATAATAATTTGAATTTAACAAATCTAAGTTCTGTAATTCACTATTACAAGTTCAGATCTTCAAGTTATAATTTACAATAATAATTAGAAGCTATCAATTTTAAGTTCTGTATTTGACAATTACAAGTTCAGATCTTCAAGTTATAATTTGCAATAATAATTAGAAGCTATTAATTTTAAGTTCTGTATTTGACAATTACAAGTTCAGATCTTCAAGTTATAATTTTAAATAATAATTTGAATTTAACAAATCTAAGTGCTGTAATTCACTATTACAAGTTCAGATCTTCAAGTTATAATTTACAATAATAATTAGAAGCTATCAATTTTAAGTTCTGAATTTGACTATTACAAGTTCAGATCTTCAAGTTATAATTTGCAATAATAATTAGAAGCTATCATTTTTAAGTTCTGTATTTGACAATTACTAGTTCAGATCTTCAAGTTATAATTTGAAATAATAATTTGAATTTAACAAATCTAAGTTCTGTAATTCACTATTACAAGTTCAGATCTTCGAATTATTATTTGCAATCTTAGTTGGAATTTAACAATTGGAAGTTCTGTATTTACCTATTACAGGTTCAGATCTTCAAGTTATAATTTGCAATCACAATTTGTATTTAACAATGCTAAGTTGCGTATTTGTCTATTACAAGTTCAGATCTTCAAATTACAATTTGCAATAATATTTAGAAGCTATCAATTTTAAGTTCTGTATTTGACAATTACAAGTTCAGATCTTCAAGTTATTATTTGCAATAATAATTAGAAGCTATCAATTTTAAGTTCGGTGTTTGACAATTACAAGTTCAGATCTTGAAGTTATAATTTACAATAATAATTAGAAGCTATCAATTTTAAGTTCTGTATTTAACAATTACAAGTTCAGATCTTCAAGTTATAATATGCAATAATAATTAGAAGCTATCAATTTTAAGTTCTGTATTTGACAATTACTAGTTCAGATCTTCAAGTTATAATTTGAAATAATAATTTGAATTTAACAAATCTAAGTTCTGTAATTCACTATTACAAGTTCAGATCTTCAAGTTATAATTTACAATAATAATTAGAAGCTATCAATTTTAAGTTCTGTATTTGACAATTACAAGTTCAGATCTTCAAGTTATAATTTGCACTAATAATTTGTATTTAACAATTTGAAGTTCTGTATTTGACAATTACAAGTTCAGATCTTCAAGTTATAATTTGCAATAATAATTAGAAGCTATCAATTTTAAGTTCTGTATTTGACAATTACAAGTTCAGATCTTCAAGTTATTATTTGCAATAATAATTAGAAGCTATCAATTTTAAGTTCTGTATTTGACAATTACAAGTTCAGATCTTGAAGTTATAATTTACAATAATAATTAGAAGCTATCAATTTTAAGTTCTGTATTTAACAATTACAAGTTCAGATCTTCAAGTTATAATATGCAATAATAATTAGAAGCTATCAATTTTAAGTTCTGTATTTGACAATTACTAGTTCAGATCTTCAAGTTATAATTTGATATAATAATTTGAATTTAACAAATCTAAGTTCTGTAATTCACTATTACAAGTTCAGATCTTCAAGTTATAATTTACAATAATAATTAGCAGCTATCAATTTTAAGTTCTGTATTTGACAATTACAAGTTCAGATCTTCAAGTTATAAATTGCAATAATAATTAGAAGCTATTAATTTTAAGTTCTGTATTTGACAATTACAAGTTCAGATCTTCAAGTTATAATTTGAAATAATAATTAGAAGCTATCAATTTTAAGTTCTGTATTTGACAATTACAAGTTCAGATCTTCAAGTTATAATTTGCAATAATAATTAGAAGCTATCAATTTTAAGTTCTGTATTTGACAATTACAAGTTCAGATCTTCAAGTTATAATTTACAATAATAATTAGAAGCTATCAATTTTAAGTTCTGTATTTGACAATTACAAGTTCAGATCTTCAAGTTATAATTTGCAATAATAATTAGAAGCTATCAATTTTAAGTTCTGTATTTGACAATTACTAGTTCAGATCTTCAAGTTATAATTTGAAATAATAATTTGAATTTAACAAATCTAAGTTCTGTAATTCACTATTACAAGTTCAGATCTTCAAGTTATAATTTACAATAATAATTAGAAGCTATCAATTTTAAGTTCTGTATTTGACTATTACAAGTTCAGATCTTCAAGTTATAATTTGCAATAATAATTAGAAGCTATCAATTTTAAGTTCTGTATTTGACAATTGCAAGTTCAGATCTTCAAGTTATAATTTGCACTAATAATTTGTATTTAACAATTAGAAGTTCTGTATTTGACAATTACAAGTTAAGATCTTCAAGTTATAATTTGCAATAATAATTAGAAGCTATCAATTTTAAGGTCTGTATTTGACAATTACTAGTTCAGATCTTCAAGTTATAATTTGAACTAATAATTTGTATTTAACAATTAGAAGTTCTGTATTTGACTATTACAAGTTCAGATCTTCGAATTATTATTTGCAATCTTAGTTTGAATTTAACAATTCGAAGTTCTGTATTTGACTATTACAAGTTCAGATCTTCAAATTATTATTTGCAATCTTAGTTTGAATTTAACAATTCGAAGTTCTGTATTTACCTATTACAAGTTCAGATCTTCAAGTTATAATTTGTACTAATAATTTGTATTTAACAATTCGAAGTTCTGTATTTGACTATTACAAGTTCAGATCTTCAAGTTATAATTTACAATAATAATTAAAAGCTATCAATTTTAAGTTCTGTATTTGACTATTACAAGTTCAGATCTTCAAGTTATAATTTGCAATAATAATTAGAAGCTATCAATTTTAAGTTCTGTATTTGACAATTACAAGTTCAGATCTTCAAGTTAAAATTTGAAATAATAATAAGAAGCTATCAATTTTAAGTTCTGTATTTGACAATTACTAGTTCAGATCTTCAAGTTATAATTTGAAATAATAATTTGAATTTAACAAATCTAAGTTCTGTAATTCACTATTACAAGTTCAGATCTTCAAGTTATAATTTACAATAATAATTAGAAGCTATCAATTTTAAGTTCTGTATTTGACAATTACAAGTTCAGATCTTCAAGTTATAATTTGCAATAATAATTAGAAGCTATTAATTTTAAGTTCTATATTTGACAATTACAAGTTCAGATCTTCAAGTTATAATTTTAAATAATAATTAGAAGCTATCAATTTTATGTTCTGTATTTGACAATTACAAGTTCAGATCTTCAAGTTATAATTTGCAATAATAATTAGAAGCTATCAATTTTAAGTTCTGTATTTGACAATTACAAGTTCAGATCTTCAAGTTATAATTTGCAATAATAATTAGAAGCTATCAATTTTAAGTTCTGTATTTGACAATTACTAGTTCAGATCTCCAAGTTATTATTTGCAATAATAATTAGAAGCTATCAATTTTAAGTTCTGTATTTGACAATTACAAGTTCAGATCTTCAAGTTATAATTTACAATAATAATTAGAAGCTATCAATTTTAAGTTCTGTATTTGACAATTACAAGTTCAGATCTTCAAGTTATAATTTGCACTAATAATTAGAAGCTATCAATTTTAAGTTCTGTATTTGACAATTACTAGTTCAGATCTTCAAGTTATAATTTGAAATAATAATTTGAATTTAACAAATCTAAGTTCTGTAATTCACTATTACAAGTTCAGATCTTCAAGTTATAATTTACAATAATAATTAGAAGCTATCAATTTTAAGTTCTGTATTTGACAATTACAAGTTCAGATCTTCAAGTTATAATTTGCAATAATAATTAGAAGCTATTAATTTTAAGTTCTATATTTGACAATTACAAGTTCAGATCTTCAAGTTATAATTTTAAATAATAATTAGAAGCTATCAATTTTATGTTCTGTATTTGACAATTACAAGTTCAGATCTTCAAGTTATAATTTGCAATAATAATTAGAAGCTATCAATTTTAAGTTCTGTATTTGACAATTACAAGTTCAGATCTTCAAGTTATAATTTGCAATAATAATTAGAAGCTATCAATTTTAAGTTCTGTATTTGACAATTACTAGTTCAGATCTCCAAGTTATTATTTGCAATAATAATTAGAAGCTATCAATTTTAAGTTCTGTATTTGACAATTACAAGTTCAGATCTTCAAGTTATAATTTACAATAATAATTAGAAGCTATCAATTTTAAGTTCTGTATTTGACAATTACAAGTTCAGATCTTCAAGTTATAATTTGCACTAATAATTAGAAGCTATCAATTTTAAGTTCTGTATTTGACAATTACTAGTTCAGATCTTCAAGTTATAATTTGAAATAATAATTTGAATTTAACAAATCTAAGTGCTGTAATTCACTATTACAAGTTCAGATCTTCAAGTTATAATTTACAATAATAATTAGAAGCTATCAATTTTAAGTTCTGTATTTGACTATTACAAGTTCAGATCTTCAAGTTATAATTTGCAATAATAATTAGAAGCTATCAATTTTAAGTTCTGTATTTGACAATTACAAGTTCAGATCTTCAAGTTATAATTTGCAATAATAATTAGAAGCTATTAATTTTAAGTTCTGTATTTGACAATTACAAGTTCAGATCTTCAAGTTATAATTTGAAATAATAATAAGAAGCTATCAATTTTATGTTCTCTATTTGACAATTACAAGTTCAGATCTTCAAGTTATAATTTGCAATAATAATTAGAAGCTATCAATTTTAAGTTCTGTATTTGACAATTACAAGTTCAGATCTTCAAGTTATAATTTGCAATAATAATTGGAAGCTATCAATTTTAAGTTCTGTATTTGACAATTACTAGTTCAGATCTCCAAGTTATTATTTGCAATAATAATTAGAAGCTATCAATTTTAAGTTCTGTATTTGACAATTACAAGTTCAGATCTTCAAGTTATAATTTACAATAATAATTAGAAGCTATCAATTTTAAGTTCTGTATTTAACAATTACAAGTTCAGATCTTCAAGTTATAATATGCAATAATAATTAGAAGCTATCAATTTTAAGTTCTGTATTTGACAATTACTAGTTCAGATCTTCAAGTTATAATTTGAAATAATAATTTGAATTTAACAAATCTAAGTTCTGTAATTCACTATTACAAGTTTAGATCTTCAAGTTATAATTTACAATAATAATTAGAAGCTATCAATTTTAAGTTCTGTATTTGACAATTACAAGTTCAGAACTTCTAGTTATAATTTGCACTAATAATTTGTATTTAACAATTTGAAGTTCTGTATTTGACAATTACAAGTTCAGATCTTCAAGTTATAATATGCAATAATAATTAGAAGCTATCAATTTTAAGTTCTGTATTTGACAATTACAAGTTCAGATCTTCAAGTTATTATTTGCAATAATAATTAGAAGCTATCAATTTTAAGTTCTGTATTTGACAATTACAAGTTCAGATCTAGAAGTTATAATTTACAATAATAATTAGAAGCTATCAATTTTAAGTTCTGTATTTAACAATTACAAGTTCAGATCTTCAAGTTATAATATGCAATAATAATTAGAAGCTATCAATTTTAAGTTCTGTATTTGACAATTACTAGTTCAGATCTTCAAGTTATAATTTGAAATAATAATTTGAATTTAACAAATCTAAGTTCTGTAATTCACTATTACAAGTTCAGATCTTCAAGTTATAATTTACAATAATAATTAGAAGCTATCAATTTTAAGTTCTGTATTTGACAATTACAAGTTCAGATCTTCAAGTTATAATTTGCAATAATAATTAGAAGCTATTAATTTTAAGTTCTGTATTTGACAATTACAAGTTCAGATCTTCAAGTTATAATTTTAAATAATAATTTGAATTTAACAAATCTAAGTGCTGTAATTCACTATTACAAGTTCAGATCTTCAAGTTATAATTTACAATAATAATTAGAAGCTATCAATTTTAAGTTCTGAATTTGACTATTACAAGTTCAGATCTTCAAGTTATAATTTGCAATAATAATTAGAAGCTATCATTTTTAAGTTCTGTATTTGACAATTACTAGTTCAGATCTTCAAGTTATAATTTGAAATAATAATTTGAATTTAACAAATCTAAGTTCTGTAATTCACTATTACAAGTTCAGATCTTCGAATTATTATTTGCAATCTTAGTTGGAATTTAACAATTGGAAGTTCTGTATTTACCTATTACAGGTTCAGATCTTCAAGTTATAATTTGCAATCACAATTTGTATTTAACAATGCTAAGTTGCGTATTTGTCTATTACAAGTTCAGATCTTCAAATTACAATTTGCAATAATATTTAGAAGCTATCAATTTTAAGTTCTGTATTTGACAATTACAAGTTCAGATCTTCAAGTTATTATTTGCAATAATAATTAGAAGCTATCAATTTTAAGTTCGGTGTTTGACAATTACAAGTTCAGATCTTGAAGTTATAATTTACAATAATAATTAGAAGCTATCAATTTTAAGTTCTGTATTTAACAATTACAAGTTCAGATCTTCAAGTTATAATATGCAATAATAATTAGAAGCTATCAATTTTAAGTTCTGTATTTGACAATTACTAGTTCAGATCTTCAAGTTATAATTTGAAATAATAATTTGAATTTAACAAATCTAAGTTCTGTAATTCACTATTACAAGTTCAGATCTTCAAGTTATAATTTACAATAATAATTAGAAGCTATCAATTTTAAGTTCTGTATTTGACAATTACAAGTTCAGATCTTCAAGTTATAATTTGCACTAATAATTTGTATTTAACAATTTGAAGTTCTGTATTTGACAATTACAAGTTCAGATCTTCAAGTTATAATTTGCAATAATAATTAGAAGCTATCAATTTTAAGTTCTGTATTTGACAATTACAAGTTCAGATCTTCAAGTTATTATTTGCAATAATAATTAGAAGCTATCAATTTTAAGTTCTGTATTTGACAATTACAAGTTCAGATCTTGAAGTTATAATTTACAATAATAATTAGAAGCTATCAATTTTAAGTTCTGTATTTAACAATTACAAGTTCAGATCTTCAAGTTATAATATGCAATAATAATTAGAAGCTATCAATTTTAAGTTCTGTATTTGACAATTACTAGTTCAGATCTTCAAGTTATAATTTGATATAATAATTTGAATTTAACAAATCTAAGTTCTGTAATTCACTATTACAAGTTCAGATCTTCAAGTTATAATTTACAATAATAATTAGCAGCTATCAATTTTAAGTTCTGTATTTGACAATTACAAGTTCAGATCTTCAAGTTATAATTTGAAATAATAATTAGAAGCTATCAATTTTAAGTTCTGTATTTGACAATTACAAGTTCAGATCTTCAAGTTATAATTTGCAATAATAATTAGAAGCTATCAATTTTAAGTTCTGTATTTGACAATTACAAGTTCAGATCTTCAAGTTTTAATTTACAATAATAATTAGAAGCTATCAATTTTAAGTTCTGTATTTGACAATTACAAGTTCAGATCTTCAAGTTATAATTTGCAATAATAATTAGAAGCTATCAATTTTAAGTTCTGTATTTGACAATTACTAGTTCAGATCTTCAAGTTATAATTTGAAATAATAATTTGAATTTAACAAATCTAAGTTCTGTAATTCACTATTACAAGTTCAGATCTTCAAGTTATAATTTACAATAATAATTAGAAGCTATCAATTTTAAGTTCTGTATTTGACTATTACAAGTTCAGATCTTCAAGTTATAATTTGCAATAATAATTAGAAGCTATCAATTTTAAGTTCTGTATTTGACAATTGCAAGTTCAGATCTTCAAGTTATAATTTGCACTAATAATTTGTATTTAACAATTAGAAGTTCTGTATTTGACAATTACAAGTTAAGATCTTCAAGTTATAATTTGCAATAATAATTAGAAGCTATCAATTTTAAGGTCTGTATTTGACAATTACTAGTTCAGATCTTCAAGTTATAATTTGAACTAATAATTTGTATTTAACAATTAGAAGTTCTGTATTTGACTATTACAAGTTCAGATCTTCGAATTATTATTTGCAATCTTAGTTTGAATTTAACAATTCGAAGTTCTGTATTTGACTATTACAAGTTCAGATCTTCAAATTATTATTTACAATCTTAGTTTGAATTTAACAATTCGAAGTTCTGTATTTACCTATTACAAGTTCAGATCTTCAAGTTATAATTTGTACTAATAATTTGTATTTAACAATTCGAAGTTCTGTATTTGACTATTACAAGTTCAGATCTTCAAGTTATAATTTACAATAATAATTAAAAGCTATCAATTTTAAGTTCTGTATTTGACTATTACAAGTTCAGATCTTCAAGTTATAATTTGCAATAATAATTAGAAGCTATCAATTTTAAGTTCTGTATTTGACAATTACAAGTTCAGATCTTCAAGTTAAAATTTGAAATAATAATAAGAAGCTATCAATTTTAAGTTCTGTATTTGACAATTACTAGTTCAGATCTTCAAGTTATAATTTGAAATAATAATTTGAATTTAACAAATCTAAGTTCTGTAATTCACTATTACAAGTTCAGATCTTCAAGTTATAATTTACAATAATAATTAGAAGCTATCAATTTTAAGTTCTGTATTTGACAATTACAAGTTCAGATCTTCAAGTTATAATTTGCAATAATAATTAGAAGCTATTAATTTTAAGTTCTATATTTGACAATTACAAGTTCAGATCTTCAAGTTATAATTTTAAATAATAATTAGAAGCTATCAATTTTATGTTCTGTATTTGACAATTACAAGTTCAGATCTTCAAGTTATAATTTGCAATAATAATTAGAAGCTATCAATTTTAAGTTCTGTATTTGACAATTACAAGTTCAGATCTTCAAGTTATAATTTGCAATAATAATTAGAAGCTATCAATTTTAAGTTCTGTATTTGACAATTACTAGTTCAGATCTCCAAGTTATTATTTGCAATAATAATTAGAAGCTATCAATTTTAAGTTCTGTATTTGACAATTACAAGTTCAGATCTTCAAGTTATAATTTACAATAATAATTAGAAGCTATCAATTTTAAGTTCTGTATTTGACAATTACAAGTTCAGATCTTCAAGTTATAATTTGAAATAATAATTTGAATTTAACAAATCTAAGTTCTGTAATTCACTATTACAAGTTCAGATCTTCAAGTTATAATTTACAATAATAATTAGAAGCTATCAATTTTAAGTTCTGTATTTGACAATTACAAGTTCAGATCTTCAAGTTATAATTTGCAATAATAATTAGAAGCTATTAATTTTAAGTTCTATATTTGACAATTACAAGTTCAGATCTTCAAGTTATAATTTTAAATAATAATTAGAAGCTATCAATTTTATGTTCTGTATTTGACAATTACAAGTTCAGATCTTCAAGTTATAATTTGCAATAATAATTAGAAGCTATCAATTTTAAGTTCTGTATTTGACAATTACAAGTTCAGATCTTCAAGTTATAATTTGCAATAATAATTTGAAGCTATCAATTTTAAGTTCTGTATTTGACAATTACTAGTTCAGATCTCCAAGTTATTATTTGCAATAATAATTAGAAGCTATCAATTTTAAGTTCTGTATTTGACAATTACTAGTTCAGATCTTCAAGTTATAATTTGAAATAATAATTTGAATTTAACAAATCTAAGTTCTGTAATTCACTATTACAAGTTCAGATCTTCGAATTATTATTTGCAATCTTAGTTTGAATTTAACAATTGGAAGTTCTGTATTTACCTATTACAGGTTCAGATCTTCAAGTTATAATTTGCAATCACAATTTGTATTTAACAATGCTAAGTTGCGTATTTGTCTATTACAAGTTCAGATCTTCAAATTACAATTTGCAATAATATTTAGAAGCTATCAATTTTAAGTTCTGTATTTGACAATTACAAGTTCAGATCTTCAAGTTATTATTTGCAATAATAATTAGAAGCAATCAATTTTAAGTTCGGTGTTTGACAATTACAAGTTCAGA
Source organism: Cantharis lateralis (assembly GCA_963170105.1). NCBI lineage: Eukaryota > Metazoa > Arthropoda > Insecta > Coleoptera > Cantharidae > Cantharis > Cantharis lateralis. The sequence continues at coordinate 31,573,332 of OY720625.1, read as the reverse complement.
TCTTCAAGTTATAATTTACAATAATAATTAGAAGCTATCAATTTTAAGTTCTGTATTTGACAATTACAAGTTCAGATCTTCAAGTTATAATTTGCAATAATAATTAGAAGCTATTAATTTTAAGTTCTATATTTGACAATTACAAGTTCAGATCTTCAAGTTATAATTTTAAATAATAATTAGAAGCTATCAATTTTATGTTCTGTATTTGACAATTACAAGTTCAGATCTTCAAGTTATAATTTGCAATAATAATTAGAAGCTATCAATTTTAAGTTCTGTATTTGACAATTACAAGTTCAGATCTTCAAGTTATAATTTGCAATAATAATTAGAAGCTATCAATTTTAAGTTCTGTATTTGACAATTACAAGTTCAGATCTTCAAGTTATTATTTACAATAATAATTAGAAGCTATCAATTTTAAGTTCTGTATTTGACAATTACAAGTTCAGATCTTCAAGTTATAATTTGCACTAATAATTTGTATTTAACAATTTGAAGTTCTGTATTTGACAATTACAAGTTCAGATCTTCAAGTTATAATTTGCAATAATAATTAGAAGCTATCAATTTTAAGTTCTGTATTTGACAATTACAAGTTCAGATCTTCAAGTTATTATTTGCAATAATAATTAGAAGCTATCAATTTTAAGTTCTGTATTTGACAATTACAAGTTCAGATCTTGAAGTTATAATTTACAATAATAATTAGAAGCTATCAATTTTAAGTTCTGTATTTAACAATTACAAGTTCAGATCTTCAAGTTATAATATGCAATAATAATTAGAAGCTATCAATTTTAAGTTCTGTATTTGACAATTACTAGTTCAGATCTTCAAGTTATAATTTGATATAATAATTTGAATTTAACAAATCTAAGTTCTGTAATTCACTATTACAAGTTCAGATCTTCAAGTTATAATTTACAATAATAATTAGCAGCTATCAATTTTAAGTTCTGTATTTGACAATTACAAGTTCAGATCTTCAAGTTATAAATTGCAATAATAATTAGAAGCTATTAATTTTAAGTTCTGTATTTGACAATTACAAGTTCAGATCTTCAAGTTATAATTTGAAATAATAATTAGAAGCTATCAATTTTAAGTTCTGTATTTGACAATTACAAGTTCAGATCTTCAAGTTATAATTTGCAATAATAATTAGAAGCTATCAATTTTAAGTTCTGTATTTGACAATTACAAGTTCAGATCTTCAAGTTATAATTTACAATAATAATTAGAAGCTATCAATTTTAAGTTCTGTATTTGACAATTACAAGTTCAGATCTTCAAGTTATAATTTGCAATAATAATTAGAAGCTATCAATTTTAAGTTCTGTATTTGACAATTACTAGTTCAGATCTTCAAGTTATAATTTGAAATAATAATTTGAATTTAACAAATCTAAGTTCTGTAATTCACTATTACAAGTTCAGATCTTCAAGTTATAATTTACAATAATAATTAGAAGCTATCAATTTTAAGTTCTGTATTTGACTATTACAAGTTCAGATCTTCAAGTTATAATTTGCAATAATAATTAGAAGCTATCAATTTTAAGTTCTGTATTTGACAATTGCAAGTTCAGATCTTCAAGTTATAATTTGCACTAATAATTTGTATTTAACAATTAGAAGTTCTGTATTTGACAATTACAAGTTAAGATCTTCAAGTTATAATTTGCAATAATAATTAGAAGCTATCAATTTTAAGGTCTGTATTTGACAATTACTAGTTCAGATCTTCAAGTTATAATTTGAACTAATAATTTGTATTTAACAATTAGAAGTTCTGTATTTGACTATTACAAGTTCAGATCTTCGAATTATTATTTGCAATCTTAGTTTGAATTTAACAATTCGAAGTTCTGTATTTGACTATTACAAGTTCAGATCTTCAAGTTATAATTTACAATAATAATTAAAAGCTATCAATTTTAAGTTCTGTATTTGACTATTACAAGTTCAGATCTTCAAGTTATAATTTGCAATAATAATTAGAAGCTATCAATTTTAAGTTCTGTATTTGACAATTACAAGTTCAGATCTTCAAGTTAAAATTTGAAATAATAATAAGAAGCTATCAATTTTAAGTTCTGTATTTGACAATTACTAGTTCAGATCTTCAAGTTATAATTTGAAATAATAATTTGAATTTAACAAATCTAAGTTCTGTAATTCACTATTACAAGTTCAGATCTTCAAGTTATAATTTACAATAATAATTAGAAGCTATCAATTTTAAGTTCTGTATTTGACAATTACAAGTTCAGATCTTCAAGTTATAATTTGCAATAATAATTAGAAGCTATTAATTTTAAGTTCTATATTTGACAATTACAAGTTCAGATCTTCAAGTTATAATTTTAAATAATAATTAGAAGCTATCAATTTTATGTTCTGTATTTGACAATTACAAGTTCAGATCTTCAAGTTATAATTTGCAATAATAATTAGAAGCTATCAATTTTAAGTTCTGTATTTGACAATTACAAGTTCAGATCTTCAAGTTATAATTTGCAATAATAATTAGAAGCTATCAATTTTAAGTTCTGTATTTGACAATTACTAGTTCAGATCTCCAAGTTATTATTTGCAATAATAATTAGAAGCTATCAATTTTAAGTTCTGTATTTGACAATTACAAGTTCAGATCTTCAAGTTATAATTTACAATAATAATTAGAAGCTATCAATTTTAAGTTCTGTATTTGACAATTACAAGTTCAGATCTTCAAGTTATAATTTGCACTAATAATTAGAAGCTATCAATTTTAAGTTCTGTATTTGACAATTACTAGTTCAGATCTTCAAGTTATAATTTGAAATAATAATTTGAATTTAACAAATCTAAGTTCTGTAATTCACTATTACAAGTTCAGATCTTCAAGTTATAATTTACAATAATAATTAGAAGCTATCAATTTTAAGTTCTGTATTTGACAATTACAAGTTCAGATCTTCAAGTTATAATTTGCAATAATAATTAGAAGCTATTAATTTTAAGTTCTATATTTGACAATTACAAGTTCAGATCTTCAAGTTATAATTTTAAATAATAATTAGAAGCTATCAATTTTATGTTCTGTATTTGACAATTACAAGTTCAGATCTTCAAGTTATTATTTGCAATAATAATTAGAAGCTATCAATTTTAAGTTCTGTATTTGACAATTACAAGTTCAGATCTTCAAGTTATAATTTGCAATAATAATTTGAAGCTATCAATTTTAAGTTCTGTATTTGACAATTACTAGTTCAGATCTCCAAGTTATTATTTGCAATAATAATTAGAAGCTATCAATTTTAAGTTCTGTATTTGACAATTACTAGTTCAGATCTTCAAGTTATAATTTTAAATAATAATTAGAAGCTATCAATTTTATGTTCTGTATTTGACAATTACAAGTTCAGATCTTCAAGTTATAATTTGCAATAATAATTTGAAGCTATCAATTTTAAGTTCTGTATTTGACAATTACTAGTTCAGATCTCCAAGTTATTATTTGCAATAATAATTAGAAGCTATCAATTTTAAGTTCTGTATTTGACAATTACTAGTTCAGATCTTCAAGTTATAATTTGAAATAATAATTTGAATTTAACAAATCTAAGTTCTGTAATTCACTATTACAAGTTCAGATCTTCGAATTATTATTTGCAATCTTAGTTTGAATTTAACAATTGGAAGTTCTGTATTTACCTATTACAGGTTCAGATCTTCAAGTTATAATTTGCAATCACAATTTGTATTTAACAATGCTAAGTTGCGTATTTGTCTATTACAAGTTCAGATCTTCAAATTACAATTTGCAATAATATTTAGAAGCTATCAATTTTAAGTTCTGTATTTGACAATTACAAGTTCAGATCTTCAAGTTATTATTTGCAATAATAATTAGAAGCAATCAATTTTAAGTTCGGTGTTTGACAATTACAAGTTCAGATCTTCAAGTTATAATTTACAATAATAATTAGAAGCTATCAATTTTAAGTTCTGTATTTGACAATTACAAGTTCAGATCTTCAAGTTATAATTTGCAATAATAATTAGAAGCTATTAATTTTAAGTTCTATATTTGACAATTACAAGTTCAGATCTTCAAGTTATAATTTTAAATAATAATTAGAAGCTATCAATTTTATGTTCTGTATTTGACAATTACAAGTTCAGATCTTCAAGTTATAATTTGCAATAATAATTAGAAGCTATCAATTTTAAGTTCTGTATTTGACAATTACAAGTTCAGATCTTCAAGTTATAATTTGCAATAATAATTAGAAGCTATCAATTTTAAGTTCTGTATTTGACAATTACTAGTTCAGATCTCCAAGTTATTATTTGCAATAATAATTAGAAGCTATCAATTTTAAGTTCTGTATTTGACAATTACAAGTTCAGATCTTCAAGTTATAATTTACAATAATAATTAGAAGCTATCAATTTTAAGTTCTGTATTTGACAATTACTAGTTCAGATCTTCAAGTTATAATTTGAAATAATAATTTGAATTTAACAAATCTAAGTTCTGTAATTCACTATTACAAGTTTAGATCTTCAAGTTATAATTTACAATAATAATTAGAAGCTATCAATTTTAAGTTCTGTATTTGACAATTACAAGTTCAGATCTTCAAGTTATAATTTGCACTAATAATTTGTATTTAACAATTTGAAGTTCTGTATTTGACAATTACAAGTTCAGATCTTCAAGTTATAATTTGCAATAATAATTAGAAGCTATCAATTTTAAGTTCTGTATTTGACAATTACAAGTTCAGATCTTCAAGTTATTATTTGCAATAATAATTAGAAGCTATCAATTTTAAGTTCTGTATTTGACAATTACAAGTTCAGATCTTGAAGTTATAATTTACAATAATAATTAGAAGCTATCAATTTTAAGTTCTGTATTTAACAATTACAAGTTCAGATCTTCAAGTTATAATATGCAATAATAATTAGAAGCTATCAATTTTAAGTTCTGTATTTGACAATTACTAGTTCAGATCTTCAAGTCATAATTTGAAATAATAATTTGAATTTAACAAATCTAAGTTCTGTAATTCACTATTACAAGTTCAGATCTTCAAGTTATAATTTACAATAATAATTAGAAGCTATCAATTTTAAGTTGTGTATTTGACAATTACAAGTTCAGATCTTCAAGTTATAATTTGAAATAATAATTTGAATTTAACAAATCTAAGTTCTGTAATTCACTATTACAAGTTCAGATCTTCAAGTTATAATTTACAATAATAATTAGAAGCTATCAATTTTAAGTTCTGTATTTAACAATTACAAGTTCAGATCTTCAAGTTATAATATGCAATAATAATTAGAAGCTATCAATTTTAAGTTCTGTATTTGACAATTACTAGTTCAGATCTTCAAGTTATAATTTGAAATAATAATTTGAATTTAACAAATCTAAGTTCTGTAATTCACTATTACAAGTTTAGATCTTCAAGTTATAATTTACAATAATAATTAGAAGCTATCAATTTTAAGTTCTGTATTTGACAATTACAAGTTCAGATCTTCAAGTTATAATTTGCACTAATAATTTGTATTTAACAATTTGAAGTTCTGTATTTGACAATTACAAGTTCAGATCTTCAAGTTATAATTTGCAATAATAATTAGAAGCTATCAATTTTAAGTTCTGTATTTGACAATTACAAGTTCAGATCTTCAAGTTATTATTTGCAATAATAATTAGAAGCTATCAATTTTAAGTTCTGTATTTAACAATTACAAGTTCAGATCTTCAAGTTATAATATGCAATAATAATTAGAAGCTATCAATTTTAAGTTCTGTATTTGACAATTACTAGTTCAGATCTTCAAGTTATAATTTGAAATAATAATTTGAATTTAACAAATCTAAGTTCTGTAATTCACTATTACAAGTTCAGATCTTCAAGTTATAATTTACAATAATAATTAGAAGCTATCAATTTTAAGTTCTGTATTTGACAATTACAAGTTCAGATCTTCAAGTTATAATTTGCAATAAAAATTAGAAGCTATTAATTTTAAGTTCTGTATTTGACAATTACAAGTTCAGATCTTCAAGTTATAATTTTAAATAATAATTAGAAGCTATCAATTTTATGTTCTGTATTTGACAATTACAAGTTCAGATCTACAAGTTATAATTTGCAATAATAATTAGAAGCTATCAATTTTAAGTTCTGTATTTGACAATTACAAGTTCAGATCTTCAAGTTATAATTTGCAATAATAATTAGAAGCTATCAATTTTAAGTTCTGTATTTGACAATTACTAGTTCAGATCTCCAAGTTATTATTTGCAATAATAATTAGAAGCTATCAATTTTAAGTTCTGTATTTGACAATTACAAGTTCAGATCTTCAAGTTATAATTTACAATAATAATTAGAAGCTATCAATTTTAAGTTCTGTATTTGACAATTACAAGTTAAGATCTTCAAGTTATAATTTGCAATAATAATTAGAAGCTATCAATTTTAAGTTCTGTATTTGACAATTACTAGTTCAGATCTTCAAGTTATAATTTGAAATAATAATTTGAATTTAACAAATCTAAGTGCTGTAATTCACTATTACAAGTTCAGATCTTCAAGTTATAATTTACAATAATAATTAGAAGCTATCAATTTTAAGTTCTGTATTTGACTATTACAAGTTCAGATCTTCAAGTTATAATTTGCAATAATAATTAGAAGCTATCAATTTTAAGTTCTGTATTTGACAATTACTAGTTCAGATCTTCAAGTTATAATTTGAAATAATAATTTGAATTTAACAAATCTAAGTGCTGTAATTCACTATTACAAGTTCAGATCTTCAAGTTATAATTTACAATAATAATTAGAAGCTATCAATTTTAAGTTCTGTATTTGACTATTACAAGTTCAGATCTTCAAGTTATAATTTGCAATAATAATTAGAAGCTATCAATTTTAAGTTCTGTATTTGACAATTACAAGTTCAGATCTTCAAGTTATAATTTGCAATAATAATTAGAAGCTATTAATTTTAAGTTCTGTATTTGACAATTACAAGTTCAGATCTTCAAGTTATAATTTGAAATAATAATAAGAAGCTATCAATTTTATGTTCTCTATTTGACAATTACTAGTTCAGATCTTCAAGTTATAATTTGCAATAATAATTGGAAGCTATCAATTTTAAGTTCTGTATTTGACAATTACTAGTTCAGATCTCCAAGTTATTATTTGCAATAATAATTAGAAGCTATCAATTTTAAGTTCTGTATTTGACAATTACAAGTTCAGATCTTCAAGTTATAATTTACAATAATAATTAGAAGCTATCAATTTTAAGTTCTGTATTTAACAATTACAAGTTCAGATCTTCAAGTTATAATATGCAATAATAATTAGAAGCTATCAATTTTAAGTTCTGTATTTGACAATTACTAGTTCAGATCTTCAAGTTATAATTTGAAATAATAATTTGAATTTAACAAATCTAAGTTCTGTAATTCACTATTACAAGTTTAGATCTTCAAGTTATAATTTACAATAATAATTAGAAGCTATCAATTTTAAGTTCTGTATTTGACAATTACAAGTTCAGATCTTCAAGTTATAATTTGCACTAATAATTTGTATTTAACAATTTGAAGTTCTGTATTTGACAATTACAAGTTCAGATCTTCAAGTTATAATTTGCAATAATAATTAGAAGCTATCAATTTTAAGTTCTGTATTTGACAATTACAAGTTCAGATCTTCAAGTTATTATTTGCAATAATAATTAGAAGCTATCAATTTTAAGTTCTGTATTTGACAATTACAAGTTCAGATCTTGAAGTTATAATTTACAATAATAATTAGAAGCTATCAATTTTAAGTTCTGTATTTAACAATTACAAGTTCAGATCTTCAAGTTATAATATGTAATAATAATTAGAAGCTATCAATTTTAAGTTCTGTATTTGACAATTACTAGTTCAGATCTACAAGTTATAATTTGAAATAATAATTTGAATTTAACAAATCTAAGTTCTGTAATTCACTATTACAAGTTCAGATCTTCAAGTTATAATTTACAATAATAATTAGAAGCTATCAATTTTAAGTTCTGTATTTGACTATTACAAGTTCAGATCTTCAAGTTATAATTTGCAATAATAATTAGAAGCTATCAATTTTAAGTTCTGTATTTGACAATTACAAGTTCAGATCTTCAAGTTATAATTTGCAATAATAATTCGAAGCTATTAATTTTAAGTTCTGTATTTGACAATTACAAGTTCAGATCTTCAAGTTATAATTTGAAATAATAATAAGAAGCTATCAATTTTATGTTCTCTATTTGACAATTACAAGTTCAGATCTTCAAGTTATAATTTGCAATAATAATTAGAAGCTATCAATTTTAAGTTCTGTATTTGACAATTACAAGTTCAGATCTTCAAGTTATAATTTGCAATAATAATTGGAAGCTATCAATTTTAAGTTCTGTATTTGACAATTACTAGTTCAGATCTCCAAGTTATTATTTGCAATAATAATTAGAAGCTATCAATTTTAAGTTCTGTATTTGACAATTACAAGTTCAGATCTTCAAGTTATAATTTACAATAATAATTTGAAGCTATCAATTTATGTTCTGTATTTGACAATTACTAGTTCAGATCTTCAAGTTATAATTTGAAATAATAATTTGAATTTAACAAATCTAAGTTCTGTAATTCACTATTACAAGTTTAGATCTTCAAGTTATAATTTACAATAATAATTAGAAGCTATCAATTTTAAGTTCTGTATTTGACAATTACAAGTTCAGATCTTCAAGTTATAATTTGCACTAATAATTTGTATTTAACAATTTGAAGTTCTGTATTTGACAATTACAAGTTCAGATCTTCAAGTTATAATTTGCAATAATAATTAGAAGCTATCAATTTTAAGTTCTGTATTTGACAATTACAAGTTCAGATCTTCAAGTTATTATTTGCAATAATAATTAGAAGCTATCAATTTTAAGTTCTGTATTTGACAATTACAAGTTCAGATCTTGAAGTTATAATTTACAATAATAATTAGAAGCTATCAATTTTAAGTTCTGTATTTAACAATTACAAGTTCAGATCTTCAAGTTATAATATGCAATAATAATTAGAAGCTATCAATTTTAAGTTCTGTATTTGACAATTACTAGTTCAGATCTTCAAGTCATAATTTGAAATAATAATTTGAATTTAACAAATCTAAGTTCTGTAATTCACTATTACAAGTTCAGATCTTCAAGTTATAATTTACAATAATAATTAGAAGCTATCAATTTTAAGTTCTGTATTTGACAATTACAAGTTCAGATCTTCAAGTTATAATTTGAAATAATAATTTGAATTTAACAAATCTAAGTTCTGTAATTAACTATTACAAGTTCAGATCTTCAAGTTATAATTTACAATAATAATTAGAAGCTATCAATTTTAAGTTCTGTATTTAACAATTACAAGTTCAGATCTTCAAGTTATAATATGCAATAATAATTAGAAGCTATCAATTTTAAGTTCTGTATTTGACAATTACTAGTTCAGATCTTCAAGTTATAATTTGAAATAATAATTTGAATTTAACAAATCTAAGTTCTGTAATTCACTATTACAAGTTTAGATCTTCAAGTTATAATTTACAATAATAATTAGAAGCTATCAATTTTAAGTTCTGTATTTGACAATTACAAGTTCAGATCTTCAAGTTATAATTTGCACTAATAATTTGTATTTAACAATTTGAAGTTCTGTATTTGACAATTACAAGTTCAGATCTTCAAGTTATAATTTGCAATAATAATTAGAAGCTATCAATTTTAAGTTCTGTATTTGACAATTACAAGTTCAGATCTAAAGTTATTATTTGCAATAATAATTAGAAGCTATCAATTTTAAGTTCTGTATTTGACAATTACAAGTTCAGATCTTCAAGTTATAATTTACAATAATAATTAGAAGCTATCAATTTTAAGTTCTGTATTTAACAATTACAAGTTCAGATCTTCAAGTTATAATATGCAATAATAATTAGAAGCTATCAATTTTAAGTTCTGTATTTGACAATTACTAGTTCAGATCTTCAAGTTATAATTTGAAATAATAATTTGAATTTAACAAATCTAAGTTCTGTAATTCACTATTACAAGTTCAGATCTTCAAGTTATAATTTACAATAATAATTAGAAGCTATCAATTTTAAGTTCTGTATTTGACAATTACAAGTTCAGATCTTCAAGTTATAATTTGCAATAAAAATTAGAAGCTATTAATTTTAAGTTCTGTATTTGACAATTACAAGTTCAGATCTTCAAGTTATAATTTTAAATAATAATTAGAAGCTATCAATTTTATGTTCTGTATTTGACAATTACAAGTTCAGATCTACAAGTTATAATTTGCAATAATAATTAGAAGCTATCAATTTTAAGTTCTGTATTTGACAATTACAAGTTCAGATCTTCAAGTTATAATTTGCAATAATAATTAGAAGCTATCAATTTTAAGTTCTGTATTTGACAATTACTAGTTCAGATCTCCAAGTTATTATTTGCAATAATAATTAGAAGCTATCAATTTTAAGTTCTGTATTTGACAATTACAAGTTCAGATCTTCAAGTTATAATTTACAATAATAATTAGAAGCTATCAATTTTAAGTTCTGTATTTGACAATTACTAGTTCAGATCTTCAAGTTATAATTTGAAATAATAATTTGAATTTAACAAATCTAAGTTCTGTAATTCACTATTACAAGTTCAGATCTTCAAGTTATAATTTACAATAATAATTAGAAGCTATCAATTTTAAGTTCTGTATTTGACTATTACAAGTTCAGATCTTCAAGTTATAATTTGCAATAATAATTAGAAGCTATCAATTTTAAGTTCTGTATTTGACAATTACTAGTTCAGATCTTCAAGTTATAATTTGAAATAATAATTTGAATTTAACAAATCTAAGTTCTGTAATTCACTATTACAAGTTCAGATCTTCGAATTATTATTTGCAATCTTAGTTTGAATTTAACAATTGGAAGTTCTGTATTTACATATTACAGGTTCAGATCTTCAAGTTATAATTTGCAATCACAATTTGTATTTAACAATGCTTAGTTGCGTATTTGTCTATTACAAGTTCAGATCTTCAAATTACAATTTGCAATAATATTTAGAAGCTATCAATTTTAAGTTCTGTATTTGACAATTACAAGTTCAGATCTTCAAGTTATTATTTGCAATAATAATTAGAAGCTATCAATTTTAAGTTCGGTGTTTGACAATTACAAGTTCAGATCTTGAAGTTATAATTTACAATAATAATTAGAAGCTATCAATTTTAAGTTCTGTATTTAACAATTACAAGTTCAGATCTTCAAGTTATAATATGCAATAATAATTAGAAGCTATCAATTTTAAGTTCTGTATTTGACAATTACTAGTTCAGATCTTCAAGGTATAATTTGAAATAATAATTTGAATTTAACAAATCTAAGTTCTGTAATTCACTATTACAAGTTCAGATCTTCAAGTTATAATTTACAATAATAATTAGCAGCTATCAATTTTAAGTTCTGTATTTGACAATTACAAGTTCAGATCTTCAAGTTATAATCTGCAGTAATAATTTGTATTTAACAATTTGAAGTTCTGTATTTGACAATTACAAGTTCAGATCTTCAAGTTATAATTTGCAATAATAATTAGAAGCTATCAATTTTAAGTTCTGTATTTGACAATTACAAGTTCAGATCTTCAAGTTATTATTTGCAATAATAATTAGAAGCTATCAATTTTAAGTTCTGTATTTGACAATTACAAGTTCAGATCTTGAAGTTATACTTTACAATAATAATTAGAAGCTATCAATTTTAAGTTCTGTATTTAACAATTACAAGTTCAGATCTTCAAGTTATAATATGCAATAATAATTAGAAGCTATCAATTTTAAGTTCTGTATTTGACAATTACTAGTTCAGATCTTCAAGTTATAATTTGATATAATAATTTGAATTTAACAAATCTAAGTTCTGTAATTCACTATTACAAGTTCAGATCTTCAAGTTATAATTTACAATAATAATTAGAAGCTATCAATTTTAAGTTCTGTATTTGACAATTACAAGTTCAGATCTTCAAGTTATAATTTGCAATAATAATTAGAAGCTATTAATTTTAAGTTCTGTATTTGACAATTACAAGTTCAGATCTTCAAGTTATAATTTGAAATAATAATTAGAAGCTATCAATTTTAAGTTCTGTATTTGACAATTACAAGTTCAGATCTTCAAGTTATAATTTGCAATAATAATTAGAAGCTATCAATTTTAAGTTCTGTATTTGACAATTACAAGTTCAGATCTTCAAGTTATAATTTGCAATAATAATTAGAAGCTATCAATTTTAAGTTCTGTATTTGACAATTACAAGTTCAGATCTTCAAGTTATAATTTACAATAATAATTAGAAGCTATCAATTTTAAGTTCTGTATTTGACAATTACAAGTTCAGATCTTCAAGTTATAATTTGCAATAATAATTAGAAGCTATCAATTTTAAGTTCTGTATTTGACAATTACTAGTTCAGATCTTCAAGTTATAATTTGAAATAATAATTTGAATTTAACAAATCTAAGTTCTGTAATTCACTATTACAAGTTCAGATCTTCAAGTTATAATTTACAATAATAATTAGAAGCTATCAATTTTAAGTTCTGTATTTGACTATTACAAGTTCAGATCTTCAAGTTATAATTTGCAATAATAATTAGAAGCTATCAATTTTAAGTTCTGTATTTGACAATTGCAAGTTCAGATCTTCAAGTTATAATTTGCACTAATAATATGTATTTAACAATTAGAAGTTCTGTATTTGACAATTACAAGTTCAGATCTTCAAGTTATAATTTGCAATAATAATTAGAAGCTATCAATTTTAAGGTCTGTATTTGACAATTACTAGTTCAGATCTTCAAGTTATAATTTGAACTAATAATTTGTATTTAACAATTAGAAGTTCTGTATTTGACTATTACAAGTTCAGATCTTCGAATTATTATTTGCAATCTTAGTTTGAATTTAACAATTCGAAGTTCTGTATTTGACTATTACAAGTTCAGATCTTCAAATTATTATTTGCAATCTTAGTTAGAATTTAACAATTCGAAGTTCTGTATTTACCTATTACAAGTTCAGATCTTCAAGTTATAATTTGTACTAATAATTTGTATTTAACAATTCGAAGTTCTGTATTTGACTATTACAATTTCAGATCTTCAAGTTATAATTTACAATAATAATTAAAAGCTATCAATTTTAAGTTCTGTATTTGACAATTACAAGTTCAGATCTTCAAGTTATTATTTGCAATAATAATTAGAAGCTATCAATTTTAAGTTCTGTATTTGACAATTACAAGTTCAGATCTTCAAGTTATTATTTGCAATAATAATTAGAAGCTATCAATTTTAAGTTCTGAATTTGACAATTACAAGTTCAGATCTTGAAGTTATAATTTACAATTAAATTAGAAGCTATCAATTTTAAGTTCTGTATTTAACAATTACAAGTTCAGATCTCAAGTTATAATATGCAATAATAATTAGAAGCTATCAATTTTAAGTTCTGTATTTGACAATTACAAGTTCAGATCTTCAAGTTATAATTTGAAATAATAATTAGAAGCTATCAATTTTAAGTTCTGTATTTGACAATTACAAGTTCAGATCTTCAAGTTATAATTTGCAATAATAATTAGAAGCTATCAATTTTAAGTTCTGTATTTGACAATTACTAGTTCTGATCTCCAAGTTATTATTTGCAATAATAATTAGAAGCTATCAATTTTAAGTTCTGTATTTGACAATTACAAGTTCAGATCTTCAAGTTATAATTTACAATAATAATTAGAAGCTATCAATTTTAAGTTCTGTATTTGACAATTACAAGTTCAGATCTTCAAGTTATAATTTGCAATAATAATTAGAAGCTATCAATTTTAAGTTCTGTATTTGACAATTACTAGTTCAGATCTTCAAGTTATAATTTGCACTAATATTTTGTATTTAACAATTAAAAGTTCTGTATTTGACTATTACAAGTTCAGATCTTCGAATTATTATTTGCAATCTTAGTTTGAATTTAACAATTCGAAGTTCTGTATGTACCTATTACAGGTTCAGATCTTCAAGTTATAATTTGCAATCACAATTTGTATTACCAAATGCTAAGTTGCGTATTTGTCTATTACAAGTTCAGATCTTCAAATTATAATTTGCAATAATAATTAGAAGCTATCAATTTTAAGTTCTGTATTTGACAATTACAAGTTCAGATCTTCAAGTTATTATTTGCAATAATAATTAGAAGCTATCAATTTTAAGTTCTGCATTTGACAATTACAAGTTCAGATCTTGAAGTTATAATTTACAATTAAATTAGAAGCTATCAATTTTAAGTTCTGTATTTAACAATTACACGTTCAGATCTCAAGTTATAATATGCAATAATAATTAGAAGCTATCAATTTTAAGTTCTGTATTTGACAATTACAAGTTCAGATCTTCAAGTTATAATTTGAAATAATAATTAGAAGCTATCAATTTTATGTTCTGTATTTGACAATTACAAGTTCAAATCATCAAGTTATAATTTGCAATAATAATTAGAAGCTATCAATTTTAAGTTCTGTATTTGACAATTACAAGTTCAGATCTTCAAGTTATAATTTGTAATAATAATTAGAAGCTATCAATTTTATGTTCTGTATTTGACAATTACAAGTTCAGATCTTCAAGTTATAATTAGCAATAATAATTAGAAGCTATCAATTTTAAGTTCTGTATTTGACAATTACAAGTTCAGATCTTCAAGTTATAATTTGCAATAATAATTAGAAGCTATCAATTTTAAGTTCTGTATTTGACAATTACTAGTTCAGATCTCCAAGTTATTATTTGCAATAATAATTAGAAGCTATCAATTTTAAGTTCTGTATTTGACAATTACAAGTTCAGATCTTCAAGTTATAATTTACAATAATAATTAGAAGCTATCAATTTTAAGTTCTGTATTTGACAATTACAAGTTCAGATCTTCAAGTTATACTTTGCAATAATAATTAGAAGCTATCAATTTTAAGTTCTGTATTTGACAATTACTAGTTCAGATCTTCAAGTTATAATTTGAAATAATAATTTGAATTTAACAAGTCTAAGTTCTGTAATTCACTATTACAAGTTCAGATCTTCAAGTTATAATTTACAATAATAATTAGAAGCTATCAATTTTAAGTTCTGTATTTGACTATTACAAGTTCAGATCTTCAAGTTATAATTTGCAATAATAATTAGAAGCTATCAATTTTAAGTTCTGTATTTGACAATTACAAGTTCAGATCTTCAAGTTATAATTTGCACTAATAATTTGTATTTAACAATTAGAAGTTCTGTATTTGACAATTACAAGTTCAGATCTTCAAGTTATAATTTGCAATAATAATTAGAAGCTATCAATTTTAAGTTCTGTATTTGACAATTACTAGTTCAGATCTTCAAGTTATAATTTGCACTAATAATTTGTATTTAACAATTAGAAGTTCTGTATTTGACTATTACAAGTTCAGATCATCGAATTATTATTTGCAATCTTAGTTTGAATTTAACAATTCGAAGTTCTGTATTTACCTATTACAGGTTCAGATCATCAAGTTATAATTTGCAATCACAATTTGTATTTAACAATGCTAAGTTGCGTATTTGTCTATTACAAGTTCAGATCTTCAAATTATAATTTGCAATAATAATTAGAAGCTATCAATTTTAAGTTCTGTATTTGACAATTACAAGTTCAGATCTTCAAGTTATAATTTGCAATAATAATTAGAAGCTATCAATTTTAAGTTCTGTATTTGACAATTACAAGTTCAGATCTTGAAGTTATAATTTACAATAATAATTAGAAGCTATCAATTTTAAGTTCTGTTTTTAACAATTACAAGTTCAGATCTTCAAGTTATAATATGCAATAATAATTAGAAGCTATCAATTTTAAGTTCTGTATTTGACAATTACAAGTTCAGATCTTCAAGTTATAATTTGAAATAATAATTTGAATTTAACAAATCTAAGTTCTGTAATTCACTATTACAAGTTCAGATCTTCAAGTTATAATTTACAATAATAATTAGAAGCTATCAATTTTAAGTTCTGTATTTGACAATTACAAGTTCAGATCTTCAAGTTATAATTTGCACTAATAATTTGTATTTAACAATTTGAAGTTCTGTATTTGACAATTACAAGTTCAGATCTTCAAGTTATAATTTGCAATAATAATTAGAAGCTATCAATTTTAAGTTCTGTATTTGACAATTACAAGTTCAGATCTTCAAGTTATTATTTGCAATAATAATTAGAAGCTATCAATTTTAAGTTCTGTATTTGACAATTACAAGTTCAGATCTTGAAGTTATAATTTACAATAATAATTAGAAGCTATCAATTTTAAGTTCTGTATTTAACAATTACAAGTTCAGATCTTCAAGTTATAATTTGCAATAATAATTAGAAGCTATTAATTTTAAGTTCTGTATTTGACAATTACAAGTTCAGATCTTCAAGTTATAATTTGAAATAATAATTAGAAGCTATCAATTTTATGTTCTGTATTTGACAATTACAAGTTCAGATCTTCAAGTTATAATTTGCAATAATAATTAGAAGCTATCAATTTTAAGTTCTGTATTTGACAATTACTAGTTCAGATCTCCAAGTTATTATTTGCAATAATAATTAGAAGCTATCAATTTTAAGTTCTGTATTTGACAATTACAAGTTCAGATCTTCAAGTTATAATTTACAATAATAATTAGAAGCTATCAATTTTAAGTTCTGTATTTGACAATTACAAGTTCAGATCTTCAAGTTATAATTTGCAATAATAATTAGAAGCTATTAATTTTAAGTTCTGTATTTGACAATTACAAGTTCAGATCTTCAAGTTATAATTTGAAATAATAATTAGAAGCTATCAATTTTATGTTCTGTATTTGACAATTACAAGTTCAGATCTTCAAGTTATAATTTGCAATAATAATTAGAAGCTATCAATTTTAAGTTCTGTATTTGACAATTACAAGTTCAGATCTTCAAGTTATAATTTGCAATAATAATTAGAAGCTATCAATTTTAAGTTCTGTATTTGACAATTACTAGTTCAGATCTCCAAGTTATTATTTGAAATAATAATTAGAAGCTATCAATTTTAAGTTCTGTATTTGACAATTACAAGTTCAGATCTTCAAGTTATAATTTACAATAATAATTAGAAGCTATCAATTTTAAGTTCTGTATTTGACAATTACAAGTTCAGATCTTCAAGTTATAATTTGCAATAATAATTAGAAGCTATCAATTTTAAGTTCTGTATTTGACAATTACTAGTTCAGATCTTCAAGTTATAATTTGATAAATAATAATTTGAATTTAACAAATCTAAGTTCTGTAATTCACTATTACAAGTTCAGATCTTCAAGTTATAATTTACAATAATAATTAGAAGCTATCAATTTTAAGTTCTGTATTTGACTATTACAAGTTCAGATCTTCAAGTTATAATTTGCAATAATAATTAGAAGCTATCAATTTTAAGTTCTGTATTTGACAATTGCAAGTTCAGATCTTCAAGTTATAATTTGCACTAATAATTTGTATTTAACAATTAGAAGTTCTGTATTTGACAATTACAAGTTCAGATCTTCAAGTTATAATTTGCAATAATAATTAGAAGCTATCAATTTTAAGTTCTGTATTTAACAATTACTAGTTCAGATCTTCAAGTTATAATTTGAACTAATAATTTGTATTTAACAATTAAAAGTTCTGTATTTGACTATTACAAGTTCAGATCTTCGAATTATTATTTGCAATCTTAGTTTGAATTTAACAATTCGAAGTTCTGTATTTGACTATTACAAGTTCAGATCTTCAAATTATTATTTGCAATCTTAGTTTGAATTTAACAATTCGAAGTTCTGTATTTACCTATTACAAGTTCAGATCTTCAAGTTATAATTTGTACTAATAATTTGTATTTAACAATTCGAAGTTCTGTATTTGACTATTACAAGTTCAGATCTTCAAGTTATAATTTACAATAATAATTAAAAGCTATCAATTTTAAGTTCTGTATTTGACAATTACAAGTTCAGATCTTCAAGTTATAATTTGCAATAATAATTAGAAGCTATCAATTTTAAGTACTGTATTTGACAATTACAAGTTCAGATCTTCGAGTTATAATTTGCAATAATAATTAGAAGCTATCAATTTTAAGTTCTGTATTTGACAATTACTAGTTCAGATCTTCAAGTTATAATTTGAAATAATAATTTGAATTTAACAAATCTAAGTTCTGTAATTCACTATTACAAGTTCAGATCTTCAAGTTATAATTTACAATAATAATTAGAAGCTATCAATTTTAAGTTCTGTATTTGACTATTACAAGTTCAGATCTTCAAGTTATAATTTGCAATAATAATTAGAAGCTATCAATTTTAAGTTCTGTATTTGACAATTGCAAGTTCAGATCTTCAAGTTATAATTTGCACTAATAATTTGTATTTAACAATTAGAAGTTCTGTATTTGACAATTACAAGTTCAGATCTTCAAGTTATAATTTGCAATAATAATTAGAAGCTATCAATTTTAAGTTCTGTATTTAACAATTACTAGTTCAGATCTTCAAGTTATAATTTGAACTAATAATTTGTATTTAACAATTAAAAGTTCTGTATTTGACTATTACAAGTTCAGATCTTCGAATTATTATTTGCAATCTTAGTTTGAATTTAACAATTCGAAGTTCTGTATTTGACTATTACAAGTTCAGATCTTCAAATTATTATTTGCAATCTTAGTTTGAATTTAACAATTCGAAGTTCTGTATTTACCTATTACAAGTTCAGATCTTCAAGTTATAATTTGTACTAATAATTTGTATTTAACAATTCGAAGTTCTGTATTTGACTATTACAAGTTCAGATCTTCAAGTTATAATTTACAATAATAATTAAAAGCTATCAATTTTAAGTTCTGTATTTGACAATTACAAGTTCAGATCTTCAAGTTATAATTTGCAATAATAATTAGAAGCTATCAATTTTAAGTACTGTATTTGACAATTACAAGTTCAGATCTTCAAGTTATAATTTGCAATAATAATTAGAAGCTATCAATTTTAAGTTCTGTATTTGACAATTACTAGTTCAGATCTTCAAGTTATAATTTGAAATAATAATTTGAATTTAACAAATCTAAGTTCTGTAATTCACTATTACAAGTTCAGATCTTCAAGTTATAATTTACAATAATAATTAGAAGCTATCAATTTTAAGTTCTGTATTTGACTATTACAAGTTCAGATCTTCAAGTTATAATTTGCAATAATAATTAGAAGCTATCAATTTTAAGTTCTGTATTTGAGAATTACAAGTTCAGATCTTCAAGTTATAATTTGCACTAATAATTTGTATTTAACAATTAGAAGTTCAGTATTTGACAATTACAAGTTCAGATCTTCAAGTTATAATTTGCAATAATAATTAGAAGCTATCAATTTTAAGTTCTGTATTTGACAATTACTAGTTCAGATCTTCAAGTTATAATTTGCACTAATAATTTGTATTTAACAATTAGAAGTTCTGTATTTGACTATTACAAGTTCAGATCTTCGAATTATTATTTGCAATCTTAGTTTGAATTTAACAATTCGAAGTTCTGTATGTACCTATTACAGGTTTAGATCTTCAAGTTATAATTTGCAATCACAATTTGTATTTATCAATGCTAAGTTGCGCATTTGTCTATTACAAGTTCAGATCTTCAAATTATAATTTGCAATAATAATTAGAAGCTATCAATTTTAAGTTCTGTATTTGACAATTACAAGTTCAGATCTTCAAGTTATTATTTGCAATAATAATTAGAAGCTATCAATTTTATGTTCTGTATTTGACAATTACAAGTTCAGATCTTCAAGTTATAATTTGCAATAATAATTAGAAGCTATTAATTTTAAGTTCTGTATTTGACAATTACAAGTTCAGATCTACAAGTTATAATTTGAAATAATAATTAGAAGCTATTAATTTTAAGTTCTGCATTTGACAATTACAAGTTCAGATCTTGAAGTTATAATTTACAATAATAATTAGAAGCTATCAATTTTAAGTTCTGTATTTAACAATTACAAGTTCAGATCTCAAGTTATAATATGCAATAATAATTAGAAGCTATCAATTTTAAGTTCTGTATTTGACAATTACTAGTTCAGATATTCAAGTTATAATTTGAAATAATAATTTGAATTTAACAAATCTAAGTTCTGTAATTCACTATTACAAGTTCAGATCTTCAAGTTATAATTTACAATAATAATTAGAAGCTATCAATTTTAAGTTCTGTATTTGACAATTACAAGTTCAGATCTTCAAGTTATAATTTGCAATAATAATTAGAAGCTATTAATTTTAAGTTCTGTATTTGACAATTACAAGTTCAGATCTTCAAGTTATAATTTGAAATAATAATTAGAAGCTATCAATTTTATGTTCTGTATTTGACAATTACAAGTTCAGATCTTCAAGTTATAATTTGCAATAATAATTAGAAGCTATCAATTTTAAGTTCTGTATTTGACAATTACAAGTTCAGATCTTCAAGTTATAATTTGCAATAATAATTAGAAGCTATCAATTTTAAGTTCTGTATTTGACAATTACTAGTTCAGATCTCCAAGTTATTATTTGCAATAATAATTAGAAGCTATCAATTTTAAGTTCTGTATTTGACAATTACAAGTTCAGATCTTCAAGTTATAATTTACAATAATAATTAGAAGCTATCAATTTTAAGTTCTGTATTTGACAATTACAAGTTCAGATCTTCAAGTTATAATTTGCAATAATAATTAGAAGCTATCAATTTTAAGTTCTGTATTTGACAATTACTAGTTCAGATCTTCAAGTTATAATTTGAAATAATAATTTGAATTTAACAAATCTAAGTTCTGTAATTCACTATTACAAGTTCAGATCTTCAAGTTATAATTTACAATAATAATTAGAAGCTATCAATTTTAAGTTCTGTATTTGACTATTACAAGTTCAGATCTTCAAGTTATAATTTGCAATAATAATTAGAAGCTATCAATTTTAAGTTCTGTATTTGACAATTGCAAGTTCAGATCTTCAAGTTATAATTTGCACTAATAATTTGTATTTAACAATTAGAAGTTCTGTATTTGACAATTACAAGTTCAGATCTTCAAGTTATAATTTGCAATAATAATTAGAAGCTATCAATTTTAAGTTCTGTATTTAACAATTACTAGTTCAGATCTTCAAGTTATAATTTGAACTAATAATTTGTATTTAACAATTAGAAGTTCTGTATTTGACTATTACAAGTTCAGATCTTCGAATTATTATTTGCAATCTTAGTTTGAATTTAACAATTCGAAGTTCTGTATTTGACTATTACAAGTTCAGATCTTCAAATTATTATTTGCAATCTTAGTTTGAATTTAACAATTCGAAGTTCTGTATTTACCTATTACAAGTTCAGATCTTCAAGTTATAATTTGTACTAATAATTTGTATTTAACAATTCGAAGTTCTGTATTTGACTATTACAAGTTCAGATCTTCAAGTTATAATTTACAATAATAATTAAAAGCTATCAATTTTAAGTTCTGTATTTGACAATTACAAGTTCAGATCTTCAAGTTATAATTTGCAATAATAATTAGAAGCTATCAATTTTAAGTACTGTATTTGACAATTACAAGTTCAGATCTACAAGTTATAATTTGCAATAATAATTAGAAGCTATCAATTTTAAGTTCTGTATTTGACAATTACTAGTTCAGATCTTCAAGTTATAATTTGAAATAATAATTTGAATTTAACAAATCTAAGTTCTGTAATTCACTATTACAAGTTCAGATCTTCAAGTTATAATTTACAATAATAATTAGAAGCTATCAATTTTAAGTTCTGTATTTGACTATTACAAGTTCAGATCTTCAAGTTATAATTTGCAATAATAATTAGAAGCTATCAATTTTAAGTTCTGTATTTGAGAATTACAAGTTCAGATCTTCAAGTTATAATTTGCACTAATAATTTGTATTTAACAATTAGAAGTTCAGTATTTGACAATTACAAGTTCAGATCTTCAAGTTATAATTTGCAATAATAATTAGAAGCTATCAATTTTAAGTTCTGTATTTGACAATTACTAGTTCAGATCTTCAAGTTATAATTTGCACTAATAATTTGTATTTAACAATTAGAAGTTCTGTATTTGACTATTACAAGTTCAGATCTTCGAATTATTATTTGCAATCTTAGTTTGAATTTAACAATTCGAAGTTCTGTATGTACCTATTACAGGTTTAGATCTTCAAGTTATAATTTGCAATCACAATTTGTATTTATCAATGCTAAGTTGCGCATTTGTCTATTACAAGTTCAGATCTTCAAATTATAATTTGCAATAATAATTAGAAGCTATCAATTTTAAGTTCTGTATTTGACAATTACAAGTTCAGATCTTCAAGTTATTATTTGCAATAATAATTAGAAGCTATCAATTTTATGTTCTGTATTTGACAATTACAAGTTCAGATCTTCAAGTTATAATTTGCAATAATAATTAGAAGCTATTAATTTTAAGTTCTGTATTTGACAATTACAAGTTCAGATCTACAAGTTATAATTTGAAATAATAATTAGAAGCTATTAATTTTAAGTTCTGCATTTGACAATTACAAGTTCAGATCTTGAAGTTATAATTTACAATAATAATTAGAAGCTATCAATTTTAAGTTCTGTATTTAACAATTACAAGTTCAGATCTCAAGTTATAATATGCAATAATAATTAGAAGCTATCAAGTTTAAGTTCTGTATTTGACAATTACAAGTTCAGATCTTCAAGTTATAATTTGAAATAATAATTAGAAGCTATCAATTTTATGTTCTGTATTTGACAATTACAAGTTCAGATCTTCAAGTTATAATTTGCAATAATAATTAGAAGCTATTAATTTTAAGTTCTGTATTTGACAATTACAAGTTCAGATCTACAAGTTATAATTTGAAATAATAATTAGAAGCTATCAATTTTATGTTCTGTATTTGACAATTACAAGTTCAGATCTTCAAGTTATAATTAGCAATAATAATTAGAAGCTATCAATTTTAAGTTCTGTATTTGACAATTACAAGTTCAGATCTTCAAGTTATAATTTGCAATAATAATTAGAAGCTATCAATTTTAAGTTCTGTATTTGACAATTACTAGTTCAGATCTTCAAATTATAATTTGCAATAATAATTAGAAGCTATCAATTTTAAGTTCTGTATTTGACAATTACTAGTTCAGATCTTCAAGTTATAATTTGAAATAATAATTTGAATTTAACAAATCTATGTTCTGTAATTCACTATTACAAGTTCAGATCTTCAAGTTATAATTTACAATAATAATTAGAAGCTATCAATTTTAAGTTCTGTATTTGACTATTACAAGTTCAGATCTTCAAGTTATAATTTGCAATAATAATAAGAAGCTATCAATTTTAAGTTATGTATTTGAGAATTACAAGTTCAGATCTTCAAGTTATAATTTGCACTAATAATTTGTATTTAACAATTAGAAGTTCAGTATTTGACAATTACAAGTTCAGAACTTCAAGTTATAATTTGCAATAATAATTAGAAGCTATCAATTTTAAGTTCTGTATTTGACAATTACTAGTTCAGATCTTCAAGTTATAATTTGCACTAATAATTTGTATTTAACAATTAGAAGTTCTGTATTTGACTATTACAAGTTCAGATCTTCGAATTATTATTTGCAATCTTAGTTTGAATTTAACAATTCGAAGTTCTGTATGTACCTATTACAGGTTTAGATCTTCAAGTTATAATTTGCAATCACAATTTGTATTTATCAATGCTAAGTTGCGCATTTGTCTATTACAAGTTCAGATCTTCAAATTATAATTTGCAATAATAATTAGAAGCTATCAATTTTAAGTTCTGTATTTGACAATTACAAGTTCAGATCTTCAAGTTATTATTTGCAATAATAATTAGAAGCTATTAATTTTAAGTTCTGCATTTGACAATTACAAGTTCAGATCTTGAAGTTATAATTTACAATAATAATTAGAAGCTATCAATTTTAAGTTCTGTATTTAACAATTACAAGTTCAGATCTCAAGTTATAATATGCAATAATAATTAGAAGCTATCAAGTTTAAGTTCTGTATTTGACAATTACAAGTTCAGATCTTCAAGTTATAATTTGAAGTAATAATTAGAAGCTATCAATTTTATGTTCTGTATTTGACAATTACAAGTTCAGATCTTCAAGTTATAATTTGCAATAATAATTAGAAGCTATTAATTTTAAGTTCTGTATTTGACAATTACAAGTTCAAATCTACAAGTTATAATTTGAAGTAATAATTAGAAGCTATCAATTTAATGTTCTGTATTTGACAATTACAAGTTCAGATCTTCAAGTTATAATTAGCAATAATAATTAGAAGCTATCAATTTTAAGTTCTGTATTTGACAATTACAAGTTCAGATCTTCAAGTTATAATTTGCAATAATAATTAGAAGCTATCAATTTTAAGTTCTGTATTTGACAATTACTAGTTCAGATCTTCAAATTATAATTTGCAATAATAATTAGAAGCTATCAATTTTAAGTTCTGTATTTGACAATTACAAGTTCAGATCTTCAAGTTATTATTTGCAATAATAATTAGAAGTTATCAATTTTAAGTTCTGTATTTGACAATTACAAGTTCAGATCTTGAAGTTATAATTTACAATAATAATTAGAAGCTATCAATTTTAAGTTCTGTATTTAACAATTACAAGTTCAGATCTTCAAGTTATAATATGCAATAATAATTAGAAGCTATCAATTTTAAGTTCTGTATTTGACAATTACAAGTTCAGATCTTCAAGTTATAATTTGAAATAATAATTTGAATTTAACAAATCTAAGTTCTGTAATTCACTATTACAAGTTCAGATCTTCAAGTTATAATTTACAATAATAATTAGAAGCTATCAATTTTAAGTTCTGTATTTGACAATTACAAGTTCAGATCTTCAAGTTATAATTTGCAATAATAATTAGAAGCTATCAATTTTAAGTTCTGTATTTGACAATTACAAGTTCAGATCTTCAAGTTATAATTTGCAATAATAATTAGAAGCTATCAATTTTAAGTTCTGTATTTGACAATTACTAGTTCAGATCTCCAAGTTATTATTTGCAATAATAATTAGAAGCTATCAATTTTAAGTTCTGTATTTGACAATTACAAGTTCAGATCTTCAAGTTATAATTTACAATAATAATTAGAAGCTATCAATTTTAAGTTCTGTATTTGACAATTACAAGTTCAGATCTTCAAGTTATAATTTGCAATAATAATTAGAAGCTATCAATTTTAAGTTCTGTATTTGACAATTACTAGTTCAGATCTTCAAGTTATAATTTGAAATAATAATTTGAATTTAACAAATCTAAGTTCTGTAATTCACTATTACAAGTTCAGATCTTCAAGTTATAATTTACAATAATAATTAGAAGCTATCAATTTTAAGTTCTGTATTTGACTATTACAAGTTCAGATCTTCAAGTTATAATTTGCAATAATAATTAGAAGCTATCAATTTTAAGTTCTGTATTTGACAATTGCAAGTTCAGATCTTCAAGTTATAATTTGCACTAATAATTTGTATTTAACAATTAGAAGTTCTGTATTTGACAATTACAAGTTCAGATCTTCAAGTTATAATTTGCAATAATAATTAGAAGCTATCAATTTTAAGTTCTGTATTTGACAATTACTAGTTCAGATCTTCAAGTTATAATTTGAACTAATAATTTGTATTTAACAATTAGAAGTTCTGTATGTGACTATTACAAGTTCAGATCTTCGAATTATTATTTGCAATCTTAGTTTGAATTTAACAATTCGAAGTTCTGTATTTGACTATTACAAGTTCAGATCTTCAAATTATTATTTGCAATCTTAGTTTGAATTTAACAATTCGAAGTTCTGTATTTACCTATTACAAGTTCAGATCTTCAAGTTATAATTTGTACTAATAATTTGTATTTAACAATTCGAAGTTCTGTATTTGACTATTACAAGTTCAGATCTTCAAGTTATAATTTACAATAATAATTAAAAGCTATCAATTTTAAGTTCTGTATTTGACAATTACAAGTTCAGATCTTCAAGTTATAATTTGCAATAATAATTAGAAGCTATCAATTTTAAGTACTGTATTTGACAATTACAAGTTCAGATCTTCAAGTTATAATTTGCAATAATAATTAGAAGCTATCAATTTTAAGTTCTGTATTTGACAATTACTAGTTCAGATCTTCAAGTTATAATTTGAAATAATAATTTGAATTTAACAAATCTAAGTTCTGTAATTCACTATTACAAGTTCAGATCTTCAAGTTATAATTTACAATAATAATTAGAAGCTATCAATTTTAAGTTCTGTATTTGACTATTACAAGTTCAGATCTTCAAGTTATAATTTGCAATAATAATTAGAAGCTATCAATTTTAAGTTCTGTATTTGAGAATTACAAGTTCAGATCTTCAAGTTATAATTTGCACTAATAATTTGTATTTAACAATTAGAAGTTCAGTATTTGACAATTACAAGTTCAGATCTTCAAGTTATAATTTGCAATAATAATTAGAAGCTATCAATTTTAAGTTCTGTATTTGACAATTACTAGTTCAGATCTTCAAGTTATAATTTGCACTAATAATTTGTATTTAACAATTAGAAGTTCTGTATTTGACTATTACAAGTTCAGATCTTCGAATTATTATTTGCAATCTTAGTTTGAATTTAACAATTCGAAGTTCTGTATGTACCTATTACAGGTTTAGATCTTCAAGTTATAATTTGCAATCACAATTTGTATTTATCAATGCTAAGTTGCGCATTTGTCTATTACAAGTTCAGATCTTCAAATTATAATTTGCAATAATAATTAGAAGCTATCAATTTTAAGTTCTGTATTTGACAATTACAAGTTCAGATCTTCAAGTTATTATTTGCAATAATAATTAGAAGCTATCAATTTTATGTTCTGTATTTGACAATTACAAGTTCAGATCTTCAAGTTATAATTTGCAATAATAATTAGAAGCTATTAATTTTAAGTTCTGTATTTGACAATTACAAGTTCAGATCTACAAGTTATAATTTGAAATAATAATTAGAAGCTATTAATTTTAAGTTCTGCATTTGACAATTACAAGTTCAGATCTTGAAGTTATAATTTACAATAATAATTAGAAGCTATCAATTTTAAGTTCTGTATTTAACAATTACAAGTTCAGATCTCAAGTTATAATATGCAATAATAATTAGAAGCTATCAAGTTTAAGTTCTGTGTTTGACAATTACAAGTTCAGATCTTCAAGTTATAATTTGAAATAATAATTAGAAGCTATCAATTTTATGTTCTGTATTTGACAATTACAAGTTCAGATCTTCAAGTTATAATTTGCAATAATAATTAGAAGCTATTAATTTTAAGTTCTGTATTTGACAATTACAAGTTCAGATCTACAAGTTATAATTTGAAATAATAATTAGAAGCTATCAATTTTATGTTCTGTATTTGACAATTACAAGTTCAGATCTTCAAGTTATAATTAGCAATAATAATTAGAAGCTATCAATTTTAAGTTCTGTATTTGACTATTACAAGTTCAGATCTTCAAGTTATAATTTGCAATAATAATTAGAAGCTATCAATTTTAAGTTCTGTATTTGACAATTACTAGTTCAGATCTTCAAATTATAATTTGCAATAATAATTAGAAGCTATCAATTTTAAGTTCTGTATTTGACAATTACAAGTTCAGTTCTTCAAGTTATTATTTGCAATAATAATTAGAAGCTATCAATTTTAAGTTCTGTATTTGACAATTACAAGTTCAGATCTTGAAGTTATAATTTACAATAATAATTAGAAGCTATCAATTTTAAGTTCTGTATTTAACAATTACAAGTTCAGATCTTCAAGTTATAATATGCAATAATAATTAGAAGCTATCAATTTTAAGTTGTCAAATTTATTTGACAATTACAAGTTCAGATCTTCAAGTTATAATTTGAAATAATAATTTGAATTTAACAAATCTAAGTTCTGTAATTCACTATTACAAGTTCAGATCTTCAAGTTATAATTTACAATAATAATTAGAAGCTATCCATTTTAAGTTCAGTATTTGACAATTACAAGTTCAGATCTTCAAGTTATAATTTGCACTAATAATTTGTATTTAACAATTTGAAGTTCTGTATTTGACAATTACAAGTTCAGATCTTCAAGTTATAATTTGCAATAATAATTAGAAGCTATCAATTTTAAGTTCAGTATTTGACAATTACAAGTTCAGATCTTCAAGTTATAATTTGCAATAATAATTAGTAGCTATCAATTTTAAGTTCTGTATTTGACAATTACAAGTTCAGATCTTGAAGTTATAATTTACAATAATAATTAGAAGCTATCAATTTTAAGTTCTGTATTTAACAATTACAAGTTCAGATCTTCAAGTTATAATATGCAATAATAATTAGTAGCTATCAATTTTAAGTTCTGTATTTGACAATTACTAGTTCAGATCTTCAAGTTATAATTTGAAATAATAATTTGAATTTAACAATTCGAAGTTCTGTATTTACCTATTACAAGTTCAGATCTTCAAGTTATAATTTACAATAATAATTAGAAGCTATCAATTTTAAGTTCTGTATTTGACAATTACAAGTTCAGATCTTCAAGTTATAATTTGCAATAATAATTAGAAGCTATTAATTTTAAGTTCTGTATTTGACAATTACAAGTTCAGATCTTCAAGTTATAATTTGAAATAATAATTAGAAGCTATCAATTTTATGTTCTGTATTTGACAATTACAAGTTCAGATCTTCAAGTTATAATTTGCAATAATAGTTAGAAGCTATCAATTTTAAGTTCTGTATTTGACAATTACAAGTTCAGATCTTCAAGTTATAATTTGCAATAATAATTAGAAGCTATCAATTTTAAGTTCTGTATTTGACAATTACTAGTTCAGATCTCCAAGTTATTATTTGCAATAATAATTAGAAGCTATCAATTTTAAGTTCTGTATTTGACAATTACAAGTTCAGATCTTCAAGTTATAATTTACAATAATAATTAGAAGCTATCAATTTTAAGTTCTGTATTTGACAATTACAAGTTCAGATCTTCAAGTTATAATTTGCAATAATAATTAGAAGCTATCAATTTTAAGTTCTGTATTTGACAATTACTAGTTCAGATCTTCAAGTTATAATTTGAAATAATAATTTGAATTTAACAAATCTAAGTTCTGTAATTCACTATATCAAGTTCAGATCTTCAAGTTATAATTTACAATAATAATTAGAAGCTATCAATTTTAAGTTCTGTATTTGACTATTACAAGTTCAGATCTTCAAGTTATAATTTGCAATAATAATTAAAAGCTATCAATTTTAAGTTCTGTATTTGACAATTGCAAGTTCAGATCTTCAAGTTATAATTTGCACTAATAATTTGTATTTAACAATTAGAAGTTCTGTATTTGACAATTACAAGTTCAGATCTTCAAGTTATAATTTGCAATAATAATTAGAAGCTATCAATTTTAAGTTCTGTATTTGACAATTACTAGTTCAGATCTTCAAGTTATAATTTGAACTAATAATTTGTATTTAACAATTAGAAGTTCTGTATTTGACTATTACAAGTTCAGATCTTCGAATTCTTATTTGCAATCTTAGTTTGAATTTAACAATTCGAAGTTCTGTATTTGACTATTACAAGTTCAGATCTTCAAATTATTATTTGCAATCTTAGTTTGAATTTAACAATTCGAAGTTCTGTATTTACCTATTACAAGTTCAGATCTTCAAGTTATAATTTGTACTAATAATTTGTATTTAACAATTCGAAGTTCTGTATTTGACTATTACAAGTTCAGATCTTCAAGTTATAATTTACAATAATAATTAAAAGCTATCAATTTTAAGTTCTGTATTTGACAATTACAAGTTCAGATCTTCAAGTTATAATTTGCAATAATAATTAGAAGCTATCAATTTTAAGTACTGTATTTGACATTTACAAGTTCAGATCTTCAAGTTATAATTTGCAATAATAATTAGAAGCTATCAATTTTAAGTTCTGTATTTGACAATTACTAGTTCAGATCTTCAAGTTATAATTTGCACTAATAATTTGTATTTAACAATTAGAAGTTCTGTATTTGACTATTACAAGTTCAGATCTTCGAATTATTATTTGCAATCTTAGTTTGAATTTAACAATTCGAAGTTCTGTATGTACCTATTACAGGTTTAGATCTTCAAGTTATAATTTGCAATCACAATTTGTATTTATCAATGCTAAGTTGCGCATTTGTCTATTACAAGTTCAGATCTTCAAATTATAATTTGCAATAATAATTAGAAGCTATCAATTTTAAGTTCTGTATTTGACAATTACAAGTTCAGATCTTCAAGTTATTATTTGCAATAATAATTAGAAGCTATCAATTTTATGTTCTGTATTTGACAATTACAAGTTCAGATCTTCAAGTTATAATTTGCAATAATAATTAGAAGCTATTAATTTTAAGTTCTGTATTTGACAATTACAAGTTCAGATCTACAAGTTATAATTTGAAATAATAATTAGAAGCTATTAATTTTAAGTTCTGCATTTGACAATTACAAGTTCAGATCTTGAAGTTATAATTTACAATAATAATTAGAAGCTATCAATTTTAAGTTCTGTATTTAACAATTACAAGTTCAGATCTCAAGTTATAATATGCAATAATAATTAGAAGCTATCAAGTTTAAGTTCTGTGTTTGACAATTACAAGTTCAGATCTTCAAGTTATAATTTGAAATAATAATTAGAAGCTATCAATTTTATGTTCTGTATTTGACAATTACAAGTTCAGATCTTCAAGTTATAATTTGCAATAATAATTAGAAGCTATTAATTTTAAGTTCTGTATTTGACAATTACAAGTTCAGATCTACAAGTTATAATTTGAAATAATAATTAGAAGCTATCAATTTTATGTTCTGTATTTGACAATTACAAGTTCAGATCTTCAAGTTATAATTAGCAATAATAATTAGAAGCTATCAATTTTAAGTTCTGTATTTGACAATTACAAGTTCAGATCTTCAAGTTATAATTTGCAATAATAATTAGAAGCTATCAATTTTAAGTTCTGTATTTGACAATTACTAGTTCAGATCTTCAAATTATAATTTGCAATAATAATTAGAAGCTATCAATTTTAAGTTCTGTATTTGACAATTACAAGTTCAGATCTTCAAGTTATTATTTGCAATAATAATTAGAAGCTATCAATTTTAAGTTCTGTATTTGACAATTACAAGTTCAGATCTTGAAGTTATAATTTACAATAATAATTAGAAGCTATCAATTTTAAGTTCTGTATTTAACAATTACAAGTTCAGATCTTCAAGTTATAATATGCAATAATAATTAGAAGCTATCAATTTTAAGTTGTCAAATGTATTTGACAATTACAAGTTCAGATCTTCAAGTTATAATTTGAAATAATAATTTGAATTTAACAAATCTAAGTTCTGTAATTCACTATTACAAGTTCAGATCTTCAAGTTATAATTTACAATAATAATTTGAAGCTATCAATTTTAAGTTCAGTATTTGACAATTACAAGTTCAGATCTTCAAGTTATAATTTGCACTAATAATTTGTATTTAACAATTTGAAGTTCTGTATTTGACAATTACAAGTTCAGATCTTCAAGTTATAATTTGCAATAATAATTAGAAGCTATCAATTTTAAGTTCAGTATTTGACAATTACAAGTTCAGATCTTCAAGTTATAATTTGCAATAATAATTAGAAGCTATCAATTTTAAGTTCTGTATTTGACAATTACAAGTTCAGATCTTGAAGTTATAATTTACAATAATAATTAGAAGCTATCAATTTTAAGTTCTGTATTTAACAATTACAAGTTCAGATCTTCAAGTTATAATATGCAATAATAATTAGTAGCTATCAATTTTAAGTTCTGTATTTGACAATTACTAGTTCAGATCTTCAAGTTATAATTTGAAATAATAATTTGAATTTAACAAATCTAAGTTCTGTAATTCACTATTACAAGTTCAGATCTTCAAGTTATAATTTACAATAATAATTAGAAGCTATCAATTTTAAGTTCTGTATTTGACAATTACAAGTTCAGATCTTCAAGTTATAATTTGCAATAATAATTAGAAGCTATTAATTTTAAGTTCTGTATTTGACAATTACAAGTTCAGATCTTCAAGTTATAATTTGAAATAATAATTAGAAGCTATCAATTTTATGTTCTGTATTTGACAATTACAAGTTCAGATCTTCAAGTTATAATTTGCAATAATAGTTAGAAGCTATCAATTTTAAGTTCTGTATTTGACAATTACAAGTTCAGATCTTCAAGTTATAATTTGCAATAATAATTAGAAGCTATCAATTTTAAGTTCTGTATTTGACAATTACTAGTTCAGATCTCCAAGTTATTATTTGCAATAATAATTAGAAGCTATCAATTTTAAGTTCTGTATTTGACAATTACAAGTTCAGATCTTCAAGTTATAATTTACAATAATAATTAGAAGCTATCAATTTTAAGTTCTGTATTTGACAATTACAAGTTCAGATCTTCAAGTTATAATTTGCAATAATAATTAGAAGCTATCAATTTTAAGTTCTGTATTTGACAATTACTAGTTCAGATCTTCAAGTTATAATTTGAAATAATAATTTGAATTTAACAAATCTAAGTTCTGTAATTCACTATATCAAGTTCAGATCTTCAAGTTATAATTTACAATAATAATTAGAAGCTATCAATTTTAAGTTCTGTATTTGACTATTACAAGTTCAGATCTTCAAGTTATAATTTGCAATAATAATTAAAAGCTATCAATTTTAAGTTCTGTATTTGACAATTGCAAGTTCAGATCTTCAAGTTATAATTTGCACTAATAATTTGTATTTAACAATTAGAAGTTCTGTATTTGACAATTACAAGTTCAGATCTTCAAGTTATAATTTGCAATAATAATTAGAAGCTATCAATTTTAAGTTCTGTATTTGACAATTACTAGTTCAGATCTTCAAGTTATAATTTGAACTAATAATTTGTATTTAACAATTAGAAGTTCTGTATTTGACTATTACAAGTTCAGATCTTCGAATTATTATTTGCAATCTTAGTTTGAATTTATCAATTCGAAGTTCTGTATGTACCTATTACAGGTTTAGATCTTCAAGTTATAATTTGCAATCACAATTTGTATTTATCAATGCTAAGTTGCGCATTTGTCTATTACAAGTTCAGATCTTCAAATTATAATTTGCAATAATAATTAGAAGCTATCAATTTTAAGTTCTGTATTTGACAATTACAAGTTCAGATCTTCAAGTTATTATTTGCAATAATAATTAGAAGCTATCAATTTTATGTTCTGTATTTGACAATTACAAGTTCAGATCTTCAAGTTATAATTTTCAATAATAATTAGAAGCTATTAATTTTAAGTTCTGTATTTGACAATTACAAGTTCAGATCTACAAGTTATAATTTGAAATAATAATTAGAAGCTATTAATTTTAAGTTCTGCATTTGACAATTACAAGTTCAGATCTTGAAGTTATAATTTACAATAATAATTAGAAGCTATCAATTTTAAGTTCTGTATTTAACAATTACAAGTTCAGATCTCAAGTTATAATATGCAATAATAATTAGAAGCTATCAAGTTTAAGTTCTGTGTTTGACAATTACAAGTTCAGATCTTCAAGTTATAATTTGAAATAATAATTAGAAGCTATCAATTTTATGTTCTGTATTTGACAATTACAAGTTCAGATCTTCAAGTTATAATTTGCAATAATAATTAGAAGCTATTAATTTTAAGTTCTGTATTTGACAATTACAAGTTCAGATCTACAAGTTATAATTTGAAATAATAATTAGAAGCTATCAATTTTATGTTCTGTATTTGACAATTACAAGTTCAGATCTTCAAGTTATAATTAGCAATAATAATTAGAAGCTATCAATTTTAAGTTCTGTATTTGACAATTACAAGTTCAGATCTTCAAGTTATAATTTGCAATAATAATTAGAAGCTATCAATTTTAAGTTCTGTATTTGACAATTACTAGTTCAGATCTTCAAATTATAATTTGCAATAATAATTAGAAGCTATCAATTTTAAGTTCTGTATTTGACAATTACAAGTTCAGATCTTCAAGTTATTATTTGCAATAATAATTAGAAGCTATCAATTTTAAGTTCTGTATTTGACAATTACAAGTTCAGATCTTGAAGTTATAATTTACAATAATAATTAGAAGCTATCAATTTTAAGTTCTGTATTTAACAATTACAAGTTCAGATCTTCAAGTTATAATATGCAATAATAATTAGAAGCTATCAATTTTAAGTTGTCAAATGTATTTGACAATTACAAGTTCAGATCTTCAAGTTATAATTTGAAATAATAATTTGAATTTAACAAATCTAAGTTCTGTAATTCACTATTACAAGTTCAGATCTTCAAGTTATAATTTACAATAATAATTAGAAGCTATCAATTTTAAGTTCAGTATTTGACAATTACAAGTTCAGATCTTCAAGTTATAATTTGCACTAATAATTTGTATTTAACAATTTGAAGTTCTGTATTTGACAATTACAAGTTCAGATCTTCAAGTTATAATTTGCAATAATAATTAGAAGCTATCAATTTTAAGTTCAGTATTTGACAATTACAAGTTCAGATCTTCAAGTTATAATTTGCAATAATAATTAGAAGCTATCAATTTTAAGTTCTGTATTTGACAATTACAAGTTCAGATCTTGAAGTTATAATTTACAATAATAATTAGAAGCTATCAATTTTAAGTTCTGTATTTAACAATTACAAGTTCAGATCTTCAAGTTATAATATGCAATAATAATTAGTAGCTATCAATTTTAAGTTCTGTATTTGACAATTACTAGTTCAGATCTTCAAGTTATAATTTGAAATAATAATTTGAATTTAACAAATCTAAGTTCTGTAATTCACTATTACAAGTTCAGATCTTCAAGTTATAATTTACAATAATAATTAGAAGCTATCAATTTTAAGTTCTGTATTTGACAATTACAAGTTCAGATCTTCAAGTTATAATTTGCAATAATAATTAGAAGCTATTAATTTTAAGTTCTGTATTTGACAATTACAAGTTCAGATCTTCAAGTTATAATTTGAAATAATAATTAGAAGCTATCAATTTTATGTTCTGTATTTGACAATTACAAGTTCAGATCTTCAAGTTATAATTTGCAATAATAGTTAGAAGCTATCAATTTTAAGTTCTGTATTTGACAATTACAAGTTCAGATCTTCAAGTTATAATTTGCAATAATAATTAGAAGCTATCAATTTTAAGTTCTGTATTTGACAATTACTAGTTCAGATCTCCAAGTTATTATTTGCAATAATAATTAGAAGCTATCAATTTTAAGTTCTGTATTTGACAATTACAAGTTCAGATCTTCAAGTTATAATTTACAATAATAATTAGAAGCTATCAATTTTAAGTTCTGTATTTGACAATTACAAGTTCAGATCTTCAAGTTATAATTTGCAATAATAATTAGAAGCTATCAATTTTAAGTTCTGTATTTGACAATTACTAGTTCAGATCTTCAAGTTATAATTTGAAATAATAATTTGAATTTAACAAATCTAAGTTCTGTAATTCACTATATCAAGTTCAGATCTTCAAGTTATAATTTACAATAATAATTAGAAGCTATCAATTTTAAGTTCTGTATTTGACTATTACAAGTTCAGATCTTCAAGTTATAATTTGCAATAATAATTAAAAGCTATCAATTTTAAGTTCTGTATTTGACAATTGCAAGTTCAGATCTTCAAGTTATAATTTGCACTAATAATTTGTATTTAACAATTAGAAGTTCTGTATTTGACAATTACAAGTTCAGATCTTCAAGTTATAATTTGCAATAATAATTAGAAGCTATCAATTTTAAGTTCTGTATTTGACAATTACTAGTTCAGATCTTCAAGTTATAATTTGAACTAATAATTTGTATTTAACAATTAGAAGTTCTGTATTTGACTATTACAAGTTCAGATCTTCGAATTATTATTTGCAATCTTAGTTTGAATTTATCAATTCGAAGTTCTGTATGTACCTATTACAGGTTTAGATCTTCAAGTTATAATTTGCAATCACAATTTGTATTTATCAATGCTAAGTTGCGCATTTGTCTATTACAAGTTCAGATCTTCAAATTATAATTTGCAATAATAATTAGAAGCTATCAATTTTAAGTTCTGTATTTGACAATTACAAGTTCAGATCTTCAAGTTATTATTTGCAATAATAATTAGAAGCTATCAATTTTATGTTCTGTATTTGACAATTACAAGTTCAGATCTTCAAGTTATAATTTTCAATAATAATTAGAAGCTATTAATTTTAAGTTCTGTATTTGACAATTACAAGTTCAGATCTACAAGTTATAATTTGAAATAATAATTAGAAGCTATTAATTTTAAGTTCTGCATTTGACAATTACAAGTTCAGATCTTGAAGTTATAATTTACAATAATAATTAGAAGCTATCAATTTTAAGTTCTGTATTTAACAATTACAAGTTCAGATCTCAAGTTATAATATGCAATAATAATTAGAAGCTATCAAGTTTAAGTTCTGTGTTTGACAATTACAAGTTCAGATCTTCAAGTTATAATTTGAAATAATAATTAGAAGCTATCAATTTTATGTTCTGTATTTGACAATTACAAGTTCAGATCTTCAAGTTATAATTTGCAATAATAATTAGAAGCTATTAATTTTAAGTTCTGTATTTGACAATTACAAGTTCAGATCTACAAGTTATAATTTGAAATAATAATTAGAAGCTATCAATTTTATGTTCTGTATTTGACAATTACAAGTTCAGATCTTCAAGTTATAATTAGCAATAATAATTAGAAGCTATCAATTTTAAGTTCTGTATTTGACAATTACAAGTTCAGATCTTCAAGTTATAATTTGCAATAATAATTAGAAGCTATCAATTTTAAGTTCTGTATTTGACAATTACTAGTTCAGATCTTCAAATTATAATTTGCAATAATAATTAGAAGCTATCAATTTTAAGTTCTGTATTTGACAATTACAAGTTCAGATCTTCAAGTTATTATTTGCAATAATAATTAGAAGCTATCAATTTTAAGTTCTGTATTTGACAATTACAAGTTCAGATCTTGAAGTTATAATTTACAATAATAATTAGAAGCTATCAATTTTAAGTTCTGTATTTAACAATTACAAGTTCAGATCTTCAAGTTATAATATGCAATAATAATTAGAAGCTATCAATTTTAAGTTGTCAAATGTATTTGACAATTACAAGTTCAGATCTTCAAGTTATAATTTGAAATAATAATTTGAATTTAACAAATCTAAGTTCTGTAATTCACTATTACAAGTTCAGATCTTCAAGTTATAATTTACAATAATAATTAGAAGCTATCAATTTTAAGTTCAGTATTTGACAATTACAAGTTCAGATCTTCAAGTTATAATTTGCACTAATAATTTGTATTTAACAATTTGAAGTTCTGTATTTGACAATTACAAGTTCAGATCTTCAAGTTATAATTTGCAATAATAATTAGAAGCTATCAATTTTAAGTTCAGTATTTGACAATTACAAGTTCAGATCTTCAAGTTATAATTTGCAATAATAATTAGAAGCTATCAATTTTAAGTTCTGTATTTGACAATTACAAGTTCAGATCTTGAAGTTATAATTTACAATAATAATTAGAAGCTATCAATTTTAAGTTCTGTATTTAACAATTACAAGTTCAGATCTTCAAGTTATAATATGCAATAATAATTAGTAGCTATCAATTTTAAGTTCTGTATTTGACAATTACTAGTTCAGATCTTCAAGTTATAATTTGAAATAATAATTTGAATTTAACAAATCTAAGTTCTGTAATTCACTATTACAAGTTCAGATCTTCAAGTTATAATTTACAATAATAATTAGAAGCTATCAATTTTAAGTTCTGTATTTGACAATTACAAGTTCAGATCTTCAAGTTATAATTTGCAATAATAATTAGAAGCTATTAATTTTAAGTTCTGTATTTGACAATTACAAGTTCAGATCTTCAAGTTATAATTTGAAATAATAATTAGAAGCTATCAATTTTATGTTCTGTATTTGACAATTACAAGTTCAGATCTTCAAGTTATAATTTGCAATAATAGTTAGAAGCTATCAATTTTAAGTTCTGTATTTGACAATTACAAGTTCAGATCTTCAAGTTATAATTTGCAATAATAATTAGAAGCTATCAATTTTAAGTTCTGTATTTGACAATTACTAGTTCAGATCTCCAAGTTATTATTTGCAATAATAATTAGAAGCTATCAATTTTAAGTTCTGTATTTGACAATTACAAGTTCAGATCTTCAAGTTATAATTTACAATAATAATTAGAAGCTATCAATTTTAAGTTCTGTATTTGACAATTACAAGTTCAGATCTTCAAGTTATAATTTGCAATAATAATTAGAAGCTATCAATTTTAAGTTCTGTATTTGACAATTACTAGTTCAGATCTTCAAGTTATAATTTGAAATAATAATTTGAATTTAACAAATCTAAGTTCTGTAATTCACTATATCAAGTTCAGATCTTCAAGTTATAATTTACAATAATAATTAGAAGCTATCAATTTTAAGTTCTGTATTTGACTATTACAAGTTCAGATCTTCAAGTTATAATTTGCAATAATAATTAAAAGCTATCAATTTTAAGTTCTGTATTTGACAATTGCAAGTTCAGATCTTCAAGTTATAATTTGCACTAATAATTTGTATTTAACAATTAGAAGTTCTGTATTTGACAATTACAAGTTCAGATCTTCAAGTTATAATTTGCAATAATAATTAGAAGCTATCAATTTTAAGTTCTGTATTTGACAATTACTAGTTCAGATCTTCAAGTTATAATTTGAACTAATAATTTGTATTTAACAATTAGAAGTTCTGTATTTGACTATTACAAGTTCAGATCTTCGAATTATTATTTGCAATCTTAGTTTGAATTTATCAATTCGAAGTTCTGTATGTACCTATTACAGGTTTAGATCTTCAAGTTATAATTTGCAATCACAATTTGTATTTATCAATGCTAAGTTGCGCATTTGTCTATTACAAGTTCAGATCTTCAAATTATAATTTGCAATAATAATTAGAAGCTATCAATTTTAAGTTCTGTATTTGACAATTACAAGTTCAGATCTTCAAGTTATTATTTGCAATAATAATTAGAAGCTATCAATTTTATGTTCTGTATTTGACAATTACAAGTTCAGATCTTCAAGTTATAATTTTCAATAATAATTAGAAGCTATTAATTTTAAGTTCTGTATTTGACAATTACAAGTTCAGATCTACAAGTTATAATTTGAAATAATAATTAGAAGCTATTAATTTTAAGTTCTGCATTTGACAATTACAAGTTCAGATCT
Source organism: Cantharis lateralis (assembly GCA_963170105.1). Classification (NCBI taxonomy): domain Eukaryota; kingdom Metazoa; phylum Arthropoda; class Insecta; order Coleoptera; family Cantharidae; genus Cantharis; species Cantharis lateralis. The sequence goes on along the minus strand of OY720625.1, from coordinate 31,533,496 downwards.
TGAAGTTATAATTTACAATAATAATTAGAAGCTATCAATTTTAAGTTCTGTATTTAACAATTACAAGTTCAGATCTCAAGTTATAATATGCAATAATAATTAGAAGCTATCAAGTTTAAGTTCTGTGTTTGACAATTACAAGTTCAGATCTTCAAGTTATAATTTGAAATAATAATTAGAAGCTATCAATTTTATGTTCTGTATTTGACAATTACAAGTTCAGATCTTCAAGTTATAATTTGCAATAATAATTAGAAGCTATTAATTTTAAGTTCTGTATTTGACAATTACAAGTTCAGATCTACAAGTTATAATTTGAAATAATAATTAGAAGCTATCAATTTTATGTTCTGTATTTGACAATTACAAGTTCAGATCTTCAAGTTATAATTAGCAATAATAATTAGAAGCTATCAATTTTAAGTTCTGTATTTGACAATTACAAGTTCAGATCTTCAAGTTATAATTTGCAATAATAATTAGAAGCTATCAATTTTAAGTTCTGTATTTGACAATTACTAGTTCAGATCTTCAAATTATAATTTGCAATAATAATTAGAAGCTATCAATTTTAAGTTCTGTATTTGACAATTACAAGTTCAGATCTTCAAGTTATTATTTGCAATAATAATTAGAAGCTATCAATTTTAAGTTCTGTATTTGACAATTACAAGTTCAGATCTTGAAGTTATAATTTACAATAATAATTAGAAGCTATCAATTTTAAGTTCTGTATTTAACAATTACAAGTTCAGATCTTCAAGTTATAATATGCAATAATAATTAGAAGCTATCAATTTTAAGTTGTCAAATGTATTTGACAATTACAAGTTCAGATCTTCAAGTTATAATTTGAAATAATAATTTGAATTTAACAAATCTAAGTTCTGTAATTCACTATTACAAGTTCAGATCTTCAAGTTATAATTTACAATAATAATTAGAAGCTATCAATTTTAAGTTCAGTATTTGACAATTACAAGTTCAGATCTTCAAGTTATAATTTGCACTAATAATTTGTATTTAACAATTTGAAGTTCTGTATTTGACAATTACAAGTTCAGATCTTCAAGTTATAATTTGCAATAATAATTAGAAGCTATCAATTTTAAGTTCAGTATTTGACAATTACAAGTTCAGATCTTCAAGTTATAATTTGCAATAATAATTAGAAGCTATCAATTTTAAGTTCTGTATTTGACAATTACAAGTTCAGATCTTGAAGTTATAATTTACAATAATAATTAGAAGCTATCAATTTTAAGTTCTGTATTTAACAATTACAAGTTCAGATCTTCAAGTTATAATATGCAATAATAATTAGTAGCTATCAATTTTAAGTTCTGTATTTGACAATTACTAGTTCAGATCTTCAAGTTATAATTTGAAATAATAATTTGAATTTAACAAATCTAAGTTCTGTAATTCACTATTACAAGTTCAGATCTTCAAGTTATAATTTACAATAATAATTAGAAGCTATCAATTTTAAGTTCTGTATTTGACAATTACAAGTTCAGATCTTCAAGTTATAATTTGCAATAATAATTAGAAGCTATTAATTTTAAGTTCTGTATTTGACAATTACAAGTTCAGATCTTCAGGTTTAATTTGAAATAATAATTAGAAGCTATCAATTTTATGTTCTGTATTTGACAATTACAAGTTCAGATCTTCAAGTTATAATTTGCAATAATAGTTAGAAGCTATCAATTTTAAGTTCTGTATTTGACAATTACAAGTTCAGATCTTCAATTTATAATTTGCAATAATAATTAGAAGCTATCAATTTTAAGTTCTGTATTTGACAATTACTAGTTCAGATCTCCAAGTTATTATTTGCAATAATAATTAGAAGCTATCAATTTTAAGTTCTGTATTTGACAATTACAAGTTCAGATCTTCAAGTTATAATTTACAATAATAATTAGAAGCTATCAATTTTAAGTTCTGTATTTGACAATTACAAGTTCAGATCTTCAAGTTATAATTTGCAATAATAATTAGAAGCTATCAATTTTAAGTTCTGTATTTGACAATTACTAGTTCAGATCTTCAAGTTATAATTTGAAATAATAATTTGAATTTAACAAGTCTAAGTTCTGTAATTCACTATTACAAGTTCAGATCTTCAAGTTATAATTTACAATAATAATTAGAAGCTATCAATTTTAAGTTCTGTATTTGACTATTACAAGTTCAGATCTTCAAGTTATAATTTGCACTAATAATTTGTATTTAACAATTAGAAGTTCTGTATTTGACAATTACAAGTTAAGATCTTCAAGTTATAATTTGCAATAATAATTAGAAGCTATCAATTTTAAGTTCTGTATTTGACTATTACAAGTTCAGATCTTCAAGTTATAATTTGCAATAATAATTAGAAGCTATCAATTTTAAGTTCTGTATTTGACAATTGCAAGTTCAGATCTTCAAGTTATAATTTGCACTAATAATTTGTATTTAACAATTAGAAGTTCTGTATTTGACAATTACAAGTTCAGATCTTCAAGTTATAATTTGCAATAATAATTAGAAGCTATTAATTTTAAGTTCTGTATTTGACAATTACAAGTTCAGATCTTCAAGTTATTATTTGCAATAATAATTAGAAGCTATCAGTTTTAAGTTCTGCATTTGACAATTACAAGTTCAGATCTTGAAGTTATAATTTACAATAATAATTAGAAGCTATCAATTTTAAGTTCTGTATTTAACAATTACAAGTTCAGATCTCAAGTTATAATATGCAATAATAATTAGAAGCTATCAAGTTTAAGTTCTGTATTTGACAATTACAAGTTCAGATCTTCAAGTTATAATTTGAAATAATAATTAGAAGCTATCAATTTTATGTTCTGTATTTGACAATTACAAGTTCAGATCTTCAAGTTATAATTTGCAATAATAATTAGAAGCTATTAATTTTAAGTTCTGTATTTGACAATTACAAGTTCAGATCTACTAGTTATAATTTGAAATAATAATTAGAAGCTATCAATTTTATGTTCTGTATTTGACAATTACAAGTTCAGATCTTCAAGTTATAATTAGCAATAATAATTAGAAGCTATCAATTTTAAGTTCTGTATTTGACAATTACAAGTTCAGATCTTCAAGTTATAATTTGCAATAATAATTAGAAGCTATCAATTTTAAGTTCTGTATTTGACAATTACTAGTTCAGATCTCCAAGTTATTATTTGCAATAATAATTAGAAGCTATCAATTTTAAGTTCTGTATTTGACAATTACAAGTTCAGATCTTCAAGTTATAATTTACAATAATAATTAGAAGCTATCAATTTTAAGTTCTGTATTTGACAATTACAAGTTCAGATCTTCAAGTTATAATTTGCAATAATAATTAGAAGCTATCAATTTTAAGTTCTGTATTTGACAATTACTAGTTCAGATCTTCAAGTTATAATTTGCACTAATATTTTGTATTTAACAATTAGAAGTTCTGTATTTGACTATTACAAGTTCAGATCTTCGAATTATTATTTGCAATCTTAGTTTGAATTTAACAATTCGAAGTTCTCTATGTACCTATTACAGGTTCAGATCTTCAAGTTATAGTTTGCAATCACAATTTGTATTTATCAATGCTAAGTTGCGTATTTGTCTATTACAAGTTCAGATCTTCAAATTATAATTTGCAATAATAATTAGTAGCTATCAATTTTAAGTTCTGTATTTGACAATTACAAGTTCAGATCTTCAAGTTATAATTTGAAATAATAATTTGAAGCTATCAATTTTATGTTCTGTATTTGACAATTACAAGTTCAGATCTTCAAGTTATAATTTGCAATAATAATTAGAAGCTATTAATTTTAAGTTCTGTATTTGACAATTACAAGTTCAGATCTACAAGTTATAATTTGAAATAATAATTAGAAGCTATCAATTTTATGTTCTGTATTTGACAATTACAAGTTCAGATCTTCAAGTTAAAATTAGCAATAATAATTAGAAGCTATCAATTTTAAGTTCTGTATTTGACAATTACAAGTTCAGATCTTCAAGTTATAATTTGCAATAATAATTAGAAGCTATCAATTTTAAGTTCTGTATTTAACAATTACTAGTTCAGATCTCCAAGTTATTATTTGCAATAATAATTAGAAGCTATCAATTTTAAGTTCTGTATTTGACAATTACAAGTTCAGATCTTCAAGTTATAATTTACAATAATAATTAAAAGCTATCAATTTTAGTTCTGTATTTGACAATTACAAGTTCAGATCTTCAAGTTATAATTTGCAATAATAATTAGAAGCTATCAATTTTAAGTTCTATATTTGACAATTACTAGTTCAGATCTTCAAGTTATAATTTGCACTAAAATTTTGTATTTAACAATTAGAAGTTCTGTATTTGACTATTACAAGTTCAGATCTTCGAATTATTATTTGCAATCTTAGTTTGAATTTAACAATTCGAAGTTCTGTATGTACCTATTACAGGTTCAGATCTTCAAGTTATAATTTGCAATCACAATTTGTATTTATCAATGCTAAGTTGCGTATTTGTCTATTACAAGTTCAGATCTTCAAATTATAATTTGCAATAATAATTAGAAGCTATCAATTTTAAGTTCTGTATTTGACAATTACAAGTTCAGATCTTCAAGTTATTATTTGCAATAATAATTAGAAGCTATCAATTTTAAGTTCTGCATTTGACAATTACAAGTTCAGATCTTGAAGTTATAATTTACAATTAAATTAGAAGCTATCAATTTTTAGTTCTGTATTTAACAATTACAAGTTCAGATCTCAAGTTATAATATACAATAATAATTAGAAGCTATCAATTTTAAGTTCTGTATTTGACAATTACAAGTTCAGATCTTCAAGTTATAATTTGAAATAATAATTAGAAGCTATCAATTTTATGTTCTGTATTTGACAATTACAAGTTCAGATCATCAAGTTATAATTTGCAATAATAATTAGAAGCTATTAATTTTAAGTTCTGTATTTGACAATTACAAGTTCAGATCTTCAAGTTTGAATTTGAAATAATAATTAGAAGCTATCAATTTTATGTTCTGTATTTGACAATTACAAGTTCAGATCTTCAAGTTATAATTAGCAATAATAATTAGAAGCTATCAATTTTAAGTTCTGTATTTGACAATTACAAGTTCAGATCTTCAAGTTATAATTTGCAATAATAATTAGAAGCTATCAATTTTAAGTTCTGTATTTGACAATTACAAGTTCAGATCTTCAAGTTATTATTTGCAATAATAATTAGAAGCTATCAATTTTAAGTTCTGCATTTGACAATTACAAGTTCAGATCTTGAAGTTATAATTTACAATTAAATTAGAAGCTATCAATTATAAGTTCTGTATTTAACAATTACAAGTTCAGATCTCAAGTTATAATATGCAATAATAATTAGAAGCTATCAATTTTAAGTTCTGTATTTGACAATTACAAGTTCAGATCTACAAGTTATAATTTGAAATAATAATTAGAAGCTATCAATTTTATGTTCTGTATTTGACAATTACAAGTTCAGATCATCAAGTTATAATTTGCAATAATAATTAGAAGCTATTAATTTTAAGTTCCGTATTTGACAATTACAAGTTCAGATCTTCAAGTTTGAATTTGAAATAATAATTAGAAGCTATCAATTTTATGTTCTGTATTTGACAATTACAAGTTCAGATCTTCAAGTTATAATTAGCAATAATAATTAGAAGCTATCAATTTTAAGTTCTGTATTTGACAATTACTAGTTCAGATCTTCAAGTTATAATTTGCAATAATAATTAGAAGCTATCAATTTTAAGTTCTGTATTTGACAATTACTAGTTCAGATCTCCAAGTTATTATTTGCAATAATAATTAGAAGCTATCTATTTTAAGTTCTGTATTTGACAATTACAAGTTCAGATCTTCAAGTTATAATTTACAATAATAATTAGAAGCTATCAATTTTAAGTTCTGTATTTGACAATTACAAGTTCAGATCTTCAAGTTATAATTTGCAATAATAATTAGAAGCTATCAATTTTAAGTTCTGTATTTGACAATTACTAGTTCAGATCTTCAAGTTATAATTTGAAATAATAATTTGAATTTAACAAGTCTAAGTTCTGTAATTCACTATTACAAGTTCAGATCTTCAAGTTATAATTTACAATAATAATTAGAAGCTATCAATTTTAAGTTCTGTATTTGACTATTACAAGTTCAGATCTTCAAGTTATAATTTGCACTAATAATTTGTATTTAACAATTAGAAGTTCTGTATTTGACAATTACAAGTTCAGATCTTCAAGTTATAATTTGCAATAATAATTAGAAGCTATCAATTTTAAGTTTTGTATTTGACTATTACAAGTTCAGATCTTCAAGTTATAATTTGCAATAATAATTAGAAGCTATCAATTTTAAGTTCTGTATTTGACAATTGCAAGTTCAGATCTTCAAGTTATAATTTGCACTAATAATTTGTATTTAACAATTAGAAGTTCTGTATTTGACAATTACAAGTTCAGATCTTCAAGTTATAATTTGCAATAATAATTAGAAGCTATCAATTTTAAGTTCTGTATTTGACAATTACAAGTTCAGATCTTCAAGTTATTATTTGCAATAATAATTAGAAGCTATCAATTTTAAGTTCTGCATTTGACAATTACAAGTTCAGATCTTGAAGTTATAATTTACAATTAAATTAGAAGCTATCAATTTTAAGTTCTGTATTTAACAATTACAAGTTCAGATCTCAAGTTATAATATGCAATAATAATTAGAAGCTATCAATTTTAAGTTCTGTATTTGACAATTACAAGTTCAGATCTTCAAGTTATAATTTGAAATAATAATTAGAAGCTATCAATTTTATCTTCTGTATTTGACAATTACAAGTTCAGATCATCAAGTTATAATTTGCAATAATAATTAGAAGCTATTAATTTTAAGTTCTGTATTTGACAATTACAAGTTCAGATCTTCAAGTTTGAATTTGAAATAATAATTAGAAGCTATCAATTTTATGTTCTGTATTTGACAATTACAAGTTCAGATCTTCAAGTTATAATTTGCAATAATAATTAGAAGCTATCAATTTTAAGTTCTATATTTGACAATTACAAGTTCAGATCTTCAAGTTATAATTTGCACTAATAATTTGTATTTAACAATTAAAAGTTCTGTATTTGACAATTACAAGTTCAGATCTTCAAGTTATAATTTGCAATAATAATTAGAAGCTATCAATTTTAAGTTCTGTATTTGACTACTACAAGTTCAGATCTTCAAGTTATAATTTGCAATAATAATTAGAAGCTATCAATTTTAAGTTCTGTATTTGACAATTGCAAGTTCAGATCTTCAAGTTATAATTTGCACTAATAATTTGTATTTAACAATTAGAAGTTCTGTATTTGACAATTACAAGTTCAGATATTCAAGTTATAATTTGAAATAATAATTAGAAGCTATCAATTATAAGTTCTGTATTTGACAATTACAAGTTCAGATCTTCAAGTTATAATTTGCAATAATAATTAGAAGCTATTAATTTTAAGTTCTGTATTTGACAATTACAAGTTCAGATCTTCAAGTTATAATTTGAAAAAATAATTAGAAGCTATCAATTTTATGTTCTGGATTTGACAATTACAAGTTCAGATCTTCAAGTTATAATTTGCAATAATAATTAGAAGCTATCAATTTTAATTTCTGTATTTGACAATTACTAGTTCAGATCTTCAAGTTATAATTTGCAATAATAATTAGAAGCTATCAATTTTAAGTTCTGTATTTGACAATTACTAGTTCAGATCTCCAAGTTATTATTTGCAATAATAATTAGAAGCTATCAATTTTAAGTTCTGTATTTGACAATTACAAGTTCAGATCTTCAAATTATTATTTGCAATCTTAGTTTGAATTTAACAATTCGAAGTTCTGTATTTACCTATTACAAGTTCAGATCTTCAAGTTATAATTTGTACTAATAATTTGTATTTAACAATTCGAAGTTCTGTATTTGACTATTACAAGTTCAGATCTTCAAGTTATAATTTACAATAATAATTAAAAGCTATCAATTTTAAGTTCTGTATTTGACAATTACAAGTTCAGATCTTCAAGTTATAATTAGCAATAATAATTAGAAGCTATCAATTTTAAGTTCTGTATTTGACAATTACAAGTTCAGATCTTCAAGTTATAATTTGCAATAATAATTAGAAGCTATCAATTTTAAGTTCTGTATTTGACAATTACTAGTTCAGATCTCCAAGTTATTATTTGCAATAATAATTAGAAGCTATCAATTTTAAGTTCTGTATTTGACAATTACAAGTTCAGATCTTCAAGTTATAATTTACAATAATAATTAGAAGCTATCAATTTTAAGTTCTGTATTTGACAATTACAAGTTCAGATCTTCAAGTTATAATTTGCAATAATAATTAGAAGCTATCAATTTTAAGTTCTGTATTTGACAATTACTAGTTCAGATCTTCAAGTTATAATTTGAAATAATAATTTGAATTTAACAAGTCTAAGTTCTGTAATTCACTATTACAAGTTCAGATCTTCAAGTTATAATTTACAATAATAATTAGAAGCTATCAATTTTAAGTTCTGTATTTGACTATTACAAGTTCAGATCTTCAAGTTATAATTTGCACTAATAATTTGTATTTAACAATTAGAAGTTCTGTATTTGACAATTACAAGTTAAGATCTTCAAGTTATAATTTGCAATAATAATTAGAAGCTATCAATTTTAAGTTCTGTATTTGACTATTACAAGTTCAGATCTTCAAGTTATAATTTGCAATAATAATTAGAAGCTATCAATTTTAAGTTCTGTATTTGACAATTGCAAGTTCAGATCTTCAAGTTATAATTTGCACTAATAATTTGTATTTAACAATTAGAAGTTCTGTATTTGACAATTACAAGTTCAGATCTTCAAGTTATAATTTGCAATAATAATTAGAAGCTATTAATTTTAAGTTCTGTATTTGACAATTACAAGTTCAGATCTTCAAGTTATTATTTGCAATAATAATTAGAAGCTATCAGTTTTAAGTTCTGCATTTGACAATTACAAGTTCAGATCTTGAAGTTATAATTTACAATAATAATTAGAAGCTATCAATTTTAAGTTCTGTATTTAACAATTACAAGTTCAGATCTCAAGTTATAATATGCAATAATAATTAGAAGCTATCAAGTTTAAGTTCTGTATTTGACAATTACAAGTTCAGATCTTCAAGTTATAATTTGAAATAATAATTAGAAGCTATCAATTTTATGTTCTGTATTTGACAATTACAAGTTCAGATCTTCAAGTTATAATTTGCAATAATAATTAGAAGCTATTAATTTTAAGTTCTGTATTTGACAATTACAAGTTCAGATCTACTAGTTATAATTTGAAATAATAATTAGAAGCTATCAATTTTATGTTCTGTATTTGACAATTACAAGTTCAGATCTTCAAGTTATAATTAGCAATAATAATTAGAAGCTATCAATTTTAAGTTCTGTATTTGACAATTACAAGTTCAGATCTTCAAGTTATAATTTGCAATAATAATTAGAAGCTATCAATTTTAAGTTCTGTATTTGACAATTACTAGTTCAGATCTCCAAGTTATTATTTGCAATAATAATTAGAAGCTATCAATTTTAAGTTCTGTATTTGACAATTACAAGTTCAGATCTTCAAGTTATAATTTACAATAATAATTAGAAGCTATCAATTTTAAGTTCTGTATTTGACAATTACAAGTTCAGATCTTCAAGTTATAATTTGCAATAATAATTAGAAGCTATCAATTTTAAGTTCTGTATTTGACAATTACTAGTTCAGATCTTCAAGTTATAATTTGCACTAATATTTTGTATTTAACAATTAGAAGTTCTGTATTTGACTATTACAAGTTCAGATCTTCGAATTATTATTTGCAATCTTAGTTTGAATTTAACAATTCGAAGTTCTCTATGTACCTATTACAGGTTCAGATCTTCAAGTTATAGTTTGCAATCACAATTTGTATTTATCAATGCTAAGTTGCGTATTTGTCTATTACAAGTTCAGATCTTCAAATTATAATTTGCAATAATAATTAGTAGCTATCAATTTTAAGTTCTGTATTTGACAATTACAAGTTCAGATCTTCAAGTTATAATTTGAAATAATAATTTGAAGCTATCAATTTTATGTTCTGTATTTGACAATTACAAGTTCAGATCTTCAAGTTATAATTTGCAATAATAATTAGAAGCTATTAATTTTAAGTTCTGTATTTGACAATTACAAGTTCAGATCTACAAGTTATAATTTGAAATAATAATTAGAAGCTATCAATTTTATGTTCTGTATTTGACAATTACAAGTTCAGATCTTCAAGTTAAAATTAGCAATAATAATTAGAAGCTATCAATTTTAAGTTCTGTATTTGACAATTACAAGTTCAGATCTTCAAGTTATAATTTGCAATAATAATTAGAAGCTATCAATTTTAAGTTCTGTATTTAACAATTACTAGTTCAGATCTCCAAGTTATTATTTGCAATAATAATTAGAAGCTATCAATTTTAAGTTCTGTATTTGACAATTACAAGTTCAGATCTTCAAGTTATAATTTACAATAATAATTAGAAGCTATCAATTTTAGTTCTGTATTTGACAATTACAAGTTCAGATCTTCAAGTTATAATTTGCAATAATAATTAGAAGCTATCAATTTTAAGTTCTATATTTGACAATTACTAGTTCAGATCTTCAAGTTATAATTTGCACTAAAATTTTGTATTTAACAATTAGAAGTTCTGTATTTGACTATTACAAGTTCAGATCTTCGAATTATTATTTGCAATCTTAGTTTGAATTTAACAATTCGAAGTTCTGTATGTACCTATTACAGGTTCAGATCTTCAAGTTATAATTTGCAATCACAATTTGTATTTATCAATGCTAAGTTGCGTATTTGTCTATTACAAGTTCAGATCTTCAAATTATAATTTGCAATAATAATTAGAAGCTATCAATTTTAAGTTCTGTATTTGACAATTACAAGTTCAGATCTTCAAGTTATTATTTGCAATAATAATTAGAAGCTATCAATTTTAAGTTCTGCATTTGACAATTACAAGTTATAATTTGCACTAATAATTTGTATTTAACAATTAGAAGTTCTGTATTTGACAATTACAAGTTCAGATCTTCAAGTTATAATTTGCAATAATAATTAGAAGCTATCAATTTTAAGTTCTGTATTTGACTACTACAAGTTCAGATCTTCAAGTTATAATTTGCAATAATAATTAGAAGCTATCAATTTTAAGTTCTGTATTTGACAATTGCAAGTTCAGATCTTCAAGTTATAATTTGCACTAATAATTTGTATTTAACAATTAGAAGTTCTGTATTTGACAATTACAAGTTCAGATATTCAAGTTATAATTTGAAATAATAATTAGAAGCTATCAATTATAAGTTCTGTATTTGACAATTACAAGTTCAGATCTTCAAGTTATAATTTGCAATAATAATTAGAAGCTATTAATTTTAAGTTCTGTATTTGACAATTACAAGTTCAGATCTTCAAGTTATAATTTGAAAAAATAATTAGAAGCTATCAATTTTATGTTCTGGATTTGACAATTACAAGTTCAGATCTTCAAGTTATAATTTGCAATAATAATTAGAAGCTATCAATTTTAATTTCTGTATTTGACAATTACAAGTTCAGATCTTCAAGTTATAATTTGCAATAATAATTAGAAGCTATCAATTTTAAGTTCTGTATTTGACAATTACTAGTTCAGATCTCCAAGTTATTATTTGCAATAATAATTAGAAGCTATCAATTTTAAGTTCTGTATTTGACAATTACAAGTTCAGATCTTCAAATTATTATTTGCAATCTTAGTTTGAATTTAACAATTCGAAGTTCTGTATTTACCTATTACAAGTTCAGATCTTCAAGTTATAATTTGTACTAATAATTTGTATTTAACAATTCGAAGTTCTGTATTTGACTATTACAAGTTCAGATCTTCAAGTTATAATTTACAATAATAATTAGAAGCTATCAATTTTAAGTTCTGTATTTGACTATTACAAGTTCAGATCTTCAAGTTATAATTTGCACTAATAATTTGTATTTAACAATTAGAAGTTCTGTATTTGACAATTACAAGTTCAGATCTTCAAGTTATAATTTGCAATAATAATTAGAAGCTATCAATTTTAAGTTTTGTATTTGACTATTACAAGTTCAGATCTTCAAGTTATAATTTGCAATAATAATTAGAAGCTATCAATTTTAAGTTCTGTATTTGACAATTGCAAGTTCAGATCTTCAAGTTATAATTTGCACTAATAATTTGTATTTAACAATTAGAAGTTCTGTATTTGACAATTACAAGTTCAGATCTTCAAGTTATAATTTGCAATAATAATTAGAAGCTATCAATTTTAAGTTCTGTATTTGACAATTACAAGTTCAGATCTTCAAGTTATTATTTGCAATAATAATTAGAAGCTATCAATTTTAAGTTCTGCATTTGACAATTCCAAGTTCAGATCTTGAAGTTATAATTTACAATTAAATTAGAAGCTATCAATTTTAAGTTCTGTATTTAACAATTACAAGTTCAGATCTCAAGTTATAATATGCAATAATAATTAGAAGCTATCAATTTTAAGTTCTGTATTTGACAATTACAAGTTCAGATCTTCAAGTTATAATTTGAAATAATAATTAGAAGCTATCAATTTTATCTTCTGTATTTGACAATTACAAGTTCAGATCATCAAGTTATAATTTGCAATAATAATTAGAAGCTATTAATTTTAAGTTCTGTATTTGACAATTACAAGTTCAGATCTTCAAGTTTGAATTTGAAATAATAATTAGAAGCTATCAATTTTAAGTTCTGTATTTGACAATTACAAGTACAGATCTTCAAATTATTATTTACAATAATAATTAGAAGCTATCAATTTTAAGTTCTGTATTTGACAATTACAAGTTCAGATCTTCAAGTTATAATTTGAAATAATAATACAAGCTATCAATTTTAAGTTCTGTATTTGACAATTACAAGATCAGTTCTTCAAGTTATAATTTGCAATAATAATTAGAAGCTATCAATTTTAAGTTCTGTATTTTACAATTACTAGTTCAGTTCTTCAAGTTATAATTTGAAATAATAATTTGAATTTAACAAATCTAAGTTCTGTAATTCACTATTACAAGTTCAGATCTGCAAGTTATAATTTGCAATAATAATTAGAAGCTATCAATTTTAAGTTCTGTATTTGACTATTACAAGTTCAGATCTTCAAATTATTATTTGCAATCTTAGTTTGAATTTAACAATTCGAAGTTCTGTATTTACCTATTACAAGTTCAGATCTTCAAGTTATAATTTGCACTAATAATTTGTATTTAACAATTCGAAGTTCTGTATTTGACTATTACAAGTTCAGATCCTCAAGTTATAATTTGAATTATAATTATAAGCTATCAATTTTAAGTTCTGTATTAGCAATTACAAATTCAGATCTTCAAGTTATAATTTACAATAATAATTAGAAGCTATCAATTTTAAGTTCTGTATTTGACAATTACAAATTCAGATCTTCAAGTTATAATTTACAATAATAATTAGAAGCTATCAATTTTAAGTTCTGTATTTGACAATTACAAGTTCAGATCTTCAAGTTATAATTTGAAATAATAATTAGAAGCTATCAATTTTAAGTTCTGTATTTGACAATTACAAGTTCAGATCTTCAAGTTATAATTTGCAATAATAATTAGAAGCTATCAATTTTAAGTTCTGTATTTGACAATTACTAGTTCAGATCTTCAAGTTATAATTTGCACTAATAATTTGTATTTAACAATTCGAAGTTCTGTATTTGACTATTACAAGTTCAGATCTTCAAGATATAATTTGAATTATAATTATAAGCTATCAATTTTAAGTTCTGTATTTGACAATTACAAGTACAGATCTTCAAATTATTATTTACAATAATAATTAGAAGCTATCAATTTTAAGTTCTGTATTTGACAATTACAAGTTCAGATCTTCAAGTTATAATTTGAAATAATAATACAAGCTATCAATTTTAAGTTCTGTATTTGACAATTACAAGTTCAGATCTTCAAGTTATAATTTGCAATAATAATTAGAAGCTATCAATTTTAAGTTCTGTATTTTACAATTACTAGTTCAGTTCTTCAAGTTATAATTTGAAATAATAATTTGAATTTAACAAATCTAAGTTCTGTAATTCACTATTACAAGTTCAGATCTGCAAGTTATAATTTGCAATAATAATTAGAAGCTATCAATTTTAAGTTCTGTATTTGACTATTACAAGTTCAGATCTTCAAATTATTATTTGCAATCTTAGTTTGAATTTAACAATTCGAAGTTCTGTATTTACCTATTACAAGTTCAGATCTTCAAGTTATAATTTGCACTAAAAATTTGTATTTAACAATTCGAAGTTCTGTATTTGACTATTACAAGTTCAGATCCTCAAGTTATAATTTGAATTATAATTATAAGCTATCAATTTTAAGTTCTGTATTAGCAATTACAAATTCAGATCTTCAAGTTATAATTTACAATAATAATTAGAAGCTATCAATTTTAAGTTCTGTATTTGACAATTACAAATTCAGATCTTCAAATTATTATTTGCAATAATAATTAGAAGCTATCAATTTTAAGTTCTACATTTGACAATTACAAGTTCAGATCTTCAAGTTATTATTTGCAATAATAATTAGAAGCTATTAATTTTAAGTTCTGTATTTGACAATTACAAGTTCAGATCTTCAAGTTATAATTTGAAATAATAATTAGAAGCTATCAATTTTAAGTTCTGTATTTGACAATTACAAGTTCAGATCTTCAAGTTATAATTTGCAATAATAATTAGAAGCTATCAATTTTAAGTTCTGTATTTGACAATTACTAGTTCAGATCTTCAAGTTATAATTAGAAATAATAATTAGAATTTGACAAATCTAAGTTCTGTAATTCACTATTAGAAGTTCAGATCTTCAAGTTATAATTTACAATAATAATTAGAAGCTTTCAATTTTAAGTTCTGTATTTGACAATTACAAGTTCAGATCTACAAGTTATAATTTGCACTAATAATTTGTATTTAACAATTAGAAGTTCTGTATTTGGCAATTACAAGTTCAGATCTTCAAGTTATAATTTGAAATAATAATTAGAAGCTATCAATTTTAAGTTCTGTATTTGACAATTACTAGTTCAGATCTTCAAGTTATAATTTGAAATAATAATTTGAATTTAACAAATCTAAGTTCTGTAATTCACTATTACAAGTTCAGATCTTCAAGTTATAATTTACAATAATAATTAGAAGTTATCAATTTTAAGTTCTGCATTTGACAATTACAAGTTCAGATCTTCAAGTTATAATTTGCAATAATAATTAGAAGCTATCAATTTTAAGTTCTGTATTTTACAATTACTAGTTCAGATCTTCAAGTTATAATTTGAAATAATAATTTGAATTTAACAAATCTAAGTTCTGTAATTCACTATTACAAGTTCAGATCTTCAAGTTATAATTTACAATAATAATTAGAAGCTATCAATTTTAAGTTCTGTATTTGACAATTACAAGTTCAGATCTTCAAGTTATTATTTGCAATAATAATTAGAAGATATCAATTTTAAGTTCTGTATTTGACAATTACAAGTTCAGATCTTCAAGTTATAATTTACAATAATAATTAGAAGCTATCAATTTTAAGTTCTCTATTTGACAATTACAAATTCAGATCTTCTAGTTATAATTTGCAATAATAATTAGAAGCTATCAATTTTAAGTTCTGTATTTGACAATTACTAGTTCAGATCTTCAAGTTATAATTTGAAATAATAATTTAAATTTAACAAATCTAAGTTCTGTAATTCTTTATTACAAGTTCAGATCTTCAAGTTATAATTTTCAATAATAATTAGAAGCTATTAATTTTAAGTTCTGTATTTGACAATTACAAGTTCAGATCTTCTAGTTATAATTTGCACTAATAATTTGTATTTAACAATTAGAAGTTCTGTATTTGACAATTACAAGTTCAGATCTTAAAGTTATAATTTGCAATAATAATTAGAAGCTATCAATTTTAAGTTCTGTATTTGACAATTACAAGTTCAGATCTTCAAGTTATAATTTGAAATAATAATTAGAAGCTATCAATTTTAAGTTCTGTATTTGACAATTACAAGTTCAGATCTTCAAGTTATAATTTGCAATAATAATTAGAAGCTATCAATTTTAAGTTCTGTATTTGACAATTACTAGTTCAGATCTTCAAGTTATAATTTGCACTAATAATTTGTATTTAACAATTCGAAGTTCTGTATTTGACTATTACAAGTTCAGATCTTCAAGATATAATTTGAATTATAATTATAAGCTATCAATTTTAAGTTCTGTATTTGACAATTACAAGTACAGATCTTCAAATTATTATTTACAATAATAATTAGAAGCTATCAATTTTAAGTTCTGTATTTGACAATTACAAGTTCAGATCTTCAAGTTATAATTTGAAATAATAATACAAGCTATCAATTTTAAGTTCTGTATTTGACAATTACAAGTTCAGATCTTCAAGTTATAATTTGCAATAATAATTAGAAGCTATCAATTTTAAGTTCTGTATTTTACAATTACTAGTTCAGTTCTTCAAGTTATAATTTGAAATAATAATTTGAATTTAACAAATCTAAGTTCTGTAATTCACTATTACAAGTTCAGATCTGCAAGTTATAATTTGCAATAATAATTAGAAGCTATCAATTTTAAGTTCTGTATTTGACTATTACAAGTTCAGATCTTCAAATTATTATTTGCAATCTTAGTTTGAATTTAACAATTCGAAGTTCTGTATTTACCTATTACAAGTTCAGATCTTCAAGTTATAATTTGCACTAATAATTTGTATTTAACAATTCGAAGTTCTGTATTTGACTATTACAAGTTCAGATCCTCAAGTTATAATTTGAATTATAATTATAAGCTATCAATTTTAAGTTCTGTATTAGCAATTACAAATTCAGATCTTCAAGTTATAATTTACAATAATAATTAGAAGCTATCAATTTTAAGTTCTGTATTTGACAATTACAAATTCAGATCTTCAAGTTATAATTTACAATAATAATTAGAAGGTATCAATTTTAAGTTCTGTATTTTACAATTTCTAGTTCAGATCTTCTAGTTATAATTTGAAATAATAATTTGAATTTAACAAATCTAAGTTCTGTAATTCACTATTACAAGTTCAGATCTTCAAGTTATAATTTACAATAATAATTAGAAGCTATCAATTTTAAGTTCTGTATTTGACAATTACAAGTTCAGATCTTCTAGTTATAATTTGCACTAATAATTTGTATTTAACAATTAGAAGTTCTGTATTTGACAATTACAAGTTCAGATCTTAAAGTTATAATTTGCAATAATAATTAGAAGCTATCAATTTTAAGTTCTGTATTTGACAATTACAAGTTCAGATCTTCAAGTTATAATTTGAAATAATAATTAGAAGCTATCAATTTTAAGTTCTGTATTTGACAATTACAAGTTCAGATCTTCAAGTTATAATTTGCAATAATAATTAGAAGCTATCAATTTTAAGTTCTGTATTTGACAATTACTAGTTCAGATCTTCAAGTTATAATTTGCACTAATAATTTGTATTTAACAATTCGAAGTTCTGTATTTGACTATTACAAGTTCAGATCTTCAAGATATAATTTGAATTATAATTATAAGCTATCAATTTTAAGTTCTGTATTTGACAATTACAAGTACAGATCTTCAAATTATTATTTACAATAATAATTAGAAGCTATCAATTTTAAGTTCTGTATTTGACAATTACAAGTTCAGATCTTCAAGTTATAATTTGAAATAATAATACAAGCTATCAATTTTAAGTTCTGTATTTGACAATTACAAGTTCAGATCTTCAAGTTATAATTTGCAATAATAATTAGAAGCTATCAATTTTAAGTTCTGTATTTTACAATTACTAGTTCAGTTCTTCAAGTTATAATTTGAAATAATAATTTGAATTTAACAAATCTAAGTTCTGTAATTCACTATTACAAGTTCAGATCTGCAAGTTATAATTTGCAATAATAATTAGAAGCTATCAATTTTAAGTTCTGTATTTGACTATTACAAGTTCAGATCTTCAAATTATTATTTGCAATCTTAGTTTGAATTTAACAATTCGAAGTTCTGTATTTACCTATTACAAGTTCAGATCTTCAAGTTATAATTTGCACTAATAATTTGTATTTAACAATTCGAAGTTCTGTATTTGACTATTACAAGTTCAGATCCTCAAGTTATAATTTGAATTATAATTATAAGCTATCAATTTTAAGTTCTGTATTAGCAATTACAAATTCAGATCTTCAAGTTATAATTTACAATAATAATTAGAAGCTATCAATTTTAAGTTCTGTATTTGACAATTACAAATTCAGATCTTCAAGTTATAATTTACAATAATAATTAGAAGGTATCAATTTTAAGTTCTGTATTTTACAATTTCTAGTTCAGATCTTCAAGTTATAATTTGAAATAATAATTTGAATTTAACAAATCTAAGTTCTGTAATTCACTATTACAAGTTCAGATCTTCAAGTTATAATTTACAATAATAATTAGAAGCTATCAATTTTAAGTTCTGTATTTGACAATTACAAGTTCAGATCTTCAAGTTATAATTTGCACTAATAATTTGTATTTAACAATTCGAAGTTCTGTATTTGACTATTACAAGTTCAGATCTTCAAGTTATAATTTGAATTATAATTATAAGCTATCAATTTTAAGTTCTGTATTTGACAATTACAAGTACAGATCTTCAAATTATTATTTGCAATAATAATTAGAAGCTATCAATTTTAAGTTCTACATTTGACAATTACAAGTTCAGATCTTCAAGTTATTATTTGCAATAATAATTAGAAGCTATTAATTTTAAGTTCTGTATTTGACAATTACAAGTTCAGATCTTCAAGTTATAATTTGAAATAATAATTAGAAGCTATCAATTTTAAGTTCTGTATTTGACAATTACAAGTTCAGATCTTCAAGTTATAATTTGCAATAATAATTAGAAGCTATCAATTTTAAGTTCTGTATTTGACAATTACTAGTTCAGATCTTCAAGTTATAATTAGAAATAATAATTAGAATTTGACAAATCTAAGTTCTGTAATTCACTATTACAAGTTCAGATCTTCAAGTTATAATTTACAATAATAATTAGAAGCTTTCAATTTTAAGTTCTGTATTTGACAATTACAAGTTCAGATCTACAAGTTATAATTTGCACTAATAATTTGTATTTAACAATTAGAAGTTCTGTATTTGGCAATTACAAGTTCAGATCTTCAAGTTATAATTTGAAATAATAATTAGAAGCTATCAATTTTAAGTTCTGTATTTGACAATTACTAGTTCAGATCTTCAAGTTATAATTTGAAATAATAATTTGAATTTAACAAATCTAAGTTCTGTAATTCACTATTACAAGTTCAGATCTTCAAGTTATAATTTACAATAATAATTAGAAGTTATCAATTTTAAGTTCTGCATTTGACAATTACAAGTTCAGATCTTCAAGTTATAATTTGCAATAATAATTAGAAGCTATCAATTTTAAGTTCTGTATTTTACAATTACTAGTTCAGATCTTCAAGTTATAATTTGAAATAATAATTTGAATTTAACAAATCTAAGTTCTGTAATTCACTATTACAAGTTCAGATCTTCAAGTTATAATTTACAATAATAATTAGAAGCTATCAATTTTAAGTTCTGTATTTGACAATTACAAGTTCAGATCTTCAAGTTATTATTTGCAATAATAATTAGAAGATATCAATTTTAAGTTCTGTATTTGACAATTACAAGTTCAGATCTTCAAGTTATAATTTACAATAATAATTAGAAGCTATCAATTTTAAGTTCTGTATGTGACAATTACAAGTTCAGATGTTCAAGTTATAATTTGCAATAATAATTAGAAGCTATCAATTTTAAGTTCTGTATTTGACAATTACTAGTTCTGATCTTCAAGTTATAATTTGAAATAATAATTTGAATTTAACAATTCGAAGTTCTGTATTTGACTATTACAAGTTCAGATCTTCAAGTTATAATTTGCAATAATAATTAGAAGGTATCAATTTTAAGTTCTGTATTTTACAATTTCTAGTTCAGATCTTCAAGTTATAATTTGAAATAATAATTTGAATTTAACAAATCTAAGTTCTGTAATTCACTATTACAAGTTCAGATCTTCAAGTTATAATTTACAATAATAATTAGAAGCTATCAATTTTAAGTTCTGTATTTGACAATTACAAGTTCAGATCTTCAAGTTATAATTTGCACTAATAATTTGTATTTAACAATTCGAAGTTCTGTATTTGACTATTACAAGTTCAGATCTTCAAGTTATAATTTGAATTATAATTATAAGCTATCAATTTTAAGTTCTGTATTTGACAATTACAAGTACAGATCTTCAAATTATTATTTGCAATAATAATTAGAAGCTATCAATTTTAAGTTCTACATTTGACAATTACAAGTTCAGATCTTCAAGTTATTATTTGCAATAATAATTAGAAGCTATTAATTTTAAGTTCTGTATTTGACAATTACAAGTTCAGATCTTCAAGTTATAATTTGAAATAATAATTAGAAGCTATCAATTTTAAGTTCTGTATTTGACAATTACAAGTTCAGATCTTCAAGTTATAATTTGCAATAATAATTAGAAGCTATCAATTTTAAGTTCTGTATTTGACAATTACTAGTTCAGATCTTCAAGTTATAATTAGAAATAATAATTAGAATTTGACAAATCTAAGTTCTGTAATTCACTATTACAAGTTCAGATCTTCAAGTTATAATTTACAATAATAATTAGAAGCTTTCAATTTTAAGTTCTGTATTTGACAATTACAAGTTCAGATCTACAAGTTATAATTTGCACTAATAATTTGAATTTAACAAATCTAAGTTCTGTAATTCACTATTACAAGTTCAGATCTTCAAGTTATAATTTACAATAATAATTAGAAGTTATCAATTTTAAGTTCTGCATTTGACAATTACAAGTTCAGATCTTCAAGTTATAATTTGCAATAATAATTAGAAGCTATCAATTTTAAGTTCTGTATTTTACAATTACTAGTTCAGATCTTCAAGTTATAATTTGAAATAATAATTTGAATTTAACAAATCTAAGTTCTGTAATTCACTATTACAAGTTCAGATCTTCAAGTTATAATTTACAATAATAATTAGAAGTTATCAATTTTAAGTTCTGCATTTGACAATTACAAGTTCAGATCTTCAAGTTATAATTTGCAATAATAATTAGAAGCTATCAATTTTAAGTTCTGTATTTTACAATTACTAGTTCAGATCTTCAAGTTATAATTTGAAATAATAATTTGTATTTAACAATTCGAAGTTCTGTATTTGACTATTACAAGTTCAGATCTTCAAGTTATAATTTGAATTATAATTATAAGCTATCAATTTTAAGTTCTGTATTTGACAATTACAAGTTCAGATCTTCAAGTTATAATTTGCAATAATAATTAGAAGCTATCAATTTTAAGTTCTGTATTTGACAATTACTAGTTCAGATCTTCAAGTTATAATTAGAAATAATAATTAGAATTTGACAAATCTAAGTTCTGTAATTCACTATTACAAGTTCAGATCTTCAAGTTATAATTTACAATAATAATTAGAAGCTTTCAATTTTAAGTTCTGTATTTGACAATTACAAGTTCAGATCTACAAGTTATAATTTGCACTAATAATTTGTATTTAACAATTAGAAGTTCTGTATTTGACAATTACAAGTTCAGATCTTCAAGTTATAATTTGAAATAATAATTAGAAGCTATCAATTTTAAGTTCTGTATTTGACAGTTACTAGTTCAGATCTTCAAGTTATAATTTGAAATAATAATTTGAATTTAACAAATCTAAGTTCTGTAATTCACTATTACAAGTTCAGATCTTCAAGTTATAATTTACAATAATAATTAGAAGTTATCAATTTTAAGTTCTGCATTTGACAATTACAAGTTCAGATCTTCAAGTTATAATTTGCAATAATAATTAGAAGCTATCAATTTTAAGTTCTGTATTTTACAATTACTAGTTCAGATCTTCAAGTTATAATTTGAAATAATAATTTGAATTTAACAAATCTAAGTTCTGTAATTCACTATTACAAGTTCAGATCTTCAAGTTATAATTTACAATAATAATTAGAAGCTATCAATTTTAAGTTCTGTATTTGACAATTACAAGTTCAGATCTTCAAGTTATTATTTGCAATAATAATTAGAAGATATCAATTTTAAGTTCTGTATTTGACAATTACAAGTTCAGATCTTCAAGTTATAATTTACAATAATAATTAGAAGCTATCAATTTTAAGTTCTGTATTTGACAATTACAAGTTCAGATGTTCAAGTTATAATTTGCAATAATAATTAGAAGCTATCAATTTTAAGTTCTGTATTTGACAATTACTAGTTCTGATCTTCAAGTTATAATTTGAAATAATAATTTGAATTTAACAAATCTAAGTTCTGTAATTCACTATTACAAGTTCAGATCTTCAAGTTATAATTTACAATAATAATTAGAAGCTATCAATTTTAAGTTCTGTATTTGACAATTACAAGTTCAGATCTTCAAGTTATAATTTGCACTAATAATTTGTATTTAACAATTAGATGTTCTGTATTTGACAATTACAAGTTCAGATCTTCAAGTTATAATTTGCAATAATAATTAGAAGCTATTAATTTTAAGTTCTGTATTTGACAATTACAAGTTCAGATCTTCAAGTTATAATTTGAAATAATAATTAGAAGCTATCAATTTTATGTTCTGTATTTGACAATTACAAGTTCAGATCTTCAAGTTATAATTTGCAATAATAATTAGAAGCTATCAATTTTAAGTGCTGTATTTGACAATTACTAGTTCAGATCTTCAAGTTATAATTTGCACTAATAAT
This sequence comes from Cantharis lateralis, assembly GCA_963170105.1. Lineage (NCBI taxonomy): Eukaryota > Metazoa > Arthropoda > Insecta > Coleoptera > Cantharidae > Cantharis > Cantharis lateralis. The sequence continues at coordinate 31,510,332 of OY720625.1, read as the reverse complement.
TTGTATTTAACAATTAGAAGTTCTGTATTTGACAATTACAAGTTCAGATCTTCAAGTTATAATTTTCACTAATAATTTGTATTTAACAATTAGAAGTTCTGTATTTGACTATTACAAGTTCAGATCTTCAAATTATTATGTGCAATCTTAGTTTGTATTTAACAATTCGAAGTTCTGTATTTGACTATTACAAGTTCAGATCTTCAAGTTATAATTTGAATTATAATTATAAGCTATCAATTTTAAGTTCTGTATTTGACAATTACAAGTTCAGATCTTCAAGTTATAATTTGCAATAATAATTAGAAGCTATCAATTTTAAGTTCTGTATTTGACAATTACTAGTTCAGATCTTCAAGTTATAATTAGAAATAATAATTAGAATTTGACAAATCTAAGTTCTGTAATTCACTATTACAAGTTCAGATCTTCAAGTTATAATTTACAATAATAATTAGAAGCTTTCAATTTTAAGTTCTGTATTTGACAATTACAAGTTCAGATCTACAAGTTATAATTTGCACTAATAATTTGTATTTAACAATTAGAAGTTCTGTATTTGACAATTACAAGTTCAGATCTTCAAGTTATAATTTGAAATAATAATTAGAAGCTATCAATTTTAAGTTCTGTATTTGACAGTTACTAGTTCAGATCTTCAAGTTATAATTTGAAATAATAATTTGAATTTAACAAATCTAAGTTCTGTAATTCACTATTACAAGTTCAGATCTTCAAGTTATAATTTACAATAATAATTAGAAGTTATCAATTTTAAGTTCTGCATTTGACAATTACAAGTTCAGATCTTCAAGTTATAATTTGCAATAATAATTAGAAGCTATCAATTTTAAGTTCTGTATTTTACAATTACTAGTTCAGATCTTCAAGTTATAATTTGAAATAATAATTTGAATTTAACAAATCTAAGTTCTGTAATTCACTATTACAAGTTCAGATCTTCAAGTTATAATTTACAATAATAATTAGAAGCTATCAATTTTAAGTTCTGTATTTGACAATTACAAGTTCAGATCTTCAAGTTATTATTTGCAATAATAATTAGAAGATATCAATTTTAAGTTCTGTATTTGACAATTACAAGTTCAGATCTTCAAGTTATAATTTACAATAATAATTAGAAGCTATCAATTTTAAGTTCTGTATTTGACAATTACAAGTTCAGATGTTCAAGTTATAATTTGCAATAATAATTAGAAGCTATCAATTTTAAGTTCTGTATTTGACAATTACTAGTTCTGATCTTCAAGTTATAATTTGAAATAATAATTTGAATTTAACAAATCTAAGTTCTGTAATTCACTATTACAAGTTCAGATCTTCAAGTTATAATTTACAATAATAATTAGAAGCTATCAATTTTAAGTTCTGTATTTGACAATTACAAGTTCAGATCTTCAAGTTATAATTTGCACTAATAATTTGTATTTAACAATTAGATGTTCTGTATTTGACAATTACAAGTTCAGATCTTCAAGTTATAATTTGCAATAATAATTAGAAGCTATTAATTTTAAGTTCTGTATTTGACAATTACAAGTTCAGATCTTCAAGTTATAATTTGAAATAATAATTAGAAGCTATCAATTTTATGTTCTGTATTTGACAATTACAAGTTCAGATCTTCAAGTTATAATTTGCAATAATAATTAGAAGCTATCAATTTTAAGTGCTGTATTTGACAATTACTAGTTCAGATCTTCAAGTTATAATTTGCACTAATAATTTGTATTTAACAATTAGAAGTTCTGTATTTGACAATTACAAGTTCAGATCTTCAAGTTATAATTTTCACTAATAATTTGTATTTAACAATTAGAAGTTCTGTATTTGACTATTACAAGTTCAGATCTACAAATTATTATGTGCAATCTTAGTTTGAATTTAACCATTCGAAGTTCTGTATTTACCTATTACAGGTTCAGATCTTCAAGTAATAATTTGCACTAATAATTTGTATTTAACAATTCGAAGTTCTGTATTTGACTATTACAAGTTCAGATCTTCAAGTTATAATTTGAATTATAATTATAAGCTATCAATTTTAAGTTCTGTATTTGACAATTACAAGTACAGATCTTCAAATTATTATTTGCAATAATAATTAGAAGCTATCAATTTTAAGTTCTGCATTTGACAATTACAAGTTCAGATCTTCAAGTTATTATTTGCAATAATAATTAGAAAGCTATTAATTTTAAGTTCTATATTTGACAATTACATGTTCAGATCTTCAAGTTATAATTTGAAATAATAATTAGAAGCTATCAATTTTAAGTTCTGTATTTGACAATTACAAGTTCAGATCTTCAAGTTATAATTTGCAATAATAATTAGAAGCTATCAATTTTAAGTTCTGTATTTGACAATTACTAGTTCAGATCTTCAAGTTATAATTAGAAATAATAATTAGAATTTGACAAATCTAAGTTCTGTAATTCACTATTACAAGTTCAGATCTTCAAGTTATAATTTACAATAATAATTAGAAGCTTTCAATTTTAAGTTCTGTATTTGACAATTACAAGTTCAGATCTACAAGTTATAATTTGCACTAATAATTTGTATTTAACAATTAGAAGTTCTGTATTTGACAATTACAAGTTCAGATCTTCAAGTTATAATTTGAAATAATAATTAGAAGCTTTCACTTTTAAGTTCTGTATTTGACAATTACTAGTTCAGATCTTCAAGTTATAATTTGAAATAATAATTTGAATTTAACAAATCTAAGTTCTGTAATTCACTATTACAAGTTCAGATCTTCAAGTTATAATTTACAATAATAATTAGAAGTTATCAATTTTAAGTTCTGCATTTGACAATTACAAGTTCAGGTCTTCAAGTTATAATTTGCAATAATAATTAGAAGCTATCAATTTTAAGTTCTGTATTTTACAATTACTAGTTCAGATCTTCAAGTTATAATTTGAAATAATAATTTGAATTTAACAAATCTAAGTTCTGTAATTCACTATTACAAGTTCAGATCTTCAAGTTATAATTTACAATAATAATTAGAAGCTATCAATTTTAAGTTCTGTATTTGACAACTACGAGTTCAGATCTTCAAGTTGTTATTTGCAATAATAATTAGAAGATATCAATTTTAAGTTCTGTATTTGACAATTACAAGTTCAGATCTGCAAGTTATAATTTACAATAATACTTAGAAGCTATCAATTTTAAGTTCTGTATTAGCAATTACAAATTCAGATCTTCAAGTTATAATTTACAATAATAATTAGAAGCTATCAATTTTAAGTTCTGTATTTGACAATTACAAATTCAGATCTTCAAGTTATAATTTACAATAATAATTAGAAGCTATCAATTTTAAGTTCTGTATTTGACAATTACAAATTCAGATCTTCTAGTTATAATTTGCAATAATAATTAGAAGCTATCAATTTTAAGTTCTGTATTTGACAATTACTAGTTCAGATCTTCAAGTTATAATTTGAAATAATAATTAGAAGCTATCAATTTTAAGTTCTGTATTTGACAATTACTAGTTCAGATCTTCAAGTTATAATTTGAAATAATAATTTGAATTTAACAAATCTAAGTTCTGTAATTCACTATTACAAGTTCAGATCTTCTAGTTATAATTTACAATAATAATTAGAAGTTATCAATTTTAAGTTCTGCATTTGACAATTACAAGTTCAGATCTTCAAGTTATAATTTGCAATAATAATTAGAAGGTATCAATTTTAAGTTCTGTATTTTACAATTACTAGTTCAGATCTTCAAGTTATAATTTGAAATAATAATTTGAATTTAACAAATCTAAGTTCTGTAATTCACTATTACAAGTTCAGATCTTCAAGTTATGATTTACAATAATAATTAGAAGCTATCAATTTTAAGTTCTGTATTTGACAATTACAAGTTCAGATCTTCAAGTTATAATTTGCACTAATAATTTGTATTTAACAATTAGAAGTTCTGTATGTGACAATTACAAGATCAGATCTTCAAGTTATAATTTGCAATAATAATTAGAAGCTATTAATTTTAAGTTCTGTATTTGACAATTACAAGTTCAGATCTTCAAGTTATAATTTGAAATAATAATTAGAAGCTATCAATTTTAAGTTCTGTATTTGACTATTACAAGTTCAGATCTTCAAGTCATAATTTGCAATAATAATTAGAAGCTATCAATTTTAAGTTCTGTATTTGACAATTACTAGTTCAGATCTTCAAGTTATAATTAGAAATAATAATTAGAATTTGACAAATCTAAGTTCTGTAATTCACTATTACAAGTACAGATCTTCAAGTTATAATTTACAATAATAATTAGAAGCTCTCAATTATAAGTTCTGTATTTGACAATTACTAGTTCAGATCTTCAAGTTATAATTTGAAATAATAATTTGAATTTAACAAATCTAAGTTCTGTAATTCACTATTACAAGTTCAGATCTTCAAGTTATAATTTACAACTTGAAGATCTGATCTTCAAGTTATAATTTACAATAATAATTAGAAGCTATCAATTTTAAGTTCTGTATTTGACAATTACAAGTTCAGATCTTCAAGTTATAATTTGCACTAATAATTTGTATTTAACAATTAGATGTTCTGTATTTGACAATTACAAGTTCAGATCTTCAAGTTATAATTTGCAATAATAATTAGAAGCTATTAATTTTAAGTTCTGTATTTGACAATTACAAGTTCAGATCTTCAAGTTATAATTTGAAATAATAATTAGAAGCTATCAATTTTATGTTCTGTATTTGACAATTACAAGTTCAGATCTTCAAGTTATAATTTGCAATAATAATTAGAAGCTATCAATTTTAAGTGCTGTATTTGACAATTACTAGTTCAGATCTTCAAGTTATAATTTGCACTAATAATTTGTATTTAACAATTAGAAGTTCTGTATTTGACAATTACAAGTTCAGATCTTCAAGTTATAATTTTCACTAATAATTTGTATTTAACAATTAGAAGTTCTGTATTTGACTATTACAAGTTCAGATCTTCAAATTATTATGTGCAATCTTAGTTTGAATTTAACCATTCGAAGTTCTGTATTTACCTATTACAGGTTCAGATCTTCAAGTAATAATTTGCACTAATAATTTGTATTTAACAATTCGAAGTTCTGTATTTGACTATTACAAGTTCAGATCTTCAAGTTATAATTTGAATTATAATTATAAGCTATCAATTTTAAGTTCTGTATTTGACAATTACAAGTACAGATCTTCAAATTATTATTTGCAATAATAATTAGAAGCTATCAATTTTAAGTTCTGCATTTGACAATTACAAGTTCAGATCTTCAAGTTATTATTTGCAATAATAATTAGAAGCTATTAATTTTAAGTTCTATATTTGACAATTACATGTTCAGATCTTCAAGTTATAATTTGAAATAATAATTAGAAGCTATCAATTTTAAGTTCTGTATTTGACAATTACAAGTTCAGATCTTCAAGTTATAATTTGCAATAATAATTAGAAGCTATCAATTTTAAGTTCTGTATTTGACAATTACTAGTTCAGATCTTCAAGTTATAATTAGAAATAATAATTAGAATTTGACAAAACTAAGTTCTGTAATTCACTATTACAAGTTCAGATCTTCAAGTTATAATTTACAATAATAATTAGAAGCTTTCAATTTTAAGTTCTGTATTTGACAATTACAAGTTCAGATCTACAAGTTATAATTTGCACTAATAATTTGTATTTAACAATTAGAAGTTCTGTATTTGACAATTACAAGTTCAGATCTTCAAGTTATAATTTGAAATAATAATTAGAAGCTATCACTTTTAAGTTCTGTATTTGACAATTACTAGTTCAGATCTTCAAGTTATAATTTGAAATAATAATTTGAATTTAACAAATCTAAGTTCTGTAATTCACTATTACAAGTTCAGATCTTCAAGTTATTATTTACAATAATAATTAGAAGTTATCAATTTTAAGTTCTGCATTTGACAATTACAAGTTCAGATCTTCAAGTTATAATTTGCAATAATAATTAGAAGCTATCAATTTTAAGTTCTGTATTTTACAATTACTAGTTCAGATCTTCAAGTTATAATTTGAAATAATAATTTGAATTTAACAAATCTAAGTTCTGTAATTCACTATTACAAGTTCAGATCTTCAAGTTATAATTTACAATAATAATTAGAAGCTATCAATTTTAAGTTCTGTATTTGACAATTACAAGTTCAGATCTTCAAGTTATTATTTGCAATAATAATTAGAAGATATCAATTTTAAGTTCTGTATTTGACAATTACAAGTTCAGATCTTCAAGTTATAATTTACAATAATAATTAGAAGCTATCAATTTTAAGTTCTGTATTTGACAATTACAAGTTCAGATGTTCAAGTTATAATTTGCAATAATAATTAGAAGCTATCAATTTTAAGTTCTGTATTTGACAATTACTAGTTCTGATCTTCAAGTTATAATTTGAAATAATAATTTGAATTTAACAAATCTAAGTTCTGTAATTCACTATTACAAGTTCAGATCTTCAAGTTATAATTTACAATAATAATTAGAAGCTATCAATTTTAAGTTCTGTATTTGACAATTACAAGTTCAGATCTTCAAGTTATAATTTGCACTAATAATTTGTATTTAACAATTAGATGTTCTGTATTTGACAATTACAAGTTCAGATCTTCAAGTTATAATTTGCAATAATAATTAGAAGCTATTAATTTTAAGTTCTGTATTTGACAATTACAAGTTCAGATCTTCAAGTTATAATTTGAAATAATAATTAGAAGCTATCAATTTTATGTTCTGTATTTGACAATTACAAGTTCAGATCTTCAAGTTATAATTTGCAATAATAATTAGAAGCTATCAATTTTAAGTGCTGTATTTGACAATTACTAGTTCAGATCTTCAAGTTATAATTTGCACTAATAATTTGTATTTAACAATTAGAAGTTCTGTATTTGACAATTACAAGTTCAGATCTTCAAGTTATAATTTTCACTAATAATTTGTATTTAACAATTAGAAGTTCTGTATTTGACTATTACAAGTTCAGATCTTCAAATTATTATGTGCAATCTTAGTTTGAATTTAACCATTCGAAGTTCTGTATTTACCTATTACAGGTTCAGATCTTCAAGTAATAATTTGCACTAATAATTTGTATTTAACAATTCGAAGTTCTGTATTTGACTATTACAAGTTCAGATCTTCAAGTTATAATTTGAATTATAATTATAAGCTATCAATTTTAAGTTCTGTATTTGACAATTACAAGTACAGATCTTCAAATTATTATTTGCAATAATAATTAGAAGCTATCAATTTTAAGTTCTGCATTTGACAATTACAAGTTCAGATCTTCAAGTTATTATTTGCAATAATAATTAGAAGCTATTAATTTTAAGTTCTGTATTTGACAATTACAAGTTCAGATCTTCAAGTTATAATTTGAAATAATAATTAGAAGCTATCAATTTTAAGTTCTGTATTTGACAATTACAAGTTCAGATCTTCAAGTTATAATTTGCAATAATAATTAGAAGCTATCAATTTTAAGTTCTGTATTTGACAATTACAAGTTCAGATCTTCAAGTTATAATTAGAAATAATAATTAGAATTTGACAAATCTAAGTTCTGTAATTCACTATTACAAGTTCCGATCTTCAAGTTATAATTTACAATAATAATTAGAAGTTATCAATTTTAAGTTCTGCATTTGACAATTACAAGTTCAGATCTTCAAGTTATAATTTGCAATAATAATTAGAAGCTATCAATTTTAAGTTCTGTATTTTACAATTACTAGTTCAGATCTTCAAGTTATAATTTGAAATAATAATTTGAATTTAACAAATCTAAGTTCTGTAATTCACTATTACAAGTTCAGATCTTCAAGTTATAATTTACAATAATAATTAGAAGCTATCAATTTTAAGTTCTGTATTTGACAATTACGAGTTCAGATCTTCAAGTTATAATTTGCACTAATAATTTGTATTTAACAATTAGAAGTTCTGTATTTGACAATTACAAGTTCAGATCTTCAAGTTATAATTTGAAATAATAATTAGAAGCTATCAATTTTAAGTTCTGTATTTGACAATTACTAGTTCAGATCTTCAAGTTATAATTTGAAATATTAATTTGAATTTAACAAATCTAAGTTCTGTAATTCACTATTACAAGTTCAGATCTTCAAGTTATAATTTACAATAATAATTAGAAGTTATCAATTTTAAGTTCTGCATTTGACAATTACAAGTTCAGATCTTCAAGTTATAATTTGCAATAATAATTAGAAGCTATCAATTTTAAGTTCTGTATTTTACAATTACTAGTTCAGATCTTCAAGTTATAATTTGAAATAATAATTTGTATTTAACAATTCGAAGTTCTGTATTTGACTATTACAAGTTCAGATCTTCTAGTTATAATTTGAATTATAATTATAAGCTATCAATTTTAAGTTCTGTATTTGACAATTACAAGTTCAGATCTTCAAGTTATAATTTGCAATAATAATTAGAAGCTATCAATTTTAAGTTCTGTATTTTACAATTACTAGTTCAGATCTTCAAGTTATAATTTGAAATAATAATTTGTATTTAACAATTCGAAGTTCTGTATTTGACTATTACAAGTTCAGATCTTCAAGTTATAATTTGAATTATAATTATAAGCTATCAATTTTAAGTTCTGTATTTGACAATTACAAGTACAGATCTTCAAATTATTATTTGCAATAATAATTAGAAGCTATCAATTTTAAGTTCTGCATTTGACAATTACAAGTTCAGATCTTCAAGTTATTATTTGCAATAATAATTAGAAGCTATTAATTTTAAGTTCTGTATTTGACAATTACAAGTTCAGATCTTCAAGTTATAATTTGAAATAATAATTAGAAGCTATCAATTTTAAGTTCTGTATTTGACAATTACAAGTTCAGATCTTCAAGTTATAATTTGCAATAATAATTAGAAGCTATCAATTTTAAGTTCTGTATTTGACAATTACTAGTTCAGATCTTCAAGTTATAATTAGAAATAATAATTAGAATTTGACAAATCTAAGTTCTGTAATTCACTATTACAAGTTCAGATCTTCAAGTTATAATTTACAATAATAATTAGAAGCTTTCAATTTTAAGTTCTGTATTTGACAATTACAAGTTCAGATCTACAAGTTATAATTTGCACTAATAATTTGTATTTAACAATTAGAAGTTCTGTATTTGACAATTACAAGTTCAGATCTTCAAGTTATAATTTGAAATAATAATTAGAAGCTATCAATTTTAAGTTCTGTATTTGACAATTACTAGTTCAGATCTTCAAGTTATAATTTGAAATAATAATTTGAATTTAACAAATCTAAGTTCTGTAATTCACTATTACAAGTTCAGATCTTCAAGTTATAATTTACAATAATAATTAGAAGTTATCAATTTTAAGTTCTGCATATGACAATTACAAGTTCAGATCTTCAAGTTATAATTTGCAATAATAATTAGAAGCTATCAATTTTAAGTTCTGTATTTTACAATTACTAGTTCAGATCTTCAAGTTATAATTTGAAATAATAATTTGAATTTAACAAATCTAAGTTCTGTAATTCACTATTACAAGTTCAGATCTTCAAGTTATAATTTACAATAATAATTAGAAGCTATCAATTTTAAGTTCTGTATTTGACAATTACAAGTTCAGATCTTCAAGTTATTATTTGCAATAATAATTAGAAGATATCAATTTTAAGTTCTGTATTTGACAATTACAAGTTCAGATCTTCAAGTTATAATTTACAATAATAATTAGAAGCTATCAATTTTAAGTTCTGTATTTGACAATTACAAGTTCAGATGTTCAAGTTATAATTTGCAATAATAATTAGAAGCTATCAATTTTAAGTTCTGTATTTGACAATTACTAGTTCTGATCTTCAAGTTATAATTTGAAATAATAATTTGAATTTAACAAATCTAAGTTCTGTAATTCACTATTACAAGTTCAGATCTTCAAGTTATAATTTACAATAATAATTAGAAGCTATCAATTTTAAGTTCTGTATTTGACAATTACAAGTTCAGATCTTCAAGTTATAATTTGCACTAATAATTTGTATTTAACAATTAGATGTTCTGTATTTGACAATTACAAGTTCAGATCTTCAAGTTATAATTTGCAATAATAATTAGAAGCTATTAATTTTAAGTTCTGTATTTGACAATTACAAGTTCAGATCTTCAAGTTATAATTTGAAATAATAATTAGAAGCTATCAATTTTATGTTCTGTATTTGACAATTACAAGTTCAGATCTTCAAGTTATAATTTGCAATAATAATTAGAAGCTATCAATTTTAAGTGCTGTATTTGACAATTACTAGTTCAGATCTAAAAGTTATAATTTGCACTAATAATTTGTATTTAACAATTAGAAGTTCTGTATTTGACAATTACAAGTTCAGATCTTCAAGTTATAATTTTCACTAATAATTTGTATTTAACAATTAGAAGTTCTGTATTTGACTATTACAAGTTCAGATCTTCAAATTATTATGTGCAATCTTAGTTTGAATTTAACCATTCGAAGTTCTGTATTTACCTATTACAGGTTCAGATCTTCAAGTAATAATTTGCACTAATAATTTGTATTTAACAATTCGAAGTTCTGTATTTGACTATTACAAGTTCAGATCTTCAAGTTATAATTTGAATTATAATTATAAGCTATCAATTTTAAGTTCTGTATTTGACAATTACAAGTACAGATCTTCAAATTATTATTTGCAATAATAATTAGAAGCTATCAATTTTAAGTTCTGCATTTGACAATTACAAGTTCAGATCTTCAAGTTATTATTTGCAATAATAATTAGAAGCTATTAATTTTAAGTTCTATATTTGACAATTACATGTTCAGATCTTCAAGTTATAATTTGAAATAATAATTAGAAGCTATCAATTTTAAGTTCTGTATTTGACAATTACAAGTTCAGATCTTCAAGTTATAATTTGCAATAATAATTAGAAGCTATCAATTTTAAGTTCTGTATTTGACAATTACTAGTTCAGATCTTCAAGTTATAATTAGAAATAATAATTAGAATTTGACAAAACTAAGTTCTGTAATTCACTATTACAAGTTCAGATCTTCAAGTTATAATTTACAATAATAATTAGAAGCTTTCAATTTTAAGTTCTGTATTTGACAATTACAAGTTCAGATCTACAAGTTATAATTTGCACTAATAATTTGTATTTAACAATTAGAAGTTCTGTATTTGACAATTACAAGTTCAGATCTTCAAGTTATAATTTGAAATAATAATTAGAAGCTATCACTTTTAAGTTCTGTATTTGACAATTACTAGTTCAGATCTTCAAGTTATAATTTGAAATAATAATTTGAATTTAACAAATCTAAGTTCTGTAATTCACTATTACAAGTTCAGATCTTCAAGTTATAATTTACAATAATAATTAGAAGTTATCAATTTTAAGTTCTGCATTTGACAATTACAAGTTCAGATCTTCAAGTTATAATTTGCAATAATAATTAGAAGCTATCAATTTTAAGTTCTGTATTTTACAATTACTAGTTCAGATCTTCAAGTTATAATTTGAAATAATAATTTGAATTTAACAAATCTAAGTTCTGTAATTCACTATTACAAGTTCAGATCTTCAAGTTATAATTTACAATAATAATTAGAAGCTATCAATTTTAAGTTCTGTATTTGACAATTACAAGTTCAGATCTTCAAGTTATTATTTGCAATAATAATTAGAAGATATCAATTTTAAGTTCTGTATTTGACAATTACAAGTTCAGATCTTCAAGTTATAATTTACAATAATAATTAGAAGCTATCAATTTTAAGTTCTGTATTTGACAATTACAAGTTCAGATGTTCAAGTTATAATTTGCAATAATAATTAGAAGCTATCAATTTTAAGTTCTGTATTTGACAATTACTAGTTCTGATCTTCAAGTTATAATTTGAAATAATAATTTGAATTTAACAAATCTAAGTTCTGTAATTCACTATTACAAGTTCAAATCTTCAAGTTATAATTTACAATAATAATTAGAAGCTATCAATTTTAAGTTCTGTATTTGACAATTACAAGTTCAGATCTTCAAGTTATAATTTGCACTAATAATTTGTATTTAACAATTAGATGTTCTGTATTTGACAATTACAAGTTCAGATCTTCAAGTTATAATTTGCAATAATAATTAGAAGCTATTAATTTTAAGTTCTGTATTTGACAATTACAAGTTCAGATCTTCAAGTTATAATTTGAAATAATAATTAGAAGCTATCAATTTTATGTTCTGTATTTGACAATTACAAGTTCAGATCTTCAAGTTATAATTTGCAATAATAATTAGAAGCTATCAATTTTAAGTGCTGTATTTGACAATTACTAGTTCAGATCTTCAAGTTATAATTTGCACTAATAATTTGTATTTAACAATTAGAAGTTCTGTATTTGACAATTACAAGTTCAGATCTTCAAGTTATAATTTTCACTAATAATTTGTATTTAACAATTAGAAGTTCTGTATTTGACTATTACAAGTTCAGATCTTCAAATTATTATGTGCAATCTTAGTTTGAATTTAACCATTCGAAGTTCTGTATTTACCTATTACAGGTTCAGATCTTCAAGTAATAATTTGCACTAATAATTTGTATTTAACAATTCGAAGTTCTGTATTTGACAATTACAAGTTCAGATCTTCAAGTTATAATTTGCAATAATAATTAGAAGCTATCAATTTTAAGTTCTGTATTTGACAATTACTAGTTCAGATCTTCAAGTTATAATTAGAAATAATAATTAGAATTTGACAAATCTAAGTTCTGTAATTCACTATTACAAGTTCAGATCTTCAAGTTATAATTTACAATAATAATTAGAAGCTTTCAATTTTAAGTTCTGTATTTGACAATTACAAGTTCAGATCTACAAGTTATAATTTGCACTAATAATTTGTATTTAACAATTAGAAGTTCTGTATTTGACAATTACAAGTTCAGATCTTCAAGTTATAATTTGAAATAATAATTAGAAGCTATCAATTTTAAGTTCTGTATTTGACAATTACTAGTTCAGATCTACAAGTTATAATTTGAAATAATAATTTGAATTTAACAAATCTAAGTTCTGTAATTCACTATTACAAGTTCAGATCTTCAAGTTATAATTTACAATAATAATTAGAAGTTATCAATTTTAAGTTCTGCATTTGACAATTACAAGTTCAGATCTTATAATTAAGATCTTATAATTAATTATAATTTGCAATAATAATTAGAAGCTATCAATTTTATGTTCTGTATTTTACAATTACTAGTTCAGATCTTCAAGTTATTATTTGAAATAATAATTAGAAGCTATCAATTTTAAGTTCTGTATTTGACAATTACTAGTTCAGATCTTCAAGTTATAATTTGAAATAATAATTTGAATTTAACAAATCTAAGTTCTGTAATTCACTATTACAAGTTCAGATCTTCAAGTTATAATTTACAATAATAATTAGAAGTTATCAATTTTAAGTTCTGCATTTGACAATTACAAGTTCAGATCTTCAAGTTATAATTTGCAATAATAATTAGAAGCTATCAATTTTAAGTTCTGTATTTTACAATTACTAGTTCAGATCTTCAAGTTATAATTTGAAATAATAATTTGAATTTAACAAATCTAAGTTCTGTAATTCACTATTACAAGTTCAGATCTTCAAGTTATAATTTACAATAATAATTAGAAGCTATCAATTTTAAGTTCTGTATTTGACAATTACGAGTTCAGATCTTCAAGTTATAATTTGCACTAATAATTTGTATTTAACAATTAGAAGTTCTGTATGTGACAATTACAAGTTCGGATCTTCAAGTTATAATTTGCAATAATAATTAGAAGCTATTAATTTTAAGTTCTGTATTTGACAATTACAAGTTCAGATCTTCTAGTTATAATTTGAAATAATAATTAGAAGCTATCAATTTTATGTTCTGTATTTGACAATTACAAGTTCAGATCTTCAAGTTATAATTTGCAATAATAATTGAAGCTATCAATTTTAAGTGCTGTATTTGACAATTACTAGTTCAGATCTTCAAGTTATAATTTGCACTAATAATTTGTATTTAACAATTAGAAGTTCTGTATTTGACAATTACAAGTTCAGATCTTCAAGTTATAATTTTCACTAATAATTTGTATTTAACAATTAGAAGTTCTGTATTTGACTATTACAAGTTCAGATCTTCAAATTATTATGTGCAATCTTATTTTGAATTTAACCATTCGAAGTTCTGTATTTACCTATTACAGGTTCAGATCTTCAAGTAATAATTTGCACTAATAATTTGTATTTAACAATTCGAAGTTCTGTATTTGACTATTACAAGTTCAGATCTTCAAGTTATAATTTGAATTATAATTATAAGCTATCAATTTTAAGTTCTGTATTTGACAATTACAAGTACAGATCTTCAAATTATTATTATCAATAATAATTAGAAGCTATCAATTTTAAGTTCTGCATTTGACAATTACAAGTTCAGATCTTCAAGTTATTATTTGCAATAATAATTAGAAGCTATTAATTTTAAGTTCTGTATTTGACAATTACAAGTTCAGATCTTCAAGTTATAATTTGAAATAATAATTAGAAGCTATCAATTTTAAGTTCTGTATTTGACAATTACAAGTTCAGATCTTCAAGTTATAATTTGCAATAATAATTAGAAGCTATCAATTTTAAGTTCTGTATTTGACAATTACTAGTTCAGATCTTCAAGTTATAATTAGAAATAATAATTAGAATTTGACAAATCTAAGTTCTGTAATTCACTATTACAAGTTCAGATCTTCAAGTTATAATTTACAATAATAATTAGAAGCTTTCAATTTTAAGTTCTGTATTTGACAATTACAAGTTCAGATCTACAAGTTATAATTTGCACTAATAATTTGTATTTAACAATTAGAAGTTCTGTATTTGACAATTACAAGTTCAGATCTTCAAGTTATAATTTGAAATAATAATTAGAAGCTATCAATTTTAAGTTCTGTATTTGACAATTACTAGTTCAGATCTTCAAGTTATAATTTGAAATAATAATTTGAATTTAACAAATCTAAGTTCTGTAATTCACTATTACAAGTTCAGATCTTCAAGTTATAATTTACAATAATAATTAGAAGTTATCAATTTTAAGTTCTGCATTTGACAATTACAAGTTCAGATCTTCAAGTTATAATTTGCAATAATAATTAGAAGCTATCAATTTTAAGTTCTGTATTTTACAATTACTAGTTCAGATCTTCAAGTTATAATTTGAAATAATAATTTGAATTTAACAAATCTAAGTTCTGTAATTCACTATTACAAGTTCAGATCTTCAAGTTATAATTTACAATAATAATTAGAAGCTATCAATTTTAAGTTCTGTATTTGACAATTACAAGTTCAGATCTTCAAGTTATTATTTGCAATAATAATTAGAAGATATCAATTTTAAGTTCTGTATTTGACAATTACAAGTTCAGATCTTCAAGTTATAATTTGAAATAATAATTAGAAGCTATCAATTTTAAGTTCTGTATTTGACAATTACAAGTTCAGATCTTCAAGTTATAATTTGCAATAATAATTAGAAGCTATCAATTTTAAGTTCTGTATTTGACAATTACTAGTTCAGATCTTCAAGTTATAATTAGAAATAATAATTAGAATTTGACAAATCTAAGTTCTGTAATTCACTATTACAAGTTCAGATCTTCAAGTTATAATTTACAATAATAATTAGAAGCTTTCAATTTTAAGTTCTGTATTTGAAAATTACAAGTTCAGATCTACAAGTTATAATTTGCACTAATAATTTGTATTTAACAATTAGAAGTTCTGTATTTGACAATTACAAGTTCAGATCTTCAAGTTATAATTTGAAATAATAATTAGAAGCTATCAATTTTAAGTTCTGTATTTGACAATTACTAGTTCAGATCTTCAAGTTATAATTTGAAATAATAATTTGAATTTAACAAATCTAAGTTCTGTAATTCACTATTACAAGTTCAGATCTTCAAGTTATAATTTACAATAATAATTAGAAGTTATCAATTTTAAGTTCTGCATATGACAATTACAAGTTCAGATCTTCAAGTTATAATTTGCAATAATAATTAGAAGCTATCAATTTTAAGTTCTGTATTTTACAATTACTAGTTCAGATCTTCAAGTTATAATTTGAAATAATAATTTGAATTTAACAAATCTAAGTTCTGTAATTCACTATTACAAGTTCAGATCTTCAAGTTATAATTTACAATAATAATTAGAAGCTATCAATTTTAAGTTCAGTATTTGACAATTACAAGTTCAGATCTTCAAGTTATTATTTGCAATAATAATTAGAAGATATCAATTTTAAGTTCTGTATTTGACAATTACAAGTTCAGATCTTCAAGTTATAATTTACAATAATAATTAGAAGCTATCAATTTTAAGTTCTGTATTTGACAATTACAAGTTCAGATGTTCAAGTTATAATTTGCAATAATAATTAGAAGCTATCAATTTTAAGTTCTGTATTTGACAATTACTAGTTCTGATCTTCAAGTTATAATTTGAAATAATAATTTGAATTTAACAAATCTAAGTTCTGTAATTCACTATTACAAGTTCAGATCTTCAAGTTATAATTTACAATAATAATTAGAAGCTATCAATTTTAAGTTCTGTATTTGACAATTACAAGTTCAGATCTTCAAGTTATAATTTGCACTAATAATTTGTATTTAACAATTAGATGTTCTGTATTTGACAATTACAAGTTCAGATCTTCAAGTTATAATTTGCAATAATAATTAGAAGCTATTAATTTTAAGTTCTGTATTTGACAATTACAAGTTCAGATCTTCAAGTTATAATTTGAAATAATAATTAGAAGCTATCAATTTTATGTTCTGTATTTGACAATTACAAGTTCAGATCTTCAAGTTATAATTTGCAATAATAATTAGAAGCTATCAATTTTAAGTGCTGTATTTGACAATTACTAGTTCAGATCTTCAAGTTATAATTTGCACTAATAATTTGTATTTAACAATTAGAAGTTCTGTATTTGACAATTACAAGTTCAGATCTTCAAGTTATAATTTTCACTAATAATTTGTATTTAACAATTAGAAGTTCTGTATTTGACTATTACAAGTTCAGATCTTCAAATTATTATGTGCAATCTTAGTTTGAATTTAACCATTCGAAGTTCTGTATTTACCTATTACAGGTTCAGATCTTCAAGTAATAATTTGCACTAATAATTTGTATTTAACAATTCGAAGTTCTGTATTTGACTATTACAAGTTCAGATCTTCAAGTTATAATTTGAATTATAATTATAAGCTATCAATTTTAAGTTCTGTATTTGACAATTACAAGTACAGATCTTCAAATTATTATTTGCAATAATAATTAGAAGCTATCAATTTTAAGTTCTGCATTTGACAATTACAAGTTCAGATCTTCAAGTTATTATTTGCAATAATAATTAGAAGCTATTAATTTTAAGTTCTATATTTGACAATTACATGTTCAGATCTTCAAGTTATAATTTGAAATAATAATTAGAAGCTATCAATTTTAAGTTCTGTATTTGACAATTACAAGTTCAGATCTTCAAGTTATAATTTGCAATAATAATTAGAAGCTATCAATTTTAAGTTCTGTATTTGACAATTACTAGTTCAGATCTTCAAGTTATAATTAGAAATAATAATTAGAATTTGACAAAACTAAGTTCTGTAATTCACTATTACAAGTTCAGATCTTCAAGTTATAATTTACAATAATAATTAGAAGCTTTCAATTTTAAGTTCTGTATTTGACAATTACAAGTTCAGATCTACAAGTTATAATTTGCACTAATAATTTGTATTTAACAATTAGAAGTTCTGTATTTGACAATTACAAGTTCAGATCTTCAAGTTATAATTTGAAATAATAATTAGAAGCTATCACTTATAAGTTATGTATTTGACAATTACTAGTTCAGATCTTCAAGTTATAATTTGAAATAATAATTTAAATTTAACAAATCTAAGTTCTGTAATTCACTATTACAAGTTCAGATCTTCAAGTTATAATTTACAATAATAATTAGAAGTTATCAATTTTAAGTTCTGCATTTGACAATTACAAGTTCAGATCTTCAAGTTATAATTTGCAATAATAATTAGAAGCTATCAATTTTAAGTTCTGTATTTTACAATTACTAGTTCAGATCTTCAAGTTATAATTTGAAATAATAATTTGAATTTAACAAATCTAAGTTCTGTAATTCACTATTACAAGTTCAGATCTTCAAGTTATAATTTACAATAATAATTAGAAGCTATCAATTTTAAGTTCTGTATTTGACAATTACAAGTTCAGATCTTCAAGTTATTATTTGCAATAATAATTAGAAGATATCAATTTTAAGTTCTGTATTTGACAATTACAAGTTCAGATCTTCAAGTTATAATTTACAATAATAATTAGAAGCTATCAATTTTAAGTTCTGTATTTGACAATTACAAGTTCAGATGTTTAAGTTATAATTTGCAATAATAATTAGAAGCTATCAATTTTAAGTTCTGTATTTGACAATTACTAGTTCTGATCTTCAAGTTATAATTTGAAATAATAATTTGAATTTAACAAATCTAAGTTCTGTAATTCACTATTACAAGTTCAGATCTTCAAGTTATAATTTACAATAATAATTAGAAGCTATCAATTTTAAGTTCTGTATTTGACAATTACAAGTTCAGATCTTCAAGTTATAATTTGCACTAATAATTTGTATTTAACAATTAGATGTTCTGTATTTGACAATTACAAGTTCAGATCTTCAAGTTATAATTTGCAATAATAATTAGAAGCTATTAATTTTAAGTTCTGTATTTGACAATTACAAGTTCAGATCTTCAAGTTATAATTTGAAATAATAATTAGAAGCTATCAATTTTATGTTCTGTATTTGACAATTACAAGTTCAGATCTTCAAGTTATAATTTGCAATAATAATTAGAAGCTATCAATTTTAAGTGCTGTATTTGACAATTACTAGTTCAGATCTTCAAGTTATAATTTGCACTAATAATTTGTATTTAACAATTAGAAGTTCTGTATTTGACAATTACAAGTTCAGATCTTCAAGTTATAATTTTCACTAATAATTTGTATTTAACAATTAGAAGTTCTGTATTTGACTATTACAAGTTCAGATCTTCAAATTATTATGTGCAATCTTAGTTTGAATTTAACCATTCGAAGTTCTGTATTTACCTATTACAGGTTCAGATCTTCAAGTAATAATTTGCACTAATAATTTGTATTTAACAATTCGAAGTTCTGTATTTGACTATTGCAAGTTCAGATCTTCAAGTTATAATTTGAATTATAATTATAAGCTATCAATTTTAAGTTCTGTATTTGACAATTACAAGTACAGATCTTCAAATTATTATTTGCAATAATAATTAGAAGCTATCAATTTTAAGTTCTGCATTTGACAATTACAAGTTCAGATCTTCAAGTTATTATTTGCAATAATAATTAGAAGCTATTAATTTTAAGTTCTGTATTTGACAATTACAAGTTCAGATCTTCAAGTTATAATTTGAAATAATAATTAGAAGCTATCAATTTTAAGTTCTGTATTTGACAATTACAAGTTCAGATCTTCAAGTTATAATTTGCAATAATAATTAGAAGCTATCAATTTTAAGTTCTGTATTTGACAATTACTAGTTCAGATCTTCAAGTTATAATTAGAAATAATAATTAGAATTTGACAAATCTAAGTTCTGTAATTCACTATTACAAGTTCAGATCTTCAAGTTATAATTTACAATAATAATTAGAAGCTTTCAATTTTAAGTTCTGTATTTGACAATTACAAGTTCAGATCTACAAGTTATAATTTGCACTAATAATTTGTATTTAACAATTAGAAGTTCTGTATTTGACAATTACAAGTTCAGATCTTCAAGTTATAATTTGAAATAATAATTAGAAGCTATCAATTTTAAGTTCTGTATTTGACAATTACTAGTTCAGATCTACAAGTTATAATTTGAAATAATAATTTGAATTTAACAAATCTAAGTTCTGTAATTCACTATTACAAGTTCAGATCTTCAAGTTATAATTTACAATAATAATTAGAAGTTATCAATTTTAAGTTCTGCATTTGACAATTACAAGTTCAGATCTTCAAGTTATAATTTGCAATAATAATTAGAAGCTATCAATTTTATGTTCTGTATTTTACAATTACTAGTTCAGATCTTCAAGTTATAATTTGAAATAATAATTAGAAGCTATCAATTTTAAGTTCTGTATTTGACAATTACTAGTTCAGATCTTCAAGTTATAATTTGAAATAATAATTTGAATTTAACAAATCTAAGTTCTGTAATTCACTATTACAAGTTCAGATCTTCAAGTTATAATTTACAATAATAATTAGAAGTTATCAATTTTAAGTTCTGCATTTGACAATTACAAGTTCAGATCTTCAAGTTATAATTTGCAATAATAATTAGAAGCTATCAATTTTAAGTTCTGTATTTTACAATTACTAGTTCAGATCTTCAAGTTATAATTTGAAATAATAATTTGAATTTAACAAATCTAAGTTCTGTAATTCACTATTACAAGTTCAGATCTTCAAGTTATAATTTACAATAATAATTAGAAGCTATCAATTTTAAGTTCTGTATTTGACAATTACGAGTTCAGATCTTCAAGTTATAATTTGCACTAATAATTTGTATTTAACAATTAGAAGTTCTGTATGTGACAATTACAAGTTCGGATCTTCAAGTTATAATTTGCAATAATAATTAGAAGCTATTAATTTTAAGTTCTGTATTTGACAATTACAAGTTCAGATCTTCTAGTTATAATTTGAAATAATAATTAGAAGCTATCAATTTTATGTTCTGTATTTGACAATTACAAGTTCAGATCTTCAAGTTATAATTTGCAATAATAATTGAAGCTATCAATTTTAAGTGCTGTATTTGACAATTACTAGTTCAGATCTTCAAGTTATAATTTGCACTAATAATTTGTATTTAACAATTAGAAGTTCTGTATTTGACAATTACAAGTTCAGATCTTCAAGTTATAATTTTCACTAATAATTTGTATTTAACAATTAGAAGTTCTGTATTTGACTATTACAAGTTCAGATCTTCAAATTATTATGTGCAATCTTATTTTGAATTTAACCATTCGAAGTTCTGTATTTACCTATTACAGGTTCAGATCTTCAAGTAATAATTTGCACTAATAATTTGTATTTAACAATTCGAAGTTCTGTATTTGACTATTACAAGTTCAGATCTTCAAGTTATAATTTGAATTATAATTATAAGCTATCAATTTTAAGTTCTGTATTTGACAATTACAAGTACAGATCTTCAAATTATTATTATCAATAATAATTAGAAGCTATCAATTTTAAGTTCTGCATTTGACAATTACAAGTTCAGATCTTCAAGTTATTATTTGCAATAATAATTAGAAGCTATTAATTTTAAGTTCTGTATTTGACAATTACAAGTTCAGATCTTCAAGTTATAATTTGAAATAATAATTAGAAGCTATCAATTTTAAGTTCTGTATTTGACAATTACAAGTTCAGATCTTCAAGTTATAATTTGCAATAATAATTAGAAGCTATCAATTTTAAGTTCTGTATTTGACAATTACTAGTTCAGATCTTCAAGTTATAATTAGAAATAATAATTAGAATTTGACAAATCTAAGTTCTGTAATTCACTATTACAAGTTCAGATCTTCAAGTTATAATTTACAATAATAATTAGAAGCTTTCAATTTTAAGTTCTGTATTTGACAATTACAAGTTCAGATCTACAAGTTATAATTTGCACTAATAATTTGTATTTAACAATTAGAAGTTCTGTATTTGACAATTACAAGTTCAGATCTTCAAGTTATAATTTGAAATAATAATTAGAAGCTATCAATTTTAAGTTCTGTATTTGACAATTACTAGTTCAGATCTTCAAGTTATAATTTGAAATAATAATTTGAATTTAACAAATCTAAGTTCTGTAATTCACTATTACAAGTTCAGATCTTCAAGTTATAATTTACAATAATAATTAGAAGTTATCAATTTTAAGTTCTGCATTTGACAATTACAAGTTCAGATCTTCAAGTTATAATTTGCAATAATAATTAGAAGCTATCAATTTTAAGTTCTGTATTTTACAATTACTAGTTCAGATCTTCAAGTTATAATTTGAAATAATAATTTGAATTTAACAAATCTAAGTTCTGTAATTCACTATTACAAGTTCAGATCTTCAAGTTATAATTTACAATAATAATTAGAAGCTATCAATTTTAAGTTCTGTATTTGACAATTACAAGTTCAGATCTTCAAGTTATTATTTGCAATAATAATTAGAAGATATCAATTTTAAGTTCTGTATTTGACAATTACAAGTTCAGATCTTCAAGTTATAATTTGAAATAATAATTAGAAGCTATCAATTTTAAGTTCTGTATTTGACAATTACAAGTTCAGATCTTCAAGTTATAATTTGCAATAATAATTAGAAGCTATCAATTTTAAGTTCTGTATTTGACAATTACTAGTTCAGATCTTCAAGTTATAATTAGAAATAATAATTAGAATTTGACAAATCTAAGTTCTGTAATTCACTATTACAAGTTCAGATCTTCAAGTTATAATTTACAATAATAATTAGAAGCTTTCAATTTTAAGTTCTGTATTTGACAATTACAAGTTCAGATCTACAAGTTATAATTTGCACTAATAATTTGTATTTAACAATTAGAAGTTCTGTATTTGACAATTACAAGTTCAGATCTTCAAGTTATAATTTGAAATAATAATTAGAAGCTATCAATTTTAAGTTCTGTATTTGACAATTACTAGTTCAGATCTTCAAGTTATAATTTGAAATAATAATTTGAATTTAACAAATCTAAGTTCTGTAATTCACTATTACAAGTTCAGATCTTCAAGTTATAATTTACAATAATAATTAGAAGTTATCAATTTTAAGTTCTGCATATGACAATTACAAGTTCAGATCTTCAAGTTATAATTTGCAATAATAATTAGAAGCTATCAATTTTAAGTTCTGTATTTTACAATTACTAGTTCAGATCTTCAAGATATAATTTGAAATAATAATTTGAATTTAACAAATCTAAGTTCTGTAATTCACTATTACAAGTTCAGATCTTCAAGTTATAATTTACAATAATAATTAGAAGCTATCAATTTTAAGTTCTGTATTTGACAATTACAAGTTCAGATCTTCAAGTTATTATTTGCAATAATAATTAGAAGATATCAATTTTAAGTTCTGTATTTGACAATTACAAGTTCAGATCTTCAAGTTATAATTTACAATAATAATTAGAAGCTATCAATTTTAAGTTCTGTATTTGACAATTACAAGTTCAGATGTTCAAGTTATAATTTGCAATAATAATTAGAAGCTATCAATTTTAAGTTCTGTATTTGACAATTACTAGTTCTGATCTTCAAGTTATAATTTGAAATAATAATTTGAATTTAACAAATCTAAGTTCTGTAATTCACTATTACAAGTTCAGATCTTCAAGTTATAATTTACAATAATAATTAGAAGCTATCAATTTTAAGTTCTGTATTTGACAATTACAAGTTCAGATCTTCAAGTTATAATTTGCACTAATAATTTGTATTTAACAATTAGATGTTCTGTATTTGACAATTACAAGTTCAGATCTTCAAGTTATAATTTGCAATAATAATTAGAAGCTATTAATTTTAAGTTCTGTATTTGACAATTACAAGTTCAGATCTTCAAGTTATAATTTGAAATAATAATTAGAAGCTATCAATTTTATGTTCTGTATTTGACAATTACAAGTTCAGATCTTCAAGTTATAATTTGCAATAATAATTAGAAGCTATCAATTTTAAGTGCTGTATTTGACAATTACTAGTTCAGATCTTCAAGTTATAATTTGCACTAATAATTTGTATTTAACAATTAGAAGTTCTGTATTTGACAATTACAAGTTCAGATCTTCAAGTTATAATTTTCACTAATAATTTGTATTTAACAATTAGAAGTTCTGTATTTGACTATTACAAGTTCAGATCTTCAAATTATTATGTGCAATCTTAGTTTGAATTTAACCATTCGAAGTTCTGTATTTACCTATTACAGGTTCAGATCTTCAAGTAATAATTTGCACTAATAATTTGTATTTAACAATTCGAAGTTCTGTATTTGACTATTACAAGTTCAGATCTTCAAGTTATAATTTGAATTATAATTATAAGCTATCAATTTTAAGTTCTGTATTTGACAATTACAAGTACAGATCTTCAAATTATTATTTGCAATAATAATTAGAAGCTATCAATTTTAAGTTCTGCATTTGACAATTACAAGTTCAGATCTTCAAGTTATTATTTGCAATAATAATTAGAAGCTATTAATTTTAAGTTCTATATTTGACAATTACATGTTCAGATCTTCAAGTTATAATTTGAAATAATAATTAGAAGCTATCAATTTTAAGTTCTGTATTTGACAATTACAAGTTCAGATCTTCAAGTTATAATTTGCAATAATAATTAGAAGCTATCAATTTTAAGTTCTGTATTTGACAATTACTAGTTCAGATCTTCAAGTTATAATTAGAAATAATAATTAGAATTTGACAAAACTAAGTTCTGTAATTCACTATTACAAGTTCAGATCTTCAAGTTATAATTTACAATAATAATTAGAAGCTTTCAATTTTAAGTTCTGTATTTGACAATTACAAGTTCAGATCTACAAGTTATAATTTGCACTAATAATTTGTATTTAACAATTAGAAGTTCTGTATTTGACAATTACAAGTTCAGATCTTCAAGTTATAATTTGAAATAATAATTAGAAGCTATCACTTATAAGTTATGTATTTGACAATTACTAGTTCAGATCTTCAAGTTATAATTTGAAATAATAATTTGAATTTAACAAATCTAAGTTCTGTAATTCACTATTACAAGTTCAGATCTTCAAGTTATAATTTACAATAATAATTAGAAGTTATCAATTTTAAGTTCTGCATTTGACAATTACAAGTTCAGATCTTCAAGTTATAATTTGCAATAATAATTAGAAGCTATCAATTTTAAGTTCTGTATTTTACAATTACTAGTTCAGATCTTCAAGTTATAATTTGAAATAATAATTTGAATTTAACAAATCTAAGTTCTGTAATTCACTATTACAAGTTCAGATCTTCAAGTTATAATTTACAATAATAATTAGAAGCTATCAATTTTAAGTTCTGTATTTGACAATTACAAGTTCAGATCTTCAAGTTATTATTTGCAATAATAATTAGAAGATATCAATTTTAAGTTCTGTATTTGACAATTACAAGTTCAGATCTTCAAGTTATAATTTACAATAATAATTAGAAGCTATCAATTTTAAGTTCTGTATTTGACAATTACAAGTTCAGATGTTCAAGTTATAATTTGCAATAATAATTAGAAGCTATCAATTTTAAGTTCTGTATTTGACAATTACTAGTTCTGATCTTCAAGTTATAATTTGAAATAATAATTTGAATTTAACAAATCTAAGTTCTGTAATTCACTATTACAAGTTCAGATCTTCAAGTTATAATTTACAATAATAATTAGAAGCTATCAATTTTAAGTTCTGTATTTGACAATTACAAGTTCAGATCTTCAAGTTATAATTTGCACTAATAATTTGTATTTAACAATTAGATGTTCTGTATTTGACAATTACAAGTTCAGATCTTCAAGTTATAATTTGCAATAATAATTAGAAGCTATTAATTTTAAGTTCTGTATTTGACAATTACAAGTTCAGATCTTCAAGTTATAATTTGAAATAATAATTAGAAGCTATCAATTTTATGTTCTGTATTTGACAATTACAAGTTCAGATCTTCAAGTTATAATTTGCAATAATAATTAGAAGCTATCAATTTTAAGTGCTGTATTTGACAATTACTAGTTCAGATCTTCAAGTTATAATTTGCACTAATAATTTGTATTTAACAATTAGAAGTTCTGTATTTGACAATTACAAGTTCAGATCTTCAAGTTATAATTTTCACTAATAATTTGTATTTAACAATTAGAAGTTCTGTATTTGACTATTACAAGTTCAGATCTTCAAATTATTATGTGCAATCTTAGTTTGAATTTAACCATTCGAAGTTCTGTATTTACCTATTACAGGTTCAGATCTTCAAGTAATAATTTGCACTAATAATTTGTATTTAACAATTCGAAGTTCTGTATTTGACTATTACAAGTTCAGATCTTCAAGTTATAATTTGAATTATAATTATAAGCTATCAATTTTAAGTTCTGTATTTGACAATTACAAGTACAGATCTTCAAATTATTATTTGCAATAATAATTAGAAGCTATCAATTTTAAGTTCTGCATTTGACAATTACAAGTTCAGATCTTCAAGTTATTATTTGCAATAATAATTAGAAGCTATTAATTTTAAGTTCTGTATTTGACAATTACAAGTTCAGATCTTCAAGTTATAATTTGAAATAATAATTAGAAGCTATCAATTTTAAGTTCTGTATTTGACAATTACAAGTTCAGATCTTCAAGTTATAATTTGCAATAATAATTAGAAGCTATCAATTTTAAGTTCTGTATTTGACAATTACTAGTTCAGATCTTCAAGTTATAATTAGAAATAATAATTAGAATTTGACAAATCTAAGTTCTGTAATTCACTATTACAAGTTCAGATCTTCAAGTTATAATTTACAATAATAATTAGAAGTTATCAATTTTAAGTTCTGCATTTGACAATTACAAGTTCAGATCTTCAAGTTATAATTTGCAATAATAATTAGAAGCTATCAATTTTAAGTTCTGTATTTTACAATTACTAGTTCAGATCTTCAAGTTATAATTTGAAATAATAATTTGAATTTAACAAATCTAAGTTCTGTAATTCACTATTACAAGTTCAGATCTTCAAGTTATAATTTACAATAATAATTAGAAGCTATCAATTTTAAGTTCTGTATTTGACAATTACGAGTTCAGATCTTCAAGTTATAATTTGCACTAATAATTTGTATTTAACAATTAGAAGTTCTGTATTTGACAATTACAAGTTCAGATCTTCAAGTTATAATTTGAAATAATAATTAGAAGCTATCAATTTTAAGTTCTGTATTTGACAATTACTAGTTCAGATCTTCAAGTTATAATTTACAATAATAATTAGAAGCTATCAATTTTAAGTTCTGTATTTGACAATTACAAGTTCAGATGTTCAAGTTATAATTTGCAATAATAATTAGAAGCTATCAATTTTAAGTTCTGTATTTGACAATTACTAGTTCTGATCTTCAAGTTATAATTTGAAATAATAATTTGAATTTAACAAATCTAAGTTCTGTAATTCACTATTACAAGTTCAGATCTTCAAGTTATAATTTACAATAATAATTAGAAGCTATCAATTTTAAGTTCTGTATTTGACAATTACAAGTTCAGATCTTCAAGTTATAATTTGCACTAATAATTTGTATTTAACAATTAGATGTTCTGTATTTGACAATTACAAGTTCAGATCTTCAAGTTATAATTTGCAATAATAATTAGAAGCTATTAATTTTAAGTTCTGTATTTGACAATTACAAGTTCAGATCTTCAAGTTATAATTTGAAATAATAATTAGAAGCTATCAATTTTATGTTCTGTATTTGACAATTACAAGTTCAGATCTTCAAGTTATAATTTGCAATAATAATTAGAAGCTATCAATTTTAAGTGCTGTATTTGACAATTACTAGTTCAGATCTTCAAGTTATAATTTGCACTAATAATTTGTATTTAACAATTAGAAGTTCTGTATTTGACAATTACAAGTTCAGATCTTCAAGTTATAATTTTCACTAATAATTTGTATTTAACAATTAGAAGTTCTGTATTTGACTATTACAAGTTCAGATCTTCAAATTATTATGTGCAATCTTAGTTTGAATTTAACCATTCGAAGTTCTGTATTTACCTATTACAGGTTCAGATCTTCAAGTAATAATTTGCACTAATAATTTGTATTTAACAATTCGAAGTTCTGTATTTGACTATTACAAGTTCAGATCTTCAAGTTATAATTTGAATTATAATTATAAGCTATCAATTTTAAGTTCTGTATTTGACAATTACAAGTTCAGATCTTCAAGTTATAATTTGAAATAATAATTAGAAGCTATCAATTTTAAGTTCTGTATTTGACAATTACAAGTTCAGATCTTCAAGTTATAATTTGCAATAATAATTAGAAGCTATCAATTTTAAGTTCTGTATTTGACAATTACTAGTTCAGATCTTCAAGTTATAATTAGAAATAATAATTAGAATTTGACAAATCTAAGTTCTGTAATTCACTATTACAAGTTCAGATCTTCAAGTTATAATTTACAATAATAATTAGAAGTTATCAATTTTAAGTTCTGCATTTGACAATTACAAGTTCAGATCTTCAAGTTATAATTTGCAATAATAATTAGAAGCTATCAATTTTAAGTTCTGTATTTTACAATTACTAGTTCAGATCTTCAAGTTATAATTTGAAATAATAATTTGAATTTAACAAATCTAAGTTCTGTAATTCACTATTACAAGTTCAGATCTTCAAGTTATAATTTACAATAATAATTAGAAGCTATCAATTTTAAGTTCTGTATTTGACAATTACGAGTTCAGATCTTCAAGTTATAATTTGCACTAATAATTTGTATTTAACAATTAGAAGTTCTGTATTTGACAATTACAAGTTCAGATCTTCAAGTTATAATTTGAAATAATAATTAGAAGCTATCAATTTTAAGTTCTGTATTTGACAATTACTAGTTCAGATCTTCAAGTTATAATTTGAAATAATAATTTGAATTTAACAAATCTAAGTTCTGTAATTCACTATTACAAGTTCAGATCTTCAAGTTATAATTTACAATAATAATTAGAAGTTATCAATTTTAAGTTCTGCATTTGACAATTACAAGTTCAGATCTTCAAGTTATAATTTGCAATAATAATTAGAAGCTATCAATTTTAAGTTCTGTATTTGACAATTACGAGTTCAGATCTTCAAGTTATAATTTGCACTAATAATTTGTATTTAACAATTAGAAGTTCTGTATGTGACAATTACAAGTTCGGATCTTCAAGTTATAATTTGCAATAATAATTAGAAGCTATTAATTTTAAGTTCTGTATTTGACAATTACAAGTTCAGATCTTCTAGTTATAATTTGAAATAATAATTAGAAGCTATCAATTTTATGTTCTGTATTTGACAATTACAAGTTCAGATCTTCAAGTTATAATTTGCAATAATAATTGAAGCTATCAATTTTAAGTGCTGTATTTGACAATTACTAGTTCAGATCTTCAAGTTATAATTTGCACTAATAATTTGTATTTAACAATTAAAAGTTCTGTATTTGACAATTACAAGTTCAGATCTTCAAGTTATAATTTTCACTAATAATTTGTATTTAACAATTCGAAGTTCTGTATTTGACTATTACAAGTTCAGATCTTCAAGTTATAATTTGAATTATAATTATAAGCTATCAATTTTAAGTTCTGTATTTGACAATTACAAGTACAGATCTTCAAATTATTATTTTCAATAATAATTAGAAGCTATCAATTTTAAGTTCTGCATTTGACAATTACAAGTTCAGATCTTCAAGTTATTATTTGCAATAATAATTAGAAGCTATTAATTTTAAGTTCTGTATTTGACAATTACAAGTTCAGATCTTCAAGTTATAATTTGAAATAATAATTAGAAGCTATCAATTTTAAGTTCTGTATTTGACAATTACAAGTTCAGATCTTCAAGTTATAATTTGCAATAATAATTAGAAGCTATCAATTTTAAGTTCTGTATTTGACAATTACTAGTTCAGATCTTCAAGTTATAATTAGAAATAATAATTAGAATTTGACAAATCTAAGTTCTGTAATTCACTATTACAAGTTCAGATCTTCAAGTTATAATTTACAATAATAATTAGAAGCTTTCAATTTTAAGTTCTGTATTTGACAATTACAAGTTCAGATCTACAAGTTATAATTTGCACTAATAATTTGTATTTAACAATTAGAAGTTCTGTATTTGACAATTACAAGTTCAGATCTTCAAGTTATAATTTGAAATAATAATTAGAAGCTATCAATTTTAAGTTCTGTATTTGACAATTACTAGTTCAGATCTTCAAGTTATAATTTGAAATAATAATTTGAATTTAACAAATCTAAGTTCTGTAATTCACTATTACAAGTTCAGATCTTCAAGTTATAATTTACAATAATAATTAGAAGTTATCAATTTTAAGTTCTGCATTTGACAATTACAAGTTCAGATCTTCAAGTTATAATTTGCAATAATAATTAGAAGCTATCAATTTTAAGTTCTGTATTTTACAATTACTAGTTCAGATCTTCAAGTTATAATTTGAAATAATAATTTGAATTTAACAAATCTAAGTTCTGTAATTCACTATTACAAGTTCAGATCTTCAAGTTATAATTTACAATAATAATTAGAAGCTATCAATTTTAAGTTCTGTATTTGACAATTACAAGTTCAGATCTTCAAGTTATTATTTGCAATAATAATTAGAAGATATCAATTTTAAGTTCTGTATTTAACAATTTCAAGTTCAGATCTTCAAGTTATAATTTACAATAATAATTAGAAGCTATCAATTTTAAGTTCTGTATTTGACAATTACAAGTTCAGATGTTCAAGTTATAATTTGCAATAATAATTAGAAGCTATCAATTTTAAGTTCTGTATTTGACAATTACTAGTTCAGATCTTCAAGTTATAATTTACAATAATAATTAGAAGTTATCAATTTTAAGTTCTGCATTTGACAATTACAAGTTCAGATCTTCAAGTTATAATTTGCAATAATAATTAGAAGCTATCAATTTTAAGTTCTGTATTTTACAATTACTAGTTCAGATCTTCAAGTTATAATTTGAAATAATAATTTGAATTTAACAAATCTAAGTTCTGTAATTCACTATTACAAGTTCAGATCTTCAAGTTATAATTTACAATAATAATTAGAAGCTATCAATTTTAAGTTCTGTATTTGACAATTACGAGTTCAGATCTTCAAGTTATAATTTGCACTAATAATTTGTATTTAACAATTAGAAGTTCTGTATTTGACAATTACAAGTTCAGATCTTCAAGTTATAATTTGAAATAATAATTAGAAGCTATCAATTTTATGTTCTGTATTTGGCAATTACAAGTTCAGATCTTCAAGTTATAATTTGCAATAATAATTAGAAGCTATCAATTTTAAGTGCTGTATTTGACAATTACCAGTTCAGATCTTCAAGTTATAATTTGCACTAATAATTTGTATTTAACAATTAGAAGTTCTGTATTTGACAATTACAAGTTCAGATCTTCAAGTTATAATTTTCACTAATAATTTGTATTTAACAATTAGAAGTTCTGTATTTGACTATTACAAGTTCAGATCTTCTAATTATTATGTGCAATCTTAGTTACAACTTCATTCGAAGTTCTGTATTTACCTATTACAGGTTCAGATCTTCAAGTAATAATTTGCACTAATAATTTGTATTTAACAATTCGAAGTTCTGTATTTGACAATTACAAGTTCAGATCTTCAAGTTATAATTTGCAATAATAATTAGAAGCTATCAATTTTAAGTTCTGTATTTGACAATTACTAGTTCAGATCTTCAAGTTATAATTAGAAATAATAATTAGAATTTGACAAATCTAAGTTCTGTAATTCACTATTACAAGTTCAGATCTTCAAGTTATAATTTACAATAATAATTAGAAGCTTTCAATTTTAAGTTCTGTATTTGACAATTACAAGTTCAGATCTACAAGTTATAATTTGCACTAATAATTTGTATTTAACAATTAGAAGTTCTGTATTTGACAATTACAAGTTCAGATCTTCAAGTTATAATTTGAAATAATAATTAGAAGCTATCAATTTTAAGTTCTGTATTTGACAATTACTAGTTCAGATCTACAAGTTATAATTTGAAATAATAATTTGAATTTAACAAATCTAAGTTCTGTAATTCACTATTACAAGTTCAGATCTTCAAGTTATAATTTACAATAATAATTAGAAGTTATCAATTTTAAGTTCTGCATTTGACAATTACAAGTTCAGATCTTCAAGTTATAATTTTCACTAATAATTTGTATTTAACAATTAGAAGTTCTGTATTTGACTATTACAAGTTCAGATCTTCAAATTATTATGTGCAATCTTATTTTGAATTTAACCATTCGAAGTTCTGTATTTACCTATTACAGGTTCAGATCTTCAAGTAATAATTTGCACTAATAATTTGTATTTAACAATTCGAAGTTCTGTATTTGACTATTACAAGTTCAGATCTTCAAGTTATAATTTGAATTATAATTATAAGCTATCAATTTTAAGTTCTGTATTTGACAATTACAAGTACAGATCTTCAAATTATTATTATCAATAATAATTAGAAGCTATCAATTTTAAGTTCTGCATTTGACAATTACAAGTTCAGATCTTCAAGTTATTATTTGCAATAATAATTAGAAGCTATTAATTTTAAGTTCTGTATTTGACAATTACAAGTTCAGATCTTCAAGTTATAATTTGAAATAATAATTAGAAGCTATCAATTTTAAGTTCTGTATTTGACAATTACAAGTTCAGATCTTCAAGTTATAATTTGCAATAATAATTAGAAGCTATCAATTTTAAGTTCTGTATTTGACAATTACTAGTTCAGATCTTCAAGTTATAATTAGAAATAATAATTAGAATTTGACAAATCTAAGTTCTGTAATTCACTATTACAAGTTCAGATCTTCAAGTTATAATTTACAATAATAATTAGAAGCTTTCAATTTTAAGTTCTGTATTTGACAATTACAAGTTCAGATCTACAAGTTATAATTTGCACTAATAATTTGTATTTAACAATTAGAAGTTCTGTATTTGACAATTACAAGTTCAGATCTTCAAGTTATAATTTGAAATAATAATTAGAAGCTATCAATTTTAAGTTCTGTATTTGACAATTACTAGTTCAGATCTTCAAGTTATAATTTGAAATAATAATTTGAATTTAACAAATCTAAGTTCTGTAATTCACTATTACAAGTTCAGATCTTCAAGTTATAATTTACAATAATAATTAGAAGTTATCAATTTTAAGTTCTGCATTTGACAATTACAAGTTCAGATCTTCAAGTTATAATTTGCAATAATAATTAGAAGCTATCAATTTTAAGTTCTGTATTTTACAATTACTAGTTCAGATCTTCAAGTTATAATTTGAAATAATAATTTGAATTTAACAAATCTAAGTTCTGTAATTCACTATTACAAGTTCAGATCTTCAAGTTATAATTTACAATAATAATTAGAAGCTATCAATTTTAAGTTCTGTATTTGACAATTACAAGTTCAGATCTTCAAGTTATTA
Organism: Cantharis lateralis; assembly: GCA_963170105.1. Lineage (NCBI taxonomy): Eukaryota > Metazoa > Arthropoda > Insecta > Coleoptera > Cantharidae > Cantharis > Cantharis lateralis. The sequence goes on along the minus strand of OY720625.1, from coordinate 31,476,648 downwards.
TTTGCAATAATAATTAGAAGATATCAATTTTAAGTTCTGTATTTGACAATTACAAGTTCAGATCTTCAAGTTATAATTTGAAATAATAATTAGAAGCTATCAATTTTAAGTTCTGTATTTGACAATTACAAGTTCAGATCTTCAAGTTATAATTTGCAATAATAATTAGAAGCTATCAATTTTAAGTTCTGTATTTGACAATTACTAGTTCAGATCTTCAAGTTATAATTAGAAATAATAATTAGAATTTGACAAATCTAAGTTCTGTAATTCACTATTACAAGTTCAGATCTTCAAGTTATAATTTACAATAATAATTAGAAGCTTTCAATTTTAAGTTCTGTATTTGACAATTACAAGTTCAGATCTACAAGTTATAATTTGCACTAATAATTTGTATTTAACAATTAGAAGTTCTGTATTTGACAATTACAAGTTCAGATCTTCAAGTTATAATTTGAAATAATAATTAGAAGCTATCAATTTTAAGTTCTGTATTTGACAATTACTAGTTCAGATCTTCAAGTTATAATTTGAAATAATAATTTGAATTTAACAAATCTAAGTTCTGTAATTCACTATTACAAGTTCAGATCTTCAAGTTATAATTTACAATAATAATTAGAAGTTATCAATTTTAAGTTCTGCATATGACAATTACAAGTTCAGATCTTCAAGTTATAATTTGCAATAATAATTAGAAGCTATCAATTTTAAGTTCTGTATTTTACAATTACTAGTTCAGATCTTCAAGTTATAATTTGAAATAATAATTTGAATTTAACAAATCTAAGTTCTGTAATTCACTATTACAAGTTCAGATCTTCAAGTTATAATTTACAATAATAATTAGAAGCTATCAATTTTAAGTTCTGTATTTGACAATTACAAGTTCAGATCTTCAAGTTATTATTTGCAATAATAATTAGAAGATATCAATTTTAAGTTCTGTATTTGACAATTACAAGTTCAGATCTTCAAGTTATAATTTACAATAATAATTAGAAGCTATCAATTTTAAGTTCTGTATTTGACAATTACAAGTTCAGATGTTCAAGTTATAATTTGCAATAATAATTAGAAGCTATCAATTTTAAGTTCTGTATTTGACAATTACTAGTTCTGATCTTCAAGTTATAATTTGAAATAATAATTTGAATTTAACAAATCTAAGTTCTGTAATTCACTATTACAAGTTCAGATCTTCAAGTTATAATTTACAATAATAATTAGAAGCTATCAATTTTAAGTTCTGTATTTGACAATTACAAGTTCAGATCTTCAAGTTATAATTTGCACTAATAATTTGTATTTAACAATTAGATGTTCTGTATTTGACAATTACAAGTTCAGATCTTCAAGTTATAATTTGCAATAATAATTAGAAGCTATTAATTTTAAGTTCTGTATTTGACAATTACAAGTTCAGATCTTCAAGTTATAATTTGAAATAATAATTAGAAGCTATCAATTTTATGTTCTGTATTTGACAATTACAAGTTCAGATCTTCAAGTTATAATTTGCAATAATAATTAGAAGCTATCAATTTTAAGTGCTGTATTTGACAATTACTAGTTCAGATCTTCAAGTTATAATTTGCACTAATAATTTGTATTTAACAATTAGAAGTTCTGTATTTGACAATTACAAGTTCAGATCTTCAAGTTATAATTTTCACTAATAATTTGTATTTAACAATTAGAAGTTCTGTATTTGACTATTACAAGTTCAGATCTTCAAATTATTATGTGCAATCTTAGTTTGAATTTAACCATTCGAAGTTCTGTATTTACCTATTACAGGTTCAGATCTTCAAGTAATAATTTGCACTAATAATTTGTATTTAACAATTCGAAGTTCTGTATTTGACTATTACAAGTTCAGAACTTCAAGTTATAATTTGAATTATAATTATAAGCTATCAATTTTAAGTTCTGTATTTGACAATTACAAGTACAGATCTTCAAATTATTATTTGCAATAATAATTAGAAGCTATCAATTTTAAGTTCTGCATTTGACAATTACAAGTTCAGATCTTCAAGTTATTATTTGCAATAATAATTAGAAGCTATTAATTTTAAGTTCTATATTTGACAATTACATGTTCAGATCTTCAAGTTATAATTTGAAATAATAATTAGAAGCTATCAATTTTAAGTTCTGTATTTGACAATTACAAGTTCAGATCTTCAAGTTATAATTTGCAATAATAATTAGAAGCTATCAATTTTAAGTTCTGTATTTGACAATTACTAGTTCAGATCTTCAAGTTATAATTAGAAATAATAATTAGAATTTGACAAAACTAAGTTCTGTAATTCACTATTACAAGTTCAGATCTTCAAGTTATAATTTACAATAATAATTAGAAGCTTTCAATTTTAAGTTCTGTATTTGACAATTACAAGTTCAGATCTACAAGTTATAATTTGCACTAATAATTTGTATTTAACAATTAGAAGTTCTGTATTTGACAATTACAAGTTCAGATCTTCAAGTTATAATTTGAAATAATAATTAGAAGCTATCACTTTTAAGTTCTGTATTTGACAATTACTAGTTCAGATCTTCAAGTTATAATTTGAAATAATAATTTGAATTTAACAAATCTAAGTTCTGTAATTCACTATTACAAGTTCAGATCTTCAAGTTATAATTTACAATAATAATTAGAAGTTATCAATTTTAAGTTCTGCATTTGACAATTACAAGTTCAGATCTTCAAGTTATAATTTGCAATAATAATTAGAAGCTATCAATTTTAAGTTCTGTATTTTACAATTACTAGTTCAGATCTTCAAGTTATAATTTGAAATAATAATTTGAATTTAACAAATCTAAGTTCTGTAATTCACTATTACAAGTTCAGATCTTCAAGTTATAATTTACAATAATAATTAGAAGTTATCAATTTTAAGTTCTGTATTTGACAATTACAAGTTCAGATCTTCAAGTTATTATTTGCAATAATAATTAGAAGATATCAATTTTAAGTTCTGTATTTGACAATTACAAGTTCAGATCTTCAAGTTATAATTTACAATAATAATTAGAAGCTATCAATTTTAAGTTCTGTATTTGACAATTACAAGTTCAGATGTTCAAGTTATAATTTGCAATAATAATTAGAAGCTATCAATTTTAAGTTCTGTATTTGACAATTACTAGTTCTGATCTTCAAGTTATAATTTGAAATAATAATTTGAATTTAACAAATCTAAGTTCTGTAATTCACTATTACAAGTTCAGATCTTCAAGTTATAATTTACAATAATAATTAGAAGCTATCAATTTTAAGTTCTGTATTTGACAATTACAAGTTCAGATCTTCAAGTTATAATTTGCACTAATAATTTGTATTTAACAATTAGATGTTCTGTATTTGACAATTACAAGTTCAGATCTTCAAGTTATAATTTGCAATAATAATTAGAAGCTATTAATTTTAAGTTCTGTATTTGACAATTACAAGTTCAGATCTTCAAGTTATAATTTGAAATAATAATTAGAAGCTATCAATTTTATGTTCTGTATTTGACAATTACAAGTTCAGATCTTCAAGTTATAATTTGCAATAATAATTAGAAGCTATCAATTTTAAGTGCTGTATTTGACAATTACTAGTTCAGATCTTCAAGTTATAATTTGCACTAATAATTTGTATTTAACAATTAGAAGTTCTGTATTTGACAATTACAAGTTCAGATCTTCAAGTTATAATTTTCACTAATAATTTGTATTTAACAATTAGAAGTTCTGTATTTGACTATTACAAGTTCAGATCTTCAAATTATTATGTGCAATCTTAGTTTGAATTTAACCATTCGAAGTTCTGTATTTACCTATTACAGGTTCAGATCTTCAAGTAATAATTTGCACTAATAATTTGTATTTAACAATTCGAAGTTCTGTATTTGACTATTACAAGTTCAGATCTTCAAGTTATAATTTGAATTATAATTATAAGCTATCAATTTTAAGTTCTGTATTTGACAATTACAAGTACAGATCTTCAAATTATTATTTGCAATAATAATTAGAAGCTATCAATTTTAAGTTCTGCATTTGACAATTACAAGTTCAGATCTTCAAGTTATTATTTGCAATAATAATTAGAAGCTATTAATTTTAAGTTCTGTATTTGACAATTACAAGTTCAGATCTTCAAGTTATAATTTGAAATAATAATTAGAAGCTATCAATTTTAAGTTCTGTATTTGACAATTACAAGTTCAGATCTTCAAGTTATAATTTGCAATAATAATTAGAAGCTATCAATTTTAAGTTCTGTATTTGACAATTACTAGTTCAGATCTTCAAGTTATAATTAGAAATAATAATTAGAATTTGACAAATCTAAGTTCTGTAATTCACTATTACAAGTTCAGATCTTCAAGTTATAATTTACAATAATAATTAGAAGCTTTCAATTTTAAGTTCTGTATTTGACAATTACAAGTTCAGATCTACAAGTTATAATTTGCACTAATAATTTGTATTTAACAATTAGAAGTTCTGTATTTGACAATTACAAGTTCAGATCTTCAAGTTATAATTTGAAATAATAATTAGAAGCTATCAATTTTAAGTTCTGTATTTGACAATTACTAGTTCAGATCTTCAAGTTATAATTTGAAATAATAATTTGAATTTAACAAATCTAAGTTCTGTAATTCACTATTACAAGTTCAGATCTTCAAGTTATAATTTACAATAATAATTAGAAGTTATCAATTTTAAGTTCTGCATTTGACAATTACAAGTTCAGATCTTCAAGTTATAATTTGCAATAATAATTAGAAGCTATCAATTTTAAGTTCTGTATTTTACAATTACTAGTTCAGATCTTCAAGTTATAATTTGAAATAATAATTTGAATTTAACAAATCTAAGTTCTGTAATTCACTATTACAAGTTCAGATCTTCAAGTTATAATTTACAATAATAATTAGAAGCTATCAATTTTAAGTTCTGTATTTGACAATTACAAGTTCAGATCTTCAAGTTATTATTTGCAATAATAATTAGTAGATATCAATTTTAAGTTCTGTATTTAACAATTTCAAGTTCAGATCTTCAAGTTATAATTTACAATAATAATTAGAAGCTATCAATTTTAAGTTCTGTATTTGACAATTACAAGTTCAGATGTTCAAGTTATAATTTGCAATAATAATTAGAAGCTATCAATTTTAAGTTCTGTATTTGACAATTACTAGTTCTGATCTTCAAGTTATAATTTGAAATAATAATTTGAATTTAACAAATCTAAGTTCTGTAATTCACTATTACAAGTTCAGATCTTCAAGTTATAATTTACAATAATAATTAGAAGCTATCAATTTTAAGTTCTGTATTTGACAATTACAAGTTCAGATCTTCAAGTTATAATTTGCACTAATAATTTGTATTTAACAATTAGATGTTCTGTATTTGACAATTACAAGTTCAGATCTTCAAGTTATAATTTGCAATAATAATTAGAAGCTATTAATTTTCAGTTCTGTATTTGACAATTACAAGTTCAGATCTTCAAGTTATAATTTGAAATAATAATTAGAAGCTATCAATTTTATGTTCTGTATTTGGCAATTACAAGTTCAGATCTTCAAGTTATAATTTGCAATAATAATTAGAAGCTATCAATTTTAAGTGCTGTATTTGACAATTACCAGTTCAGATCTTCAAGTTATAATTTGCACTAATAATTTGTATTTAACAATTAGAAGTTCTGTATTTGACAATTACAAGTTCAGATCTTCAAGTTATAATTTTCACTAATAATTTGTATTTAACAATTAGAAGTTCTGTATTTGACTATTACAAGTTCAGATCTTCAAATTATTATGTGCAATCTTAGTTTGAATTTAACCATTCGAAGTTCTGTATTTACCTATTACAGGTTCAGATCTTCAAGTAATAATTTGCACTAATAATTTGTATTTAACAATTCGAAGTTCTGTATTTGACAATTACAAGTTCAGATCTTCAAGTTATAATTTGCAATAATAATTAGAAGCTATCAATTTTAAGTTCTGTATTTGACAATTACTAGTTCAGATCTTCAAGTTATAATTAGAAATAATAATTAGAATTTGACAAATCTAAGTTCTGTAATTCACTATTACAAGTTCAGATCTTCAAGTTATAATTTACAATAATAATTAGAAGCTTTCAATTTTAAGTTCTGTATTTGACAATTACAAGTTCAGATCTACAAGTTATAATTTGCACTAATAATTTGTATTTAACAATTAGAAGTTCTGTATTTGACAATTACAAGTTCAGATCTTCAAGTTATAATTTGAAATAATAATTAGAAGCTATCAATTTTAAGTTCTGTATTTGACAATTACTAGTTCAGATCTACAAGTTATAATTTGAAATAATAATTTGAATTTAACAAATCTAAGTTCTGTAATTCACTATTACAAGTTCAGATCTTCAAGTTATAATTTACAATAATAATTAGAAGTTATCAATTTTAAGTTCTGCATTTGACAATTACAAGTTCAGATCTTCAAGTTATAATTTGCAATAATAATTAGAAGCTATCAATTTTATGTTCTGTATTTTACAATTACTAGTTCAGATCTTCAAGTTATAATTTGAAATAATAATTAGAAGCTATCAATTTTAAGTTCTGTATTTGACAATTACTAGTTCAGATCTTCAAGTTATAATTTGAAATAATAATTTGAATTTAACAAATCTAAGTTCTGTAATTCACTATTACAAGTTCAGATCTTCAAGTTATAATTTACAATAATAATTAGAAGTTATCAATTTTAAGTTCTGCATTTGACAATTACAAGTTCAGATCTTCAAGTTATAATTTGCAATAATAATTAGAAGCTATCAATTTTAAGTTCTGTATTTTACAATTACTAGTTCAGATCTTCAAGTTATAATTTGAAATAATAATTTGAATTTAACAAATCTAAGTTCTGTAATTCACTATTACAAGTTCAGATCTTCAAGTTATAATTTACAATAATAATTAGAAGCTATCAATTTTAAGTTCTGTATTTGACAATTACGAGTTCAGATCTTCAAGTTATAATTTGCACTAATAATTTGTATTTAACAATTAGAAGTTCTGTATGTGACAATTACAAGTTCGGATCTTCAAGTTATAATTTGCAATAATAATTAGAAGCTATTAATTTTAAGTTCTGTATTTGACAATTACAAGTTCAGATCTTCTAGTTATAATTTGAAATAATAATTAGAAGCTATCAATTTTATGTTCTGTATTTGACAATTACAAGTTCAGATCTTCAAGTTATAATTTGCAATAATAATTGAAGCTATCAATTTTAAGTGCTGTATTTGACAATTACTAGTTCAGATCTTCAAGTTATAATTTGCACTAATAATTTGTATTTAACAATTAGAAGTTCTGTATTTGACAATTACAAGTTCAGATCTTCAAGTTATAATTTGAAATAATAATTAGAAGCTATCAATTTTAAGTTCTGTATTTGACAATTACTAGTTCAGATCTTCAAGTTATAATTTGAAATAATAATTTGAATTTAACAAATCTAAGTTCTGTAATTCACTATTACAAGTTCAGATCTTCAAGTTATAATTTACAATAATAATTAGAAGTTATCAATTTTAAGTTCTGCATTTGACAATTACAAGTTCAGATCTTCAAGTTATAATTTGCAATAATAATTAGAAGCTATCAATTTTAAGTTCTGTATTTGACAATTACGAGTTCAGATCTTCAAGTTATAATTTGCACTAATAATTTGTATTTAACAATTAGAAGTTCTGTATGTGACAATTACAAGTTCGGATCTTCAAGTTATAATTTGCAATAATAATTAGAAGCTATTAATTTTAAGTTCTGTATTTGACAATTACAAGTTCAGATCTTCTAGTTATAATTTGAAATAATAATTAGAAGCTATCAATTTTATGTTCTGTATTTGACAATTACAAGCTCAGATCTTCAAGTTATAATTTGCAATAATAATTGAAGCTATCAATTTTAAGTGCTGTATTTGACAATTACTAGTTCAGATCTTCAAGTTATAATTTGCACTAATAATTTGTATTTAACAATTAAAAGTTCTGTATTTGACAATTACAAGTTCAGATCTTCAAGTTATAATTTTCACTAATAATTTGTATTTAACAATTCGAAGTTCTGTATTTGACTATTACAAGTTCAGATCTTCAAGTTATAATTTGAATTATAATTATAAGCTATCAATTTTAAGTTCTGTATTTGACAATTACAAGTACAGATCTTCAAATTATTATTTTCAATAATAATTAGAAGCTATCAATTTTAAGTTCTGCATTTGACAATTACAAGTTCAGATCTTCAAGTTATTATTTGCAATAATAATTAGAAGCTATTAATTTTAAGTTCTGTATTTGACAATTACAAGTTCAGATCTTCAAGTTATAATTTGAAATAATAATTAGAAGCTATCAATTTTAAGTTCTGTATTTGACAATTACAAGTTCAGATCTTCAAGTTATAATTTGCAATAATAATTAGAAGCTATCAATTTTAAGTTCTGTATTTGACAATTACTAGTTCAGATCTTCAAGTTATAATTAGAAATAATAATTAGAATTTGACAAATCTAAGTTCTGTAATTCACTATTACAAGTTCAGATCTTCAAGTTATAATTTACAATAATAATTAGAAGCTTTCAATTTTAAGTTCTGTATTTGACAATTACAAGTTCAGATCTACAAGTTATAATTTGCACTAATAATTTGTATTTAACAATTAGAAGTTCTGTATTTGACAATTACAAGTTCAGATCTTCAAGTTATAATTTGAAATAATAATTAGAAGCTATCAATTTTAAGTTCTGTATTTGACAATTACTAGTTCAGATCTTCAAGTTATAATTTGAAATAATAATTTGAATTTAACAAATCTAAGTTCTGTAATTCACTATTACAAGTTCAGATCTTCAAGTTATAATTTACAATAATAATTAGAAGTTATCAATTTTAAGTTCTGCATTTGACAATTACAAGTTCAGATCTTCAAGTTATAATTTGCAATAATAATTAGAAGCTATCAATTTTAAGTTCTGTATTTTACAATTACTAGTTCAGATCTTCAAGTTATAATTTGAAATAATAATTTGAATTTAACAACTCTAAGTTCTGTAATTCACTATTACAAGTTCAGATCTTCAAGTTATAATTTACAATAATAATTAGAAGCTATCAATTTTAAGTTCTGTATTTGACAATTACAAGTTCAGATCTTCAAGTTATTATTTGCAATAATAATTAGAAGATATCAATTTTAAGTTCTGTATTTAACAATTTCAAGTTCAGATCTTCAAGTTATAATTTACAATAATAATTAGAAGCTATCAATTTTAAGTTCTGTATTTGACAATTACAAGTTCAGATGTTCAAGTTATAATTTGCAATAATAATTAGAAGCTATCAATTTTAAGTTCTGTATTTGACAATTACTAGTTATGATCTTCAAGTTATAATTTGAAATAATAATTTGAATTTAACAAATCTAAGTTCTGTAATTCACTATTACAAGTTCAGATCTTCAAGTTATAATTTACAATAATAATTAGAAGCTATCAATTTTAAGTTCTGTATTTGACAATTACAAGTTCAGATCTTCAAGTTATAATTTGCACTAATAATTTGTATTTAACAATTAGATGTTCTGTATTTGACAATTACAAGTTCAGATCTTCAAGTTATAATTTGCAATAATAATTAGAAGCTATTAATTTTCAGTTCTGTATTTGACAATTACAAGTTCAGATCTTCAAGTTATAATTTGAAATAATAATTGAAGCTATCAATTTTATGTTCTGTATTTGGCAATTACAAGTTCAGATCTTCAAGTTATAATTTGCAATAATAATTAGAAGCTATCAATTTTAAGTGCTGTATTTGACAATTACCAGTTCAGATCTTCAAGTTATAATTTGCACTAATAATTTGTATTTAACAATTAGAAGTTCTGTATTTGACAATTACAAGTTCAGATCTTCAAGTTATAATTTTCACTAATAATTTGTATTTAACAATTAGAAGTTCTGTATTTGACTATTACAAGTTCAGATCTTCAAATTATTATGTGCAATCTTAGTTTGAATTTAACCATTCGAAGTTCTGTATTTACCTATTACAGGTTCAGATCTTCAAGTAATAATTTGCACTAATAATTTGTATTTAACAATTCGAAGTTCTGTATTTGACAATTACAAGTTCAGATCTTCAAGTTATAATTTGCAATAATAATTAGAAGCTATCAATTTTAAGTTCTGTATTTGACAATTACTAGTTCAGATCTTCAAGTTATAATTAGAAATAATAATTAGAATTTGACAAATCTAAGTTCTGTAATTCACTATTACAAGTTCAGATCTTCAAGTTATAATTTACAATAATAATTAGAAGCTTTCAATTTTAAGTTCTGTATTTGACAATTACAAGTTCAGATCTACAAGTTATAATTTGCACTAATAATTTGTATTTAACAATTAGAAGTTCTGTATTTGACAATTACAAGTTCAGATCTTCAAGTTATAATTTGAAATAATAATTAGAAGCTATCAATTTTAAGTTCTGTATTTGACAATTACTAGTTCAGATCTACAAGTTATAATTTGAAATAATAATTTGAATTTAACAAATCTAAGTTCTGTAATTCACTATTACAAGTTCAGATCTTCAAGTTATAATTTACAATAATAATTAGAAGTTATCAATTTTAAGTTCTGCATTTGACAATTACAAGTTCAGATCTTCAAGTTATAATTTGCAATAATAATTAGAAGCTATCAATTTTATGTTCTGTATTTTACAATTACTAGTTCAGATCTTCAAGTTATAATTTGAAATAATAATTAGAAGCTATCAATTTTAAGTTCTGTATTTGACAATTACTAGTTCAGATCTTCAAGTTATAATTTGAAATAATAATTTGAATTTAACAAATCTAAGTTCTGTAATTCACTATTACAAGTTCAGATCTTCAAGTTATAATTTACAATAATAATTAGAAGTTATCAATTTTAAGTTCTGCATTTGACAATTACAAGTTCAGATCTTCAAGTTATAATTTGCAATAATAATTAGAAGCTATCAATTTTAAGTTCTGTATTTTACAATTACTAGTTCAGATCTTCAAGTTATAATTTGAAATAATAATTTGAATTTAACAAATCTAAGTTCTGTAATTCACTATTACAAGTTCAGATCTTCAAGTTATAATTTACAATAATAATTAGAAGCTATCAATTTTAAGTTCTGTATTTGACAATTACGAGTTCAGATCTTCAAGTTATAATTTGCACTAATAATTTGTATTTAACAATTAGAAGTTCTGTATGTGACAATTACAAGTTCGGATCTTCAAGTTATAATTTGCAATAATAATTAGAAGCTATTAATTTTAAGTTCTGTATTTGACAATTACAAGTTCAGATCTTCTAGTTATAATTTGAAATAATAATTAGAAGCTATCAATTTTATGTTCTGTATTTGACAATTACAAGTTCAGATCTTCAAGTTATAATTTGCAATAATAATTGAAGCTATCAATTTTAAGTGCTGTATTTGACAATTACTAGTTCAGATCTTCAAGTTATAATTTGCACTAATAATTTGTATTTAACAATTAGAAGTTCTGTATTTGACAATTACAAGTTCAGATCTTCAAGTTATAATTTTCACTAATAATTTGTATTTAACAATTAGAAGTTCTGTATTTGACTATTACAAGTTCAGATCTTCAAATTATTATGTGCAATCTTATTTTGAATTTAACCATTCGAAGTTCTGTATTTACCTATTACAGGTTCAGATCTTCAAGTAATAATTTGCACTAATAATTTGTATTTAACAATTCGAAGTTCTGTATTTGACTATTACAAGTTCAGATCTTCAAGTTATAATTTGAATTATAATTATAAGCTATCAATTTTAAGTTCTGTATTTGACAATTACAAGTACAGATCTTCAAATTATTATTATCAATAATAATTAGAAGCTATCAATTTTAAGTTCTGCATTTGACAATTACAAGTTCAGATCTTCAAGTTATTATTTGCAATAATAATTAGAAGCTATTAATTTTAAGTTCTGTATTTGACAATTACAAGTTCAGATCTTCAAGTTATAATTTGAAATAATAATTAGAAGCTATCAATTTTAAGTTCTGTATTTGACAATTACAAGTTCAGATCTTCAAGTTATAATTTGCAATAATAATTAGAAGCTATCAATTTTAAGTTCTGTATTTGACAATTACTAGTTCAGATCTTCAAGTTATAATTAGAAATAATAATTAGAATTTGACAAATCTAAGTTCTGTAATTCACTATTACAAGTTCAGATCTTCAAGTTATAATTTACAATAATAATTAGAAGCTTTCAATTTTAAGTTCTGTATTTGACAATTACAAGTTCAGATCTACAAGTTATAATTTGCACTAATAATTTGTATTTAACAATTAGAAGTTCTGTATTTGACAATTACAAGTTCAGATCTTCAAGTTATAATTTGAAATAATAATTAGAAGCTATCAATTTTAAGTTCTGTATTTGACAATTACTAGTTCAGATCTTCAAGTTATAATTTGAAATAATAATTTGAATTTAACAAATCTAAGTTCTGTAATTCACTATTACAAGTTCAGATCTTCAAGTTATAATTTACAATAATAATTAGAAGTTATCAATTTTAAGTTCTGCATTTGACAATTACAAGTTCAGATCTTCAAGTTATAATTTGCAATAATAATTAGAAGCTATCAATTTTAAGTTCTGTATTTTACAATTACTAGTTCAGATCTTCAAGTTATAATTTGAAATAATAATTTGAATTTAACAAATCTAAGTTCTGTAATTCACTATTACAAGTTCAGATCTTCAAGTTATAATTTACAATAATAATTAGAAGCTATCAATTTTAAGTTCTGTATTTGACAATTACAAGTTCAGATCTTCAAGTTATTATTTGCAATAATAATTAGAAGATATCAATTTTAAGTTCTGTATTTAACAATTACAAGTTCAGATCTTCAAGTTATAATTTACAATAATAATTAGAAGCTATCAATTTTAAGTTCTGTATTTGACAATTACAAATTCAGATGTTCAAGTTATAATTTGCAATAATAATTAGAAGCTATCAATTTTAAGTTCTGTATTTGACAATTACTAGTTCTGATCTTCAAGTTATAATTTGAAATAATAATTTGAATTTAACAAATCTAAGTTCTGTAATTCACTATTACAAGTTCAGATCTGCAAGTTATAATTTACAATAATAATTAGAAGCTATCAATTTTAAGTTCTGTATTTGACAATTACAAGTTCAGATCTTCAAGTTATAATTTGCACTAATAATTTGTATTTAACAATTAGATGTTCTGTATTTGACAATTACAAGTTCAGATCTTCAAGTTATAATTTGCAATAATAATTAGAAGCTATTAATTTTCAGTTCTGTATTTGACAATTACAAGTTCAGATCTTCAAGTTATAATTTGAAATAATAATTAGAAGCTATCAATTTTATGTTCTGTATTTGGCAATTACAAGTTCAGATCTTCAAGTTATAATTTGCAATAATAATTAGAAGCTATCAATTTTAAGTGCTGTATTTGACAATTACTAGTTCAGATCTTCAAGTTATAATTTGCACTAATAATTTGTATTTAACAATTAGAAGTTCTGTATTTGACAATTACAAGTTCAGATCTTCAAGTTATAATTTTCACTAATAATTTGTATTTAACAATTAGAAGTTCTGTATTTGACTATTACAAGTTCAGATCTTCAAATTATTATGTGCAATCTTAGTTTGAATTTAACCATTCGAAGTTCTGTATTTACCTATTACAGGTTCAGATCTTCAAGTAATAATTTGCACTAATAATTTGTATTTAACAATTCGAAGTTCTGTATTTGACAATTACAAGTTCAGATCTTCAAGTTATAATTTGCAATAATAATTAGAAGCTATCAATTTTAAGTTCTGTATTTGACAATTACTAGTTCAGATCTTCAAGTTATAATTAGAAATAATAATTAGAATTTGACAAATCTAAGTTCTGTAATTCACTATTACAAGTTCAGATCTTCAAGTTATAATTTACAATAATAATTAGAAGCTTTCAATTTTAAGTTCTGTATTTGACAATTACAAGTTCAAATCTACAAGTTATAATTTGCACTAATAATTTGTATTTAACAATTAGAAGTTCTGTATTTGACAATTACAAGTTCAGATCTTCAAGTTATAATTTGAAATAATAATTAGAAGCTATCAATTTTAAGTTCTGTATTTGACAATTACTAGTTCAGATCTTCAAGTTATAATTTGAAATAATAATTTGAATTTAACAAATCTAAGTTCTGTAATTCACTATTACAAGTTCAGATCTTCAAGTTATAATTTACAATAATAATTAGAAGTTATCAATTTTAAGTTCTGCATTTGACAATTACAAGTTCAGATCTTCAAGTTATAATTTGCAATAATAATTAGAAGCTATCAATTTTATGTTCTGTATTTTACAATTACTAGTTCAGATCTTCAAGTTATAATTTGAAATAATAATTTGAATTTAACAAATCTAAGTTCTGTAATTCACTATTACAAGTTCAGATCTTCTAGTTATAATTTACAATAATAATTAGAAGCTATCAATTTTAAGTTCTGTATTTGACAATTACAAGTTCAGATCTTCAAGTTATAATTTGCACTAATAATTTGTATTTAACAATTAGAAGTTCTGTATGTGACAATTACAAGTTCAGATCTTCAAGTTATAATTTGCAATAATAATTAGAAGTTATTAATTTTAAGTTCTGTATTTGACAATTACAAGTTCAGATCTTCTAGTTATAATTTGAAATAATAATTAGAAGCTATCAATTTTATGTTCTGTATTTGACAATTACAAGTTCAGATCTTCAAGTTATAATTTGCAATAATAATTAGAAGCTATCAATTTTAAGTTCTGTATTTTACAATTACTAGTTCAGATCTTCAAGTTATAATTTGAAATAATAATTTGAATTTAACAAATCTAAGTTCTGTAATTCACTATTACAAGTTCAGATCTTCAAGTTATAATTTACAATAATAATTAGAAGCTATCAATTTTAAGTTCTGTATTTGACAATAACGAGTTCAGATCTTCAAGTTATAATTTGCACTAATAATTTGTATTTAACAATTAGAAGTTCTGTATGTGACAATTACAAGTTCGGATCTTCAAGTTATAATTTGCAATAATAATTAGAAGCTATTAATTTTAAGTTCTGTATTTGACAATTACAAGTTCAGATCTTCTAGTTATAATTTGAAATAATAATTAGAAGCTATCAATTTTATGTTCTGTATTTGACAATTACAAGTTCAGATCTTCAAGTTATAATTTGCAATAATAATTGAAGCTATCAATTTTAAGTGCTGTATTTGACAATTACTAGTTCAGATCTTCAAGTTATAATTTGCACTAATAATTTGTATTTAACAATTAGAAGTTCTGTATTTGACAATTACTAGTTCAGATCTTCAAGTTATAATTAGAAATAATAATTAGAATTTGACAAATCTAAGTTCTGTAATTCACTATTACAAGTTCAGATCTTCAAGTTATAATTTACAATAATAATTAGAAGCTTTCAATTTTAAGTTCTGTATTTGACAATTACAAGTTCAGATCTACAAGTTATAATTTGCACTAATAATTTGTATTTAACAATTAGAAGTTCTGTATTTGACAATTACAAGTTCAGATCTTCAAGTTATAATTTGAAATAATAATTAGAAGCTATCAATTTTAAGTTCTGTATTTGACAATTACTAGTTCAGATCTTCAAGTTATAATTTGAAATAATAATTTGAATTTAACAAATCTAAGTTCTGTAATTCACTATTACAAGTTAAGATCTTCAAGTTATAATTTACAATAATAATTAGAAGTTATCAATTTTAAGTTCTGCATTTGACAATTACAAGTTCAGATCTTCAAGTTATAATTTGCAATAATAATTAGAAGCTATCAATTTTAAGTTCTGTATTTTACAATTACTAGTTCAGATCTTCAAGTTATAATTTGAAATAATAATTTGAATTTAACAAATCTAAGTTCTGTAATTCACTATTACAAGTTCAGATCTTCAAGTTATAATTTACAATAATAATTAGAAGCTATCAATTTTAAGTTCTGTATTTGACAATTACAAGTTCAGATCTTCAAGTTATTATTTGCAATAATAATTAGAAGATATCAATTTTAAGTTCTGTATTTAACAATTACAAGTTCAGATCTTCAAGTTATAATTTACAATAATAATTAGAAGCTATCAATTTTAAGTTCTGTATTTGACAATTACAAGTTCAGATGTTCAAGTTATAATTTGCAATAATAATTAGAAGCTATCAATTTTAAGTTCTGTATTTGACAATTACTAGTTCTGATCTTCAAGTTATAATTTGAAATAATAATTTGAATTTAACAAATCTAAGTTCTGTAATTCACTATTACAAGTTCAGATCTTCAAGTTATAATTTACAATAATAATTAGAAGCTATCAATTTTAAGTTCTGTATTTGACAATTACAAGTTCAGATCTTCAAGTTATAATTTGCACTAATAATTTGTATTTAACAATTAGATGTTCTGTATTTGCCAATTACAAGTTCAGATCTTCAAGTTATAATTTGCAATAATAATTAGAAGCTATTAATTTTCAGTTCTGTATTTGACAATTACAAGTTCAGATCTTCAAGTTATAATTTGAAATAATAATTAGAAGCTATCAATTTTATGTTCTGTATTTGGCAATTACAAGTTCAGATCTTCAAGTTATAATTTGCAATAATAATTAGAAGCTATCAATTTTAAGTGCTGTATTTGACAATTACTAGTTCAGATCTTCAAGTTATAATTTGCACTAATAATTTGTATTTAACAATTAGAAGTTCTGTATTTGACAATTACAAGTTCAGATCTTCAAGTTATAATTTTCACTAATAATTTGTATTTAACAATTAGAAGTTCTGTATTTGACTATTACAAGTTCAGATCTTCAAATTATTATGTGCAATCTTAGTTTGAATTTAACCATTCGAAGTTCTGTATTTACCTATTACAGGTTCAGATCTTCAAGTAATAATTTGCACTAATAATTTGTATTTAACAATTCGAAGTTGTGTATTTGACAATTACAAGTTCAGATCTTCAAGTTATAATTTGCAATAATAATTAGAAGCTATCAATTTTAAGTTCTGTATTTGACAATTACTAGTTCAGATCTTCAAGTTATAATTAGAAATAATAATTAGAATTTGACAAATCTAAGTTCTGTAATTCACTATTACAAGTTCAGATCTTCAAGTTATAATTTACAATAATAATTAGAAGCTTTCAATTTTAAGTTCTGTATTTGACAATTACAAGTTCAGATCTACAAGTTATAATTTGCACTAATAATTTGTATTTAACAATTAGAAGTTCTGTATTTGACAATTACAAGTTCAGATCTTCAAGTTATAATTTGAAATAATAATTAGAAGCTATCAATTTTAAGTTCTGTATTTGACAATTACTAGTTCAGATCTTCAAGTTATAATTTGAAATAATAATTTGAATTTAACAAATCTAAGTTCTGTAATTCACTATTACAAGTTAAGATCTTCAAGTTATAATTTACAATAATAATTAGAAGTTATCAATTTTAAGTTCTGCATTTGACAATTACAAGTTCAGATCTTCAAGTTATAATTTGCAATAATAATTAGAAGCTATCAATTTTAAGTTCTGTATTTTACAATTACTAGTTCAGATCTTCAAGTTATAATTTGAAATAATAATTTGAATTTAACAAATCTAAGTTCTGTAATTCACTATTACAAGTTCAGATCTTCAAGTTATAATTTACAATAATAATTAGAAGCTATCAATTTTAAGTTCTGTATTTGACAATTACAAGTTCAGATCTTCAAGTTATTATTTGCAATAATAATTAGAAGATATCAATTTTAAGTTCTGTATTTAACAATTACAAGTTCAGATCTTCAAGTTATAATTTACAATAATAATTAGAAGCTATCAATTTTAAGTTCTGTATTTGACAATTACAAGTTCAGATGTTCAAGTTATAATTTGCAATAATAATTAGAAGCTATCAATTTTAAGTTCTGTATTTGACAATTACTAGTTCTGATCTTCAAGTTATAATTTGAAATAATAATTTGAATTTAACAAATCTAAGTTCTGTAATTCACTATTACAAGTTCAGATCTTCAAGTTATAATTTACAATAATAATTAGAAGCTATCAATTTTAAGTTCTGTATTTGACAATTACAAGTTCAGATCTTCAAGTTATAATTTGCACTAATAATTTGTATTTAACAATTAGATGTTCTGTATTTGCCAATTACAAGTTCAGATCTTCAAGTTATAATTTGCAATAATAATTAGAAGCTATTAATTTTCAGTTCTGTATTTGACAATTACAAGTTCAGATCTTCAAGTTATAATTTGAAATAATAATTAGAAGCTATCAATTTTATGTTCTGTATTTGGCAATTACAAGTTCAGATCTTCAAGTTATAATTTGCAATAATAATTAGAAGCTATCAATTTTAAGTGCTGTATTTGACAATTACTAGTTCAGATCTTCAAGTTATAATTTGCACTAATAATTTGTATTTAACAATTAGAAGTTCTGTATTTGACAATTACAAGTTCAGATCTTCAAGTTATAATTTTCACTAATAATTTGTATTTAACAATTAGAAGTTCTGTATTTGACTATTACAAGTTCAGATCTTCAAATTATTATGTGCAATCTTAGTTTGAATTTAACCATTCGAAGTTCTGTATTTACCTATTACAGGTTCAGATCTTCAAGTAATAATTTGCACTAATAATTTGTATTTAACAATTCGAAGTTGTGTATTTGACAATTACAAGTTCAGATCTTCAAGTTATAATTTGCAATAATAATTAGAAGCTATCAATTTTAAGTTCTGTATTTGACAATTACTAGTTCAGATCTTCAAGTTATAATTAGAAATAATAATTAGAATTTGACAAATCTAAGTTCTGTAATTCACTATTACAAGTTCAGATCTTCAAGTTATAATTTACAATAATAATTAGAAGCTTTCAATTTTAAGTTCTGTATTTGACAATTACAAGTTCAGATCTACAAGTTATAATTTGCACTAATAATTTGTATTTAACAATTAGAAGTTCTGTATTTGACAATTACAAGTTCAGATCTTCAAGTTATAATTTGAAATAATAATTAGAAGCTATCAATTTTAAGTTCTGTATTTGACAATTACTAGTTCAGATCTACAAGTTATAATTTGAAATAATAATTTGAATTTAACAAATCTAAGTTCTGTAATTCACTATTACAAGTTCAGATCTTCAAGTTATAATTTACAATAATAATTAGAAGTTATCAATTTTAAGTTCTGCATTTGACAATTACAAGTTCAGATCTTCAAGTTATAATTTGCAATAATAATTAGAAGCTATCAATTTTATGTTCTGTATTTTACAATTACTAGTTCAGATCTTCAAGTTATAATTTGAAATAATAATTTGAATTTAACAAATCTAAGTTCTGTAATTCACTATTACAAGTTCAGACCTTCAAGTTATAATTTACAATAATAATTTGAAGCTATCAATTTTAAGTTCTGTATTTGACAATTACAAGTTCAGATCTTCAAGTTATAATTTGCACTAATAATTTGTATTTAACAATTAGAAGTTCTGTATTTGACTATTACAAGTTCAGATCTTCAAGTTATAATTTGAATTATAATTATAAGCTATCAATTTTAAGTTCTGTATTTGACAATTACAAGTACAGATCTTCAAATTATTATTTTCAATAATAATTAGAAGCTATCAATTTTAAGTTCTGCATTTGACAATTACAAGTTCAGATCTTCAAGTTATTATTTGCAATAATAATTAGAAGCTATTAATTTTAAGTTCTGTATTTGACAATTACAAGTTCAGATCTTCAAGTTATAATTTGAAATAATAATTAGAAGCTATCAATTTTAAGTTCTGTATTTGACAATTACAAGTTCAGATCTTCAAGTTATAATTTGCAATAATAATTAGAAGCTATCAATTTTAAGTTCTGTATTTGACAATTACTAGTTCAGATCTTCAAGTTATAATTAGAAATAATAATTAGAATTTGACAAATCTAAGTTCTGTAATTCACTATTACAAGTTCAGATCTTCAAGTTATAATTTACAATAATAATTAGAAGCTTTCCATTTTAAGTTCTGTATTTGACAATTACAAGTTCAGATCTACAAGTTATAATTTGCACTAATAATTTGTATTTAACAATTAGAAGTTCTGTATTTGACAATTACAAGTTCAGATCTTCAAGTTATAATTTGAAATAATAATTAGAAGCTATCAATTTTAAGTTCTGTATTTGACAATTACTAGTTCAGATCTTCAAGTTATAATTTGAAATAATAATTTGAATTTAACAAATCTAAGTTCTGTAATTCACTATTACAAGTTCAGATCTTCAAGTTATAATTTACAATAATAATTAGAAGTTATCAATTTTAAGTTCTGCATTTGACAATTACAAGTTCAGATCTTCAAGTTATAATTTGCAATAATAATTAGAAGCTATCAATTTTAAGTTCTGTATTTTACAATTACTAGTTCAGATCTTCAAGTTATAATTTGAAATAATAATTTGAATTTAACAAATCTAAGTTCTGTAATTCACTATTACAAGTTCAGATCTTCAAGTTATAATTTACAATAATAATTAGAAGCTATCAATTTTAAGTTCTGTATTTGACAATTGCAAGTTCAGATCTTCAAGTTATTATTTGCAATAATAATTAGAAGATATCAATTTTAAGTTCTGTATTTAACAATTACAAGTTCAGATCTTCAAGTTATAATTTACAATAATAATTAGAAGCTATCAATTTTAAGTTCTGTATTTGACAATTACAAGTTCAGATGTTCAAGTTATAATTTGCAATAATAATTAGAAGCTATCAATTTTAAGTTCTGTATTTGACAATTACTAGTTCTGATCTTCAAGTTATAATTTGAAATAATAATTTGAATCTAACAAATCTAAGTTCTGTAATTCACTATTACATGTTCAGATCTTCAAGTTATAATTTACAATAATAATTAGAAGCTATCAATTTTAAGTTCTGTATTTGACAATTACAAGTTCAGATCTTCAAGTTATAATTTGCACTAATAATTTGTATTTAACAATTAGATGTTCTGTATTTGACAATTACAAGTTCAGATCTTCAAGTTATAATTTGCAATAATAATTAGAAGCTATTAATTTTCAGTTCTGTATTTGACAATTACAAGTTCAGATCTTCAAGTTATAATTTGAAATAATAATTAGAAGCTATCAATTTTATGTTCTGTATTTGGCAATTACAAGTTCAGATCTTCAAGTTATAATTTGCAATAATAATTAGAAGCTATCAATTTTAAGTGCTGTATTTGACAATTACTAGTTCAGATCTTCAAGTTATAATTTGCACTAATAATTTGTATTTAACAATTAGAAGTTCTGTATTTGACAATTACAAGTTCAGATCTTCAAGTTATAATTTTCACTAATAATTTGTATTTAACAATTAGAAGTTCTGTATTTGACTATTACAAGTTCAGATCTTCAAATTATTATGTGCAATCTTAGTTTGAATTTAACCATTCGAAGTTCTGTATTTACCTATTACAGGTTCAGATCTTCAAGTAATAATTTGCACTAATAATTTGTATTTAACAATTCGAAGTTCTGTATTTGACAATTACAAGTTCAGATCTTCAAGTTATAATTTGCAATAATAATTAGAAGCTATCAATTTTAAGTTCTGTATTTGACAATTACTAGTTCAGATCTTCAAGTTATAATTAGAAATAATAATTAGAATTTGACAAATCTAAGTTCTGTAATTCACTATTACAAGTTCAGATCTTCAAGTTATAATTTACAATAATAATTAGAAGCTTTCAATTTTAAGTTCTGTATTTGACAATTACAAGTTCAGATCTACAAGTTATAATTTGCACTAATAATTTGTATTTAACAATTAGAAGTTCTGTATTTGACAATTACAAGTTCAGATCTTCAAGTTATAATTTGAAATAATAATTAGAAGCTATCAATTTTAAGTTCTGTATTTGACAATTACTAGTTCAGATCTTCAAGTTATAATTTGAAATAATAATTTGAATTTAACAAATCTAAGTTCTGTAATTCACTATTACAAGTTCAGATCTTCAAGTTATAATTTACAATAATAATTAGAAGTTATCAATTTTAAGTTCTGCATTTGACAATTACAAGTTCAGATCTTCAAGTTATAATTTGCAATAATAATTAGAAGCTATCAATTTTATGTTCTGTATTTTACAATTACTAGTTCAGATCTTCAAGTTATAATTTGAAATTATAATTTGAATTTAACAAATCTAAGTTCTGTAATTCACTATTACAAGTTCAGATCTTCTAGTTATAATTTACAATAATAATTAGAAGCTATCAATTTTAAGTTCTGTATTTGACAATTACAAGTTCAGATCTTCAAGTTATAATTTGCACTAATAATTTGTATTTAACAATTAGAAGTTCTGTATGTGACAATTACAAGTTCAGATCTTCAAGTTATAATTTGCAATAATAATTAGAAGTTATTAATTTTAAGTTCTGTATTTGACAATTACAAGTTCAGATCTTCTAGTTATAATTTGAAATAATAATTAGAAGCTATCAATTTTATGTTCTGTATTTGACAATTACAAGTTCAGATCTTCAAGTTATAATTTGCAATAATAATTAGAAGCTATCAATTTTAAGTTCTGTATTTTACAATTACTAGTTCAGATCTTCAAGTTATAATTTGAAATAATAATTTGAATTTAACAAATCTAAGTTCTGTAATTCACTATTACAAGTTCAGATCTTCAAGTTATAATTTACAATAATAATTAGAAGCTATCAATTTTAAGTTCTGTATTTGACAATAACGAGTTCAGATCTTCAAGTTATAATTTGCACTAATAATTTGTATTTAACAATTAGAAGTTCTGTATGTGACAATTACAAGTTCGGATCTTCAAGTTATAATTTGCAATAATAATTAGAAGCTATTAATTTTAAGTTCTGTATTTGACAATTACAAGTTCAGATCTTCTAGTTATAATTTGAAATAATAATTAGAAGCTATCAATTTTATGTTCTGTATTTGACAATTACAAGTTCAGATCTTCAAGTTATAATTTGCAATAATAATTGAAGCTATCAATTTTAAGTGCTGTATTTGACAATTACTAGTTCAGATCTTCAAGTTATAATTTGCACTAATAATTTGTATTTAACAATTAGAAGTTCTGTATTTGACAATTACTAGTTCAGATCTTCAAGTTATAATTAGAAATAATAATTAGAATTTGACAAATCTAAGTTCTGTAATTCACTATTACAAGTTCAGATCTTCAAGTTATAATTTACAATAATAATTAGAAGCTTTCAATTTTAAGTTCTGTATTTGACAATTACAAGTTCAGATCTACAAGTTATAATTTGCACTAATAATTTGTATTTAACAATTCGAAGTTCTGTATTTGACAATTACAAGTTCAGATCTTCAAGTTATAATTTGCAATAATAATTAGAAGCTATCAATTTTAAGTTCTGTATTTGACAATTACTAGTTCAGATCTTCAAGTTATAATTAGAAATAATAATTAGAATTTGACAAATCTAAGTTCTGTAATTCACTATTACAAGTTCAGATCTTCAAGTTATAATTTACAATAATAATTAGAAGCTTTCAATTTTAAGTTCTGTATTTGACAATTACAAGTTCAGATCTACAAGTTATAATTTGCACTAATAATTTGTATTTAACAATTAGAAGTTCTGTATTTGACAATTACAAGTTCAGATCTTCAAGTTATAATTTGAAATAATAATTAGAAGCTATCAATTTTAAGTTCTGTATTTGACAATTACTAGTTCAGATCTTCAAGTTATAATTTGAAATAATAATTTGAATTTAACAAATCTAAGTTCTGTAATTCACTATTACAAGTTCAGATCTTCAAGTTATAATTTACAATAATAATTAGAAGTTATCAATTTTAAGTTCTGCATTTGACAATTACAAGTTCAGATCTTCAAGTTATAATTTGCAATAATAATTAGAAGCTATCAATTTTATGTTCTGTATTTTACAATTACTAGTTCAGATCTTCAAGTTATAATTTGAAATTATAATTTGAATTTAACAAATCTAAGTTCTGTAATTCACTATTACAAGTTCAGATCTTCTAGTTATAATTTACAATAATAATTAGAAGCTATCAATTTTAAGTTCTGTATTTGACAATTACAAGTTCAGATCTTCAAGTTATAATTTGCACTAATAATTTGTATTTAACAATTAGAAGTTCTGTATGTGACAATTACAAGTTCAGATCTTCAAGTTATAATTTGCAATAATAATTAGAAGTTATTAATTTTAAGTTCTGTATTTGACAATTACAAGTTCAGATCTTCTAGTTATAATTTGAAATAATAATTAGAAGCTATCAATTTTATGTTCTGTATTTGACAATTACAAGTTCAGATCTTCAAGTTATAATTTGCAATAATAATTAGAAGCTATCAATTTTAAGTTCTGTATTTTACAATTACTAGTTCAGATCTTCAAGTTATAATTTGAAATAATAATTTGAATTTAACAAATCTAAGTTCTGTAATTCACTATTACAAGTTCAGATCTTCAAGTTATAATTTACAATAATAATTAGAAGCTATCAATTTTAAGTTCTGTATTTGACAATAACGAGTTCAGATCTTCAAGTTATAATTTGCACTAATAATTTGTATTTAACAATTAGAAGTTCTGTATGTGACAATTACAAGTTCGGATCTTCAAGTTATAATTTGCAATAATAATTAGAAGCTATTAATTTTAAGTTCTGTATTTGACAATTACAAGTTCAGATCTTCTAGTTATAATTTGAAATAATAATTAGAAGCTATCAATTTTATGTTCTGTATTTGACAATTACAAGTTCAGATCTTCAAGTTATAATTTGCAATAATAATTGAAGCTATCAATTTTAAGTGCTGTATTTGACAATTACTAGTTCAGATCTTCAAGTTATAATTTGCACTAATAATTTGTATTTAACAATTAGAAGTTCTGTATTTGACAATTACTAGTTCAGATCTTCAAGTTATAATTAGAAATAATAATTAGAATTTGACAAATCTAAGTTCTGTAATTCACTATTACAAGTTCAGATCTTCAAGTTATAATTTACAATAATAATTAGAAGCTTTCAATTTTAAGTTCTGTATTTGACAATTACAAGTTCAGATCTACAAGTTATAATTTGCACTAATAATTTGTATTTAACAATTAGAAGTTCTGTATTTGACAATTACAAGTTCAGATCTTCAAGTTATAATTTGAAATAATAATTAGAAGCTATCAATTTTAAGTTCTGTATTTGACAATTACTAGTTCAGATCTTCAAGTTATAATTTGAAATAATAATTTGAATTTAACAAATCTAAGTTCTGTAATTCACTATTACAAGTTAAGATCTTCAAGTTATAATTTACAATAATAATTAGAAGTTATCAATTTTAAGTTCTGCATTTGACAATTACAAGTTCAGATCTTCAAGTTATAATTTGCAATAATAATTAGAAGCTATCAATTTTAAGTTCTGTATTTTACAATTACTAGTTCAGATCTTCAAGTTATAATTTGAAATAATAATTTGAATTTAACAAATCTAAGTTCTGTAATTCACTATTACAAGTTCAGATCTTCAAGTTATAATTTACAATAATAATTAGAAGCTATCAATTTTAAGTTCTGTATTTGACAATTACAAGTTCAGATCTTCAAGTTATTATTTGCAATAATAATTAGAAGATATCAATTTTAAGTTCTGTATTTAACAATTACAAGTTCAGATCTTCAAGTTATAATTTACAATAATAATTAGAAGCTATCAATTTTAAGTTCTGTATTTGACAATTACAAGTTCAGATGTTCAAGTTATAATTTGCAATAATAATTAGAAGCTATCAATTTTAAGTTCTGTATTTGACAATTACTAGTTCTGATCTTCAAGTTATAATTTGAAATAATAATTTGAATTTAACAAATCTAAGTTCTGTAATTCACTATTACAAGTTCAGATCTTCAAGTTATAATTTACAATAATAATTAGAAGCTATCAATTTTAAGTTCTGTATTTGACAATTACAAGTTCAGATCTTCAAGTTATAATTTGCACTAATAATTTGTATTTAACAATTAGGTGTTCTGTATTTGCCAATTACTAGTTCAGATCTTCAAGTTATAATTTGCAATAATAATTAGAAGCTATTAATTTTCAGTTCTGTATTTGACAATTACAAGTTCAGATCTTCAAGTTATAATTTGAAATAATAATTAGAAGCTATCAATTTTATGTTCTGTATTTGGCAATTACAAGTTCAGATCTTCAAGTTATAATTTGCAATAATAATTAGAAGCTATCAATTTTAAGTGCTGTATTTGACAATTACTAGTTCAGATCTTCAAGTTATAATTTGCACTAATAATTTGTATTTAACAATTAGAAGTTCTGTATTTGACAATTACAAGTTCAGATCTTCAAGTTATAATTTTCACTAATAATTTGTATTTAACAATTAGAAGTTCTGTATTTGACTATTACAAGTTCAGATCTTCAAATTATTATGTGCAATCTTAGTTTGAATTTAACCATTCGAAGTTCTGTATTTACCTATTACAGGTTCAGATCTTCAAGTAATAATTTGCACTAATAATTTGTATTTAACAATTCGAAGTTGTGTATTTGACAATTACAAGTTCAGATCTTCAAGTTATAATTTGCAATAATAATTAGAAGCTATCAATTTTAAGTTCTGTATTTGACAATTACTAGTTCAGATCTTCAAGTTATAATTAGAAATAATAATTAGAATTTGACAAATCTAAGTTCTGTAATTCACTATTACAAGTTCAGATCTTCAAGTTATAATTTACAATAATAATTAGAAGCTTTCAATTTTAAGTTCTGTATTTGACAATTACAAGTTCAGATCTACAAGTTATAATTTGCACTAATAATTTGTATTTAACAATTAGAAGTTCTGTATTTGACAATTACAAGTTCAGATCTTCAAGTTTTAATTTGAAATAATAATTAGAAGCTATCAATTTTAAGTTCTGTATTTGACAATTACTAGTTCAGATCTACAAGTTATAATTTGAAATAATAATTTGAATTTAACAAATCTAAGTTCTGTAATTCACTATTACAAGTTCAGATCTTCAAGTTATAATTTACAATAATAATTAGAAGTTATCAATTTTAAGTTCTGCATTTGACAATTACAAGTTCAGATCTTCAAGTTATAATTTGCAATAATAATTAGAAGCTATCAATTTTATGTTCTGTATTTTACAATTACTAGTTCAGATCTTCAAGTTATAATTTGAAATAATAATTTGAATTTAACAAATCTAAGTTCTGTAATTCACTATTACAAGTTCAGACCTTCAAGTTATAATTTACAATAATAATTTGAAGCTATCAATTTTAAGTTCTGTATTTGACAATTACAAGTTCAGATCTTCAAGTTATAATTTGCACTAATAATTTGTATTTAACAATTAGAAGTTCTGTATTTGACTATTACAAGTTCAGATCTTCAAGTTATAATTTGAATTATAATTATAAGCTATCAATTTTAAGTTCTGTATTTGACAATTACAAGTACAGATCTTCAAATTATTATTTTCAATAATAATTAGAAGCTATCAATTTTAAGTTCTGCATTTGACAATTACAAGTTCAGATCTTCAAGTTATTATTTGCAATAATAATTAGAAGCTATTAATTTTAAGTTCTGTATTTGACAATTACAAGTTCAGATCTTCAAGTTATAATTTGAAATAATAATTAGAAGCTATCAATTTTAAGTTCTGTATTTGACAATTACAAGTTCAGATCTTCAAGTTATAATTTGCAATAATAATTAGAAGCTATCAATTTTAAGTTCTGTATTTGACAATTACTAGTTCAGATCTTCAAGTTATAATTAGAAATAATAATTAGAATTTGACAAATCTAAGTTCTGTAATTCACTATTACAAGTTCAGATCTTCAAGTTATAATTTACAATAATAATTAGAAGCTTTCCATTTTAAGTTCTGTATTTGACAATTACAAGTTCAGATCTACAAGTTATAATTTGCACTAATAATTTGTATTTAACAATTAGAAGTTCTGTATTTGACAATTACAAGTTCAGATCTTCAAGTTATAATTTGAAATAATAATTAGAAGCTATCAATTTTAAGTTCTGTATTTGACAATTACTAGTTCAGATCTTCAAGTTATAATTTGAAATAATAATTTGAATTTAACAAATCTAAGTTCTGTAATTCACTATTACAAGTTCAGATCTTCAAGTTATAATTTACAATAATAATTAGAAGTTATCAATTTTAAGTTCTGCATTTGACAATTACAAGTTCAGATCTTCAAGTTATAATTTGCAATAATAATTAGAAGCTATCAATTTTAAGTTCTGTATTTTACAATTACTAGTTCAGATCTTCAAGTTATAATTTGAAATAATAATTTGAATTTAACAAATCTAAGTTCTGTAATTCACTATTACAAGTTCAGATCTTCAAGTTATAATTTACAATAATAATTAGAAGCTATCAATTTTAAGTTCTGTATTTGACAATTGCAAGTTCAGATCTTCAAGTTATTATTTGCAATAATAATTAGAAGATATCAATTTTAAGTTCTGTATTTAACAATTACAAGTTCAGATCTTCAAGTTATAATTTACAATAATAATTAGAAGCTATCAATTTTAAGTTCTGTATTTGACAATTACAAGTTCAGATGTTCAAGTTATAATTTGCAATAATAATTAGAAGCTATCAATTTTAAGTTCTGTATTTGACAATTACTAGTTCTGATCTTCAAGTTATAATTTGAAATAATAATTTGAATCTAACAAATCTAAGTTCTGTAATTCACTATTACATGTTCAGATCTTCAAGTTATAATTTACAATAATAATTAGAAGCTATCAATTTTAAGTTCTGTATTTGACAATTACAAGTTCAGATCTTCAAGTTATAATTTGCACTAATAATTTGTATTTAACAATTAGATGTTCTGTATTTGACAATTACAAGTTCAGATCTTCAAGTTATAATTTGCAATAATAATTAGAAGCTATTAATTTTCAGTTCTGTATTTGACAATTACAAGTTCAGATCTTCAAGTTATAATTTGAAATAATAATTAGAAGCTATCAATTTTATGTTCTGTATTTGGCAATTACAAGTTCAGATCTTCAAGTTATAATTTGCAATAATAATTAGAAGCTATCAATTTTAAGTGCTGTATTTGACAATTACTAGTTCAGATCTTCAAGTTATAATTTGCACTAATAATTTGTATTTAACAATTAGAAGTTCTGTATTTGACAATTACAAGTTCAGATCTTCAAGTTATAATTTTCACTAATAATTTGTATTTAACAATTAGAAGTTCTGTATTTGACTATTACAAGTTCAGATCTTCAAATTATTATGTGCAATCTTAGTTTGAATTTAACCATTCGAAGTTCTGTATTTACCTATTACAGGTTCAGATCTTCAAGTAATAATTTGCACTAATAATTTGTATTTAACAATTCGAAGTTCTGTATTTGACAATTACAAGTTCAGATCTTCAAGTTATAATTTGCAATAATAATTAGAAGCTATCAATTTTAAGTTCTGTATTTGACAATTACTAGTTCAGATCTTCAAGTTATAATTAGAAATAATAATTAGAATTTGACAAATCTAAGTTCTGTAATTCACTATTACAAGTTCAGATCTTCAAGTTATAATTTACAATAATAATTAGAAGCTTTCAATTTTAAGTTCTGTATTTGACAATTACAAGTTCAGATCTACAAGTTATAATTTGCACTAATAATTTGTATTTAACAATTAGAAGTTCTGTATTTGACAATTACAAGTTCAGATCTTCAAGTTATAATTTGAAATAATAATTAGAAGCTATCAATTTTAAGTTCTGTATTTGACAATTACTAGTTCAGATCTTCAAGTTATAATTTGAAATAATAATTTGAATTTAACAAATCTAAGTTCTGTAATTCACTATTACAAGTTCAGATCTTCAAGTTATAATTTACAATAATAATTAGAAGTTATCAATTTTAAGTTCTGCATTTGACAATTACAAGTTCAGATCTTCAAGTTAAAATTTGCAATAATAATTAGAAGCTATCAATTTTATGTTCTGTATTTTACAATTACTAGTTCAGATCTTCAAGTTATAATTTGAAATAATAATTTGAATTTAACAAATCTAAGTTCTGTAATTCACTATTACAAGTTCAGATCTTCTAGTTATAATTTACAATAATAATTAGAAGCTATCAATTTTAAGTTCTGTATTTGACAATTACAAGTTCAGATCTTCAAGTTATAATTTGCACTAATAATTTGTATTTAACAATTAGAAGTTCTGTATGTGACAATTACAAGTTCAGATCTTCAAGTTATAATTTGCAATAATAATTAGAAGCTATTAATTTTAAGTTCTGTATTTGACAATTACAAGTTCAGATCTTCTAGTTATAATTTGAAATAATAATTAGAAGCTATCAATTTTATGTTCTGTATTTGACAATTACAAGTTCAGATCTTCAAGTTATAATTTGCAATAATAATTAGAAGCTATCAATTTTAAGTTCTGTATTTTACAATTACTAGTTCAGATCTTCAAGTTATAATTTGAAATAATAATTTGAATTTAACAAATCTAAGTTCTGTAATTCACTATTACAAGTTCAGATCTTCAAGTTATAATTTACAATAATAATTAGAAGCTATCAATTTTAAGTTCTGTATTTGACAATTACGAGTTCAGATCTTCAAGTTATAATTTGCACTAATAATTTGTATTTAACAATTAGAAGTTCTGTATGTGACAATTACAAGTTCGGATCTTCAAGTTATAATTTGCAATAATAATTAGAAGCTATTAATTTTAAGTTCTGTATTTGACAATTACAAGTTCAGATCTTCTAGTTATAATTTGAAATAATAATTAGAAGCTATCAATTTTATGTTCTGTATTTGACAATTACAAGTTCAGATCTTCAAGTTATAATTTGCAATAATAATTGAAGCTATCAATTTTAAGTGCTGTATTTGACAATCACTAGTTCAGATCTTCAAGTTATAATTTGCACTAATAATTTGTATTTAACAATTAGAAGTTCTGTATTTGACAATTACAAGTTGAGATCTTCAAGTTATAATTTTCACTAATAATTTGTATTTAACAATTAGAAGTTCTGTATTTGACTATTACAAGTTCAGATCTTCAAATTATTATGTGCAATCTTATTTTGAATTTAACCATTCGAAGTTCTGTATTTACCTATTACAGGTTCAGATCTTCAAGTAATAATTTGCACTAATAATTTGTATTTAACAATTCGAAGTTCTGTATTTGACTATTACAAGTTCAGATCTTCAAGTTATAATTTGAATTATAATTATAAGCTATCAATTTTAAGTTCTGTATTTGACAATTACAAGTACAGATCTTCAAATTATTATTTTCAATAATAATTAGAAGCTATCAATTTTAAGTTCTGCATTTGACAATTACAAGTTCAGATCTTCAAGTTATTATTTGCAATAATAATTAGAAGCTATTAATTTTAAGTTCTGTATTTGACAATTACAAGTTCAGATCTTCAAGTTATAATTTGAAATAATAATTAGAAGCTATCAATTTTAAGTTCTGTATTTGACAATTACAAGTTCAGATCTTCAAGTTATAATTTGCAATAATAATTAGAAGCTATCAATTTTAAGTTCTGTATTTGACAATTACAAGTTCAGATCTACAAGTTATAATTTGCACTAATAATTTGTATTTAACAATTAGAAGTTCTGTATTTGACAATTACAAGTTCAGATCTTCAAGTTATAATTTGAAATAATAATTAGAAGCTATCAATTTTAAGTTCTGTATTTGACAATTACTAGTTCAGATCTTCAAGTTATAATTTGAAATAATAATTTGAATTTAACAAATCTAAGTTCTGTAATTCACTATTAAAAGTTCAGATCTTCAAGTTATAATTTACAATAATAATTAGAAGTTATCAATTTTAAGTTCTGCATTTGACAATTACAAGTTCAGATCTTCAAGTTATAATTTGCAATAATAATTAGAAGCTATCAATTTTAAGTTCTGTATTTTACAATTACTAGTTCAGATCTTCAAGTTATAATTAGAAATAATAATTAGAATTTGACAAATCTAAGTTCTGTAATTCACTATTACAAGTTCAGATCTTCAAGTTATAATTTACAATAATAATTAGAAGCTTTCAATTTTAAGTTCTGTATTTGACAATTACAAGTTCAGATCTACAAGTTATAATCTGCACTAATAATTTGTATTTAACAATTAGAAGTTCTGTATTTGACAATTACAAGTTCAGATCTTCAAGTTATAATTTGAAATAATAATTAGAAGCTATCAATTTTAAGTTCTGTATTTGACAATTACTAGTTCAGATCTTCAAGTTATAATTTGAAATAATAATTTGAATTTAACAAATCTAAGTTCTGTAATTCACTATTAAAAGTTCAGATCTTCAAGTTATAATTTACAATAATAATTAGAAGTTATCAATTTTAAGTTCTGCATTTGACAATTACAAGTTCAGATCTTCAAGTTATAATTTGCAATAATAATTAGAAGCTATCAATTTTAAGTTCTGTATTTTACAATTACTAGTTCAGATCTTCAAGTTATAATTTGAAATAATAATTTGAATTTAATAAATCTAAGTTCTGTAATTCACTATTACAAGTTCAGATCTTCAAGTTATAATTTACAATAATAATTAGAAGCTATCAATTTTAAGTTCTGTATTTGACAATTACAAGTTCAGATCTTCAAGTTATTATTTGCAATAATAATTAGAAGATATCAATCTTAAGTTCTGTATTTAACAATTACAAGTTCAGATCTTCAAGTTATAATTTACAATAATAATTAGAAGCTATCTATTTTAAGTTCTGTATTTGACAATTACAAGTTCAGATGTTCAAGTTATAATTTGCAATAATAATTAGAAGCTATCAATTTTAAGTTCTGTATTTGACAATTACTAGTTCTGATCTTCAAGTTATAATTTGAAATAATAATTTGAATTTAACAAATCTAAGTTCTGTAATTCACTATTACAAGTTCAGATCTTCAAGTTATAATTTACAATAATAATTAGAAGCTATCAATTTTAAGTTCTGTATTTGACAATTACAAGTTCAGATCTTCAAGTTATAATTTGCACTAATAATTTGTATTTAACAATTAGATGTTCTGTATTTGACAATTACAAGTTCAGATCTTCAAGTTATAATTTGCAATAATAATTAGAAGCTATTAATTTTCAGTTCTGTATTTGACAATTACAAGTTCAGATCTTCAAGTTATAATTTGAAATAATAATTAGAAGCTATCAATTTTATGTTCTGTATTTGGCAATTACAAGTTCAGATCTTCAAGTTATAATTTGAAATAATAATTAGAAGCTATCAATTTTATGTTCTGTATTTGGCAATTACAAGTTCAGATCTTCAAGTTATAATTTACAATAATAATTAGAAGCTATCAATTTTAAGTTCTGTATTTGACAATTACAAGTTCAGATGTTCAAGTTATAATTTGCAATAATAATTAGAAGCTATCAATTTTAAGTTCTGTATTTGACAATTACTAGTTCTGATCTTCAAGTTATAATTTGAAATAATAATTTGAATCTAACAAATCTAAGTTCTGTAATTCACTATTACATGTTCAGATCTTCAAGTTATAATTTACAATAATAATTAGAAGCTATCAATTTTAAGTTCTGTATTTGACAATTACAAGTTCAGATCTTCAAGTTATAATTTGCACTAATAATTTGTATTTAACAATTAGATGTTCTGTATTTGACAATTACAAGTTCAGATCTTCAAGTTATAATTTGCAATAATAATTAGAAGCTATTAATTTTCAGTTCTGTATTTGACAATTACAAGTTCAGATCTTCAAGTTATAATTTGAAATAATAATTAGAAGCTATCAATTTTATGTTCTGTATTTGGCAATTACAAGTTCAGATCTTCAAGTTATAATTTGCAATAATAATTAGAAGCTATCAATTTTAAGTGCTGTATTTGACAATTACTAGTTCAGATCTTCAAGTTATAATTTGCACTAATAATTTGTATTTAACAATTAGAAGTTCTGTATTTGACAATTACAAGTTCAGATCTTCAAGTTATAATTTTCACTAATAATTTGTATTTAACAATTAGAAGTTCTGTATTTGACTATTACAAGTTCAGATCTTCAAATTATTATGTGCAATCTTAGTTTGAATTTAACCATTCGAAGTTCTGTATTTACCTATTACAGGTTCAGATCTTCAAGTAATAATTTGCACTAATAATTTGTATTTAACAATTCGAAGTTCTGTATTTGACAATTACAAGTTCAGATCTTCAAGTTATAATTTGCAATAATAATTAGAAGCTATCAATTTTAAGTTCTGTATTTGACAATTACTAGTTCAGATCTTCAAGTTATAATTAGAAATAATAATTAGAATTTGACAAATCTAAGTTCTGTAATTCACTATTACAAGTTCAGATCTTCAAGTTATAATTTACAATAATAATTAGAAGCTTTCAATTTTAAGTTCTGTATTTGACAATTACAAGTTCAGATCTACAAGTTATAATTTGCACTAATAATTTGTATTTAACAATTAGAAGTTCTGTATTTGACAATTACAAGTTCAGATCTTCAAGTTATAATTTGAAATAATAATTAGAAGCTATCAATTTTAAGTTCTGTATTTGACAATTACTAGTTCAGATCTTCAAGTTATAATTTGAAATAATAATTTGAATTTAACAAATCTAAGTTCTGTAATTCACTATTACAAGTTCAGATCTTCAAGTTATAATTTACAATAATAATTAGAAGTTATCAATTTTAAGTTCTGCATTTGACAATTACAAGTTCAGATCTTCAAGTTAAAATTTGCAATAATAATTAGAAGCTATCAATTTTATGTTCTGTATTTTACAATTACTAGTTCAGATCTTCAAGTTATAATTTGAAATAATAATTTGAATTTAACAAATCTAAGTTCTGTAATTCACTATTACAAGTTCAGATCTTCTAGTTATAATTTACAATAATAATTAGAAGCTATCAATTTTAAGTGCTGTATTTGACAATTACAAGTTCAGATCTTCAAGTTATAATTTGCACTAATAATTTGTATTTAACAATTAGAAGTTCTGTATGTGACAATTACAAGTTCAGATCTTCAAGTTATAATTTGCAATAATAATTAGAAGCTATTAATTTTAAGTTCTGTATTTGACAATTACAAGTTCAGATCTTCTAGTTATAATTTGAAATAATAATTAGAAGCTATCAATTTTATGTTCTGTATTTGACAATTACAAGTTCAGATCTTCAAGTTATAATTTGCAATAATAATTAGAAGCTATCAATTTTAAGTTCTGTATTTTACAATTACTAGTTCAGATCTTCAAGTTATAATTTGAAATAATAATTTGAATTTAACAAATCTAAGTTCTGTAATTCACTATTACAAGTTCAGATCTTCAAGTTATAATTTACAATAATAATTAGAAGCTATCAATTTTAAGTTCTGTATTTGACAATTACGAGTTCAGATCTTCAAGTTATAATTTGCACTAATAATTTGTATTTAACAATTAGAAGTTCTGTATGTGACAATTACAAGTTCGGATCTTCAAGTTATAATTTGCAATAATAATTAGAAGCTATTAATTTTAAGTTCTGTATTTGACAATTACAAGTTCAGATCTTCTAGTTATAATTTGAAATAATAATTAGAAGCTATCAATTTTATGTTCTGTATTTGACAATTACAAGTTCAGATCTTCAAGTTATAATTTGCAATAATAATTGAAGCTATCAATTTTAAGTGCTGTATTTGACAATTACTAGTTCAGATCTTCAAGTTATAATTTGCACTAATAATTTGTATTTAACAATTAGAAGTTCTGTATTTGACAATTACAAGTTGAGATCTTCAAGTTATAATTTTCACTAATAATTTGTATTTAACAATTAGAAGTTCTGTATTTGACTATTACAAGTTCAGATCTTCAAATTATTATGTGCAATCTTATTTTGAATTTAACCATTCGAAGTTCTGTATTTACCTATTACAGGTTCAGATCTTCAAGTAATAATTTGCACTAATAATTTGTATTTAACAATTCGAAGTTCTGTATTTGACTATTACAAGTTCAGATCTTCAAGTTATAATTTGAATTATAATTATAAGCTATCAATTTTAAGTTCTGTATTTGACAATTACAAGTACAGATCTTCAAATTATTATTTTCAATAATAATTAGAAGCTATCAATTTTAAGTTCTGCATTTGACAATTACAAGTTCAGATCTTCAAGTTATTATTTGCAATAATAATTAGAAGCTATTAATTTTAAGTTCTGTATTTGACAATTACAAGTTCAGATCTTCAAGTTATAATTTGAAATAATAATTAGAAGCTATCAATTTTAAGTTCTGTATTTGACAATTACAAGTTCAGATCTTCAAGTTATAATTTGCAATAATAATTAGAAGCTATCAATTTTAAGTTCTGTATTTGACAATTACAAGTTCAGATCTACAAGTTATAATTTGCACTAATAATTTGTATTTAACAATTAGAAGTTCTGTATTTGACAATTACAAGTTCAGATCTTCAAGTTATAATTTGAAATAATAATTAGAAGCTATCAATTTTAAGTTCTGTATTTGACAATTACTAGTTCAGATCTTCAAGTTATAATTTGAAATAATAATTTGAATTTAACAAATCTAAGTTCTGTAATTCACTATTAAAAGTTCAGATCTTCAAGTTATAATTTACAATAATAATTAGAAGTTATCAATTTTAAGTTCTGCATTTGACAATTACAAGTTCAGATCTTCAAGTTATAATTTGCAATAATAATTAGAAGCTATCAATTTTAAGTTCTGTATTTTACAATTACTAGTTCAGATCTTCAAGTTATAATTAGAAATAATAATTAGAATTTGACAAATCTAAGTTCTGTAATTCACTATTACAAGTTCAGATCTTCAAGTTATAATTTACAATAATAATTAGAAGCTTTCAATTTTAAGTTCTGTATTTGACAATTACAAGTTCAGATCTACAAGTTATAATTTGCACTAATAATTTGTATTTAACAATTAGAAGTTCTGTATTTGACAATTACAAGTTCAGATCTTCAAGTTATAATTTGAAATAATAATTAGAAGCTATCAATTTTAAGTTCTGTATTTGACAATTACTAGTTCAGATCTTCAAGTTATAATTTGAAATAATAATTTGAATTTAACAAATCTAAGTTCTGTAATTCACTATTAAAAGTTCAGATCTTCAAGTTATAATTTACAATAATAATTAGAAGTTATCAATTTTAAGTTCTGCATTTGACAATTACAAGTTCAGATCTTCAAGTTATAATTTGCAATAATAATTAGAAGCTATCAATTTTAAGTTCTGTATTTTACAATTACTAGTTCAGATCTTCAAGTTATAATTTGAAATAATAATTTGAATTTAATAAATCTAAGTTCTGTAATTCACTATTACAAGTTCAGATCTTCAAGTTATAATTTACAATAATAATTAGAAGCTATCAATTTTAAGTTCTGTATTTGACAATTACAAGTTCAGATCTTCAAGTTATTATTTGCAATAATAATTAGAAGATATCAATCTTAAGTTCTGTATTTAACAATTACAAGTTCAGATCTTCAAGTTATAATTTACAATAATAATTAGAAGCTATCTATTTTAAGTTCTGTATTTGACAATTACAAGTTCAGATGTTCAAGTTATAATTTGCAATAATAATTAGAAGCTATCAATTTTAAGTTCTGTATTTGACAATTACTAGTTCTGATCTTCAAGTTATAATTTGAAATAATAATTTGAATTTAACAAATCTAAGTTCTGTAATTCACTATTACAAGTTCAGATCTTCAAGTTATAATTTACAATAATAATTAGAAGCTATCAATTTTAAGTTCTGTATTTGACAATTACAAGTTCAGATCTTCAAGTTATAATTTGCACTAATAATTTGTATTTAACAATTAGATGTTCTGTATTTGACAATTACAAGTTCAGATCTTCAAGTTATAATTTGCAATAATAATTAGAAGCTATTAATTTTCAGTTCTGTATTTGACAATTACAAGTTCAGATCTTCAAGTTATAATTTGAAATAATAATTAGAAGCTATCAATTTTATGTTCTGTATTTGGCAATTACAAGTTCAGATCTTCAAGTTATAATTTGCAATAATAATTAGAAGCTATCAATTTTAAGTGCTGTATTTGACAATTACTAGTTCAGATCTTCAAGTTATAATTTGCACTAATAATTTGTATTTAACAATTAGAAGTTCTGTATTTGACAATTACAAGTTCAGATCTTCAAGTTATAATTTTCACTAATAATTTGTATTTAACAATTAGAAGTTCTGTATTTGACTATTACAAGTTCAGATCTTCAAATTATTATGTGCAATCTTAGTTTGAATTTAACCATTCGAAGTACTGTATTTACCTATTACAGGTTCAGATCTTCAAGTAATAATTTGCACTAATAATTTGTATTTAACAATTCGAAGTTCTGTATTTGACAATTACAAGTTCAGATCTTCAAGTTATAATTTGCAATAATAATTAGAAGCTATCAATTTTAAGTTCTGTATTTGACAATTACTAGTTCAGATCTTCAAGTTATAATTAGAAATAATAATTAGAAGCTATCAATTTTATGTTCTGTATTTGACAATTACAAGTTCAGATCTTCAAGTTATAATTTGCAATAATAATTAGAAGCTATCAATTTTAAGTTCTGTATTTGACAATTACAAGTTCAGATCTTCAAGTTATAATTTGCAATAATAATTAGAAGCTATCAATTTTAAGTTCTGTATTTGACAATTACTAGTTCAGATCTCCAAGTTATAATTTGCAATAATAATTAGAAGCTATTAATTTTAAGTTCTGTATTTGACAATTACAAGTTCAGATCTTCTAGTTATAATTTGCAATAATAATTAGAAGCTATCAATATTAAGTTCTGTATTTGAAAATTACTAATTCAGATCTTCAAGGTATAATTTGCACTAATAATTTGTATTTAACAATTAGAAGTTCTGTATTTGACAATTACAAGTTCAGATCTTCTAGTTATAATTTGCAATAATAATTAGAAGCTATCAATATTAAGTTCTGTATTTGAAAATTACTAGTTCAGATCTTCAAGTTATAATTTGCACTAATAATTTGTATTTAATAATTAGAAGTTCTGTATTTGACAATTACTAGTTCAGATCTTCAAGTTATAATTTGAAATAATAATTTGAATTTAACAAATCTAAGTTCTGTAATTCACTATTACAAGTTCAGATCTTCAAGTTATAATTTACAATAATAATTAGAAGCTATCAATTTTAAGTTCTGTATTTGACAATTACATGTTCAGATCTTCAAGTTATAATTTGCACTAATAATTTGTATTTAACAATTAGAAGTTCTGTATTTGACAATTACAAGTTCAGATCTTCAAGTTATAATTTGCAATAATAATTAGAAGCTATCAATTTTAAGTTCTGTATTTGACAATTACAAGATCAGATCTTCAAGTTATAATTTGTAATAATAATTAGAAGCTATCAATTTTAAGTTCTGTATTTGACAATTACTAGTTCAGATCTCCAAGTTATTATTTGCAATAATAATTAGAAGCTATCAATTTTAAGTTCTGTATTTGACAATTACAAGTTCAGATCTTCAAGTTATAATTTACAATAATAATTAGAAGCTATCAATTTTAAGTTCTGTATTTGACAATTACAAGTTCAGATCTTCAAGTTATAATTTGCAATAATAATTAGAAGCTACCAATTTTAAGTTCTGTATTTGACAATTACTAGCTCAGAACTTCAAGTTATAATTTGCACTAATAATTTGAATTTAACAAATCTAAGTTCTGTAATTCACTATTACAAGTTCAGATCTTCAAGTTATAATTTACAATAATAATTAGAAGCTATCAATTTTAAGTTCTGTATTTGATAATTACAAGTTCAGATCTTCAAGTTATAATTTGCACTACTAATTTGTATTTAACAATTAGAAGTTCTGTATTTGACAATTACAAGTTCAGATCTTCAAGTTATAATTTGCAATAATAATTAGAAGCTATTAATTTTAAGTTCTGTATTTGACAATTACAAGTTCAGATCTTCAAGTTATAAATTGAAATAATAATTAGAAGCTATCAATTTTAAGTTCTGTATTTGACAATTACAAGTTCAGATCTTCTAGTTATAATTTGCAATAATAATTAGAAGCTATCAATATTAAGTTCTGTATTTGAAAATTACTAGTTCAGATCTTCAAGTTATAATTTGCACTAATAATTTGTATTTAACAATTAGAAGTTCTGTATTTGACAATTACAAGTTCAGATCTTCTAGTTATAATTTGCAATAATAATTAGAAGCTATCAATATTAAGTTCTGAATTTGAAAATTACTAGTTCAGATCTTCAAGTTATAATTTGCACTAATAATTTGTATTTAACAATTAGAAGTTCTGTATTTGACAATTACTAGTTCAGATCTTCAAGTTATAATTTGAAATAATAATTTGAATTTAACAAATCTAAGTTCTGTAATTCACTATTACAAGTTCAGATCTTCAAGTTATAATTTACAATAATAATTAGAAGCTATCAATTTTAAGTTCTGTATTTGACAATTACATGTTCAGATCTTCAAGTTATAATTTGCACTAATAATTTGTATTTAACAATTAGAAGTTCTGTATTTGACAATTACTAGTTCAGATCTTCAAGTTATAATTTGCACTAATAATTTGTATTTAACAATTAGAAGTTCTGTATTTGACAATTACAAGTTCAGATCTTCAAGTTATAATTTTCACTAATAATTTGTATTTAACAATTAGAAGTTCTGTATTTGACTATTACAAGTTCAGATCTTCAAATTATTATGTGCAATCTTAGTTTGAATTTAACCATTCGAAGTTCTGTATTTACCTATTACAGGTTCAGATCTTCAAGTAATAATTTGCACTAATAATTTGTATTTAACAATTCGAAGTTCTGTATTTGACAATTACAAGTTCAGATCTTCAAGTTATAATTTACAATAATAATTAGAAGCTTTCAATTTTAAGTTCTGTATTTGACAATTACAAGTTCAGATCTACAAGTTATAATTTGCACTAATAATTTGTATTTAACAATTAGAAGTTCTGTATTTGACAATTACAAGTTCAGATCTTCAAGTTATAATTTGAAATAATAATTAGAAGCTATCAATTTGAGTTCTTTATTTGACAATTACTAGTTCAGATCTACAAGTTATAATTTGAAATAATAATTTGAATTTAACAAATCTAAGTTCTGTAATTCACTATTACAAGTTCAGATCTTCAAGTTAAAATTTACAATAATAATTAGAAGTTATCAATTTTAAGTTCTGCATTTGACAATTACAAGTTCAGATCTTCAAGTTATAATTTGCAATAATAATTAGAAGCTATCAATTTTATGTTCTGTATTTTACAATTACTAGTTCAGATCTTCAAGTAATAATTTGCACTAATAATTTGTATTTAACAATTCGAAGTTCTGTATTTGACTATTACAAGTTCAGATCTTCAAGTTATAATTTGAATTATAATTATAAGCTATCAATTTTAAGTTCTGTATTTGACAATTACAAGTACAGATCTTCAAATTATTATTTTCAATAATAATTAGAAGCTATCAATTTTAAGTTCTGCATTTGACAATTACAAGTTCAGATCTTCAAGTTATTATTTGCAATAATAATTAGAAGCTATTAATTTTAAGTTCTGTATTTGACAATTACAAGTTCAGTTCTTCAAGTTATAATTTGAAATAATAATTAGAAGCTATCAATTTTAAGTTCTGTATTTGACAATTACAAGTTCAGATCTTCAAGTTATAATTTGCAATAATAATTAGAAGCTATCAATTTTAAGTTCTGTATTTGACAATTACTAGTTCAGATCTTCAAGTTATAATTAGAAATAATAATTAGAATTTGACAAATCTAAGTTCTGTAATTCACTATTACAAGTTCAGATCTTCAAGTTATAATTTACAATAATAATTAGAAGCTTTCAATTTTAAGTTCTGTATTTGACAATTACAAGTTCAGATCTACAAGTTATAATTTGCACTAAAATTTGTATTTAACAATTAGAAGTTCTGTATTTGACAATTACAAGTTCAGATCTTCAAGTTATAATTTGAAATAATAATTAGAAGCTATCAATTTTAAGTTCTGTATTTGACAATTACTAGTTCAGATCTTCAAGTTATAATTTGAAATAATAATTTGAATTTAACAAATCTAAGTTCTGTAATTCACT
This sequence comes from Cantharis lateralis, assembly GCA_963170105.1. NCBI lineage: Eukaryota > Metazoa > Arthropoda > Insecta > Coleoptera > Cantharidae > Cantharis > Cantharis lateralis. The sequence goes on along the minus strand of OY720625.1, from coordinate 31,433,908 downwards.
ATTAAAAGTTCAGATCTTCAAGTTATAATTTACAATAATAATTAGAAGTTATCAATTTTAAGTTCTGCATTTGACAATTACAAGTTCAGATCTTCAAGTTATAATTTGCAATAATAATTAGAAGCTATCAATTTTAAGTTCTGTATTTTACAATTACTAGTTCAGATCTTCAAGTTATAATTTGAAATAATAATTTGAATTTAATAAATCTAAGTTCTGTAATTCACTATTACAAGTTCAGATCTTCAAGTTATAATTTACAATAATAATTAGAAGCTATCAATTTTAAGTTCTGTATTTGACAATTACAAGTTCAGATCTTCAAGTTATTATTTGCAATAATAATTAGAAGATATCAATTTTAAGTTCTGTATTTAACAATTACAAGTTCAGATCTTCAAGTTATAATTTACAATAATAATTAGAAGCTATCTATTTTAAGTTCTGTATTTGACAATTACAAGTTCAGATGTTCAAGTTATAATTTGCAATAATAATTAGAAGCTATCAATTTTAAGTTCTGTATTTGACAATTACTAGTTCTGATCTTCAAGTTATAATTTGAAATAATAATTTGAATTTAACAAATCTAAGTTCTGTAATTCACTATTACAAGTTCAGATCTTCAAGTTATAATTTACAATAGTAATTAGAAGCTATCAATTTTAAGTTCTGTATTTGACAATTACAAGTTCAGATCTTCAAGTTATAATTTGCACTAATAATTTGTATTTAACAATTAGATGTTCTGTATTTGACAATTACAAGTTCAGATCTTCAAGTTATAATTTGCAATAATAATTAGAAGCTATTAATTTTCAGTTCTGTATTTGACAATTACAAGTTCAGATCTTCAAGTTATAATTTGAAATAATAATTAGAAGCTATCAATTTTATGTTCTGTATTTGGCAATTACAAGTTCAGATCTTCAAGTTATAATTTGCAATAATAATTAGAAGCTATCAATTTTAAGTGCTGTATTTGACAATTACTAGTTCAGATCTTCAAGTTATAATTTGCACTAATAATTTGTATTTAACAATTAGAAGTTCTGTATTTGACAATTACAAGTTCAGATCTTCAAGTTATAATTTTCACTAATAATTTGTATTTAACAATTAGAAGTTCTGTATTTGACTATTACAAGTTCAGATCTTCAAATTATTATGTGCAATCTTAGTTTGAATTTAACCATTCGGAGTACTGTATTTACCTATTACAGGTTCAGATCTTCAAGTAATAATTTGCACTAATAATTTGTATTTAACAATTCGAAGTTCTGTATTTGACAATTACAAGTTCAGATCTTCAAGTTATAATTTGCAATAATAATTAGAAGCTATCAATTTTAAGTTCTGTATTTGACAATTACTAGTTCAGATCTTCAAGTTATAATTAGAAATAATAATTAGAAGCTATCAATTTTATGTTCTGTATTTGACAATTACAAGTTCAGATCTTCAAGTTATAATTTGCAATAATAATTAGAAGCTATCAATTTTAAGTTCTGTATTTGACAACTACAAGTTCAGATCTTCAAGTTATAATTTGCAATAATAATTAGAAGCTATCAATTTTAAGTTCTGTATTTGACAATTACTAGTTCAGATCTCCAAGTTATTATTTGCAATAATAATTAGAAGCTATCAATTTTAAGTTCTGTATTTGACAATTACAAGTTCAGATCTTCAAGTTATAATTTACAATAATAATTAGAAGCTATCAATTTTAAGTTCTGTATTTGACAATTACAAGTTCAGATCTTCAAGTTATAATTTGCAATAATAATTAGAAGCTATCAATTTTAAGTTCTGTATTTGACAATTACTAGTTCAGATCTTCAAGTTATAATTTGAAATAATAATTTGAATTTAACAAATCTAAGTTCTGTAATTCACTATTACAAGTTCAGATCTTCAAGTTATAATGTACAATAATAATTAGAAGCTATCAATTTTAAGTTCTGTATTTGATAATTACAAGTTCAGATCTTCAAGTTATAATTTGCACTACTAATTTGTATTTAACAATTAGAAGTTCTGTATTTGACAATTACAAGTTCAGATCTTCAAGTTATAATTTGCAATAATAATTAGAAGCTATTAATTTTAAGTTCTGTATTTGACAATTACAAGTTCAGATCTTCAAGTTATAAATTGAAATAATAATTAGAAGCTATCAATTTTAAGTTCTGTATTTGACAATTACAAGTTCAGATCTTCTAGTTATAATTTGCAATAATAATTAGAAGCTATCAATATTAAGTTCTGTATTTGAAAATTACTAATTCAGATCTTCAAGGTATAATTTGCACTAATAATTTGTATTTAACAATTAGAAGTTCTGTATTTGACTATTACAAGTTCAGATCTTCAAATTATTATGTGCAATCTTAGTTTGAATTTAACCATTCGGAGTACTGTATTTACCTATTACAGGTTCAGATCTTCAAGTAATAATTTGCACTAATAATTTGTATTTAACAATTCGAAGTTCTGTATTTGACAATTACAAGTTCAGATCTTCAAGTTATAATTTGCAATAATAATTAGAAGCTATCAATTTTAAGTTCTGTATTTGACAATTACTAGTTCAGATCTTCAAGTTATAATTAGAAATAATAATTAGAAGCTATCAATTTTATGTTCTGTATTTGACAATTACAAGTTCAGATCTTCAAGTTATAATTTGCAATAATAATTAGAAGCTATCAATTTTAAGTTCTGTATTTGACAACTACAAGTTCAGATCTTCAAGTTATAATTTGCAATAATAATTAGAAGCTATCAATTTTAAGTTCTGTATTTGACAATTACTAGTTCAGATCTCCAAGTTATTATTTGCAATAATAATTAGAAGCTATCAATTTTAAGTTCTGTATTTGACAATTACAAGTTCAGATCTTCAAGTTATAATTTACAATAATAATTAGAAGCTATCAATTTTAAGTTCTGTATTTGACAATTACAAGTTCAGATCTTCAAGTTATAATTTGCAATAATAATTAGAAGCTATCAATTTTAAGTTCTGTATTTGACAATTACTAGTTCAGATCTTCAAGTTATAATTTGAAATAATAATTTGAATTTAACAAATCTAAGTTCTGTAATTCACTATTACAAGTTCAGATCTTCAAGTTATAATGTACAATAATAATTAGAAGCTATCAATTTTAAGTTCTGTATTTGATAATTACAAGTTCAGATCTTCAAGTTATAATTTGCACTACTAATTTGTATTTAACAATTAGAAGTTCTGTATTTGACAATTACAAGTTCAGATCTTCAAGTTATAATTTGCAATAATAATTAGAAGCTATTAATTTTAAGTTCTGTATTTGACAATTACAAGTTCAGATCTTCAAGTTATAAATTGAAATAATAATTAGAAGCTATCAATTTTAAGTTCTGTATTTGACAATTACAAGTTCAGATCTTCTAGTTATAATTTGCAATAATAATTAGAAGCTATCAATATTAAGTTCTGTATTTGAAAATTACTAATTCAGATCTTCAAGGTATAATTTGCACTAATAATTTGTATTTAACAATTAGAAGTTCTGTATTTGACAATTACAAGTTCAGATCTTCTAGTTATAATTTGCAATAATAATTAGAAGCTATCAATATTAAGTTCTGTATTTGAAAATTACTAGTTCAGATCTTCAAGTTATAATTTGCACTAATAATTTGTATTTAATAATTAGAAGTTCTGTATTTGACAATTACTAGTTCAGATCTTCAAGTTATAATTTGAAATAATAATTTGAATTTAACAAATCTAAGTTCTGTAATTCACTATTACAAGTTCAGATCTTCAAGTTATAATTTACAATAATAATTAGAAGCTATCAATTTTAAGTTCTGTATTTGACAATTACATGTTCAGATCTTCAAGTTATAATTTGCACTAATAATTTGTATTTAACAATTAGAAGTTCTGTATTTGACAATTACAAGTTCAGATCTTCAAGTTATAATTTGCAATAATAATTAGAAGCTATCAATTTTAAGTTCTGTATTTGACAATTACAAGATCAGATCTTCAAGTTATAATTTGTAATAATAATTAGAAGCTATCAATTTTAAGTTCTGTATTTGACAATTACTAGTTCAGATCTCCAAGTTATTATTTGCAATAATAATTAGAAGCTATCAATTTTAAGTTCTGTATTTGACAATTACAAGTTCAGATCTTCAAGTTATAATTTACAATAATAATTAGAAGCTATCAATTTTAAGTTCTGTATTTGACAATTACAAGTTCAGATCTTCAAGTTATAATTTGCAATAATAATTAGAAGCTACCAATTTTAAGTTCTGTATTTGACAATTACTAGTTCAGAACTTCAAGTTATAATTTGCACTAATAATTTGAATTTAACAAATCTAAGTTCTGTAATTCACTATTACAAGTTCAGATCTTCAAGTTATAATTTACAATAATAATTAGAAGCTATCAATTTTAAGTTCTGTATTTGATAATTACAAGTTCAGATCTTCAAGTTATAATTTGCACTACTAATTTGTATTTAACAATTAGAAGTTCTGTATTTGACAATTACAAGTTCAGATCTTCAAGTTATAATTTGCAATAATAATTAGAAGCTATTAATTTTAAGTTCTGTATTTGACAATTACAAGTTCAGATCTTCAAGTTATAAATTGAAATAATAATTAGAAGCTATCAATTTTAAGTTCTGTATTTGACAATTACAAGTTCAGATCTTCTAGTTATAATTTGCAATAATAATTAGAAGCTATCAATATTAAGTTCTGTATATGAAAATAACTAGTTCAGATCTTCAAGTTATAATTTGCACTAATAATTTGTATTTAACAATTAGAAGTTCTGTATTTGACAATTACAAGTTCAGATCTTCTAGTTATAATTTGCAATAATAATTAGAAGCTATCAATATTAAGTTCTGAATTTGAAAATTACTAGTTCAGATCTTCAAGTTATAATTTGCACTAATAATTTGTATTTAACAATTAGAAGTTCTGTATTTGACAATTACTAGTTCAGATCTTCAAGTTATAATTTGAAATAATAATTTGAATTTAACAAATCTAAGTTCTGTAATTCACTATTACAAGTTCAGATCTTCAAGTTATAATTTACAATAATAATTAGAAGCTATCAATTTTAAGTTCTGTATTTGACAATTACATGTTCAGATCTTCAAGTTATAATTTGCACTAATAATTTGTATTTAACAATTAGAAGTTCTGTATTTGACAATTACTAGTTCAGATCTTCAAGTTATAATTTGCACTAATAATTTGTATTTAACAATTAGAAGTTCTGTATTTGACAATTACAAGTTCAGATCTTCAAGTTATAATTTTCACTAATAATTTGTATTTAACAATTAGAAGTTCTGTATTTGACTATTACAAGTTCAGATCTTCAAATTATTATGTGCAATCTTAGTTTGAATTTAACTATTCGAAGTTCTGTATTTACCTATTACAGGTTCAGATCTTCAAGTAATAATTTGCACTAATAATTTGTATTTAACAATTCGAAGTTCTGTATTTGACAATTACAAGTTCAGATCTTCAAGTTATAATTTACAATAATAATTAGAAGCTTTCAATTTTAAGTTCTGTATTTGACAATTACAAGTTCAGATCTACAAGTTATAATTTGCACTAATAATTTGTATTTAACAATTAGAAGTTCTGTATTTGACAATTACAAGTTCAGATCTTCAAGTTATAATTTGAAATAATAATTAGAAGCTATCAATTTGAGTTCTTTATTTGACAATTACTAGTTCAGATCTACAAGTTATAATTTGAAATAATAATTTGAATTTAACAAATCTAAGTTCTGTAATTCACTATTACAAGTTCAGATCTTCAAGTTAAAATTTACAATAATAATTAGAAGTTATCAATTTTAAGTTCTGCATTTGACAATTACAAGTTCAGATCTTCAAGTTATAATTTGCAATAATAATTAGAAGCTATCAATTTTATGTTCTGTATTTTACAATTACTAGTTCAGATCTTCAAGTTATAATTTGAAATAATAATTTGAATTTAACAAATCTAAGTTCTGTAATTCACTATTACAAGTTCAGATCTTCAAGTTATAATTTACAATAATAATTAGAAGCTATCAATTTTAAGTTCTGTATTTGACAATTACAAGTTCAGATCTTCAAGTTATTATTTGCAATAATAATTAGAAGCTATTAATTTTAAGTTCTGTATTTGACAATTACAAGTTCAGATCTTCAAGTTATAATTTGAAATAATAATTAGAAGCTATCAATTTTAAGTTCTGTATTTGACAATTACAAGTTCAGATCTTCAAGTTATAATTTGCAATAATAATTAGAAGCTATCAATTTTAAGTTCTGTATTTGACAATTACTAGTTCAGATCTTCAAGTTATAATTAGAAATAATAATTAGAATTTGACAAATCTAAGTTCTGTAATTCACTATTACAAGTTCAGATCTTCAAGTTATAATTTACAATAATAATTAGAAGCTTTCCATTTTAAGTTCTGTATTTGACAATTACAAGTTCAGATCTACAAGTTATAATTTGCACTAATAATTTGTATTTAACAATTAGAAGTTCTGTATTTGACAATTACAAGTTCAGATCTTCAAGTTATAATTTGAAATAATAATTAGAAGCTATCAATTTTAAGTTCTGTATTTGACAATTACTAGTTCAGATCTTCAAGTTATAATTTGAAATAATAATTTGAATTTAACAAATCTAAGTTCTGTAATTCACTATTACAAGTTCAGATCTTCAAGTTATAATTTACAATAATAATTAGAAGTTATCAATTTTAAGTTCTGCATTTGACAATTACAAGTTCAGATCTTCAAGTTATAATTTGCAATAATAATTAGAAGCTATCAATTTTAAGTTCTGTATTTTACAATTACTAGTTCAGATCTTCAAGTTATAATTTGAAATAATAATTTGAATTTAACAAATCTAAGTTCTGTAATTCACTATTACAAGTTCAGATCTTCAAGTTATAATTTACAATAATAATTAGAAGCTATCAATTTTAAGTTCTGTATTTGACAATTACAAGTTCAGATCTTCAAGTTATTATTTGCAATAATAATTAGAAGATATCAATTTTAAGTTCTGTATTTTACAATTACAAGTTCAGATCTTCAAGTTATAATTTACAATAATAATTAGAAGCTATCAATTTTAAGTTCTGTATTTGACAATTACAAGTTCAGATGTTCAAGTTATAATTTGCAATAATAATTAGAAGCTATCAATTTTAAGTTCTGTATTTGACAATTACTAGTTCTGATCTTCAAGTTATAATTTGAAATAATAATTTGAATTTAACAAATCTAAGTTCTGTAATTCACTATTACAAGTTCAGATCTTCAAGTTATAATTTACAATAATAATTAGAAGCTATCAATTTTAAGTTCTGTATTTGACAATTACAAGTTCAGATCTTCAAGTTATAATTTGCACTAATAATTTGTATTTAACAATTAGATGTTCTGTATTTGACAATTACAAGTTCAGATCTTCAAGTTATAATCTGCAATAATAATTAGAAGCTATTAATTTTCAGTTCTGTATTTGACAATTACAAGTTCAGATCTTCAAGTTATAATTTGAAATAATAATTAGAAGCTATCAATTTTATGTTCTGTATTTGGCAATTACAAGTTCAGATCTTCAAGTTATAATTTGCAATAATAATTAGAAGCTATCAATTTTAAGTGCTGTATTTGACAATTACTAGTTCAGATCTTCAAGTTATAATTTGCACTAATAATTTGTATTTAACAATTAGAAGTTCTGTATTTGACAATTACAAGTTCAGATCTTCAAGTTATAATTTTCACTAATAATTTGTATTTAACAATTAGAAGTTCTGTATTTGACTATTACAAGTTCAGATCTTCAAATTATTATGTGCAATCTTAGTTTGAATTTAACCATTCGAAGTTCTGTATTTACCTATTACAGGTTCAGATCTTCAAGTAATAATTTGCACTAATAATTTGTATTTAACAATTCGAAGTTCTGTATTTGACAATTACAAGTTCAGATCTTCAAGTTATAATTTGCAATAATAATTAGAAGCTATCAATTTTAAGTTCTGTATTTGACAATTACTAGTTCAGATCTTCAAGTTATAATTAGAAATAATAATTAGAATTTGACAAATCTAAGTTCTGTAATTCACTATTACAAGTTCAGATCTTCAAGTTATAATTTACAATAATAATTAGAAGCTTTCAATTTTAAGTTCTGTATTTGACAATTACAAGTTCAGATCTACAAGTTATAATTTGCACTAATAATTTGTATTTAACAATTAGAAGTTCTGTATTTGACAATTACAAGTTCAGATCTTCAAGTTATAATTTGAAATAATAATTAGAAGCTATCAATTTTAAGTTCTGTATTTGACAATTACTAGTTCAGATCTTCAAGTTATAATTTGAAATAATAATTTGAATTTAACAAATCTAAGTTCTGTAATTCACTATTACAAGTTCAGATCTTCAAGTTATAATTTACAATAATAATTAGAAGTTATCAATTTTAAGTTCTGCATTTGACAATTACAAGTTCAGATCTTCAAGTTATAATTTGCAATAATAATTAGAAGCTATCAATTTTATGTTCTGTATTTTACAATTACTAGTTCAGATCTTCAAGTTATAATTTGAAATAATAATTTGAATTTAACAAATCTAAGTTCTGTAATTCACTATTACAAGTTCAGATCTTCAAGTTATAATTTACAATAATAATTAGAAGCTATCAATTTTAAGTTCTGTATTTGACAATTACAAGTTCAGATCTTCAAGTTATAATTTGCACTAATAATTTGTATTTAACAATTAGAAGTTCTGTATGTGACAATTACAAGTTCAGATCTTCAAGTTATAATTTGCAATAATAATTAGAAGCTATTAATTTTAAGTTCTGTATTTGACAATTACAAGTTCAGATCTTCTAGTTATAATTTGAAATAATAATTAGAAGCTATCAATTTTATGTTCTGTATTTGACAATTACAAGTTCAGATCTTCAAGTTATAATTTGCAATAATAATTAGAAGCTATCAATTTTAAGTGCTGTATTTGACAATTACTAGTTCAGATCTTCAAGTTATAATTTGCACTAATAATTTGTATTTAACAATTAGAAGTTCTGTATTTGACAATTACAAGTTCAGATCTTCAAGTTATAATTTTCACTAATAATTTGTATTTAACAATTAGAAGTTCTGTATTTGACTATTACAAGTTCAGATCTTCAAATTATTATGTGCAATCTTATTTTGAATTTAACCATTCGAAGTTCTGTATTTACCTATTACAGGTTCAGATCTTCAAGTAATAATTTGCACTAATAATTTGTATTTAACAATTCGAAGTTCTGTATTTGACTATTACAAGTTCAGATCTTCAGGTTATAATTTGAATTATAATTATAAGCTATCAATTTTAAGTTCTGTATTTGACAATTACAAGTACAGATCTTCAAATTATTATTTTCAATAATAATTAGAAGCTATCAATTTTAAGTTCTGCATTTGACAATTACAAGTTCAGATCTTCAAGTTATTATTTGCAATAATAATTAGAAGCTATTAATTTTAAGTTCTGTATTTGACAATTACAAGTTCAGATCTTCAAGTTATAATTTGAAATAATAATTAGAAGCTATCAATTTTAAGTTCTGTATTTGACAATTACAAGTTCAGATCTTCAAGTTATAATTTGCAATAATAATTAGAAGCTATCAATTTTAAGTTCTGTATTTGACAATTACTAGTTCAGATCTTCAAGTTATAATTAGAAATAATAATTAGAATTTGACAAATCTAAGTTCTGTAATTCACTATTACAAGTTCAGATCTTCAAGTTATAATTTACAATAATAATTTGAAGCTTTCAATTTTAAGTTCTGTATTTGACAATTACAAGTTCAGATCTACAAGTTATAATTTGCACTAATAATTTGTATTTAACAATTAGAAGTTCTGTATTTGACAATTACAAGTTCAGATCTTCAAGTTATAATTTGAAATAAAAATTAGAAGCTATCAATTTTAAGTTCTGTATTTGACAATTACTAGTTCAGATCTTCAAGTTATAATTTGAAATAATAATTTGAATTTAACAAATCTAAGTTCTGCATTTGACAATTACAAGTTCAGATCTTCAAGTTATTATTTGCAATAATAATTAGAAGATATCAATTTTAAGTTCTGTATTTGACAATTACAAGTTCAGATCTTCAAGTTATAATTTACAATAATAATTAGAAGCTATCAATTTTAAGTTCTGTATTTGACAATTACAAGTTCAGATGTTCAAGTTATAATTTGCAATAATAATTAGAAGCTATCAATTTTAAGTTCTGTATTTGACAATTACTACTTCTGATCTTCAAGTTATAATTTGAAATAATAATTTGAATTTAACAAATCTAAGTTCTGTAATTCACTATTACAAGTTCAGATCTTCAAGTTATAATTTACAATAATAATTAGAAGCTATCAATTTTAAGTTCTGTATTTGACAATTACAAGTTCAGATCTTCAAGTTATAATTTGCACTAATAATTTGTATTTAACAATTAGATGTTCTGTATTTGACAATTACAAGTTCAGATCTTCAAGTTATAATTTGCAATAATAATTAGAAGCTATTAATTTTCAATTCTGTATTTGACAATTACAAGTTCAGATCTTCAAGTTATAATTTGAAATAATAATTAGAAGCTATCAATTTTATGTTCTGTATTTGGCAATTACAAGTTCAGATCTTCAAGTTATAATTTGCAATAATAATTAGAAGCTATCAATTTTAAGTGCTGTATTTGACAATTACTAGTTCAGATCTTCAAGTTATAATTTGCACTAATAATTTGTATTTAACAATTAGAAGTTCTGTATTTGACAATTACAAGTTCAGATCTTCAAGTTATAATTTTCACTAATAATTTGTATTTAACAATTAGAAGTTCTGTATTTGACTATTACAAGTTCAGATCTTCAAATTATTATGTGCAATCTTAGTTTGAATTTAACCATTCGAAGTTCTGTATTTACCTATTACAGGTTCAGATCTTCAAGTAATAATTTGCACTAATAATTTGTATTTAACAATTCGAAGTTCTGTATTTGACAATTACAAGTTCAGATCTTCAAGTTATAATTTGCAATAATAATTAGAAGCTATCAATTTTAAGTTCTGTATTTGACAATTACTAGTTCAGATCTTCAAGTTATAATTAGAAATAATAATTAGAATTTGACAAATCTAAGTTCTGTAATTCACTATTACAAGTTCAGATCTTCAAGTTATAATTTACAATAATAATTAGAAGCTTTCAATTTTAAGTTCTGTATTTGACAATTACAAGTTCAGATCTACAAGTTATAATTTGCACTAATAATTTGAATTTAACAAATCTAAGTTCTGCATTTGACAATTACAAGTTCAGATCTTCAAGTTATTATTTGCAATAATAATTAGAAGATATCAATTTTAAGTTCTGTATTTGACAATTACAAGTTCAGATCTTCAAGTTATAATTTACAATAATAATTAGAAGCTATCAATTTTAAGTTCTGTATTTGACAATTACAAGTTCAGATGTTCAAGTTATAATTTGCAATAATAATTAGAAGCTATCAATTTTAAGTTCTGTATTTGACAATTACTACTTCTGATCTTCAAGTTATAATTTGAAATAATAATTTGAATTTAACAAATCTAAGTTCTGTAATTCACTATTACAAGTTCAGATCTTCAAGTTATAATTTACAATAATAATTAGAAGCTATCAATTTTAAGTTCTGTATTTGATAATTACAAGTTCAGATCTTCAAGTTATAATTTGCACTAATAATTTGTATTTAACAATTAGATGTTCTGTATTTGACAATTACAAGTTCAGATCTTCAAGTTATAATTTGCAATAATAATTAGAAGCTATTAATTTTCAGTTCTGTATTTGACAATTACAAGTTCAGATCTTCAAGTTATAATTTGAAATAATAATTAAAAGCTATCAATTTTATGTTCTGTATTTGGCAATTACAAGTTCAGATCTTCAAGTTATAATTTGCAATAATAATTAGAAGCTATCAATTTTAAGTGCTGTATTTGACAATTACTAGTTCAGATCTTCAAGTTATAATTTGCACTAATAATTTGTATTTAACAATTAGAAGTTCTGTATTTGACAATTACAAGTTCAGATCTTCAAGTTATAATTTTCACTAATAATTTGTATTTAACAATTAGAAGTTCTGTATTTGACTATTACAAGTTCAGATCTTCAAATTATTATGTGCAATCTTAGTTTGAATTTAACCATTCGAAGTTCTGTATTTACCTATTACAGGTTCAGATCTTCAAGTAATAATTTGCACTAATAATTTGTATTTAACAATTTGAAGTTCTGTATTTGACAATTACAAGTTCAGATCTTCAAGTTATAATTTGCAATAATAATTAGAAGCTGTCAATTTTAAGTTCTGTATTTGACAATTACTAGTTCAGATCTTCAAGTTATAATTAGAAATAATAATTAGAATTTGACAAATCTAAGTTCTGTAATTCACTATTACAAGTTCAGATCTTCAAGTTATAATTTACAATAATAATTAGAAGCTTTCAATTTTAAGTTCTGTATTTGACAATTACAAGTTCAGATCTACAAGTTATAATGTGCACTAATAATTTGTATTTAACAATTAGAAGTTCTGTATTTGACAATTACAGTTCAGATCTTCAAGTTATAATTTGAAATAATAATTAGAAGCTATCAATTTTAAGTTCTGTATTTGACAATTACTAGTTCAGATCTTCAAGTTATAATTTGAAATAATAATTTGAATTTAACAAATCTAAGTTCTGTAATTCACTATTACAAGTTCAGATCTTCAAGTTATAATTTACAATAATAATTAGAAGTTATCAATTTTAAGTTCTGCATTTGACAATTACAAGTTCAGATCTTCAAGTTATAATTTGCAATAATAATTAGAAGCTATCAATTTTATGTTCTGTATTTTACAATTACTAGTTCAGATCTTCAAGTTATAATTTGAAATAATAATTTGAATTTAACAAATCTAAGTTCTGTAATTCACTATTACAAGTTCAGATCTTCAAGTTATAATTTACAATAACAATTAGAAGCTATCAATTTTAAGTTCTGTATTTGACAATTACAAGTTCAGATCTTCAAGTTATAATTTGCACTAATAATTTGTATTTAACAATTAGAAGTTCTGTATGTGACAATTACAAGTTCAGATCTTCAAGTTATAATTTGCAATAATAATTAGAAGCTATTAATTTTAAGTTCTGTATTTGACAATTACAAGTTCAGATCTTCTAGTTATAATTTGAAATAATAATTAGAAGCTATCAATTTTATGTTCTGTATTTGACAATTACAAGTTCAGATCTTCAAGTTATAATTTGCAATAATAATTAGAAGCTATCAATTTTATGTTTTGTATTTGACAATTACAGGTTCAGATCTTCAAGTAATAATTTGCACTAATAATTTGTATTTAACAATTCGAAGTTCTGTATTTGACTATTACAAGTTCAGATCTTCAAGTTATAATTTGAATTATAATTATAAGCTATCAATTTTAAGTTCTGTATTTGACAATTACAAATACAGATCTTCAAATTATTATTTTCAATAATAATTAGAAGCTATCAATTTTAAGTTCTGCATTTGACAATTACAAGTTCAGATCTTCAAGTTATTATTTGCAATAATAATTAGAAGCTATTAATTTTAAGTTCTGTATTTGACAATTACAAGTTTAGATCTTCAAGTTATAATTTGAAATAATAATTGGAAGCTATCAATTTTAAGTTCTGTATTTGACAATTACAAGTTCAGATCTTCAAGTTATAATTTGCAATAATAATTAGAAGCTATCAATTTTAAGTTCTGTATTTGACAATTACTAGTTCAGATCTTCAAGTTATAATTAGAAATAATAATTAGAATTTGACAAATCTAAGTTCTGTAATTCACTATTACAAGTTCAGATCTTCAAGTTATAATTTACAATAATAATTTGAAGCTTTCAATTTTAAGTTCTGTATTTGACAATTACAAGTTCAGATCTACAAGTTATAATTTGCACTAATAATTTGTATTTAACAATTAGAAGTTCTGTATTTGACAATTACAAGTTCAGATCTTCAAGTTATAATTTGAAATAAAAATTAGAAGCTATCAATTTTAAGTTCTGTATTTGACAATTACTAGTTCAGATCTTCAAGTTATAATTTGAAATAATAATTTGAATTTAACAAATCTAAGTTCTGTAATTCACTATTACAAGTTCAGATCTTCAAGTTATAATTTACAATAATAAATAGAAGTTATCAATTTTAAGTTCTGCATTTGACAATTACAAGTTCAGATCTTCAAGTTATAATTTGCACTAATAATTTGTATTTAACAATTAGAAGTTCTGTATTTGTCTATTACAAGTTCAGATCTTCAAATTATAATTTGCACTAATAATTTGTATTTAACAATTAGAAGTTCTGTATTTGACAATTACCAGTTCAGATCCTCAAGTTATAATTTGCACTAATAATTTGTATTTAACAATTAGAAGTTCTATATTTGACAATTACCAGTTCAGATCTTCAAGTTATAATTAGAAATAATAATTAGAAGCTATCAATTTTGAGTTCTGTATTTGACAATTACAAGTTCAGATCTTCAAGTTATAATTTGCAATAATAATTAGAAGCTATCAATTTTAAGTTCTGTATTTGACAATTATTAGTTCAGATCTTCAAGTTATAATTTGAAATAATAATTGAATATAACAAATTTAAGTTCTGTAATTCACTATTACAAGTTCAGATCTTCAAGTTATAATTTACAATAATAATTAGAAGCTATCAATTTTAGTTCTGTCTTTGACAAATACAAGTTCAGAACTTCAAGTTATAATTTGCAATAATAATTAGAAGCTATCAATTTTAAGTTCTGTATTTGACAATTACAAGTACAGATCTTCAAATTATTATTTGCAATAATAATTAGAAGCTATCAATTTTAAGTTCTGCATCTGACAATTAAAAGTTCAGATCTTCAAGTTATTATTTGCAATAATAATTAGAAGCTATCAATTTTAAGTTCTGTATTTGACAATTACTAGTTCAGATCTTCAAGTTATAATTTGAAATAATAATTTTAATTTAACAAATCTAAGTTCTGTAATTCACTATTACAAGTTCAGATCTTCAAGTTATAATTTACAATAATAATTAGAAGTTATCAATTTTAAGTTCTGCATTTGACAATTACAAGTTCAGATCTTCAAGTTATAATTTGCTATAATAATTAGAAGCTATCAATTTTATGTTCTGTATTTTACAATTACTAGTTCAGATCTTCAAGTTATAATTTGAAATAATAATTTGAATTTAACAAATCTAAGTTCTGTAATTCACTATTACAAGTTCAGATCTTCAAGTTATAATTTACAATAATAATTAGAAGCTATCAATTTTAAGTTCTGTATTTGACAATTACAAGTTCAGATCTTCAAGTTATAATTTGCACTAATAATTTGTATTTAACAATTAGAAGTTCTGTATGTGACAATTACAAGTTCAGATCTTCAAGTTATAATTTGCAATAATAATTAGAAGCTATTAATTTTAAGTTCTGTATTTGACAATTACAAGTTCAGATCTTCTAGTTATAATTTGAAATAATAATTAGAAGCTATCAATTTTATGTTCTGTATTTGACAATTACAAGTTCAGATCTTCAAGTTATAATTTGCAATAATAATTAGAAGCTATCAATTTTAAGTGCTGTATTTGACAATTACTAGTTCAGATCTTCAAGTTATAATTTGCACTAATAATTTGTATTTAACAATTAGAAGTTCTGTATTTGACAATTACAAGTTCAGATCTTCAAGTTATAATTTTCACTAATAATTTGTATTTAACAATTAGAAGTTCTGTATTTGACTATTACAAGTTCAGATCTTCAAATTATTATGTGCAATCTTATTTTGAATTTAACCATTCGAAGTTCTGTATTTACTTATTACAGGTTCAGATCTTCAAGTAATAATTTGCACTAATAATTTGTATTTAACAATTCGAAGTTCTGTATTTGACTATTACAAGTTCAGATCTTCAAGTTATAATTTGAATTATAATTATAAGCTATCAATTTTAAGTTCTGTATTTGACAATTACAAATACAGATCTTCAAATTATTATTTTCAATAATAATTAGAAGCTATCAATTTTAAGTTCTGCATTTGACAATTACAAGTTCAGATCTTCAAGTTATTATTTGCAATAATAATTAGAAGCTATTAATTTTAAGTTCTGTATTTGACAATTACAAGTTCAGATCTTCAAGTTATAATTTGAAATAATAATTGGAAGCTATCAATTTTAAGTTCTGTATTTGACGATTACAAGTTCAGATCTTCAAGTTATAATTTGCAATAATAATTAGAAGCTATCAATTTTAAGTTCTGTATTTGACAATTACTAGTTCAGATCTTCAAGTTATAATTAGAAATAATAATTAGAATTTGACAAATCTAAGTTCTGTAATTCACTATTACAAGTTCAGATCTTCAAGTTATAATTTACAATAATAATTTGAAGCTTTCAATTTTAAGTTCTGTATTTGACAATTACAAGTTCAGATCTACAAGTTATAATTTGCACTAATAATTTGTATTTAACAATTAGAAGTTCTGTATTTGACAATTACAAGTTCAGATCTTCAAGTTATAATTTGAAATAAAAATTAGAAGCTATCAATTTTAAGTTCTGTATTTGACAATTACTAGTTCAGATCTTCAAGTTATAATTTGAAATAATAATTTGAATTTAACAAATCTAAGTTCTGTAATTCACTATTACAAGTTCAGATCTTCAAGTTATAATTTACAATAATAAATAGAAGTTATCAATTTTAAGTTCTGCCTTTGACAATTACAAGTTCAGATCTTCAAGTTATAATTTGCACTAATAATTTGTATTTAACAATTAGAAGTTCTGTATTTGTCTATTACAAGTTCAGATCTTCAAATTATAATTTGCACTAATAATTTGTATTTAACAATTAGAAGTTCTGTATTTGACAATTACCAGTTCAGATCCTCAAGTTATAATTTGCACTAATAATTTGTATTTAACAATTAGAAGTTCTGTATTTGACAATTACCAGTTCAGATCTTCAAGTTATAATTAGAAATAATAATTAGAAGCTATCAATTTTGAGTTCTGTATTTGACAATTACAAGTTCAGATCTTCAAGTTATAATTTGCAATAATAATTAGAAGCTATCAATTTTAAGTTCTGTATTTGACAATTATTAGTTCAGATCTTCAAGTTATAATTTGAAATAATAATTGAATATAACAAATTTAAGTTCTGTAATTCACTATTACAAGTTCAGATCTTCAAGTTATAATTTACAATAATAATTAGAAGCTATCAATTTTAGTTCTGTCTTTGACAAATACAAGTTCAGAACTTCAAGTTATAATTTGCAATAATAATTAGAAGCTATCAATTTTAAGTTCTGTATTTGACAATTACAAGTACAGATCTTCAAATTATTATTTGCAATAATAATTAGAAGCTATCAATTTTAAGTTCTGCATCTGACAATTAAAAGTTCAGATCTTGAAGTTATTATTTGCAATAATAATTAGAAGCTATCAATTTTAAGTTCTGTATTTGACAATTACTAGTTCAGATCTTCAAGTTATAATTTGAAATAATAATTTGAATTTAACAAATCTAAGTTCTGTAATTCACTATTACAAGTTCAGATCTTCAAGTTATAATTTACAATAATAATTAGAAGTTATCAATTTTAAGTTCTGCATTTGACAATTACAAGTTCAGATCTTCAAGTTATAATTTGCAATAATAATTAGAAGCTATCAATTTTATATTCTGTATTTTACAATTACTAGTTCAGATCTTCAAGTTATAATTTGAAATAATAATTTGAATTTAACAAATCTAAGTTCTGTAATTCACTATTACAAGTTCAGATCTTCAAGTTATAATTTACAATAATAATTAGAAGCTATCAATTTTAAGTTCTGTATTTGACAATTACAAGTTCAGATCTTCAAGTTATAATTTGCACTAATAATTTGTATTTAACAATTAGAAGTTCTGTATGTGACAATTACAAGTTCAGATCTTCAAGTTATAATTTGCAATAATAATTAGAAGCTATTAATTTTAAGTTCTGTATTTGACAATTACAAGTTCAGATCTTCTAGTTATAATTTGAAATAATAATTAGAAGCTATCAATTTTATGTTCTGTATTTGACAATTACAAGTTCAGATCTTCAAGTTATAATTTGCAATAATAATTAGAAGCTATCAATTTTAAGTGCTGTATTTGACAATTACTAGTTCAGATCTTCAAGTTATACTTTGCACTAATAATTTGTATTTAACAATTAGAAGTTCTGTATTTGACAATTACAAGTTCAGATCTTCAAGTTATAATTTTCACTAATAATTTGTATTTAACAATTAGAAGTTCTGTATTTGACTATTACAAGTTCAGATCTTCAAATTATTATGTGCAATCTTATTTTGAATTTAACCATTCGAAGTTCTGTATTTACCTATTACAGGTTCAGATCTTCAAGTAATAATTTGCACTAATAATTTGTATTTAACAATTCGAAGTTCTGTATTTGACTATTACAAGTTCAGATCTTCAAGTTATAATTTGAATTATAATTATAAGCTATCAATTTTAAGTTCTGTATTTGACAATTACAAATACAGATCTTCAAATTATTATTTTCAATAATAATTAGAAGCTATCAATTTTAAGTTCTGCATTTGACAATTACAAGTTCAGATCTTCAAGTTATTATTTGCAATAATAATTAGAAGCTATTAATTTTAAGTTCTGTATTTGACAATTACAAGTTCAGATCTTCAAGTTATAATTTGAAATAATAATTGGAAGCTATCAATTTTAAGTTCTGTATTTGACAATTACAAGTTCAGATCTTCAAGTTATAATTTGCAATAATAATTAGAAGCTATCAATTTTAAGTTCTGTATTTGACAATTACTAGTTCAGATCTTCAAGTTATAATTAGAAATAATAATTAGAATTTGACAAATCTAAGTTCTGTAATTCACTATTACAAGTTCAGATCTTCAAGTTATAATTTACAATAATAATTTGAAGCTTTCAATTTTAAGTTCTGTATTTGACAATTACAAGTTCAGATCTACAAGTTATAATTTGCACTAATAATTTGTTTTTAACAATTAGAAGTTCTGTATTTGACAATTACAAGTTCAGATCTTCAAGTTATAATTTGAAATAAAAATTAGAAGCTATCAATTTTAAGTTCTGTATTTGACAATTACTAGTTCAGATCTTCAAGTTATAATTTGAAATAATAATTTGAATTTAACAAATCTAAGTTCTGTAATTCACTATTACAAGTTCAGATCTTCAAGTTATAATTTACAATAATAAATAGAAGTTATCAATTTTAAGTTCTGCATTTGACAATTACAAGTTCAGATCTTCAAGTTATAATTTGCACTAATAATTTGTATTTAACAATTAGAAGTTCTGTATTTGTCTATTACAAGTTCAGATCTTCAAATTATAATTTGCACTAATAATTTGTATTTAACAATTAGAAGTTCTGTATTTGACAATTACCAGTTCAGATCCTCAAGTTATAATTTGCACTAATAATTTGTATTTAACAATTAGAAGTTCTGTATTTGACAATTACCAGTTCAGATCTTCAAGTTATAATTAGAAATAATAATTAGAAGCTATCAATTTTGAGTTCTGTATTTGACAATTACAAGTTCAGATCTTCAAGTTATAATTTGCAATAATAATTAGAAGCTATCAATTTTAAGTTCTGTATTTGACAATTATTAGTTCAGATCTTCAAGTTATAATTTGAAATAATAATTGAATATAACAAATTTAAGTTCTGTAATTCACTATTACAAGTTCAGATCTTCAAGTTATAATTTACAATAATAATTAGAAGCTATCAATTTTAGTTCTGTCTTTGACAAATACAAGTTCAGAACTTCAAGTTATAATTTGCAATAATAATTAGAAGCTATCAATTTTAAGTTCTGTATTTGACAATTACAAGTACAGATCTTCAAATTATTATTTGCAATAATAATTAGAAGCTATCAATTTTAAGTTCTGCATCTGACAATTAAAAGTTCAGATCTTCAAGTTATTATTTGCAATAATAATTAGAATCTATCAATTTTAAGTTCTGTATTTGACAATTACAAGTTCACATCTTCAAGTTATAATTTGAAATAATAATTAGAAGCTATCAATTTTATGTTCTGTATTTGACAATTACAAGTTCAGATCTTCAAGTTATAATTTGCAATAATAATTAGAAGCTATCAATTTTAAGTGCTGTATTTGACAATTACTAGTTCAGATCTTCAAGTTATAATTTGCACTAATAATTTGTGTTTAACAATTAGAAGTTCTGTATTTGACAATTACAAGTTCAGATCTTCAAGTTATAATTTTCACTAATAATTTGTATTTAACAATTAGAAGTTCTGTATTTGACTATTACAAGTTCAGATCTTCAAATTATTATGTGCAATCTTAGTTTGAATTTAACCATTCGAAGTTCTGTATTTACCTATTACAGGTTCAGATCTTCAAGTAATAATTTGCACTAATAATTTGTATTTAACAATTCGAAGTTCTGTATTTGACTATTACAAGTTCAGATCTTCAAGTTATAATTTGAATTATAATTATAAGCTATCAATTTTAAGTTCTGTATTTGACAATTACAAGTACAGATCTTCAAATTATTATTTGCAATAATAATTAGAAGCTATCAATTTTAAGTTCTGCATTTGACAATTACAAGTTCAGATCTTCAAGTTATTATTTGCAATAATAATTAGAAGCTATTAATTTTAAGTTTTGTATTTGTCAATTACAAGTTCAGATCTTCAAGTTATAATTTGAAATAATAATTAGAAGCTATCAATTTTAAGTTCTGTATTTGACAATTACAAGTTCAGATCTTCAAGTTATAATTTGCAATAATAATTAGAAGCTATCAATATTAAGTTCTGTATTTGACAATTACTAGTTCAGATCTTCAAGTTATAATTAGAAATAATAATTAGAATTTGACAAATCTAAGTTCTGTAATTCACTATTACAAGTTCAGATCTTCAAGTTATAATTTACAATAATAATTAGAGGCTTTCAATTTTAAGTTCTGTATTTGACAATTACAAGTTCAGATCTACAAGTTATAATTTGCACTAATAATTTGTATTTAACAATTAGAAGTTCTGTATTTGACAATTACAAGTTCAGATCTTCAAGTTATAATTTGAAATAATATTTAGAAGCTATCAATTTTAATTTCTGTATTTGACAATTACTAGTTCAGATCTTCAAGTAATAATTTGCACTAATAATTTGTATTTAATAATTCGAAGTTCTGTATTTGACTATTACAAGTTCAGATCTTCAAGTTATAATTTGAATTATAGTTATAAGCTATCAATTTTAAGTTCTGTATTTGACAATTATTACAAGTACAGATCTTCAAATTATTATTTGCAATAATAATTAGAAGCTATCAATTTTAAGTTCTGTATTTGACAATTACAAGTTCAGATCTTCAAGTTATAATTTGAAATAATAATTAGAAGCTATTAATTTTAAGTTCTGTATTTGACAATTACAAGTTCAGATCTTCAAGTTATAATTTGAAATAATAATTAGAAGCTATCAATTTTATGTTCTGTATTTGACAATTACAAGTTCAGATCTTCAAGTTATAATTTGCAATAATAATTATAAGCTATTAATTTTAAGTTCTGTATTTGACAATTACAAGTTCAGATCTTCAAGTTAATATTTGCAATAATAATTAGAAGCTATTAATTTTAAGTTCTGTATTTGACAATTACAAGTTCAGATCTTCAAGTAATAATTTGCACTAATAATTTGTATTTAACAATTCGAAGTTCTGTATTTGACTATTACAAGTTCAGATCTTCAAGTTATAATTTGAATTATAATTATAAGCTATCAATTTTAAGTTCTGTATTTGACAATTACAAATACAGATCTTCAAATTATTATTTTCAATAATAATTAGAAGCTATCAATTTTAAGTTCTGCATTTGACAATTACAAGTTCAGATCTTCAAGTTATTATTTGCAATAATAATTAGAAGCTATTAATTTTAAGTTCTGTATTTGACAATTACAAGTTCAGATCTTCAAGTTATAATTTGAAATAATAATTGGAAGCTATCAATTTTAAGTTCTGTATTTGACGATTACAAGTTCAGATCTTCAAGTTATAATTTGCAATAATAATTAGAAGCTATCAATTTTAAGTTCTGTATTTGACAATTACTAGTTCAGATCTTCAAGTTATAATTAGAAATAATAATTAGAATTTGACAAATCTAAGTTCTGTAATTCACTATTACAAGTTCAGATCTTCAAGTTATAATTTACAATAATAATTTGAAGCTTTCAATTTTAAGTTCTGTATTTGACAATTACAAGTTCAGATCTTCAAGTTATAATTTGAATTATAATTATAAGCTATCAATTTTAAGTTCTGTATTTGACAATTACAAATACAGATCTTCAAATTATTATTTTCAATAATAATTAGAAGCTATCAATTTTAAGTTCTGCATTTGACAATTACAAGTTCAGATCTTCAAGTTATTATTTGCAATAATAATTAGAAGCTATTAATTTTAAGTTCTGTATTTGACAATTACAAGTTCAGATCTTCAAGTTATAATTTGAAATAATAATTGGAAGCTATCAATTTTAAGTTCTGTATTTGACGATTACAAGTTCAGATCTTCAAGTTATAATTTGCAATAATAATTAGAAGCTATCAATTTTAAGTTCTGTATTTGACAATTACTAGTTCAGATCTTCAAGTTATAATTAGAAATAATAATTAGAATTTGACAAATCTAAGTTCTGTAATTCACTATTACAAGTTCAGATCTTCAAGTTATAATTTACAATAATAATTTGAAGCTTTCAATTTTAAGTTCTGTATTTGACAATTACAAGTTCAGATCTACAAGTTATAATTTGCACTAATAATTTGTATTTAACAATTAGAAGTTCTGTATTTGACAATTACAAGTTCAGATCTTCAAGTTATAATTTGAAATAAAAATTAGAAGCTATCAATTTTAAGTTCTGTATTTGACAATTACTAGTTCAGATCTTCAAGTTATAATTTGAAATAATAATTTGAATTTAACAAATCTAAGTTCTGTAATTCACTATTACAAGTTCAGATCTTCAAGTTATAATTTACAATAATAAATAGAAGTTATCAATTTTAAGTTCTGCCTTTGACAATTACAAGTTCAGATCTTCAAGTTATAATTTGCACTAATAATTTGTATTTAACAATTAGAAGTTCTGTATTTGTCTATTACAAGTTCAGATCTTCAAATTATAATTTGCACTAATAATTTGTATTTAACAATTAGAAGTTCTGTATTTGACAATTACCAGTTCAGATCCTCAAGTTATAATTTGCACTAATAATTTGTATTTAACAATTAGAAGTTCTGTATTTGACAATTACCAGTTCAGATCTTCAAGTTATAATTAGAAATAATAATTAGAAGCTATCAATTTTGAGTTCTGTATTTGACAATTACAAGTTCAGATCTTCAAGTTATAATTTGCAATAATAATTAGAAGCTATCAATTTTAAGTTCTGTATTTGACAATTATTAGTTCAGATCTTCAAGTTATAATTTGAAATAATAATTGAATATAACAAATTTAAGTTCTGTAATTCACTATTACAAGTTCAGATCTTCAAGTTATAATTTACAATAATAATTAGAAGCTATCAATTTTAGTTCTGTCTTTGACAAATACAAGTTCAGAACTTCAAGTTATAATTTGCAATAATAATTAGAAGCTATCAATTTTAAGTTCTGTATTTGACAATTACAAGTACAGATCTTCAAATTATTATTTGCAATAATAATTAGAAGCTATCAATTTTAAGTTCTGCATCTGACAATTAAAAGTTCAGATCTTGAAGTTATTATTTGCAATAATAATTAGAAGCTATCAATTTTAAGTTCTGTATTTGACAATTACTAGTTCAGATCTTCAAGTTATAATTTGAAATAATAATTTGAATTTAACAAATCTAAGTTCTGTAATTCACTATTACAAGTTCAGATCTTCAAGTTATAATTTACAATAATAATTAGAAGTTATCAATTTTAAGTTCTGCATTTGACAATTACAAGTTCAGATCTTCAAGTTATAATTTGCAATAATAATTAGAAGCTATCAATTTTATATTCTGTATTTTACAATTACTAGTTCAGATCTTCAAGTTATAATTTGAAATAATAATTTGAATTTAACAAATCTAAGTTCTGTAATTCACTATTACAAGTTCAGATCTTCAAGTTATAATTTACAATAATAATTAGAAGCTATCAATTTTAAGTTCTGTATTTGACAATTACAAGTTCAGATCTTCAAGTTATAATTTGCACTAATAATTTGTATTTAACAATTAGAAGTTCTGTATGTGACAATTACAAGTTCAGATCTTCAAGTTATAATTTGCAATAATAATTAGAAGCTATTAATTTTAAGTTCTGTATTTGACAATTACAAGTTCAGATCTTCTAGTTATAATTTGAAATAATAATTAGAAGCTATCAATTTTATGTTCTGTATTTGACAATTACAAGTTCAGATCTTCAAGTTATAATTTGCAATAATAATTAGAAGCTATCAATTTTAAGTGCTGTATTTGACAATTACTAGTTCAGATCTTCAAGTTATACTTTGCACTAATAATTTGTATTTAACAATTAGAAGTTCTGTATTTGACAATTACAAGTTCAGATCTTCAAGTTATAATTTTCACTAATAATTTGTATTTAACAATTAGAAGTTCTGTATTTGACTATTACAAGTTCAGATCTTCAAATTATTATGTGCAATCTTATTTTGAATTTAACCATTCGAAGTTCTGTATTTACCTATTACAGGTTCAGATCTTCAAGTAATAATTTGCACTAATAATTTGTATTTAACAATTCGAAGTTCTGTATTTGACTATTACAAGTTCAGATCTTCAAGTTATAATTTGAATTATAATTATAAGCTATCAATTTTAAGTTCTGTATTTGACAATTACAAATACAGATCTTCAAATTATTATTTTCAATAATAATTAGAAGCTATCAATTTTAAGTTCTGCATTTGACAATTACAAGTTCAGATCTTCAAGTTATTATTTGCAATAATAATTAGAAGCTATTAATTTTAAGTTCTGTATTTGACAATTACAAGTTCAGATCTTCAAGTTATAATTTGAAATAATAATTGGAAGCTATCAATTTTAAGTTCTGTATTTGACAATTACAAGTTCAGATCTTCAAGTTATAATTTGCAATAATAATTAGAAGCTATCAATTTTAAGTTCTGTATTTGACAATTACTAGTTCAGATCTTCAAGTTATAATTAGAAATAATAATTAGAATTTGACAAATCTAAGTTCTGTAATTCACTATTACAAGTTCAGATCTTCAAGTTATAATTTACAATAATAATTTGAAGCTTTCAATTTTAAGTTCTGTATTTGACAATTACAAGTTCAGATCTACAAGTTATAATTTGCACTAATAATTTGTTTTTAACAATTAGAAGTTCTGTATTTGACAATTACAAGTTCAGATCTTCAAGTTATAATTTGAAATAAAAATTAGAAGCTATCAATTTTAAGTTCTGTATTTGACAATTACTAGTTCAGATCTTCAAGTTATAATTTGAAATAATAATTTGAATTTAACAAATCTAAGTTCTGTAATTCACTATTACAAGTTCAGATCTTCAAGTTATAATTTACAATAATAAATAGAAGTTATCAATTTTAAGTTCTGCATTTGACAATTACAAGTTCAGATCTTCAAGTTATAATTTGCAATAATAATTAGAAGCTATCAATTTTAAGTTCTGTATTTGACAATTACTAGTTCAGATCTCCAAGTTATAATTTGCAATAATAATTAGAAGCTATTAATTTTAAGTTCTGTATTTGACAATTACAAGTTCAGATCTTCTAGTTATAATTTGCAATAATAATTAGAAGCTATCAATATTAAGTTCTGTATTTGAAAATTACTAATTCAGATCTTCAAGGTATAATTTGCACTAATAATTTGTATTTAACAATTAGAAGTTCTGTATTTGACAATTACAAGTTCAGATCTTCTAGTTATAATTTGCAATAATAATTAGAAGCTATCAATATTAAGTTCTGTATTTGAAAATTACTAGTTCAGATCTTCAAGTTATAATTTGCACTAATAATTTGTATTTAATAATTAGAAGTTCTGTATTTGACAATTACTAGTTCAGATCTTCAAGTTATAATTTGAAATAATAATTTGAATTTAACAAATCTAAGTTCTGTAATTCACTATTACAAGTTCAGATCTTCAAGTTATAATTTACAATAATAATTAGAAGCTATCAATTTTAAGTTCTGTATTTGACAATTACATGTTCAGATCTTCAAGTTATAATTTGCACTAATAATTTGTATTTAACAATTAGAAGTTCTGTATTTGACAATTACAAGTTCAGATCTTCAAGTTATAATTTGCAATAATAATTAGAAGCTATCAATTTTAAGTTCTGTATTTGACAATTACAAGATCAGATCTTCAAGTTATAATTTGTAATAATAATTAGAAGCTATCAATTTTAAGTTCTGTATTTGACAATTACTAGTTCAGATCTCCAAGTTATTATTTGCAATAATAATTAGAAGCTATCAATTTTAAGTTCTGTATTTGACAATTACAAGTTCAGATCTTCAAGTTATAATTTACAATAATAATTAGAAGCTATCAATTTTAAGTTCTGTATTTGACAATTACAAGTTCAGATCTTCAAGTTATAATTTGCAATAATAATTAGAAGCTACCAATTTTAAGTTCTGTATTTGACAATTACTAGCTCAGAACTTCAAGTTATAATTTGCACTAATAATTTGAATTTAACAAATCTAAGTTCTGTAATTCACTATTACAAGTTCAGATCTTCAAGTTATAATTTACAATAATAATTAGAAGCTATCAATTTTAAGTTCTGTATTTGATAATTACAAGTTCAGATCTTCAAGTTATAATTTGCACTACTAATTTGTATTTAACAATTAGAAGTTCTGTATTTGACAATTACAAGTTCAGATCTTCAAGTTATAATTTGCAATAATAATTAGAAGCTATTAATTTTAAGTTCTGTATTTGACAATTACAAGTTCAGATCTTCAAGTTATAAATTGAAATAATAATTAGAAGCTATCAATTTTAAGTTCTGTATTTGACAATTACAAGTTCAGATCTTCTAGTTATAATTTGCAATAATAATTAGAAGCTATCAATATTAAGTTCTGTATTTGAAAATTACTAGTTCAGATCTTCAAGTTATAATTTGCACTAATAATTTGTATTTAACAATTAGAAGTTCTGTATTTGACAATTACAAGTTCAGATCTTCTAGTTATAATTTGCAATAATAATTAGAAGCTATCAATATTAAGTTCTGAATTTGAAAATTACTAGTTCAGATCTTCAAGTTATAATTTGCACTAATAATTTGTATTTAACAATTAGAAGTTCTGTATTTGACAATTACTAGTTCAGATCTTCAAGTTATAATTTGAAATAATAATTTGAATTTAACAAATCTAAGTTCTGTAATTCACTATTACAAGTTCAGATCTTCAAGTTATAATTTACAATAATAATTAGAAGCTATCAATTTTAAGTTCTGTATTTGACAATTACATGTTCAGATCTTCAAGTTATAATTTGCACTAATAATTTGTATTTAACAATTAGAAGTTCTGTATTTGACAATTACTAGTTCAGATCTTCAAGTTATAATTTGCACTAATAATTTGTATTTAACAATTAGAAGTTCTGTATTTGACAATTACAAGTTCAGATCTTCAAGTTATAATTTTCACTAATAATTTGTATTTAACAATTAGAAGTTCTGTATTTGACTATTACAAGTTCAGATCTTCAAATTATTATGTGCAATCTTAGTTTGAATTTAACCATTCGAAGTTCTGTATTTACCTATTACAGGTTCAGATCTTCAAGTAATAATTTGCACTAATAATTTGTATTTAACAATTCGAAGTTCTGTATTTGACAATTACAAGTTCAGATCTTCAAGTTATAATTTACAATAATAATTAGAAGCTTTCAATTTTAAGTTCTGTATTTGACAATTACAAGTTCAGATCTACAAGTTATAATTTGCACTAATAATTTGTATTTAACAATTAGAAGTTCTGTATTTGACAATTACAAGTTCAGATCTTCAAGTTATAATTTGAAATAATAATTAGAAGCTATCAATTTGAGTTCTTTATTTGACAATTACTAGTTCAGATCTACAAGTTATAATTTGAAATAATAATTTGAATTTAACAAATCTAAGTTCTGTAATTCACTATTACAAGTTCAGATCTTCAAGTTAAAATTTACAATAATAATTAGAAGTTATCAATTTTAAGTTCTGCATTTGACAATTACAAGTTCAGATCTTCAAGTTATAATTTGCAATAATAATTAGAAGCTATCAATTTTATGTTCTGTATTTTACAATTACTAGTTCAGATCTTCAAGTAATAATTTGCACTAATAATTTGTATTTAACAATTCGAAGTTCTGTATTTGACTATTACAAGTTCAGATCTTCAAGTTATAATTTGAATTATAATTATAAGCTATCAATTTTAAGTTCTGTATTTGACAATTACAAGTACAGATCTTCAAATTATTATTTTCAATAATAATTAGAAGCTATCAATTTTAAGTTCTGCATTTGACAATTACAAGTTCAGATCTTCAAGTTATTATTTGCAATAATAATTAGAAGCTATTAATTTTAAGTTCTGTATTTGACAATTACAAGTTCAGTTCTTCAAGTTATAATTTGAAATAATAATTAGAAGCTATCAATTTTAAGTTCTGTATTTGACAATTACAAGTTCAGATCTTCAAGTTATAATTTGCAATAATAATTAGAAGCTATCAATTTTAAGTTCTGTATTTGACAATTACTAGTTCAGATCTTCAAGTTATAATTAGAAATAATAATTAGAATTTGACAAATCTAAGTTCTGTAATTCACTATTACAAGTTCAGATCTTCAAGTTATAATTTACAATAATAATTAGAAGCTTTCAATTTTAAGTTCTGTATTTGACAATTACAAGTTCAGATCTACAAGTTATAATTTGCACTAAAATTTGTATTTAACAATTAGAAGTTCTGTATTTGACAATTACAAGTTCAGATCTTCAAGTTATAATTTGAAATAATAATTAGAAGCTATCAATTTTAAGTTCTGTATTTGACAATTACTAGTTCAGATCTTCAAGTTATAATTTGAAATAATAATTTGAATTTAACAAATCTAAGTTCTGTAATTCACTATTAAAAGTTCAGATCTTCAAGTTATAATTTACAATAATAATTAGAAGTTATCAATTTTAAGTTCTGCATTTGACAATTACAAGTTCAGATCTTCAAGTTATAATTTGCAATAATAATTAGAAGCTATCAATTTTAAGTTCTGTATTTTACAATTACTAGTTCAGATCTTCAAGTTATAATTTGAAATAATAATTTGAATTTAATAAATCTAAGTTCTGTAATTCACTATTACAAGTTCAGATCTTCAAGTTATAATTTACAATAATAATTAGAAGCTATCAATTTTAAGTTCTGTATTTGACAATTACAAGTTCAGATCTTCAAGTTATTATTTGCAATAATAATTAGAAGATATCAATTTTAAGTTCTGTATTTAACAATTACAAGTTCAGATCTTCAAGTTATAATTTACAATAATAATTAGAAGCTATCTATTTTAAGTTCTGTATTTGACAATTACAAGTTCAGATGTTCAAGTTATAATTTGCAATAATAATTAGAAGCTATCAATTTTAAGTTCTGTATTTGACAATTACTAGTTCTGATCTTCAAGTTATAATTTGAAATAATAATTTGAATTTAACAAATCTAAGTTCTGTAATTCACTATTACAAGTTCAGATCTTCAAGTTATAATTTACAATAATAATTAGAAGCTATCAATTTTAAGTTCTGTATTTGACAATTACAAGTTCAGATCTTCAAGTTATAATTTGCACTAATAATTTGTATTTAACAATTAGATGTTCTGTATTTGACAATTACAAGTTCAGATCTTCAAGTTATAATTTGCAATAATAATTAGAAGCTATTAATTTTCAGTTCTGTATTTGACAATTACAAGTTCAGATCTTCAAGTTATAATTTGAAATAATAATTAGAAGCTATCAATTTTATGTTCTGTATTTGGCAATTACAAGTTCAGATCTTCAAGTTATAATTTGCAATAATAATTAGAAGCTATCAATTTTAAGTGCTGTATTTGACAATTACTAGTTCAGATCTTCAAGTTATAATTTGCACTAATAATTTGTATTTAACAATTAGAAGTTCTGTATTTGACAATTACAAGTTCAGATCTTCAAGTTATAATTTTCACTAATAATTTGTATTTAACAATTAGAAGTTCTGTATTTGACTATTACAAGTTCAGATCTTCAAATTATTATGTGCAATCTTAGTTTGAATTTAACCATTCGGAGTACTGTATTTACCTATTACAGGTTCAGATCTTCAAGTAATAATTTGCACTAATAATTTGTATTTAACAATTCGAAGTTCTGTATTTGACAATTACAAGTTCAGATCTTCAAGTTATAATTTGCAATAATAATTAGAAGCTATCAATTTTAAGTTCTGTATTTGACAATTACTAGTTCAGATCTTCAAGTTATAATTAGAAATAATAATTAGAAGCTATCAATTTTATGTTCTGTATTTGACAATTACAAGTTCAGATCTTCAAGTTATAATTTGCAATAATAATTAGAAGCTATCAATTTTAAGTTCTGTATTTGACAACTACAAGTTCAGATCTTCAAGTTATAATTTGCAATAATAATTAGAAGCTATCAATTTTAAGTTCTGTATTTGACAATTACTAGTTCAGATCTCCAAGTTATTATTTGCAATAATAATTAGAAGCTATCAATTTTAAGTTCTGTATTTGACAATTACAAGTTCAGATCTTCAAGTTATAATTTACAATAATAATTAGAAGCTATCAATTTTAAGTTCTGTATTTGACAATTACAAGTTCAGATCTTCAAGTTATAATTTGCAATAATAATTAGAAGCTATCAATTTTAAGTTCTGTATTTGACAATTACTAGTTCAGATCTTCAAGTTATAATTTGAAATAATAATTTGAATTTAACAAATCTAAGTTCTGTAATTCACTATTACAAGTTCAGATCTTCAAGTTATAATGTACAATAATAATTAGAAGCTATCAATTTTAAGTTCTGTATTTGATAATTACAAGTTCAGATCTTCAAGTTATAATTTGCACTACTAATTTGTATTTAACAATTAGAAGTTCTGTATTTGACAATTACAAGTTCAGATCTTCAAGTTATAATTTGCAATAATAATTAGAAGCTATTAATTTTAAGTTCTGTATTTGACAATTACAAGTTCAGATCTTCAAGTTATAAATTGAAATAATAATTAGAAGCTATCAATTTTAAGTTCTGTATTTGACAATTACAAGTTCAGATCTTCTAGTTATAATTTGCAATAATAATTAGAAGCTATCAATATTAAGTTCTGTATTTGAAAATTACTAATTCAGATCTTCAAGGTATAATTTGCACTAATAATTTGTATTTAACAATTAGAAGTTCTGTATTTGACAATTACAAGTTCAGATCTTCTAGTTATAATTTGCAATAATAATTAGAAGCTATCAATATTAAGTTCTGTATTTGAAAATTACTAGTTCAGATCTTCAAGTTATAATTTGCACTAATAATTTGTATTTAATAATTAGAAGTTCTGTATTTGACAATTACTAGTTCAGATCTTCAAGTTATAATTTGAAATAATAATTTGAATTTAACAAATCTAAGTTCTGTAATTCACTATTACAAGTTCAGATCTTCAAGTTATAATTTACAATAATAATTAGAAGCTATCAATTTTAAGTTCTGTATTTGACAATTACATGTTCAGATCTTCAAGTTATAATTTGCACTAATAATTTGTATTTAACAATTAGAAGTTCTGTATTTGACAATTACAAGTTCAGATCTTCAAGTTATAATTTGCAATAATAATTAGAAGCTATCAATTTTAAGTTCTGTATTTGACAATTACAAGATCAGATCTTCAAGTTATAATTTGTAATAATAATTAGAAGCTATCAATTTTAAGTTCTGTATTTGACAATTACTAGTTCAGATCTCCAAGTTATTATTTGCAATAATAATTAGAAGCTATCAATTTTAAGTTCTGTATTTGACAATTACAAGTTCAGATCTTCAAGTTATAATTTACAATAATAATTAGAAGCTATCAATTTTAAGTTCTGTATTTGACAATTACAAGTTCAGATCTTCAAGTTATAATTTGCAATAATAATTAGAAGCTACCAATTTTAAGTTCTGTATTTGACAATTACTAGTTCAGAACTTCAAGTTATAATTTGCACTAATAATTTGAATTTAACAAATCTAAGTTCTGTAATTCACTATTACAAGTTCAGATCTTCAAGTTATAATTTACAATAATAATTAGAAGCTATCAATTTTAAGTTCTGTATTTGATAATTACAAGTTCAGATCTTCAAGTTATAATTTGCACTACTAATTTGTATTTAACAATTAGAAGTTCTGTATTTGACAATTACAAGTTCAGATCTTCAAGTTATAATTTGCAATAATAATTAGAAGCTATTAATTTTAAGTTCTGTATTTGACAATTACAAGTTCAGATCTTCAAGTTATAAATTGAAATAATAATTAGAAGCTATCAATTTTAAGTTCTGTATTTGACAATTACAAGTTCAGATCTTCTAGTTATAATTTGCAATAATAATTAGAAGCTATCAATATTAAGTTCTGTATATGAAAATAACTAGTTCAGATCTTCAAGTTATAATTTGCACTAATAATTTGTATTTAACAATTAGAAGTTCTGTATTTGACAATTACAAGTTCAGATCTTCTAGTTATAATTTGCAATAATAATTAGAAGCTATCAATATTAAGTTCTGAATTTGAAAATTACTAGTTCAGATCTTCAAGTTATAATTTGCACTAATAATTTGTATTTAACAATTAGAAGTTCTGTATTTGACAATTACTAGTTCAGATCTTCAAGTTATAATTTGAAATAATAATTTGAATTTAACAAATCTAAGTTCTGTAATTCACTATTACAAGTTCAGATCTTCAAGTTATAATTTACAATAATAATTAGAAGCTATCAATTTTAAGTTCTGTATTTGACAATTACATGTTCAGATCTTCAAGTTATAATTTGCACTAATAATTTGTATTTAACAATTAGAAGTTCTGTATTTGACAATTACTAGTTCAGATCTTCAAGTTATAATTTGCACTAATAATTTGTATTTAACAATTAGAAGTTCTGTATTTGACAATTACAAGTTCAGATCTTCAAGTTATAATTTTCACTAATAATTTGTATTTAACAATTAGAAGTTCTGTATTTGACTATTACAAGTTCAGATCTTCAAATTATTATGTGCAATCTTAGTTTGAATTTAACTATTCGAAGTTCTGTATTTACCTATTACAGGTTCAGATCTTCAAGTAATAATTTGCACTAATAATTTGTATTTAACAATTCGAAGTTCTGTATTTGACAATTACAAGTTCAGATCTTCAAGTTATAATTTACAATAATAATTAGAAGATTTCAATTTTAAGTTCTGTATTTGACAATTACAAGTTCAGATCTACAAGTTATAATTTGCACTAATAATTTGTATTTAACAATTAGAAGTTCTGTATTTGACAATTACAAGTTCAGATCTTCAAGTTATAATTTGAAATAATAATTAGAAGCTATCAATTTGAGTTCTTTATTTGACAATTACTAGTTCAGATCTACAAGTTATAATTTGAAATAATAATTTGAATTTAACAAATCTAAGTTCTGTAATTCACTATTACAAGTTCAGATCTTCAAGTTAAAATTTACAATAATAATTAGAAGTTATCAATTTTAAGTTCTGCATTTGACAATTACAAGTTCAGATCTTCAAGTTATAATTTGCAATAATAATTAGAAGCTATCAATTTTATGTTCTGTATTTTACAATTACTAGTTCAGATCTTCAAGTTATAATTTGAAATAATAATTTGAATTTAACAAATCTAAGTTCTGTAATTCACTATTACAAGTTCAGATCTTCAAGTTATAATTTACAATAATAATTAGAAGCTATCAATTTTAAGTTCTGTATTTGACAATTACAAGTTCAGATCTTCAAGTTATTATTTGCAATAATAATTAGAAGCTATTAATTTTAAGTTCTGTATTTGACAATTACAAGTTCAGATCTTCAAGTTATAATTTGAAATAATAATTAGAAGCTATCAATTTTAAGTTCTGTATTTGACAATTACAAGTTCAGATCTTCAAGTTATAATTTGCAATAATAATTAGAAGCTATCAATTTTAAGTTCTGTATTTGACAATTACTAGTTCAGATCTTCAAGTTATAATTAGAAATAATAATTAGAATTTGACAAATCTAAGTTCTGTAATTCACTATTACAAGTTCAGATCTTCAAGTTATAATTTACAATAATAATTAGAAGCTTTCCATTTTAAGTTCTGTATTTGACAATTACAAGTTCAGATCTACAAGTTATAATTTGCACTAATAATTTGTATTTAACAATTAGAAGTTCTGTATTTGACAATTACAAGTTCAGATCTTCAAGTTATAATTTGAAATAATAATTAGAAGCTATCAATTTTAAGTTCTGTATTTGACAATTACTAGTTCAGATCTTCAAGTTATAATTTGAAATAATAATTTGAATTTAACAAATCTAAGTTCTGTAATTCACTATTACAAGTTCAGATCTTCAAGTTATAATTTACAATAATAATTAGAAGTTATCAATTTTAAGTTCTGCATTTGACAATTACAAGTTCAGATCTTCAAGTTATAATTTGCAATAATAATTAGAAGCTATCAATTTTAAGTTCTGTATTTTACAATTACTAGTTCAGATCTTCAAGTTATAATTTGAAATAATAATTTGAATTTAACAAATCTAAGTTCTGTAATTCACTATTACAAGTTCAGATCTTCAAGTTATAATTTACAATAATAATTAGAAGCTATCAATTTTAAGTTCTGTATTTGACAATTACAAGTTCAGATCTTCAAGTTATTATTTGCAATAATAATTAGAAGATATCAATTTTAAGTTCTGTATTTTACAATTACAAGTTCAGATCTTCAAGTTATAATTTACAATAATAATTAGAAGCTATCAATTTTAAGTTCTGTATTTGACAATTACAAGTTCAGATGTTCAAGTTATAATTTGCAATAATAATTAGAAGCTATCAATTTTAAGTTCTGTATTTGACAATTACTAGTTCTGATCTTCAAGTTATAATTTGAAATAATAATTTGAATTTAACAAATCTAAGTTCTGTAATTCACTATTACAAGTTCAGATCTTCAAGTTATAATTTACAATAATAATTAGAAGCTATCAATTTTAAGTTCTGTATTTGACAATTACAAGTTCAGATCTTCAAGTTATAATTTGCACTAATAATTTGTATTTAACAATTAGATGTTCTGTATTTGACAATTACAAGTTCAGATCTTCAAGTTATAATCTGCAATAATAATTAGAAGCTATTAATTTTCAGTTCTGTATTTGACAATTACAAGTTCAGATCTTCAAGTTATAATTTGAAATAATAATTAGAAGCTATCAATTTTATGTTCTGTATTTGGCAATTACAAGTTCAGATCTTCAAGTTATAATTTGCAATAATAATTAGAAGCTATCAATTTTAAGTGCTGTATTTGACAATTACTAGTTCAGATCTTCAA
Source organism: Cantharis lateralis (assembly GCA_963170105.1). NCBI lineage: Eukaryota > Metazoa > Arthropoda > Insecta > Coleoptera > Cantharidae > Cantharis > Cantharis lateralis. The sequence continues at coordinate 31,397,731 of OY720625.1, read as the reverse complement.
GTTATAATTTGCACTAATAATTTGTATTTAACAATTAGAAGTTCTGTATTTGACAATTACAAGTTCAGATCTTCAAGTTATAATTTTCACTAATAATTTGTATTTAACAATTAGAAGTTCTGTATTTGACTATTACAAGTTCAGATCTTCAAATTATTATGTGCAATCTTAGTTTGAATTTAACCATTCGAAGTTCTGTATTTACCTATTACAGGTTCAGATCTTCAAGTAATAATTTGCACTAATAATTTGTATTTAACAATTCGAAGTTCTGTATTTGACAATTACAAGTTCAGATCTTCAAGTTATAATTTGCAATAATAATTAGAAGCTATCAATTTTAAGTTCTGTATTTGACAATTACTAGTTCAGATCTTCAAGTTATAATTAGAAATAATAATTAGAATTTGACAAATCTAAGTTCTGTAATTCACTATTACAAGTTCAGATCTTCAAGTTATAATTTACAATAATAATTAGAAGCTTTCAATTTTAAGTTCTGTATTTGACAATTACAAGTTCAGATCTACAAGTTATAATTTGCACTAATAATTTGTATTTAACAATTAGAAGTTCTGTATTTGACAATTACAAGTTCAGATCTTCAAGTTATAATTTGAAATAATAATTAGAAGCTATCAATTTTAAGTTCTGTATTTGACAATTACTAGTTCAGATCTTCAAGTTATAATTTGAAATAATAATTTGAATTTAACAAATCTAAGTTCTGTAATTCACTATTACAAGTTCAGATCTTCAAGTTATAATTTACAATAATAATTAGAAGTTATCAATTTTAAGTTCTGCATTTGACAATTACAAGTTCAGATCTTCAAGTTATAATTTGCAATAATAATTAGAAGCTATCAATTTTATGTTCTGTATTTTACAATTACTAGTTCAGATCTTCAAGTTATAATTTGAAATAATAATTTGAATTTAACAAATCTAAGTTCTGTAATTCACTATTACAAGTTCAGATCTTCAAGTTATAATTTACAATAATAATTAGAAGCTATCAATTTTAAGTTCTGTATTTGACAATTACAAGTTCAGATCTTCAAGTTATAATTTGCACTAATAATTTGTATTTAACAATTAGAAGTTCTGTATGTGACAATTACAAGTTCAGATCTTCAAGTTATAATTTGCAATAATAATTAGAAGCTATTAATTTTAAGTTCTGTATTTGACAATTACAAGTTCAGATCTTCTAGTTATAATTTGAAATAATAATTAGAAGCTATCAATTTTATGTTCTGTATTTGACAATTACAAGTTCAGATCTTCAAGTTATAATTTGCAATAATAATTAGAAGCTATCAATTTTAAGTGCTGTATTTGACAATTACTAGTTCAGATCTTCAAGTTATAATTTGCACTAATAATTTGTATTTAACAATTAGAAGTTCTGTATTTGACAATTACAAGTTCAGATCTTCAAGTTATAATTTTCACTAATAATTTGTATTTAACAATTAGAAGTTCTGTATTTGACTATTACAAGTTCAGATCTTCAAATTATTATGTGCAATCTTATTTTGAATTTAACCATTCGAAGTTCTGTATTTACCTATTACAGGTTCAGATCTTCAAGTAATAATTTGCACTAATAATTTGTATTTAACAATTCGAAGTTCTGTATTTGACTATTACAAGTTCAGATCTTCAGGTTATAATTTGAATTATAATTATAAGCTATCAATTTTAAGTTCTGTATTTGACAATTACAAGTACAGATCTTCAAATTATTATTTTCAATAATAATTAGAAGCTATCAATTTTAAGTTCTGCATTTGACAATTACAAGTTCAGATCTTCAAGTTATTATTTGCAATAATAATTAGAAGCTATTAATTTTAAGTTCTGTATTTGACAATTACAAGTTCAGATCTTCAAGTTATAATTTGAAATAATAATTAGAAGCTATCAATTTTAAGTTCTGTATTTGACAATTACAAGTTCAGATCTTCAAGTTATAATTTGCAATAATAATTAGAAGCTATCAATTTTAAGTTCTGTATTTGACAATTACTAGTTCAGATCTTCAAGTTATAATTAGAAATAATAATTAGAATTTGACAAATCTAAGTTCTGTAATTCACTATTACAAGTTCAGATCTTCAAGTTATAATTTACAATAATAATTTGAAGCTTTCAATTTTAAGTTCTGTATTTGACAATTACAAGTTCAGATCTACAAGTTATAATTTGCACTAATAATTTGTATTTAACAATTAGAAGTTCTGTATTTGACAATTACAAGTTCAGATCTTCAAGTTATAATTTGAAATAAAAATTAGAAGCTATCAATTTTAAGTTCTGTATTTGACAATTACTAGTTCAGATCTTCAAGTTATAATTTGAAATAATAATTTGAATTTAACAAATCTAAGTTCTGCATTTGACAATTACAAGTTCAGATCTTCAAGTTATTATTTGCAATAATAATTAGAAGATATCAATTTTAAGTTCTGTATTTGACAATTACAAGTTCAGATCTTCAAGTTATAATTTACAATAATAATTAGAAGCTATCAATTTTAAGTTCTGTATTTGACAATTACAAGTTCAGATGTTCAAGTTATAATTTGCAATAATAATTAGAAGCTATCAATTTTAAGTTCTGTATTTGACAATTACTACTTCTGATCTTCAAGTTATAATTTGAAATAATAATTTGAATTTAACAAATCTAAGTTCTGTAATTCACTATTACAAGTTCAGATCTTCAAGTTATAATTTACAATAATAATTAGAAGCTATCAATTTTAAGTTCTGTATTTGACAATTACAAGTTCAGATCTTCAAGTTATAATTTGCACTAATAATTTGTATTTAACAATTAGATGTTCTGTATTTGACAATTACAAGTTCAGATCTTCAAGTTATAATTTGCAATAATAATTAGAAGCTATTAATTTTCAATTCTGTATTTGACAATTACAAGTTCAGATCTTCAAGTTATAATTTGAAATAATAATTAGAAGCTATCAATTTTATGTTCTGTATTTGGCAATTACAAGTTCAGATCTTCAAGTTATAATTTGCAATAATAATTAGAAGCTATCAATTTTAAGTGCTGTATTTGACAATTACTAGTTCAGATCTTCAAGTTATAATTTGCACTAATAATTTGTATTTAACAATTAGAAGTTCTGTATTTGACAATTACAAGTTCAGATCTTCAAGTTATAATTTTCACTAATAATTTGTATTTAACAATTAGAAGTTCTGTATTTGACTATTACAAGTTCAGATCTTCAAATTATTATGTGCAATCTTAGTTTGAATTTAACCATTCGAAGTTCTGTATTTACCTATTACAGGTTCAGATCTTCAAGTAATAATTTGCACTAATAATTTGTATTTAACAATTCGAAGTTCTGTATTTGACAATTACAAGTTCAGATCTTCAAGTTATAATTTGCAATAATAATTAGAAGCTATCAATTTTAAGTTCTGTATTTGACAATTACTAGTTCAGATCTTCAAGTTATAATTAGAAATAATAATTAGAATTTGACAAATCTAAGTTCTGTAATTCACTATTACAAGTTCAGATCTTCAAGTTATAATTTACAATAATAATTAGAAGCTTTCAATTTTAAGTTCTGTATTTGACAATTACAAGTTCAGATCTACAAGTTATAATTTGCACTAATAATTTGAATTTAACAAATCTAAGTTCTGCATTTGACAATTACAAGTTCAGATCTTCAAGTTATTATTTGCAATAATAATTAGAAGATATCAATTTTAAGTTCTGTATTTGACAATTACAAGTTCAGATCTTCAAGTTATAATTTACAATAATAATTAGAAGCTATCAATTTTAAGTTCTGTATTTGACAATTACAAGTTCAGATGTTCAAGTTATAATTTGCAATAATAATTAGAAGCTATCAATTTTAAGTTCTGTATTTGACAATTACTACTTCTGATCTTCAAGTTATAATTTGAAATAATAATTTGAATTTAACAAATCTAAGTTCTGTAATTCACTATTACAAGTTCAGATCTTCAAGTTATAATTTACAATAATAATTAGAAGCTATCAATTTTAAGTTCTGTATTTGATAATTACAAGTTCAGATCTTCAAGTTATAATTTGCACTAATAATTTGTATTTAACAATTAGATGTTCTGTATTTGACAATTACAAGTTCAGATCTTCAAGTTATAATTTGCAATAATAATTAGAAGCTATTAATTTTCAGTTCTGTATTTGACAATTACAAGTTCAGATCTTCAAGTTATAATTTGAAATAATAATTAAAAGCTATCAATTTTATGTTCTGTATTTGGCAATTACAAGTTCAGATCTTCAAGTTATAATTTGCAATAATAATTAGAAGCTATCAATTTTAAGTGCTGTATTTGACAATTACTAGTTCAGATCTTCAAGTTATAATTTGCACTAATAATTTGTATTTAACAATTAGAAGTTCTGTATTTGACAATTACAAGTTCAGATCTTCAAGTTATAATTTTCACTAATAATTTGTATTTAACAATTAGAAGTTCTGTATTTGACTATTACAAGTTCAGATCTTCAAATTATTATGTGCAATCTTAGTTTGAATTTAACCATTCGAAGTTCTGTATTTACCTATTACAGGTTCAGATCTTCAAGTAATAATTTGCACTAATAATTTGTATTTAACAATTTGAAGTTCTGTATTTGACAATTACAAGTTCAGATCTTCAAGTTATAATTTGCAATAATAATTAGAAGCTGTCAATTTTAAGTTCTGTATTTGACAATTACTAGTTCAGATCTTCAAGTTATAATTAGAAATAATAATTAGAATTTGACAAATCTAAGTTCTGTAATTCACTATTACAAGTTCAGATCTTCAAGTTATAATTTACAATAATAATTAGAAGCTTTCAATTTTAAGTTCTGTATTTGACAATTACAAGTTCAGATCTACAAGTTATAATGTGCACTAATAATTTGTATTTAACAATTAGAAGTTCTGTATTTGACAATTACAGTTCAGATCTTCAAGTTATAATTTGAAATAATAATTAGAAGCTATCAATTTTAAGTTCTGTATTTGACAATTACTAGTTCAGATCTTCAAGTTATAATTTGAAATAATAATTTGAATTTAACAAATCTAAGTTCTGTAATTCACTATTACAAGTTCAGATCTTCAAGTTATAATTTACAATAATAATTAGAAGTTATCAATTTTAAGTTCTGCATTTGACAATTACAAGTTCAGATCTTCAAGTTATAATTTGCAATAATAATTAGAAGCTATCAATTTTATGTTCTGTATTTTACAATTACTAGTTCAGATCTTCAAGTTATAATTTGAAATAATAATTTGAATTTAACAAATCTAAGTTCTGTAATTCACTATTACAAGTTCAGATCTTCAAGTTATAATTTACAATAACAATTAGAAGCTATCAATTTTAAGTTCTGTATTTGACAATTACAAGTTCAGATCTTCAAGTTATAATTTGCACTAATAATTTGTATTTAACAATTAGAAGTTCTGTATGTGACAATTACAAGTTCAGATCTTCAAGTTATAATTTGCAATAATAATTAGAAGCTATTAATTTTAAGTTCTGTATTTGACAATTACAAGTTCAGATCTTCTAGTTATAATTTGAAATAATAATTAGAAGCTATCAATTTTATGTTCTGTATTTGACAATTACAAGTTCAGATCTTCAAGTTATAATTTGCAATAATAATTAGAAGCTATCAATTTTATGTTTTGTATTTGACAATTACAGGTTCAGATCTTCAAGTAATAATTTGCACTAATAATTTGTATTTAACAATTCGAAGTTCTGTATTTGACTATTACAAGTTCAGATCTTCAAGTTATAATTTGAATTATAATTATAAGCTATCAATTTTAAGTTCTGTATTTGACAATTACAAATACAGATCTTCAAATTATTATTTTCAATAATAATTAGAAGCTATCAATTTTAAGTTCTGCATTTGACAATTACAAGTTCAGATCTTCAAGTTATTATTTGCAATAATAATTAGAAGCTATTAATTTTAAGTTCTGTATTTGACAATTACAAGTTTAGATCTTCAAGTTATAATTTGAAATAATAATTGGAAGCTATCAATTTTAAGTTCTGTATTTGACAATTACAAGTTCAGATCTTCAAGTTATAATTTGCAATAATAATTAGAAGCTATCAATTTTAAGTTCTGTATTTGACAATTACTAGTTCAGATCTTCAAGTTATAATTAGAAATAATAATTAGAATTTGACAAATCTAAGTTCTGTAATTCACTATTACAAGTTCAGATCTTCAAGTTATAATTTACAATAATAATTTGAAGCTTTCAATTTTAAGTTCTGTATTTGACAATTACAAGTTCAGATCTACAAGTTATAATTTGCACTAATAATTTGTATTTAACAATTAGAAGTTCTGTATTTGACAATTACAAGTTCAGATCTTCAAGTTATAATTTGAAATAAAAATTAGAAGCTATCAATTTTAAGTTCTGTATTTGACAATTACTAGTTCAGATCTTCAAGTTATAATTTGAAATAATAATTTGAATTTAACAAATCTAAGTTCTGTAATTCACTATTACAAGTTCAGATCTTCAAGTTATAATTTACAATAATAAATAGAAGTTATCAATTTTAAGTTCTGCATTTGACAATTACAAGTTCAGATCTTCAAGTTATAATTTGCACTAATAATTTGTATTTGACAATTAGAAGTTCTGTATTTGTCTATTACAAGTTCAGATCTTCAAATTATAATTTGCACTAATAATTTGTATTTAACAATTAGAAGTTCTGTATTTGACAATTACCAGTTCAGATCCTCAAGTTATAATTTGCACTAATAATTTGTATTTAACAATTAGAAGTTCTATATTTGACAATTACCAGTTCAGATCTTCAAGTTATAATTAGAAATAATAATTAGAAGCTATCAATTTTGAGTTCTGTATTTGACAATTACAAGTTCAGATCTTCAAGTTATAATTTGCAATAATAATTAGAAGCTATCAATTTTAAGTTCTGTATTTGACAATTATTAGTTCAGATCTTCAAGTTATAATTTGAAATAATAATTGAATATAACAAATTTAAGTTCTGTAATTCACTATTACAAGTTCAGATCTTCAAGTTATAATTTACAATAATAATTAGAAGCTATCAATTTTAGTTCTGTCTTTGACAAATACAAGTTCAGAACTTCAAGTTATAATTTGCAATAATAATTAGAAGCTATCAATTTTAAGTTCTGTATTTGACAATTACAAGTACAGATCTTCAAATTATTATTTGCAATAATAATTAGAAGCTATCAATTTTAAGTTCTGCATCTGACAATTAAAAGTTCAGATCTTCAAGTTATTATTTGCAATAATAATTAGAAGCTATCAATTTTAAGTTCTGTATTTGACAATTACTAGTTCAGATCTTCAAGTTATAATTTGAAATAATAATTTTAATTTAACAAATCTAAGTTCTGTAATTCACTATTACAAGTTCAGATCTTCAAGTTATAATTTGCTATAATAATTAGAAGCTATCAATTTTATGTTCTGTATTTTACAATTACTAGTTCAGATCTTCAAGTTATAATTTGAAATAATAATTTGAATTTAACAAATCTAAGTTCTGTAATTCACTATTACAAGTTCAGATCTTCAAGTTATAATTTACAATAATAATTAGAAGCTATCAATTTTAAGTTCTGTATTTGACAATTACAAGTTCAGATCTTCAAGTTATAATTTGCACTAATAATTTGTATTTAACAATTAGAAGTTCTGTATGTGACAATTACAAGTTCAGATCTTCAAGTTATAATTTGCAATAATAATTAGAAGCTATTAATTTTAAGTTCTGTATTTGACAATTACAAGTTCAGATCTTCTAGTTATAATTTGAAATAATAATTAGAAGCTATCAATTTTATGTTCTGTATTTGACAATTACAAGTTCAGATCTTCAAGTTATAATTTGCAATAATAATTAGAAGCTATCAATTTTAAGTGCTGTATTTGACAATTACTAGTTCAGATCTTCAAGTTATAATTTGCACTAATAATTTGTATTTAACAATTAGAAGTTCTGTATTTGACAATTACAAGTTCAGATCTTCAAGTTATAATTTTCACTAATAATTTGTATTTAACAATTAGAAGTTCTGTATTTGACTATTACAAGTTCAGATCTTCAAATTATTATGTGCAATCTTATTTTGAATTTAACCATTCGAAGTTCTGTATTTACTTATTACAGGTTCAGATCTTCAAGTAATAATTTGCACTAATAATTTGTATTTAACAATTCGAAGTTCTGTATTTGACTATTACAAGTTCAGATCTTCAAGTTATAATTTGAATTATAATTATAAGCTATCAATTTTAAGTTCTGTATTTGACAATTACAAATACAGATCTTCAAATTATTATTTTCAATAATAATTAGAAGCTATCAATTTTAAGTTCTGCATTTGACAATTACAAGTTCAGATCTTCAAGTTATTATTTGCAATAATAATTAGAAGCTATTAATTTTAAGTTCTGTATTTGACAATTACAAGTTCAGATCTTCAAGTTATAATTTGAAATAATAATTGGAAGCTATCAATTTTAAGTTCTGTATTTGACGATTACAAGTTCAGATCTTCAAGTTATAATTTGCAATAATAATTAGAAGCTATCAATTTTAAGTTCTGTATTTGACAATTACTAGTTCAGATCTTCAAGTTATAATTAGAAATAATAATTAGAATTTGACAAATCTAAGTTCTGTAATTCACTATTACAAGTTCAGATCTTCAAGTTATAATTTACAATAATAATTTGAAGCTTTCAATTTTAAGTTCTGTATTTGACAATTACAAGTTCAGATCTACAAGTTATAATTTGCACTAATAATTTGTATTTAACAATTAGAAGTTCTGTATTTGACAATTACAAGTTCAGATCTTCAAGTTATAATTTGAAATAAAAATTAGAAGCTATCAATTTTAAGTTCTGTATTTGACAATTACTAGTTCAGATCTTCAAGTTATAATTTGAAATAATAATTTGAATTTAACAAATCTAAGTTCTGTAATTCACTATTACAAGTTCAGATCTTCAAGTTATAATTTACAATAATAAATAGAAGTTATCAATTTTAAGTTCTGCCTTTGACAATTACAAGTTCAGATCTTCAAGTTATAATTTGCACTAATAATTTGTATTTAACAATTAGAAGTTCTGTATTTGTCTATTACAAGTTCAGATCTTCAAATTATAATTTGCACTAATAATTTGTATTTAACAATTAGAAGTTCTGTATTTGACAATTACCAGTTCAGATCCTCAAGTTATAATTTGCACTAATAATTTGTATTTAACAATTAGAAGTTCTGTATTTGACAATTACCAGTTCAGATCTTCAAGTTATAATTAGAAATAATAATTAGAAGCTATCAATTTTGAGTTCTGTATTTGACAATTACAAGTTCAGATCTTCAAGTTATAATTTGCAATAATAATTAGAAGCTATCAATTTTAAGTTCTGTATTTGACAATTATTAGTTCAGATCTTCAAGTTATAATTTGAAATAATAATTGAATATAACAAATTTAAGTTCTGTAATTCACTATTACAAGTTCAGATCTTCAAGTTATAATTTACAATAATAATTAGAAGCTATCAATTTTAGTTCTGTCTTTGACAAATACAAGTTCAGAACTTCAAGTTATAATTTGCAATAATAATTAGAAGCTATCAATTTTAAGTTCTGTATTTGACAATTACAAGTACAGATCTTCAAATTATTATTTGCAATAATAATTAGAAGCTATCAATTTTAAGTTCTGCATCTGACAATTAAAAGTTCAGATCTTGAAGTTATTATTTGCAATAATAATTAGAAGCTATCAATTTTAAGTTCTGTATTTGACAATTACTAGTTCAGATCTTCAAGTTATAATTTGAAATAATAATTTGAATTTAACAAATCTAAGTTCTGTAATTCACTATTACAAGTTCAGATCTTCAAGTTATAATTTACAATAATAATTAGAAGTTATCAATTTTAAGTTCTGCATTTGACAATTACAAGTTCAGATCTTCAAGTTATAATTTGCAATAATAATTAGAAGCTATCAATTTTATATTCTGTATTTTACAATTACTAGTTCAGATCTTCAAGTTATAATTTGAAATAATAATTTGAATTTAACAAATCTAAGTTCTGTAATTCACTATTACAAGTTCAGATCTTCAAGTTATAATTTACAATAATAATTAGAAGCTATCAATTTTAAGTTCTGTATTTGACAATTACAAGTTCAGATCTTCAAGTTATAATTTGCACTAATAATTTGTATTTAACAATTAGAAGTTCTGTATGTGACAATTACAAGTTCAGATCTTCAAGTTATAATTTGCAATAATAATTAGAAGCTATTAATTTTAAGTTCTGTATTTGACAATTACAAGTTCAGATCTTCTAGTTATAATTTGAAATAATAATTAGAAGCTATCAATTTTATGTTCTGTATTTGACAATTACAAGTTCAGATCTTCAAGTTATAATTTGCAATAATAATTAGAAGCTATCAATTTTAAGTGCTGTATTTGACAATTACTAGTTCAGATCTTCAAGTTATACTTTGCACTAATAATTTGTATTTAACAATTAGAAGTTCTGTATTTGACAATTACAAGTTCAGATCTTCAAGTTATAATTTTCACTAATAATTTGTATTTAACAATTAGAAGTTCTGTATTTGACTATTACAAGTTCAGATCTTCAAATTATTATGTGCAATCTTATTTTGAATTTAACCATTCGAAGTTCTGTATTTACCTATTACAGGTTCAGATCTTCAAGTAATAATTTGCACTAATAATTTGTATTTAACAATTCGAAGTTCTGTATTTGACTATTACAAGTTCAGATCTTCAAGTTATAATTTGAATTATAATTATAAGCTATCAATTTTAAGTTCTGTATTTGACAATTACAAATACAGATCTTCAAATTATTATTTTCAATAATAATTAGAAGCTATCAATTTTAAGTTCTGCATTTGACAATTACAAGTTCAGATCTTCAAGTTATTATTTGCAATAATAATTAGAAGCTATTAATTTTAAGTTCTGTATTTGACAATTACAAGTTCAGATCTTCAAGTTATAATTTGAAATAATAATTGGAAGCTATCAATTTTAAGTTCTGTATTTGACAATTACAAGTTCAGATCTTCAAGTTATAATTTGCAATAATAATTAGAAGCTATCAATTTTAAGTTCTGTATTTGACAATTACTAGTTCAGATCTTCAAGTTATAATTAGAAATAATAATTAGAATTTGACAAATCTAAGTTCTGTAATTCACTATTACAAGTTCAGATCTTCAAGTTATAATTTACAATAATAATTTGAAGCTTTCAATTTTAAGTTCTGTATTTGACAATTACAAGTTCAGATCTACAAGTTATAATTTGCACTAATAATTTGTTTTTAACAATTAGAAGTTCTGTATTTGACAATTACAAGTTCAGATCTTCAAGTTATAATTTGAAATAAAAATTAGAAGCTATCAATTTTAAGTTCTGTATTTGACAATTACTAGTTCAGATCTTCAAGTTATAATTTGAAATAATAATTTGAATTTAACAAATCTAAGTTCTGTAATTCACTATTACAAGTTCAGATCTTCAAGTTATAATTTACAATAATAAATAGAAGTTATCAATTTTAAGTTCTGCATTTGACAATTACAAGTTCAGATCTTCAAGTTATAATTTGCACTAATAATTTGTATTTAACAATTAGAAGTTCTGTATTTGTCTATTACAAGTTCAGATCTTCAAATTATAATTTGCACTAATAATTTGTATTTAACAATTAGAAGTTCTGTATTTGACAATTACCAGTTCAGATCCTCAAGTTATAATTTGCACTAATAATTTGTATTTAACAATTAGAAGTTCTGTATTTGACAATTACCAGTTCAGATCTTCAAGTTATAATTAGAAATAATAATTAGAAGCTATCAATTTTGAGTTCTGTATTTGACAATTACAAGTTCAGATCTTCAAGTTATAATTTGCAATAATAATTAGAAGCTATCAATTTTAAGTTCTGTATTTGACAATTATTAGTTCAGATCTTCAAGTTATAATTTGAAATAATAATTGAATATAACAAATTTAAGTTCTGTAATTCACTATTACAAGTTCAGATCTTCAAGTTATAATTTACAATAATAATTAGAAGCTATCAATTTTAGTTCTGTCTTTGACAAATACAAGTTCAGAACTTCAAGTTATAATTTGCAATAATAATTAGAAGCTATCAATTTTAAGTTCTGTATTTGACAATTACAAGTACAGATCTTCAAATTATTATTTGCAATAATAATTAGAAGCTATCAATTTTAAGTTCTGCATCTGACAATTAAAAGTTCAGATCTTCAAGTTATTATTTGCAATAATAATTAGAATCTATCAATTTTAAGTTCTGTATTTGACAATTACAAGTTCACATCTTCAAGTTATAATTTGAAATAATAATTAGAAGCTATCAATTTTATGTTCTGTATTTGACAATTACAAGTTCAGATCTTCAAGTTATAATTTGCAATAATAATTAGAAGCTATCAATTTTAAGTGCTGTATTTGACAATTACTAGTTCAGATCTTCAAGTTATAATTTGCACTAATAATTTGTGTTTAACAATTAGAAGTTCTGTATTTGACAATTACAAGTTCAGATCTTCAAGTTATAATTTTCACTAATAATTTGTATTTAACAATTAGAAGTTCTGTATTTGACTATTACAAGTTCAGATCTTCAAATTATTATGTGCAATCTTAGTTTGAATTTAACCATTCGAAGTTCTGTATTTACCTATTACAGGTTCAGATCTTCAAGTAATAATTTGCACTAATAATTTGTATTTAACAATTCGAAGTTCTGTATTTGACTATTACAAGTTCAGATCTTCAAGTTATAATTTGAATTATAATTATAAGCTATCAATTTTAAGTTCTGTATTTGACAATTACAAGTACAGATCTTCAAATTATTATTTGCAATAATAATTAGAAGCTATCAATTTTAAGTTCTGCATTTGACAATTACAAGTTCAGATCTTCAAGTTATTATTTGCAATAATAATTAGAAGCTATTAATTTTAAGTTTTGTATTTGTCAATTACAAGTTCAGATCTTCAAGTTATAATTTGAAATAATAATTAGAAGCTATCAATTTTAAGTTCTGTATTTGACAATTACAAGTTCAGATCTTCAAGTTATAATTTGCAATAATAATTAGAAGCTATCAATATTAAGTTCTGTATTTGACAATTACTAGTTCAGATCTTCAAGTTATAATTAGAAATAATAATTAGAATTTGACAAATCTAAGTTCTGTAATTCACTATTACAAGTTCAGATCTTCAAGTTATAATTTACAATAATAATTAGAGGCTTTCAATTTTAAGTTCTGTATTTGACAATTACAAGTTCAGATCTACAAGTTATAATTTGCACTAATAATTTGTATTTAACAATTAGAAGTTCTGTATTTGACAATTACAAGTTCAGATCTTCAAGTTATAATTTGAAATAATATTTAGAAGCTATCAATTTTAATTTCTGTATTTGACAATTACTAGTTCAGATCTTCAAGTAATAATTTGCACTAATAATTTGTATTTAATAATTCGAAGTTCTGTATTTGACTATTACAAGTTCAGATCTTCAAGTTATAATTTGAATTATAGTTATAAGCTATCAATTTTAAGTTCTGTATTTGACAATTATTACAAGTACAGATCTTCAAATTATTATTTGCAATAATAATTAGAAGCTATCAATTTTAAGTTCTGTATTTGACAATTACAAGTTCAGATCTTCAAGTTATAATTTGAAATAATAATTAGAAGCTATTAATTTTAAGTTCTGTATTTGACAATTACAAGTTCAGATCTTCAAGTTATAATTTGAAATAATAATTAGAAGCTATCAATTTTATGTTCTGTATTTGACAATTACAAGTTCAGATCTTCAAGTTATAATTTGCAATAATAATTATAAGCTATTAATTTTAAGTTCTGTATTTGACAATTACAAGTTCAGATCTTCAAGTTAATATTTGCAATAATAATTAGAAGCTATTAATTTTAAGTTCTGTATTTGACAATTACAAGTTCAGATCTTCAAGTAATAATTTGCACTAATAATTTGTATTTAACAATTCGAAGTTCTGTATTTGACTATTACAAGTTCAGATCTTCAAGTTATAATTTGAATTATAATTATAAGCTATCAATTTTAAGTTCTGTATTTGACAATTACAAATACAGATCTTCAAATTATTATTTTCAATAATAATTAGAAGCTATCAATTTTAAGTTCTGCATTTGACAATTACAAGTTCAGATCTTCAAGTTATTATTTGCAATAATAATTAGAAGCTATTAATTTTAAGTTCTGTATTTGACAATTACAAGTTCAGATCTTCAAGTTATAATTTGAAATAATAATTGGAAGCTATCAATTTTAAGTTCTGTATTTGACGATTACAAGTTCAGATCTTCAAGTTATAATTTGCAATAATAATTAGAAGCTATCAATTTTAAGTTCTGTATTTGACAATTACTAGTTCAGATCTTCAAGTTATAATTAGAAATAATAATTAGAATTTGACAAATCTAAGTTCTGTAATTCACTATTACAAGTTCAGATCTTCAAGTTATAATTTACAATAATAATTTGAAGCTTTCAATTTTAAGTTCTGTATTTGACAATTACAAGTTCAGATCTTCAAGTTATAATTTGAATTATAATTATAAGCTATCAATTTTAAGTTCTGTATTTGACAATTACAAATACAGATCTTCAAATTATTATTTTCAATAATAATTAGAAGCTATCAATTTTAAGTTCTGCATTTGACAATTACAAGTTCAGATCTTCAAGTTATTATTTGCAATAATAATTAGAAGCTATTAATTTTAAGTTCTGTATTTGACAATTACAAGTTCAGATCTTCAAGTTATAATTTGAAATAATAATTGGAAGCTATCAATTTTAAGTTCTGTATTTGACGATTACAAGTTCAGATCTTCAAGTTATAATTTGCAATAATAATTAGAAGCTATCAATTTTAAGTTCTGTATTTGACAATTACTAGTTCAGATCTTCAAGTTATAATTAGAAATAATAATTAGAATTTGACAAATCTAAGTTCTGTAATTCACTATTACAAGTTCAGATCTTCAAGTTATAATTTACAATAATAATTTGAAGCTTTCAATTTTAAGTTCTGTATTTGACAATTACAAGTTCAGATCTACAAGTTATAATTTGCACTAATAATTTGTATTTAACAATTAGAAGTTCTGTATTTGACAATTACAAGTTCAGATCTTCAAGTTATAATTTGAAATAAAAATTAGAAGCTATCAATTTTAAGTTCTGTATTTGACAATTACTAGTTCAGATCTTCAAGTTATAATTTGAAATAATAATTTGAATTTAACAAATCTAAGTTCTGTAATTCACTATTACAAGTTCAGATCTTCAAGTTATAATTTACAATAATAAATAGAAGTTATCAATTTTAAGTTCTGCCTTTGACAATTACAAGTTCAGATCTTCAAGTTATAATTTGCACTAATAATTTGTATTTAACAATTAGAAGTTCTGTATTTGTCTATTACAAGTTCAGATCTTCAAATTATAATTTGCACTAATAATTTGTATTTAACAATTAGAAGTTCTGTATTTGACAATTACCAGTTCAGATCCTCAAGTTATAATTTGCACTAATAATTTGTATTTAACAATTAGAAGTTCTGTATTTGACAATTACCAGTTCAGATCTTCAAGTTATAATTAGAAATAATAATTAGAAGCTATCAATTTTGAGTTCTGTATTTGACAATTACAAGTTCAGATCTTCAAGTTATAATTTGCAATAATAATTAGAAGCTATCAATTTTAAGTTCTGTATTTGACAATTATTAGTTCAGATCTTCAAGTTATAATTTGAAATAATAATTGAATATAACAAATTTAAGTTCTGTAATTCACTATTACAAGTTCAGATCTTCAAGTTATAATTTACAATAATAATTAGAAGCTATCAATTTTAGTTCTGTCTTTGACAAATACAAGTTCAGAACTTCAAGTTATAATTTGCAATAATAATTAGAAGCTATCAATTTTAAGTTCTGTATTTGACAATTACAAGTACAGATCTTCAAATTATTATTTGCAATAATAATTAGAAGCTATCAATTTTAAGTTCTGCATCTGACAATTAAAAGTTCAGATCTTGAAGTTATTATTTGCAATAATAATTAGAAGCTATCAATTTTAAGTTCTGTATTTGACAATTACTAGTTCAGATCTTCAAGTTATAATTTGAAATAATAATTTGAATTTAACAAATCTAAGTTCTGTAATTCACTATTACAAGTTCAGATCTTCAAGTTATAATTTACAATAATAATTAGAAGTTATCAATTTTAAGTTCTGCATTTGACAATTACAAGTTCAGATCTTCAAGTTATAATTTGCAATAATAATTAGAAGCTATCAATTTTATATTCTGTATTTTACAATTACTAGTTCAGATCTTCAAGTTATAATTTGAAATAATAATTTGAATTTAACAAATCTAAGTTCTGTAATTCACTATTACAAGTTCAGATCTTCAAGTTATAATTTACAATAATAATTAGAAGCTATCAATTTTAAGTTCTGTATTTGACAATTACAAGTTCAGATCTTCAAGTTATAATTTGCACTAATAATTTGTATTTAACAATTAGAAGTTCTGTATGTGACAATTACAAGTTCAGATCTTCAAGTTATAATTTGCAATAATAATTAGAAGCTATTAATTTTAAGTTCTGTATTTGACAATTACAAGTTCAGATCTTCTAGTTATAATTTGAAATAATAATTAGAAGCTATCAATTTTATGTTCTGTATTTGACAATTACAAGTTCAGATCTTCAAGTTATAATTTGCAATAATAATTAGAAGCTATCAATTTTAAGTGCTGTATTTGACAATTACTAGTTCAGATCTTCAAGTTATACTTTGCACTAATAATTTGTATTTAACAATTAGAAGTTCTGTATTTGACAATTACAAGTTCAGATCTTCAAGTTATAATTTTCACTAATAATTTGTATTTAACAATTAGAAGTTCTGTATTTGACTATTACAAGTTCAGATCTTCAAATTATTATGTGCAATCTTATTTTGAATTTAACCATTCGAAGTTCTGTATTTACCTATTACAGGTTCAGATCTTCAAGTAATAATTTGCACTAATAATTTGTATTTAACAATTCGAAGTTCTGTATTTGACTATTACAAGTTCAGATCTTCAAGTTATAATTTGAATTATAATTATAAGCTATCAATTTTAAGTTCTGTATTTGACAATTACAAATACAGATCTTCAAATTATTATTTTCAATAATAATTAGAAGCTATCAATTTTAAGTTCTGCATTTGACAATTACAAGTTCAGATCTTCAAGTTATTATTTGCAATAATAATTAGAAGCTATTAATTTTAAGTTCTGTATTTGACAATTACAAGTTCAGATCTTCAAGTTATAATTTGAAATAATAATTGGAAGCTATCAATTTTAAGTTCTGTATTTGACAATTACAAGTTCAGATCTTCAAGTTATAATTTGCAATAATAATTAGAAGCTATCAATTTTAAGTTCTGTATTTGACAATTACTAGTTCAGATCTTCAAGTTATAATTAGAAATAATAATTAGAATTTGACAAATCTAAGTTCTGTAATTCACTATTACAAGTTCAGATCTTCAAGTTATAATTTACAATAATAATTTGAAGCTTTCAATTTTAAGTTCTGTATTTGACAATTACAAGTTCAGATCTACAAGTTATAATTTGCACTAATAATTTGTTTTTAACAATTAGAAGTTCTGTATTTGACAATTACAAGTTCAGATCTTCAAGTTATAATTTGAAATAAAAATTAGAAGCTATCAATTTTAAGTTCTGTATTTGACAATTACTAGTTCAGATCTTCAAGTTATAATTTGAAATAATAATTTGAATTTAACAAATCTAAGTTCTGTAATTCACTATTACAAGTTCAGATCTTCAAGTTATAATTTACAATAATAAATAGAAGTTATCAATTTTAAGTTCTGCATTTGACAATTACAAGTTCAGATCTTCAAGTTATAATTTGCACTAATAATTTGTATTTAACAATTAGAAGTTCTGTATTTGTCTATTACAAGTTCAGATCTTCAAATTATAATTTGCACTAATAATTTGTATTTAACAATTAGAAGTTCTGTATTTGACAATTACCAGTTCAGATCCTCAAGTTATAATTTGCACTAATAATTTGTATTTAACAATTAGAAGTTCTGTATTTGACAATTACCAGTTCAGATCTTCAAGTTATAATTAGAAATAATAATTAGAAGCTATCAATTTTGAGTTCTGTATTTGACAATTACAAGTTCAGATCTTCAAGTTATAATTTGCAATAATAATTAGAAGCTATCAATTTTAAGTTCTGTATTTGACAATTATTAGTTCAGATCTTCAAGTTATAATTTGAAATAATAATTGAATATAACAAATTTAAGTTCTGTAATTCACTATTACAAGTTCAGATCTTCAAGTTATAATTTACAATAATAATTAGAAGCTATCAATTTTAGTTCTGTCTTTGACAAATACAAGTTCAGAACTTCAAGTTATAATTTGCAATAATAATTAGAAGCTATCAATTTTAAGTTCTGTATTTGACAATTACAAGTACAGATCTTCAAATTATTATTTGCAATAATAATTAGAAGCTATCAATTTTAAGTTCTGCATCTGACAATTAAAAGTTCAGATCTTCAAGTTATTATTTGCAATAATAATTAGAATCTATCAATTTTAAGTTCTGTATTTGACAATTACAAGTTCACATCTTCAAGTTATAATTTGAAATAATAATTAGAAGCTATCAATTTTATGTTCTGTATTTGACAATTACAAGTTCAGATCTTCAAGTTATAATTTGCAATAATAATTAGAAGCTATCAATTTTAAGTGCTGTATTTGACAATTACTAGTTCAGATCTTCAAGTTATAATTTGCACTAATAATTTGTGTTTAACAATTAGAAGTTCTGTATTTGACAATTACAAGTTCAGATCTTCAAGTTATAATTTTCACTAATAATTTGTATTTAACAATTAGAAGTTCTGTATTTGACTATTACAAGTTCAGATCTTCAAATTATTATGTGCAATCTTAGTTTGAATTTAACCATTCGAAGTTCTGTATTTACCTATTACAGGTTCAGATCTTCAAGTAATAATTTGCACTAATAATTTGTATTTAACAATTCGAAGTTCTGTATTTGACTATTACAAGTTCAGATCTTCAAGTTATAATTTGAATTATAATTATAAGCTATCAATTTTAAGTTCTGTATTTGACAATTACAAGTACAGATCTTCAAATTATTATTTGCAATAATAATTAGAAGCTATCAATTTTAAGTTCTGCATTTGACAATTACAAGTTCAGATCTTCAAGTTATTATTTGCAATAATAATTAGAAGCTATTAATTTTAAGTTTTGTATTTGTCAATTACAAGTTCAGATCTTCAAGTTATAATTTGAAATAATAATTAGAAGCTATCAATTTTAAGTTCTGTATTTGACAATTACAAGTTCAGATCTTCAAGTTATAATTTGCAATAATAATTAGAAGCTATCAATATTAAGTTCTGTATTTGACAATTACTAGTTCAGATCTTCAAGTTATAATTAGAAATAATAATTAGAATTTGACAAATCTAAGTTCTGTAATTCACTATTACAAGTTCAGATCTTCAAGTTATAATTTACAATAATAATTAGAGGCTTTCAATTTTAAGTTCTGTATTTGACAATTACAAGTTCAGATCTACAAGTTATAATTTGCACTAATAATTTGTATTTAACAATTAGAAGTTCTGTATTTGACAATTACAAGTTCAGATCTTCAAGTTATAATTTGAAATAATATTTAGAAGCTATCAATTTTAATTTCTGTATTTGACAATTACTAGTTCAGATCTTCAAGTAATAATTTGCACTAATAATTTGTATTTAATAATTCGAAGTTCTGTATTTGACTATTACAAGTTCAGATCTTCAAGTTATAATTTGAATTATAGTTATAAGCTATCAATTTTAAGTTCTGTATTTGACAATTATTACAAGTACAGATCTTCAAATTATTATTTGCAATAATAATTAGAAGCTATCAATTTTAAGTTCTGTATTTGACAATTACAAGTTCAGATCTTCAAGTTATAATTTGAAATAATAATTAGAAGCTATTAATTTTAAGTTCTGTATTTGACAATTACAAGTTCAGATCTTCAAGTTATAATTTGAAATAATAATTAGAAGCTATCAATTTTATGTTCTGTATTTGACAATTACAAGTTCAGATCTTCAAGTTATAATTTGCAATAATAATTATAAGCTATTAATTTTAAGTTCTGTATTTGACAATTACAAGTTCAGATCTTCAAGTTAATATTTGCAATAATAATTAGAAGCTATTAATTTTAAGTTCTGTATTTGACAATTACAAGTTCAGATCTTCAAGTAATAATTTGCACTAATAATTTGTATTTAACAATTCGAAGTTCTGTATTTGACTATTACAAGTTCAGATCTTCAAGTTATAATTTGAATTATAATTATAAGCTATCAATTTTAAGTTCTGTATTTGACAATTACAAATACAGATCTTCAAATTATTATTTTCAATAATAATTAGAAGCTATCAATTTTAAGTTCTGCATTTGACAATTACAAGTTCAGATCTTCAAGTTATTATTTGCAATAATAATTAGAAGCTATTAATTTTAAGTTCTGTATTTGACAATTACAAGTTCAGATCTTCAAGTTATAATTTGAAATAATAATTGGAAGCTATCAATTTTAAGTTCTGTATTTGACAATTACAAGTTCAGATCTTCAAGTTATAATTTGCAATAATAATTAGAAGCTATCAATTTTAAGTTCTGTATTTGACAATTACTAGTTCAGATCTTCAAGTTATAATTAGAAATAATAATTAGAATTTGACAAATCTAAGTTCTGTAATTCACTATTACAAGTTCAGATCTTCAAGTTATAATTTACAATAATAATTTGAAGCTTTCAATTTTAAGTTCTGTATTTGACAATTACAAGTTCAGATCTACAAGTTATAATTTGCACTAATAATTTGTATTTAACAATTAGAAGTTCTGTATTTGACAATTACAAGTTCAGATCTTCAAGTTATAATTTGAAATAAAAATTAGAAGCTATCAATTTTAAGTTCTGTATTTGACAATTACTAGTTCAGATCTTCAAGTTATAATTTGAAATAATAATTTGAATTTAACAAATCTAAGTTCTGTAATTCACTATTACAAGTTCAGATCTTCAAGTTATAATTTACAATAATAAATAGAAGTTATCAATTTTAAGTTCTGCCTTTGACAATTACAAGTTCAGATCTTCAAGTTATAATTTGCACTAATAATTTGTATTTAACAATTAGAAGTTCTGTATTTGTCTATTACAAGTTCAGATCTTCAAATTATAATTTGCACTAATAATTTGTATTTAACAATTAGAAGTTCTGTATTTGACAATTACCAGTTCAGATCCTCAAGTTATAATTTGCACTAATAATTTGTATTTAACAATTAGAAGTTCTGTATTTGACAATTACCAGTTCAGATCTTCAAGTTATAATTAGAAATAATAATTAGAAGCTATCAATTTTGAGTTCTGTATTTGACAATTACAAGTTCAGATCTTCAAGTTATAATTAGAAATAATAATTAGAATTTGACAAATCTAAGTTCTGTAATTAACTATTACAAGTTCAGATCTTCAAGTTATAATTTACAATAATAATTTGAAGCTTTCAATTTTAAGTTCTGTATTTGACAATTACAAGTTCAGATCTACAAGTTATAATTTGCACTAATAATTTGTATTTAACAATTAGAAGTTCTGTATTTGACAATTACAAGTTCAGATCTTCAAGTTATAATTTGAAATAAAAATTAGAAGCTATCAATTTTAAGTTCTGTATTTGACAATTACTAGTTCAGATCTTCAAGTTATAATTTGAAATAATAATTTGAATTTAACAAATCTAAGTTCTGTAATTCACTATTACAAGTTCAGATCTTCAAGTTATAATTTACAATAATAAATAGAAGTTATCAATTTTAAGTTCTGCCTTTGACAATTACAAGTTCAGATCTTCAAGTTATAATTTGCACTAATAATTTGTATTTAACAATTAGAAGTTCTGTATTTGTCTATTACAAGTTCAGATCTTCAAATTATAATTTGCACTAATAATTTGTATTTAACAATTAGAAGTTCTGTATTTGACAATTACCAGTTCAGATCCTCAAGTTATAATTTGCACTAATAATTTGTATTTAACAATTAGATGTTCTGTATTTGACAATTACAAGTTCAGATCTTCAAGTTATAATTTGCAATAATAATTAGAAGCTATCAATTTTAAGTTCTGTATTTGACAATTACTAGTTCAGATCTTCAAGTTATAATTAGAAATAATAATTAGAATTTGACAAATCTAAGTTCTGTAATTCACTATTACAAGTTCAGATCTTCAAGTTATAATTTACAATAATAATTTGAAGCTTTCAATTTTAAGTTCTGTATTTGACAATTACAAGTTCAGATCTACAAGTTATAATTTGCACTAATAATTTGTATTTAACAATTAGAAGTTCTGTATTTGACAATTACAAGTTCAGATCTTCAAGTTATAATTTGAAATAAAAATTAGAAGCTATCAATTTTAAGTTCTGTATTTGACAATTACTAGTTCAGATCTTCAAGTTATAATTTGAAATAATAATTTGAATTTAACAAATCTAAGTTCTGTAATTCACTATTACAAGTTCAGATCTTCAAGTTATAATTTACAATAATAAATAGAAGTTATCAATTTTAAGTTCTGCATTTGACAATTACAAGTTCAGATCTTCAAGTTATAATTTGCACTAATAATTTGTATTTAACAATTAGAAGTTCTGTATTTGTCTATTACAAGTTCAGATCTTCAAATTATAATTTGCACTAATAATTTGTATTTAACAATTAGAAGTTCTGTATTTGACAATTACCAGTTCAGATCCTCAAGTTATAATTTGCACTAATAATTTGTATTTAACAATTAGAAGTTCTGTATTTGACAATTACCAGTTCAGATCTTCAAGTTATAATTAGAAATAATAATTAGAAGCTATCAATTTTGAGTTCTATATTTGACAATTACAAGTTCAGATCTTCAAGTTATAATTTGCAATAATAATTAGAAGCTATCAATTTTAAGTTCTGTATTTGACAATTATTAGTTCAGATCTTCAAGTTATAATTTGAAATAATAATTGAATATAACAAATTTAAGTTCTGTAATTCACTATTACAAGTTCAGATCTTCAAGTTATAATTTACAATAATAATTAGAAGCTATCAATTTTAGTTCTGTCTTTGACAAATACAAGTTCAGAACTTCAAGTTATAATTTGCAATAATAATTAGAAGCTATCAATTTTAAGTTCTGTATTTGACAATTACAAGTACAGATCTTCAAATTATTATTTGCAATAATAATTAGAAGCTATCAATTTTAAGTTCTGCATCTGACAATTAAAAGTTCAGATCTTCAAGTTATTATTTGCAATAATAATTAGAAGCTATCAATTTTAAGTTCTGTATTTGACAATTACAAGTTCACATCTTCAAGTTATAATTTGAAATAATAATTAGAAGCTATCAATTTTATGTTCTGTATTTGACAATTACAAGTTCAGATCTTCAAGTTATAATTTGCAATAATAATTAGAAGCTATCAATTTTAAGTGCTGTATTTGACAATTACTAGTTCAGATCTTCAAGTTATAATTTGCACTAATAATTTGTGTTTAACAATTAGAAGTTCTGTATTTGACAATTACAAGTTCAGATCTTCAAGTTATAATTTTCACTAATAATTTGTATTTAACAATTAGAAGTTCTGTATTTGACTATTACAAGTTCAGATCTTCAAATTATTATGTGCAATCTTAGTTTGAATTTAACCATTCGAAGTTCTGTATTTACCTATTACAGGTTCAGATCTTCAAGTAATAATTTGCACTAATAATTTGTATTTAACAATTCGAAGTTCTGTATTTGACTATTACAAGTTCAGATCTTCAAGTTATAATTTGAATTATAATTATAAGCTATCAATTTTAAGTTCTGTATTTGACAATTACAAGTACAGATCTTCAAATTATTATTTGCAATAATAATTAGAAGCTATCAATTTTAAGTTCTGCATTTGACAATTACAAGTTCAGATCTTCAAGTTATTATTTGCAATAATAATTAGAAGCTATTAATTTTAAGTTTTGTATTTGTCAATTACAAGTTCAGATCTTCAAGTTATAATTTGAAATAATAATTAGAAGCTATCAATTTTAAGTTCTGTATTTGACAATTACAAGTTCAGATCTTCAAGTTATAATTTGCAATAATAATTAGAAGCTATCAATATTAAGTTCTGTATTTGACAATTACTAGTTCAGATCTTCAAGTTATAATTAGAAATAATAATTAGAATTTGACAAATCTAAGTTCTGTAATTCACTATTACAAGTTCAGATCTTCAAGTTATAATTTACAATAATAATTAGAAGCTTTCAATTTTAAGTTCTGTATTTGACAATTACAAGTTCAGATCTACAAGTTATAATTTGCACTAATAATTTAGAAGAAATAATTTAGATATTTAGAAGCTATCAATTTTAATTTCTGTATTTGACAATTACTAGTTCAGATCTTCAAGTAATAATTTGCACTAATAATTTGTATTTAATAATTCGAAGTTCTGTATTTGACTATTACAAGTTCAGATCTTCAAGTTATAATTTGAATTATAGTTATAAGCTATCAATTTTAAGTTCTGTATTTGACAATTATTACAAGTACAGATCTTCAAATTATTATTTGCAATAATAATTAGAAGCTATCAATTTTAAGTTCTGTATTTGACAATTACAAGTTCAGATCTTCAAGTTATAATTTGAAATAATAATTAGAAGCTATTAATTTTAAGTTCTGTATTTGACAATTACAAGTTCAGATCTTCAAGTTATAATTTGAAATAATAATTAGAAGCTATCAATTTTATGTTCTGTATTTGACAATTACAAGTTCAGATCTTCAAGTTATAATTTGCAATAATAATTATAAGCTATTAATTTTAAGTTCTGTATTTGACAATTACAAGTTCAGATCTTCAAGTTAATATTTGCAATAATAATTAGAAGCTATTAATTTTAAGTTCTGTATTTGACAATTACAAGTTCAGATCTTCAAGATATAATTTGAAATAATAATTAGAAGCTATCAATTTTAAGTTCTGTATTTGACAATTACAAGTTCAGATCTTCAAGTTATAATTTGCAATAATAATTAGAAGCTATCAATTTTAAGTTCTGTATTTGACAATTACTAGTTCAGATCTTCAAGTTATAATTTGCAATAATAATTAGAAGCTATCAATTTGAAGTTCTGTATTTGACAATTACTAGTTCAGATCTTCAAGTTATAATTAGAAATAATAATTAGAATTTGACAAATCTAAGTTCTGTATTTGACTATTACAAGTTCAGATCTTCAAGTTATAATTTGAATTATAATTATAAGCTATCAATTTTAAGTTCTGTATTTGACAATTACAAGTACAGATCTTCAAGTTATAATTTGCACTAATAATTTGTATTTAACAATTCGAAGTTCTGTATTTGACTATTACAAGTTCAGATCTTCAAGTTATAATTTGAATTATAATTATAAGCTATCAATTTTAAGTTCTGTATTTGACAATTACAAGTTCAGATCTTCAAATTATAATTTGCAATAATAATTAGAAGCAATCAATTTTAAGTTCTGTATTTGACAATTACAAGTTCAGATCTTCAAGTTATTATTTGCAATAATAATTAGAAGATATCAATTTTAAGTTCTGTATTTGACAATTACAAGTTCAGATCTTCAAGTTATAATTTACAATAATAATTAGAAGCTATCAATTTTAAGTTCTGTATTTGACAATTACAAGTTCAGATGTTCAAGTTATAATTTGCAATAATAATTAGAAGCTATCAATTTTAAGTTCTGTATTTGACAATTACTAGTTCAGATCTTCAAGTTATAATTTGAAATAATAATTTGAATTTAATAAATCTAAGTTCTGTAATTCACTATTACAAGTTCAGATCTTCAAGTTATAATTTACAATAATAATTAGAAGCTATCAATTTTAAGTTCTGTATTTGACAATTACAAGTTCAGATCTTCAAGTTATAATTTGCACTAATAATTTGTATTTAACAATTAGATGTTCTGTATTTGACAATTACAAGTTCAGATCTTCAAGTTATAATTTGCAATAATAATTAGAAGCTATTAATTTTAAGTTCTGTATTTGACAATTACAAGTTCAGATCTTCAAGTTATAATTTGAAATAATAATTAGAAACTATCAATTTTATGTTCTGTATTTGACAATTACAAGTTCAGATCTTCAAGTTATAATTTGCAATAATAATTAGAAGCTATCAATTTTAAGTGCTGTATTTGACAATTACTAGTTCAGATCTTCAAGTTATAATTTGCACTAATAATTTGTATTTAACAATTAGAAGTTCTGTATTTGACAATTACAAGTTCAGATCTTCAAGTTATAATTTTCACTAATAATTTGTATTTAACAATTAGAAGTTCTGTATTTGACTATTACAAGTTCAGATCTTCAAATTATTATGTGCAATCTTAGTTTGAATTTAACCATTCGAAGTTCTGTATTTACCTATTACAGGTTCAGATCTTCAAGTAATAATTTGCACTAATAATTTGTATTTAACAATTCGAAGTTCTGTATTTGACTATTACAAGTTCAGATCTTCAAGTTATAATTTGAATTATAATTATAAGCTATCAATTTTAAGTTCTGTATTTGACAATTACAAGTACAGATCTTCAAATTATTATTTGCAATAATAATTAGAAGCTATCAATTTTAAGTTCTGCATTTGACAATTACAAGTTCAGATCTACAAGTTATTATTTGCAATAATAATTAGAAGCTATCAATTTTAAGTTCTGTATTTGACAATTACTAGTTCAGATCTTCAAGTTATAATTAGAAATAATAATTAGAATTTGACAAATCTAAGTTCTGTAATTCACTATTACAAGTTCAGATCTTCAAGTTATAATTTACAATAATAATTTGAAGCTTTCAATTTTAAGTTCTGTATTTGACAATTACAAGTTCAGATCTACAAGTTATAATTTGCACTAATAATTTGTATTTAACAATTAGAAGTTCTGTATTTGACAATTACAAGTTCAGATCTTCAAGTTATAATTTGAAATAATAATTAGAAGCTATCAATTTTAAGTTCTGTATTTGACAATTACTAGTTCAGATCTTCAAGTAATAATTTGCACTAATAATTTGTATTTAACAATTCGAAGTTCTGTATTTGACTATTACAAGTTCAGATCTTCAAGTTATAATTTGAATTATAGTTATAAGCTAGCAATTTTAAGTTCTGTATTTGACAATTACAGGTACAGATCTTCAAATTATTATTTGCAATAATAATTAGAAGCTATCAATTTTAAGTTCTGTATTTGACAATTACAAGTTCAGTTCTTCAAGTTATAATTTGAAATAATAATTAGAAGCTATTAATTTTAAGTTCTGTATTTGACAATTACAACTTCAGATCTTCAAGTTATAATTTGAAATAATAATTAGAAGCTATCAATTTTAAGTTCTGTATTTGACAATTACAAGTTCAGATCTTCAAGTTATAATTTGCAATAATAATTATAAGCTATCAATTTTAAGTTCTGTATTTGACAATTACAAGTTCAGATCTTCAAGTTATTATTTGCAATAATAATTAGCAGCTATTAATTTTAAGTTCTGTATTTGACAATTACAAGTTCAGATCTTCAAGTTATAATTTGAAATAATAATTAGAAGCTATCAATTTTAAGTTCTGTATTTGACAATTACAAGTTCAGATCTTCAAGTTATAATTTGCAATAATAATTAGAAGCTATCAATTTTAAGTTCTGTATTTGACAATTACTAGTTCAGATCTTCAAGTTATAATTTGCAATAATAATTAGAAGCTATCAATTTTAAGTTCTGTATTTGACAATTACTAGTTCAGATCTTCAAGTTATAATTAGAAATAATAATTAGAATTTGACAAATCTAAGTTCTGTATTTGACTATTACAAGTTCAGATCTTCAAGTTATAATTTGAATTATAATTATAAGCTATCATTTTTAAGTTCTGTATTAGACGATTACAAGTACAGATCTTCAAGTTATAATTTGCACTAATAATTTGTATTTAACAATTCGAAGTTCTGTATTTGACTATTACAAGTTCAGATCTTCAAGTTATAATTTGAATTATAATTATAAGCTATCAATTTTAAGTTCTGTATTTGACAATTACAAGTTCAGATCTTCAAATTATAATTTGCAATAATAATTAGAAGCTATCAATTTTAAGTTCTGTATTTGACAATTACAAGTTCAGATCTTCAAGTTATTATTTGCAATAATAATTAGAAGATATCAATTTTAAGTTCTGTATTTGACAATTACAAGTTCAGATCTTCAAGTTATAATTTGAAATAATAATTAGAAGCTATCAATTTTAAGTTCTGTATTTGACAATTACAAGTTCAGATCTTCAAGTTATAATTTGCAATAATAATTAGAAGCTATCAATTTTAAGTTCTGTATTTGACAATTACTAGTTCAGATCTTCAAGTTATAATTAGAAATAATAATTAGAATTTGACAAATCTAAGTTCTGTAATTCACTATTACAAGTTCAGATCTTCAAGTTATAATTTACAATAATAATTTGAAGCTTTCAATTTTAAGTTCTGTATTGGACAATTACAAGTTCAGATCTACAAGTTATAATTTGCACTAATAATTTGTATTTAACAATTAGAAGTTCTGTATTTGACAATTACAAGTTCAGATCTTCAAGTTATAATTTGAAATAATAATTAGAAGCTATCAATTTTAAGTTCTGTATTTGACAATTACTAGTTCAGATCTTCAAGTAATAATTTGCACTAATAATTTGTATTTAACAATTCGAAGTTCTGTATTTGACTATTACAAGTTCAGATCTTCAAGTTATAATTTGAATTATAATTATAAGCTATCAATTTTAAGTTCTGTATTTGACAATTACAAGTACAGATCTTCAAATTATTATTTGCAATAATAATTAGAAGCTATCAATTTTAAGTTCTGCATTTGACAATTACAAGTTCAGATCTTCAAGTTATTATTTGCAATAATAATTAGAAGCTATTAATTTTAAGTTTTGTATTTGTCAATTACAAGTTCAGATCTTCAAGTTATAATTTGAAATAATAATTAGAAGCTATCAATTTTAAGTTCTGTATTTGACAATTACAAGTTCAGATCTTCAAGTTATAATTTGCAATAATAATTAGAAGCTATCAATATTAAGTTCTGTATTTGACAATTACTAGTTCAGATCTTCAAGTTATAATTAGAAATAATAATTAGAATTTGACAAATCTAAGTTCTGTAATTCACTATTACAAGTTCAGATCTTCAAGTTATAATTTACAATAATAATTAGAAGCTTTCAATTTTAAGTTCTGTATTTGACAATTACAAGTTCAGATCTACAAGTTATAATTTGCACTAATAATTTAGAAGAAATAATTTAGATATTTAGAAGCTATCAATTTTAATTTCTGTATTTGACAATTACTAGTTCAGATCTTCAAGTAATAATTTGCACTAATAATTTGTATTTAATAATTCGAAGTTCTGTATTTGACTATTACAAGTTCAGATCTTCAAGTTATAATTTGAATTATAGTTATAAGCTATCAATTTTAAGTTCTGTATTTGACAATTATTACAAGTACAGATCTTCAAATTATTATTTGCAATAATAATTAGAAGCTATCAATTTTAAGTTCTGTATTTGACAATTACAAGTTCAGATCTTCAAGTTATAATTTGAAATAATAATTAGAAGCTATTAATTTTAAGTTCTGTATTTGACAATTACAAGTTCAGATCTTCAAGTTATAATTTGAAATAATAATTAGAAGCTATCAATTTTATGTTCTGTATTTGACAATTACAAGTTCAGATCTTCAAGTTATAATTTGCAATAATAATTATAAGCTATTAATTTTAAGTTCTGTATTTGACAATTACAAGTTCAGATCTTCAAGTTATAATTTGAAATAATAATTAGAAGCTATTAATTTTAAGTTCTGTATTTGACAATTACAAGTTCAGATCTTCAAGTTATAATTTGAAATAATAATTAGAAGCTATCAATTTTAAGTTCTGTATTTGACAATTACTAGTTCAGATCTTCAAGTAATAATTTGCACTAATAATTTGTATTTAACAATTCGAAGTTCTGTATTTGACTATTACAAGTTCAGATCTTCAAGTTATAATTTGAATTATAGTTATAAGCTAGCAATTTTAAGTTCTGTATTTGACAATTACAGGTACAGATCTTCAAATTATTATTTGCAATAATAATTAGAAGCTATCAATTTTAAGTTCTGTATTTGACAATTACAAGTTCAGTTCTTCAAGTTATAATTTGAAATAATAATTAGAAGCTATTAATTTTAAGTTCTGTATTTGACAATTACAACTTCAGATCTTCAAGTTATAATTTGAAATAATAATTAGAAGCTATCAATTTTAAGTTCTGTATTTGACAATTACAAGTTCAGATCTTCAAGTTATAATTTGCAATAATAATTATAAGCTATCAATTTTAAGTTCTGTATTTGACAATTACAAGTTCAGATCTTCAAGTTATTATTTGCAATAATAATTAGCAGCTATTAATTTTAAGTTCTGTATTTGACAATTACAAGTTCAGATCTTCAAGTTATAATTTGAAATAATAATTAGAAGCTATCAATTTTAAGTTCTGTATTTGACAATTACAAGTTCAGATCTTCAAGTTATAATTTGCAATAATAATTAGAAGCTATCAATTTTAAGTTCTGTATTTGACAATTACTAGTTCAGATCTTCAAGTTATAATTTGCAATAATAATTAGAAGCTATCAATTTTAAGTTCTGTATTTGACAATTACTAGTTCAGATCTTCAAGTTATAATTAGAAATAATAATTAGAATTTGACAAATCTAAGTTCTGTATTTGACTATTACAAGTTCAGATCTTCAAGTTATAATTTGAATTATAATTATAAGCTATCATTTTTAAGTTCTGTATTAGACGATTACAAGTACAGATCTTCAAGTTATAATTTGCACTAATAATTTGTATTTAACAATTCGAAGTTCTGTATTTGACTATTACAAGTTCAGATCTTCAAGTTATAATTTGAATTATAATTATAAGCTATCAATTTTAAGTTCTGTATTTGACAATTACAAGTTCAGATCTTCAAATTATAATTTGCAATAATAATTAGAAGCTATCAATTTTAAGTTCTGTATTTGACAATTACAAGTTCAGATCTTCAAGTTATTATTTGCAATAATAATTAGAAGATATCAATTTTAAGTTCTGTATTTGACAATTACAAGTTCAGATCTTCAAGTTATAATTTGAAATAATAATTAGAAGCTATCAATTTTAAGTTCTGTATTTGACAATTACAAGTTCAGATCTTCAAGTTATAATTTGCAATAATAATTAGAAGCTATCAATTTTAAGTTCTGTATTTGACAATTACTAGTTCAGATCTTCAAGTTATAATTAGAAATAATAATTAGAATTTGACAAATCTAAGTTCTGTAATTCACTATTACAAGTTCAGATCTTCAAGTTATAATTTACAATAATAATTTGAAGCTTTCAATTTTAAGTTCTGTATTGGACAATTACAAGTTCAGATCTACAAGTTATAATTTGCACTAATAATTTGTATTTAACAATTAGAAGTTCTGTATTTGACAATTACAAGTTCAGATCTTCAAGTTATAATTTGAAATAATAATTAGAAGCTATCAATTTTAAGTTCTGTATTTGACAATTACTAGTTCAGATCTTCAAGTAATAATTTGCACTAATAATTTGTATTTAACAATTCGAAGTTCTGTATTTGACTATTACAAGTTCAGATCTTCAAGTTATAATTTGAATTATAATTATAAGCTATCAATTTTAAGTTCTGTATTTGACAATTACAAGTACAGATCTTCAAATTATTATTTGCAATAATAATTAGAAGCTATCAATTTTAAGTTCTGCATTTGACAATTACAAGTTCAGATCTTCAAGTTATTATTTGCAATAATAATTAGAAGCTATTAATTTTAAGTTTTGTATTTGTCAATTACAAGTTCAGATCTTCAAGTTATAATTTGAAATAATAATTAGAAGCTATCAATTTTAAGTTCTGTATTTGACAATTACAAGTTCAGATCTTCAAGTTATAATTTGCAATAATAATTAGAAGCTATCAATATTAAGTTCTGTATTTGACAATTACTAGTTCAGATCTTCAAGTTATAATTAGAAATAATAATTAGAATTTGACAAATCTAAGTTCTGTAATTCACTATTACAAGTTCAGATCTTCAAGTTATAATTTACAATAATAATTAGAAGCTTTCAATTTTAAGTTCTGTATTTGACAATTACAAGTTCAGATCTACAAGTTATAATTTGCACTAATAATTTAGAAGAAATAATTTAGATATTTAGAAGCTATCAATTTTAATTTCTGTATTTGACAATTACTAGTTCAGATCTTCAAGTAATAATTTGCACTAATAATTTGTATTTAATAATTCGAAGTTCTGTATTTGACTATTACAAGTTCAGATCTTCAAGTTATAATTTGAATTATAGTTATAAGCTATCAATTTTAAGTTCTGTATTTGACAATTATTACAAGTACAGATCTTCAAATTATTATTTGCAATAATAATTAGAAGCTATCAATTTTAAGTTCTGTATTTGACAATTACAAGTTCAGATCTTCAAGTTATAATTTGAAATAATAATTAGAAGCTATTAATTTTAAGTTCTGTATTTGACAATTACAAGTTCAGATCTTCAAGTTATAATTTGAAATAATAATTAGAAGCTATCAATTTTATGTTCTGTATTTGACAATTACAAGTTCAGATCTTCAAGTTATAATTTGCAATAATAATTATAAGCTATTAATTTTAAGTTCTGTATTTGACAATTACAAGTTCAGATCTTCAAGTTAATATTTGCAATAATAATTAGAAGCTATTAATTTTAAGTTCTGTATTTGACAATTACAAGTTCAGATCTTCAAGATATAATTTGAAATAATAATTAGAAGCTATCAATTTTAAGTTCTGTATTTGACAATTACAAGTTCAGATCTTCAAGTTATAATTTGCAATAATAATTAGAAGCTATCAATTTTAAGTTCTGTATTTGACAATTACTAGTTCAGATCTTCAAGTTATAATTTGCAATAATAATTAGAAGCTATCAATTTGAAGTTCTGTATTTGACAATTACTAGTTCAGATCTTCAAGTTATAATTAGAAATAATAATTAGAATTTGACAAATCTAAGTTCTGTATTTGACTATTACAAGTTCAGATCTTCAAGTTATAATTTGAATTATAATTATAAGCTATCAATTTTAAGTTCTGTATTTGACAATTACAAGTACAGATCTTCAAGTTATAATTTGCACTAATAATTTGTATTTAACAATTCGAAGTTCTGTATTTGACTATTACAAGTTCAGATCTTCAAGTTATAATTTGAATTATAATTATAAGCTATCAATTTTAAGTTCTGTATTTGACAATTACAAGTTCAGATCTTCAAATTATAATTTGCAATAATAATTAGAAGCAATCAATTTTAAGTTCTGTATTTGACAATTACAAGTTCAGATCTTCAAGTTATTATTTGCAATAATAATTAGAAGATATCAATTTTAAGTTCTGTATTTGACAATTACAAGTTCAGATCTTCAAGTTATAATTTACAATAATAATTAGAAGCTATCAATTTTAAGTTCTGTATTTGACAATTACAAGTTCAGATGTTCAAGTTATAATTTGCAATAATAATTAGAAGCTATCAATTTTAAGTTCTGTATTTGACAATTACTAGTTCAGATCTTCAAGTTATAATTTGAAATAATAATTTGAATTTAATAAATCTAAGTTCTGTAATTCACTATTACAAGTTCAGATCTTCAAGTTATAATTTACAATAATAATTAGAAGCTATCAATTTTAAGTTCTGTATTTGACAATTACAAGTTCAGATCTTCAAGTTATAATTTGCACTAATAATTTGTATTTAACAATTAGATGTTCTGTATTTGACAATTACAAGTTCAGATCTTCAAGTTATAATTTGCAATAATAATTAGAAGCTATTAATTTTAAGTTCTGTATTTGACAATTACAAGTTCAGATCTTCAAGTTATAATTTGAAATAATAATTAGAAACTATCAATTTTATGTTCTGTATTTGACAATTACAAGTTCAGATCTTCAAGTTATAATTTGCAATAATAATTAGAAGCTATCAATTTTAAGTGCTGTATTTGACAATTACTAGTTCAGATCTTCAAGTTATAATTTGCACTAATAATTTGTATTTAACAATTAGAAGTTCTGTATTTGACAATTACAAGTTCAGATCTTCAAGTTATAATTTTCACTAATAATTTGTATTTAACAATTAGAAGTTCTGTATTTGACTATTACAAGTTCAGATCTTCAAATTATTATGTGCAATCTTAGTTTGAATTTAACCATTCGAAGTTCTGTATTTACCTATTACAGGTTCAGATCTTCAAGTAATAATTTGCACTAATAATTTGTATTTAACAATTCGAAGTTCTGTATTTGACTATTACAAGTTCAGATCTTCAAGTTATAATTTGAATTATAATTATAAGCTATCAATTTTAAGTTCTGTATTTGACAATTACAAGTACAGATCTTCAAATTATTATTTGCAATAATAATTAGAAGCTATCAATTTTAAGTTCTGCATTTGACAATTACAAGTTCAGATCTACAAGTTATTATTTGCAATAATAATTAGAAGCTATCAATTTTAAGTTCTGTATTTGACAATTACTAGTTCAGATCTTCAAGTTATAATTAGAAATAATAATTAGAATTTGACAAATCTAAGTTCTGTAATTCACTATTACAAGTTCAGATCTTCAAGTTATAATTTACAATAATAATTTGAAGCTTTCAATTTTAAGTTCTGTATTTGACAATTACAAGTTCAGATCTACAAGTTATAATTTGCACTAATAATTTGTATTTAACAATTAGAAGTTCTGTATTTGACAATTACAAGTTCAGATCTTCAAGTTATAATTTGAAATAATAATTAGAAGCTATCAATTTTAAGTTCTGTATTTGACAATTACTAGTTCAGATCTTCAAGTAATAATTTGCACTAATAATTTGTATTTAACAATTCGAAGTTCTGTATTTGACTATTACAAGTTCAGATCTTCAAGTTATAATTTGAATTATAGTTATAAGCTAGCAATTTTAAGTTCTGTATTTGACAATTACAGGTACAGATCTTCAAATTATTATTTGCAATAATAATTAGAAGCTATCAATTTTAAGTTCTGTATTTGACAATTACAAGTTCAGTTCTTCAAGTTATAATTTGAAATAATAATTAGAAGCTATTAATTTTAAGTTCTGTATTTGACAATTACAACTTCAGATCTTCAAGTTATAATTTGAAATAATAATTAGAAGCTATCAATTTTAAGTTCTGTATTTGACAATTACAAGTTCAGATCTTCAAGTTATAATTTGCAATAATAATTATAAGCTATCAATTTTAAGTTCTGTATTTGACAATTACAAGTTCAGATCTTCAAGTTATTATTTGCAATAATAATTAGCAGCTATTAATTTTAAGTTCTGTATTTGACAATTACAAGTTCAGATCTTCAAGTTATAATTTGAAATAATAATTAGAAGCTATCAATTTTAAGTTCTGTATTTGACAATTACAAGTTCAGATCTTCAAGTTATAATTTGCAATAATAATTAGAAGCTATCAATTTTAAGTTCTGTATTTGACAATTACTAGTTCAGATCTTCAAGTTATAATTTGCAATAATAATTAGAAGCTATCAATTTTAAGTTCTGTATTTGACAATTACTAGTTCAGATCTTCAAGTTATAATTAGAAATAATAATTAGAATTTGACAAATCTAAGTTCTGTATTTGACTATTACAAGTTCAGATCTTCAAGTTATAATTTGAATTATAATTATAAGCTATCATTTTTAAGTTCTGTATTAGACGATTACAAGTACAGATCTTCAAGTTATAATTTGCACTAATAATTTGTATTTAACAATTCGAAGTTCTGTATTTGACTATTACAAGTTCAGATCTTCAAGTTATAATTTGAATTATAATTATAAGCTATCAATTTTAAGTTCTGTATTTGACAATTACAAGTTCAGATCTTCAAATTATAATTTGCAATAATAATTAGAAGCTATCAATTTTAAGTTCTGTATTTGACAATTACAAGTTCAGATCTTCAAGTTATTATTTGCAATAATAATTAGAAGATATCAATTTTAAGTTCTGTATTTGACAATTACAAGTTCAGATCTTCAAGTTATAATTTGAAATAATAATTAGAAGCTATCAATTTTAAGTTCTGTATTTGACAATTACAAGTTCAGATCTTCAAGTTATAATTTGCAATAATAATTAGAAGCTATCAATTTTAAGTTCTGTATTTGACAATTACTAGTTCAGATCTTCAAGTTATAATTAGAAATAATAATTAGAATTTGACAAATCTAAGTTCTGTAATTCACTATTACAAGTTCAGATCTTCAAGTTATAATTTACAATAATAATTTGAAGCTTTCAATTTTAAGTTCTGTATTGGACAATTACAAGTTCAGATCTACAAGTTATAATTTGCACTAATAATTTGTATTTAACAATTAGAAGTTCTGTATTTGACAATTACAAGTTCAGATCTTCAAGTTATAATTTGAAATAATAATTAGAAGCTATCAATTTTAAGTTCTGTATTTGACAATTACTAGTTCAGATCTTCAAGTAATAATTTGCACTAATAATTTGTATTTAACAATTCGAAGTTCTGTATTTGACTATTACAAGTTCAGATCTTCAAGTTATAATTTGAATTATAGTTATAAGCTATCAATTTTAAGTTCTGTATTTGACAATTACAAGTACAGATCTTCAAATTATTATTTGCAATAATAATTAGAAGCTATCAATTTTAAGTTCTGTATTTGACAATTACAAGTTCAGATCTTCAAGTTATAATTTGAAATAATAATTAGAAGCTATTAATTTTAAGTTCTGTATTTGACAATTACAACTTCAGATCTTCAAGTTATAATTTGAAATAATAATTAGAAGCTATCAATTTTAAGTTCTGTATTTGACAATTACAAGTTCAGATCTTCAAGTTATAATTTGCAATAATAATTATAAGCTATCAATTTTAAGTTCTGTATTTGACAATTACAAGTTCAGATCTTCAAGTTATTATTTGCATTAATAATTAGAAGCTATTAATTTTAAGTTCTGTATTTGACAATTACAAGTTCAGATCTTCAAGTTATAATTTGAAATAATAATTAGCAGCTATCAATTTTAAGTTCTGTATTTGACAATTACAAGTTCAGATCTTGAAGTTATAATTTGCAATAATAATTAGAAGCTATCAATTTTAAGTTCTGTATTTGACAATTACTAGTTCAGATCTTCAAGTTATAATTTGCAATAATAATTAGAAGCTATCAATTTTAAGTTCTGTATTTGACAATTACTAGTTCAGATCTTCAAGTTATAATTAGAAATAATAATTAGAATTTGACAAATCTAAGTTCTGTATTTGACTATTACAAGTTCAGATCTTCAAGTTATAATTTGAATTATAATTATAAGCTATCATTTTTAAGTTCTGTATTTGACAATTACAAGTACAGATCTTCAAGTTATAATTTGCACTAATAATTTGTATTTAACAATTCGAAGTTCTGTATTTGACTATTACAAGTTCAGATCTTCAAGTTATAATTTGAATTATAATTATAAGCTATCAATTTTAAGTTCTGTATTTGACAATTACAAGTTCAGATCTTCAAATTATAATTTGCAATAATAATTAGAAGCTATCAATTTTAAGTTCTGTATTTGACAATTACAAGTTCAGATCTTCAAGTTATTATTTGCAATAATAATTAGAAGATATCAATTTTAAGTTCTGTATCTGACAATTACAAGTTCAGATCTTCAAGTTATAATTTACAATAATAATTAGAAGCTATCAATTTTAAGTTCTGTATTTGACAATTACAAGTTCAGATGTTCAAGTTATAATTTGCAATAATAATTAGAAGCTATCAATTTTAAGTTCTGTATTTGACAATTACTAGTTCAGATCTTCAAGTTATAATTTGAAATAATAATTTGAATTGAACAAATCTAAGTTCTGTAATTCACTATTACAAGTTCAGATCTTCAAGTTATAATTTACAATAATAATTAGAAGCTATCAATTTTAAGTTCTGTATTTGACAATTACAAGTTCAGATCTTCAAGTTATAATTTGCACTAATAATTTGTATTTAACAATTAGATGTTCTGTATTTGACAATTACAAGTTCAGATCTTCAAGTTATAATTTGCAATAATAATTAGAAGCTATTAATTTTAAGTTCTGTATTTGACAATTACAAGTTCAGATCTTCAAGTTATAATTTGAAATAATAATTAGAAGCTATCAATTTTATGTTCTGTATTTGACAATTACAAGTTCAGATCTTCAAGTTATAATTTGCAATAATAATTAGAAGCTATCAATTTTAAGTGCTGTATTTGACAATTACTAGTTCAGATCTTCAAGTTATAAATTGCACTAATAATTTGTATTTAACAATTAGAAGTTCTGTATTTGACAATTACAAGTTCAGATCTTCAAGTTATAATTTTCACTAATAATTTGTATTTAACAATTAGAAGTTCTCTATTTGACTATTACAAGTTCAGATCTTCAAATTATTATGTGCAATCTTAGTTTGAATTTAACCATTCGAAGTTCTGTATTTACAATTACAAGTTCAGATCTTCAAGTTATAATTTGCAATAATAATTAGAAGCTATCAATTTTAAGTTCTGTATTTGACAATTACTAGTTCAGATCTTCAAGTTATAATTTGCAATAATAATTAGAAGCTATCAATTTGAAGTTCTGTATTTGACAATTACTAGTTCAGATCTTCAAGTTATAATTAGAAATAATAATTAGAATTTGACAAATCTAAGTTCTGTATTTGACTATTACAAGTTCAGATCTTCAAGTTATAATTTGAATTATAATTATAAGCTATCATTTTTAAGTTCTGTATTAGACGATTACAAGTACAGATCTTCAAGTTATAATTTGCACTAATAATTTGTATTTAACAATTCGAAGTTCTGTATTTGACTATTACAAGTTCAGATCTTCAAGTTATAATTTGAATTATAATTATAAGCTATCAATTTTAAGTTCTGTATTTGACAATTACAAGTTCAGATCTTCAAATTATAATTTGCAATAATAATTAGAAGCTATCAATTTTAAGTTCTGTATTTGACAATTACAAGTTCAGATCTTCAAGTTATTATTTGCAATAATAATTAGAAGATATCAATTTTAAGTTCTGTATTTGACAATTACAAGTTCAGATCTTCAAGTTATAATTTGAAATAATAATTAGAAGCTATCAATTTTAAGTTCTGTATTTGACAATTACAAGTTCAGATCTTCAAGTTATAATTTGCAATAATAATTAGAAGCTATCAATTTTAAGTTCTGTATTTGACAATTACTAGTTCAGATCTTCAAGTTATAATTAGAAATAATAATTAGAATTTGACAAATCTAAGTTCTGTAATTCACTATTACAAGTTCAGA
The DNA here is from genome assembly GCA_963170105.1 of Cantharis lateralis. NCBI lineage: Eukaryota > Metazoa > Arthropoda > Insecta > Coleoptera > Cantharidae > Cantharis > Cantharis lateralis. Next base: position 31,357,578 of record OY720625.1, on the reverse strand, counting down.
TCTTCAAGTTATAATTTACAATAATAATTTGAAGCTTTCAATTTTAAGTTCTGTATTGGACAATTACAAGTTCAGATCTACAAGTTATAATTTGCACTAATAATTTGTATTTAACAATTCGAAGTTCTGTATTTGACTATTACAAGTTCAGATCTTCAAGTTATAATTTGAATTATAGTTATAAGCTATCAATTTTAAGTTCTGTATTTGACAATTACAAGTACAGATCTTCAAATTATTATTTGCAATAATAATTAGAAGCTATCAATTTTAAGTTCTGTATTTGACAATTACAAGTTCAGATCTTCAAGTTATAATTTGAAATAATAATTAGAAGCTATTAATTTTAAGTTCTGTATTTGACAATTACAACTTCAGATCTTCAAGTTATAATTTGAAATAATAATTAGAAGCTATCAATTTTAAGTTCTGTATTTGACAATTACAAGTTCAGATCTTCAAGTTATAATTTGCAATAATAATTATAAGCTATCAATTTTAAGTTCTGTATTTGACAATTACAAGTTCAGATCTTCAAGTTATTATTTGCATTAATAATTAGAAGCTATTAATTTTAAGTTCTGTATTTGACAATTACAAGTTCAGATCTTCAAGTTATAATTTGAAATAATAATTAGCAGCTATCAATTTTAAGTTCTGTATTTGACAATTACAAGTTCAGATCTTGAAGTTATAATTTGCAATAATAATTAGAAGCTATCAATTTTAAGTTCTGTATTTGACAATTACTAGTTCAGATCTTCAAGTTATAATTTGCAATAATAATTAGAAGCTATCAATTTTAAGTTCTGTATTTGACAATTACTAGTTCAGATCTTCAAGTTATAATTAGAAATAATAATTAGAATTTGACAAATCTAAGTTCTGTATTTGACTATTACAAGTTCAGATCTTCAAGTTATAATTTGAATTATAATTATAAGCTATCATTTTTAAGTTCTGTATTTGACAATTACAAGTACAGATCTTCAAGTTATAATTTGCACTAATAATTTGTATTTAACAATTCGAAGTTCTGTATTTGACTATTACAAGTTCAGATCTTCAAGTTATAATTTGAATTATAATTATAAGCTATCAATTTTAAGTTCTGTATTTGACAATTACAAGTTCAGATCTTCAAATTATAATTTGCAATAATAATTAGAAGCTATCAATTTTAAGTTCTGTATTTGACAATTACAAGTTCAGATCTTCAAGTTATTATTTGCAATAATAATTAGAAGATATCAATTTTAAGTTCTGTATCTGACAATTACAAGTTCAGATCTTCAAGTTATAATTTACAATAATAATTAGAAGCTATCAATTTTAAGTTCTGTATTTGACAATTACAAGTTCAGATGTTCAAGTTATAATTTGCAATAATAATTAGAAGCTATCAATTTTAAGTTCTGTATTTGACAATTACTAGTTCAGATCTTCAAGTTATAATTTGAAATAATAATTTGAATTGAACAAATCTAAGTTCTGTAATTCACTATTACAAGTTCAGATCTTCAAGTTATAATTTACAATAATAATTAGAAGCTATCAATTTTAAGTTCTGTATTTGACAATTACAAGTTCAGATCTTCAAGTTATAATTTGCACTAATAATTTGTATTTAACAATTAGATGTTCTGTATTTGACAATTACAAGTTCAGATCTTCAAGTTATAATTTGCAATAATAATTAGAAGCTATTAATTTTAAGTTCTGTATTTGACAATTACAAGTTCAGATCTTCAAGTTATAATTTGAAATAATAATTAGAAGCTATCAATTTTATGTTCTGTATTTGACAATTACAAGTTCAGATCTTCAAGTTATAATTTGCAATAATAATTAGAAGCTATCAATTTTAAGTGCTGTATTTGACAATTACTAGTTCAGATCTTCAAGTTATAAATTGCACTAATAATTTGTATTTAACAATTAGAAGTTCTGTATTTGACAATTACAAGTTCAGATCTTCAAGTTATAATTTTCACTAATAATTTGTATTTAACAATTAGAAGTTCTCTATTTGACTATTACAAGTTCAGATCTTCAAATTATTATGTGCAATCTTAGTTTGAATTTAACCATTCGAAGTTCTGTATTTACAATTACAAGTTCAGATCTTCAAGTTATAATTTGCAATAATAATTAGAAGCTATCAATTTTAAGTTCTGTATTTGACAATTACTAGTTCAGATCTTCAAGTTATAATTTGCAATAATAATTAGAAGCTATCAATTTGAAGTTCTGTATTTGACAATTACTAGTTCAGATCTTCAAGTTATAATTAGAAATAATAATTAGAATTTGACAAATCTAAGTTCTGTATTTGACTATTACAAGTTCAGATCTTCAAGTTATAATTTGAATTATAATTATAAGCTATCAATTTTAAGTTCTGTATTTGACAATTACAAGTACAGATCTTCAAGTTATAATTTGCACTAATAATTTGTATTTAACAATTCGAAGTTCTGTATTTGACTATTACAAGTTCAGATCTTCAAGTTATAATTTGAATTATAATTATAAGCTATCAATTTTAAGTTCTGTATTTGACAATTACAAGTTCAGATCTTCAAATTATAATTTGCAATAATAATTAGAAGCTATCAATTTTAAGTTCTGTATTTGACAATTACAAGTTCAGATCTTCAAGTTATTATTTGCAATAATAATTAGAAGATATCAATTTTAAGTTCTGTATTTGACAATTACAAGTTCAGATCTTCAAGTTATAATTTACAATAATAATTAGAAGCTATCAATTTTAAGTTCTGTATTTGACAATTACAAGTTCAGATGTTCAAGTTATAATTTGCAATAATAATTAGAAGCTATCAATTTTAAGTTCTGTATTTGACAATTACTAGTTCAGATCTTCAAGTTATAATTTGAAATAATAATTTGAATTTAACAAATCTAAGTTCTGTAATTCACTATTACAAGTTCAGATCTTCAAGTTATAATTTACAATAATAATTAGAAGCTATCAATTTTAAGTTCTGTATTTGACAATTACAAGTTCAGATCTTCAAGTTATAATTTGCACTAATAATTTGTATTTAACAATAAGATGTTCTGTATTTGACAATTACAAGTTCAGATCTTCAAGTTATAATTTGCAATAATAATTAGAAGCTATTAATTTTAAGTTCTGTATTTGACAATTACAAGTTCAGATCTTCAAGTTATAATTTGCACTAATAATTTGTATTTAACAATTAGAAGTTCTGTATTTGACAATTACAAGTTCAGATCTTCAAGTTATAATTTTCACTAATAATTTGTATTTAACAATTAGAAGTTCTGTATTTGACTATTACAAGTTCAGATCTTCAAGTTATAATTTGAATTATAATTATAAGCTATCAATTTTAAGTTCTGTATTTGACAATTACAAGTACAGATCTTCAAATTATTATTTGCAATAATAATTAGAAGCTATCAATTTTAAGTTCTGTATTTGACAATTACAAGTTCAGATCTTCAAGTTATAATTTGAAATAATAATTAGAAGCTATTAATTTTAAGTTCTGTATTTGACAATTACAAGTTCAGATCTTCAAGTTATAATTTGAAATAATAATTAGAAGCTATCAATTTTATGTTCTGTATTTGACAATTACAAGTTCAGATCTTCAAGTTATAATTTGCAATAATAATTATAAGCTATCAATTTTAAGTTCTGTATTTGACAATTACAAGTTCAGTTCTTCAAGTTATTATTTGCAATAATAATTAGAAGCTATTAATTTTAAGTTCTGTATTTGACAATTACAAGTTCAGATCTTCAAGATATAATTTGAAATAATAATTAGAAGCTATCAATTTTAAGTTCTGTATTTGACAATTACAAGTTCAGATCTTCAAGTTATTATTTGCAATAATAATTAGAAGATATCAATTTTAAGTTCTGTATTTGACAATTACAAGTTCAGATCTTCAAGTTATAATTTACAATAATAATTAGAAGCTATCAATTTTAAGTTCTGTATTTGACAATTACAAGTTCAGATGTTCAAGTTATAATTTGCAATAATAATTAGAAGCTATCAATTTTAAGTTCTGTATTTGACAATTACTAGTTCAGATCTTCAAGTTATAATTTGAAATAATAATTTGAATTTAACAAATCTAAGTTCTGTAATTCACTATTACAAGTTCAGATCTTCAAGTTATAATTTACAATAATAATTAGAAGCTATCAATTTTAAGTTCTGTATTTGACAATTACAAGTTCAGATCTTCAAGTTATAATTTGCACTAATAATTTGTATTTAACAATTAGATGTTCTGTATTTGACAATTACAAGTTCAGATCTTCAAGTTATAATTTGCAATAATAATTAGAAGCTATTAATTTTAAGTTCTGTATTTGACAATTACAAGTTCAGATCTTCAAGTTATAATTTGAAATAATAATTAGAAGCTATCAATTTTATGTTCTGTATTTGACAATTACAAGTTCAGATCTTCAAGTTATAATTTGCAATAATAATTAGAAGCTATCAATTTTAAGTGCTGTATTTGACAATTACTAGTTCAGATCTTCAAGTTATAATTTGCACTAATAATTTGTATTTAACAATTAGAAGTTCTGTATTTGACAATTACAAGTTCAGATCTTCAAGTTATAATTTTCACTAATAATTTGTATTTAACAATTAGAAGTTCTGTATTTGACTATTACAAGTTCAGATCTTCAAATTATTATGTGCAATCTTAGTTTGAATTTAACCATTCGAAGTTCTGTATTTACCTATTACAGGTTCCGATCTTCAAGTAATAATTTGCACTAATAATTTTATTTAACAATTCGAAGTTCTGTATTTGACTATTACAAGTTCAGATCTTCAAGTTATAATTTGAATTATAGTTATAAGCTATCAATTTTAAGTTCTGTATTTGACAATTACAAGTACAGATCTTCAAATTATTATTTGCAATGATAATTAGAAGCTATCAATTTTAAGTTCTGCATTTGACAATTACAAGTTCAGATCTACAAGTTATTATTTGCAATAATAATTAGAAGCTATTAATTTTAAGTTCTGTATTTGACAATTACAAGTTCAGATCTTCAAGTTATAATTTGAAATAATAATTAGAAGCTATCAATTTTAAGTTCTGTATTTGACAATTACAAGTTCAGATCTTCAAGTTATAATTTGCAATAATAATTAGAAGCTATCAATTTTAAGTTCTGTATTTGACAATTACTAGTTCAGATCTTCAAGTTATAATTAGAAATAATAATTAGAATTTGACAAATCTAAGTTCTGTAATTCACTATTACAAGTTCAGATCTTCAAGTTATAATTTACAATAATAATTTGAAGCTTTCAATTTTAAGTTCTGTATTTGACAATTACAAGTTCAGATCTACAAGTTATAATTTGCACTAATAATTTGTATTTAACAATTAGAAGTTCTGTATTTGACAATTACAAGTTCAGATCTTCAAGTTATAATTTGAAATAATAATTAGAAGCTATCAATTTTAAGTTCTGTATTTGACAATTACTAGTTCAGATCTTCAAGTAATAATTTGCACTAATAATTTGTATTTAACAATTCGAAGTTCTGTATTTGACTATTACAAGTTCAGATCTTCAAGTTATAATTAGAATTATAGTTATAAGCTATCAATTTTAAGTTCTGTATTTGACAATTACAAGTACAGATCTTCAAATTATTATTTGCAATAATAATTAGAACCTATCAATTTTAAGTTCTGTATTTGACAATTACAAGTTCAGATCTTCAAGTTATAATTTGAAATAATAATTAGAAGCTATTAATTTTAAGTTCTGTATTTGACAATTACAACTTCAGATCTTCAAGTTATAATTTGAAATAATAATTAGAAGCTATCAATGTTAAGTTCTGTATTTGACAATTACAAGTTCAGATCTTCAAGTTATAATTTGCAATAATAATTATAAGCTATCAATTTTAAGTTCTGTATTTGACAATTACAAGTTCAGATCTTCAAGTTATTATTTGCAATAGTAATTAGAAGCTATTAATTTTAAGTTCTGTATTTGACAATTACAAGTTCAGATCTTCAAGTTATAATTTGAAATAATAATTAGAAGCTATCAATTTTAAGTTCTGTATTTGACAATTACAAGTTCAGATCTTCAAGTTATAATTTGCAATAATAATTAGAAGCTATCAATTTTAAGTTCTGTATTTGACAATTACTAGTTCAGATCTTCAAGTTATAATTTGCAATAATAATTAGAAGCTATCAATTTTAAGTTCTGTATTTGACAATTACTAGTTCAGATCTTTAAGTTATAATTAGAAATGATAATTAGAATTTGACAAATCTAAGTTCTGTATTTGACTATTACAAGTTCAGATCTTCAAGTTATAATTTGAAATAATAATTAGAAGCTATCAATTTTAAGTTCTGTATTTGACAATTACTAGTTCAGATCTTCAAGTTATAATTTGAAATAATAATTTGAATTTAACAAATCTAAGTTCTGTAATTCACTATTACAAGTTCAGATCTTCAAGTTATAATTTACAATAATAATTAGAAGTTATCAATTTTAAGTTCTGCATTTTACAATTACAAGTTCAGATCTTCAAGTTATAATTTGCAATAATAATTAGAAGCTATCAATTTTAAGTTCTGTATTTTACAATTACTAGTTCAGATCTTCAAGTTATAATTTGAAATAATAATTTGAATTTAACAAATCTAAGTTCTGTAATTCACTATTACAAGTTCAGATCTTCAAGTTATAATTTACAATAATAATTAGAAGCTATCAATTTTAAATTCTGTATTTGACAATTACAAGTTCAGATCTTCAAGTTATAATTTGCACTAATAATTTGTATTTAACAATTAGAAGTTCTGTATGTGACAATTACAAGTTCAGATTTTCAAGTTATAATTTGCAATAATAATTAAAAGCTATTAATTTTAAGTTCTGTATTTGACAATTACAAGTTCAGATCTTCAAGTTATAATTTGCAATAATAATTAGAAGCTATCAATTTTATGTTCTGTATTTGACAATTACAAGTTCAGATCTTCAAGTTATAATTTGCAATAATAATTAGAAGCTATCAATTTTAAGTGCTGTATTTGACAATTACTAGTTCAGATCTTCAAGTTATAATTTGCACTAATAATTTGTATTTAAAAATTAGAAGTTCTGTATTTGACAATTACAAGTTCAGATCTTCAAGTTATAATTTTCACTAATAATTTGTATTTAACAATTAGAAGTTCTGTATTTGACAATTACAAGTTCAGATCTTCAAGTTATAATTTGAAATAATAATTAGAAGCTATCAATTTTAAGTTCTGTATTTGACAATTACTAGTTCAGATCTTCAAGTTATAATTTGAAATAATAATTTGAATTTAACAAATCTAAGTTCTGTAATTCACTATTACAAGTTCAGATCTTCAAGTTATAATTTACAATAATAATTAGAAGCTATCAATTTTAAGTTCTGTATTTGACAATTACAAGTTCAGATCTTCAAGTTATAATTTGCACTAATAATTTGTATTTAACAATTAGATGTTCTGTATTTGACAATTACAAGTTCAGATCTTCAAGTTATAATTTGCAATAATAATTAGAAGCTATTAATTTTAAGTTCTGTATTTGACAATTACAAGTTCAGATCTTCAAGTTATAATTTGAAATAATAATTAGAAGCTATCAATTTTATGTTCTGTATTTGACAATTACAAGTTCAGATCTTCAAGTTATAATTTGCAATAATAATTAGAAGCTATCAATTTTAAGTGCTGTATTTGACAATTACTAGTTCAGATCTTCAAGTTATAATTTGCACTAATAATTTGTATTTAACAATTAGAAGTTCTGTATTTGACAATTACAAGTTCAGATCTTCAAGTTATAATTTTCACTAATAATTTGTATTTAACAATTAGAAGTTCTGTATTTGACTATTACAAGTTCAGATCTTCAAATTATTATGTGCAATCTTAGTTTGAATTTAACCATTCGAAGTTCTGTATTTACCTATTACAGGTTCAGATCTTCAAGTAATAATTTGCACTAATAATTTTATTTAACAATTCGAAGTTCTGTATTTGACTATTACAAGTTCAGATCTTCAAGTTATAATTTGAATTATAGTTATAAGCTATCAATTTTAAGTTCTGTATTTGACAATTACAAGTACAGATCTTCAAATTATTATTTGCAATGATAATTAGAAGCTATCAATTTTAAGTTCTGCATTTGACAATTACAAGTTCAGATCTACAAGTTATTATTTGCAATAATAATTAGAAGCTATTAATTTTAAGTTCTGTATTTGACAATTACAAGTTCAGATCTTCAAGTTATAATTTGAAATAATAATTAGAAGCTATCAATTTTAAGTTCTGTATTTGACAATTACAAGTTCAGATCTTCAAGTTATAATTTGCAATAATAATTAGAAGCTATCAATTTTAAGTTCTGTATTTGACAATTACTAGTTCAGATCTTCAAGTTATAATTAGAAATAATAATTAGAATTTGACAAATCTAAGTTCTGTAATTCACTATTACAAGTTCAGATCTTCAAGTTATAATTTACAATAATAATTTGAAGCTTTCAATTTTAAGTTCTGTATTTGACAATTACAAGTTCAGATCTACAAGTTATAATTTGCACTAATAATTTGTATTTAACAATTAGAAGTTCTGTATTTGACAATTACAAGTTCAGATCTTCAAGTTATAATTTGAAATAATAATTAGAAGCTATCAATTTTAAGTTCTGTATTTGACAATTACTAGTTCAGATCTTCAAGTAATAATTTGCACTAATAATTTGTATTTAACAATTCGAAGTTCTGTATTTGACTATTACAAGTTCAGATCTTCAAGTTATAATTAGAATTATAGTTATAAGCTATCAATTTTAAGTTCTGTATTTGACAATTACAAGTACAGATCTTCAAATTATTATTTGCAATAATAATTAGAACCTATCAATTTTAAGTTCTGTATTTGACAATTACAAGTTCAGATCTTCAAGTTATAATTTGAAATAATAATTAGAAGCTATTAATTTTAAGTTCTGTATTTGACAATTACAACTTCAGATCTTCAAGTTATAATTTGAAATAATAATTAGAAGCTATCAATGTTAAGTTCTGTATTTGACAATTACAAGTTCAGATCTTCAAGTTATAATTTGCAATAATAATTATAAGCTATCAATTTTAAGTTCTGTATTTGACAATTACAAGTTCAGATCTTCAAGTTATTATTTGCAATAGTAATTAGAAGCTATTAATTTTAAGTTCTGTATTTGACAATTACAAGTTCAGATCTTCAAGTTATAATTTGAAATAATAATTAGAAGCTATCAATTTTAAGTTCTGTATTTGACAATTACAAGTTCAGATCTTCAAGTTATAATTTGCAATAATAATTAGAAGCTATCAATTTTAAGTTCTGTATTTGACAATTACTAGTTCAGATCTTCAAGTTATAATTTGCAATAATAATTAGAAGCTATCAATTTTAAGTTCTGTATTTGACAATTACTAGTTCAGATCTTTAAGTTATAATTAGAAATGATAATTAGAATTTGACAAATCTAAGTTCTGTATTTGACTATTACAAGTTCAGATCTTCAAGTTATAATTTGAAATAATAATTAGAAGCTATCAATTTTAAGTTCTGTATTTGACAATTACTAGTTCAGATCTTCAAGTTATAATTTGAAATAATAATTTGAATTTAACAAATCTAAGTTCTGTAATTCACTATTACAAGTTCAGATCTTCAAGTTATAATTTACAATAATAATTAGAAGTTATCAATTTTAAGTTCTGCATTTTACAATTACAAGTTCAGATCTTCAAGTTATAATTTGCAATAATAATTAGAAGCTATCAATTTTAAGTTCTGTATTTTACAATTACTAGTTCAGATCTTCAAGTTATAATTTGAAATAATAATTTGAATTTAACAAATCTAAGTTCTGTAATTCACTATTACAAGTTCAGATCTTCAAGTTATAATTTACAATAATAATTAGAAGCTATCAATTTTAAATTCTGTATTTGACAATTACAAGTTCAGATCTTCAAGTTATAATTTGCACTAATAATTTGTATTTAACAATTAGAAGTTCTGTATGTGACAATTACAAGTTCAGATTTTCAAGTTATAATTTGCAATAATAATTAAAAGCTATTAATTTTAAGTTCTGTATTTGACAATTACAAGTTCAGATCTTCAAGTTATAATTTGCAATAATAATTAGAAGCTATCAATTTTATGTTCTGTATTTGACAATTACAAGTTCAGATCTTCAAGTTATAATTTGCAATAATAATTAGAAGCTATCAATTTTAAGTGCTGTATTTGACAATTACTAGTTCAGATCTTCAAGTTATAATTTGCACTAATAATTTGTATTTAAAAATTAGAAGTTCTGTATTTGACAATTACAAGTTCAGATCTTCAAGTTATAATTTTCACTAATAATTTGTATTTAACAATTAGAAGTTCTGTATTTGACAATTACAAGTTCAGATCTTCAAGTTATAATTTGAAATAATAATTAGAAGCTATCAATTTTCAGTTCTGCATTTGACAATTACAAGTTCAGATCTACAAGTTATTATTTGCAATAATAATTAGAAGCTATCAATTTCAAGTTCTGTATTTGACAATTACAAGTTCAGATCTTCAAGTTATAATTTGCAATAATAATTAGAAGCTATCAATTTTAAGTTCTGTATTTGACAATTACTAGTTCAGATCTTCAAGTTATAATTAGAAATAATAATTAGAATTTGACAAATCTAAGTTCTGTAATTCACTATTACAAGCTCAGATCTTCAAGTTATAATTTACAATAATAATTTGAAGCTTTCAATTTTAAGTTCTGTATTTGACAATTACAAGTTCAGATCTACAAGTTATAATTTGCACTAATAATTTGTATTTAACAATTAGAAGTTCTGTATTTGACAATTACAAGTTCAGATCTTCAAGTTATAATTTGAAATAATAATTAGAAGCTATCAATTTTAAGTTCTGAATTTGATAATTACTAGTTCAGATCTTCAAGTAATAATTTGCACTAATAATTTGTATTTAACAATTCGAAGTTCTGTATTTGACTATTACAAGTTCAGATCTTCAAGTTATAATTTGAATTATAGTTATAAGCTATCAATTTTAAGTTCTGTATTTGACAATTACAAGTACAGATCTTCAAATTATTATTTGCAATAATAATTAGAAGCTATCAATTTTAAGTTCTGTATTTGACAATTACAAGTTCAGATCTTCAAGTTATAATTTGAAATAATAATTAGAAGCTATTAATTTTAAGTTCTGTATTTGACAATTACAACTTCAGATCTTCAAGTTATAATTTGAAATAATAATTAGAAGCTATCAATTTTAAGTTCTGTATTTGACAATTACAAGTTCAGATCTTCAAGTTATAATTTGCAATAATAATTATAAGCTATCAATTTTAAGTTCTGTATTTGACAATTACAAGTTCAGATCTTCAAGTTATTATTTGCAATAATAATTAGAAGCTATTAATTTTAAGTTCTGTATTTGACAATTACAAGTTCAGATCTTCAAGTTATAATTTGAAGTAATAATTAGAAGCTATCAATTTTAAGTTCTGTATTTGACAATTACAAGTTCAGATCTTCAAGTTATAATTTGCAATAATAATTAGAAGCTATCAATTTTAAGTTCTGTATTTGACAATTACTAGTTCAGATCTTCAAGTTATAATTTGCAATAATAATTAGAAGCTATCAATTTTAAGTTCTGTATTTGACAATTACTAGTTCAGATCTTCAAGTTATAATTAGAAATAATAATTAGAATTTGACAAATCTAAGTTCTGTATTTGACTATTACAAGTTCAGATCTTCAAGTTATAATTTGAATTATAATTATAAGCTATCATTTTTAAGTTCTCTATTTGACAATTACAAGTACAGATCTTCAAGTTATAATTTGCACTAATAATTTGTATTTAACAATTCGAAGTTCTGTATTTGACTATTACAAGTTCAGATCTTCAAGTTATAATTTGAATTATAATTATAAGCTATCAATTTTAAGTTCTGTATTTGACAATTACAAGTTCAGATCTTCAAATTATAATTTGCAATAATAATTAGAAGCTATCAATTTTAAGTTCTGTATTTGACAATTACAAGTTCAGATCTTCAAGTTATTATTTGCAATAATAATTAGAAGATATCAATTTTAAGTTCTGTATTTGACAATTACAAGTTCAGATCTTCAAGTTATAATTTACAATAATAATTAGAAGCTATCAATTTTAAGTTCTGTATTTGACAATTACAAGTTCAGATGTCCAAGTTATAATTTGCAATAATAATTAGAAGCTATCAATTTTAAGTTCTGTATTTGACAATTACTAGTTCAGATCTTCAAGTTATAATTTGACATAATAATTTGAATTTAACAAATCTAAGTTCTGTAATTCACTATTACAAGTTCAGATCTTCAAGTTATAATTTACAATAATAATTAGAAGCTATCAATTTTAAGTTCTGTATTTGACAATTACAAGTTCAGATCTTCAAGTTATAATTTGCACTAATAATTTGTATTTAACAATTAGATGTTCTGTATTTGACAATTACAAGTTCAGATCTTCAAGTTATAATTTGCAATAGTAATTAGAAGCTATTAATTTTAAGTTCTGTATTTGACAATTACAAGTTCAGATCTTCAAGTTATAATTTGAAATAATAATTAGAAGCAATCAATTTTATGTTCTGTATTTGACAATTACAAGTTCAGATCTTCAAGTTATAATTTGCAATAATAATTAGAAGCTATCAATTTTAAGTGCTGTATTTGACAATTACTAGTTCAGATCTTCAAGTTATAATTTGCACTAATAATTTGTATTTAACAATTAGAAGTTCTGTATTTGACAATTACAAGTTCAGATCTTCAAGTTATAATTTTCACTAATAATTTGTATTTAACAATTAGAAGTTCTCTATTTGACTATTACAAGTTCAGATCTTCAAATTTTTATGTGCAATCTTAGTTTGAATTTAACCATTCGAAGTTCTGTATTTACCTATTACAGGTTCAGATCTTCAAGTAATAATTTGCACTAATAATTTTATTTAACAATTCGAAGTTCTGTATTTGACTATTACAAGTTCAGATCTTCAAGTTATAATTTGAATTATAATTATAAGCTATCAATTTTAAGTTCTGTATTTGACAATTACAAGTACAGATCTTCAAATTATTATTTGCAATAATAATTAGAAGCTATCAATTTTAAGTTCTGCATTTGACAATTACAAGTTCAGATCTACAAGTTATTATTTGCAATAATAATTAGAAGCTATTAATTTTAAGTTCTGTATTTGACAATTACAAGTTCAGATCTTCAAGTTATAATTTGAAATAATAATTAGAAGCTATCAATTTTAAGTTCTGTATTTGACAATTACAAGTTTAGATCTTCAAGTTATAATTTGCAATAATAATTAGAAGCTATCAATTTTAAGTTCTGTATTTGACAATTACTAGTTCAGATCTTCAAGTTATAATTAGAAATAATAATTAGAATTTGACAAATCTAAGTTCTGTAATTCACTATTACAAGTTCAGATCTTCAAGTTATAATTTACAATAATAATTTGAAGCTTTCAATTTTAAGTTCTGTATTTGACAATTACAAGTTCAGATCTACAAGTTATAATTTGCACTAATAATTTGTATTTAACAATTAGAAGTTCTGTATTTGACAATTACAAGTTCAGATCTTCAAGTTATAATTTGAAATAATAATTAGAAGCTATCAATTTTAAGTTCTGTATTTGACAATTACTAGTTCAGATCTTCAAGTAATAATTTGCACTAATAATTTGTATTTAACAATTCGAAGTTCTGTATTTGACTATTAAAAGTTCAGATCTTCAAGTTATAATTTGAATTATAGTTATAAGCTATCAATTTTAAGTTCTGTATTTGACAATTACAAGTACAGATCTTCAAATTATTATTTGCAATAATAATTAGAAGCTATCAATTTTAAGTTCTGTATTTGACAATTACAAGTTCAGATCTTCAAGTTATAATTTGAAATAATAATTAGAAGCTATTAATTTTAAGTTCTGTATTTGACAATTACAACTTCAGATCTTCAAGTTATAATTTGAAATAATAATTAGAAGCTATCAATTTTAAGTTCTGTATTTGACAATTACAAGTTCAGATCTTCAAGTTATAATTTGCAATAATAATTATAAGCTATCAATTTTAAGTTCTGTATTTGACAATTACAAGTTCAGATCTTCAAGTTATTATTTGCAATAATAATTAGAAGCTATTAATTTTAAGTTCTGTATTTGACAATTACAAGTTCAGATCTTCAAGTTATAATTTGAAATAATAATTAGAAGCTATCAATTTTAAGTTCTGAATTTGACAATTACAAGTTCAGATCTTCAAGTTACAATTTGCAATAATAATTAGAAGCTATCAATTTTAAGTTCTGTATTTGACAATTACTAGTTCAGATCTTCAAGTTATAATTTGCAATAATAATTAGAAGCTATCAATTTTAAGTTCTGTATTTGACAATTACTAGTTCAGATCTTCAAGTTATAATTATAAATTATAATTAGAATTTGACAAATCTAAGTTCTGTATTTGACTATTACAAGTTCAGATCTTCAAGTTATAATTTGAAATAATAATTAGAAGCTATCAATTTTAAGTTCTGTATTTGACAATTACTAGTTCAGATCTTCAAGTTATAATTTGAAATAATAATTTGAATTTAACAAATCTAAGTTCTGTAATTCACTATTACAAGTTCAGATCTTCAAGTTATAATTTACAATAATAATTAGAAGTTATCAATTTTAAGTTCTGCATTTTACAATTACAAGTTCAGATCTTCAAGTTATAATTTGCAATAATAATTAGAAGCTATCAATTTTAAGTTCTGTATTTTACAATTACTAGTTCAGATCTTCAAGTTATAATTTGAAATAATAATTTGAATTTAACAAATCTAAGTTCTGTAATTCACTATTACAAGTTCAGATCTTCAAGTTATAATTTACAATAATAATTAGAAGCTATCAATTTTAAATTCTGTATTTGACAATTACAAGTTCAGATCTTCAAGTTATAATTTGCACTAATAATTTGTATTTAACAATTAGAAGTTCTGTATGTGACAATTACAAGTTCAGATTTTCAAGTTATAATTTGCAATAATAATTAAAAGCTATTAATTTTAAGTTCTGTATTTGACAATTACAAGTTCAGATCTTCAAGTTATAATTTGAAATAATAATTAGAAGCTATCAATTTTATGTTCTGTATTTGACAATTACAAGTTCAGATCTTCAAGTTATAATTTGCAATAATAATTAGAAGCTATCAATTTTAAGTGCTGTATTTGACAATTACTAGTTCAGATCTTCAAGTTATAATTTGCACTAATAATTTGTATTTAAAAATTAGAAGTTCTATATTTGACAATTACAAGTTCGGATCTACAAGTTATAATTTTCACTAATAATTTGTATTTAACAATTAGAAGTTCTGTATTTGACAATTACAAGTTCAGATCTTCAAGTTATAATTTGAAATAATAATTAGAAGCTATCAATTTTAAGTTCTGCATTTGACAATTACAAGTTCAGATCTACAAGTTATTATTTGCAATAATAATTAGAAGCTATTAATTTTAAGTTCTGTATTTGACAATTACAAGTTCAAATCTTCAAGTTATAATTTGAAATAATAATTAGAAGCTATCAATTTTAAGTTCTGTATTTGACAATTACAAGTTCAGATCTTCAAGTTATAATTTGCAATAATAATTAGAAGCTATCAATTTTAAGTGCTGTATTTGACAATTACTAGTTGAGATCTTCAAGTTATAATTAGAAATAATAATTAGAATTTGACAAATCTAAGTTCTGTAATTCACTATTACAAGTTCAGATCTTCAAGTTATAATTTACAATAATAATTTGAAGCTTTCAATTTTAAGTTCTGTATTTGACAATTACAAGTTCAGATCTACAAGTTATAATTTGCACTAATAATTTGTATTTAACAATTAGAAGTTCTGTATTTGACAATTACAAGTTCAGATCTTCAAGTTATAATTTGAAATAATAATTAGAAGCTATCAATTTTAAGTTCTGTATTTGACAATTACTAGTTCAGATCTTCAAGTAATAATTTGCACTAATAATTTGTATTTAACAATTCGAAGTTCTGTATTTGACTATTACAAGTTCAGATCTTCAAGTTATAATTTGAATTATAGTTATAAGCTATCAATTTTAAGTTCTGTATTTGACAATTACAAGTATAGATCTTCAAATTATTATTTGCAATAATAATTAGAAGCTATCAATTTTAAGTTCTGTATTTGACAATTACAAGTTCAGATCTTCAAGTTATAATTTGAAATAATAATTAGAAGCTATTAATTTTAAGTTCTGTATTTGACAATTACAACTTCAGATCTTCAAGTTATAATTTGAAATAATAATTAGAAGCTATCAATTTTAAGTTCTGTATTTGACAATTACAAGTTCAGATCTTCAAGTTATAATTTGCAATAATAATTATAAGCTATCAATTTTAAGTTCTGTATTTGACAATTACAAGTTCAGATCTTCAAGTTATTATTTGCAATAATAATTAGAAGCTATTAATTTTAAGTTCTGTATTTGACAATTACAAGTTCAGATCTTCAAGTTATAATTTGAAGTAATAATTAGAAGCTATCAATTTTAAGTTCTGTATTTGACAATTACAAGTTCAGATCTTCAAGTTATAATTTGCAATAATAATTAGAAGCTATCAATTTTAAGTTCTGTATTTGACAATTATTAGTTCAGATCTTCAAGTTATAATTTGCAATAATAATTAGAAGCTATCAATTTTAAGTTCTGTATTTGACAATTACTAGTTCAGATCTTCAAGTTATAATTAGAAATAATAATTAGAATTTGACAAATCTAAGTTCTGTATTTGACTATTACAAGTTCAGATCTTCAAGTTATAATTTGAATTATAATTATAAGCTATCATTTTTAAGTTCTGTATTTGACAATTACAAGTACAGATCTTCAAGTTATAATTTGCACTAATAATTTGTATTTAACAATTCGAAGTTCTGTATTTGACTATTACAAGTTCAGATCTTCAAGTTATAATTTGCATTATAATTATAAGCTATCAATTTTAAGTTCTGTATTTGACAATTACAAGTTCAGATCTTCAAATTATAATTTGCAATAATAATTAGAAGCTATCAATTTTAAGTTCTGTATTTGACAATTACAAGTTCAGATCTTCAAGTTATTATTTGCAATAATAATTAGAAGATATCAATTTTAAGTTCTGTATTTGACAATTACAAGTTCAGATCTTCAAGTTATAATTTACAATAATACTTAGAAGCTATCAATTTTAAGTTCTGTATTTGACAATTACAAGTTCAGATGTTCAAGTTATAATTTGCAATAATAATTAGAAGCTATCAGTTTTAAGTTCTGTATTTGACAATTACTAGTTCAGATCTTCAAGTTATAATTTGATATAATAATTTGAATTTAACAAATCTAAGTTCTGTAATTCACTATTACAAGTTCAGATCTTCAAGTTATAATTTACAATAATAATTAGAAGCTATCAATTTTAAGTTCTGTATTTGACAATTACAAGTTCAGATCTTCAAGTTATAATTTGCACTAATAATTTGTATTTAACAATTAGATGTTCTGTATTTGACAATTACAAGTTCAGATCTTCAAGTTATAATTTGCAATAATAATTAGAAGCTATTAATTTTAAGTTCTGTATTTGACAATTACAAGTTCAGATCTTCAAGTTATAATTTGAAATAATAATTAGAAGCAATCAATTTTATGTTCTGTATTTGACAATTACAAGTTCAGATCTTCAAGTTATAATTTGCAATAATAATTAGAAGCTATCAATTTTAAGTGCTGTATTTGACAATTACTAGTTCAGATCTTCAAGTTATAATTAGCACTAATAATTTGTATTTAACAATTAGAAGTTCTGTATTTGACAATTACAAGTTCAGATCTTCAAGTTATAATTTGCAATAATAATTAGAAGCTATCAATTTTAAGTGCTGTATTTGACAATTACAAGTTCAGATCTTCAAGTTATTATTTGCAATAATAATTAGAAGATATCAATTTTAAGTTCTGTATTTGACAATTACAAGTTCAGATCTTCAAGTTATAATTTACAATAATAATTAGAAGCTATCAATTTTAAGTTCTGTATTTGACAATTACAAGTTCAGATGTTCAAGTTATAATTTGCAATAATAATTAGAAGCTATCAGTTTTAAGTTCTGTATTTGACAATTACTAGTTCAGATCTTCAAGTTATAATTTGATATAATAATTTGAATTTAACAAATCTAAGTTCTGTAATTCACTATTACAAGTTCAGATCTTCAAGTTATAATTTACAATAATAATTAGAAGCTATCAATTTTAAGTTCTGTATTTGACAATTACAAGTTCAGATCTTCAAGTTATAATTTGCACTAATAATTTGTATTTAACAATTAGATGTTCTGTATTTGACAATTACAAGTTCAGATCTTCAAGTTATAATTTGCAATAATAATTAGAAGCTATTAATTTTAAGTTCTGTATTTGACAATTACAAGTTCAGATCTTCAAGTTATAATTTGAAATAATAATTAGAAGCAATCAATTTTATGTTCTGTATTTGACAATTACAAGTTCAGATCTTCAAGTTATAATTTGCAATAATAATTAGAAGCTATCAATTTTAAGTGCTGTATTTGACAATTACAAGTTCAGATCTACAAGTTATTATTTGCAATAATAATTAGAAGCTATTAATTTTAAGTTCTGTATTTGACAATTACAAGTTCAGATCTTCAAGTTATAATTTGAAATAATAATTAGAAGCTATCAATTTTAAGTTCTGTATTTGACAATTACAAGTTCAGATCTTCAAGTTATAATTTGCAATAATAATTAGAAGCTATCAATTTTAAGTTCTGTATTTGACAATTACTAGTTCAGATCTTCAAGTTATAATTAGAAATAATAATTAGAATTTGACAAATCTAAGTTCTGTAATTCACTATTACAAGTTCAGATCTTCAAGTTATAATTTACAATAATAATTTGAAGCTTTCAATTTTAAGTTCTGTATTTGTCAATTACAAGTTCAGATCTACAAGTTATAATTTGCACTAATAATTTGTATTTAACAATTAGAAGTTCTGTATTTGACAATTACAAGTTCAGATCTTCAAGTTATAATTTGAAATAATAATTAGAAGCTATCAATTTTAAGTTCTGTATTTGACAATTACTTGTTCAGATCTTCAAGTAATAATTTGCACTAATAATTTGTATTTAACAATTCGAAGTTCTGTATTTGACTATTACAAGTTCAGATCTTCAAGTTATAATTTGAATTATAGTTATAAGCTATCAATTTTAAGTTCTGTATTTGACAATTACAAGTACAGATCTTCAAATTATTATTTGCAATAATAATTAGAAGCTATCAATTTTAAGTTCTGTATTTGACAATTACAAGTTCAGATCTTCAAGTTATAATTTGAAATAATAATTAGAAGCTATTAATTTTAAGTTCTGTATTTGACAATTACAAGTTCAGATCTTCAAGTTATAATTTGCAATAATAATTATAAGCTATCAATTTTAAGTTCTGTATTTGACAATTACAAGTTCAGATCTTCAAGTTATTATTTGCAATAATAATTAGAAGCTATTAATTTTAAGTTCTGTATTTGACAATTACAAGTTCAGATCTTCAAGTTATAATTTGAAATAATAATTAGAAGCTATCAATTTTAAGTTCTGTATTTGACAATTACAAGTTCAGATCTTCAAGTTATAATTTGCAATAATAATTAGAAGCTATCAATTTTAAGTTCTGTATTTGACAATTACTAGTTCAGATCTTCAAGTTATAATTTGCAATAATAATTAGAAGCTATCAATTTTAAGTTCTGTATTTGACAATTACTAGTTCAGATCTTCAAGTTATAATTATAAATTATAATTAGAATTTGACAAATCTAAGTTCTGTATTTGACTATTACAAGTTCAGATCTTCAAGTTATAATTTGAAATAATAATTAGAAGCTATCAATTTTAAGTTCTGTATTTGACAATTACTAGTTCAGATCTTCAAGTTATAATTTGAAATAATAATTTGAATTTAACAAATCTAAGTTCTGTAATTCACTATTACAAGTTCAGATCTTCAAGTTATAATTTACAATAATAATTAGAAGTTATCAATTTTAAGTTCTGCATTTTACAATTACAAGTTCAGATCTTCAAGTTATAATTTGCAATAATAATTAGAAGCTATCAATTTTAAGTTCTGTATTTTACAATTACTAGTTCAGATCTTCAAGTTATAATTTGAAATAATAATTTGAATTTAACAAATCTAAGTTCTGTAATTCACTATTACAAGTTTAGATCTTCAAGTTATAATTTACAATAATAATTAGAAGCTATCAATTTTAAATTCTGTATTTGACAATTACAAGTTCAGATCTTCAAGTTATAATTTGCACTAATAATTTGTATTTAACAATTAGAAGTTCTGTATGTGACAATTACAAGTTCAGATTTTCAAGTTATAATTTGCAATAATAATTAAAAGCTATTAATTTTAAGTTCTGTATTTGACAATTACAAGTTCAGATCTTCAAGTTATAATTTGAAATAATAATTAGAAGCTATCAATTTTATGTTCTGTATTTGACAATTACAAGTTCAGATCTTCAAGTTATAATTTGCAATAATAATTAGAAGCTATCAATTTTAAGTGCTGTATTTGACAATTACTAGTTCAGATCTTCAAGTTATAATATGCACTAATAATTTGTATTTAAAAATTAGAAGTTCTGTATTTGACAATTACAAGTTCAGATCTTCAAGTTATAATTTTCATTAATAATTTGTATTTAACAATTAGAAGTTCTGTATTTGACAATTACAAGTTCAGATCTTCAAGTTATAATTTGAAATAATAATTAGAAGCTATCAATTTTAAGTTCTGCATTTGACAATTACAAGTTCAGATCTACAAGTTATTATTTGCAATAATAATTAGAAGCTATTAATTTTAAGTTCTGTATTTGACAATTACAAGTTCAGATCTTCAAGTTATAATTTGCACTAATAATTTGTATTTAACAATTAGAAGTTCTGTATGTGACAATTACAAGTTCAGATTTTCAAGTTATAATTTGCAATAATAATTAAAAGCTATTAATTTTAAGTTCTGTATTTGACAATTACAAGTTCAGATCTTCAAGTTATAATTTGAAATAATAATTAGAAGCTATCAATTTTATGTTCTGTATTTGACAATTACAAGTTCAGATCTTCAAGTTATAATTTGCAATAATAATTAGAAGCTATCAATTTTAAGTGCTGTATTTGACAATTACTAGTTCAGATCTTCAAGTTATAATATGCACTAATAATTTGTATTTAAAAATTAGAAGTTCTGTATTTGACAATTACAAGTTCAGATCTTCAAGTTATAATTTTCATTAATAATTTGTATTTAACAATTAGAAGTTCTGTATTTGACAATTACAAGTTCAGATCTTCAAGTTATAATTTGAAATAATAATTAGAAGCTATCAATTTTAAGTTCTGTATTTGACAATTACTAGTTCAGATCTTCAAGTAATAATTTGCACTAATAATTTGTATTTAACAATTCGAAGTTCTGTATTTGACTATTACAAGTTCAGATCTTCAAGTTATAATTTGAATTATAGTTATAAGCTATCAATTTTAAGTTCTGTATTTGACAATTACAAGTACAGATCTTCAAATTATTATTTGCAATAATAATTAGAAGCTATCAATTTTAAGTTCTGTATTTGACAATTACAAGTTCAGATCTTCAAGTTATAATTTGAAATAATAATTAGAAGCTATTAATTTTAAGTTCTGTATTTGACAATTACAACTTCAGATCTTCAAGTTATAATTTGAAATAATAATTAGAAGCTATCAATTTTAAGTTCTGTATTTGACAATTACAAGTTCAGATCTTCAAGTTATAATTTGCAATAATAATTATAAGCTATCAATTTTAAGTTCTGTATTTGACAATTACAAGTTCAGATCTTCAAGTTATTATTTGCATTAATAATTAGAAGCTATTAATTTTAAGTTCTGTATTTGTCAATTACAAGTTCAGATCTACAAGTTATAATTTGCACTAATAATTTGTATTTAACAATTAGAAGTTCTGTATTTGACAATTACAAGTTTAGATCTTCAAGTTATAATTTGAAATAATAATTAGAAGCTATCAATTTTAAGTTCTGTATTTGACAATTACTTGTTCAGATCTTCAAGTAATAATTTGCACTAATAATTTGTATTTAACAATTCGAAGTTCTGTATTTGACTATTACAAGTTCAGATCTTCAAGTTATAATTTGAATTATAGTTATAAGCTATCAATTTTAAGTTCTGTATTTGACAATTACAAGTACAGATCTTCAAATTATTATTTGCAATAATAATTAGAAGCTATCAATTTTAAGTTCTGTATTTGACAATTACAAGTTCAGATCTTCAAGTTATAATTTGAAATAATAATTAGAAGCTATTAATTTTAAGTTCTGTATTTGACAATTACAAGTTCAGATCTTCAAGTTATAATTTGCAATAATAATTATAAGCTATCAATTTTAAGTTCTGTATTTGACAATTACAAGTTCAGATCTTCAAGTTATTATTTGCAATAATAATTAGAAGCTATTAATTTTAAGTTCTGTATTTGACAATTACAAGTTCAGATCTTCAAGTTATAATTTGAAATAATAATTAGAAGCTATCAATTTTAAGTTCTGTATTTGACAATTACAAGTTCAGATCTTCAAGTTATAATTTGCAATAATAATTAGAAGCTATCAATTTTAAGTTCTGTATTTGACAATTACTAGTTCAGATCTTCAAGTTATAATTTGCAATAATAATTAGAAGCTATCAATTTTAAGTTCTGTATTTGACAATTACTAGTTCAGATCTTCAAGTTATAATTATAAATTATAATTAGAATTTGACAAATCTAAGTTCTGTATTTGACTATTACAAGTTCAGATCTTCAAGTTATAATTTGAAATAATAATTAGAAGCTATCAATTTTAAGTTCTGTATTTGACAATTACTAGTTCAGATCTTCAAGTTATAATTTGAAATAATAATTTGAATTTAACAAATCTAAGTTCTGTAATTCACTATTACAAGTTCAGATCTTCAAGTTATAATTTACAATAATAATTAGAAGTTATCAATTTTAAGTTCTGCATTTTACAATTACAAGTTCAGATCTTCAAGTTATAATTTGCAATAATAATTAGAAGCTATCAATTTTAAGTTCTGTATTTTACAATTACTAGTTCAGATCTTCAAGTTATAATTTGAAATAATAATTTGAATTTAACAAATCTAAGTTCTGTAATTCACTATTACAAGTTTAGATCTTCAAGTTATAATTTACAATAATAATTAGAAGCTATCAATTTTAAATTCTGTATTTGACAATTACAAGTTCAGATCTTCAAGTTATAATTTGCACTAATAATTTGTATTTAACAATTAGAAGTTCTGTATGTGACAATTACAAGTTCAGATTTTCAAGTTATAATTTGCAATAATAATTAAAAGCTATTAATTTTAAGTTCTGTATTTGACAATTACAAGTTCAGATCTTCAAGTTATAATTTGAAATAATAATTAGAAGCTATCAATTTTATGTTCTGTATTTGACAATTACAAGTTCAGATCTTCAAGTTATAATTTGCAATAATAATTAGAAGCTATCAATTTTAAGTGCTGTATTTGACAATTACTAGTTCAGATCTTCAAGTTATAATATGCACTAATAATTTGTATTTAAAAATTAGAAGTTCTGTATTTGACAATTACAAGTTCAGATCTTCAAGTTATAATTTTCATTAATAATTTGTATTTAACAATTAGAAGTTCTGTATTTGACAATTACAAGTTCAGATCTTCAAGTTATAATTTGAAATAATAATTAGAAGCTATCAATTTTAAGTTCTGCATTTGACAATTACAAGTTCAGATCTACAAGTTATTATTTGCAATAATAATTAGAAGCTATTAATTTTAAGTTCTGTATTTGACAATTACAAGTTCAGATCTTCAAGTTATAATTTGCACTAATAATTTGTATTTAACAATTAGAAGTTCTGTATGTGACAATTACAAGTTCAGATTTTCAAGTTATAATTTGCAATAATAATTAAAAGCTATTAATTTTAAGTTCTGTATTTGACAATTACAAGTTCAGATCTTCAAGTTATAATTTGAAATAATAATTAGAAGCTATCAATTTTATGTTCTGTATTTGACAATTACAAGTTCAGATCTTCAAGTTATAATTTGCAATAATAATTAGAAGCTATCAATTTTAAGTGCTGTATTTGACAATTACTAGTTCAGATCTTCAAGTTATAATATGCACTAATAATTTGTATTTAAAAATTAGAAGTTCTGTATTTGACAATTACAAGTTCAGATCTTCAAGTTATAATTTTCATTAATAATTTGTATTTAACAATTAGAAGTTCTGTATTTGACAATTACAAGTTCAGATCTTCAAGTTATAATTTGAAATAATAATTAGAAGCTATCAATTTTAAGTTCTGTATTTGACAATTACTAGTTCAGATCTTCAAGTAATAATTTGCACTAATAATTTGTATTTAACAATTCGAAGTTCTGTATTTGACTATTACAAGTTCAGATCTTCAAGTTATAATTTGAATTATAGTTATAAGCTATCAATTTTAAGTTCTGTATTTGACAATTACAAGTACAGATCTTCAAATTATTATTTGCAATAATAATTAGAAGCTATCAATTTTAAGTTCTGTATTTGACAATTACAAGTTCAGATCTTCAAGTTATAATTTGAAATAATAATTAGAAGCTATTAATTTTAAGTTCTGTATTTGACAATTACAACTTCAGATCTTCAAGTTATAATTTGAAATAATAATTAGAAGCTATCAATTTTAAGTTCTGTATTTGACAATTACAAGTTCAGATCTTCAAGTTATAATTTGCAATAATAATTATAAGCTATCAATTTTAAGTTCTGTATTTGACAATTACAAGTTCAGATCTTCAAGTTATTATTTGCATTAATAATTAGAAGCTATTAATTTTAAGTTCTGTATTTGACAATTACAAGTTCAGATCTTCAAGTTATAATTTGAAATAATAATTAGAAGCTATCAATTTTAAGTTCTGTATTTGACAATTACAAGTTCAGATCTTGAAGTTATAATTTGCAATAATAATTAGAAGCTATCAATTTTAAGTTCTGTATTTGACAATTACTAGTTCAGATCTTCAAGTTATAATTTGCAATAATAATTAGAAGCTATCAATTTTAAGTTCTGTATTTGACAATTACTAGTTCAGATCTTCAAGTTATAATTAGAAATAATAATTAGAATTTGACAAATCTAAGTTCTGTATTTGACTATTACAAGTTCAGATCTTCAAGTTATAATTTGAATTATAATTATAAGCTATCATTTTTAAGTTCTGTATTTGACAATTACAAGTACAGATCTTCAAGTTATAATTTGCACTAATAATTTGTATTTAACAATTCGAAGTTCTGTATTTGACTATTACAAGTTCAGATCTTCAAGTTATAATTTGAATTATAATTATAAGCTATCAATTTTAAGTTCTGTATTTGACAATTACAAGTTCAGATCTTCAAATTATAATTTGCAATAATAATTAGAAGCTATCAATTTTAAGTTCTGTATTTGACAATTACAAGTTCAGATCTTCAAGTTATTATTTGCAATAATAATTAGAAGATATCAATTTTAAGTTCTGTATTTGACAATTACAAGTTCAGATCTTCAAGTTATAATTTACAATAATAATTAGAAGCTATCAATTTTAAGTTCTGTATTTGACAATTACAAGTTCAGATGTTCAAGTTATAATTTGCAATAATAATTAGAAGCTATCAATTTTAAGTTCTGTATTTGACAATTACTAGTTCAGATCTTCAAGTTATAATTTGAAATAATAATTTGAATTGAACAAATCTAAGTTCTGTAATTCACTATTACAAGTTCAGATCTTCAAGTTATAATTTACAATAATAATTAGAAGCTATCAATTTTAAGTTCTGTATTTGACAATTACAAGTTCAGATCTTCAAGTTATAATTTGCACTAATAATTTGTATTTAACAATTAGATGTTCTGTATTTGACAATTACAAGTTCAGATCTTCAAGTTATAATTTGCAATAATAATTAGAAGCTATTAATTTTAAGTTCTGTATTTGACAATTACAAGTTCAGATCTTCAAGTTATAATTTGAAATAATAATTAGAAGCTATCAATTTTATGTTCTGTATTTGACAATTACAAGTTCAGATCTTCAAGTTATAATTTGCAATAATAATTAGAAGCTATCAATTTTAAGTGCTGTATTTGACAATTACTAGTTCAGATCTTCAAGTTATAAATTGCACTAATAATTTGTATTTAACAATTAGAAGTTCTGTATTTGACAATTACAAGTTCAGATCTTCAAGTTATAATTTTCACTAATAATTTGTATTTAACAATTAGAAGTTCTCTATTTGACTATTACAAGTTCAGATCTTCAAATTATTATGTGCAATCTTAGTTTGAATTTAACCATTCGAAGTTCTGTATTTACAATTACAAGTTCAGATCTTCAAGTTATAATTTGCAATAATAATTAGAAGCTATCAATTTTAAGTTCTGTATTTGACAATTACTAGTTCAGATCTTCAAGTTATAATTTGCAATAATAATTAGAAGCTATCAATTTGAAGTTCTGTATTTGACAATTACTACTTCAGATCTTCAAGTTATAATTAGAAATAATAATTAGAATTTGACAAATCTAAGTTCTGTATTTGACTATTACAAGTTCAGATCTTCAAGTTATAATTTGAATTATAATTATAAGCTATCAATTTTAAGTTCTGTATTTGACAATTACAAGTACAGATCTTCAAGTTATAATTTGCACTAATAATTTGTATTTAACAATTCGAAGTTCTGTATTTGACTATTACAATTTCAGATCTTCAAGTTATAATTTGAATTATAATTATAAGCTATCAATTTTAAGTTCTGTATTTGACAATTACAAGTTCAGATCTTCAAATTATAATTTGCAATAATAATTAGAAGCTATCAATTTTAAGTTCTGTATTTGACAATTACAAGTTCAGATCTTCAAGTTATTATTTGCAATAATAATTAGAAGATATCAATTTTAAGTTCTGTATTTGACAATTACAAGTTCAGATCTTCAAGTTATAATTTACAATAATAATTAGAAGCTATCAATTTTAAGTTCTGTATTTGACAATTACAAGTTCAGATGTTCAAGTTATAATTTGCAATAATAATTAGAAGCTATCAATTTTAAGTTCTGTATTTGACAATTACTAGTTCAGATCTTCAAGTTATAATTTGAAATAATAATTTGAATTTAACAAATCTAAGTTCTGTAATTCACTATTACAAGTTCAGATCTTCAAGTTATAATTTACAATAATAATTAGAAGCTATCAATTTTAAGTTCTGTATTTGACAATTACAAGTTCAGATCTTCAAGTTATAATTTGCACTAATAATTTGTATTTAACAATAAGATGTTCTGTATTTGACAATTACAAGTTCAGATCTTCAAGTTATAATTTGCAATAATAATTAGAAGCTATTAATTTTAAGTTCTGTATTTGACAATTACAAGTTCAGATCTTCAAGATATAATTTGCACTAATAATTTGTATTTAACAATTAGAAGTTCTGTATTTGACAATTACAAGTTCAGATCTTCAAGTTATAATTTTCACTAATAATTTGTATTTAACAATTAGAAGTTCTGTATTTGACTATTACAAGTTCAGATCTTCAAGTTATAATTTGAATTATAATTATAAGCTATCAATTTTAAGTTCTGTATTTGACAATTACAAGTACAGATCTTCAAATTATTATTTGCAATAATAATTAGAAGCTATCAATTTTAAGTTCTGTATTTGACAATTACAAGTTCAGATCTTCAAGTTATAATTTGAAATAATAATTAGAAGCTATTAATTTTAAGTTCTGTATTTGACAATTACAAGTTCAGATCTTCAAGTTATAATTTGAAATAATAATTAGAAGCTATCAATTTTATGTTCTGTATTTGACAATTACAAGTTCAGATCTTCAAGTTATAATTTGCAATAATAATTATAAGCTATCAATTTTAAGTTCTGTATTTGACAATTACAAGTTCAGTTCTTCAAGTTATTATTTGCAATAATAATTAGAAGCTATTAATTTTAAGTTCTGTATTTGACAATTACAAGTTCAGATCTTCAAGATATAATTTGAAATAATAATTAGAAGCTATCAATTTTAAGTTCTGTATTTGACAATTACAAGTTCAGATCTTCAAGTTATTATTTGCAATAATAATTAGAAGATATCAATTTTAAGTTCTGTATTTGACAATTACAAGTTCAGATCTTCAAGTTATAATTTACAATAATAATTAGAAGCTATCAATTTTAAGTTCTGTATTTGACAATTACAAGTTCAGATGTTCAAGTTATAATTTGCAATAATAATTAGAAGCTATCAATTTTAAGTTCTGTATTTGACAATTACTAGTTCAGATCTTCAAGTTATAATTTGAAATAATAATTTGAATTTAACAAATCTAAGTTCTGTAATTCACTATTACAAGTTCAGATCTTCAAGTTATAATTTACAATAATAATTAGAAGCTATCAATTTTAAGTTCTGTATTTGACAATTACAAGTTCAGATCTTCAAGTTATAATTTGCACTAATAATTTGTATTTAACAATTAGATGTTCTGTATTTGACAATTACAAGTTCAGATCTTCAAGTTATAATTTGCAATAATAATTAGAAGCTATTAATTTTAAGTTCTGTATTTGACAATTACAAGTTCAGATCTTCAAGTTATAATTTGAAATAATAATTAGAAGCTATCAATTTTATGTTCTGTATTTGACAATTACAAGTTCAGATCTTCAAGTTATAATTTGCAATAATAATTAGAAGCTATCAATTTTAAGTGCTGTATTTGACAATTACTAGTTCAGATCTTCAAGTTATAATTTGCACTAATAATTTGTATTTAACAATTAGAAGTTCTGTATTTGACAATTACAAGTTCAGATCTTCAAGTTATAATTTGAAATAATAATTAGAAGCTATTAATTTTAAGTTCTGTATTTGACAATTACAACTTCAGATCTTCAAGTTATAATTTGAAATAATAATTAGAAGCTATCAATTTTAAGTTCTGTATTTGACAATTACAAGTTCAGATCTTCAAGTTATAATTTGCAATAATAATTATAAGCTATCAATTTTAAGTTCTGTATTTGACAATTACAAGTTCAGATCTTCAAGTTATTATTTGCATTAATAATTAGAAGCTATTAATTTTAAGTTCTGTATTTGACAATTACAAGTTCAGATCTTCAAGTTATAATTTGAAATAATAATTAGAAGCTATCAATTTTAAGTTCTGTATTTGACAATTACAAGTTCAGATCTTGAAGTTATAATTTGCAATAATAATTAGAAGCTATCAATTTTAAGTTCTGTATTTGACAATTACTAGTTCAGATCTTCAAGTTATAATTTGCAATAATAATTAGAAGCTATCAATTTTAAGTTCTGTATTTGACAATTACTAGTTCAGATCTTCAAGTTATAATTAGAAATAATAATTAGAATTTGACAAATCTAAGTTCTGTATTTGACTATTACAAGTTCAGATCTTCAAGTTATAATTTGAATTATAATTATAAGCTATCATTTTTAAGTTCTGTATTTGACAATTACAAGTACAGATCTTCAAGTTATAATTTGCACTAATAATTTGTATTTAACAATTCGAAGTTCTGTATTTGACTATTACAAGTTCAGATCTTCAAGTTATAATTTGAATTATAATTATAAGCTATCAATTTTAAGTTCTGTATTTGACAATTACAAGTTCAGATCTTCAAATTATAATTTGCAATAATAATTAGAAGCTATCAATTTTAAGTTCTGTATTTGACAATTACAAGTTCAGATCTTCAAGTTATTATTTGCAATAATAATTAGAAGATATCAATTTTAAGTTCTGTATTTGACAATTACAAGTTCAGATCTTCAAGTTATAATTTACAATAATAATTAGAAGCTATCAATTTTAAGTTCTGTATTTGACAATTACAAGTTCAGATGTTCAAGTTATAATTTGCAATAATAATTAGAAGCTATCAATTTTAAGTTCTGTATTTGACAATTACTAGTTCAGATCTTCAAGTTATAATTTGAAATAATAATTTGAATTGAACAAATCTAAGTTCTGTAATTCACTATTACAAGTTCAGATCTTCAAGTTATAATTTACAATAATAATTAGAAGCTATCAATTTTAAGTTCTGTATTTGACAATTACAAGTTCAGATCTTCAAGTTATAATTTGCACTAATAATTTGTATTTAACAATTAGATGTTCTGTATTTGACAATTACAAGTTCAGATCTTCAAGTTATAATTTGCAATAATAATTAGAAGCTATTAATTTTAAGTTCTGTATTTGACAATTACAAGTTCAGATCTTCAAGTTATAATTTGAAATAATAATTAGAAGCTATCAATTTTATGTTCTGTATTTGACAATTACAAGTTCAGATCTTCAAGTTATAATTTGCAATAATAATTAGAAGCTATCAATTTTAAGTGCTGTATTTGACAATTACTAGTTCAGATCTTCAAGTTATAAATTGCACTAATAATTTGTATTTAACAATTAGAAGTTCTGTATTTGACAATTACAAGTTCAGATCTTCAAGTTATAATTTTCACTAATAATTTGTATTTAACAATTAGAAGTTCTCTATTTGACTATTACAAGTTCAGATCTTCAAATTATTATGTGCAATCTTAGTTTGAATTTAACCATTCGAAGTTCTGTATTTACAATTACAAGTTCAGATCTTCAAGTTATAATTTGCAATAATAATTAGAAGCTATCAATTTTAAGTTCTGTATTT
This sequence comes from Cantharis lateralis, assembly GCA_963170105.1. Taxonomy (NCBI): domain Eukaryota; kingdom Metazoa; phylum Arthropoda; class Insecta; order Coleoptera; family Cantharidae; genus Cantharis; species Cantharis lateralis. The sequence continues at coordinate 31,326,319 of OY720625.1, read as the reverse complement.
GACAATTACTAGTTCAGATCTTCAAGTTATAATTTGCAATAATAATTAGAAGCTATCAATTTGAAGTTCTGTATTTGACAATTACTAGTTCAGATCTTCAAGTTATAATTAGAAATAATAATTAGAATTTGACAAATCTAAGTTCTGTATTTGACTATTACAAGTTCAGATCTTCAAGTTATAATTTGAATTATAATTATAAGCTATCAATTTTAAGTTCTGTATTTGACAATTACAAGTACAGATCTTCAAGTTATAATTTGCACTAATAATTTGTATTTAACAATTCGAAGTTCTGTATTTGACTATTACAATTTCAGATCTTCAAGTTATAATTTGAATTATAATTATAAGCTATCAATTTTAAGTTCTGTATTTGACAATTACAAGTTCAGATCTTCAAATTATAATTTGCAATAATAATTAGAAGCTATCAATTTTAAGTTCTGTATTTGACAATTACAAGTTCAGATCTTCAAGTTATTATTTGCAATAATAATTAGAAGATATCAATTTTAAGTTCTGTATTTGACAATTACAAGTTCAGATCTTCAAGTTATAATTTACAATAATAATTAGAAGCTATCAATTTTAAGTTCTGTATTTGACAATTACAAGTTCAGATGTTCAAGTTATAATTTGCAATAATAATTAGAAGCTATCAATTTTAAGTTCTGTATTTGACAATTACTAGTTCAGATCTTCAAGTTATAATTTGAAATAATAATTTGAATTTAACAAATCTAAGTTCTGTAATTCACTATTACAAGTTCAGATCTTCAAGTTATAATTTACAATAATAATTAGAAGCTATCAATTTTAAGTTCTGTATTTGACAATTACAAGTTCAGATCTTCAAGTTATAATTTGCACTAATAATTTGTATTTAACAATAAGATGTTCTGTATTTGACAATTACAAGTTCAGATCTTCAAGTTATAATTTTCAATAATAATTAGAAGCTATTAATTTTAAGTTCTGTATTTGACAATTACAAGTTCAGATCTTCAAGTTATAATTTGCACTAATAATTTGTATTTAACAATTAGAAGTTCTGTATTTGACAATTACAAGTTCAGATCTTCAAGTTATAATTTTCACTAATAATTTGTATTTAACAATTAGAAGTTCTGTATTTGACTATTACAAGTTCAGATCTTCAAGTTATAATTTGAATTATAATTATAAGCTATCAATTTTAAGTTCTGTATTTGACAATTACAAGTACAGATCTTCAAATTATTATTTGCAATAATAATTAGAAGCTATCAATTTTAAGTTCTGTATTTGACAATTACAAGTTCAGATCTTCAAGTTATAATTTGAAATAATAATTAGAAGCTATTAATTTTAAGTTCTGTATTTGACAATTACAAGTTCAGATCTTCAAGTTATAATTTGAAATAATAATTAGAAGCTATCAATTTTATGTTCTGTATTTGACAATTACAAGTTCAGATCTTCAAGTTATAATTTGCAATAATAATTATAAGCTATCAATTTTAAGTTCTGTATTTGACAATTACAAGTTCAGTTCTTCAAGTTATTATTTGCAATAATAATTAGAAGCTATTAATTTTAAGTTCTGTATTTGACAATTACAAGTTCAGATCTTCAAGATATAATTTGAAATAATAATTAGAAGCTATCAATTTTAAGTTCTGTATTTGACAATTACAAGTTCAGATCTTCAAGTTATTATTTGCAATAATAATTAGAAGATATCAATTTTAAGTTCTGTATTTGACAATTACAAGTTCAGATCTTCAAGTTATAATTTGAAATAATAATTAGAAGCTATCAATTTTAAGTTCTGTATTTGATAATTACAAGTTCAGATCTTCAAGTTATAATTTGCAATAATAATTAGAAGCTATCAATTTTAAGTTCTGTATTTGACAATTACTAGTTCAGATCTTCAAGTTATAATTAGAAATAATAATTAGAATTTGACAAATCTAAGTTCTGTAATTCACTATTACAAGTTCAGATCTTCAAGTTATAATTTACAATAATAATTTGAAGCTTTCAATTTTAAGTTCTGTATTTGACAATTACAAGTTCAGATCTACAAGTTATAATTTGCACTAATAATTTGTATTTAACAATTAGAAGTTCTGTATTTGACAATTACAAGTTCAGATCTTCAAGTTATAATTTGAAATAATAATTAGAAGCTATCAATTTTAAGTTCTGTATTTGACAATTACTAGTTCAGATCTTCAAGTAATAATTTGCACTAATAATTTGTATTTAACAATTCGAAGTTCTGTATTTGACTATTACAAGTTCAGATCTTCAAGTTATAATTAGAATTATAGTTATAAGCTATCAATTTTAAGTTCTGTATTTGACAATTACAAGTACAGATCTTCAAATTATTATTTGCAATAATAATTAGAACCTATCAATTTTAAGTTCTGTATTTGACAATTACAAGTTCAGATCTTCAAGTTATAATTTGAAATAATAATTAGAAGCTATTAATTTTAAGTTCTGTATTTGACAATTACAACTTCAGATCTTCAAGTTATAATTTGAAATAATAATTAGAAGCTATCAATTTTATGTTCTGTATTTGACAATTACAAGTTCAGATCTTCAAGTTATAATTTGCAATAATAATTATAAGCTATCAATTTTAAGTTCTGTATTTGACAATTACAAGTTCAGTTCTTCAAGTTATTATTTGCAATAATAATTAGAAGCTATTAATTTTAAGTTCTGTATTTGACAATTACAAGTTCAGATCTTCAAGATATAATTTGAAATAATAATTAGAAGCTATCAATTTTAAGTTCTGTATTTGACAATTACAAGTTCAGATCTTCAAGTTATTATTTGCAATAATAATTAGAAGATATCAATTTTAAGTTCTGTATTTGACAATTACAAGTTCAGATCTTCAAGTTATAATTTGCACTAATAATTTGTATTTAACAATAAGATGTTCTGTATTTGACAATTACAAGTTCAGATCTTCAAGTTATAATTTTCAATAATAATTAGAAGCTATTAATTTTAAGTTCTGTATTTGACAATTACAAGTTCAGATCTTCAAGTTATAATTTGCACTAATAATTTGTATTTAACAATTAGAAGTTCTGTATTTGACAATTACAAGTTCAGATCTTCAAGTTATAATTTTCACTAATAATTTGTATTTAACAATTAGAAGTTCTGTATTTGACTATTACAAGTTCAGATCTTCAAGTTATAATTTGAATTATAATTATAAGCTATCAATTTTAAGTTCTGTATTTGACAATTACAAGTACAGATCTTCAAATTATTATTTGCAATAATAATTAGAAGCTATCAATTTTAAGTTCTGTATTTGACAATTACAAGTTCAGATCTTCAAGTTATAATTTGAAATAATAATTAGAAGCTATTAATTTTAAGTTCTGTATTTGACAATTACAAGTTCAGATCTTCAAGTTATAATTTGAAATAATAATTAGAAGCTATCAATTTTATGTTCTGTATTTGACAATTACAAGTTCAGATCTTCAAGTTATAATTTGCAATAATAATTATAAGCTATCAATTTTAAGTTCTGTATTTGACAATTACAAGTTCAGTTCTTCAAGTTATTATTTGCAATAATAATTAGAAGCTATTAATTTTAAGTTCTGTATTTGACAATTACAAGTTCAGATCTTCAAGATATAATTTGAAATAATAATTAGAAGCTATCAATTTTAAGTTCTGTATTTGACAATTACAAGTTCAGATCTTCAAGTTATTATTTGCAATAATAATTAGAAGATATCAATTTTAAGTTCTGTATTTGACAATTACAAGTTCAGATCTTCAAGTTATAATTTGAAATAATAATTAGAAGCTATCAATTTTAAGTTCTGTATTTGATAATTACAAGTTCAGATCTTCAAGTTATAATTTGCAATAATAATTAGAAGCTATCAATTTTAAGTTCTGTATTTGACAATTACTAGTTCAGATCTTCAAGTTATAATTAGAAATAATAATTAGAATTTGACAAATCTAAGTTCTGTAATTCACTATTACAAGTTCAGATCTTCAAGTTATAATTTACAATAATAATTTGAAGCTTTCAATTTTAAGTTCTGTATTTGACAATTACAAGTTCAGATCTACAAGTTATAATTTGCACTAATAATTTGTATTTAACAATTAGAAGTTCTGTATTTGACAATTACAAGTTCAGATCTTCAAGTTATAATTTGAAATAATAATTAGAAGCTATCAATTTTAAGTTCTGTATTTGACAATTACTAGTTCAGATCTTCAAGTAATAATTTGCACTAATAATTTGTATTTAACAATTCGAAGTTCTGTATTTGACTATTACAAGTTCAGATCTTCAAGTTATAATTAGAATTATAGTTATAAGCTATCAATTTTAAGTTCTGTATTTGACAATTACAAGTACAGATCTTCAAATTATTATTTGCAATAATAATTAGAACCTATCAATTTTAAGTTCTGTATTTGACAATTACAAGTTCAGATCTTCAAGTTATAATTTGAAATAATAATTAGAAGCTATTAATTTTAAGTTCTGTATTTGACAATTACAACTTCAGATCTTCAAGTTATAATTTGAAATAATAATTAGAAGCTATCAATGTTAAGTTCTGTATTTGACAATTACAAGTTCAGATCTTCAAGTTATAATTTGCAATAATAATTATAAGCTATCAATTTTAAGTTCTGTATTTGACAATTACAAGTTCAGATCTTCAAGTTATTATTTGCAATAATAATTAGAAGCTATTAATTTTAAGTTCTGTATTTGACAATTACAAGTTCAGATCTTCAAGTTATAATTTGAAATAATAATTAGAAGCTATCAATTTTAAGTTCTGTATTTGACAATTACAAGTTAAGATCTTCAAGTTATAATTTGCAATAATAATTAGAAGCTATCAATTTTAAGTTCTGTATTTGACAATTACTAGTTCAGATCTTCAAGTTATAATTTGCAATAATAATTAGAAGCTATCAATTTTAAGTTCTGTATTTGACAATTACTAGTTCAGATCTTTAAGTTATAATTAGAAATGATAATTAGAATTTGACAAATCTAAGTTCTGTATTTGACTATTACAAGTTCAGATCTTCAAGTTATAATTTGAAATAATAATTAGAAGCTATCAATTTTAAGTTCTGTATTTGACAATTACTAGTTCAGATCTTCAAGTTATAATTTGAAATAATAATTTGAATTTAACAAATCTAAGTTCTGTAATTCACTATTACAAGTTCAGATCTTCAAGTTATAATTTACAATAATAATTAGAAGTTATCAATTTTAAGTTCTGCATTTTACAATTACAAGTTCAGATCTTCAAGTTATAATTTGCAATAATAATTAGAAGCTATCAATTTTAAGTTCTGTATTTTACAATTACTAGTTCAGATCTTCAAGTTATAATTTGAAATAATAATTTGAATTTAACAAATCTAAGTTCTGTAATTCACTATTACAAGTTCAGATCTTCAAGTTATAATTTACAATAATAATTAGAAGCTATCAATTTTAAATTCTGTATTTGACAATTACAAGTTCAGATCTTCAAGTTATAATTTGCACTAATAATTTGTATTTAACAATTAGAAGTTCTGTATGTGACAATTACAAGTTCAGATTTTCAAGTTATAATTTGCAATAATAATTAAAAGCTATTAATTTTAAGTTCTGTATTTGACAATTACAAGTTCAGATCTTCAAGTTATAATTTGCAATAATAATTAGAAGCTATCAATTTTATGTTCTGTATTTGACAATTACAAGTTCAGATCTTCAAGTTATAATTTGCAATAATAATTAGAAGCTATCAATTTTAAGTGCTGTATTTGACAATTACTAGTTCAGATCTTCAAGTTATAATTTGCACTAATAATTTGTATTTAAAAATTAGAAGTTCTGTATTTGACAATTACAAGTTCAGATCTTCAAGTTATAATTTTCACTAATAATTTGTATTTAACAATTAGAAGTTCTGTATTTGACAATTACAAGTTCAGATCTTCAAGTTATAATTTGAAATAATAATTAGAAGCTATCAATTTTCAGTTCTGCATTTGACAATTACAAGTTCAGATCTACAAGTTATTATTTGCAATAATAATTAGAAGCTATTAATTTTAAGTTCTGTATTTGACAATTACAAGTTCAGATCTTCAAGTTATAATTTGGAATAATAATTAGAAGCTATCAATTTCAAGTTCTGTATTTGACAATTACAAGTTCAGATCTTCAAGTTATAATTTGCAATAATAATTAGAAGCTATCAATTTTAAGTTCTGTATTTGACAATTACTAGTTCAGATCTTCAAGTTATAATTAGAAATAATAATTAGAATTTGACAAATCTAAGTTCTGTAATTCACTATTACAAGCTCAGATCTTCAAGTTATAATTTACAATAATAATTTGAAGCTTTCAATTTTAAGTTCTGTATTTGACAATTACAAGTTCAGATCTACAAGTTATAATTTGCACTAATAATTTGTATTTAACAATTAGAAGTTCTGTATTTGACAATTACAAGTTCAGATCTTCAAGTTATAATTTGAAATAATAATTAGAAGCTATCAATTTTAAGTTCTGAATTTGACAATTACTAGTTCAGATCTTCAAGTAATAATTTGCACTAATAATTTGTATTTAACAATTCGAAGTTCTGTATTTGACTATTACAAGTTCAGATCTTCAAGTTATAATTTGAATTATAGTTATAAGCTATCAATTTTAAGTTCTGTATTTGACAATTACAAGTACAGATCTTCAAATTATTATTTGCAATAATAATTAGAAGCTATCAATTTTAAGTTCTGTATTTGACAATTACAAGTTCAGATCTTCAAGTTATAATTTGAAATAATAATTAGAAGCTATTAATTTTAAGTTCTGTATTTGACAATTACAACTTCAGATCTTCAAGTTATAATTTGAAATAATAATTAGAAGCTATCAATTTTAAGTTCTGTATTTGACAATTACAAGTTCAGATCTTCAAGTTATAATTTGCAATAATAATTATAAGCTATCAATTTTAAGTTCTGTATTTGACAATTACAAGTTCAGATCTTCAAGTTATTATTTGCAATAATAATTAGAAGCTATTAATTTTAAGTTCTGTATTTGACAATTACAAGTTCAGATCTTCAAGTTATAATTTGAAGTAATAATTAGAAGCTATCAATTTTAAGTTCTGTATTTGACAATTACAAGTTCAGATCTTCAAGTTATAATTTGCAATAATAATTAGAAGCTTTCAATTTTAAGTTCTGTATTTGACAATTACTAGTTCAGATCTTCAAGTTATAATTTGCAATAATAATTAGAAGCTATCAATTTTAAGTTCTGTATTTGACAATTACTAGTTCAGATCTTCAAGTTATAATTAGAAATAATAATTAGAATTTGACAAATCTAAGTTCTGTATTTGACTATTACAAGTTCAGATCTTCAAGTTATAATTTGAATTATAATTATAAGCTATCATTTTTAAGTTCTCTATTTGACAATTACAAGTACAGATCTTCAAGTTATAATTTGCACTAATAATTTGTATTTAACAATTCGAAGTTCTGTATTTGACTATTACAAGTTCAGATCTTCAAGTTATAATTTGAATTATAATTATAAGCTATCAATTTTAAGTTCTGTATTTGACAATTACAAGTTCAGATCTTCAAATTATAATTTGCAATAATAATTAGAAGCTATCAATTTTAAGTTCTGTATTTGACAATTACAAGTTCAGATCTTCAAGTTATTATTTGCAATAATAATTAGAAGATATCAATTTTAAGTTCTGTATTTGACAATTACAAGTTCAGATCTTCAAGTTATAATTTACAATAATAATTAGAAGCTATCAATTTTAAGTTCTGTATTTGACAATTACAAGTTCAGATGTCCAAGTTATAATTTGTAATAATAATTAGAAGCTATCAATTTTAAGTTCTGTATTTGACAATTACTAGTTCAGATCTTCAAGTTATAATTTGAAATAATAATTTGAATTTAACAAATCTAAGTTCTGTAATTCACTATTACAAGTTCAGATCTTCAAGTTATAATTTACAATAATAATTAGAAGCTATCAATTTTAAGTTCTGTATTTGACAATTACAAGTTCAGATCTTCAAGTTATAATTTGCACTAATAATTTGTATTTAACAATTAGATGTTCTGTATTTGACAATTACAAGTTCAGATCTTCAAGTTATAATTTGCAATAATAATTAGAAGCTATTAATTTTAAGTTCTGTATTTGACAATTACAAGTTCAGATCTTCAAGTTATAATTTGAAATAATAATTAGAAGCAATCAATTTTATGTTCTGTATTTGACAATTACAAGTTCAGATCTTCAAGTTATAATTTGCAATAATAATTAGAAGCTATCAATTTTAAGTGCTGTATTTGACAATTACTAGTTCAGATCTTCAAGTTATAATTAGCACTAATAATTTGTATTTAACAATTAGAAGTTCTGTATTTGACAATTACAAGTTCAGATCTTCAAGTTATAATTTGCAATAATAATTAGAAGCTATCAATTTTAAGTGCTGTATTTGACAATTACAAGTTCAGATCTTCAAGTTATTATTTGCAATAATAATTAGAAGATATCAATTTTAAGTTCTGTATTTGACAATTACAAGTTCAGATCTTCAAGTTATAATTTACAATAATAATTAGAAGCTATCAATTTTAAGTTCTGTATTTGACAATTACAAGTTCAGATGTTCAAGTTATAATTTGCAATAATAATTAGAAGCTATCAGTTTTAAGTTCTGTATTTGACAATTACTAGTTCAGATCTTCAAGTTATAATTTGATATAATAATTTGAATTTAACAAATCTAAGTTCTGTAATTCACTATTACAAGTTCAGATCTTCAAGTTATAATTTACAATAATAATTAGAAGCTATCAATTTTAAGTTCTGTATTTGACAATTACAAGTTCAGATCTTCAAGTTATAATTTGCACTAATAATTTGTATTTAACAATTAGATGTTCTGTATTTGACAATTACAAGTTCAGATCTTCAAGTTATAATTTGCAATAATAATTAGAAGCTATTAATTTTAAGTTCTGTATTTGACAATTACAAGTTCAGATCTTCAAGTTATAATTTGAAATAATAATTAGAAGCAATCAATTTTATGTTCTGTATTTGACAATTACAAGTTCAGATCTTCAAGTTATAATTTGCAATAATAATTAGAAGCTATCAATTTTAAGTGCTGTATTTGACAATTACAAGTTCAGATCTACAAGTTATTATTTGCAATAATAATTAGAAGCTATTAATTTTAAGTTCTGTATTTGACAATTACAAGTTCAGATCTTCAAGTTATAATTTGAAATAATAATTAGAAGCTATCAATTTTAAGTTCTGTATTTGACAATTACAAGTTCAGATCTTCAAGTTATAATTTGCAATAATAATTAGAAGCTATCAATTTTAAGTTCTGTATTTGACAATTACTAGTTCAGATCTTCAAGTTATAATTAGAAATAATAATTAGAATTTGACAAATCTAAGTTCTGTAATTCACTATTACAAGTTCAGATCTTCAAGTTATAATTTACAATAATAATTTGAAGCTTTCAATTTTAAGTTCTGTATTTGTCAATTACAAGTTCAGATCTACAAGTTATAATTTGCACTAATAATTTGTATTTAACAATTAGAAGTTCTGTATTTGACAATTACAAGTTCAGATCTTCAAGTTATAATTTGAAATAATAATTAGAAGCTATCAATTTTAAGTTCTGTATTTGACAATTACTTGTTCAGATCTTCAAGTAATAATTTGCACTAATAATTTGTATTTAACAATTCGAAGTTCTGTATTTGACTATTACAAGTTCAGATCTTCAAGTTATAATTTGAATTATAGTTATAAGCTATCAATTTTAAGTTCTGTATTTGACAATTACAAGTACAGATCTTCAAATTATTATTTGCAATAATAATTAGAAGCTATCAATTTTAAGTTCTGTATTTGACAATTACAAGTTCAGATCTTCAAGTTATAATTTGAAATAATAATTAGAAGCTATTAATTTTAAGTTCTGTATTTGACAATTACAAGTTCAGATCTTCAAGTTATAATTTGCAATAATAATTATAAGCTATCAATTTTAAGTTCTGTATTTGACAATTACAAGTTCAGATCTTCAAGTTGTTATTTGCAATAATAATTAGAAGCTATTAATTTTAAGTTCTGTATTTGACAATTACAAGTTCAGATCTTCAAGTTATAATTTGAAATAATAATTAGAAGCTATCAATTTTAAGTTCTGTATTTGACAATTACAAGTTCAGATCTTCAAGTTATAATTTGCAATAATAATTAGAAGCTATCAATTTTAAGTTCTGTATTTGACAATTACTAGTTCAGATCTTCAAGTTATAATTTGCAATAATAATTAGAAGCTATCAATTTTAAGTTCTGTATTTGACAATTACTAGTTCAGATCTTCAAGTTATAATTATAAATTATAATTAGAATTTGACAAATCTAAGTTCTGTATTTGACTATTACAAGTTCAGATCTTCAAGTTATAATTTGAAATAATAATTAGAAGCTATCAATTTTAAGTTCTGTATTTGACAATTACTAGTTCAGATCTTCAAGTTATAATTTGAAATAATAATTTGAATTTAACAAATCTAAGTTCTGTAATTCACTATTACAAGTTCAGATCTTCAAGTTATAATTTACAATAATAATTAGAAGTTATCAATTTTAAGTTCTGCATTTTACAATTACAAGTTCAGATCTTCAAGTTATAATTTGCAATAATAATTAGAAGCTATCAATTTTAAGTTCTGTATTTTACAATTACTAGTTCAGATCTTCAAGTTATAATTTGAAATAATAATTTGAATTTAACAAATCTAAGTTCTGTAATTCACTATTACAAGTTTAGATCTTCAAGTTATAATTTACAATAATAATTAGAAGCTATCAATTTTAAATTCTGTATTTGACAATTACAAGTTCAGATCTTCAAGTTATAATTTGCACTAATAATTTGTATTTAACAATTAGAAGTTCTGTATGTGACAATTACAAGTTCAGATTTTCAAGTTATAATTTGCAATAATAATTAAAAGCTATTAATTTTAAGTTCTGTATTTGACAATTACAAGTTCAGATCTTCAAGTTATAATTTGAAATAATAATTAGAAGCTATCAATTTTATGTTCTGTATTTGACAATTACAAGTTCAGATCTTCAAGTTATAATTTGCAATAATAATTAGAAGCTATCAATTTTAAGTGCTGTATTTGACAATTACTAGTTCAGATCTTCAAGTTATAATATGCACTAATAATTTGTATTTAAAAATTAGAAGTTCTGTATTTGACAATTACAAGTTCAGATCTTCAAGTTATAATTTTCATTAATAATTTGTATTTAACAATTAGAAGTTCTGTATTTGACAATTACAAGTTCAGATCTTCAAGTTATAATTTGAAATAATAATTAGAAGCTATCAATTTTAAGTTCTGCATTTGACAATTACAAGTTCAGATCTACAAGTTATTATTTGCAATAATAATTAGAAGCTATTAATTTTAAGTTCTGTATTTGACAATTACAAGTTCAGATCTTCAAGTTATAATTTGAAATAATAATTAGAAGCTATCAATTTTAAGTTCTGTATTTGACAATTACAAGTTCAGATCTTCAAGTTATAATTTGCAATAATAATTAGAAGCTATCAATTTTAAGTTCTGTATTTGACAATTACTAGTTCAGATCTTCAAGTTATAATTAGAAATAATAATTAGAATTTGACAAATCTAAGTTCTGTAATTCACTATTACAAGTTCAGATCTTCAAGTTATAATTTACAATAATAATTTGAAGCTTTCAATTTTAAGTTCTGTATTTGACAATTACAAGTTCAGATCTACAAGTTATAATTTGCACTAATAATTTGTATTTAACAATTAGAAGTTCTGTATTTGACAATTACAAGTTCAGATCTTCAAGTTATAATTTGCAATAATAATTAGAAGCTATCAATTTTAAGTTCTGTATTTGACAATTACTAGTTCAGATCTTCAAGTTATAATTATAAATTATAATTAGAATTTGACAAATCTAAGTTCTGTATTTGACTATTACAAGTTCAGATCTTCAAGTTATAATTTGAAATAATAATTAGAAGCTATCAATTTTAAGTTCTGTATTTGACAATTACTAGTTCAGATCTTCAAGTTATAATTTGAAATAATAATTTGAATTTAACAAATCTAAGTTCTGTAATTCACTATTACAAGTTCAGATCTTCAAGTTATAATTTACAATAATAATTTGAAGCTTTCAATTTTAAGTTCTGTATTTGACAATTACAAGTTCAGATCTACAAGTTATAATTTGCACTAATAATTTGTATTTAACAATTAGAAGTTCTGTATTTGACAATTACAAGTTCAGATCTTCAAGTTATAATTTGAAATAATAATTAGAAGCTATCAATTTTAAGTTCTGTATTTGACAATTACTAGTTCAGATCTTCAAGTAATAATTTGCACTAATAATTTGTATTTAACAATTCGAAGTTCTGTATTTGACTATTACAAGTTCAGATCTTCAAGTTATAATTTGAATTATAGTTATAAGCTATCAATTTTAAGTTCTGTATTTGACAATTACAAGTACAGATCTTCAAATTATTATTTGCAATAATAATTAGAAGCTATCAATTTTAAGTTCTGTATTTGACAATTACAAGTTCAGATCTTCAAGTTATAATTTGAAATAATAATTAGAAGCTATTAATTTTAAGTTCTGTATTTGACAATTACAACTTCAGATCTTCAAGTTATAATTTGAAATAATAATTAGAAGCTATCAATTTTAAGTTCTGTATTTGACAATTACAAGTTCAGATCTTCAAGTTATAATTTGCAATAATAATTATAAGCTATCAATTTTAAGTTCTGTATTTGACAATTACAAGTTCAGATCTTCAAGTTATTATTTGCAATAATAATTAGAAGCTATTAATTTTAAGTTCTGTATTTGACAATTACAAGTTCAGATCTTCAAGTTATAATTTGAAGTAATAATTAGAAGCTATCAATTTTAAGTTCTGTATTTGACAATTACAAGTTCAGATCTTCAAGTTATAATTTGCAATAATAATTAGAAGCTATCAATTTTAAGTTCTGTATTTGACAATTACTAGTTCAGATCTTCAAGTTATAATTTGCAATAATAATTAGAAGCTATCAATTTTAAGTTCTGTATTTGACAATTACTAGTTCAGATCTTCAAGTTATAATTATAAATTATAATTAGAATTTGACAAATCTAAGTTCTGTATTTGACTATTACAAGTTCAGATCTTCAAGTTATAATTTGAAATAATAATTAGAAGCTATCAATTTTAAGTTCTGTATTTGACAATTACTAGTTCAGATCTTCAAGTTATAATTTGAAATAATAATTTGAATTTAACAAATCTAAGTTCTGTAATTCACTATTACAAGTTCAGATCTTCAAGTTATAATTTACAATAATAATTAGAAGTTATCAATTTTAAGTTCTGCATTTTACAATTACAAGTTCAGATCTTCAAGTTATAATTTGCAATAATAATTAGAAGCTATCAATTTTAAGTTCTGTATTTTACAATTACTAGTTCAGATCTTCAAGTTATAATTTGAAATAATAATTTGAATTTAACAAATCTAAGTTCTGTAATTCACTATTACAAGTTCAGATCTTCAAGTTATAATTTACAATAATAATTAGAAGCTATCAATTTTAAATTCTGTATTTGACAATTACAAGTTCAGATCTTCAAGTTATAATTTGCACTAATAATTTGTATTTAACAATTAGAAGTTCTGTATGTGACAATTACAAGTTCAGATTTTCAAGTTATAATTTGCAATAATAATTAAAAGCTATTAATTTTAAGTTCTGTATTTGACAATTACAAGTTCAGATCTTCAAGTTATAATTTGAAATAATAATTAGAAGCTATCAATTTTATGTTCTGTATTTGACAATTACAAGTTCAGATCTTCAAGTTATAATTTGCAATAATAATTAGAAGCTATCAATTTTAAGTGCTGTATTTGACAATTACTAGTTCAGATCTTCAAGTTATAATTTGCACTAATAATTTGTATTTAAAAATTAGAAGTTCTGTATTTGACAATTACAAGTTCAGATCTTCAAGTTATAATTTTCACTAATAATTTGTATTTAACAATTAGAAGTTCTGTATTTGACAATTACAAGTTCAGATCTTCAAGTTATAATTTGAAATAATAATTAGAAGCTATCAATTTTAAGTTCTGCATTTGACAATTACAAGTTCAGATCTACAAGTTATTATTTGCAATAATAATTAGAAGCTATTAATTTTAAGTTCTGTATTTGACAATTACAAGTTCAGATCTTCAAGTTATAATTTGAAATAATAATTAGAAGCTATCAATTTTAAGTTCTGTATTTGACAATTACAAGTTCAGATCTTCAAGTTATAATTTGCAATAATAATTAGAAGCTATCAATTTTAAGTTCTGTATTTGACAATTACTAGTTCAGATCTTCAAGTTATAATTAGAAATAATAATTAGAATTTGACAAATCTAAGTTCTGTAATTCACTATTACAAGTTCAGATCTTCAAGTTATAATTTACAATAATAATTTGAAGCTTTCAATTTTAAGTTCTGTATTTGACAATTACAAGTTCAGATCTACAAGTTATAATTTGCACTAATAATTTGTATTTAACAATTAGAAGTTCTGTATTTGACAATTACAAGTTCAGATCTTCAAGTTATAATTAGAAATAATAATTAGAAGCTATCAATTTTAAGTTCTGTATTTGACAATTACTAGTTCAGATCTTCAAGTAATAATTTGCACTAATAATTTGTATTTAACAATTCGAAGTTCTGTATTTGACTATTACAAGTTCAGATCTTCAAGTTATAATTTGAATTATAGTTATAAGCTATCAATTTTAAGTTCTGTATTTGACAATTACAAGTACAGATCTTCAAATTATTATTTGCAATAATAATTAGAAGCTATCAATTTTAGTTCTGTATTTGACAATTACAAGTTCAGATCTTCAAGTTATAATTTGAAATAATAATTAGAAGCTATTAATTTTAAGTTCTGTATTTGACAATTACAACTTCAGATCTTCAAGTTATAATTTGAAATAATAATTAGAAGCTATCAATTTTAAGTTCTGTATTTGACAATTACAAGTTCAGATCTTCAAGTTATAATTTGCAATAATAATTATAAGCTATCAATTTTAAGTTCTGTATTTGACAATTACAAGTTCAGATCTTCAAGTTATTATTTGCAATAATAATTAGAAGCTATTAATTTTAAGTTCTGTATTTGACAATTACAAGTTCAGATCTTCAAGTTATAATTTGAAGTAATAATTAGAAGCTATCAATTTTAAGTTCTGTATTTGACAATTACAAGTTCAGATCTTCAAGTTATAATTTGCAATAATAATTAGAAGCTATCAATTTTAAGTTCTGTATTTGACAATTACTAGTTCAGATCTTCAAGTTATAATTTGCAATAATAATTAGAAGCTATCAATTTTAAGTTCTGTATTTGACAATTACTAGTTCAGATCTTCAAGTTATAATTAGAAATAATAATTAGAATTTGACAAATCTAAGTTCTGTATTTGACTATTACAAGTTCAGATCTTCAAGTTATAATTTGAATTATAATTATAAGCTATCATTTTTAAGTTCTGTATTTGACAATTACAAGTACAGATCTTCAAGTTATAATTTACAATAATAATTAGAAGCTATCAATTTTAAGTTCTGTATTTGACAATTACAAGTTCAGATGTTCAAGTTATAATTTGCAAAAATAATTAGAAGCTATCAGTTTTAAGTTCTGTATTTGACAATTACTAGTTCAGATCTTCAAGTTATAATTTGAAATAATAATTTGAATTTAACAAATCTAAGTTCTGTAATTCACTATTACAAGTTCAGATCTTCAAGTTATAATTTACAATAATAATTAGAAGCTATCAATTTTAAGTTCTGTATTTGACAATTACAAGTTCAGATCTTCAAGTTATAATTTGCACTAATAATTTGTATTTAACAATTAGATGTTCTGTATTTGACAATTACAAGTTCAGATCTTCAAGTTATAATTTGCAATAATAATTAGAAGCTATTAATTTTAAGTTCTGTATTTGACAATTACAAGTTCAGATCTTCAAGTTATAATTTGAAATAATAATTAGAAGCAATCAATTTTATGTTCTGTATTTGACAATTACAAGTTCAGATCTTCAAGTTATAATTTGCAATAATAATTAGAAGCTATCAATTTTAAGTGCTGTATTTGACAATTACTAGTTCAGATCTTCAAGTTATAGTTAGCACTAATAATTTGTATTTAACAATTAGAAGTTCTGTATTTGACAATTACAAGTTCAGATCTTCAAGTTATAATTTTCAATAATAATTTGTATTTAACAATTAGAAGTTCTCTATTTGACTATTACAAGTTCAGATCTTCAAATTATTATGTGCAATCTTAGTTTGAATTTAACCATTAGAAGTTCTGTATTTACCTATTACAGGTTCAGATCTTCAAGTAATAATTTGCACTAATAATTTGTATTTAACAATTCGAAGTTCTGTATTTGACTATTACAAGTTCAGATCTTCAAGTTATAATTTGAATTATAATTATAAGCTATCAATTTTAAGTTCTGTATTTGACAATTACAAGTACAGATCTTCAAATTATTATTTGCAATAATAATTAGAAGCTATCAATTTTAAGTTCTGCATTTGACAATTACAAGTTCAGATCTTCAAGTTATTATTTGCAATAATAATTAGAAGCTATTAATTTTAAGTTCTGTATTTGACAATTACAAGTTCAGATCTTCAAGTTATAATTTGAAATAATAAATAGAAGCTATCAATTTTAAGTTCTGTATTTGACAATTACAAGTTCAGATCTTCAAGTTATAATTTGCAATAATAATTAGAAGCTATCAATTTTAAGTTCTGTATTTGACAATTACTAGTTCAGTTCTTCAAGTTATAATTAGAAATAATAATTAGAATTTGACAAATCTAAGTTCTGTAATTCACTATTACAAGTACAGATCTTCAAGTTATAATTTACAATAATAATTAGAAGCTTTCAATTTTAAGTTCTGTATTTGACAATTACAAGTTCAGATCTACAAGTTATAATTTGCACTAATAATTTGTATTTAACAATTAGAAGTTCTGTATTTGACAATTACAAGTTCAGATCTTCAAGTTATAATTTGAAATAATAATTAGTAGCTATCAATTTTAAGTTCTGTATTTGACAATTACTAGTTCAGATCTTCAAGTTATAATTTGAAATAATAATTTGAATTTAACAAATCTAAGTTCTGTAATTCACTATTACAAGTTCAGATCTTCAAGTTATAATTTACAATAATAATTAGAAGTTATCAATTTTAAGTTCTGCATTTTACAATTCAAGTTCAGATCTTCAAGTTATAATTTGCAATAATAATTAGAAGCTATCAATTTTAAGTTCTGTATTTTACAATTACTAGTTCAGATCTTCAAGTTATAATTTGAAATAATAATTTGAATTTAACAAATCTAAGTTCTGTAATTCACTATTACAAGTTCAGATCTTCAAGTTATAATTTACAATAATAATTAGAAGCTATCAATCTTAAATTCTGTATTTGACAATTACAAGTTCAGATCTTCAAGTTATAATTTGCACTAATAATTTGTATTTAACAATTAGAAGTTCTGTATGTGACAATTACAAGTTCAGATCTTCAAGTTATAATTTGAATTATAATTATAAGCTATCAATTTTAAGTTCTGTATTTGACAATTACAAGTACAGATCTTCAAATTATTATTTGCAATAATAATTAGAAGCTATCAATTTTAAGTTCTGCATTTGACAATTACAAGTTCAGATCTTCAAGTTATTATTTGCAATAATAATTAGAAGCTATTAATTTTAAGTTCTGTATTTGACAATTACAAGTTCAGATCTTCAAGTTATAATTTGAAATAATAAATAGAAGCTATCAATTTTAAGTTCTGTATTTGACAATTACAAGTTCAGATCTTCAAGTTATAATTTGCAATAATAATTAGAAGCTATCAATTTTAAGTTCTGTATTTGACAATTACTAGTTCAGTTCTTCAAGTTATAATTAGAAATAATAATTAGAATTTGACAAATCTAAGTTCTGTAATTCACTATTACAAGTACAGATCTTCAAGTTATAATTTACAATAATAATTAGAAGCTTTCAATTTTAAGTTCTGTATTTGACAATTACAAGTTCAGATCTACAAGTTATAATTTGCACTAATAATTTGTATTTAACAATTAGAAGTTCTGTATTTGACAATTACAAGTTCAGATCTTCAAGTTATAATTTGAAATAATAATTAGAAGCTATCAATTTTAAGTTCTGTATTTGACAATTACTAGTTCAGATCTTCAAGTTATAATTTGAAATAATAATTTGAATTTAACAAATCTAAGTTCTGTAATTCACTATTACAAGTTCAGATCTTCAAGTTATAATTTACAATAATAATTAGAAGTTATCAATTTTAAGTTCTGCATTTTACAATTCAAGTTCAGATCTTCAAGTTATAATTTGCAATAATAATTAGAAGCTATCAATTTTAAGTTCTGTATTTTACAATTACTAGTTCAGATCTTCAAGTTATAATTTGAAATAATAATTTGAATTTAACAAATCTAAGTTCTGTAATTCACTATTACAAGTTCAGATCTTCAAGTTATAATTTACAATAATAATTAGAAGCTATCAATCTT
This sequence comes from Cantharis lateralis, assembly GCA_963170105.1. NCBI lineage: Eukaryota > Metazoa > Arthropoda > Insecta > Coleoptera > Cantharidae > Cantharis > Cantharis lateralis. Next base: position 31,307,426 of record OY720625.1, on the reverse strand, counting down.
AAATTCTGTATTTGACAATTACAAGTTCAGATCTTCAAGTTATAATTTGCACTAATAATTTGTATTTAACAATTAGAAGTTCTGTATGTGACAATTACAAGTTCAGATCTTCAAGTTATAATTTGCAATAATAATTAAAAGCTATTAATTTTAAGTTCTGTATTTGACAATTACAAGTTCAGATCTTCAAGTTATAATTTGAAATAATAATTAGAAGCTATCAATTTTATGTTCTGTATTTGACAATTACAAGTTCAGATCTTCAAGTTATAATTTGCAATAATAATTAGAAGCTATCAATATTAAGTGCTGTATTTGACAATTACTAGTTCAGATCTTCAAGTTATAATTTGCACTAATAATTAGTATTTAAAAATTAGAAGTTCTGTATTTGACAATTACAAGTTCAGATCTTCAAGTTATAATTTTCACTAATAATTTGTATTTAACAATTAGAAGTTCTGTATTTGACTATTACAAGTTCAGATCTTCAAATTATTATGTGCAATCTTATTTTGAATTTAACCATTCGAAGTTCTGTATTTACCTATTACAGGTTCAGATCTTCAAGTAATAATTTGCACTAATAATTTGTATTTAACAATTCGAAGTTCTGTATTTGACTATTACAAGTTCAGATCTTCAAGTTATAATTTGAATTATCATTATAAGCTATCAATTTTAAGTTCTGTATTTGACAATTACAAGTTCAGATCTTCAAGTTATAATTTGAAATAATAATTAGAAGCTATCAATTTTAAGTTCTGTATTTGACAATTACAAGTTCAGATCTGCAAGTTATAATTTGCAATAATAATTAGAAGCTATCAATTTTAAGTTCTGTATTTGAAAATTACTAGTTCAGATCTTCAAGTTATAATTAGAAATAATAATTAGAATTTGACAAATCTAAGTTCTGTAATTCACTATTACAAGTTCAGATCTTCAAGTTATAATTTACAATATTAATTAGAAGCTTTCAATTTTAAGTTCTGTATTTGACAATTACAAGTTCAGATCTACAAGTTATAATTTGCACTAATAATTTGTATTTAACAATTAGAAGTTCTGTATTTGACAATTACAAGTTCAGATCTTCAAGTTATAATTTGAAATAATAATTAGAAGCTATCAATTTTAAGTTCTGTATTTGACAATTACTAGTTCAGATCTTCAAGTTATAATTTGAAATAATAATTTGAATTTAACAAATCTAAGTTCTGTAATTCACTATTACAAGTTCAGATCTTCAAGTTATAATTTACAATAATAATTAGAAGTTATCAATTTTAAGTTCTGCATTTGACAATTACAAGTTCAGATCTTCAAGTTATAATTTGCACTAATAATTTGTATTTAACAATTAGATGTTCTGTATTTGTCTATTACAAGTTCAGATCTTCAAATTATAATTTGCACTAATAATTTGTATTTAACAATTAGAAGTTCTGTATTTGACAATTACCAGTTCAGATCCTCAAGTTATAATTTGCACTAATAATTTGTATTTAACAATTCGAAGTTCTGTATTTGACTATTACAAGTTCAGATCTTCAAGTTATAATTTGAATTATAATTATAAGCTATCAATTTTAAGTTCTGTATTTGACAATTACAAGTACAGATCTTCTAATTATTATTTGCAATGATAATTAGAAGCTATCAATTTTAAGTTCTGCATTTGACAATTACAAGTTCAGATCTTCAAGTTATTATTTGCAATAATAATTAGAAGCTATTAATTTTAAGTTCTGTATTTGACAATTACAAGTTCAGATCTTCAAGTTATAATTTGAAATAATAATTAGAAGATATCAATTTTAAGTTCTGTATTTGACAATTACAAGTTCAGATCTTCAAGTTATAATTTGCAATAATAATTAGAAGCTATCAATTTTAAGTTCTGTATTTGACAATTACTAGTTCAGATCTTCAAGTTATAATTAGAAATAATAATTAGAATTTGACAAATCTAAGTTCTGTAATTCACTATTACAAGTACAGATCTTCAAGTTATAATTTACAATAATAATTAGAAGCTTTCAATTTTAAGTTCTGTATTTGACAATTACAAGTTGAGATCTACAAGTTATAATTTGCACTAATAATTTGTATTTAACAATTAGAAGTTCTGTATTTGACAATTACAAGTTCAGATCTTCAAGTTATAATTTGAAATAATAATTAGTAGCTATCAATTTTAAGTTCTGTATTTGACAATTACTAGTTCAGATCTTCAAGTTATAATTTGAAATAATAATTTGAATTTAACAAATCTAAGTTCTGTAATTCACTATTACAAGTTCAGATCTTCAAGTTATAATTTACAATAATAATTAGAAGTTATCAATTTTAAGTTCTGCATTTGACAATTACAAGTTCAGATCTTCAAGTTATAATTTGCAATAATAATTAGAAGCTATCAATTTTAAGTTCTGTATTTTACAATTACTAGTTCAGATCTTCAAGTTATAATTTGAAATAATAATTTGAATTAAAAAATCTAAGTTCTGTATTTCACTATTACAAGTTCAGATCTTCAAGTTATAATTTACAATATTAATTAGAAGCTATCAATTTTAAGTTCTGTATTTGACAATTACAAGTTCAGATCTTCAAGTTATAATTTGCACTAATAATTTGTATTTAACAATTAGAAGTTCTGTATGTGACAATTACAAGTTCAGATCTTCAAGTTATAATTTGCAATAATAATTAGAAGCTATTAATTTTAAGTTCTGTATTTGACAATTACAAGTTCAGATCTTCAAGTTATAATTTGAAATAATAATTAGAAGCTATCAATTTTATGTTCTGTATTTAACAATTACAAGTTCAGATCTTCAAGTTATAATTTGCAATAATAATTAGAAGCTATCAATTTTAAATGCTGTATTTGACAATTACTAGTTCAGATCTTCAAGTTATAATTTGCACTAATAATTTGTATTTAAAAATTAGAAGTTCTGTATTTGACAATTACAAGTTCAGATCTTCAAGTTATAATTTTCACTAATAATTTGTATTTAACAATTAGAAGTTCTGTATTTGACTATTACAAGTTCAGATCTTCAAATTATTATGTGCAATCTAATTTTGAATTTAACCATTCGAAGTTCTGTATTTACCTATTACAGGTTCAGATCTTCAAGTAATAATTTGCACTAATAATTTGTATTTAACAATTCGAAGTTCTGTATTTGACTATTACAAGTTCAGATCTTCAAGTTATAATTTGAATTATCATTATAAGCTATCAATTTTAAGTTCTGTATTTGACAATTACAAGTACAGATCTTCAAATTATTATTTGCAATAATAATTAGAAGCTATCAATTTTAAGTTCTGCATTTGACAATTACAAGTTCAGATCTTCAAGTTATTATTTGCAATAATAATTAGAAGCTATTAATTTTAAGTTCTGTATTTGACAATTACAAGTTCAGATCTTCAAGTTATAATTTGAAATAATAATTAGAAGCTATCAATTTTAAGTTCTGTATTTGACAATTACAAGTTCAGATCTGCAAGTTATAATTTGCAATAATAATTAGAAGCTATCAATTTTAAGTTCTGTATTTGACAATTACTAGTTCAGATCTTCAAGTTATAATTAGAAATAATAATTAGAATTTGACAAATCTAAGTTCTGTAATTCACTATTACAAGTTCAGATCTTCAAGTTATAATTTACAATAATAATTAGAAGCTTTCAATTTTAAGTTCTGTATTTGACAATTACAAGTTCAGATCTACAAGTTATAATTTGCACTAATAATTTGTATTTAACAAATAGAAGTTCTGTATTTGACAATTACAAGTTCAGATCTTCAAGTTATAATTTGAAATAATAATTAGAAGCTATCAATTTTAAGTTCTGTATTTGACAATTACTAGTTCAGATCTTCAAGTTATAATTTGAAATAATAATTTGAATTTAACAAATCTAAGTTCTGTAATTCACTATTACAAGTTCAGATCTTCAAGTTATAATTTACAATAATAATTAGAAGTTATCAATTTTAAGTTCTGCATTTGACAATTACAAGTTCAGATCTTCAAGTTATACTTTGCACTAATAATTTGTATTTAACAATTAGAAGTTCTGTATTTGTCTATTACAAGTTCAGATCTTCAAATTATAATTTGCACTAATAATTTGTATTTAACAATTAGAAGTTCTGTATTTGACAATTACCAGTTCAGATCCTTAAGTTATAATTTGCACTAATAATTTGTATTTAACAATTAGAAGTTCTGTATTTGACAATTACCAGTTCAGATCTTCAAGTTATAATTAGAAATAATAATTAGAAGCTATCAATTTTGAGTTCTGTATTTGACAATTACAAGTTCAGATCTTCAAGTTATAATTTGCAATAATAATTAGAAGCTATCAATTTTAAGTTCTGTATTTGACAATTACTAGTTCAGATCTTCAAGTTATAATTTGAAATAATAATTGAATTTAACAAATCTAAGTTCTGTAATTCACTATTACAAGTTCAGATCTTCAAGTTATAATTTACAATAATAATTAGAAGCTATCAATTTTAGTTCTGTATTTGACAATTACAAGTTCAGATCTTCAAGTTATAATTTGAAATAATAAATAGAAGCTATCAATTTTAAGTTCTGTATTTGACAATTACAAGTTCAGATCTTCAAGTTATAATTTGCAATAATAATTAGAAGCTATCAATTTTAAGTTCTGTATTTGACAATTACTAGTTCAGTTCTTCAAGTTATAATTAGAAATAATAATTAGAATTTGACAAATCTAAGTTCTGTAATTCACTATTACAAGTACAGATCTTCAAGTTATAATTTACAATAATAATTAGAAGCTTTCAATTTTAAGTTCTGTATTTGACAATTACAAGTTGAGATCTACAAGTTATAATTTGCACTAATAATTTGTATTTAACAATTAGAAGTTCTGTATTTGACAATTACAAGTTCAGATCTTCAAGTTATAATTTGAAATAATAATTAGTAGCTATCAATTTTAAGTTCTGTATTTGACAATTACTAGTTCAGATCTTCAAGTTATAATTTGAAATAATAATTTGAATTTAACAAATCTAAGTTCTGTAATTCACTATTACAAGTTCAGATCTTCAAGTTATAATTTACAATAATAATTAGAAGTTATCAATTTTAAGTTCTGCATTTGACAATTACAAGTTCAGATCTTCAAGTTATAATTTGCAATAATAATTAGAAGCTATCAATTTTAAGTTCTGTATTTTACAATTACTAGTTCAGATCTTCAAGTTATAATTTGAAATAATAATTTGAATTTAACAAATCTAAGTTCTGTATTTCACTATTACAAGTTCAGATCTTCAAGTTATAATTTACAATATTAATTAGAAGCTATCAATTTTAAGTTCTGTATTTGACAATTACAAGTTCAGATCTTCAAGTTATAATTTGCACTAATAATTTGTATTTAACAATTAGAAGTTCTGTATGTGACAATTACAAGTTCAGATCTTCAAGTTATAATTTGCAATAATAATTAGAAGCTATTAATTTTAAGTTCTGTATTTGACAATTTCAAGTTCAGATCTTCAAGTTATAATTTGAAATAATAATTAGAAGCTATCAATTTTATGTTCTGTATTTAACAATTACAAGTTCAGATCTTCAAGTTATAATTTGCAATAATAATTAGAAGCTATCAATTTTAAGTGCTGTATTTGACAATTACTAGTTCAGATCTTCAAGTTATAATTTGCACTAATAATTTGTATTTAAAAATTAGAAGTTCTGTATTTGACAATTACAAGTTCAGATCTTCAAGTTATAATTTTCACTAATAATTTGTATTTAACAATTAGAAGTTCTGTATTTGACTATTACAAGTTCAGATCTTCAAATTATTATGTGCAATCTAATTTTGAATTTAACCATTCGAAGTTCTGTATTTACCTATTACAGGTTCAGATCTTCAAGTAATAATTTGCACTAATAATTTGTATTTAACAATTCGAAGTTCTGTATTTGACTATTAAAGTTCAGATCTGCAAGTTATAATTTGAATTATCATTATAAGCTATCAATTTTAAGTTCTGTATTTGACAATTACAAGTACAGATCTTCAAATTATTATTTGCAATAATAATTAGAAGCTATCAATTTTAAGTTCTGCATTTGACAATTACAAGTTCAGATCTTCAAGTTATTATTTGCAATAATAATTAGAAGCTATTAATTTTAAGTTCTGTATTTGACAATTACAAGTTCAGATCTTCAAGTTATAATTTGAAATAATAATTAGAAGCTATCAATTTTAAGTTCTGTATTTGACAATTACAAGTTCAGATCTGCAAGTTATAATTTGCAATAATAATTAGAAGCTATCAATTTTAAGTTCTGTATTTGACAATTACTAGTTCAGATCTTCAAGTTATAATTAGAAATAATAATTAGAATTTGACAAATCTAAGTTCTGTAATTCACTATTACAAGTTCAGATCTTCAAGTTATAATTTACAATAATAATTAGAAGCTTTCAATTTTAAGTTCTGTATTTGACAATTACAAGTTCAGATCTACAAGTTATAATTTGCACTAATAATTTGTATTTAACAAATAGAAGTTCTGTATTTGACAATTACAAGTTCAGATCTTCAAGTTATAATTTGAAATAATAATTAGAAGCTATCAATTTTAAGTTCTGTATTTGACAATTACTAGTTCAGATCTTCAAGTTATAATTTGAAATAATAATTTGAATTTAACAAATCTAAGTTCTGTAATTCACTATTACAAGTTCAGATCTTCAAGTTATAATTTACAATAATAATTAGAAGTTATCAATTTTAAGTTCTGCATTTGACAATTACAAGTTCAGATCTTCAAGTTATACTTTGCACTAATAATTTGTATTTAACAATTAGAAGTTCTGTATTTGTCTATTACAAGTTCAGATCTTCAAATTATAATTTGCACTAATAATTTGTATTTAACAATTAGAAGTTCTGTATTTGACAATTACCAGTTCAGATCCTCAAGTTATAATTTGCACTAATAATTTGTATTTAACAATTCGAAGTTCTGTATTTGACTATTACAAGTTCAGATCTTCAAGTTATAATTTGAATTATAATTATAAGCTATCAATTTTAAGTTCTGTATTTGACAATTACAAGTACAGATCTTCAAATTATTATTTGCAATAATAATTAGAAGCTATCAATTTTAAGTTCTGCATTTGACAATTACAAGTTCAGATCTACAAGTTATTATTTGCAATAATAATTAGAAGCTATTAATTTTAAGTTCTGTATTTGACAATTACAAGTTCAGATCTTCAAGTTATAATTTGAAATAATAATTAGAAGCTATCAATTTTAAGTTCTGTATTTGACAATTACAAGTTCAGATCTTCAAGTTATAATTTGCAATAATAATTAGAAGCTATCAATTTTAAGTTCTGTATTTGACAATTACTAGTTCAGATCTTCAAGTTATAATTTGAAATAATAATTTGAATTTAACAAATCTAAGTTCTGTAATTCACTATTACAAGTTCAGATCTTCAAGTTATAATTTACAATAATAATTAGAAGTTATCAATTTTAAGTTCTGCATTTTACAATTACAAGTTCAGATCTTCAAGTTATAATTTGCAATAATAATTAGAAGCTATCAATTTTAAGTTCTGTATTTTACAATTACTAGTTCAGATCTTCAAGTTATAATTTGAAATAATAATTTGAATTTAACAAATCTAAGTTCTGTAATTCACTATTACAAGTTCAGATCTTCAAGTTATAATTTACAATAATAATTAGAAGCTATCAATTTTAAATTCTGTATTTGACAATTACAAGTTCAGATCTTCAAGTTATAATTTGCACTAATAATTTGTATTTAACAATTAGAAGTTCTGTATGTGACAATTACAAGTTCAGATTTTCAAGTTATAATTTGCAATAATAATTAAAAGCTATTAATTTTAAGTTCTGTATTTGACAATTACAAGTTCAGATCTTCAAGTTATAATTTGAAATAATAATTAGAAGCTATCAATTTTATGTTCTGTATTTGACAATTACAAGTTCAGATCTTCAAGTTATAATTTGCAATAATAATTAGAAGCTATCAATTTTAAGTGCTGTATTTGACAATTACTAGTTCAGATCTTCAAGTTATAATTTGCACTAATAATTTGTATTTAAAAATTAGAAGTTCTGTATTTGACAATTACAAGTTCAGATCTTCAAGTTATAATTTTCACTAATAATTTGTATTTAACAATTAGAAGTTCTGTATTTGACAATTACAAGTTCAGATCTTCAAGTTATAATTTGAAATAATAATTAGAAGCTATCAATTTTAAGTTCTGCATTTGACAATTACAAGTTCAGATCTACAAGTTATTATTTGCAATAATAATTAGAAGCTATTAATTTTAAGTTCTGTATTTGACAATTACAAGTTCAGATCTTCAAGTTATAATTTGAAATAATAATTAGAAGCTATCAATTTTAAGTTCTGTATTTGACAATTACAAGTTCAGATCTTCAAGTTATAATTTGCAATAATAATTAGAAGCTATCAATTTTAAGTTCTGTATTTGACAATTACTAGTTCAGATCTTCAAGTTATAATTAGAAATAATAATTTTAATTTGACAAATCTAAGTTCTGTAATTCACTATTACAAGTTCAGATCTTCAAGTTATAATTTACAATAATAATTTGAAGCTTTCAATTTTAAGTTCTGTATTTGACAATTACAAGTTCAGATCTACAAGTTATAATTTGCACTAATAATTTGTATTTAACAATTAGAAGTTCTGTATTTGACAATTACAAGTTCAGATCTTCAAGTTATAATTTGAAATAATAATTAGAAGCTATCAATTTTAAGTTCTGTATTTGACAATTACTAGTTCAGATCTTCAAGTAATAATTTGCACTAATAATTTGTATTTAACAATTCGAAGTTCTGTATTTGACTATTACAAGTTCAGATCTTCAAGTTATAATTTGAATTATAGTTTTAAGCTATCAATTTTAAGTTCTGTATTTGACAATTACAAGTACAGATCTTCAAATTATTATTTGCAATAATAATTAGAAGCTATCAATTTTAAGTTCTGTATTTGACAATTACAAGTTCAGATCTTCAAGTTATAATTTGAAATAATAATTAGAAGCTATTAATTTTAAGTTCTGTATTTGACAATTACAACTTCAGATCTTCAAGTTATAATTTGAAATAATAATTAGAAGCTATCAATTTTAAGTTCTGTATTTGACAATTACAAGTTCAGATCTTCAAGTTATAATTTGCAATAATAATTATAAGCTATCAATTTTAAGTTCTGTATTTGACAATTACAAGTTCAGATCTTCAAGTTATTATTTGCAATAATAATTAGAAGCTATTAATTTTAAGTTCTGTATTTGACAATTACAAGTTCAGATCTTCAAGTTATAATTTGAAGTAATAATTAGAAGCTATCAATTTTAAGTTCTGTATTTGACAATTACAAGTTCAGATCTTCAAGTTATAATTTGCAATAATAATTAGAAGCTATCAATTTTAAGTTCTGTATTTGACAATTACTAGTTCAGATCTTCAAGTTATAATTTGCAATAATAATTAGAAGCTATCAATTTTAAGTTCTGTATTTGACAATTACTAGTTCAGATCTTCAAGTTATAATTAGAAATAATAATTAGAATTTGACAAATCTAAGTTCTGTATTTGACTATTACAAGTTCAGATCTTCAAGTTATAATTTGAATTATAATTATAAGCTATCATTTTTAAGTTCTGTATTTGACAATTACAAGTACAGATCTTCAAGTTATAATTTGCACTAATAATTTGTATTTAACAATTCGAAGTTCTGTATTTGACTATTACAAGTTCAGATCTTCAAGTTATAATTTGAATTATAATTATAAGCTATCAATTTTAAGTTCTGTATTTGACAATTACAAGTTCAGATCTTCAAATTATAATTTGCAATAATAATTAGAAGCTATCAATTTTAAGTTCTGTATTTGACAATTACAAGTTCAGATCTTCAAGTTATTATTTGCAATAATAATTAGAAGATATCAATTTTAAGTTCTGTATTTGACAATTACAAGTTCAGATCTTCAAGTTATAATTTACAATAATAATTAGAAGCTATCAATTTTAAGTTCTGTATTTGACAATTACAAGTTCAGATGTTCAAGTTATAATTTGCAATAATAATTAGAAGCTATCAGTTTTAAGTTCTGTATTTGACAATTACAAGTTCAGATCTTCAAGTAATAATTTGCACTAATAATTTGTATTTAACAATTCGAAGTTCTGTATTTGACTATTAAAGTTCAGATCTGCAAGTTATAATTTGAATTATCATTATAAGCTATCAATTTTAAGTTCTGTATTTGACAATTACAAGTACAGATCTTCAAATTATTATTTGCAATAATAATTAGAAGCTATCAATTTTAAGTTCTGCATTTGACAATTACAAGTTCAGATCTTCAAGTTATTATTTGCAATAATAATTAGAAGCTATTAATTTTAAGTTCTGTATTTGACAATTACAAGTTCAGATCTTCAAGTTATAATTTGAAATAATAATTAGAAGCTATCAATTTTAAGTTCTGTATTTGACAATTACAAGTTCAGATCTGCAAGTTATAATTTGCAATAATAATTAGAAGCTATCAATTTTAAGTTCTGTATTTGACAATTACTAGTTCAGATCTTCAAGTTATAATTAGAAATAATAATTAGAATTTGACAAATCTAAGTTCTGTAATTCACTATTACAAGTTCAGATCTTCAAGTTATAATTTACAATAATAATTAGAAGCTTTCAATTTTAAGTTCTGTATTTGACAATTACAAGTTCAGATCTACAAGTTATAATTTGCACTAATAATTTGTATTTAACAAATAGAAGTTCTGTATTTGACAATTACAAGTTCAGATCTTCAAGTTATAATTTGAAATAATAATTAGAAGCTATCAATTTTAAGTTCTGTATTTGACAATTACTAGTTCAGATCTTCAAGTTATAATTTGAAATAATAATTTGAATTTAACAAATCTAAGTTCTGTAATTCACTATTACAAGTTCAGATCTTCAAGTTATAATTTACAATAATAATTAGAAGTTATCAATTTTAAGTTCTGCATTTGACAATTACAAGTTCAGATCTTCAAGTTATACTTTGCACTAATAATTTGTATTTAACAATTAGAAGTTCTGTATTTGTCTATTACAAGTTCAGATCTTCAAATTATAATTTGCACTAATAATTTGTATTTAACAATTAGAAGTTCTGTATTTGACAATTACCAGTTCAGATCCTCAAGTTATAATTTGCACTAATAATTTGTATTTAACAATTAGAAGTTCTGTATTTGACAATTACCAGTTCAGATCTTCAAGTTATAATTAGAAATAATAATTAGAAGCTATCAATTTTGAGTTCTGTATTTGACAATTACAAGTTCAGATCTTCAAGTTATAATTTGCAATAATAATTAGAAGCTATCAATTTTAAGTTCTGTATTTGACAATTACTAGTTCAGATCTTCAAGTTATAATTTGCACTAATAATTTTATTTAACAATTCGAAGTTCTGTATTTGACTATTACAAGTTCAGATCTTCAAGTTATAATTTGAATTATAATTATAAGCTATCAATTTTAAGTTCTGTATTTGACAATTACAAGTACAGATCTTCAAATTATTATTTGCAATAATAATTAGAAGCTATCAATTTTAAGTTCTGCATTTGACAATTACAAGTTCAGATCTACAAGTTATTATTTGCAATAATAATTAGAAGCTATTAATTTTAAGTTCTGTATTTGACAATTACAAGTTCAGATCTTCAAGTTATAATTTGAAATAATAATTAGAAGCTATCAATTTTAAGTTCTGTATTTGACAATTACAAGTTCAGATCTTCAAGTTATAATTTGCAATAATAATTAGAAGCTATCAATTTTAAGTTCTGTATTTGACAATTACTAGTTCAGATCTTCAAGTTATAATTTGAAATAATAATTTGAATTTAACAAATCTAAGTTCTGTAATTCACTATTACAAGTTCAGATCTTCAAGTTATAATTTACAATAATAATTAGAAGTTATCAATTTTAAGTTCTGCATTTTACAATTACAAGTTCAGATCTTCAAGTTATAATTTGCAATAATAATTAGAAGCTATCAATTTTAAGTTCTGTATTTTACAATTACTAGTTCAGATCTTCAAGTTATAATTTGAAATAATAATTTGAATTTAACAAATCTAAGTTCTGTAATTCACTATTACAAGTTCAGATCTTCAAGTTATAATTTACAATAATAATTAGAAGCTATCAATTTTAAATTCTGTATTTGACAATTACAAGTTCAGATCTTCAAGTTATAATTTGCACTAATAATTTGTATTTAACAATTAGAAGTTCTGTATGTGACAATTACAAGTTCAGATTTTCAAGTTATAATTTGCAATAATAATTAAAAGCTATTAATTTTAAGTTCTGTATTTGACAATTACAAGTTCAGATCTTCAAGTTATAATTTGAAATAATAATTAGAAGCTATCAATTTTATGTTCTGTATTTGACAATTACAAGTTCAGATCTTCAAGTTATAATTTGCAATAATAATTAGAAGCTATCAATTTTAAGTGCTGTATTTGACAATTACTAGTTCAGATCTTCAAGTTATAATTTGCACTAATAATTTGTATTTAAAAATTAGAAGTTCTGTATTTGACAATTACAAGTTCAGATCTTCAAGTTATAATTTTCACTAATAATTTGTATTTAACAATTAGAAGTTCTGTATTTGACAATTACAAGTTCAGATCTTCAAGTTATAATTTGAAATAATAATTAGAAGCTATCAATTTTAAGTTCTGCATTTGACAATTACAAGTTCAGATCTACAAGTTATTATTTGCAATAATAATTAGAAGCTATTAATTTTAAGTTCTGTATTTGACAATTACAAGTTCAGATCTTCAAGTTATAATTTGAAATAATAATTAGAAGCTATCAATATTAAGTTCTGTATTTGACAATTACAAGTTCAGATCTTCAAGTTATAATTTGCAATAATAATTAGAAGCTATCAATTTTAAGTTCTGTATTTGACAATTACTAGTTCAGATCTTCAAGTTATAATTAGAAATAATAATTTTAATTTGACAAATCTAAGTTCTGTAATTCACTATTACAAGTTCAGATCTTCAAGTTATAATTTACAATAATAATTTGAAGCTTTCAATTTTAAGTTCTGTATTTGACAATTACAAGTTCAGATCTACAAGTTATAATTTGCACTAATAATTTGTATTTAACAATTAGAAGTTCTGTATTTGACAATTACAAGTTCAGATCTTCAAGTTATAATTTGAAATAATAATTAGAAGCTATCAATTTTAAGTTCTGTATTTGACAATTACTAGTTCAGATCTTCAAGTAATAATTTGCACTAATAATTTGTATTTAACAATTCGAAGTTCTGTATTTGACTATTACAAGTTCAGATCTTCAAGTTATAATTTGAATTATAGTTTTAAGCTATCAATTTTAAGTTCTGTATTTGACAATTACAAGTACAGATCTTCAAATTATTATTTGCAATAATAATTAGAAGCTATCAATTTTAAGTTCTGTATTTGACAATTACAAGTTCAGATCTTCAAGTTATAATTTGAAATAATAATTAGAAGCTATTAATTTTAAGTTCTGTATTTGACAATTACAACTTCAGATCTTCAAGTTATAATTTGAAATAATAATTAGAAGCTATCAATTTTAAGTTCTGTATTTGACAATTACAAGTTCAGATCTTCAAGTTATAATTTGCAATAATAATTATAAGCTATCAATTTTAAGTTCTGTATTTGACAATTACAAGTTCAGATCTTCAAGTTATTATTTGCAATAATAATTAGAAGCTATTAATTTTAAGTTCTGTATTTGACAATTACAAGTTCAGATCTTCAAGTTATAATTTGAAGTAATAATTAGAAGCTATCAATTTTAAGTTCTGTATTTGACAATTACAAGTTCAGATCTTCAAGTTATAATTTGCAATAATAATTAGAAGCTATCAATTTTAAGTTCTGTATTTGACAATTACTAGTTCAGATCTTCAAGTTATAATTTGCAATAATAATTAGAAGCTATCAATTTTAAGTTCTGTATTTGACAATTACTAGTTCAGATCTTCAAGTTATAATTAGAAATAATAATTAGAATTTGACAAATCTAAGTTCTGTATTTGACTATTACAAGTTCAGATCTTCAAGTTATAATTTGAATTATAATTATAAGCTATCATTTTTAAGTTCTGTATTTGACAATTACAAGTACAGATCTTCAAGTTATAATTTGCACTAATAATTTGTATTTAACAATTCGAAGTTCTGTATTTGACTATTACAAGTTCAGATCTTCAAGTTATAATTTGAATTATAATTATAAGCTATCAATTTTAAGTTCTGTATTTGACAATTACAAGTTCAGATCTTCAAATTATAATTTGCAATAATAATTAGAAGCTATCAATTTTAAGTTCTGTATTTGACAATTACAAGTTCAGATCTTCAAGTTATTATTTGCAATAATAATTAGAAGATATCAATTTTAAGTTCTGTATTTGACAATTACAAGTTCAGATCTTCAAGTTATAATTTACAATAATAATTAGAAGCTATCAATTTTAAGTTCTGTATTTGACAATTACAAGTTCAGATGTTCAAGTTATAATTTGCAATAATAATTAGAAGCTATCAGTTTTAAGTTCTGTATTTGACAATTACTAGTTCAGATCTTCAAGTTATAATTTGAAATAATAATTTGAATTTAACAAATCTAAGTTCTGTAATTCACTATTACAAGTTCAGATCTTCAAGTTATAATTTACAATAATAATTAGAAGCTATCAATTTTAAGTTCTGTATTTGACAATTACAAGTTCAGATCTTCAAATTATAATTTGCACTAATAATTTGTATTTAACAATTAGATGTTCTGTATTTGACAATTACAAGTTCAGATCTTCAAGTTATAATTTGCAATAATAATTAGAAGCTATTAATTTTAAGTTCTGTATTTGACAATTACAAGTTCAGATCTTCAAGTTATAATTTGAAATAATAATTAGAAGCAATCAATTTTATGTTCTGTATTTGACAATTACAAGTTCAGATCTTCAAGTTATAATTTGCAATAATAATTAGAAGCTATCAATTTTAAGTGCTGTATTTGACAATTACTAGTTCAGATCTTCAAGTTATAGTTAGCACTAATAATTTGTATTTAACAATTAGAAGTTCTGTATTTGACAATTACAAGTTCAGATCTTCAAGTTATAATTTTCAATAATAATTTGTATTTAACAATTAGAAGTTCTCTATTTGACTATTACAAGTTCAGATCTTCAAATTATTATGTGCAATCTTAGTTTGAATTTAACCATTAGAAGTTCTGTATTTACCTATTACAGGTTCAGATCTTCAAGTAATAATTTGCACTAATAATTTGTATTTAACAATTCGAAGTTCTGTATTTGACTATTACAAGTTCAGATCTTCAAGTTATAATTTGAATTATAATTATAAGCTATCAATTTTAAGTTCTGTATTTGACAATTACAAGTACAGATCTTCAAATTATTATTTGCAATAATAATTAGAAGCTATCAATTTTAAGTTCTGCATTTGACAATTACAAGTTCAGATCTTCAAGTTATTATTTGCAATAATAATTAGAAGCTATTAATTTTAAGTTCTGTATTTGACAATTACAAGTTCAGATCTTCAAGTTATAATTTGAAATAATAAATAGAAGCTATCAATTTTAAGTTCTGTATTTGACAATTACAAGTTCAGATCTTCAAGTTATAATTTGCAATAATAATTAGAAGCTATCAATTTTAAGTTCTGTATTTGACAATTACTAGTTCAGTTCTTCAAGTTATAATTAGAAATAATAATTAGAATTTGACAAATCTAAGTTCTGTAATTCACTATTACAAGTACAGATCTTCAAGTTATAATTTACAATAATAATTAGAAGCTTTCAATTTTAAGTTCTGTATTTGACAATTACAAGTTCAGATCTACAAGTTATAATTTGCACTAATAATTTGTATTTAACAATTAGAAGTTCTGTATTTGACAATTACAAGTTCAGATCTTCAAGTTATAATTTGAAATAATAATTAGAAGCTATCAATTTTAAGTTCTGTATTTGACAATTACTAGTTCAGATCTTCAAGTTATAATTTGAAATAATAATTTGAATTTAACAAATCTAAGTTCTGTAATTCACTATTACAAGTTCAGATCTTCAAGTTATAATTTACAATAATAATTAGAAGTTATCAATTTTAAGTTCTGCATTTTACAATTACAAGTTCAGATCTTCAAGTTATAATTTGCAATAATAATTAGAAGCTATCAATTTTAAGTTCTGTATTTTACAATTACTAGTTCAGATCTTCAAGTTATAATTTGAAATAATAATTTGAATTTAACAAATCTAAGTTCTGTAATTCACTATTACAAGTTCAGATCTTCAAGTTATAATTTACAATAATAATTAGAAGCTATCAATCTTAAATTCTGTATTTGACAATTACAAGTTCAGATCTTCAAGTTATAATTTGCACTAATAATTTGTATTTAACAATTAGAAGTTCTGTATGTGACAATTACAAGTTCAGATCTTCAAGTTATAATTTGCAATAATAATTAAAAGCTATTAATTTTAAGTTCTGTATTTGACAATTACAAGTTCAGATCTTCAAGTTATAATTTGAAATAATAATTAGAAGCTATCAATTTTATGTTCTGTATTTGACAATTACAAGTTCAGATCTTCAAGTTATAATTTGCAATAATAATTAGAAGCTATCAATTTTAAGTGCTGTATTTGACAATTACTAGTTCAGATCTTCAAGTTATAATTTGCACTAATAATTAGTATTTAAAAATTAGAAGTTCTGTATTTGACAATTACAAGTTCAGATCTTCAAGTTATAATTTTCACTAATAATTTGTATTTAACAATTAGAAGTTCTGTATTTGACTATTACAAGTTCAGATCTTCAAATTATTATGTGCAATCTTATTTTGAATTTAACCATTCGAAGTTCTGTATTTACCTATTACAGGTTCAGATCTTCAAGTAATAATTTGCACTAATAATTTGTATTTAACAATTCGAAGTTCTGTATTTGACTATTACAAGTTCAGATCTTCAAGTTATAATTTGAATTATCATTATAAGCTATCAATTTTAAGTTCTGTATTTGACAATTACAAGTACAGATCTTCAAATTATTATTTGCAATAATAATTAGAAGCTATCAATTTTAAGTTCTGCATTTGACAATTACAAGTTCAGATCTTCAAGTTATTATTTGCAATAATAATTAGAAGCTATTAATTTTAAGTTCTGTATTTGACAATTACAAGTTCAGATCTTCAAGTTATAATTTGAAATAATAATTAGAAGCTATCAATTTTAAGTTCTGTATTTGACAATTACAAGTTCAGATCTGCAAGTTATAATTTGCAATAATAATTAGAAGCTATAAATTTTAAGTTCTGTATTTGAAAATTACTAGTTCAGATCTTCAAGTTATAATTAGAAATAATAATTAGAATTTGACAAATCTAAGTTCTGTAATTCACTATTACAAGTTCAGATCTTCAAGTTATAATTTACAATAATAATTAGAAGCTTTCAATTTTAATTTCTGTATTTGACAATTACAAGTTCAGATCTACAAGTTATAATTTGCACTAATAATTTGTATTTAACAATTAGAAGTTCTGTATTTGACAATTACAAGTTCAGATCTGCAAGTTATAATTTGCAATAATAATTAGAAGCTATCAATTTTAAGTTCTGTATTTGACAATTACTAGTTCAGATCTTCAAGTTATAATTTGAAATAATAATTTGTATTTAACAAATCTAAGTTCTGTAATTCACTATTACAAGTTCAGATCTTCAAGTTATAATTTACAATAATAATTAGAAGTTATCAATTTTAAGTTCTGCATTTGACAATTACAAGTTCAGATCTTCAAGTTATAATTTGCACTAATAATTTGTATTTAACAATTAGATGTTCTGTATTTGTCTATTACAAGTTCAGATCTTCAAATTATAATTTGCACTAATAATTTGTATTTAACAATTAGAAGTTCTGTATTTGACAATTACCAGTTCAGATCCTCAAGTTATAATTTGCACTAATAATTTGTATTTAACAATTCGAAGTTCTGTATTTGACTATTACAAGTTCAGATCTTCAAGTTATAATTTGAATTATAATTATAAGCTATCAATTTTAAGTTCTGTATTTGACAATTACAAGTACAGATCTTCTAATTATTATTTGCAATGATAATTAGAAGCTATCAATTTTAAGTTCTGCATTTGACAATTACAAGTTCAGATCTTCAAGTTATTATTTGCAATAATAATTAGAAGCTATTAATTTTAAGTTCTGTATTTGACAATTACAAGTTCAGATCTTCAAGTTATAATTTGAAATAATAATTAGAAGCTATCAATTTTAAGTTCTGTATTTGACAATTACAAGTTCAGATCTTCAAGTTATAATTTGCAATAATAATTAGAAGCTATCAATTTTAAGTTCTGTATTTGACAATTACTAGTTCAGATCTTCAAGTTATAATTAGAAATAATAATTAGAATTTGACAAATCTAAGTTCTGTAATTCACTATTACAAGTACAGATCTTCAAGTTATAATTTACAATAATAATTAGAAGCTTTCAATTTTAAGTTCTGTATTTGACAATTACAAGTTGAGATCTACAAGTTATAATTTGCACTAATAATTTGTATTTAACAATTAGAAGTTCTGTATTTGACAATTACAAGTTCAGATCTTCAAGTTATAATTTGAAATAATAATTAGTAGCTATCAATTTTAAGTTCTGTATTTGACAATTACTAGTTCAGATCTTCAAGTTATAATTTGAAATAATAATTTGAATTTAACAAATCTAAGTTCTGTAATTCACTATTACAAGTTCAGATCTTCAAGTTATAATTTACAATAATAATTAGAAGTTATCAATTTTAAGTTCTGCATTTGACAATTACAAGTTCAGATCTTCAAGTTATAATTTGCAATAATAATTAGAAGCTATCAATTTTAAGTTCTGTATTTTACAATTACTAGTTCAGATCTTCAAGTTATAATTTGAAATAATAATTTGAATTTAACAAATCTAAGTTCTGTATTTCACTATTACAAGATCAGATCTTCAAGTTATAATTTACAATATTAATTAGAAGCTATCAATTTTAAGTTCTGTATTTGACAATTACAAGTTCAGATCTTCAAGTTATAATTTGCACTAATAATTTGTATTTAACAATTAGAAGTTCTGTATGTGACAATTACAAGTTCAGATCTTCAAGTTATAATTTGCAATAATAATAAGAAGCTATTAATTTTAAGTTCTGTATTTGACAATTACAAGTTCAGATCTTCAAGTTATAATTTGAAATAATAATTAGAAGCTATCAATTTTATGTTCTGTATTTAACAATTACAAGTTCAGATCTTCAAGTTATAATTTGCAATAATAAATAGAAGCTATCAATTTTAAGTGCTGTATTTGACAATTACTAGTTCAGATCTTCAAGTTATAATTTGCACTAATAATTTGTATTTAAAAATTAGAAGTTCTGTATTTGACAATTACAAGTTCAGATCTTCAAGTTATAATTTTCACTAATAATTTGTATTTAACAATTAGAAGTTCTGTATTTGACTATTACAAGTTCAGATCTTCAAATTATTATGTGCAATCTAATTTTGAATTTAACCATTCGAAGTTCTGTATTTACCTATTACAGGTTCAGATCTTCAAGTAATAATTTGCACTAATAATTTGTATTTAACAATTCGAAGTTCTGTATTTGACTATTACAAGTTCAGATCTTCAAGTTATAATTTGAATTATCATTATAAGCTATCAATTTTAAGTTCTGTATTTGACAATTACAAGTACAGATCTTCAAATTATTATTTGCAATAATAATTAGAAGCTATCAATTTTAAGTTCTGCATTTGACAATTACAAGTTCAGATCTTCAAGTTATTATTTGCAATAATAATTAGAAGCTATTAATTTTAAGTTCTGTATTTGACAATTACAAGTTCAGATCTTCAAGTTATAATTTGAAATAATAATTAGAAGCTATCAATTTTAAGTTCTGTATTTGACAATTACAAGTTCAGATCTGCAAGTTATAATTTGCAATAATAATTAGAAGCTATCAATTTTAAGTTCTGTATTTGACAATTACTAGTTCAGATCTTCAAGTTATAATTAGAAATAATAATTAGAATTTGACAAATCTAAGTTCTGTAATTCACTATTACAAGTTCAGATCTTCAAGTTATAATTTACAATAATAATTAGAAGCTTTCAATTTTAAGTTCTGTATTTGACAATTACAAGTTCAGATCTACAAGTTATAATTTGCACTAATAATTTGTATTTAACAAATAGAAGTTCTGTATTTGACAATTACAAGTTCAGATCTTCAAGTTATAATTTGAAATAATAATTAGAAGCTATCAATTTTAAGTTCTGTATTTGACAATTACTAGTTCAGATCTTCAAGTTATAATTTGAAATAATAATTTGAATTTAACAAATCTAAGTTCTGTAATTCACTATTACAAGTTCAGATCTTCAAGTTATAATTTACAATAATAATTAGAAGTTATCAATTTTAAGTTCTGCATTTGACAATTACAAGTTCAGATCTACAAGTTATAATTTGCACTAATAATTTGTATTTAACAATTAGAAGTTCTGTATTTGACAATTACAAGTTCAGATCTTCAAGTTATAATTTGAAATAATAATTTGAATTTAACAAATCTAAGTTCTGTAATTCACTATTACAAGTTCAGATCTTCAAGTTATAATTTACAATAATAATTAGAAGCTATCAATCTTAAATTCTGTATTTGACAATTACAAGTTCAGATCTTCAAGTTATAATTTGCACTAATAATTTGTATTTAACAATTAGAAGTTCTGTATGTGACAATTACAAGTTCAGATCTTCAAGTTATAATTTGCAATAATAATTAAAAGCTATTAATTTTAAGTTCTGTATTTGACAATTACAAGTTCAGATCTTCAAGTTATAATTTGAAATAATAATTAGAAGCTATCAATTTTATGTTCTGTATTTGACAATTACAAGTTCAGATCTTCAAGTTATAATTTGCAATAATAATTAGAAGCTATCAATTTTAAGTGCTGTATTTGACAATTACTAGTTCAGATCTTCAAGTTATAATTTGCACTAATAATTAGTATTTAAAAATTAGAAGTTCTGTATTTGACAATTACAAGTTCAGATCTTCAAGTTATAATTTTCACTAATAATTTGTATTTAACAATTAGAAGTTCTGTATTTGACTATTACAAGTTCAGATCTTCAAATTATTATGTGCAATCTTATTTTGAATTTAACCATTCGAAGTTCTGTATTTACCTATTACAGGTTCAGATCTTCAAGTAATAATTTGCACTAATAATTTGTATTTAACAATTCGAAGTTCTGTATTTGACTATTACAAGTTCAGATCTTCAAGTTATAATTTGAATTATCATTATAAGCTATCAATTTTAAGTTCTGTATTTGACAATTACAAGTACAGATCTTCAAATTATTATTTGCAATAATAATTAGAAGCTATCAATTTTAAGTTCTGCATTTGACAATTACAAGTTCAGATCTTCAAGTTATTATTTGCAATAATAATTAGAAGCTATTAATTTTAAGTTCTGTATTTGACAATTACAAGTTCAGATCTTCAAGTTATAATTTGAAATAATAATTAGAAGCTATCAATTTTAAGTTCTGTATTTGACAATTACAAGTTCAGATCTGCAAGTTATAATTTGCAATAATAATTAGAAGCTATAAATTTTAAGTTCTGTATTTGAAAATTACTAGTTCAGATCTTCAAGTTATAATTAGAAATAATAATTAGAATTTGACAAATCTAAGTTCTGTAATTCACTATTACAAGTTCAGATCTTCAAGTTATAATTTGAATTATCATTATAAGCTATCAATTTTAAGTTCTGTATTTGACAATTACAAGTACAGATCTTCAAATTATTATTTGCAATAATAATTAGAAGCTATCAATTTTAAGTTCTGCATTTGACAATTACAAGTTCAGATCTTCAAGTTATTATTTGCAATAATAATTAGAAGCTATTAATTTTAAGTTCTGTATTTGACAATTACAAGTTCAGATCTTCAAGTTATAATTTGAAATAATAATTAGAAGCTATCAATTTTAAGTTCTGTATTTGACAATTACAAGTTCAGATCTGCAAGTTATAATTTGCAATAATAATTAGAAGCTATCAATTTTAAGTTCTGTATTTGACAATTACTAGTTCAGATCTTCAAGTTATAATTAGAAATAATAATTAGAATTTGACAAATCTAAGTTCTGTAATTCACTATTACAAGTTCAGATCTTCAAGTTATAATTTGAATTATCATTATAAGCTATCAATTTTAAGTTCTGTATTTGACAATTACAAGTACAGATCTTCAAATTATTATTTGCAATAATAATTAGAAGCTATCAATTTTAAGTTCTGCATTTGACAATTACAAGTTCAGATCTTCAAGTTATTATTTGCAATAATAATTAGAAGCTATTAATTTTAAGTTCTGTATTTGACAATTACAAGTTCAGATCTTCAAGTTATAATTTGAAATAATAATTAGAAGCTATCAATTTTAAGTTCTGTATTTGACAATTACAAGTTCAGATCTGCAAGTTATAATTTGCAATAATAATTAGAAGCTATCAATTTTAAGTTCTGTATTTGACAATTACTAGTTCAGATCTTCAAGTTATAATTAGAAATAATAATTAGAATTTGACAAATCTAAGTTCTGTAATTCACTATTACAAGTTCAGATCTTCAAGTTATAATTTACAATAATAATTAGAAGCTTTCAATTTTAAGTTCTGTATTTGACAATTACAAGTTCAGATCTACAAGTTATAATTTGCACTAATAATTTGTATTTAACAAATAGAAGTTCTGTATTTGACAATTACAAGTTCAGATCTTCAAGTTATAATTTGAAATAATAATTAGAAGCTATCAATTTTAAGTTCTGTATTTGACAATTACTAGTTCAGATCTTCAAGTTATAATTTGAAATAATAATTTGAATTTAACAAATCTAAGTTCTGTAATTCACTATTACAAGTTCAGATCTTCAAGTTATAATTTACAATAATAATTAGAAGTTATCAATTTTAAGTTCTGCATTTGACAATTACAAGTTCAGATCTACAAGTTATAATTTGCACTAATAATTTGTATTTAACAATTAGAAGTTCTGTATTTGACAATTACAAGTTCAGATCTTCAAGTTATAATTTGAAATAATAATTTGAATTTAACAAATCTAAGTTCTGTAATTCACTATTACAAGTTCAGATCTTCAAGTTATAATTTACAATAATAATTAGAAGCTATCAATCTTAAATTCTGTATTTGACAATTACAAGTTCAGATCTTCAAGTTATAATTTGCACTAATAATTTGTATTTAACAATTAGAAGTTCTGTATGTGACAATTACAAGTTCAGATCTTCAAGTTATAATTTGCAATAATAATTAAAAGCTATTAATTTTAAGTTCTGTATTTGACAATTACAAGTTCAGATCTTCAAGTTATAATTTGAAATAATAATTAGAAGCTATCAATTTTATGTTCTGTATTTGACAATTACAAGTTCAGATCTTCAAGTTATAATTTGCAATAATAATTAGAAGCTATCAATTTTAAGTGCTGTATTTGACAATTACTAGTTCAGATCTTCAAGTTATAATTTGCACTAATAATTAGTATTTAAAAATTAGAAGTTCTGTATTTGACAATTACAAGTTCAGATCTTCAAGTTATAATTTTCACTAATAATTTGTATTTAACAATTAGAAGTTCTGTATTTGACTATTACAAGTTCAGATCTTCAAATTATTATGTGCAATCTTATTTTGAATTTAACCATTCGAAGTTCTGTATTTACCTATTACAGGTTCAGATCTTCAAGTAATAATTTGCACTAATAATTTGTATTTAACAATTCGAAGTTCTGTATTTGACTATTACAAGTTCAGATCTTCAAGTTATAATTTGAATTATCATTATAAGCTATCAATTTTAAGTTCTGTATTTGACAATTACAAGTACAGATCTTCAAATTATTATTTGCAATAATAATTAGAAGCTATCAATTTTAAGTTCTGCATTTGACAATTACAAGTTCAGATCTTCAAGTTATTATTTGCAATAATAATTAGAAGCTATTAATTTTAAGTTCTGTATTTGACAATTACAAGTTCAGATCTTCAAGTTATAATTTGAAATAATAATTAGAAGCTATCAATTTTAAGTTCTGTATTTGACAATTACAAGTTCAGATCTGCAAGTTATAATTTGCAATAATAATTAGAAGCTATAAATTTTAAGTTCTGTATTTGAAAATTACTAGTTCAGATCTTCAAGTTATAATTAGAAATAATAATTAGAATTTGACAAATCTAAGTTCTGTAATTCACTATTACAAGTTCAGATCTTCAAGTTATAATTTGAATTATCATTATAAGCTATCAATTTTAAGTTCTGTATTTGACAATTACAAGTACAGATCTTCAAATTATTATTTGCAATAATAATTAGAAGCTATCAATTTTAAGTTCTGCATTTGACAATTACAAGTTCAGATCTTCAAGTTATTATTTGCAATAATAATTAGAAGCTATTAATTTTAAGTTCTGTATTTGACAATTACAAGTTCAGATCTTCAAGTTATAATTTGAAATAATAATTAGAAGCTATCAATTTTAAGTTCTGTATTTGACAATTACAAGTTCAGATCTGCAAGTTATAATTTGCAATAATAATTAGAAGCTATCAATTTTAAGTTCTGTATTTGACAATTACTAGTTCAGATCTTCAAGTTATAATTAGAAATAATAATTAGAATTTGACAAATCTAAGTTCTGTAATTCACTATTACAAGTTCAGATCTTCAAGTTATAATTTACAATAATATTTAGAAGCTTTCAATTTTAAGTTCTGTATTTGACAATTACAAGTTCAGATCTACAAGTTATAATTTGCACTAATAATTTGTATTTAACAAATAGAAGTTCTGTATTTGACAATTACAAGTTCAGATCTTCAAGTTATAATTTGAAATAATAATTAGAAGCTATCAATTTTAAGTTCTGTATTTGACAATTACTAGTTCAGATCTTCAAGTTATAATTTGAAATAATAATTTGAATTTAACAAATCTAAGTTCTGTAATTCACTATTACAAGTTC
Organism: Cantharis lateralis; assembly: GCA_963170105.1. Lineage (NCBI taxonomy): Eukaryota > Metazoa > Arthropoda > Insecta > Coleoptera > Cantharidae > Cantharis > Cantharis lateralis. The sequence goes on along the minus strand of OY720625.1, from coordinate 31,281,966 downwards.
AGATCTTCAAGTTATAATTTACAATAATAATTAGAAGTTATCAATTTTAAGTTCTGCATTTGACAATTACAAGTTCAGATCTTCAAGTTATAATTTGCACTAATAATTTGTATTTAACAATTAGAAGTTCTGTATGTGACAATTACAAGTTCAGATCTTCAAGTTATAATTTGCAATAATAATTAAAAGCTATTAATTTTAAGTTCTGTATTTGACAATTACAAGTTCAGATCTTCAAGTTATAATTTGAAATAATAATTAGAAGCTATCAATTTTATGTTCTGTATTTGACAATTACAAGTTCAGATCTTCAAGTTATAATTTGCAATAATAATTAGAAGCTATCAATTTTAAGTGCTGTATTTGACAATTACTAGTTCAGATCTTCAAGTTATAATTTGCACTAATAATTAGTATTTAAAAATTAGAAGTTCTGTATTTGACAATTACAAGTTCAGATCTTCAAGTTATAATTTTCACTAATAATTTGTATTTAACAATTAGAAGTTCTGTATTTGACTATTACAAGTTCAGATCTTCAAATTATTATGTGCAATCTTATTTTGAATTTAACCATTCGAAGTTCTGTATTTACCTATTACAGGTTCAGATCTTCAAGTAATAATTTGCACTAATAATTTGTATTTAACAATTCGAAGTTCTGTATTTGACTATTACAAGTTCAGATCTTCAAGTTATAATTTGAATTATCATTATAAGCTATCAATTTTAAGTTCTGTATTTGACAATTACAAGTACAGATCTTCAAATTATTATTTGCAATAATAATTAGAAGCTATCAATTTTAAGTTCTGCATTTGACAATTACAAGTTCAGATCTTCAAGTTATTATTTGCAATAATAATTAGAAGCTATTAATTTTAAGTTCTGTATTTGACAATTACAAGTTCAGATCTTCAAGTTATAATTTGAAATAATAATTAGAAGCTATCAATTTTAAGTTCTGTATTTGACAATTACAAGTTCAGATCTGCAAGTTATAATTTGCAATAATAATTAGAAGCTATAAATTTTAAGTTCTGTATTTGAAAATTACTAGTTCAGATCTTCAAGTTATAATTAGAAATAATAATTAGAATTTGACAAATCTAAGTTCTGTAATTCACTATTACAAGTTCAGATCTTCAAGTTATAATTTACAATAATAATTAGAAGCTTTCAATTTTAATTTCTGTATTTGACAATTACAAGTTCAGATCTACAAGTTATAATTTGCACTAATAATTTGTATTTAACAATTAGAAGTTCTGTATTTGACAATTACAAGTTCAGATCTTCAAGTTATAATTTGAAATAATAATTTGAATTTAACAAATCTAAGTTCTGTAATTCACTATTACAAGTTCAGATCATCAAGTTATAATTTACAATAATAATTAGAAGCTATCAATCTTAAATTCTGTATTTGACAATTACAAGTTCAGATCTTCAAGTTATAATTTGCACTAATAATTTGTATTTAACAATTAGAAGTTCTGTATGTGACAATTACAAGTTCAGATCTTCAAGTTATAATTTGCAATAATAATTAAAAGCTATTAATTTTAAGTTCTGTATTTGACAATTACAAGTTCAGATCTTCAAGTTATAATTTGAAATAATAATTAGAAGCTATCAATTTTACGTTCTGTATTTGACAATTACAAGTTCAGATCTTCAAGTTATAATTTGCAATAATAATTAGAAGCTATCAATTTTAAGTGCTGTATTTGACAATTACTAGTTCAGATCTTCAAGTTATAATTTGCACTAATAATTAGTATTTAAAAATTAGAAGTTCTGTATTTGACAATTACAAGTTCAGATCTTCAAGTTATAATTTTCACTAATAATTTGTATTTAACAATTAGAAGTTCTGTATTTGACTATTACAAGTTCAGATCTTCAAATTATTATGTGCAATCTTATTTTGAATTTAACCATTCGAAGTTCTGTATTTACCTATTACAGGTTCAGATCTTCAAGTAATAATTTGCACTAATAATTTGTATTTAACAATTCGAAGTTCTGTATTTGACTATTACAAGTTCAGATCTTCAAGTTATAATTTGAATTATCATTATAAGCTATCAATTTTAAGTTCTGTATTTGACAATTACAAGTACAGATCTTCAAATTATTATTTGCAATAATAATTAGAAGCTATCAATTTTAAGTTCTGCATTTGACAATTACAAGTTCAGATCTTCAAGTTATTATTTGCAATAATAATTAGAAGCTATTAATTTTAAGTTCTGTATTTGACAATTACAAGTTCAGATCTTCAAGTTATAATTTGAAATAATAATTAGAAGCTATCAATTTTAAGTTCTGTATTTGACAATTACAAGTTCAGATCTGCAAGTTATAATTTGCAATAATAATTAGAAGCTATAAATTTTAAGTTCTGTATTTGACAATTACAAGTTCAGATCTTCAAATTATAATTTGCAATAATAATTAGAAGCTATCAATTTTAAGTTCTGTATTTGACAATTACAAGTTCAGATCTTCAAGTTATAATTTACAATAATAATTAGAAGCTATCAATTTTAAGTTCTGTATTTGACAATTACAAGTTCAGATGTTCAAGTTATAATTTGCAATAATAATTAGAAGCTATCAGTTTTAAGTTCTGTATTTGACAATTACAAGTTCAGATCTTCAAGTAATAATTTGCACTAATAATTTGTATTTAACAATTCGAAGTTCTGTATTTGACTATTAAAGTTCAGATCTGCAAGTTATAATTTGAATTATCATTATAAGCTATCAATTTTAAGTTCTGTATTTGACAATTACAAGTACAGATCTTCAAATTATTATTTGCAATAATAATTAGAAGCTATCAATTTTAAGTTCTGCATTTGACAATTACAAGTTCAGATCTTCAAGTTATTATTTGCAATAATAATTAGAAGCTATTAATTTTAAGTTCTGTATTTGACAATTACAAGTTCAGATCTTCAAGTTATAATTTGAAATAATAATTAGAAGCTATCAATTTTAAGTTCTGTATTTGACAATTACAAGTTCAGATCTGCAAGTTATAATTTGCAATAATAATTAGAAGCTATCAATTTTAAGTTCTGTATTTGACAATTACTAGTTCAGATCTTCAAGTTATAATTAGAAATAATAATTAGAATTTGACAAATCTAAGTTCTGTAATTCACTATTACAAGTTCAGATCTTCAAGTTATAATTTACAATAATAATTAGAAGCTTTCAATTTTAAGTTCTGTATTTGACAATTACAAGTTCAGATCTACAAGTTATAATTTGCACTAATAATTTGTATTTAACAAATAGAAGTTCTGTATTTGACAATTACAAGTTCAGATCTTCAAGTTATAATTTGAAATAATAATTAGAAGCTATCAATTTTAAGTTCTGTATTTGACAATTACTAGTTCAGATCTTCAAGTTATAATTTGAAATAATAATTTGAATTTAACAAATCTAAGTTCTGTAATTCACTATTACAAGTTCAGATCTTCAAGTTATAATTTACAATAATAATTAGAAGTTATCAATTTTAAGTTCTGCATTTGACAATTACAAGTTCAGATCTTCAAGTTATACTTTGCACTAATAATTTGTATTTAACAATTAGAAGTTCTGTATTTGTCTATTACAAGTTCAGATCTTCAAATTATAATTTGCACTAATAATTTGTATTTAACAATTAGAAGTTCTGTATTTGACAATTACCAGTTCAGATCCTCAAGTTATAATTTGCACTAATAATTTGTATTTAACAATTAGAAGTTCTGTATTTGACAATTACCAGTTCAGATCTTCAAGTTATAATTAGAAATAATAATTAGAAGCTATCAATTTTGAGTTCTGTATTTGACAATTACAAGTTCAGATCTTCAAGTTATAATTTGCAATAATAATTAGAAGCTATCAATTTTAAGTTCTGTATTTGACAATTACTAGTTCAGATCTTCAAGTTATAATTTGCACTAATAATTTTATTTAACAATTCGAAGTTCTGTATTTGACTATTACAAGTTCAGATCTTCAAGTTATAATTTGAATTATAATTATAAGCTATCAATTTTAAGTTCTGTATTTGACAATTACAAGTACAGATCTTCAAATTATTATTTGCAATAATAATTAGAAGCTATCAATTTTAAGTTCTGCATTTGACAATTACAAGTTCAGATCTACAAGTTATTATTTGCAATAATAATTAGAAGCTATTAATTTTAAGTTCTGTATTTGACAATTACAAGTTCAGATCTTCAAGTTATAATTTGAAATAATAATTAGAAGCTATCAATTTTAAGTTCTGTATTTGACAATTACAAGTTCAGATCTTCAAGTTATAATTTGCAATAATAATTAGAAGCTATCAATTTTAAGTTCTGTATTTGACAATTACTAGTTCAGATCTTCAAGTTATAATTTGAAATAATAATTTGAATTTAACAAATCTAAGTTCTGTAATTCACTATTACAAGTTCAGATCTTCAAGTTATAATTTACAATAATAATTAGAAGTTATCAATTTTAAGTTCTGCATTTTACAATTACAAGTTCAGATCTTCAAGTTATAATTTGCAATAATAATTAGAAGCTATCAATTTTAAGTTCTGTATTTTACAATTACTAGTTCAGATCTTCAAGTTATAATTTGAAATAATAATTTGAATTTAACAAATCTAAGTTCTGTAATTCACTATTACAAGTTCAGATCTTCAAGTTATAATTTACAATAATAATTAGAAGCTATCAATTTTAAATTCTGTATTTGACAATTACAAGTTCAGATCTTCAAGTTATAATTTGCACTAATAATTTGTATTTAACAATTAGAAGTTCTGTATGTGACAATTACAAGTTCAGATTTTCAAGTTATAATTTGCAATAATAATTAAAAGCTATTAATTTTAAGTTCTGTATTTGACAATTACAAGTTCAGATCTTCAAGTTATAATTTGAAATAATAATTAGAAGCTATCAATTTTATGTTCTGTATTTGACAATTACAAGTTCAGATCTTCAAGTTATAATTTGCAATAATAATTAGAAGCTATCAATTTTAAGTGCTGTATTTGACAATTACTAGTTCAGATCTTCAAGTTATAATTTGCACTAATAATTTGTATTTAAAAATTAGAAGTTCTGTATTTGACAATTACAAGTTCAGATCTTCAAGTTATAATTTTCACTAATAATTTGTATTTAACAATTAGAAGTTCTGTATTTGACAATTACAAGTTCAGATCTTCAAGTTATAATTTGAAATAATAATTAGAAGCTATCAATTTTAAGTTCTGCATTTGACAATTACAAGTTCAGATCTACAAGTTATTATTTGCAATAATAATTAGAAGCTATTAATTTTAAGTTCTGTATTTGACAATTACAAGTTCAGATCTTCAAGTTATAATTTGAAATAATAATTAGAAGCTATCAATTTTAAGTTCTGTATTTGACAATTACAAGTTCAGATCTTCAAGTTATAATTTGCAATAATAATTAGAAGCTATCAATTTTAAGTTCTGTATTTGACAATTACTAGTTCAGATCTTCAAGTTATAATTAGAAATAATAATTTTAATTTGACAAATCTAAGTTCTGTAATTCACTATTACAAGTTCAGATCTTCAAGTTATAATTTACAATAATAATTTGAAGCTTTCAATTTTAAGTTCTGTATTTGACAATTACAAGTTCAGATCTACAAGTTATAATTTGCACTAATAATTTGTATTTAACAATTAGAAGTTCTGTATTTGACAATTACAAGTTCAGATCTTCAAGTTATAATTTGAAATAATAATTAGAAGCTATCAATTTTAAGTTCTGTATTTGACAATTACTAGTTCAGATCTTCAAGTAATAATTTGCACTAATAATTTGTATTTAACAATTCGAAGTTCTGTATTTGACTATTACAAGTTCAGATCTTCAAGTTATAATTTGAATTATAGTTTTAAGCTATCAATTTTAAGTTCTGTATTTGACAATTACAAGTACAGATCTTCAAATTATTATTTGCAATAATAATTAGAAGCTATCAATTTTAAGTTCTGTATTTGACAATTACAAGTTCAGATCTTCAAGTTATAATTTGAAATAATAATTAGAAGCTATTAATTTTAAGTTCTGTATTTGACAATTACAACTTCAGATCTTCAAGTTATAATTTGAAATAATAATTAGAAGCTATCAATTTTAAGTTCTGTATTTGACAATTACAAGTTCAGATCTTCAAGTTATAATTTGCAATAATAATTATAAGCTATCAATTTTAAGTTCTGTATTTGACAATTACAAGTTCAGATCTTCAAGTTATTATTTGCAATAATAATTAGAAGCTATTAATTTTAAGTTCTGTATTTGACAATTACAAGTTCAGATCTTCAAGTTATAATTTGAAGTAATAATTAGAAGCTATCAATTTTAAGTTCTGTATTTGACAATTACAAGTTCAGATCTTCAAGTTATAATTTGCAATAATAATTAGAAGCTATCAATTTTAAGTTCTGTATTTGACAATTACTAGTTCAGATCTTCAAGTTATAATTTGCAATAATAATTAGAAGCTATCAATTTTAAGTTCTGTATTTGACAATTACTAGTTCAGATCTTCAAGTTATAATTAGAAATAATAATTAGAATTTGACAAATCTAAGTTCTGTATTTGACTATTACAAGTTCAGATCTTCAAGTTATAATTTGAATTATAATTATAAGCTATCATTTTTAAGTTCTGTATTTGACAATTACAAGTACAGATCTTCAAGTTATAATTTGCACTAATAATTTGTATTTAACAATTCGAAGTTCTGTATTTGACTATTACAAGTTCAGATCTTCAAGTTATAATTTGAATTATAATTATAAGCTATCAATTTTAAGTTCTGTATTTGACAATTACAAGTTCAGATCTTCAAATTATAATTTGCAATAATAATTAGAAGCTATCAATTTTAAGTTCTGTATTTGACAATTACAAGTTCAGATCTTCAAGTTATTATTTGCAATAATAATTAGAAGATATCAATTTTAAGTTCTGTATTTGACAATTACAAGTTCAGATCTTCAAGTTATAATTTACAATAATAATTAGAAGCTATCAATTTTAAGTTCTGTATTTGACAATTACAAGTTCAGATGTTCAAGTTATAATTTGCAATAATAATTAGAAGCTATCAGTTTTAAGTTCTGTATTTGACAATTACTAGTTCAGATCTTCAAGTTATAATTTGAAATAATAATTTGAATTTAACAAATCTAAGTTCTGTAATTCACTATTACAAGTTCAGATCTTCAAGTTATAATTTACAATAATAATTAGAAGCTATCAATTTTAAGTTCTGTATTTGACAATTACAAGTTCAGATCTTCAAATTATAATTTGCACTAATAATTTGTATTTAACAATTAGATGTTCTGTATTTGACAATTACAAGTTCAGATCTTCAAGTTATAATTTGCAATAATAATTAGAAGCTATTAATTTTAAGTTCTGTATTTGACAATTACAAGTTCAGATCTTCAAGTTATAATTTGAAATAATAATTAGAAGCAATCAATTTTATGTTCTGTATTTGACAATTACAAGTTCAGATCTTCAAGTTATAATTTGCAATAATAATTAGAAGCTATCAATTTTAAGTGCTGTATTTGACAATTACTAGTTCAGATCTTCAAGTTATAGTTAGCACTAATAATTTGTATTTAACAATTAGAAGTTCTGTATTTGACAATTACAAGTTCAGATCTTCAAGTTATAATTTTCAATAATAATTTGTATTTAACAATTAGAAGTTCTCTATTTGACTATTACAAGTTCAGATCTTCAAATTATTATGTGCAATCTTAGTTTGAATTTAACCATTAGAAGTTCTGTATTTACCTATTACAGGTTCAGATCTTCAAGTAATAATTTGCACTAATAATTTGTATTTAACAATTCGAAGTTCTGTATTTGACTATTACAAGTTCAGATCTTCAAGTTATAATTTGAATTATAATTATAAGCTATCAATTTTAAGTTCTGTATTTGACAATTACAAGTACAGATCTTCAAATTATTATTTGCAATAATAATTAGAAGCTATCAATTTTAAGTTCTGCATTTGACAATTACAAGTTCAGATCTTCAAGTTATTATTTGCAATAATAATTAGAAGCTATTAATTTTAAGTTCTGTATTTGACAATTACAAGTTCAGATCTTCAAGTTATAATTTGAAATAATAAATAGAAGCTATCAATTTTAAGTTCTGTATTTGACAATTACAAGTTCAGATCTTCAAGTTATAATTTGCAATAATAATTAGAAGCTATCAATTTTAAGTTCTGTATTTGACAATTACTAGTTCAGTTCTTCAAGTTATAATTAGAAATAATAATTAGAATTTGACAAATCTAAGTTCTGTAATTCACTATTACAAGTACAGATCTTCAAGTTATAATTTACAATAATAATTAGAAGCTTTCAATTTTAAGTTCTGTATTTGACAATTACAAGTTCAGATCTACAAGTTATAATTTGCACTAATAATTTGTATTTAACAATTAGAAGTTCTGTATTTGACAATTACAAGTTCAGATCTTCAAGTTATAATTTGAAATAATAATTAGAAGCTATCAATTTTAAGTTCTGTATTTGACAATTACTAGTTCAGATCTTCAAGTTATAATTTGAAATAATAATTTGAATTTAACAAATCTAAGTTCTGTAATTCACTATTACAAGTTCAGATCTTCAAGTTATAATTTACAATAATAATTAGAAGTTATCAATTTTAAGTTCTGCATTTTACAATTACAAGTTCAGATCTTCAAGTTATAATTTGCAATAATAATTAGAAGCTATCAATTTTAAGTTCTGTATTTTACAATTACTAGTTCAGATCTTCAAGTTATAATTTGAAATAATAATTTGAATTTAACAAATCTAAGTTCTGTAATTCACTATTACAAGTTCAGATCTTCAAGTTATAATTTACAATAATAATTAGAAGCTATCAATCTTAAATTCTGTATTTGACAATTACAAGTTCAGATCTTCAAGTTATAATTTGCACTAATAATTTGTATTTAACAATTAGAAGTTCTGTATGTGACAATTACAAGTTCAGATCTTCAAGTTATAATTTGCAATAATAATTAAAAGCTATTAATTTTAAGTTCTGTATTTGACAATTACAAGTTCAGATCTTATAGTTATAATTTGAAATAATAATTAGAAGCTATCAATTTTATGTTCTGTATTTGACAATTACAAGTTCAGATCTTCAAGTTATAATTTGCAATAATAATTAGAAGCTATCAATTTTAAGTGCTGTATTTGACAATTACTAGTTCAGATCTTCAAGTTATAATTTGCACTAATAATTAGTATTTAAAAATTAGAAGTTCTGTATTTGACAATTACAAGTTCAGATCTTCAAGTTATAATTTTCACTAATAATTTGTATTTAACAATTAGAAGTTCTGTATTTGACTATTACAAGTTCAGATCTTCAAATTATTATGTGCAATCTTATTTTGAATTTAACCATTCGAAGTTCTGTATTTACCTATTACAGGTTCAGATCTTCAAGTAATAATTTGCACTAATAATTTGTATTTAACAATTCGAAGTTCTGTATTTGACTATTACAAGTTCAGATCTTCAAGTTATAATTTGAATTATCATTATAAGCTATCAATTTTAAGTTCTGTATTTGACAATTACCAGTACAGATCTTCAAATTATTATTTGCAATAATAATTAGAAGCTATCAATTTTAAGTTCTGCATTTGACAATTACAAGTTCAGATCTTCAAGTTATTATTTGCAATAATAATTAGAAGCTATTAATTTTAAGTTCTGTATTTGACAATTACAAGTTCAGATCTTCAAGTTATAATTTGAAATAATAATTAGAAGCTATCAATTTTAAGTTCTGTATTTGACAATTACAAGTTCAGATCTGCAAGTTATAATTTGCAATAATAATTAGAAGCTATAAATTTTAAGTTCTGTATTTGAAAATTACTAGTTCAGATCTTCAAGTTATAATTAGAAATAATAATTAGAATTTGACAAATCTAAGTTCTGTAATTCACTATTACAAGTTCAGATCTTCAAGTTATAATTTACAATAATAATTAGAAGCTTTCAATTTTAATTTCTGTATTTGACAATTACAAGTTCAGATCTACAAGTTATAATTTGCACTAATAATTTGTATTTAACAATTAGAAGTTCTGTATTTGACAATTACAAGTTCAGATCTGCAAGTTATAATTTGCAATAATAATTAGAAGCTATCAATTTTAAGTTCTGTATTTGACAATTACTAGTTCAGATCTTCAAGTTATAATTTGAAATAATAATTTGTATTTAACAAATCTAAGTTCTGTAATTCACTATTACAAGTTCAGATCTTCAAGTTATAATTTACAATAATAATTAGAAGTTATCAATTTTAAGTTCTGCATTTGACAATTACAAGTTCAGATCTTCAAGTTATAATTTGCACTAATAATTTGTATTTAACAATTAGATGTTCTGTATTTGTCTATTACAAGTTCAGATCTTCAAATTATAATTTGCACTAATAATTTGTATTTAACAATTAGAAGTTCTGTATTTGACAATTACCAGTTCAGATCCTCAAGTTATAATTTGCACTAATAATTTGTATTTAACAATTCGAAGTTCTGTATTTGACTATTACAAGTTCAGATCTTCAAGTTATAATTTGAATTATAATTATAAGCTATCAATTTTAAGTTCTGTATTTGACAATTACAAGTACAGATCTTCTAATTATTATTTGCAATGATAATTAGAAGCTATCAATTTTAAGTTCTGCATTTGACAATTACAAGTTCAGATCTTCAAGTTATTATTTGCAATAATAATTAGAAGCTATTAATTTTAAGTTCTGTATTTGACAATTACAAGTTCAGATCTTCAAGTTATAATTTGAAATAATAATTAGAAGCTATCAATTTTAAGTTCTGTATTTGACAATTACAAGTTCAGATCTTCAAGTTATAATTTGCAATAATAATTAGAAGCTATCAATTTTAAGTTCTGTATTTGACAATTACTAGTTCAGATCTTCAAGTTATAATTAGAAATAATAATTAGAATTTGACAAATCTAAGTTCTGTAATTCACTATTACAAGTACAGATCTTCAAGTTATAATTTACAATAATAATTAGAAGCTTTCAATTTTAAGTTCTGTATTTGACAATTACAAGTTGAGATCTACAAGTTATAATTTGCACTAATAATTTGTATTTAACAATTAGAAGTTCTGTATTTGACAATTACAAGTTCAGATCTTCAAGTTATAATTTGAAATAATAATTAGTAGCTATCAATTTTAAGTTCTGTATTTGACAATTACTAGTTCAGATCTTCAAGTTATAATTTGAAATAATAATTTGAATTTAACAAATCTAAGTTCTGTAATTCACTATTACAAGTTCAGATCTTCAAGTTATAATTTACAATAATAATTAGAAGTTATCAATTTTAAGTTCTGCATTTGACAATTACAAGTTCAGATCTTCAAGTTATAATTTGCAATAATAATTAGAAGCTATCAATTTTAAGTTCTGTATTTTACAATTACTAGTTCAGATCTTCAAGTTATAATTTGAAATAATAATTTGAATTTAACAAATCTAAGTTCTGTATTTCACTATTACAAGATCAGATCTTCAAGTTATAATTTACAATATTAATTAGAAGCTATCAATTTTAAGTTCTGTATTTGACAATTACAAGTTCAGATCTTCAAGTTATAATTTGCACTAATAATTTGTATTTAACAATTAGAAGTTCTGTATGTGACAATTACAAGTTCAGATCTTCAAGTTATAATTTGCAATAATAATAAGAAGCTATTAATTTTAAGTTCTGTATTTGACAATTACAAGTTCAGATCTTCAAGTTATAATTTGAAATAATAATTAGAAGCTATCAATTTTATGTTCTGTATTTAACAATTACAAGTTCAGATCTTCAAGTTATAATTTGCAATAATAAATAGAAGCTATCAATTTTAAGTGCTGTATTTGACAATTACTAGTTCAGATCTTCAAGTTATAATTTGCACTAATAATTTGTATTTAAAAATTAGAAGTTCTGTATTTGACAATTACAAGTTCAGATCTTCAAGTTATAATTTTCACTAATAATTTGTATTTAACAATTAGAAGTTCTGTATTTGACTATTACAAGTTCAGATCTTCAAATTATTATGTGCAATCTAATTTTGAATTTAACCATTCGAAGTTCTGTATTTACCTATTACAGGTTCAGATCTTCAAGTAATAATTTGCACTAATAATTTGTATTTAACAATTCGAAGTTCTGTATTTGACTATTACAAGTTCAGATCTTCAAGTTATAATTTGAATTATCATTATAAGCTATCAATTTTAAGTTCTGTATTTGACAATTACAAGTACAGATCTTCAAATTATTATTTGCAATAATAATTAGAAGCTATCAATTTTAAGTTCTGCATTTGACAATTACAAGTTCAGATCTTCAAGTTATTATTTGCAATAATAATTAGAAGCTATTAATTTTAAGTTCTGTATTTGACAATTACAAGTTCAGATCTTCAAGTTATAATTTGAAATAATAATTAGAAGCTATCAATTTTAAGTTCTGTATTTGACAATTACAAGTTCAGATCTGCAAGTTATAATTTGCAATAATAATTAGAAGCTATCAATTTTAAGTTCTGTATTTGACAATTACTAGTTCAGATCTTCAAGTTATAATTAGAAATAATAATTAGAATTTGACAAATCTAAGTTCTGTAATTCACTATTACAAGTTCAGATCTTCAAGTTATAATTTACAATAATAATTAGAAGCTTTCAATTTTAAGTTCTGTATTTGACAATTACAAGTTCAGATCTACAAGTTATAATTTGCACTAATAATTTGTATTTAACAAATAGAAGTTCTGTATTTGACAATTACAAGTTCAGATCTTCAAGTTATAATTTGAAATAATAATTAGAAGCTATCAATTTTAAGTTCTGTATTTGACAATTACTAGTTCAGATCTTCAAGTTATAATTTGAAATAATAATTTGAATTTAACAAATCTAAGTTCTGTAATTCACTATTACAAGTTCAGATCTTCAAGTTATAATTTACAATAATAATTAGAAGTTATCAATTTTAAGTTCTGCATTTGACAATTACAAGTTCAGATCTACAAGTTATAATTTGCACTAATAATTTGTATTTAACAATTAGAAGTTCTGTATTTGACAATTACAAGTTCAGATCTTCAAGTTATAATTTGAAATAATAATTTGAATTTAACAAATCTAAGTTCTGTAATTCACTATTACAAGTTCAGATCTTCAAGTTATAATTTACAATAATAATTAGAAGCTATCAATCTTAAATTCTGTATTTGACAATTACAAGTTCAGATCTTCAAGTTATAATTTGCACTAATAATTTGTATTTAACAATTAGAAGTTCTGTATGTGACAATTACAAGTTCAGATCTTCAAGTTATAATTTGCAATAATAATTAAAAGCTATTAATTTTAAGTTCTGTATTTGACAATTACAAGTTCAGATCTTCAAGTTATAATTTGAAATAATAATTAGAAGCTATCAATTTTATGTTCTGTATTTGACAATTACAAGTTCAGATCTTCAAGTTATAATTTGCAATAATAATTAGAAGCTATCAATTTTAAGTGCTGTATTTGACAATTACTAGTTCAGATCTTCAAGTTATAATTTGCACTAATAATTAGTATTTAAAAATTAGAAGTTCTGTATTTGACAATTACAAGTTCAGATCTTCAAGTTATAATTTTCACTAATAATTTGTATTTAACAATTAGAAGTTCTGTATTTGACTATTACAAGTTCAGATCTTCAAATTATTATGTGCAATCTTATTTTGAATTTAACCATTCGAAGTTCTGTATTTACCTATTACAGGTTCAGATCTTCAAGTAATAATTTGCACTAATAATTTGTATTTAACAATTCGAAGTTCTGTATTTGACTATTACAAGTTCAGATCTTCAAGTTATAATTTGAATTATCATTATAAGCTATCAATTTTAAGTTCTGTATTTGACAATTACAAGTACAGATCTTCAAATTATTATTTGCAATAATAATTAGAAGCTATCAATTTTAAGTTCTGCATTTGACAATTACAAGTTCAGATCTTCAAGTTATTATTTGCAATAATAATTAGAAGCTATTAATTTTAAGTTCTGTATTTGACAATTACAAGTTCAGATCTTCAAGTTATAATTTGAAATAATAATTAGAAGCTATCAATTTTAAGTTCTGTATTTGACAATTACAAGTTCAGATCTGCAAGTTATAATTTGCAATAATAATTAGAAGCTATAAATTTTAAGTTCTGTATTTGAAAATTACTAGTTCAGATCTTCAAGTTATAATTAGAAATAATAATTAGAATTTGACAAATCTAAGTTCTGTAATTCACTATTACAAGTTCAGATCTTCAAGTTATAATTTGAATTATCATTATAAGCTATCAATTTTAAGTTCTGTATTTGACAATTACAAGTACAGATCTTCAAATTATTATTTGCAATAATAATTAGAAGCTATCAATTTTAAGTTCTGCATTTGACAATTACAAGTTCAGATCTTCAAGTTATTATTTGCAATAATAATTAGAAGCTATTAATTTTAAGTTCTGTATTTGACAATTACAAGTTCAGATCTTCAAGTTATAATTTGAAATAATAATTAGAAGCTATCAATTTTAAGTTCTGTATTTGACAATTACAAGTTCAGATCTGCAAGTTATAATTTGCAATAATAATTAGAAGCTATCAATTTTAAGTTCTGTATTTGACAATTACTAGTTCAGATCTTCAAGTTATAATTAGAAATAATAATTAGAATTTGACAAATCTAAGTTCTGTAATTCACTATTACAAGTTCAGATCTTCAAGTTATAATTTGAATTATCATTATAAGCTATCAATTTTAAGTTCTGTATTTGACAATTACAAGTACAGATCTTCAAATTATTATTTGCAATAATAATTAGAAGCTATCAATTTTAAGTTCTGCATTTGACAATTACAAGTTCAGATCTTCAAGTTATTATTTGCAATAATAATTAGAAGCTATTAATTTTAAGTTCTGTATTTGACAATTACAAGTTCAGATCTTCAAGTTATAATTTGAAATAATAATTAGAAGCTATCAATTTTAAGTTCTGTATTTGACAATTACAAGTTCAGATCTGCAAGTTATAATTTGCAATAATAATTAGAAGCTATCAATTTTAAGTTCTGTATTTGACAATTACTAGTTCAGATCTTCAAGTTATAATTAGAAATAATAATTAGAATTTGACAAATCTAAGTTCTGTAATTCACTATTACAAGTTCAGATCTTCAAGTTATAATTTACAATAATAATTAGAAGCTTTCAATTTTAAGTTCTGTATTTGACAATTACAAGTTCAGATCTACAAGTTATAATTTGCACTAATAATTTGTATTTAACAAATAGAAGTTCTGTATTTGACAATTACAAGTTCAGATCTTCAAGTTATAATTTGAAATAATAATTAGAAGCTATCAATTTTAAGTTCTGTATTTGACAATTACTAGTTCAGATCTTCAAGTTATAATTTGAAATAATAATTTGAATTTAACAAATCTAAGTTCTGTAATTCACTATTACAAGTTCAGATCTTCAAGTTATAATTTACAATAATAATTAGAAGCTATCAATTTTAAGTTCTGTATTTGACAATTACTAGTTCAGATCTTCAAGTTATAATTTACAATAATAATTAGAAGTTATCAATTTTAAGTTCTGCATTTGACAATTACAAGTTCAGATCTACAAGTTATAATTTGCACTAATAATTTGTATTTAACAATTAGAAGTTCTGTATTTGACAATTACAAGTTCAGATCTTCAAGTTATAATTTGAAATAATAATTTGAATTTAACAAATCTAAGTTCTGTAATTCACTATTACAAGTTCAGATCTTCAAGTTATAATTTACAATAATAATTAGAAGCTATCAATCTTAAATTCTGTATTTGACAATTACAAGTTCAGATCTTCAAGTTATAATTTGCACTAATAATTTGTATTTAACAATTAGAAGTTCTGTATGTGACAATTACAAGTTCAGATCTTCAAGTTATAATTTGCAATAATAATTAAAAGCTATTAATTTTAAGTTCTGTATTTGACAATTACAAGTTCAGATCTTCAAGTTATAATTTGAAATAATAATTAGAAGCTATCAATTTTATGTTCTGTATTTGACAATTACAAGTTCAGATCTTCAAGTTATAATTTGCAATAATAATTAGAAGCTATCAATTTTAAGTGCTGTATTTGACAATTACTAGTTCAGATCTTCAAGTTATAATTTGCACTAATAATTAGTATTTAAAAATTAGAAGTTCTGTATTTGACAATTACAAGTTCAGATCTTCAAGTTATAATTTTCACTAATAATTTGTATTTAACAATTAGAAGTTCTGTATTTGACTATTACAAGTTCAGATCTTCAAATTATTATGTGCAATCTTATTTTGAATTTAACCATTCGAAGTTCTGTATTTACCTATTACAGGTTCAGATCTTCAAGTAATAATTTGCACTAATAATTTGTATTTAACAATTCGAAGTTCTGTATTTGACTATTACAAGTTCAGATCTTCAAGTTATAATTTGAATTATCATTATAAGCTATCAATTTTAAGTTCTGTATTTGACAATTACAAGTACAGATCTTCAAATTATTATTTGCAATAATAATTAGAAGCTATCAATTTTAAGTTCTGCATTTGACAATTACAAGTTCAGATCTTCAAGTTATTATTTGCAATAATAATTAGAAGCTATTAATTTTAAGTTCTGTATTTGACAATTACAAGTTCAGATCTTCAAGTTATAATTTGAAATAATAATTAGAAGCTATCAATTTTAAGTTCTGTATTTGACAATTACAAGTTCAGATCTGCAAGTTATAATTTGCAATAATAATTAGAAGCTATAAATTTTAAGTTCTGTATTTGAAAATTACTAGTTCAGATCTTCAAGTTATAATTAGAAATAATAATTAGAATTTGACAAATCTAAGTTCTGTAATTCACTATTACAAGTTCAGATCTTCAAGTTATAATTTGAATTATCATTATAAGCTATCAATTTTAAGTTCTGTATTTGACAATTACAAGTACAGATCTTCAAATTATTATTTGCAATAATAATTAGAAGCTATCAATTTTAAGTTCTGCATTTGACAATTACAAGTTCAGATCTTCAAGTTATTATTTGCAATAATAATTAGAAGCTATTAATTTTAAGTTCTGTATTTGACAATTACAAGTTCAGATCTTCAAGTTATAATTTGAAATAATAATTAGAAGCTATCAATTTTAAGTTCTGTATTTGACAATTACAAGTTCAGATCTGCAAGTTATAATTTGCAATAATAATTAGAAGCTATCAATTTTAAGTTCTGTATTTGACAATTACTAGTTCAGATCTTCAAGTTATAATTAGAAATAATAATTAGAATTTGACAAATCTAAGTTCTGTAATTCACTATTACAAGTTCAGATCTTCAAGTTATAATTTACAATAATATTTAGAAGCTTTCAATTTTAAGTTCTGTATTTGACAATTACAAGTTCAGATCTACAAGTTATAATTTGCACTAATAATTTGTATTTAACAAATAGAAGTTCTGTATTTGACAATTACAAGTTCAGATCTTCAAGTTATAATTTGAAATAATAATTAGAAGCTATCAATTTTAAGTTCTGTATTTGACAATTACTAGTTCAGATCTTCAAGTTATAATTTGAAATAATAATTTGAATTTAACAAATCTAAGTTCTGTAATTCACTATTACAAGTTCAGATCTTCAAGTTATAATTTACAATAATAATTAGAAGTTATCAATTTTAAGTTCTGCTTTTGACAATTACAAGTTCAGATCTTCAAGTTATAATTTGCACTAATAATTTGTATTTAACAATTAGAAGTTCTGTATGTGACAATTACAAGTTCAGATCTTCAAGTTATAATTTGCAATAATAATTAAAAGCTATTAATTTTAAGTTCTGTATTTGACAATTACAAGTTCAGATCTTCAAGTTATAATTTGAAATAATAATTAGAAGCTATCAATTTTATGTTCTGTATTTGACAATTACAAGTTCAGATCTTCAAGTTATAATTTGCAATAATAATTAGAAGCTATCAATTTTAAGTGCTGTATTTGACAATTACTAGTTCAGATCTTCAAGTTATAATTTGCACTAATAATTAGTATTTAAAAATTAGAAGTTCTGTATTTGACAATTACAAGTTCAGATCTTCAAGTTATAATTTTCACTAATAATTTGTATTTAACAATTAGAAGTTCTGTATTTGACTATTACAAGTTCAGATCTTCAAATTATTATGTGCAATCTTATTTTGAATTTAACCATTCGAAGTTCTGTATTTACCTATTACAGGTTCAGATCTTCAAGTAATAATTTGCACTAATAATTTGTATTTAACAATTCGAAGTTCTGTATTTGACTATTACAAGTTCAGATCTTCAAGTTATAATTTGAATTATCATTATAAGCTATCAATTTTAAGTTCTGTATTTGACAATTACAAGTACAGATCTTCAAATTATTATTTGCAATAATAATTAGAAGCTATCAATTTTAAGTTCTGCATTTGGCAATTACAAGTTCAGATCTTCAAGTTATTATTTGCAATAATAATTAGAAGCTATTAATTTTAAGTTCTGTATTTGACAATTACAAGTTCAGATCTTCAAGTTATAATTTGAAATAATAATTAGAAGCTATCAATTTTAAGTTCTGTATTTGACAATTACAAGTTCAGATCTGCAAGTTATAATTTGCAATAATAATTAGAAGCTATAAATTTTAAGTTCTGTATTTGAAAATTACTAGTTCAGATCTTCAAGTTATAATTAGAAATAATAATTAGAATTTGACAAATCTAAGTTCTGTAATTCACTATTACAAGTTCAGATCTTCAAGTTATAATTTACAATAATAATTAGAAGCTTTCAATTTTAATTTCTGTATTTGACAATTACAAGTTCAGATCTACAAGTTATAATTTGCACTAATAATTTGTATTTAACAATTAGAAGTTCTGTATTTGACAATTACAAGTTCAGATCTTCAAGTTATAATTTGAAATAATAATTTGAATTTAACAAATCTAAGTTCTGTAATTCACTATTACAAGTTCAGATCATCAAGTTATAATTTACAATAATAATTAGAAGCTATCAATCTTAAATTCTGTATTTGACAATTACAAGTTCAGATCTTCAAGTTATAATTTGCACTAATAATTTGTATTTAACAATTAGAAGTTCTGTATGTGACAATTACAAGTTCAGATCTTCAAGTTATAATTTGCAATAATAATTAAAAGCTATTAATTTTAAGTTCTGTATTTGACAATTACAAGTTCAGATCTTCAAGTTATAATTTGAAATAATAATTAGAAGCTATCAATTTTATGTTCTGTATTTGACAATTACAAGTTCAGATCTTCAAGTTATAATTTGCAATAATAATTAGAAGCTATCAATTTTAAGTGCTGTATTTGACAATTACTAGTTCAGATCTTCAAGTTATAATTTGCACTAATAATTAGTATTTAAAAATTAGAAGTTCTGTATTTGACAATTACAAGTTCAGATCTTCAAGTTATAATTTTCACTAATAATTTGTATTTAACAATTAGAAGTTCTGTATTTGACTATTACAAGTTCAGATCTTCAAATTATTATGTGCAATCTTATTTTGAATTTAACCATTCGAAGTTCTGTATTTACCTATTACAGGTTCAGATCTTCAAGTAATAATTTGCACTAATAATTTGTATTTAACAATTCGAAGTTCTGTATTTGACTATTACAAGTTCAGATCTTCAAGTTATAATTTGAATTATCATTATAAGCTATCAATTTTAAGTTCTGTATTTGACAATTACAAGTACAGATCTTCAAATTATTATTTGCAATAATAATTAGAAGCTATCAATTTTAAGTTCTGCATTTGACAATTACAAGTTCAGATCTTCAAGTTATTATTTGCAATAATAATTAGAAGCTATTAATTTTAAGTTCTGTATTTGACAATTACAAGTTCAGATCTTCAAGTTATAATTTGAAATAATAATTAGAAGCTATCAATTTTAAGTTCTGTATTTGACAATTACAAGTTCAGATCTGCAAGTTATAATTTGCAATAATAATTAGAAGCTATAAATTTTAAGTTCTGTATTTGAAAATTACTAGTTCAGATCTTCAAGTTATAATTAGAAATAATAATTAGAATTTGACAAATCTAAGTTCTGTAATTCACTATTACAAGTTCAGATCTTCAAGTTATAATTTACAATAATAATTAGAAGCTTTCAATTTTAATTTCTGTATTTGACAATTACAAGTTCAGATCTACAAGTTATAATTTGCACTAATAATTTGTATTTAACAATTAGAAGTTCTGTATTTGACAATTACAAGTTCAGATCTTCAAGTTATAATTTGAAATAATAATTAGAAGCTATCAATTTTAAGTTCTGTATTTGACAATTACTAGTTCAGATCTTCAAGTTATAATTTGAAATAATAATTTGAATTTAACAAATCTAAGTTCTGTAATTCACTATTACAAGTTCAGATCTTCAAGTTATAATTTACAATAATAATTAGAAGTTATCAATTTTAAGTTCTGCATTTGACAATTACAAGTTCAGATCTTCAAGTTATAATTTGCACTAATAATTTGTATTTAACAATTAGATGTTCTGTATTTGTCTATTACAAGTTCAGATCTTCAAATTATAATTTGCACTAATAATTTGTATTTAACAATTAGAAGTTCTGTATTTGACAATTACCAGTTCAGATCCTCAAGTTATAATTTGCACTAATAATTTGTATTTAACAATTCGAAGTTCTGTATTTGACTATTACAAGTTCAGATCTTCAAGTTATAATTTGAATTATAATTATAAGCTATCAATTTTAAGTTCTGTATTTGACAATTACAAGTACAGATCTTCTAATTATTATTTGCAATGATAATTAGAAGCTATCAATTTTAAGTTCTGCATTTGACAATTACAAGTTCAGATCTTCAAGTTATTATTTGCAATAATAATTAGAAGCTATTAATTTTAAGTTCTGTATTTGACAATTACAAGTTCAGATCTTCAAGTTATAATTTGAAATAATAATTAGAAGCTATCAATTTTAAGTTCTGTATTTGACAATTACAAGTTCAGATCTTCAAGTTATAATTTGCAATAATAATTAGAAGCTATCAATTTTTAGTTCTGTATTTGACAATTACTAGTTCAGATCTTCAAGTTATAATTAGAAATAATAATTAGAATTTGACAAATCTAAGTTCTGTAATTCACTATTACAAGTACAGATCTTCAAGTTATAATTTACAATAATAATTAGAAGCTTTCAATTTTAAGTTCTGTATTTGACAATTACAAGTTGAGATCTACAAGTTATAATTTGCACTAATAATTTGTATTTAACAATTAGAAGTTCTGTATTTGACAATTACAAGTTCAGATCTTCAAGTTATAATTTGAAATAATAATTAGTAGCTATCAATTTTAAGTTCTGTATTTGACAATTACTAGTTCAGATCTTCAAGTTATAATTTGAAATAATAATTTGAATTTAACAAATCTAAGTTCTGTAATTCACTATTACAAGTTCAGATCTTCAAGTTATAATTTACAATAATAATTAGAAGTTATCAATTTTAAGTTCTGCATTTGACAATTACAAGTTCAGATCTTCAAGTTATAATTTGCAATAATAATTAGAAGCTATCAATTTTAAGTTCTGTATTTTACAATTACTAGTTCAGATCTTCAAGTTATAATTTGAAATAATAATTTGAATTTAACAAATCTAAGTTCTGTATTTCACTATTACAAGATCAGATCTTCAAGTTATAATTTACAATATTAATTAGAAGCTATCAATTTTAAGTTCTGTATTTGACAATTACAAGTTCAGATCTTCAAGTTATAATTTGCACTAATAATTTGTATTTAACAATTAGAAGTTCTGTATGTGACAATTACAAGTTCAGATCTTCAAGTTATAATTTGCAATAATAATAAGAAGCTATTAATTTTAAGTTCTGTATTTGACAATTACAAGTTCAGATCTTCAAGTTATAATTTGAAATAATAATTAGAAGCTATCAATTTTATGTTCTGTATTTAACAATTACAAGTTCAGATCTTCAAGTTATAATTTGCAATAATAAATAGAAGCTATCAATTTTAAGTGCTGTATTTGACAATTACTAGTTCAGATCTTCAAGTTATAATTTGCACTAATAATTTGTATTTAAAAATTAGAAGTTCTGTATTTGACAATTACAAGTTCAGATCTTCAAGTTATAATTTTCACTAATAATTTGTATTTAACAATTAGAAGTTCTGTATTTGACTATTACAAGTTCAGATCTTCAAATTATTATGTGCAATCTAATTTTGAATTTAACCATTCGAAGTTCTGTATTTACCTATTACAGGTTCAGATCTTCAAGTAATAATTTGCACTAATAATTTGTATTTAACAATTCGAAGTTCTGTATTTGACTATTACAAGTTCAGATCTTCAAGTTATAATTTGAATTATCATTATAAGCTATCAATTTTAAGTTCTGTATTTGACAATTACAAGTACAGATCTTCAAATTATTATTTGCAATAATAATTAGAAGCTATCAATTTTAAGTTCTGCATTTGACAATTACAAGTTCAGATCTTCAAGTTATTATTTGCAATAATAATTAGAAGCTATTAATTTTAAGTTCTGTATTTGACAATTACAAGTTCAGATCTTCAAGTTATAATTTGAAATAATAATTAGAAGCTATCAATTTTAAGTTCTGTATTTGACAATTACAAGTTCAGATCTGCAAGTTATAATTTGCAATAATAATTAGAAGCTATCAATTTTAAGTTCTGTATTTGACAATTACTAGTTCAGATCTTCAAGTTATAATTAGAAATAATAATTAGAATTTGACAAATCTAAGTTCTGTAATTCACTATTACAAGTTCAGATCTTCAAGTTATAATTTACAATAATAATTAGAAGCTTTCAATTTTAAGTTCTGTATTTGACAATTACAAGTTCAGATCTACAAGTTATAATTTGCACTAATAATTTGTATTTAACAAATAGAAGTTCTGTATTTGACAATTACAAGTTCAGATCTTCAAGTTATAATTTGAAATAATAATTAGAAGCTATCAATTTTAAGTTCTGTATTTGACAATTACTAGTTCAGATCTTCAAGTTATAATTTGAAATAATAATTTGAATTTAACAAATCTAAGTTCTGTAATTCACTATTACAAGTTCAGATCTTCAAGTTATAATTTACAATAATAATTAGAAGTTATCAATTTTAAGTTCTGCATTTGACAATTACAAGTTCAGATCTTCAAGTTATACTTTGCACTAATAATTTGTATTTAACAATTAGAAGTTCTGTATTTGTCTATTACAAGTTCAGATCTTCAAATTATAATTTGCACTAATAATTTGTATTTAACAATTAGAAGTTCTGTATTTGACAATTACCAGTTCAGATCCTTAAGTTATAATTTGCACTAATAATTTGTATTTAACAATTAGAAGTTCTGTATTTGACAATTACCAGTTCAGATCTTCAAGTTATAATTAGAAATAATAATTAGAAGCTATCAATTTTGAGTTCTGTATTTGACAATTACAAGTTCAGATCTTCAAGTTATAATTTGCAATAATAATTAGAAGCTATCAATTTTAAGTTCTGTATTTGACAATTACTAGTTCAGATCTTCAAGTTATAATTTGAAATAATAATTGAATTTAACAAATCTAAGTTCTGTAATTCACTATTACAAGTTCAGATCTTCTAGTTATAATTTACAATAATAATTAGAAGCTATCAATTTTAGTTCTGTATTTGACAATTACAAGTTCAGATCTTCAAGTTATAATTTGAAATAATAAATAGAAGCTATCAATTTTAAGTTCTGTATTTGACAATTACAAGTTCAGATCTTCAAGTTATAATTTGCAATAATAATTAGAAGCTATCAATTTTAAGTTCTGTATTTGACAATTACTAGTTCAGTTCTTCAAGTTATAATTAGAAATAATAATTAGAATTTGACAAATCTAAGTTCTGTAATTCACTATTACAAGTACAGATCTTCAAGTTATTTATTATTATTATTAGCTTTACATTCAGGTAGAATATTGCTATCGTTTGGATTTACAGATCCGATAATTTGAGGTGGATCAATCCTCATTATTACATGTTTGTATTATCTATTATTTACATTTTACTTTTTGTTAATCACATCTTTGCGTGGGTCGCGGTTGTCCTGACAATCTCCTTCCATCTCTGTCTGTCTTCCGCTTTTCTTTTCCATTCGTTTATTCCCATCAGTGTTAAGTCGTTTATTACCTGATCTTTCCATCTGATTTTCGGTCTTCCCCTTTTACGCTCCTCTGCAGGTTTCCACAGTGTTATCCTCTTCAATACGTCGTCTTCGCTTTTCCTCATGATATGCCCCAACCATCTAATTCTCATAGATTTTATGTATTTTACTATATCCTCACCTTTGTTTTCCTTAATAATCTCGTGATTCATTAGGGGCCTGGGCTCATCGTTTGCATCTCTTTTGGGTCCTAGTATTGTGCGTAACACCTTTCTTTCAAAGGTTCTTAGGGATTCTGCTTCACGTTGCGAAAAACACATTGTTTCCGCCGCATAAGTCACTACTGGTCTGATCAGGGACTTGTATATTTTCATTTTTGTCTCTTTTTTCAATTGCTTATCTCTCAATAATACTTTGTTTAAGTGGAAAGCTCTATTACCATTTTGTAGTCTTATCCTCATTTCTTCCTCTCTACTGCAGTTCCTGTCTACATTTAACCCCAGGTAATTGAAATTGTTCACTTCCTCAAATGTTAGGTCATCTATGGACACCATGTTCTGCTTGTGTTTGTTTCCGTTGTTATTGCTTTTCATGTATTTCGTTTTTTCTTTGTTGATTAATAAACCCATCTTTCTTGCGGCCTCTCTCAATTTTTTAAATATTTCGGCTAATCCTTTGTATGACCTTGCTAAGATGACAATGTCGTCCGCATAAGCGATTATTTGGACTTCCTTTGTGATTATCGATTCTTTAACATCTAGATCATTCAAAGCTTCTTCCAGTACTATGTTGAACAGTGCGGCCGACAGGGCGTCTCCCTGTCTCACGCCACTATTTATCCTAAAGCTCTCAGTTTCTCCTTATTCCGTTCTGACATAAGCCTCTGTATGTTCCATCGTCATCTCTATTAGCCTGATCAGCTTGTGGGGTATTTTCTTTCTTTTCATCGCGTTATATAACTCTTTTCTCACCACTTTATCAAATGCCTGTTGGAAGTCTATGAATAGTATGTGCAGTTCAATATTATGTTCCTTCATTTTCTCCATGGTCTGTTTTACAATATGTATCGCGTCTACTGTAGATTTACCCTCTGTGAAACCAAATTGATACGGGCCTATTATTTTCTTCATATGTTCTTTTAATCTTTTAAGGATCAGCGTAGAGAGTATCTTGTAAGTTGAATTTAGAAGCATTATACCTCGATAGTTTTTGCAAATGACGTCGGAGCCTTTCTTTTTTATAGGGATTATTACACCTTCACACCATCCCTTGGGCATTTTTTCTTCATTCCAAACCTGTGTTATCAGTTGGTTCAGTCTGTTATGTACCTCACTTCCTCCGTATTTTATAAATTCCATACTGATGTCATCTCTTCCTGGAGCTTTGCCGTTTTTTATTTTTTGTATTGTTGTTTTTATTTCTTCACTTGAGGGTGGTTCTATATCTTGGGTATCATAGGGACTCTCGGTGTTACTATTCTCCTCTTGGTCTTGTCGTGTGTTTAGTAACCTCTGAAAGTAACTCCTCCATACTTGTTTTACCTTTTCTGTGTCATGTTCTATTTCCCCCGCTTCGTTAGTTATACCCCTTCGTTTTGATTTGTAGTTCTTTTTTTGTCTTTTTAACAGTTGGTAAAATGTTTTCGCGTTGTTTGATTTATTACTCTTCTCAATTTCATCCATTCTTTCTGAATACCAGTTGTTTTTCTTTTGTTTGAACAATTTGTTGGCTTCTCTTATACTTTCTTTATACACGTCTAGGTCATGTTGTTCGCCACTTTTTAACCACTTCAGTCTGTATTCTTGTTTTTGACTGGATCTTGTTCTGCATTCATCATCATACCACTCCCTGGTTTTTACTAGTTTTCTATATCCGACCGTTTCTGCTGCGCTTGTATGTATGCTAGTTATGATGTTGTCTAGTTTTTGGTCTACGTTTGTGTATACAGTCTTTTGGGTCAGTTCTAAATCAATTCTTTCCGCGTATCGTTTTGCTATTACTGGGTTATTTAATTTTTCTGTAGCGAATATCTTTTTCTTTGGTTTAGTTGGGGTATACTTTGTTGTTTTATTCTTTATTCTTGCAACTACCAGGAAGTGGTCCGAGTCAGAATTGGCGCCTCTGTGTGTTCGTACGTCTGTTATCTGGTTTTTATGCTTTTTTGTTATCATAACATGGTCTATTTGATTACCGTCCTCCATTTCCCCTCCTGGCCATTTCCAAGTGATCTTGTGTAGTTTTCGATGTTCAAACATTGTGCTAGCTATCATTGTGTTTGTTGCCTCTGCTAGGTTACACACCCTATCTCCATTATTGTTTGTTCTTTCGTGTATCGTGTGTTTACCAGCTACATGTGCTATGCTTTCCTCTTTGCCTATCTTCGCGTTAAAATCGCCGAGTATAATCAGTAAGTCGTGTTTGGGAACTGAGTCACACAGTGATTCTATTTCATTGTAGAAGGTCTCTTTTTCGGTATCTTTACTGTCTTCAGTTGGTGCGTATCCATTTACTATGGATATGTTTGTCTTTGCTCGTATTCGCAGGTAGGCTGTTCTCCCGCTTATAGCTCTGAAGGACAATATGTTTTTGGCAGATTCGTTCGTGACAATGAAACCCGTACCATTTTTTCCTTGATCTTTTTCACCAGAAAATAGTAGCGTAAAATCTTTTTGTTTTATTTCCCCGGTGTCTTTCCATCTAATTTCTTGCAATGCTGCCACGTCTATGCCGTATCTTATCAGTTCACTTGCTACTTCTTGCATCTTGCCTGGTTTTAGTAGAGTGCGTATGTTCCATGTTCCTATCTTTAGTTGTTTCTTCTTTTGTTTATTCTTCTTTAGTATCAATTTGCTATTCTCCACATCGTTTCTCCGTTTGAATATGCCGTCTGTCGTATTTGTCTCATTTCCATTCTTCGGTGCACTCGCTTGAGACGTTGCGGTGTCACCGGTTTCATTTAGTTTTTTATGTTTGTGTCTGTCTTCTCCGCCGTTGCCAGCTTTGAGGTTCTCTCGTTCCATACATATAATTTCCCATCTACATGCAGTTTACGATATCCTATTCGTACTTTTTTCCCATTTGCAGCTTCTGTTTTGGATATTTGTATTATCTTGTCTTGAATCTCTTTTTCTTTCGGTGTAAGGTCGTTTTCAATGTATGTGTTTGAGCCCTTCAATTTGTATTTGTTTTTCATTACCGCCTGTTTTTGATCAAAATTCCGTAGTTTAACCAGTACGACTTCCTTTCCGGGGTTTTTTCCAATCTTAAATGTTTCAATCACTTCTGTTTTTGTTGCAAGCTTTTCTAGTAGGAATTCCTCAACTCTTTCCCTAGTTGATTCCTCACTCTTAAAAGCTCCCTTGATAATAATATTGTTTCTCTTTTTCTCTTTTTCGTACTTCTCCATTTTTTCTTCCAGTCTCATCACTGTTTCTCCTTGTTTTATAATTATCTCGTTCATACCGTCTATCTCGTTCACCATTTCCTGTCTTTCACGTTTCCATTTCATGTCAAACTCTTCGATTTTAGTTTTCAGGCATATTACTTCGTTTTTGTTGTCCTCTATCTTAGCTTTTATATCCTTCACCTCTGATTTATTGTCGGCGAAACCGTTGTTGACCGTATGTGTTAGGTTCAGAATCATTCTTTTCAGTTCATCCATTTCTTGGATTTCAGGAGTCTGTGATGCTGGGTGGTTCTTAAGTTTTATTGTTACGTTGCCTTTTTCTGGTGGAGTTCGAGTTAGAATCTTGCTCTTCGTAAACGTTTCACCTACCTCTGCCCGTTCTTCGGATGTTTCAGTTCTTATTCTTTTAGTCAACTCTTCTGATGTTCCGATGCTACTCGATCGAACTCTGAATATTTCGTAGTTCTTACTCATGAGTAAATATTATGTGGTACTTATTGTATTAATTTACTCCTTGTGTTTAGGCAACCAATATCACACAATGTTGTAATACAAAAAATTATCTTTATTGTGTCGTGGTCAGGTCTAAAAAATGTGGGTAGCGTCAATATTATCACCCGGGTCGACCCCTCGAAGGTGATCGTATTACTTTCAAATATTATGTATCTACCTGTTATTTTTGTATCGTTATCTCTACTTAACCTAGAACACCACGATTTTTCTTTGTGTTACCTGATTTTACTTTACTGATCTCCCCGGTGTCTTCAACACTTCCACAGCTTCACCACGCTCTCTTACTACGGAGAACGTATTTCGTACACCGTATTTTTATATATTACACTGACAAAAACTCAAATTACCTCTAAGCCACCAAACACCGTACAGGACCGTACTCGATACAATATATTACTGATCTTCAAGTTATAATTTACAATAATAATTAGAAGCTTTCAATTTTAAGTTCTGTATTTGACAATTACAAGTTCAGATCTACAAGTTATAATTTGCACTAATAATTTGTATTTAACAATTAGAAGTTCTGTATTTGACAATTACAAGTTCAGATCTTCAAGTTATAATTTGAAATAATAATTAGAAGCTATCAATTTTAAGTTCTGTATTTGACAATTACTAGTTCAGATCTTCAAGTTATAATTTGAAATAATAATTTGAATTTAACAAATCTAAGTTCTGTAATTCACTATTACAAGTTCAGATCTTCAAGTTATAATTTACAATAATAATTAGAAGTTATCAATTTTAAGTTCTGCATTTTACAATTACAAGTTCAGATCTTCAAGTTATAATTTGCAATAATAATTAGAAGCTATCAATTTTAAGTTCTGTATTTTACAATTACTAGTTCAGATCTTCAAGTTATAATTTGAAATAATAATTTGAATTTAACAAATCTAAGTTCTGTAATTCACTATTACAAGTTCAGATCTTCAAGTTATAATTTACAATAATAATTAGAAGCTATCAATCTTAAATTCTGTATTTGACAATTACAAGTTCAGATCTTCAAGTTATAATTTGCACTAATAATTTGTATTTAACAATTAGAAGTTCTGTATGTGACAATTACAAGTTCAGATCTTCAAGTTATAATTTGCAATAATAATTAAAAGCTATTAATTTTAAGTTCTGTATTTGACAATTACAAGTTCAGATCTTCAAGTTATAATTTGAAATAATAATTAGAAGCTATCAATTTTATGTTCTGTATTTGACAATTACAAGTTCAGATCTTCAAGTTATAATTTGCAATAATAATTAGAAGCTATCAATTTTAAGTGCTGTATTTGACAATTACTAGTTCAGATCTTCAAGTTATAATTTGCACTAATAATTTGTATTTAAAAATTAGAAGTTCTGTATTTGACAATTACAAGTTCAGATCTTCAAGTTATAATTTTCACTAATAATTTGTATTTAACAATTAGAAGTTCTGTATTTGACTATTACAAGTTCAGATCTTCAAATTATTATGTGCAAACTTATTTTGAATTTAACCATTCGAAGTTCTGTATTTACCTATTACAGGTTCAGATCTTCAAGTAATAATTTGCACTAATAATTTGTATTTAACAATTCGAAGTTCTGTATTTGACTATTACAAGTTCAGATCTTCAAGTTATAATTTGAATTATCATTATAAGCTTTCAATTTTAAGTTCTGTATTTGACAATTACAAGTACAGATCTTCAAATTATTATTTGCAATAATAGTTAGAAGCTATCAATTTTAAGTTCTGCATTTGACAATTACAAGTTCAGATCTTCAAGTTATTATTTGCAATAATAATTAGAAGCTATTAATTTTAAGTTCTGTATTTGACAATTACAAGTTCAGATCTTCAAGTTATAATTTGAAATAATAATTAGAAGCTATCAATTTTAAGTTCTGTATTTGAAAATTACAAGTACAGATCTTCTAATTATTATTTGCAATGATAATTAGAAGCTATCAATTTTAAGTTCTGCATTTGACAATTACAAGTTCAGATCTTCAAGTTATTATTTGCAATAATAATTAGAAGCTATTAATTTTAAGTTCTGTATTTGACAATTACAAGTTCAGATCTTCAAGTTATAATTAGAAATAATAATTAGAATTTGACAAATCTAAGTTCTGTAATTCACTATTACAAGTTCAGATCTTCAAGTTATAATTTACAATAATAATTAGAAGCTTTCAATTTTAAGTTCTGTATTTGACAATTACAAGTTCAGATCTACAAGTTATAATTTGCACTAATAATTTGTATTTAACAATTAGAAGTTCTGTATTAGACAATTACAAGTTCAGATCTTCAAGTTATAATTTGAAATAATAATTAGAAGCTATCAATTTTAAGTTCTGTATTTGACAATTACTAGTTCAGATCTTCAAGTTATAATTTGAAATAATAATTTGAATTTAACAAATCTAAGTTCTGTAATTCACTATTACAAGTTCAGATCTTCAAGTTATAATTTACAATAATAATTAGAAGTTATCAATTTTAAGTTCTGCATTTGACAATTACAAGTTCAGATCTTCAAGTTATAATTTGCACTAATAATTTGTATTTAACAATTAGATGTTCTGTATTTGTCTATTACAAGTTCAGATCTTCAAATTATAATTTGCACTAATAATTTGTATTTAACAATTAGAAGTTCTGTATTTGACAATTACCAGCTCAGATCCTCAAGTTATAATTTGCACTAATAATTTGTATTTAACAATTCGAAGTTCTGTATTTGACTATTACAAGTTCAGATCTTCAAGTTATAATTTGAATTATAATTATAAGCTATCAATTTTAAGTTCTGTATTTGACAATTACAAGTACAGATCTTCTAATTATTATTTGCAATGATAATTAGAAGCTATCAATTTTAAGTTCTGCATTTGACAATTACAAGTTCAGATCTTCAAGTTATTATTTGCAATAATAATTAGAAGCTATTAATTTTAAGTTCTGTATTTGACAATTACAAGTTCAGATCTTCAAGTTATAATTTGAAATAATAATTAGAAGCTATCAATTTTAAGTTCTGTATTTGACAATTACAAGTTCAGATCTTCAAGTTATAATTTGCAATAATAATTAGAAGCTATCAATTTTAAGTTCTGTATTTGACAATTACTAGTTCAGATCTTCAAGTTATAATTAGAAATAATAATTAGAATTTGACAAATCTAAGTTCTGTAATTCACTATTACAAGTACAGATCTTCAAGTTATAATTTACAATAATAATTAGAAGCTTTCAATTTTAAGTTCTGTATTTGACAATTACAAGTTGAGATCTACAAGTTATAATTTGCACTAATAATTTGTATTTAACAATTAGAAGTTCTGTATTTGACAATTACAAGTTCAGATCTTCAAGTTATAATTTGAAATAATAATTAGTAGCTATCAATTTTAAGTTCTGTATTTGACAATTACTAGTTCAGATCTTCAAGTTATAATTTGAAATAATAATTTGAATTTAACAAATCTAAGTTCTGTAATTCACTATTACAAGTTCAGATCTTCAAGTTATAATTTACAATAATAATTAGAAGTTATCAATTTTAAGTTCTGCATTTGACAATTACAAGTTCAGATCTTCAAGTTATAATTTGCAATAATAATTAGAAGCTATCAATTTTAAGTTCTGTATTTTGCAATTACTAGTTCAGATCTTCAAGTTATAATTTGAAATAATAATTTGAATTTAACAAATCTAAGTTCTGTATTTCACTATTACAAGTTCAGATCTTCAAGTTATAATTTACAATATTAATTAGAAGCTATCAATTTTAAGTTCTGTATTTGACAATTACAAGTTCAGATCTTCAAGTTATAATTTGCACTAATAATTTGTATTTAACAATTAGAAGTTCTGTATGTGACAATTACAAGTTCAGATCTTCAAGTTATAATTTGCAATAATAATTAGAAGCTATTAATTTTAAGTTCTGTATTTGACAATTTCAAGTTCAGATCTTCAAGTTATAATTTGAAATAATAATTAGAAGCTATCAATTTTATGTTCTGTATTTAACAATTACAAGTTCAGATCTTCAAGTTATAATTTGCAATAATAATTAGAAGCTATCAATTTTAACTGCTGTATTTGACAATTACTAGTTCAGATCTTCAAGTTATAATTTGCACTAATAATTTGTATTTAAAAATTAGAAGTTCTGTATTTGACAATTACAAGTTCAGATCTTCAAGTTATAATTTTCACTAATAATTTGTATTTAACAATTAGAAGTTCTGTATTTGCCTATTACAAGTTCAGATCTTCAAATTATTATGTGCAATCTAATTTTGAATTTAACCATTCGAAGTTCTGTATTTACCTATTACAGGTTCAGATCTTCAAGTAATAATTTGCACTAATAATTTGTATTTAACAATTCGAAGTTCTGTATTTGACTATTAAAGTTCAGATCTTCAAGTTATAATTTGAATTATCATTATAAGCTATCAATTTTAAGTTCAGTATTTGACAATTACAAGTACAGATCTTCAAATTATTATTTGCAATAATAATTAGAAGCTATCAATTTTAAGTTCTGCATTTGACAATTACAAGTTCAGATCTTCAAGTTATTATTTGCAATAATAATTAGAAGCTATTAATTTTAAGTTCTGTATTTGACAATTACAAGTTCAGATCTTCAAGTTATAATTTGAAATAATAATTAGAAGCTATCAATTTTAAGTTCTGTATTTGACAATTACAAGTTCAGATCTGCAAGTTATAATTTGCAATAATAATTAGAAGCTATCAATTTTAAGTTCTGTATTTGACAATTACTAGTTCAGATCTTCAAGTTATAATTAGAAATAATAATTAGAATTTGACAAATCTAAGTTCTGTAATTCACTATTACAAGTTCAGATCTTCAAGTTATAATTTACAATAATAATTAGAAGCTTTCAATTTTAAGTTCTGTATTTGACAATTACAAGTTCAGATCTACAAGTTATAATTTGCACTAATAATTTGTATTTAACAAATAGAAGTTCTGTATTTGACAATTACAAGTTCAGATCTTCAAGTTATAATTTGAAATAATAATTAGAAGCTATCAATTTTAAGTTCTGTATTTGACAATTACTAGTTCAGATCTTCAAGTTATAATTTGAAATAATAATTTGAATTTAACAAATCTAAGTTCTGTAATTCACTATTACAAGTTCAGATCTTCAAGTTATAATTTACAATAATAATTAGAAGTTATCAATTTTAAGTTCTGCATTTGACAATTACAAGTTCAGATCTTCAAGTTATACTTTGCACTAATAATTTGTATTTAACAATTAGAAGTTCTGTATTTGCCTATTACAAGTTCAGATCTTCAAATTATTATGTGCAATCTAATTTTGAATTTAACCATTCGAAGTTCTGTATTTACCTATTACAGGTTCAGATCTTCAAGTAATAATTTGCACTAATAATTTGTATTTAACAATTCGAAGTTCTGTATTTGACTATTAAAGTTCAGATCTTCAAGTTATAATTTGAATTATCATTATAAGCTATCAATTTTAAGTTCAGTATTTGACAATTACAAGTACAGATCTTCAAATTATTATTTGCAATAATAATTAGAAGCTATCAATTTTAAGTTCTGCATTTGACAATTACAAGTTCAGATCTTCAAGTTATTATTTGCAATAATAATTAGAAGCTATTAATTTTAAGTTCTGTATTTGACAATTACAAGTTCAGATCTTCAAGTTATAATTTGAAATAATAATTAGAAGCTATCAATTTTAAGTTCTGTATTTGACAATTACAAGTTCAGATCTGCAAGTTATAATTTGCAATAATAATTAGAAGCTATCAATTTTAAGTTCTGTATTTGACAATTACTAGTTCAGATCTTCAAGTTATAATTAGAAATAATAATTAGAATTTGACAAATCTAAGTTCTGTAATTCACTATTACAAGTTCAGATCTTCAAGTTATAATTTACAATAATAATTAGAAGCTTTCAATTTTAAGTTCTGTATTTGACAATTACAAGTTCAGATCTACAAGTTATAATTTGCACTAATAATTTGTATTTAACAAATAGAAGTTCTGTATTTGACAATTACAAGTTCAGATCTTCAAGTTATAATTTGAAATAATAATTAGAAGCTATCAATTTTAAGTTCTGTATTTGACAATTACTAGTTCAGATCTTCAAGTTATAATTTGAAATAATAATTTGAATTTAACAAATCTAAGTTCTGTAATTCACTATTACAAGTTCAGATCTTCAAGTTATAATTTACAATAATAATTAGAAGTTATCAATTTTAAGTTCTGCATTTGACAATTACAAGTTCAGATCTTCAAGTTATACTTTGCACTAATAATTTGTATTTAACAATTAGAAGTTCTGTATTTGTCTATTACAAGTTCAGATCTTCAAATTATAATTTGCACTAATAATTTGTATTTAACAATTAGAAGTTCTGTATTTGACAATTACCAGTTCAGATCCTCAAGTTATAATTTGCACTAATAATTTGTATTTAACAATTAGAAGTTCTGTATTTGACAATTACCAGTTCAGATCTTCAAGTTATAATTAGAAATAATAATTAGAAGCTATCAATTTTGAGTTCTGTATTTGACAATTACAAGTTCAGATCTTCAAGTTATAATTTGCAATAATAATTAGAAGCTATCAATTTTAAGTTCTGTATTTGACAATTACTAGTTCAGATCTTCAAGTTATAATTTGAAATAATAATTGAATTTAACAAATCTAAGTTCTGTAATTCACTATTACAAGTTCAGATCTTCAAGTTATAATTTACAATAATAATTAGAAGCTATCAATTTTAGTTCTGTATTTGACAAATACAAGTTCAGAACTTCAAGTTATAATTTGCAATAATAATTAGAAGCTATCAATTTTAAGTTCTGTATTTGACAATTACAAGTACAGATCTTCAAATTATTATTTGCAATAATAATTAGAAGCTATCAATTTTAAGTTCTGCATCTGACAATTAAAAGTTCAGATCTTCAAGTTATTATTTGCAATAATAATTAGAAGCTATCAATTTTAAGTTCTGTATTTGACAATTACAAGTTCACATCTTCAAGTTATAATTTGAAATAATAATTAGAAGCTATCAATTTTATGTTCTGTATTTGACAATTAGAAGTTCAGTTCTTAAAGTAATAATTTGCACTAATAATTTGTATTTAACAATTCGAAGTTCTGTATTTGACTATTACAAGTTCAGATCTTCAAGTTATAATTTGAATTATAATTATAAGCTATCAATTTTAAGTTCTGTATTTGACAATTACAAGTTTAGATCTTCAAATTATTATTTGCAATAATAATTAGAAGCTATCAATTTTAAGTTCTGCATTTGACAATTACAAGTTCAGATCTTCAAGTTATTATTTGCAATAATAATTAGAAGCTATTAATTTTAAGTTCTGTATTTGAGAATTACAAGTTCAGATCTTCAAGTTATAATTTGCAATAATAATTAGAAGCTATCAATTTTAAGTTCTGTATTTGACAATTACAAGTTCAGATCTTCAAGTTATAATTTGCAATAATAATTAGAAGCTATCAATTTTAAGTTCTGTATTTGACAATTACTAGTTCAGATCTTCAAGTTATAATTAGAAATAATAATTAGAATTTGACAAATCTAAGTTCTGTAATTCACTATTACAAGTTCAGATCTTCAAGTTATAATTTACAATAATAATTAGAAGCTTTCAATTTTAAGTTCTGTATTTGACAATTACAAGTTCAGATCTACAAGTTATAATTTGCACTAATAATTTGTATTTAACAATTAGAAGTTCTGTATTTGACAATTACAAGTTCAGATCTTCAAGTTATAATTTGAAATAATAATTAGAAGCTATCAATTTTAAGTTCTGTATTTTACAATTACTAGTTCAGATCTTCAAGTTATAATTTGAAATAATAATTTGAATTTAACAAATCTAAGTTCTGTAATTCACTATTACAAGTTCAGATCTTCAAGTTATAATTTACAATAATAATTAGAAGCTATCAATCTTAAATTCTGTATTTGACAATTACAAGTTCAGATCTTCAAGTTATAATTTGCACTAATAATTTGTATTTAACAATTAGAAGTTCTGTATGTGACAATTACAAGTTCAGATCTTCAAGTTATAATTTGCAATAATAATTAAAAGCTATTAATTTTAAGTTCTGTATTTGACAATTACAAGTTCAGATCTTCAAGTTATAATTTGAAATAATAATTAGAAGCTATCAATTTTATGTTCTGTATTTGACAATTACAAGTTCAGATCTTCAAGTTATAATTTGCAATAATAATTAGAAGCTATCAATTTTAAGTGCTGTATTTGACAATTACTAGTTCAGATCTTCAAGTTATAATTTGCACTAATAATTTGTATTTAAAAATTAGAAGTTCTGTATTTGACAATTACAAGTTCAGATCTTCAAGTTATAATTTTCACTAATAATTTGTATTTAACAATTAGAAGTTCTGTATTTGACTATTACAAGTTCAGATCTTCAAATTATTATGTGCAAACTTATTTTGAATTTAACCATTCGAAGTTCTGTATTTACCTATTACAGGTTCAGATCTTCAAGTAATAATTTGCACTAATAATTTGTATTTAACAATTCGAAGTTCTGTATTTGACTATTACAAGTTCAGATCTTCAAGTTATAATTTGAATTATCATTATAAGCTATCAATTTTAAGTTCTGTATTTGACAATTACAAGTACAGATCTTCAAATTATTATTTGCAATAATAGTTAGAAGCTATCAATTTTAAGTTCTGCATTTGACAATTACAAGTTCAGATCTTCAAGTTATTATTTGCAATAATAATTAGAAGCTATTAATTTTAAGTTCTGTATTTGACAATTACAAGTTCAGATCTTCAAGTTATAATTTGAAATAATAATTAGAAGCTATCAATTTTAAGTTCTGTATTTGAAAATTACAAGTACAGATCTTCTAATTATTATTTGCAATGATAATTAGAAGCTATCAATTTTAAGTTCTGCATTTGACAATTACAAGTTCAGATCTTCAAGTTATTATTTGCAATAATAATTAGAAGCTATTAATTTTAAGTTCTGTATTTGACAATTACAAGTTCAGATCTTCAAGTTATAATTAGAAATAATAATTAGAATTTGACAAATCTAAGTTCTGTAATTCACTATTACAAGTTCAGATCTTCAAGTTATAATTTACAATAATAATTAGAAGCTTTCAATTTTAAGTTCTGTATTTGACAATTACAAGTTCAGATCTACAAGTTATAATTTGCACTAATAATTTGTATTTAACAATTAGAAGTTCTGTATTAGACAATTACAAGTTCAGATCTTCAAGTTATAATTTGAAATAATAATTAGAAGCTATCAATTTTAAGTTCTGTATTTGACAATTACTAGTTCAGATCTTCAAGTTATAATTTGAAATAATAATTTGAATTTAACAAATCTAAGTTCTGTAATTCACTATTACAAGTTCAGATCTTCAAGTTATAATTTACAATAATAATTAGAAGTTATCAATTTTAAGTTCTGCATTTGACAATTACAAGTTCAGATCTTCAAGTTATAATTTGCACTAATAATTTGTATTTAACAATTAGATGTTCTGTATTTGTCTATTACAAGTTCAGATCTTCAAATTATAATTTGCACTAATAATTTGTATTTAACAATTAGAAGTTCTGTATTTGACAATTACCAGCTCAGATCCTCAAGTTATAATTTGCACTAATAATTTGTATTTAACAATTCGAAGTTCTGTATTTGACTATTACAAGTTCAGATCTTCAAGTTATAATTTGAATTATAATTATAAGCTATCAATTTTAAGTTCTGTATTTGACAATTACAAGTACAGATCTTCTAATTATTATTTGCAATGATAATTAGAAGCTATCAATTTTAAGTTCTGCATTTGACAATTACAAGTTCAGATCTTCAAGTTATTATTTGCAATAATAATTAGAAGCTATTAATTTTAAGTTCTGTATTTGACAATTACAAGTTCAGATCTTCAAGTTATAATTTGAAATAATAATTAGAAGCTATCAATTTTAAGTTCTGTATTTGACA
Organism: Cantharis lateralis; assembly: GCA_963170105.1. NCBI lineage: Eukaryota > Metazoa > Arthropoda > Insecta > Coleoptera > Cantharidae > Cantharis > Cantharis lateralis. The sequence goes on along the minus strand of OY720625.1, from coordinate 31,243,412 downwards.
ATTACAAGTTCAGATCTTCAAGTTATAATTTGCAATAATAATTAGAAGCTATCAATTTTAAGTTCTGTATTTGACAATTACTAGTTCAGATCTTCAAGTTATAATTAGAAATAATAATTAGAATTTGACAAATCTAAGTTCTGTAATTCACTATTACAAGTACAGATCTTCAAGTTATAATTTACAATAATAATTAGAAGCTTTCAATTTTAAGTTCTGTATTTGACAATTACAAGTTGAGATCTACAAGTTATAATTTGCACTAATAATTTGTATTTAACAATTAGAAGTTCTGTATTTGACAATTACAAGTTCAGATCTTCAAGTTATAATTTGAAATAATAATTAGTAGCTATCAATTTTAAGTTCTGTATTTGACAATTACTAGTTCAGATCTTCAAGTTATAATTTGAAATAATAATTTGAATTTAACAAATCTAAGTTCTGTAATTCACTATTACAAGTTCAGATCTTCAAGTTATAATTTACAATAATAATTAGAAGTTATCAATTTTAAGTTCTGCATTTGACAATTACAAGTTCAGATCTTCAAGTTATAATTTGCAATAATAATTAGAAGCTATCAATTTTAAGTTCTGTATTTTGCAATTACTAGTTCAGATCTTCAAGTTATAATTTGAAATAATAATTTGAATTTAACAAATCTAAGTTCTGTATTTCACTATTACAAGTTCAGATCTTCAAGTTATAATTTACAATATTAATTAGAAGCTATCAATTTTAAGTTCTGTATTTGACAATTACAAGTTCAGATCTTCAAGTTATAATTTGCACTAATAATTTGTATTTAACAATTAGAAGTTCTGTATGTGACAATTACAAGTTCAGATCTTCAAGTTATAATTTGCAATAATAATTAGAAGCTATTAATTTTAAGTTCTGTATTTGACAATTTCAAGTTCAGATCTTCAAGTTATAATTTGAAATAATAATTAGAAGCTATCAATTTTATGTTCTGTATTTAACAATTACAAGTTCAGATCTTCAAGTTATAATTTGCAATAATAATTAGAAGCTATCAATTTTAACTGCTGTATTTGACAATTACTAGTTCAGATCTTCAAGTTATAATTTGCACTAATAATTTGTATTTAAAAATTAGAAGTTCTGTATTTGACAATTACAAGTTCAGATCTTCAAGTTATAATTTTCACTAATAATTTGTATTTAACAATTAGAAGTTCTGTATTTGCCTATTACAAGTTCAGATCTTCAAATTATTATGTGCAATCTAATTTTGAATTTAACCATTCGAAGTTCTGTATTTACCTATTACAGGTTCAGATCTTCAAGTAATAATTTGCACTAATAATTTGTATTTAACAATTCGAAGTTCTGTATTTGACTATTAAAGTTCAGATCTTCAAGTTATAATTTGAATTATCATTATAAGCTATCAATTTTAAGTTCAGTATTTGACAATTACAAGTACAGATCTTCAAATTATTATTTGCAATAATAATTAGAAGCTATCAATTTTAAGTTCTGCATTTGACAATTACAAGTTCAGATCTTCAAGTTATTATTTGCAATAATAATTAGAAGCTATTAATTTTAAGTTCTGTATTTGACAATTACAAGTTCAGATCTTCAAGTTATAATTTGAAATAATAATTAGAAGCTATCAATTTTAAGTTCTGTATTTGACAATTACAAGTTCAGATCTGCAAGTTATAATTTGCAATAATAATTAGAAGCTATCAATTTTAAGTTCTGTATTTGACAATTACTAGTTCAGATCTTCAAGTTATAATTAGAAATAATAATTAGAATTTGACAAATCTAAGTTCTGTAATTCACTATTACAAGTTCAGATCTTCAAGTTATAATTTACAATAATAATTAGAAGCTTTCAATTTTAAGTTCTGTATTTGACAATTACAAGTTCAGATCTACAAGTTATAATTTGCACTAATAATTTGTATTTAACAAATAGAAGTTCTGTATTTGACAATTACAAGTTCAGATCTTCAAGTTATAATTTGAAATAATAATTAGAAGCTATCAATTTTAAGTTCTGTATTTGACAATTACTAGTTCAGATCTTCAAGTTATAATTTGAAATAATAATTTGAATTTAACAAATCTAAGTTCTGTAATTCACTATTACAAGTTCAGATCTTCAAGTTATAATTTACAATAATAATTAGAAGTTATCAATTTTAAGTTCTGCATTTGACAATTACAAGTTCAGATCTTCAAGTTATACTTTGCACTAATAATTTGTATTTAACAATTAGAAGTTCTGTATTTGTCTATTACAAGTTCAGATCTTCAAATTATAATTTGCACTAATAATTTGTATTTAACAATTAGAAGTTCTGTATTTGACAATTACCAGTTCAGATCCTCAAGTTATAATTTGCACTAATAATTTGTATTTAACAATTAGAAGTTCTGTATTTGACAATTACCAGTTCAGATCTTCAAGTTATAATTAGAAATAATAATTAGAAGCTATCAATTTTGAGTTCTGTATTTGACAATTACAAGTTCAGATCTTCAAGTTATAATTTGCAATAATAATTAGAAGCTATCAATTTTAAGTTCTGTATTTGACAATTACTAGTTCAGATCTTCAAGTTATAATTTGAAATAATAATTGAATTTAACAAATCTAAGTTCTGTAATTCACTATTACAAGTTCAGATCTTCAAGTTATAATTTACAATAATAATTAGAAGCTATCAATTTTAGTTCTGTATTTGACAAATACAAGTTCAGAACTTCAAGTTATAATTTGCAATAATAATTAGAAGCTATCAATTTTAAGTTCTGTATTTGACAATTACAAGTACAGATCTTCAAATTATTATTTGCAATAATAATTAGAAGCTATCAATTTTAAGTTCTGCATCTGACAATTAAAAGTTCAGATCTTCAAGTTATTATTTGCAATAATAATTAGAAGCTATCAATTTTAAGTTCTGTATTTGACAATTACAAGTTCACATCTTCAAGTTATAATTTGAAATAATAATTAGAAGCTATCAATTTTATGTTCTGTATTTGACAATTAGAAGTTCAGTTCTTAAAGTAATAATTTGCACTAATAATTTGTATTTAACAATTCGAAGTTCTGTATTTGACTATTACAAGTTCAGATCTTCAAGTTATAATTTGAATTATAATTATAAGCTATCAATTTTAAGTTCTGTATTTGACAATTACAAGTTTAGATCTTCAAATTATTATTTGCAATAATAATTAGAAGCTATCAATTTTAAGTTCTGCATTTGACAATTACAAGTTCAGATCTTCAAGTTATTATTTGCAATAATAATTAGAAGCTATTAATTTTAAGTTCTGTATTTGAGAATTACAAGTTCAGATCTTCAAGTTATAATTTGCAATAATAATTAGAAGCTATCAATTTTAAGTTCTGTATTTGACAATTACAAGTTCAGATCTTCAAGTTATAATTTGCAATAATAATTAGAAGCTATCAATTTTAAGTTCTGTATTTGACAATTACTAGTTCAGATCTTCAAGTTATAATTAGAAATAATAATTAGAATTTGACAAATCTAAGTTCTGTAATTCACTATTACAAGTTCAGATCTTCAAGTTATAATTTACAATAATAATTAGAAGCTTTCAATTTTAAGTTCTGTATTTGACAATTACAAGTTCAGATCTACAAGTTATAATTTGCACTAATAATTTGTATTTAACAATTAGAAGTTCTGTATTTGACAATTACAAGTTCAGATCTTCAAGTTATAATTTGAAATAATAATTAGAAGCTATCAATTTTAAGTTCTGTATTTGACAATTACTAGTTCAGATCTTCAAGTAATAATTTGCACTAATAATTTGTATTTAACAATTCGAAGTCCTGTATTTGACTATTACAAGTTCAGATCTTCAAGTTATAATTTGAATTATAGTTATAAGCTATCAATTTTAAGTTCTGTATTTGACAATTACAAGTACAGATCTTCAAATTATTATTTGCAATAATAATTAGAAGCTATCAATTTTAAGTTCTGTATTTGACAATTACAAGTTCAGATCTTCAAGTTATAATTTGAAATAATAATTAGAAGCTATTAATTTTAAGTTCTGTATTTGACAATTACAAGTTCAGATCTTCAAGTTATAATTTGAAATAATAATTAGAAGCTATCAATTTTAAGTTCTGTATTTGACAATTACAAGTTCAGATCTTCAAGTTATAATTTGCAATAATAATTATAAGCTATCAATTTTAAGTTCTGTATTTGACAATTACAAGTTCAGATCTTCAAGTTATTATTTGCAATAATAATTAGAAGCTATTAATTTTAAGTTCTGTATTTGACAATTACAAGTTCAGATCTTCAAGTTATAATTTGAAATAATAATTAGAAGCTATCAATTTTAAGTTCTGTATTTGACAATTACAAGTTCAGATCTTCAAGTTATAATTTGCAATAATAATTAGAAGCTATCAATTTTAAGTTCTGTATTTGACAATTACTAGTTCAGATCTTCAAGTTATAATTTGCAATAATAATTAGAAGCTATCAATTTTAAGTTCTGTATTTGACAATTACTAGTTCAGATCTTCAAGTTATAATTTGCAATAATAATTAGAAGCTATCAATTTTAAGTTCTGTATTTGACAATTACTAGTTCAGATCTTCAAGTTATAATTAGAAATAATAATTAGAATTTGACAAATCTAATTTCTGTATTTGACTATTACAAGTTCAGATCTTCAAGTTATAATTTGAATTATAATTATAAGCTATCAATTTTAAGTTCTGTATTTGACAATTACAAGTACAGATCTTCAAGTTATAATTTGCACTAATAATTTGTATTTAACAATTCGAAGTTCTGTATTTGACTATTACAAGTTCAGATCTTCAAGTTATAATTTGAATTATAATTATAAGCTATCAATTTTAAGTTCTGTATTTGACAATTACAAGTTCAGATCTTCAAGTTATTATTTGCAATAATAATTAGAAGCTATTAATTTTAAGTTCTGTATTTGACAATTACAAGTTCAGATCTTCAAGTTATAATTTGCAATAATAATTAGAAGCTATCAATTTTAAGTTCTGTATTTGACAATTACTAGTTCAGATCTTCAAGTTATAATTAGAAATAATAATTAGAATTTGACAAATCTAAGTTCTGTAATTCACTATTACAAGTTCAGATCTTCAAGTTATAATTTACAATAATAATTAGAAGCTTTCAATTTTAAGTTCTGTATTTGACAATTACAAGTTCAGATCTACAAGTTATAATTTGCACTAATAATTTGTATTTAACAATTAGAAGTTCTGTATTTGACAATTACAAGTTCAGATCTTCAAGTTATAATTTGAAATAATAATTAGAAGCTATCAATTTTAAGTTCTGTATTTGACAATTACTAGTTCAGATCTTCAAGTAATAATTTGCACAAATAATTTGTATTTAACAATTCGAAGTTCTGTATTTGACTATTACAAGTTCAGATCTTCAAGTTATAATTTGAATTATAGTTATAAGCTATCAATTTTAAGTTCTGTATTTGACAATTACAAGTACAGATCTTCAAATTATTATTTGCAATAATAATTAGAAGCTATCAATTTTAAGTTCTGTATTTGACAATTACAAGTTCAGATCTTCAAGTTATAATTTGAAATAATAATTAGAAGCTATTAATTTTAAGTTCTGTATTTGACAATTACAAGTTCAGATCTTCAAGTTATAATTCGAAATAATAATTAGAAGCTATCAATTTTAAGTTCTGTATTTGACAATTACAAGTTCAGATCTTCAAGTTATAATTTGCAATAATAATTATAAGCTATCAATTTTAAGTTCTGTATTTGACAATTACAAGTTCAGATCTTCAAGTTATTATTTGCAATAATAATTAGAAGCTATTAATTTTAAGTTCTGTATTTGACAATTACAAGTTCAGATCTTCAAGTTATAATTTGAAATAATAATTAGAAGCTATCAATTTTAAGTTCTGTATTTGACAATTACAAGTTCAGATCTTCAAGTAATAATTTGCACTAATAATTTGTATTTAACAATTCGAAGTTCTGTATTTGACTATTAAAGTTCAGATCTTCAAGTTATAATTTGAATTATCATTATAAGCTATCAATTTTAAGTTCAGTATTTGACAATTACAAGTACAGATCTTCAAATTATTATTTGCAATAATAATTAGAAGCTATCAATTTTAAGTTCTGCATTTGACAATTACAAGTTCAGATCTTCAAGTTATTATTTGCAATAATAATTAGAAGCTATTAATTTTAAGTTCTGTATTTGACAATTACAAGTTCAGATCTTCAAGTTATAATTTGAAATAATAATTAGAAGCTATCAATTTTAAGTTCTGTATTTGACAATTACAAGTTCAGATCTGCAAGTTATAATTTGCAATAATAATTAGAAGCTATCAATTTTAAGTTCTGTATTTGACAATTACTAGTTCAGATCTTCAAGTTATAATTAGAAATAATAATTAGAATTTGACAAATCTAAGTTCTGTAATTCACTATTACAAGTTCAGATCTTCAAGTTATAATTTACAATAATAATTAGAAGCTTTCAATTTTAAGTTCTGTATTTGACAATTACAAGTTCAGATCTACAAGTTATAATTTGCACTAATAATTTGTATTTAACAAATAGAAGTTCTGTATTTGACAATTACAAGTTCAGATCTTCAAGTTATAATTTGAAATAATAATTAGAAGCTATCAATTTTAAGTTCTGTATTTGACAATTACTAGTTCAGATCTTCAAGTTATAATTTGAAATAATAATTTGAATTTAACAAATCTAAGTTCTGTAATTCACTATTACAAGTTCAGATCTTCAAGTTATAATTTACAATAATAATTAGAAGTTATCAATTTTAAGTTCTGCATTTGACAATTACAAGTTCAGATCTTCAAGTTATACTTTGCACTAATAATTTGTATTTAACAATTAGAAGTTCTGTATTTGTTTATTAAAAGTTCAGATCTTCAAATTATAATTTGCACTAATAATTTGTATTTAACAATTAGAAGTTCTGTATTTGACAATTACCAGTTCAGATCCTCAAGTTATAATTTGCACTAATAATTAGTATTTAACAATTAGAAGTTCTGTATTTGACAATTACCAGTTCAGATCTTCAAGTTATAATTAGAAATAATAATTAGAAGCTATCAATTTTGAGTTCTGTATTTGACAATTACAAGTTCAGATCTTCAAGTTATAATTTGCAATAATAATTAGAAGCTATCAATTTTAAGTTCTGTATTTGACAATTACTAGTTCAGATCTTCAAGTTATAATTTGAAATAATAATTGAATTTAACAAATCTAAGTTCTGTAATTCACTATTACAAGTTCAGATCTTCAAGTTATAATTTACAATAATAATTAGAAGCTATCAATTTTAGTTCTGTATTTGACAAATACAAGTTCAGAACTTCAAGTTATAATTTGCAATAATAATTAGAAGCTATCAATTTTAAGTTCTGTATTTGACAATTACAAGTACAGATCTTCAAATTATTATTTGCAATAATAATTAGAAGCTATCAATTTTAAGTTCTGCATCTGACTATTAAAAGTTCAGATCTTCAAGTTATTATTTGCAATAATAATTAGAAGCTATCAATTTTAAGTTCTGTATTTGACAATTACAAGTTCACATCTTCAAGTTATAATTTGAAATAATAATTAGAAGCTATCAATTTTATGTTCTGTATTTGACAATTAGAAGTTCAGTTCTTAAAGTAATAATTTGCACTAATAATTTGTATTTAACAATTCGAAGTTCTGTATTTGACTATTACTAGTTCAGATCTTCAAGTAATAATTTGCACTAATAATTTGTATTTAACAATTCGAAGTCCTGTATTTGACTATTACAAGTTCAGATCTTCAAGTTATAATTTGAATTATAGTTATAAGCTATCAATTTTAAGTTCTGTATTTGACAATTACAAGTACAGATCTTCAAATTATTATTTGCAATAATAATTAGAAGCTATCAATTTTAAGTTCTGTATTTGACAATTACAAGTTCAGATCTTCAAGTTATAATTTGAAATAATAATTAGAAGCTATTAATTTTAAGTTCTGTATTTGACAATTACAAGTTCAGATCTTCAAGTTATAATTTGAATTATAATTATAAGCTATCAATTTTAAGTTCTGTATTTGACAATTACAAGTACAGATCTTCAAGTTATAATTTGCACTAATAATTTGTATTTAACAATTCGAAGTTCTGTATTTGACTATTACAAGTTCAGATCTTCAAGTTATAATTTGAATTATAATTATAAGCTATCAATTTTAAGTTCTGTATTTGACAATTACAAGTTCAGATCTTCAAGTTATTATTTGCAATAATAATTAGAAGCTATTAATTTTAAGTTCTGTATTTGACAATTACAAGTTCAGATCTTCAAGTTATAATTTGCAATAATAATTAGAAGCTATCAATTTTAAGTTCTGTATTTGACAATTACTAGTTCAGATCTTCAAGTTATAATTAGAAATAATAATTAGAATTTGACAAATCTAAGTTCTGTAATTCACTATTACAAGTTCAGATCTTCAAGTTATAATTTACAATAATAATTAGAAGCTTTCAATTTTAAGTTCTGTATTTGACAATTACAAGTTCAGATCTACAAGTTATAATTTGCACTAATAATTTGTATTTAACAATTAGAAGTTCTGTATTTGACAATTACAAGTTCAGATCTTCAAGTTATAATTTGAAATAATAATTAGAAGCTATCAATTTTAAGTTCTGTATTTGACAATTACTAGTTCAGATCTTCAAGTAATAATTTGCACAAATAATTTGTATTTAACAATTCGAAGTTCTGTATTTGACTATTACAAGTTCAGATCTTCAAGTTATAATTTGAATTATAGTTATAAGCTATCAATTTTAAGTTCTGTATTTGACAATTACAAGTACAGATCTTCAAATTATTATTTGCAATAATAATTAGAAGCTATCAATTTTAAGTTCTGTATTTGACAATTACAAGTTCAGATCTTCAAGTTATAATTTGAAATAATAATTAGAAGCTATTAATTTTAAGTTCTGTATTTGACAATTACAAGTTCAGATCTTCAAGTTATAATTCGAAATAATAATTAGAAGCTATCAATTTTAAGTTCTGTATTTGACAATTACAAGTTCAGATCTTCAAGTTATAATTTGCAATAATAATTATAAGCTATCAATTTTAAGTTCTGTATTTGACAATTACAAGTTCAGATCTTCAAGTTATTATTTGCAATAATAATTAGAAGCTATTAATTTTAAGTTCTGTATTTGACAATTACAAGTTCAGATCTTCAAGTTATAATTTGAAATAATAATTAGAAGCTATCAATTTTAAGTTCTGTATTTGACAATTACAAGTTCAGATCTTCAAGTTATAATTTGCAATAATAATTAGAAGCTATCAATTTTAAGTTCTGTATTTGACAATTACTAGTTCAGATCTTCAAGTTATAATTTGCAATAATAATTAGAAGCTATCAATTTTAAGTTCTGTATTTGACAATTACTAGTTCAGATCTTCAAGTTATAATTAGAAATAATAATTAGAATTTGACAAATCTAAGTTCTGTATTTGACTATTACAAGTTCAGATCTTCAAGTTATAATTTGAATTATAATTATAAGCTATCAATTTTAAGTTCTGTATTTGACAATTACAAGTACAGATCTTCAAGTTATAATTTGCACTAATAATTTGTATTTAACAATTCGAAGTTCTGTATTTGACTATTACAAGTTCAGATCTTCAAGTTATAATTTGAATTATAATTATAAGCTATCATTTTTAAGTTCTGTATTTGACAATTACAAGTTCAGATCTTCAAGTTATTATTTGCAATAATAATTAGAAGCTATTAATTTTAAGTTCTGTATTTGACAATTACAAGTTCAGATCTTCAAGTTATAATTTGCAATAATAATTAGAAGCTATCAATTTTAAGTTCTGTATTTGACAATTACTAGTTCAGATCTTCAAGTTATAATTAGAAATAATAATTAGAATTTGACAAATCTAAGTTCTGTAATTCACTATTACAAGTTCAGATCTTCAAGTTATAATTTACAATAATAATTAGAAGTTATGAATTTTAAGTTCTGCATTTGACAATTACAACTTCAGATCTTCAAGTTATAATTTGCACTAATAATTTGTATTTAACAATTAGAAGTTCTGTATTTGTCTATTACAGGTTCAGATCTTCAAATTATAATTTGCACTAATAATTTGTATTTACCAATTAGAAGTTCTGTATTTGACAATTACAAGTACAGATCTTCAAATTATTATTTGCAATAATAATTAGAAGCTATCAATTTTAAGTTCTGCATTTGACAATTAAAAGTTCAGATCTTCAAGTTATTATTTGTAATAATAATTAGAAGCTATCAATTTTAAGTTCTGTATTTGACAATTACAAGTTCACATCTTCTAGTTATAATTTGAAATAATAATTAGAAGCTACCAATTTTATGTACTGTATTTGACAATTACAAGTTCAGATCTTCAAGTTATAATTTGCAATAATAATTAGAAGCTATCAATTTTAAGTGCTGTATTTGACAATTACTAGTTCAGATCTTCAAGTTATAATTTGCACTAATAATTTGTATTTAACAATTAGAAGTTCTGTATTTGACAATTACAAGTTCAGATCTTCAAGTTATAATTTTCACTAATAATTTGTATTTAACAATTAGAAGTTCTGTATTTGACTATTACAAGTTCAGATCTTCAAGTTATAATTTGAATTATAATTATAAGCTATCATTTTTAAGTTCTGTATTTGACAATTACAAGTTCAGATCTTCAAGTTATTATTTGCAATAATAATTAGAAGCTATTAATTTTAAGTTCTGTATTTGACAATTACAAGTTCAGATCTTCAAGTTATAATTTGCAATAATAATTAGAAGCTATCAATTTTAAGTTCTGTATTTGACAATTACTAGTTCAGATCTTCAAGTTATAATTAGAAATAATAATTAGAATTTGACAAATCTAAGTTCTGTAATTCACTATTACAAGTTCAGATCTTCAAGTTATAATTTACAATAATAATTAGAAGTTATGAATTTTAAGTTCTGCATTTGACAATTACAACTTCAGATCTTCAAGTTATAATTTGCACTAATAATTTGTATTTAACAATTAGAAGTTCTGTATTTGTCTATTACAGGTTCAGATCTTCAAATTATAATTTGCACTAATAATTTGTATTTACCAATTAGAAGTTCTGTATTTGACAATTACAAGTACAGATCTTCAAATTATTATTTGCAATAATAATTAGAAGCTATCAATTTTAAGTTCTGCATTTGACAATTAAAAGTTCAGATCTTCAAGTTATTATTTGTAATAATAATTAGAAGCTATCAATTTTAAGTTCTGTATTTGACAATTACAAGTTCACATCTTCTAGTTATAATTTGAAATAATAATTAGAAGCTACCAATTTTATGTACTGTATTTGACAATTACAAGTTCAGATCTTCAAGTTATAATTTGCAATAATAATTAGAAGCTATCAATTTTAAGTGCTGTATTTGACAATTACTAGTTCAGATCTTCAAGTTATAATTTGCACTAATAATTTGTATTTAACAATTAGAAGTTCTGTATTTGACAATTACAAGTTCAGATCTTCAAGTTATAATTTTCACTAATAATTTGTATTTAACAATTAGAAGTTCTGTATTTGACTATTAAAGTTCAGATCTTCAAGTTATAATTTGAATTATCATTATAAGCTATCAATTTTAAGTTCTGTATTTGACAATTACAAGTACAGATCTTCAAATTATTATTTGCAATAATAATTAGAAGCTATCAATTTTAAGTTCTGCATTTGACAATTACAAGTTCAGATCTTCAAGTTATTATTTGCAATAATAATTAGAAGCTATTAATTTTAAGTTCTGTATTTGACAATTACAAGTTCAGATCTTCAAGTTATAATTTGAAATAATAATTAGAAGCTATCAATTTTAAGTTCTGTATTTGACAATTACAAGTTCAGATCTGCAAGTTATAATTTGCAATAATAATTAGAAGCTATCAATTTTAAGTTCTGTATTTGACAATTACTAGTTCAGATCTTCAAGTTATAATTAGAAATAATAATTAGAATTTGACAAATCTAAGTTCTGTAATTCACTATTACAAGTTCAGATCTTCAAGTTATAATTTACAATAATAATTAGAAGCTTTCAATTTTAAGTTCTGTATTTGACAATTACAAGTTCAGATCTACAAGTTATAATTTGCACTAATAATTTGTATTTAACAATTCGAAGTTCTGTATTTGACTATTAAAGTTCAGATCTTCAAGTTATAATTTGAATTATCATTATAAGCTATCAATTTTAAGTTCAGTATTTGACAATTACAAGTACAGATCTTCAAATTATTATTTGCAATAATAATTAGAAGCTATCAATTTTAAGTTCTGCATTTGACAATTACAAGTTCAGATCTTCAAGTTATTATTTGCAATAATAATTAGAAGCTATTAATTTTAAGTTCTGTATTTGACAATTACAAGTTCAGATCTTCAAGTTATAATTTGAAATAATAATTAGAAGCTATCAATTTTAAGTTCTGTATTTGACAATTACAAGTTCAGATCTGCAAGTTATAATTTGCAATAATAATTAGAAGCTATCAATTTTAAGTTCTGTATTTGACAATTACTAGTTCAGATCTTCAAGTTATAATTAGAAATAATAATTAGAATTTGACAAATCTAAGTTCTGTAATTCACTATTACAAGTTCAGATCTTCAAGTTATAATTTACAATAATAATTAGAAGCTTTCAATTTTAAGTTCTGTATTTGACAATTACAAGTTCAGATCTACAAGTTATAATTTGCACTAATAATTTGTATTTAACAAATAGAAGTTCTGTATTTGACAATTACAAGTTCAGATCTTCAAGTTATAATTTGAAATAATAATTAGAAGCTATCAATTTTAAGTTCTGTATTTGACAATTACTAGTTCAGATCTTCAAGTTATAATTTGAAATAATAATTTGAATTTAACAAATCTAAGTTCTGTAATTCACTATTACAAGTTCAGATCTTCAAGTTATAATTTACAATAATAATTAGAAGTTATCAATTTTAAGTTCTGCATTTGACAATTACAAGTTGAGATCTTCAAGTTATACTTTGCACTAATAATTTGTATTTAACAATTAGAAGTTCTGTATTTGTCTATTACAAGTTCAGATCTTCAAATTATAATTTGCACTAATAATTTGTATTTAACAATTAGAAGTTCTGTATTTGACAATTACCAGTTCAGATCCTCAAGTTATAATTTGCACTAATAATTTGTATTTAACAATTAGAAGTTCTGTATTTGACAATTACCAGTTCAGATCTTCAAGTTATAATTAGAAATAATAATTAGAAGCTATCAATTTTGAGTTCTGTATTTGACAATTACAAGTTCAGATCTTCAAGTTATAATTTGCAATAATAATTAGAAGCTATCAATTTTAAGTTCTGTATTTGACAATTACTAGTTCAGATCTTCAAGTTATAATTTGAAATAATAATTGAATTTAACAAATCTAAGTTCTGTAATTCACTATTACAAGTTCAGATCTTCAAGTTATAATTTACAATAATAATTAGAAGCTATCAATTTTAGTTCTGTATTTGACAAATACAAGTTCAGAACTTCAAGTTATAATTTGCAATAATAATTAGAAGCTATCAATTTTAAGTTCTGTATTTGACAATTACAAGTACAGATCTTCAAATTATTATTTGCAATAATAATTAGAAGCTATCAATTTTAAGTTCTGCATCTGACAATTAAAAGTTCAGATCTTCAAGTTATTATTTGCAATAATAATTAGAAGCTATCAATTTTAAGTTCTGTATTTGACAATTACAAGTTCACATCTTCAAGTTATAATTTGAAATAATAATTAGAAGCTATCAATTTTATGTTCTGTATTTGACAATTAGAAGTTCAGTTCTTAAAGTAATAATTTGCACTAATAATTTGTATTTAACAATTCGAAGTTCTGTATTTGACTATTACAAGTTCAGATCTTCAAGTTATAATTTGAATTATAATTATAAGCTATCAATTTTAAGTTCTGTATTTGACAATTACAAGTACAGATCTTCAAATTATTATTTGCAATAATAATTAGAAGCTATCAATTTTAAGTTCTGCATTTGACAATTACAAGTTCAGATCTTCAAGTTATTATTTGCAATAATAATTAGAAGCTATTAATTTTAAGTTCTGTATTTGACAATTACAAGTTCAGATCTTCAAGTTATAATTTGCAATAATAATTAGAAGCTATCAATTTTAAGTTCTGTATTTGACAATTACAAGTTCAGATCTTCAAGTTATAATTTGCAATAATAATTAGAAGCTATCAATTTTAAGTTCTGTATTTGACAATTACTAGTTCAGATCTTCAAGTTATAATTAGAAATAATAATTAGAATTTGACAAATCTAAGTTCTGTAATTCACTATTACATGTTCAGATCTTCAAGTTATAATTTACAATAATAATTAGAAGATTTCAATTTTAAGTTCTGTATTTGACAATTACAAGTTCAGATCTACAAGTTATAATTTGCACTAATAATTTGTATTTAACAATTAGAAGTTCTGTATTTGACAATTACAAGTTCAGATCTTCAAGTTATAATTTGAAATAATAATTAGAAGCTATCAATTTTAAGTTCTGTATTTGACAATTACTAGTTCAGATCTTCAAGTAATAATTTGCACTAATAATTTGTATTTAACAATTCGAAGTCCTGTATTTGACTATTACAAGTTCAGATCTTCAAGTTATAATTTGAATTATAGTTATAAGCTATCAATTTTAAGTTCTGTATTTGACAATTACAAGTACAGATCTTCAAATTATTATTTGCAATAATAATTAGAAGCTATCAATTTTAAGTTCTGTATTTGACAATTACAAGTTCAGATCTTCAAGTTATAATTTGAAATAATAATTAGAAGCTATTAATTTTAAGTTCTGTATTTGACAATTACAAGTTCAGATCTTCAAGTTATAATTTGAAATAATAATTAGAAGCTATCAATTTTAAGTTCTGTATTTGACAATTACAAGTTCAGATCTTCAAGTTATAATTTGCAATAATAATTATAAGCTATCAATTTTAAGTTCTGTATTTGACAATTACAAGTTCAGATCTTCAAGTTATTATTTGCAATAATAATTAGAAGCTATTAATTTTAAGTTCTGTATTTGACAATTACAAGTTCAGATCTTCAAGTTATAATTTGAAATAATAATTAGAAGCTATCAATTTTAAGTTCTGTATTTGACAATTACAAGTTCAGATCTTCAAGTTATAATTTGCAATAATAATTAGAAGCTATCAATTTTAAGTTCTGTATTTGACAATTACTAGTTCAGATCTTCAAGTTATAATTAGAAATAAGAATTAGAATTTGACAAATCTAAGTTCTGTATTTGACTATTACAAGTTCAGATCTTCAAGTTATAATTTGAATTATAATTATAAGCTATCAATTTTAAGTTCTGTATTTGACAATTACAAGTACAGATCTTCAAGTTATAATTTGCACTAATAATTTGTATTTAACAATTCGAAGTTCTGTATTTGACTATTACAAGTTCAGATCTTCAAGTTATAATTTGAATTATAATTATAAGCTATCAATTTTAAGTTCTGTATTTGACAATTACAAGTTCAGATCTTCAAGTTATTATTTGCAATAATAATTAGAAGCTATTAATTTTAAGTTCTGTATTTGACAATTACAAGTTCAGATCTTCAAGTTATAATTTGCAATAATAATTAGAAGCTATCAATTTTAAGTTCTGTATTTGACAATTACTAGTTCAGATCTTCAAGTTATAATTAGAAATAATAATTAGAATTTGACAAATCTAAGTTCTGTAATTCACTATTACAAGTTCAGATCTTCAAGTTATAATTTACAATAATAATTAGAAGCTTTCAATTTTAAGTTCTGTATTTGACAATTACAAGTTCAGATCTACAAGTTATAATTTGCACTAATAATTTGTATTTAACAATTAGAAGTTCTGTATTTGACAATTACAAGTTCAGATCTTCAAGTTATAATTTGAAATAATAATTAGAAGCTATCAATTTTAAGTTCTGTATTTGACAATTACTAGTTCAGATCTTCAAGTAATAATTTGCACAAATAATTTGTATTTAACAATTCGAAGTTCTGTATTTGACTATTACAAGTTCAGATCTTCAAGTTATAATTTGAATTATAGTTATAAGCTATCAATTTTAAGTTCTGTATTTGACAATTACAAGTACAGATCTTCAAATTATTATTTGCAATAATAATTAGAAGCTATCAATTTTAAGTTCTGTATTTGACAATTACAAGTTCAGATCTTCAAGTTATAATTTGAAATAATAATTAGAAGCTATTAATTTTAAGTTCTGTATTTGACAATTACAAGTTCAGATCTTCAAGTTATAATTCGAAATAATAATTAGAAGCTATCAATTTTAAGTTCTGTATTTGACAATTACAAGTTCAGATCTTCAAGTTATAATTTGCAATAATAATTATAAGCTATCAATTTTAAGTTCTGTATTTGACAATTACAAGTTCAGATCTTCAAGTTATTATTTGCAATAATAATTAGAAGCTATTAATTTTAAGTTCTGTATTTGACAATTACAAGTTCAGATCTTCAAGTTATAATTTGAAATAATAATTAGAAGCTATCAATTTTAAGTTCTGTATTTGACAATTACAAGTTCAGATCTTCAAGTAATAATTTGCACTAATAATTTGTATTTAACAATTCGAAGTTCTGTATTTGACTATTAAAGTTCAGATCTTCAAGTTATAATTTGAATTATCATTATAAGCTATCAATTTTAAGTTCAGTATTTGACAATTACAAGTACAGATCTTCAAATTATTATTTGCAATAATAATTAGAAGCTATCAATTTTAAGTTCTGCATTTGACAATTACAAGTTCAGATCTTCAAGTTATTATTTGCAATAATAATTAGAAGCTATTAATTTTAAGTTCTGTATTTGACAATTACAAGTTCAGATCTTCAAGTTATAATTTGAAATAATAATTAGAAGCTATCAATTTTAAGTTCTGTATTTGACAATTACAAGTTCAGATCTGCAAGTTATAATTTGCAATAATAATTAGAAGCTATCAATTTTAAGTTCTGTATTTGACAATTACTAGTTCAGATCTTAAAGTTATAATTAGAAATAATAATTAGAACTTGACAAATCGAAGTTCAGTAATTCACTATTACAAGTTCAGATCTTCAAGTTATAATTTACAATAATAATTAGAAGCTTTCAATTTTAAGTTCTGTATTTGACAATTACAAGTTCAGATCTACAAGTTATAATTTGCACTAATAATTTGTATTTAACAAATAGAAGTTCTGTATTTGACAATTACAAGTTCAGATCTTCAAGTTATAATTTGAAATAATAATTAGAAGCTATCAATTTTAAGTTCTGTATTTGACAATTACTAGTTCAGATCTTCAAGTTATAATTTGAAATAATAATTTGAATTTAACAAATCTAAGTTCTGTAATTCACTATTACAAGTTCAGATCTTCAAGTTATAATTTACAATAATAATTAGAAGTTATCAATTTTAAGTTCTGCATTTGACAATTACAAGTTCAGATCTTCAAGTTATACTTTGCACTAATAATTTGTATTTAACAATTAGAAGTTCTGTATTTGTCTATTACAAGTTCAGATCTTCAAATTATAATTTGCACTAATAATTTGTATTTAACAATTAGAAGTTCTGTATTTGACAATTACCAGTTCAGATCCTCAAGTTATAATTTTCACTAATAATTAGTATTTAACAATTAGAAGTTCTGTATTTGACAATTACCAGTTCAGATCTTCAAGTTATAATTAGAAATAATAATTAGAAGCTATCAATTTTGAGTTCTGTATTTGACAATTACAAGTTCAGATCTTCAAGTTATAATTTGCAATAATAATTAGAAGCTATCAATTTTAAGTTCTGTATTTGACAATTACTAGTTCAGATCTTCAAGTTATAATTTGAAATAATAATTGAATTTAACAAATCTAAGTTCTGTAATTCACTATTACAAGTTCAGATCTTCAAGTTATAATTTACAATAATAATTAGAAGCTATCAATTTTAGTTCTGTATTTGACAAATACAAGTTCAGAACTTCAAGTTATAATTTGCAATAATAATTAGAAGCTATCAATTTTAAGTTCTGTATTTGACAATTACAAGTACAGATCTTCAAATTATTATTTGCAATAATAATTAGAAGCTATCAATTTTAAGTTCTGCATCTGACTATTAAAAGTTCAGATCTTCAAGTTATTATTTGCAATAATATTTAGAAGCTATCAATTTTAAGTTCTGTATTTGACAATTACAAGTTCACATCTTCAAGTTATAATTTGAAATAATAATTAGAAGCTATCAATTTTATGTTCTGTATTTGACAATTAGAAGTTCAGTTCTTAAAGTAATAATTTGCACTAATAATTTGTATTTAACAATTCGAAGTTCTGTATTTGACTATTACAAGTTCAGATCTTCAAGTTATAATTTGAATTATAATTATAAGCTATCAATTTTAAGTTCTGTATTTGACAATTACAAGTACAGATCTTCAAATTATTATTTGCAATAATAATTAGAAGCTATCAATTTTAAGTTCTGCATTTGACAATTACAAGTTCAGATCTTCAAGTTATTATTTGCAATAATAATTAGAAGCTATTAATTTTAAGTTCTGTATTTGACAATTACAAGTTCAGATCTTCAAGTTATAATTTGCAATAATAATTAGAAGCTATCAATTTTAAGTTCTGTATTTGACAATTACAAGTTCAGATCTTCAAGTTATAATTTGCAATAATAATTAGAAGCTATCAATTTTAAGTTCTGTATTTGACAATTACTAGTTCAGATCTTCAAGTTATAATTAGAAATAATAATTAGAATTTGACAAATCTAAGTTCTGTAATTCACTATTACAAGTTCAGATCTTCAAGTTATAATTTACAATAATAATTAGAAGCTTTCAATTTTAAGTTCTGTATTTGACAATTACAAGTTCAGATCTACAAGTTATAATTTGCACTAATAATTTGTATTTAACAATTAGAAGTTCTGTATTTGACAATTACAAGTTCAGATCTTCAAGTTATAATTTGAAATAATAATTAGAAGCTATCAATTTTAAGTTCTGTATTTGACAATTACTAGTTCAGATCTTCAAGTAATAATTTGCACTAATAATTTGTATTTAACAATTCGAAGTCCTGTATTTGACTATTACAAGTTCAGATCTTCAAGTTATAATTTGAATTATAGTTATAAGCTATCAATTTTAAGTTCTGTATTTGACAATTACAAGTACAGATCTTCAAATTATTATTTGCAATAATAATTAGAAGCTATCAATTTTAAGTTCTGTATTTGACAATTACAAGTTCAGATCTTCAAGTTATAATTTGAAATAATAATTAGAAGCTATTAATTTTAAGTTCTGTATTTGACAATTACAAGTTCAGATCTTCAAGTTATAATTCGAAATAATAATTAGAAGCTATCAATTTTAAGTTCTGTATTTGACAATTACAAGTTCAGATCTTCAAGTTATAATTTGCAATAATAATTATAAGCTATCAATTTTAAGTTCTGTATTTGACAATTACAAGTTCAGATCTTCAAGTTATTATTTGCAATAATAATTAGAAGCTATTAATTTTAAGTTCTGTATTTGACAATTACAAGTTCAGATCTTCAAGTTATAATTTGAAATAATAATTAGAAGCTATCAATTTTAAGTTCTGTATTTGACAATTACAAGTTCAGATCTTCAAGTTATAATTTGCAATAATAATTAGAAGCTATCAATTTTAAGTTCTGTATTTGACAATTACTAGTTCAGATCTTCAAGTTATAATTTGCAATAATAATTAGAAGCTATCAATTTTAAGTTCTGTATTTGACAATTACTAGTTCAGATCTTCAAGTTATAATTAGAAATAATAATTAGAATTTGACAAATCTAAGTTCTGTATTTGACTATTACAAGTTCAGATCTTCAAGTTATAATTTGAATTATAATTATAAGCTATCAATTTTAAGTTCTGTATTTGACAATTACAAGTACAGATCTTCAAGTTATAATTTGCACTAATAATTTGTATTTAACAATTCGAAGTTCTGTATTTGACTATTACAAGTTCAGATCTTCAAGTTATAATTTGAATTATAATTATAAGCTATCAATTTTAAGTTCTGTATTTGACAATTACAAGTCAGATCTTCAAGTTATTATTTGCAATAATAATTAGAAGCTATTAATTTTAAGTTCTGTATTTGACAATTACAAGTTCAGATCTTCAAGTTATAATTTGCAATAATAATTAGAAGCTTTCAATTTTAAGTTCTGTATTTGACAATTACAAGTTCAGATCTACTAGTTATAATTTGCACTAATAATTTGTATTTAACAATTAGAAGTTCTGTATTTGACAATTACAAGTTCAGATCTTCAAGTTATAATTTGAAATAATAATTAGAAGCTATCAATTTTAAGTTCTGTATTTGACAATTACTAGTTCAGATCTTCAAGTAATAATTTGCACAAATAATTTGTATTTAACAATTCGAAGTTCTGTATTTGACTATTACAAGTTCAGATCTTCAAGTTATAATTTGAATTATAGTTATAAGCTATCAATTTTAAGTTCTGTATTTGACAATTACAAGTACAGATCTTCAAATTATTATTTGCAATAATAATTAGAAGCTATCAATTTTAAGTTCTGTATTTGACAATTACAAGTTCAGATCTTCAAGTTATAATTTGAAATAATAATTAGAAGCTATTAATTTTAAGTTCTGTATTTGACAATTACAAGTTCAGATCTTCAAGTTATAATTCGAAATAATAATTATAAGCTATCAATTTTAAGTTCTGTATTTGACAATTACAAGTTCAGATCTACTAGTTATAATTTGCACTAATAATTTGTATTTAACAATTAGAAGTTCTGTATTTGACAATTACAAGTTCAGATCTTCAAGTTATAATTTGAAATAATAATTAGAAGCTATCAATTTTAAGTTCTGTATTTGACAATTACTAGTTCAGATCTTCAAGTAATAATTTGCACAAATAATTTGTATTTAACAATTCGAAGTTCTGTATTTGACTATTACAAGTTCAGATCTTCAAGTTATAATTTGAATTATAGTTATAAGCTATCAATTTTAAGTTCTGTATTTGACAATTACAAGTACAGATCTTCAAATTATTATTTGCAATAATAATTAGAAGCTATCAATTTTAAGTTCTGTATTTGACAATTACAAGTTCAGATCTTCAAGTTATAATTTGAAATAATAATTAGAAGCTATTAATTTTAAGTTCTGTATTTGACAATTACAAGTTCAGATCTTCAAGTTATAATTCGAAATAATAATTAGAAGCTATCAATTTTAAGTTCTGTATTTGACAATTACAAGTTCAGATCTTCAAGTTATAATTTGCAATAATAATTATAAGCTATCAATTTTAAGTTCTGTATTTGACAATTACTAGTTCAGATCTTCAAGTTATAATTTGAAATAATAATTGAATTTAACAAATCTAAGTTCTGTAATTCACTATTACAAGTTCAGATCTTCAAGTTATAATTTGCAATAATAATTAGAAGCTATCAATTTTAAGTTCTGTATTTGACAATTACTAGTTCAGATCTTCAAGTTATAATTAGAAATAATAATTAGAATTTGACAAATCTAAGTTCTGTAATTCACTATTACAAGTTCAGATCTTCAAGTTATAATTTACAATAATAATTAGAAGTTATCAATTTTAAGTTCTGCATTTGACAATTACAACTTCAGATCTTCAAGTTATAATTTGCACTAATAATTTGTATTTAACAATTAGAAGTTCTGTATTTGTCTATTACAGGTTCAGATCTTCAAATTATAATTTGCACTAATAATTTGTATTTACCAATTAGAAGTTCTGTATTTGACAATTACAAGTACAGATCTTCAAATTATTATTTGCAATAATAATTAGAAGCTATCAATTTTAAGTTCTGCATTTGACAATTAAAAGTTCAGATCTTCAAGTTATTATTTGTAATAATAATTAGAAGCTATCAATTTTAAGTTCTGTATTTGACAATTACAAGTTCACATCTTCTAGTTATAATTTGAAATAATAATTAGAAGCTACCAATTTTATGTACTGTATTTGACAATTACAAGTTCAGATCTTCAAGTTATAATTTGCAATAATAATTAGAAGCTATCAATTTTAAGTGCTGTATTTGACAATTACTAGTTCAGATCTTCAAGTTATAATTTGCACTAATAATTTGTATTTAACAATTAGAAGTTCTGTATTTGACAATTACAAGTTCAGATCTTCAAGTTATAATTTTCACTAATAATTTGTATTTAACAATTAGAAGTTCTGTATTTGACTATTAAAGTTCAGATCTTCAAGTTATAATTTGAATTATCATTATAAGCTATCAATTTTAAGTTCTGTATTTGACAATTACAAGTACAGATCTTCAAATTATTATTTGCAATAATAATTAGAAGCTATCAATTTTAAGTTCTGCATTTGACAATTACAAGTTCAGATCTTCAAGTTATTATTTGCAATAATAATTAGAAGCTATTAATTTTAAGTTCTGTATTTGACAATTACAAGTTCAGATCTTCAAGTTATAATTTGAAATAATAATTAGAAGCTATCAATTTTAAGTTCTGTATTTGACAATTACAAGTTCAGATCTGCAAGTTATAATTTGCAATAATAATTAGAAGCTATCAATTTTAAGTTCTGTATTTGACAATTACTAGTTCAGATCTTCAAGTTATAATTAGAAATAATAATTAGAATTTGACAAATCTAAGTTCTGTAATTCACTATTACAAGTTCAGATCTTCAAGTTATAATTTACAATAATAATTAGAAGCTTTCAATTTTAAGTTCTGTATTTGACAATTACAAGTTCAGATCTACAAGTTATAATTTGCACTAATAATTTGTATTTAACAAATAGAAGTTCTGTATTTGACAATTACAAGTTCAGATCTTCAAGTTATAATTTGAAATAATAATTAGAAGCTATCAATTTTAAGTTCTGTATTTGACAATTACTAGTTCAGATCTTCAAGTTATAATTTGAAATAATAATTTGAATTTAACAAATCTAAGTTCTGTAATTCACTATTACAAGTTCAGATCTTCAAGTTATAATTTACAATAATAATTAGAAGTTATCAATTTTAAGTTCTGCATTTGACAATTACAAGTTCAGATCTTCAAGTTATACTTTGCACTAATAATTTGTATTTAACAATTAGAAGTTCTGTATTTGTCTATTACAAGTTCAGATCTTCAAATTATAATTTGCACTAATAATTTGTATTTAACAATTAGAAGTTCTGTATTTGACAATTACCAGTTCAGATCCTCAAGTTATAATTTGCACTAATAATTTGTATTTAACAATTAGAAGTTCTGTATTTGACAATTACCAGTTCAGATCTTCAAGTTATAATTAGAAATAATAATTAGAAGCTATCAATTTTGAGTTCTGTATTTGACAATTACAAGTTCAGATCTTCAAGTTATAATTTGCAATACTAATTAGAAGCTATCAATTTTAAGTTCTGTATTTGACAATTACTAGTTCAGATCTTCAAGTTATAATTTGAAATAATAATTGAATTTAACAAATCTAAGTTCTGTAATTCACTATTACAAGTTCAGATCTTCAAGTTATAATTTACAATAATAATTAGAAGCTATCAATTTTAGTTCTGTATTTGACAAATACAAGTTCAGAACTTCAAGTTATAATTTGCAATAATAATTAGAAGCTATCAATTTTAAGTTCTGTATTTGACAACTACAAGTACAGATCTTCAAATTATTATTTGCAATAATAATTAGAAGCTATCAATTTTAAGTTCTGCATCTGACAATTAAAAGTTCAGATCTTCAAGTTATTATTTGCAATAATAATTAGAAGCTATCAATTTTAAGTTCTGTATTTGACAATTACAAGTTCACATCTTCAAGTTATAATTTGAAATAATAATTAGAAGCTATCAATTTTATGTTCTGTATTTGACAATTAGAAGTTCAGTTCTTAAAGTAATAATTTGCACTAATAATTTGTATTTAACAATTCGAAGTTCTGTATTTGACTATTACAAGTTCAGATCTTCAAGTTATAATTTGAATTATAATTATAAGCTATCAATTTTAAGTTCTGTATTTGACAATTACAAGTACAGATCTTCAAATTATTATTTGCAATAATAATTAGAAGCTATCAATTTTAAGTTCTGCATTTGACAATTACAAGTTCAGATCTTCAAGTTATTATTTGCAATAATAATTAGAAGCTATTAATTTTAAGTTCTGTATTTGACAATTACAAGTTCAGATCTTCAAGTTATAATTTGCAATAATAATTAGAAGCTATCAATTTTAAGTTCTGTATTTGACAATTACAAGTTCAGATCTTCAAGTTATAATTTGCAATAATAATTAGAAGCTATCAATTTTAAGTTCTGTATTTGACAATTACTAGTTCAGATCTTCAAGTTATAATTAGAAATAATAATTAGAATTTGACAAATCTAAGTTCTGTAATTCACTATTACAAGTTCAGATCTTCAAGTTATAATTTACAATAATAATTAGAAGCTTTCAATTTTAAGTTCTGTATTTGACAATTACAAGTTCAGATCTACAAGTTATAATTTGCACTAATAATTTGTATTTAACAATTAGAAGTTCTGTATTTGACAATTACAAGTTCAGATCTTCAAGTTATAATTTGAAATAATAATTAGAAGCTATCAATTTTAAGTTCTGTATTTGACAATTACTAGTTCAGATCTTCAAGTAATAATTTGCACTAATAATTTGTATTTAACAATTCGAAGTTCTGTATTTGACTATTACAAGTTCAGATCTTCAAGTTATAATTTGAATTATAGTTATAAGCTATCAATTTTAAGTTCTGTATTTGACAATTACAAGTACAGATCTTCAAATTATTATTTGCAATAATAATTAGAAGCTATCAATTTTAAGTTCTGTATTTGACAATTACAAGTTCAAATCTTCAAGTTATAATTTGAAATAATAATTAGAAGCTATCAATTAGAAGTTCTGTATTTGACAATTACAAGTTCAGATCTTCAAGTTATAATTTGAAATAATAATTAGAAGCTATCAATTTTAAGTTCTGCATTTGACAATTACAAGTTCAGATCTACAAGTTATTATTTGCAATAATAATTAGAAGCTATTAATTTTAAGTTCTGTATTTGACAATTACAAGTTCAGATCTTCAAGTTATAATTTGAAATAATAATTAGAAGCTATCAATTTTAAGTTCTGTATTTGACAATTACAAGTTCAGATCTTCAAGTTATAATTTGCAATAATAATTAGAAGCTATCAATTTTAAGTTCTGTATTTGACAATTACTAGTTCAGATCTTCAAGTTATAATTAGAAATAATAATTAGAATTTGACAAATCTAAGTTCTGTAATTCACTATTACAAGTTCAGATCTTCAAGTTATAATTTACAATAATAATTTGAAGCTTTCAATTTTAAGTTCTGTATTTGACAATTACAAGTTCAGATCTACAAGTTATAATTTGCACTAATAATTTGTATTTAACAATTAGAAGTTCTGTATTTGACAATTACAAGTTCAGATCTTCAAGTTATAATTTGAAATAATAATTAGAAGCTATCAATTTTAAGTTCTGTATTTGACAATTACTAGTTCAGATCTTCAAGTAATAATTTGCACTAATAATTTGTATTTAACAATTCGAAGTTCTGTATTTGACTATTACAAGTTCAGATCTTCAAGTTATAATTTGAATTATAGTTATAAGCTATCAATTTTAAGTTCTGTATTTGACAATTACAAGTACAGATCTTCAAATTATTATTTGCAATAATAATTAGAAGCTATCAATTTTAAGTTCTGTATTTGACAATTAAAAGTTCAGATCTTCAAGTTATAATTTGAAATAATAATTAGAAGCTATTAATTTTAAGTTCTGTATTTGACAATTACAACTTCAGATCTTCAAGTTATAATTTGAAATAATAATTCGAAGCTATCAATTTTAAGTTCTGTTTTTGACAATTAAAAGTTCAGATCTTCAAGTTATAATTTGCAATAATAATTATAAGCTATCAATTTTAAGTTCTGTATTTGACAATTACAAGTTCAGATCTTCAAGTTATTATTTGCAATAATAATTAGAAGCTATTAATTTTAAGTTCTGTATTTGACAATTACAAGTTCAGATCTTCAAGTTATAATTTGAAGTAATAATTAGAAGCTATCAATTTTAAGTTCTGTATTTGACAATTACAAGTTCAGATCTTCAAGTTATAATTTGCAATAATAATTAGAAGCTATCAATTTTAAGTTCTGTATTTGACAATTACTAGTTCAGATCTTCAAGTTATAATTTGCAATAATAATTAGAAGCTATCAGTTTTAAGTTCTGTATTTGACAATTACTAGTTCAGATCTTCAAGTTATAATTTGATATAATAATTTGAATTTAACAAATCTAAGTTCTGTAATTCACTATTACAAGTTCAGATCTTCAAGTTATAATTTACAATAATAATTAGAAGCTATCAATTTTAAGTTCTGTATTTGACAATTACAAGTTCAGATCTTCAAGTTATAATTTGCACTAATAATTTGTATTTAACAATTAGATGTTCTGTATTTGACAATTACAAGTTCAGATCTTCAAGTTATAATTTGCAATAATAATTAGAAGCTATTAATTTTAAGTTCTGTATTTGACAATTACAAGTTCAGATCTTCAAGTTATAATTTGAAATAATAATTAGAAGCAATCAATTTTATGTTCTGTATTTGACAATTACAAGTTCAGATCTTCAAGTTATTATTTGCAATAATAATTAGAAGATATCAATTTTAAGTTCTGTATTTGACAATTACAAGTTCAGATCTTCAAGTTATAATTTACAATAATAATTAGAAGCTATCAATTTTAAGTTCTGTATTTGACAATTACAAGTTCAGATGTTCAAGTTATAATTTGCAATAATAATTAGAAGCTATCAGTTTTAAGTTCTGTATTTGACAATTACTAGTTCAGATCTTCAAGTTATAATTTGAAATAATAATTTGAATTTAACAAATCTAAGTTCTGTAATTCACTATTACAAGTTCAGATCTTCAAGTTATAATTTACAATAATAATTAGAAGCTATCAATTTTAAGTTCTGTATTTGACAATTACAAGTTCAGATCTTCAAGTTATAATTTGCACTAATAATTTGTATTTAACAATTAGATGTTCTGTATTTGACAATTACAAGTTCAGATCTTCAAGTTATAATTTGCAATAATAATTAGAAGCTATTAATTTTAAGTTCTGTATTTGACAATTACAAGTTCAGATCTTCAAGTTATAATTTGAAATAATAATTAGAAGCAATCAATTTTATGTTCTGTATTTGACAATTACAAGTTCAGATCTTCAAGTTATAATTTGCAATAATAATTAGAAGCTATCAATTTTAAGTGCTGTATTTGACAATTACTAGTTCAGATCTTCAAGTTATAGTTAGCACTAATAATTTGTATTTAACAATTAGAAGTTCTGTATTTGACAATTACAAGTTCAGATCTTCAACTTATAATTTTCAATAATAATTTGTATTTAACAATTAGAAGTTCTCTATTTGACTATTACAAGTTCAGATCTTCAAATTATTATGTGCAATCTTAGTTTGAATTTAACCATTCGAAGTTCTGTATTTACCTATTACAGGTTCAGATCTTCAAGTAATAATTTGCACTAATAATTTGTATTTAACAATTCGAAGTTCTGTATTTGACTATTACAAGTTCAGATCTTCAAGTTATAATTTGAATTATAATTATAAGCTATCAATTTTAAGTTCTGTATTTGTCAATTACAAGTACAGATCTTCAAATTATTATTTGCAATAATAATTAGAAGCTATCAATTTTAAGTTCTGCATTTGACAATTACAAGTTCAGATCTTCAAGTTATTATTTGCAATAATAATTAGAAGCTATTAATTTTAAGTTCTGTATTTGACAATTACAAGTTCAGATCTTCAAGTTATAATTTGAAATAATAAATAGAAGCTATCAATTTTAAGTTCTGTATTTGACAATTACAAGTTCAGATCTTCAAGTTATAATTTGCAATAATAATTAGAAGCTATCAATTTTAAGTTCTGTATTTGACAATTACTAGTTCAGTTCTTCAAGTTATAATTAGAAATAATAATTAGAATTTGACAAATCTAAGTTCTGTAATTCACTATTACAAGTACAGATCTTCAAGTTATAATTTACAATAATAATTAGAAGCTTTCAATTTTAAGTTCTGTATTTGACAATTACAAGTTCATATCTACAAGTTATAATTTGCACTAATAATTTGTATTTAACAATTAGAAGTTCTGTATTTGACAATTACAAGTTCAGATCTTCAAGTTATAATTTGAAATAATAATTAGAAGCTATCAATTTTAAGTTCTGTATTTGACAATTACTAGTTCAGATCTTCAAGTTATAATTTGAAATAATAATTTGAATTTAACAAATCTAAGTTCTGTAATTCACTATTACAAGTTCAGATCTTCAAGTTATAATTTACAATAATAATTAGAAGTTATCAATTTTAAGTTCTGCATTTTACAATTACAAGTTCAGATCTTCAAGTTATAATTTGCAATAATAATTAGAAGCTATCAATTTTAAGTTCTGTATTTTACAATTACTAGTTCAGATCTTCAAGTTATAATTTGAAATAATAATTTGAATTTAACAAATCTAAGTTCTGTAATTCACTATTACAAGTTCAGATCTTCATGTTATAATTTACAATAATAATTAGAAGCTATCAATCTTAAATTCTGTATTTGACAATTACAAGTTCAGATCTTCAAGTTATAATTTGCACTAATAATTTGTATTTAACAATTAGAAGTTCTGTATGTGACAATTACAAGTTCAGATCTTCAAGTTATAATTTGCAATAATAATTAAAAGCTATTAATTTTAAGTTCTGTATTTGACAATTACAAGTTCAGATCTTCAAGTTATAATTTGAAATAATAATTAGAAGCTATCAATTTTATGTTCTGTATTTGACAATTACAAGTTCAGATCTTCAAGTTATAATTTGCAATAATAATTAGAAGCTATCAATTTTAAGTGCTGTATTTGACAATTACTAGTTCAGATCTTCAAGTTATAATTTGCACTAATAATTTGTATTTAAAAATTAGAAGTTCTGTATTTGACAATTACAAGTTCAGATCTTCAAGTTATAATTTGCACTAATAATTTGTATTTAACAATTAGAAGTTCTGTATTTGACAATTACAAGTTCAGATCTTCAAGTTATAATTTGAAATAATAATTAGAAGCTATCAATTTTAAGTTCTGTATTTGACAATTACTAGTTCAGATCTTCAAGTTATAATTTGAAATAATAATTTGAATTTAACAAATCTAAGTTCTGTAATTCACTATTACAAGTTCAGATCTTCAAGTTATAATTTACAATAATAATTAGAAGTTATCAATTTTAAGTTCTGCATTTGACAATTACAAGTTCAGATCTTCAAGTTATAATTTGCACTAATAATTTGTATTTAACAATTAGATGTTCTGTATTTGTCTATTACAAGTTCAGATCTTCAAATTATAATTTGCACTAATAATTTGTATTTAACAATTAGAAGTTCTGTATTTGACAATTACCAGTTCAGATCCTCAAGTTATAATTCGCACTAATAATTTGTATTTAACAATTCGAAGTTCTGTATTTGACTATTACAAGTTCAGATCTTCAAGTTATAATTTGAATTATAATTATAAGCTATCAATTTTAAGTTCTGTATTTGACAATTACAAGTACAGATCTTCTAATTATTATTTGCAATGATAATTAGAAGCTATCAATTTTAAGTTCTGCATTTGACAATTACAAGTTCAGATCTTCAAGTTATTATTTGCAATAATAATTAGAAGCTATTAATTTTAAGTTCTGTATTTGACAATTACAAGTTCAGATCTTCAAGTTATAATTTGAAATAATAATTAGAAGCTATCAATTTTAAGTTCTGTATTTGACAATTACAAGTTCAGATCTTCAAGTTATAATTTGCAATAATAATTAGAAGCTATCAATTTTAAGTTCTGTATTTGACAATTACTAGTTCAGATCTTCAAGTTATAATTAGAAATAATAATTAGAATTTGACAAATCTAAGTTCTGTAATTCACTATTACAAGTACAGATCTTCAAGTTATAATTTACAATAATAATTAGAAGCTTTCAATTTTAAGTTCTGTATTTGACAATTACAAGTTGAGATCTACAAGTTATAACTTGCACTAATAATTTGTATTTAACAATTAGAAGTTCTGTATTTGACAATTACAAGTTCAGATCTTCAAGTTATAATTTGAAATAATAATTAGTAGCTATCAATTTTAAGTTCTGTATTTGACAATTACTAGTTCAGATCTTCAAGTTATAATTTGAAATAATAATTTGAATTTAACAAATCTAAGTTCTGTAATTCACTATTACAAGTTCAGATCTTCAAGTTATAATTTACAATAATAATTAGAAGTTATCAATTTTAAGTTCTGCATTTTACAATTACAAGTTCAGATCTTCAAGTTATAATTTGCAATAATAATTAGAAGCTATCAATTTTAAGTTCTGTATTTTACAATTACTAGTTCAGATCTTCAAGTTATAATTTGAAATAATAATTTGAATTTAACAAATCTAAGTTCTGTAATTCACTATTACAAGTTCAGATCTTCAAGTTATAATTTACAATAATAATTAGAAGCTATCAATCTTAAATTCTGTATTTGACAATTACAAGTTCAGATCTTCAAGTTATAATTTGCACTAATAATTTGTATTTAACAATTAGAAGTTCTGTATGTGACAATTACAAGTTCAGATCTTCAAGTTATAATTTGCAATAATAATTAAAAGCTATTAATTTTAAGTTCTGTATTTGACAATTACAAGTTCAGATCTTCAAGTTATAATTTGAAATAATAATTAGAAGCTATCAATTTTATGTTCTGTATTTGACAATTACAAGTTCAGATCTTCAAGTTATAATTTGCAATAATAATTAGAAGCTATCAATTTTAAGTGCTGTATTTGACAATTACTAGTTCAGATCTTCAAGTTATAATTTGCACTAATAATTTGTATTTAAAAATTAGAAGTTCTGTATTTGACAATTACAAGTTCAGATCTTCAAGTTATAATTTTCACTAATAATTTGTATTTAACAATTAGAAGTTCTGTATTTGACTATTACAAGTTCAGATCTTCAAATTATTATGTGCAATCTTATTTTGAATTTAACCATTCGAAGTTCTGTATTTACCTATTACAGGTTCAGATCTTCAAGTAATAATTTGCACTAATAATTTGTATTTAACAATTCGAAGTTCTGTATTTGACTATTACAAGTTCAGATCTTCAAGTTATAATTTGAATTATAATTATAAGCTATCAATTTTAAGTTCTGTATTTGTCAATTACAAGTACAGATCTTCAAATTATTATTTGCAATAATAATTAGAAGCTATCAATTTTAAGTTCTGCATTTGACAATTACAAGTTCAGATCTTCAAGTTATTATTTGCAATAATAATTAGAAGCTATTAATTTTAAGTTCTGTATTTGACAATTACAAGTTCAGATCTTCAAGTTATAATTTGAAATAATAAATAGAAGCTATCAATTTTAAGTTCTGTATTTGACAATTACAAGTTCAGATCTTCAAGTTATAATTTGCAATAATAATTAGAAGCTATCAATTTTAAGTTCTGTATTTGACAATTACTAGTTCAGTTCTTCAAGTTATAATTAGAAATAATAATTAGAATTTGACAAATCTAAGTTCTGTAATTCACTATTACAAGTACAGATCTTCAAGTTATAATTTACAATAATAATTAGAAGCTTTCAATTTTAAGTTCTGTATTTGACAATTACAAGTTCATATCTACAAGTTATAATTTGCACTAATAATTTGTATTTAACAATTAGAAGTTCTGTATTTGACAATTACAAGTTCAGATCTTCAAGTTATAATTTGAAATAATAATTAGAAGCTATCAATTTTAAGTTCTGTATTTGACAATTACTAGTTCAGATCTTCAAGTTATAATTTGAAATAATAATTTGAATTTAACAAATCTAAGTTCTGTAATTCACTATTACAAGTTCAGATCTTCAAGTTATAATTTACAATAATAATTAGAAGTTATCAATTTTAAGTTCTGCATTTTACAATTACAAGTTCAGATCTTCAAGTTATAATTTGCAATAATAATTAGAAGCTATCAATTTTAAGTTCTGTATTTTACAATTACTAGTTCAGATCTTCAAGTTATAATTTGAAATAATAATTTGAATTTAACAAATCTAAGTTCTGTAATTCACTATTACAAGTTCAGATCTTCATGTTATAATTTACAATAATAATTAGAAGCTATCAATCTTAAATTCTGTATTTGACAATTACAAGTTCAGATCTTCAAGTTATAATTTGCACTAATAATTTGTATTTAACAATTAGAAGTTCTGTATGTGACAATTACAAGTTCAGATCTTCAAGTTATAATTTGCAATAATAATTAAAAGCTATTAATTTTAAGTTCTGTATTTGACAATTACAAGTTCAGATCTTCAAGTTATAATTTGAAATAATAATTAGAAGCTATCAATTTTATGTTCTGTATTTGACAATTACAAGTTCAGATCTTCAAGTTATAATTTGCAATAATAATTAGAAGCTATCAATTTTAAGTGCTGTATTTGACAATTACTAGTTCAGATCTTCAAGTTATAATTTGCACTAATAATTTGTATTTAAAAATTAGAAGTTCTGTATTTGACAATTACAAGTTCAGATCTTCAAGTTATAATTTGCACTAATAATTTGTATTTAACAATTAGAAGTTCTGTATTTGACAATTACAAGTTCAGATCTTCAAGTTATAATTTGAAATAATAATTAGAAGCTATCAATTTTAAGTTCTGTATTTGACAATTACTAGTTCAGATCTTCAAGTTATAATTTGAAATAATAATTTGAATTTAACAAATCTAAGTTCTGTAATTCACTATTACAAGTTCAGATCTTCAAGTTATAATTTACAATAATAATTAGAAGTTATCAATTTTAAGTTCTGCATTTGACAATTACAAGTTCAGATCTTCAAGTTATAATTTGCACTAATAATTTGTATTTAACAATTAGATGTTCTGTATTTGTCTATTACAAGTTCAGATCTTCAAATTATAATTTGCACTAATAATTTGTATTTAACAATTAGAAGTTCTGTATTTGACAATTACCAGTTCAGATCCTCAAGTTATAATTTGCACTAATAATTTGTATTTAACAATTCGAAGTTCTGTATTTGACTATTACAAGTTCAGATCTTCAAGTTATAATTTGAATTATAATTATAAGCTATCAATTTTAAGTTCTGTATTTGACAATTACAAGTACAGATCTTCTAATTATTATTTGCAATGATAATTAGAAGCTATCAATTTTAAGTTCTGCATTTGACAATTACAAGTTCAGATCTTCAAGTTATTATTTGCAATAATAATTAGAAGCTATTAATTTTAAGTTCTGTATTTGACAATTACAAGTTCAGATCTTCAAGTTATAATTTGAAATAATAATTAGAAGCTATCAATTTTAAGTTCTGTATTTGACAATTACAAGTTCAGATCTTCAAGTTATAATTTGCAATAATAATTAGAAGCTATCAATTTTAAGTTCTGTATTTGACAATTACTAGTTCAGATCTTCAAGTTATAATTAGAAATAATAATTAGAATTTGACAAATCTAAGTTCTGTAATTCACTATTACAAGTACAGATCTTCAAGTTATAATTTACAATAATAATTAGTAGCTTTCAATTTTAAGTTCTGTATTTGACAATTACAAGTTGAGATCTACAAGTTATAATTTGCACTAATAATTTGTATTTAACAATTAGAAGTTCTGTATTTGACAATTACAAGTTCAGATCTTCAAGTTATAATTTGAAATAATAATTAGTAGCTATCAATTTTAAGTTCTGTATTTGACAATTACTAGTTCAGATCTTCAAGTTATAATTTGAAATAATAATTTGAATTTAACAAATCTAAGTTCTGTAATTCACTATTACAAGTTCAGATCTTCAAGTTATAATTTACAATAATAATTAGAAGTTATCAATTTTAAGTTCTGCATTTTACAATTACAAGTTCAGATCTTCAAGTTATAATTTGCAATAATAATTAGAAGCTATCAATTTTAAGTTCTGTATTTTACAATTACTAGTTCAGATCTTCAAGTTATAATTTGAAATAATAATTTGAATTTAACAAATCTAAGTTCTGTAATTCACTATTACAAGTTCAGATCTTCAAGTTATAATTTACAATAATAATTAGAAGCTATCAATCTTAAATTCTGTATTTGACAATTACAAGTTCAGATCTTCAAGTTATAATTTGCACTAATAATTTGTATTTAACAATTAGAAGTTCTGTATGTGACAATTACAAGTTCAGATCTTCAAGTTATAATTTGCAATAATAATTAAAAGCTATTAATTTTAAGTTCTGTATTTGACAATTACAAGTTCAGATCTTCAAGTTATAATTTGAAATAATAATTTGAAGCTATCAATTTTATGTTCTGTATTTGACAATTACAAGTTCAGATCTTCAAGTTATAATTTGCAATAATAATTAGAAGCTATCAATTTTAAGTGCTGTATTTGACAATTACTAGTTCAGATCTTCAAGTTATAATTTGCACTAATAATTTGTATTTAAAAATTAGAAGTTCTGTATTTGACAATTACAAGTTCAGATCTTCAAGTTATAATTTTCACTAATAATTTGTATTTAACAATTAGAAGTTTTGTATTTGACTATTACAAGTTCAGATCTTCAAATTATTATGTGCAATCTTATTTTGAATTTAACCATTCGAAGTTCTGTATTTACCTATTACAGGTTCAGATCTTCAAGTAATAATTTGCACTAATAATTTGTATTTAACAATTCGAAGTTCTGTATTTGACTATTACAAGTTCAGATCTTCAAGTTATAATTTGAATTATCATTATAAGCTATCAATTTTAAGTTCTGTATTTGACAATTACAAGTACAGATCTTCAAATTATTATTTGCAATAATAATTAGAAGCTATCAATTTTAAGTTCTGCATTTGACAATTACAAGTTCAGATCTTCAAGTTATTATTTGCAATAATAATTAGAAGCTATTAATTTTAAGTTCTGTATTTGACAATTACAAGTTCAGATCTTCAAGTTATAATTTGAAATAATAATTAGAAGCTATCAATTTTAAGTTCTGTATTTGACAATTACAAGTTCAGATCTGCAAGTTATAATTTGCAATAATAATTAGAAGCTATCAATTTTAAGTTCTGTATTTGAAAATTACTAGTTCAGATCTTCAAGTTATAATTAGAAATAATAATTAGAATTTGACAAATCTAAGTTCTGTAATTCACTATTACAAGTTCAGATCTTCAAGTTATAATTTACAATAATAATTAGAAGCTTTTAATTTTAAGTTCTGTATTTGACAATTACAAGTTCAGATCTACAAGTTATAATTTGCACTAATAATTTGTATTTAACAATTAGAAGTTCTGTATTTGACAATTACAAGTTCAGATCTTCAAGTTATAATTTGAAATAATAATTAGAAGCTATCAATTTTAAGTTCTGTATTTGACAATTACTAGTTCAGATCTTCAAGTTATAATTTGAAATAATAATTTGAATTTAACAAATCTAAGTTCTGTAATTCACTATTACAAGTTCAGATCTTCAAGTTATAATTTACAATAATAATTAGAAGTTATCAATTTTAAGTTCTGCATTTGACAATTACAAGTTCAGATCTTCAAGTTATAATTTGCACTAATAATTTGTATTTAACAATTAGATGTTCTGTATTTGTCTATTACAAGTTCAGATCTTCAAATTATAATTTGCACTAATAATTTGTATTTAACAATTAGAAGTTCTGTATTTGACAATTACCAGTTCAGATCCTCAAGTTATAATTTGCACTAATAATTTGTATTTAACAATTCGAAGTTCTGTATTTGACTATTACAAGTTCAGATCTTCAAGTTATAATTTGAATTATAATTATAAGCTATCAATTTTAAGTTCTGTATTTGACAATTACAAGTACAGATCTTCTAATTATTATTTGCAATGATAATTAGAAGCTATCAATTTTAAGTTCTGCATTTGACAATTACAAGTTCAGATCTTCAAGTTATTATTTGCAATAATAATTAGAAGCTATTAATTTTAAGTTCTGTATTTGACAATTACAAGTTCAGATCTTCAAGTTATAATTTGAAATAATAATTAGAAGCTATCAATTTTAAGTTCTGTATTTGACAATTACAAGTTCAGATCTTCAAGTTATAATTTGCAATAATAATTAGAAGCTATCAATTTTAAGTTCTGTATTTGACAATTACTAGTTCAGATCTTCAAGTTATAATTAGAAATAATAATTAGAATTTGACAAATCTAAGTTCTGTAATTCACTATTACAAGTAACGATCTTCAAGTTATAATTTACAATAATAATTAGAAGCTTTCAATTTTAAGTTCTGTATTTGACAATTACAAGTTGAGATCTACAAGTTATAATTTGCACTAATAATTTGTATTTAACAATTAGAAGTTCTGTATTTGACAATTACAAGTTCAGATCTTCAAGTTATAATTTGAAATAATAATTAGTAGCTATCAATTTTAAGTTCTGTATTTGACAATTACTAGTTCAAATCTTCAAGTTATAATTTGAAATAATAATTTGAATTTAACAAATCTAAGTTCTGTAATTCACTATTACAAGTTCAGATCTTCAAGTTATAATTTACAATAATAATTAGAAGTTATCAATTTTAAGTTCTGCATTTGACAATTACAAGTTCAGATCTTCAAGTTATAATTTGCAATAATAATTAGAAGCTATCAATTTTAAGTTCTGTATTTTACAATTACTAGTTCAGATCTTCAAGTTATAATTTGAAATAATAATTTGAATTTAACAAATCTAAGTTCTGTATTTCACTATTACAAGTTCAGATCTTCAAGTTATAATTTACAATATTAATTAGAAGCTATCAATTTTAAGTTCTGTATTTGACAATTACAAGTTCAGATCTGCAAGTTATAATTTGCAATAATAATTAGAAGCTATTAATTTTAAGTTCTGTATTTGACAATTACAAGTTCAGATCTTCAAGTTATAATTTGAAATAATAATTAGAAGCTATCAATTTTAAGTTCTGTATTTGACAATTACAAGTTCAGATCTGCAAGTTATAATTTGAATTATCATTATAAGCTATCAATTTTAAGTTCTGTATTTGACAATTACAAGTACAGATCTTCAAATTATTATTTGCAATAATAATTAGAAGCTATCAATTTTAAGTTCTGCATTTGACAATTACAAGTTCAGATCTTCAAGTTATTATTTGCAATAATAATTAGAAGCTATTAATTTTAAGTTCTGTATTTGACAATTACAAGTTCAGATCTTCAAGTTATAATTTGAAATAATAATTAGAAGCTATCAATTTTAAGTTCTGTATTTGACAATTACAAGTTCAGATCTGCAAGTTATAATTTGCAATAATAATTAGAAGCTATCAATTTTAAGTTCTGTATTTGAAAATTACTAGTTCAGATCTTCAAGTTATAATTAGAAATAATAATTAGAATTTGACAAATCTAAGTTCTGTAATTCACTATTACAAGTTCAGATCTTCAAGTTATAATTTACAATAATAATTAGAAGCTTTTAATTTTAAGTTCTGTATTTGACAATTACAAGTTCAGATCTACAAGTTATAATTTGCACTAATAATTTGTATTTAACAATTAGAAGTTCTGTATTTGACAATTACAAGTTCAGATCTTCAAGTTATAATTTGAAATAATAATTAGAAGCTATCAATTTTAAGTTCTGTATTTGACAATTACTAGTTCAGATCTTCAAGTTATAATTTGAAATAATAATTTGAATTTAACAAATCTAAGTTCTGTAATTCACTATTACAAGTTCAGATCTTCAAGTTATAATTTACAATAATAATTAGAAGTTATCAATTTTAAGTTCTGCATTTGACAATTACAAGTTCAGATCTTCAAGTTATAATTTGCACTAATAATTTGTATTTAACAATTAGATGTTCTGTATTTGTCTATTACAAGTTCAGATCTTCAAATTATAATTTGCACTAATAATTTGTATTTAACAATTAGAAGTTCTGTATTTGACAATTACCAGTTCAGATCCTCAAGTTATAATTTGCACTAATAATTTGTATTTAACAATTCGAAGTTCTGTATTTGACTATTACAAGTTCAGATCTTCAAGTTATAATTTGAATTATAATTATAAGCTATCAATTTTAAGTTCTGTATTTGACAATTACAAGTACAGATCTTCTAATTATTATTTGCAATGATAATTAGAAGCTATCAATTTTAAGTTCTGCATTTGACAATTACAAGTTCAGATCTTCAAGTTATTATTTGCAATAATAATTAGAAGCTATTAATTTTAAGTTCTGTATTTGACAATTACAAGTTCAGATCTTCAAGTTATAATTTGAAATAATAATTAGAAGCTATCAATTTTAAGTTCTGTATTTGACAATTACAAGTTCAGATCTTCAAGTTATAATTTGCAATAATAATTAGAAGCTATCAATTTTAAGTTCTGTATTTGACAATTACTAGTTCAGATCTTCAAGTTATAATTAGAAATAATAATTAGAATTTGACAAATCTAAGTTCTGTAATTCACTATTACAAGTACAGATCTTCAAGTTATAATTTACAATAATAATTAGAAGCTTTCAATTTTAAGTTCTGTATTTGACAATTACAAGTTGAGATCTACAAGTTATAATTTGCACTAATAATTTGTATTTAATAATTAGAAGTTCTGTATTTGACAATTACAAGTTCAGATCTTCAAGTTATAATTTGAAATAATAATTAGTAGCTATCAATTTTAAGTTCTGTATTTGACAATTACTAGTTCAGATCTTCAAGTTATAATTTGAAATAATAATTTGAATTTAACAAATCTAAGTTCTGTAATTCACTATTACAAGTTCAGATCTTCAAGTTATAATTTACAATAATAATTAGAAGTTATCAATTTTAAGTTCTGCATTTGACAATTACAAGTTCAGATCTTCAAGTTATAATTTGCAATAATAATTAGAAGCTATCAATTTTAAGTTCTGTATTTTACAATTACTAGTTCAGATCTTCAAGTTATAATTTGAAATAATAATTTGAATTTAACAAATCTAAGTTCTGTATTTCACTATTACAAGTTCAGATCTTCAAGTTATAATTTACAATATTAATTAGAAGCTATCAATTTTAAGTTCTGTATTTGACAATTACAAGTTCAGATCTTCAAGTTATAATTTGCACTAATAATTTGTATTTAACAATTAGAAGTTCTGTATGTGACAATTACAAGTTCAGATCTTCAAGTTATAATTTGCAATAATAATTAGAAGCTATTAATTTTAAGTTCTGTATTTGACAATTACAAGTTCAGATCTTCAAGTTATAATTTGAAATAATAATTAGAAGCTATCAATTTTATGTTCTGTATTTAACAATTACAAGTTCAGATCTTCAAGTTATAATTTGCAATAATAATTAGAAGCTATCAATTTTAAGTGCTGTATTTGACAATTACTAGTTCAGATCTTCAAGTTATAATTTGCACTAATAATTTGTATTTAAAAATTAGAAGTTCTGTATTTGACAATTACAAGTTCAGATCTTCAAGTTATAATTTTCACTAATAATTTGTATTTAACAATTAGAAGTTCTGTATTTGACTATTACAAGTTCAGATCTTCAAATTATTATGTGCAATCTAATTTTGAATTTAACCATTCGAAGTTCTGTATTTACCTATTACAGGTTCAGATCTTCAAGTAATAATTTGCACTAATAATTTGTATTTAACAATTCGAAGTTCTGTATTTGACTATTACAAGTTCAGATCTTCAAGTTATAATTTGAATTATCATTATAAGCTATCAATTTTAAGTTCTGTATTTGACAATTACAAGTACAGATCTTCAAATTATTATTTGCAATAATAATTAGAAGCTATCAATTTTAAGTTCTGCATTTGACAATAACAAGTTCAGATCTTCAAGTTATTATTTGCAATAATAATTAGAAGCTATTAATTTTAAGTTCTGTATTTGACAATTACAAGTTCAGATCTTCAAGTTATAATTTGAAATAATAATTAGAAGCTATCAATTTTAAGTTCTGTATTTGACAATTACAAGTTCAGATCTGCAAGTTGTAATTTGCAATAATAATTAGAAGCTATCAATTTTAGTTCTGTATTTGACAATTACTAGTTCAGATCTTCAAGTTATAATTAGAAATAATAATTAGAATTTGACAAATCTAAGTTCTGTAATTCACTATTACAAGTTCAGATCTTCAAGTTATAATTTACAATAATAATTAGAAGCTTTCAATTTTAAGTTCTGTATTTGACAATTACAAGTTCAGATCTACAAGTTATAATTTGCACTAATAATTTGTATTTAACAAATAGAAGTTCTGTATTTGACAATTACAAGTTCAGATCTTCAAGTTATAATTTGAAATAATAATTAGAAGCTATCAATTTTAAGTTCTGTATTTGACAATTACTAGTTCAGATCTTCAAGTTATAATTTGAAATAATAATTTGAATTTAACAAATCTAAGTTCTGTAATTCACTATTACAAGTTCAGATCTTCAAGTTATAATTTACAATAATAATTAGAAGTTATCAATTTTAAGTTCTGCATTTGACAATTACAAGTTCAGATCTTCAAGTTATACTTTGCACTAATAATTTGTATTTAACAATTAGAAGTTCTGTATTTGTCTATTACCAGT
Source organism: Cantharis lateralis (assembly GCA_963170105.1). NCBI lineage: Eukaryota > Metazoa > Arthropoda > Insecta > Coleoptera > Cantharidae > Cantharis > Cantharis lateralis. Next base: position 31,202,119 of record OY720625.1, on the reverse strand, counting down.
TCAGATCTTCAAATTATAATTTGCACTAATAATTTGTATTTAACAATTAAAAGTTCTGTATTTGACAATTACCAGTTCAGATCCTTAAGTTATAATTTGCACTAATAATTTGTATTTAACAATTAGAAGTTCTGTATTTGACAATTACCAGTTCAGATCTTCAAGTTATAATTAGAAATAATAATTAGAAGCTATCAATTTTGAGTTCTGTATTTGACAATTACAAGTTCAGATCTTCAAGTTATAATTTGCAATAATAATTAGAAGCTATCAATTTTAAGTTCTGTATTTGACAATTACTAGTTCAGATCTTCAAGTTATAATTTGAAATAATAATTGAATTTAACAAATCTAAGTTCTGTAATTCACTATTACAAGTTCAGATCTTCAAGTTATAATTTACAATAATAATTAGAAGCTATCAATTTTAGTTCTGTATTTGACAATTACAAGTTCAGATCTTCAAGTTATAATTTGAAATAATAAATAGAAGCTATCAATTTTAAGTTCTGTATTTGACAATTACAAGTTCAGATCTTCAAGTTATAATTTGCAATAATAATTAGAAGCTATCAATTTTAAGTTCTGTATTTGACAATTACTAGTTCAGTTCTTCAAGTTATAATTAGAAATAATAATTAGAATTTGACAAATCTAAGTTCTGTAATTCACTATTACAAGTACAGATCTACAAGTTATAATTTACAATAATAATTAGAAGCTTTCAATTTTAAGTTCTGTATTTGACAATTACAAGTTCAGATCTACAAGTTATAATTTGCACTAATAATTTGTATTTAACAATTAGAAGTTCTGTATTTGACAATTACAAGTTCAGATCTTCAAGTTATAATTTGAAATAATAATTAGAAGCTATCAATTTTAAGTTCTGTATTTGACAATTACTAGTTCAGATCTTCAAGTTATAATTTGAAATAATAATTTGAATTTAACAAATCTAAGTTCTGTAATTCACTATTACAAGTTCAGATCTTCAAGTTATAATTTACAATAATAATTAGAAGTTATCAATTTTAAGTTCTGCATTTTACAATTACAAGTTCAGATCTTCAAGTTATAATTTGCAATAATAATTAGAAGCTATCAATTTTAAGTTCTGTATTTTACAATTACTAGTTCAGATCTTCAAGTTATAATTTGAAATAATAATTTGAATTTAACAAATCTAAGTTCTGTAATTCACTATTACAAGTTCAGATCTTCAAGTTATAATTTACAATAATAATTAGAAGCTATCAATCTTAAATTCTGTATTTGACAATTACAAGTTCAGATCTTCAAGTTATAATTTGCACTAATAATTTGTATTTAACAATTAGAAGTTCTGTATGTGACAATTACAAGTTCAGATCTTCAAGTTATAATTTGAAATAATAATTAGAAGCTATTAATTTTAAGTTCTGTATTTGACAATTACAAGTTCAGATCTTCAAGTTATAATTTGAAATAATAATTAGAAGCTATCAATTTTATGTTCTGTATTTGACAATTACAAGTTCAGATCTTCAAGTTATAATTTGCAATAATAATTAGAAGCTATCAATTTTAAGTGCTGTATTTGACAATTACTAGTTCAGATCTTCAAGTTATAATTTGCACTAATAATTTGTATTTAAAAATTAGAAGTTCTGTATTTGACAATTACAAGTTCAGATCTTCAAGTTATAATTTTCACTAATAATTTGTATTTAACAATTAGAAGTTCTGTATTTGACTATTACAAGTTCAGATCTTCAAATTATTATGTGCAATCTTATTTTGAATTTAACCATTCGAAGTTCTGTATTTACCTATTACAGGTTCAGATCTTCAAGTAATAATTTGCACTAATAATTTGTATTTAACAATTCGAAGTTCTGTATTTGACTATTACAAGTTCAGATCTTCAAGTTATAATTTGAATTATCATTATAAGCTATCAATTTTAAGTTTGTATTTGACAATTACAAGTACAGATCTTCAAATTATTATTTGCAATAATAATTAGAAGCTATCAATTTTAAGTTCTGCATTTGACAATTACAAGTTCAGATCTTCAAGTTATTATTTGCAATAATAATTAGAAGCTATTAATTTTAAGTTCTGTATTTGACAATTACAAGTTCAGATCTTCAAGTTATAATTTGAAATAATAATTAGAAGCTATCAATTTTAAGTTCTGTATTTGACAATTACAAGTTCAGATCTGCAAGTTATAATTTGCAATAATAATTAGAAGCTATCAATTTTAAGTTCTGTATTTGAAAATTACTAGTTCAGATCTTCAAGTTATAATTAGAAATAATAATTAGAATTTGACAAATCTAAGTTCTGTAATTCACTATTACAAGTTCAGATCTTCAAGTTATAATTTACAATAATAATTAGAAGCTTTCAATTTTAAGTTCTGTATTTGACAATTACAAGTTCAGATCTACAAGTTATAATTTGCACTAATAATTTGTATTTAACAATTAGAAGTTCTGTATTAGACAATTACAAGTTCAGATCTTCAAGTTATAATTTGAAATAATAATTAGAAGCTATCAATTTTAAGTTCTGTATTTGACAATTACTAGTTCAGATCTTCAAGTTATAATTTGAAATAATAATTTGAATTTAACAAATCTAAGTTCTGTAATTCACTATTACAAGTTCAGATCTTCAAGTTATAATTTACAATAATAATTAGAAGTTATCAATTTTAAGTTCTGCATTTGACAATTACAAGTTCAGATCTTCAAGTTATAATTTGCACTAATAATTTGTATTTAACAATTAGATGTTCTGTATTTGTCTATTACAAGTTCAGATGTTCAAATTATAATTTGCACTAATAATTTGTATTTAACAATTAGAAGTTCTGTATTTGACAATTACCAGCTCAGATCCTCAAGTTATAATTTGCACTAATAATTTGTATTTAACAATTCGAAGTTCTGTATTTGACTATTACAAGTTCAGATCTTCAAGTTATAATTTGAATTATAATTATAAGCTATCAATTTTAAGTTCTGTATTTGACAATTACAAGTACAGATCTTCTAATTATTATTTGCAATGATAATTAGAAGCTATCAATTTTAAGTTCTGCATTTGACAATTACAAGTTCAGATCTTCAAGTTATTATTTGCAATAATAATTAGAAGCTATTAATTTTAAGTTCTGTATTTGACAATTACAAGTTCAGATCTTCAAGTTATAATTTGAAATAATAATTAGAAGCTATCAATTTTAAGTTCTGTATTTGACAATTGCAAGTTCAGATCTTCAAGTTATAATTTGCAATAATAATTAGAAGCTATCAATTTTAAGTTCTGTATTTGACAATTACTAGTTCAGATCTTCAAGTTATAATTAGAAATAATAATTAGAATTTGACAAATCTAAGTTCTGTAATTCACTATTACAAGTACAGATCTTCAAGTTATAATTTACAATAATAATTAGAAGCTTTCAATTTTAAGTTCTGTATTTGACAATTACAAGTTGAGATCTACAAGTTATAATTTGCACTAATAATTTGTATTTAACAATTAGAAGTTCTGTATTTGACAATTACAAGTTCAGATCTTCAAGTTATAATTTGAAATAATAATTAGTAGCTATCAATTTTAAGTTCTGTATTTGACAATTACTAGTTCAGATCTTCAAGTTATAATGTGAAATAATAATTTGAATTTAACAAATCTAAGTTCTGTAATTCACTATTACAAGTTCAGATCTTCAAGTTATAATTTACAATAATAATTAGAAGTTATCAATTTTAAGTTCTGCATTTGACAATTACAAGTTCAGATCTTCAAGTTATAATTTGCAATAATAATTAGAAGCTATCAATTTTAAGTTCTGTATTTTACAATTACTAGTTCAGATCTTCAAGTTATAATTTGAAATAATAATTTGAATTTAACAAATCTAAGTTCTGTATTTCACTATTACAAGTTCAGATCTTCAAGTTATAATTTACAATATTAATTAGAAGCTATCAATTTTAAGTTCTGTATTTGACAATTACAAGTTCAGATCTTCAAGTTATAATTTGCACTAATAATTTGTATTTAACAATTAGAAGTTCTGTATGTGACAATTACAAGTTCAGATCTTCAAGTTATAATTTGCAATAATAATTAGAAGCTATTAATTTTAAGTTCTGTATTTGACAATTACAAGTTCAGATCTTCAAGTTATAATTTGAAATAATAATTAGAAGCTATCAATTTTATGTTCTGTATTTAACAATTACAAGTTCAGATCTTCAAGTTATAATTTGCAATAATAATTTGAAGCTATCAATTTTAAGTGCTGTATTTGACAATTACTAGTTCAGATCTTCAAGTTATAATTTGCACTAATAATTTGTATTTAAAAATTAGAAGTTCTGTATTTGACAATTACAAGTTCAGATCTTCAAGTTATAATTTTCACTAATAATTTGTATTTAACAATTAGAAGTTCTGTATTTGACTATTACAAGTTCAGATCTTCAAATTATTATGTGCAATCTTATTTTGAATTTAACCATTCGAAGTTCTGTATTTACCTATTACAGGTTCAGATCTTCAAGTAATAATTTGCACTAATAATTTGTATTTAACAATTCGAAGTTCTGTATTTGACTATTACAAGTTCAGATCTTCAAGTTATAATTTGAATTATCATTATAAGCTATCAATTTTAAGTTTGTATTTGACAATTACAAGTACAGATCTTCAAATTATTATTTGCAATAATAATTAGAAGCTATCAATTTTAAGTTCTGCATTTGACAATTACAAGTTCAGATCTTCAAGTTATTATTTGCAATAATAATTAGAAGCTATTAATTTTAAGTTCTGTATTTGACAATTACAAGTTCAGATCTTCAAGTTATAATTTGAAATAATAATTAGAAGCTATCAATTTTAAGTTCTGTATTTGACAATTACAAGTTCAGATCTGCAAGTTATAATTTGCAATAATAATTAGAAGCTATCAATTTTAAGTTCTGTATTTGAAAATTACTAGTTCAGATCTTCAAGTTATAATTAGAAATAATAATTAGAATTTGACAAATCTAAGTTCTGTAATTCACTATTACAAGTTCAGATCTTCAAGTTATAATTTACAATAATAATTAGAAGCTTTCAATTTTAAGTTCTGTATTTGACAATTACAAGTTCAGATCTACAAGTTATAATTTGCACTAATAATTTGTATTTAACAATTAGAAGTTCTGTATTAGACAATTACAAGTTCATATCTTCAAGTTATAATTTGAAATAATAATTAGAAGCTATCAATTTTAAGTTCTGTATTTGACAATTACTAGTTCAGATCTTCAAGTTATAATTTGAAATAATAATTTGAATTTAACAAATCTAAGTTCTGTAATTCACTATTACAAGTTCAGATCTTCAAGTTATAATTTACAATAATAATTAGAAGTTATCTATTTTAAGTTCTGCATTTGACAATTACAAGTTCAGATCTTCAAGTTATAATTTGCACTAATAATTTGTATTTAACAATTAGATGTTCTGTATTTGTCTATTACAAGTTCAGATGTTCAAATTATAATTTGCACTAATAATTTGTATTTAACAATTAGAAGTTCTGTATTTGACAATTACCAGCTCAGATCCTCAAGTTATAATTTGCACTAATAATTTGTATTTAACAATTCGAAGTTCTGTATTTGACTATTACAAGTTCAGATCTTCAAGTTATAATTTGAATTATAATTATAAGCTATCAATTTTAAGTTCTGTATTTGACAATTACAAGTACAGATCTTCTAATTATTATTTGCAATGATAATTAGAAGCTATCAATTTTAAGTTCTGCATTTGACAATTACAAGTTCAGATCTTCAAGTTATTATTTGCAATAATAATTAGAAGCTATTAATTTTAAGTTCTGTATTTGACAATTACAAGTTCAGATCTTCAAGTTATAATTTGAAATAATAATTAGAAGCTATCAATTTTAAGTTCTGTATTTGACAATTACAAGTTCAGATCTTCAAGTTATAATTTGCAATAATAATTAGAAGCTATCAATTTTAAGTTCTGTATTTGACAATTACTAGTTCAGATCTTCAAGTTATAATTAGAAATAATAATTAGAATTTGACAAATCTAAGTTCTGTAATTCACTATTACAAGTACAGATCTTCAAGTTATAATTTACAATAATAATTAGAAGCTTTCAATTTTAAGTTCTGTATTTGACAATTACAAGTTGAGATCTACAAGTTATAATTTGCACTAATAATTTGTATTTAACAATTAGAAGTTCTGTATTTGACAATTACAAGTTCAGATCTTCAAGTTATAATTTGAAATAATAATTAGTAGCTATCAATTTTAAGTTCTGTATTTGACAATTACTAGTTCAGATCTTCAAGTTATAATTTGAAATAATAATTTGAATTTAACAAATCTAAGTTCTGTAATTCACTATTACAAGTTCAGATCTTCAAGTTATAATTTACAATAATAATTAGAAGTTATCAATTTTAAGTTCTGCATTTGACAATTACAAGTTCAGATCTTCAAGTTATAATTTGCAATAATAATTAGAAGCTATCAATTTTAAGTTCTGTATTTTACAATTACTAGTTCAGATCTTCAAGTTATAATTTGAAATAATAATTTGAATTTAACAAATCTAAGTTCTGTATTTCACTATTACAAGTTCAGATCTTCAAGTTATAATTTACAATATTAATTGGAAGCTATCAATTTTAAGTTCTGTATTTGACAATTACAAGTTCAGATCTTCAAGTTATAATTTGCACTAATAATTTGTATTTAACAATTAGAAGTTCTGTATGTGACAATTACAAGTTCAGATCTTCAAGTTATAATTTGCAATAATAATTAGAAGCTATTAATTATAAGTTCTGTATTTGACAATTACAAGTTCAGATCTTCAAGTTATAATTTGAAATAATAATTAGAAGCTATCAATTTTATGTTCTGTATTTAACAATTACAAGTTCAGATCTTCAAGTTATAATTTGCAATAATAATTAGAAGCTATCAATTTTAAGTGCTGTATTTGACAATTACTAGTTCAGATCTTCAAGTTATAATTTGCACTAATAATTTGTATTTAAAAATTAGAAGTTCTGTATTTGACAATTACAAGTTCAGATCTTCAAGTTATAATTTTCACTAATAATTTGTATTTAACAATTAGAAGTTCTGTATTTGACTATTACAAGTTCAGATCTTCAAATTATTATGTGCAATCTAATTTTGAATTTAACCATTCGAAGTTCTGTATTTACCTATTACAGGTTCAGATCTTCAAGTAATAATTTGCACTAATAATTTGTATTTAACAATTCGAAGTTCTGTATTTGACTATTACAAGTTCAGATCTTCAAGTTATAATTTGAATTATCATTATAAGCTATCAATTTTAAGTTCTGTATTTGACAATTACAAGTACAGATCTTCAAATTATTATTTGCAATAATAATTAGAAGCTATCAATTTTAAGTTCTGCATTTGACAATTACAAGTTCAGATCTTCAAGTTATTATTTGCAATAATAATTAGAAGCTATTAATTTTAAGTTCTGTATTTGACAATTACAAGTTCAGATCTTCAAGTTATAATTTGAAATAATAATTAGAAGCTATCAATTTTAAGTTCTGTATTTGACAATTACAAGTTCAGATCTGCAAGTTATAATTTGCAATAATAATTAGAAGCTATCAATTTTAAGTTCTGTATTTGACAATTACTAGTTCAGATCTTCAAGTTATAATTAGAAATAATAATTAGAATTTGACAAATCTAAGTTCTGTAATTCACTATTACAAGTTCAGATCTTCAAGTTATAATTTACAATAATAATTAGAAGCTTTCAATTTTAAGTTCTGTATTTGACAATTACAAGTTCAGATCTTCAAGTTATTATTTGCAATAATAATTAGAAGCTATTAATTTTAAGTTCTGTATTTGACAATTACAAGTTCAGATCTTCAAGTTATAATTTGCAATAATAATTAGAAGCTATCAATTTTAAGTTCTGTATTTGACAATTACAAGTTCAGATCTTCAAGTTATAATTTGCAATAATAATTAGAAGCTATCAATTTTAAGTTCTGTATTTGACAATTACTAGTTCAGATCTTCAAGTTATAATTAGAAATAATAATTAGAATTTGACAAATCTAAGTTCTGTAATTCACTATTACAAGTTCAGATCTTCAAGTTATAATTTACAATAATAATTAGAAGCTTTCAATTTTAAGTTCTGTATTTGACAATTACAAGTTCAGATCTACAAGTTATAATTTGCACTAATAATTTGTATTTAACAATTAGAAGTTCTGTATTTGACAATTACAAGTTCAGATCTTCAAGTTATAATTTGAAATAATAATTAGAAGCTATCAATTTTAAGTTCTGTATTTGACAATTACTAGTTCAGATCTTCAAGTAATAATTTGCACTAATAATTTGTATTTAACAATTCGAAGTTCTGTATTTGACTATTACAAGTTCAGATCTTCAAGTTATAATTTGAATTATAGTTATAAGCTATCAATTTTAAGTTCTGTATTTGACAATTACAAGTACAGATCTTCAAATTATTATTTGCAATAATAATTAGAAGCTATCAATTTTAAGTTCTGTATTTGACAATTACAAGTTCAGATCTTCAAGTTATAATTTGAAATAATAATTAGAAGCTATTAATTTTAAGTTCTGTATTTGACAATTACAAGTTCAGATCTTCAAGTTATAATTTGAAATAATAATTAGAAGCTATCAATTTTAAGTTCTGTATTTGACAATTACAAGTTCAGATCTTCAAGTTATAATTTGCAATAATAATTATAAGCTATCAATTTTAAGTTCTGTATTTGACAATTACAAGTTCAGATCTTCAAGTTATTATTTGCAATAATAATTAGAAGCTATTAATTTTAAGTTCTGTATTTGACAATTACAAGTTCAGATCTTCAAGTTATAATTTGAAATAATAATTAGAAGCTATCAATTTTAAGTTCTGTATTTGACAATTACAAGTTCAGATCTTCAAGTTATAATTTGCAATAATAATTAGAAGCTATCAATTTTAAGTTCTGTATTTGACAATTACTAGTTCAGATCTTCAAGTTATAATTTGCAATAATAATTAGAAGCTATCAATTTTAAGTTCTGTATTTGACAATTACTAGTTCAGATCTTCAAGTTATAATTAGAAATAATAATTAGAATTTGACAAATCTAAGTTCTGTATTTGACTATTACAAGTTCAGATCTTCAAGTTATAATTTGAATTATAATTATAAGCTATCAATTTTAAGTTCTGTATTTGACAATTACAAGTACAGATCTTCAAGTTATAATTTGCACTAATAATTTGTATTTAACAATTCGAACTTCTGTATTTGACTATTACAAGTTCAGATCTTCAAGTTATAATTTGAATTATAATTATAAGCTATCAATTTTAAGTTCTGTATTTGACAATTACAAGTTCAGATCTTCAAGTTATTATTTGCAATAATAATTAGAAGCTATTAATTTTAAGTTCTGTATTTGACAATTACAAGTTCAGATCTTCAAGTTATAATTTGCAATAATAATTAGAAGCTATCAATTTTAAGTTCTGTATTTGACAATTACTAGTTCAGATCTTCAAGTTATAATTAGAAATAATAATTAGAATTTGACAAATCTAAGTTCTGTAATTCACTATTACAAGTTCAGATCTTCAAGTTATAATTTACAATAATAATTAGAAGCTTTCAATTTTAAGTTCTGTATTTGACAATTACAAGTTCAGATCTACAAGTTATAATTTGCACTAATAATTTGTATTTAACAATTAGAAGTTCTGTATTTGACAATTACAAGTTCAGATCTTCAAGTTATAATTTGAAATAATAATTAGAAGCTATCAATTTTAAGTTCTGTATTTGACAATTACTAGTTCAGATCTTCAAGTAATAATTTGCACTAATAATTTGTATTTAACAATTCGAAGTTCTGTATTTGACTATTACAAGTTCAGATCTTCAAGTTATAATTTGAATTATAGTTATAAGCTATCAATTTTAAGTTCTGTATTTGACAATTACAAGTACAGATCTTCAAATTATTATTTGCAATAATAATTAGAAGCTATCAATTTTAAGTTCTGTATTTGACAATTACAAGTTCAGATCTTCAAGTTATAATTTGCAATAATAATTATAAGCTATCAATTTTAAGTTCTGTATTTGACAATTACAAGTTCAGATCTTCAAGTTATTATTTGCAATAATAATTAGAAGCTATTAATTTTAAGTTCTGTATTTGACAATTACAAGTTCAGATCTTCAAGTTATAATTTGCAATAATAATTAGAAGCTATCAATTTTAAGTTCTGTATTTGACAATTACTAGTTCAGATCTTCAAGTTATAATTAGAAATAATAATTAGAATTTGACAAATCTAAGTTCTGTAATTCACTATTACAAGTTCAGATCTTCAAGTTATAATTTACAATAATAATTAGAAGTTATCAATTTTAAGTTCTGCATTTGACAATTACAACTTCAGATCTTCAAGTTATAATTTGCACTAATAATTTGTATTTAACAATTAGAAGTTCTGTATTTGTCTATTACAGGTTCAGATCTTCAAATTATAATTTGCACTAATAATTTGTATTTACCAATTAGAAGTTCTGTATTTGACAATTACAAGTACAGATCTTCAAATTATTATTTGCAATAATAATATTAGAAGCTATCAATTTTAAGTTCTGCATTTGACAATTACAAGTTCAGATCTTCAAGTTATTATTTGCAATAATAATTTGTATTTAACAATTAGAAGTTCTGTATTTGACTATTACAAGTTCAGATCTTCAAATTATTATGTGCAATCTTAGTTTGAATTTAACCATTCGAAGTTCTGTATTTACCTATTACAGGTTCAGATCTTCAAGTAATAATTTGCACTAATAATTTGTATTTAACAATTCGAAGTTCTGTATTTGACTATTACAAGTTCAGATCTTCAAGTTATAATTTGCAATAATAATTAGAAGCTATCAATTTTAAGTTCTGTATTTGACAATTACTAGTTCAGATCTTCAAGTTATAATTAGAAATAATAATTAGAATTTGACAAATCTAAGTTCTGTAATTCACTATTACAAGTTCAGATCTTCAAGTTATAATTTACAAAAATAATTAGAAGCTTTCAATTTTAAGTTCTGTATTTGACAATTACAAGTTCAGATCTGCAAGTTATAATTTGCACTAATAATTTGTATTTAACAATTAGAAGTTCTGTATTTGACAATTACAAGTTCAGATCTTCAAGTTATAATTTGAAATAATAATTAGAAGCTATCAATTTTAAGTTCTGTATTTGACAATTACTAGTTCAGATCTTCAAGTTATAATTTGAAATAATAATTTGAATTTAACAAATCTAAGTTCTGTAATTCACTATTACAAGTTCAGATCTTCAAGTTATAATTTACAATAATAATTAGAAGTTATCAATTTTAAGTTCTGCATTTGACAATTACAAGTTCAGATCTTCAAGTTATAATTTGCACTAATAATTTGTATTTAACAATTAGAAGTTCTGTATTTGTCTATTACAAGTTCAGATCTTCAAATTATAATTTGCACTAATAATTTGTATTTAACAATTAGAAGTTCTGTATTTGACAATTACCAGTTCAGATCTTCAAGTTATAATTTGCACTAATAATTTGTATTTAACAATTAGAAGTTCTGTATTTGACAATTACCAGTTCAGATCTTCAAGTTATAATTAGAAATAATAATTAGAAGCTATCAATTTTGAGTTCTGTATTTGACAATTACAAGTTCAGATCTTCAAGTTATAATTTGCAATAATAATTAGAAGCTATCAATTTTAAGTTCTGTATTTGACAATTACTAGTTCAGATCTTCAAGTTATAATTTGAAATAATAATTGAATTTAACAAATCTAAGTTCTGTAATTCACTATTACAAGTTCAGATCTTCAAGTTATAATTTACAATAATAATTAGAAGCTACCAATTTTAGTTCTGTATTTGACAAATACAAGTTCAGAACTTCAAGTTATAATTTGCAATAATAATTAGAAGCTATCAATTTTAAGTTCTGTATTTGACAATTACAAGTACAGATCTTCCAATTATTATTTGCAATAATAATTAGAAGCTATCAATTTTAAGTTCTGCAGTTGACAATTAAAAGTTCAGATCTTCAAGTTATTATTTGCAATAATAATTAGAAGCTATCAATTTTAAGTTCTGTATTTTACAATTACAAGTTCACATCTTCAAGTTATAATTTGAAATAATAATTAGAAGCTATCAATTTTAAGTTCTGTATTTGACAATTACAAGTTCAGTTCTTCAAGTTATAATTTGCAATAATAATTAGAAGCTATCAATTTTAAGTTCTGTATTTGACAATTACTAGTTCAGATCTTCTAGTTATAATTTGAAATAATAATTTGAATTTAACAAATCTAAGTTCTGTAATTCACTATTACAAGTTCAGATCTTCAAGTTATAATTTACAATAATAATTAGAAACTATCAATTTTAAGTTCTGTATTTGACAATTACAAGTTCAGATCTTCAAGTTATAATTTGCACTAATAATTTGTATTTAACAATTAGAAGTTCTGTATTTGACAATTACCAGTTCAGATCTTCTAGTTATAATTTGCAATAATAATTAGAAGCTATCAATTTTAAGTTCTGTATTTGACAATTACTAGTTCAGATCTTCTAGTTATAATTTGAAATAATAATTTGAATTTAACAAATCTAAGTTCTGTAATTCACTATTACAAGTTCAGATCTTCAAGTTATAATTTACAATAATAATTAGAAACTATCAATTTTAAGTTCTGTATTTGACAATTACAAGTTCAGATCTTCAAGTTACAATTTGCACTAATAATTTGTATTTAACAATTAGAAGTTCTGTATTTGACAATTACCAGTTCAGATCTTCTAGTTATAATTTGTAATAATAATTAGAAGCTATTAATTTTAAGTTCTGTATTTGACAATTACAAGTTCAGATCTTCAAGTTATAATTTGCAATAATAATTAGAAGCTCTCAATTTTAACTTCTGTATTTGACAATTACTAGTGCAGATCTTCAAGTTATAATTTGAAATAATAATTTGAATTTAACAAATCTAAGTTCTGTAATTCACTATTACTAGTTCAGATCTTCAAGTTATAATTTGAAATAATAATTTGAATTTAACAAATCTAAGTTCTGTAATTCACTATTACTAGTTCAGATCTTCAAGTTATAATTTACAATAATATTTAGTAGCTATCAATTTTAGTTCTGTATTTGACAAATACAAGTTCAGATCTTCAAGTTATAATTTGCAATAATAATTAGAAGCTATCAATTTTAAGTTCAGTATTTGAGAATTACTAGTTCAGATCTTCAAGTTATAATTTGAAATAATAATTTGAATTTAAAAAATTTAAGTTCTGTTATTCACTATTACAAGTTCAGATCTTCAAGATATAATTTACAATAATAATTATAAGCTATCAATTTTAAGTTCTGTATTTGACAATTACTAGTTCAGATCTTCAAGTTATAATTTGAAATAATAATTTGAATTTAACAAATCTAAGTTCTGTAATTCACTATTACAAGTTCAGATCTTCAAGTTATAATATGCAATAATAATTAGAAGCTATCAATTTTAAGTTCCGTATTTGACAATTACAAGTTCAGATCTTCAAGTTATAATTTGCACTAATAAATTGTTTTTCATAATTAGAAGTTCTGTATTTGACAATTACAAGTTCAGAACTTCAAGTTATAATTTGAAATAATAATTAGAAGCTATCAATTTTAAGTTCTGTATTTGACAATTACAAGTTCAGATCTTCCAGTTATAATTTGCAATAATAATTAGAAGCTATCAATTTTAAGTTCTGTATTTGACAATTACTAGTTCAGATCTTCAAGTTATAATTTGAAATAATAATTTAAATTTAACAAATCGAAGTTCTGTAATTCACTATTACAAGTTCAGATCTTCAAGTTATAATTTACAATTATAATTATAAGCTATCAATTTTAAGTTCTGTATTTGACAATTACAAGTTCAGATCTTCCAGTTATAATTTGCAATAATAATTAGAAGCTATCAATTTTAAGTTCTGTATTTGACAATTACTAGTTCAGATCTTCAAGTTATAATTTGAAATAATAATTTGAATTTAACACATCGAAGTTCTGTAATTCACTATTACAAGTTCAGATCTTCAAGTTATAATTTACAATTATAATTATAAGCTATCAATTTTAAGTTCTGTATTTGACAATTACTAGTTCAGATCTTCAAGTAATAATTTGCACTAATAATTTGTATTTAACAATTCGAAGTTCTGTATTTGACTATTACAAGTTCAGATCTTCAAGTTATAATTTGAATTATAATTATAAGCTATCAATTTTTAGTCCTGTATTTGACAATTACAAGTACAGATCTTGAAATTATTATTTGCAATAATAATATTAGAAGCTATCAATTTTAAGTTCTGCATTTGACAATTACAAGTTCAGATCTTCAAGTTATTATTTGCAATAATAATTAGAAGCTATTAATTTTAAGTTCTGTATTTGACAATTACAAGTTCAGATCTTCAAGTTATAATTTGAAATAATAATTAGAAGCTATCAATTTTAAGTTCTGTATTTGACAATTACAAGTTCAGATCTTCAAGTTATAATTTGCAATAATAATTAGAAGCTATCAATTTTAAGTTCTGTATTTGACAATTACTAGTTCAGATCTTCAAGTTATAATTAGAAATAATAATTAGAATTTGACAAATCTAAGTTCTGTAATTCACTATTACAAGTTCAGATCTTCAAGTTATAATTTACAATAATAATTAGAAGCTTTCAATTTTAAGTTCTGTATTTGACAATTACAAGTTCAGATCTGCAAGTTATAATTTGCACTAATAATTTGTATTTAACAATTAGAAGTTCTGTATTTGACAATTACAAGTTCAGATCTTCAAGTTATAATTTGAAATAATAATTAGAAGCTATCAATTTTAAGTTCTGTATTTGACAATTACTAGTTCAGATCTTCAAGTTATAATTTGAAATAATAATTTGAATTTAACAAATCTAAGTTCTGTAATTCACTATTACAAGTTCAGATCTTCAAGTTATAATTTACAATAATAATTAGAAGTTATCAATTTTAAGTTCTGCATTTGACAATTACAAGTTCAGATCTTCAAGTTATAATTTGCACTAATAATTTGTATTTAACAATTAGAAGTTCTGTATTTGTCTATTACAAGTTCAGATCTTCAAATTATAATTTGCACTAATAATTTGTATTTAACAATTAGAAGTTCTGTATTTGACAATTACCAGTTCAGATCTTCAAGTTATAATTAGCACTAATAATTTGTATTTAACAATTAGAAGTTCTGTATTTGACAATTACCAGTTCAGATCTTCAAGTTATAATTAGAAATAATAATTAGAAGCTATCAATTTTGAGTTCTGTATTTGACAATTACAAGTTCAGATCTTCAAGTTATAATTTGCAATAATAATTAGAAGCTATCAATTTTAAGTTCTGTATTTGACAATTACTAGTTCAGATCTTCAAGTTATAATTTGAAATAATAATTGAATTTAACAAATCTAAGTTCTGTAATTCACTATTACAAGTTCAGATCTTCAAGTTATAATATGCAATAATAATTAGAAGCTATCAATTTTAAGTTCTGTATTTGACAATTACTAGTTCAGATCTTCAAGTTATAATTAGAAATAATAATTAGAAGCTATCAATTTTAAGTTCTGTATTTGACAATTACAAGTACAGATCTTCAAATTATTATTTGCAATAATAATTAGAAGCTATCAATTTTAAGTTCTGCAGTTGACAATTAAAAGTTCAGATCTTCAAGTTATTATTTGCAATAATAATTAGAAGCTATCAATTTTAAGTTCTGTATTTTACAATTACAAGTTCACATCTTCAAGTTATAATTTGAAATAATAATTAGAAGCTATCAATTTTAAGTTCTGTATTTGACAATTACAAGTTCAGTTCTTCAAGTTATAATTTGCAATAATAATTAGAAGCTATCAATTTTAAGTTCTGTATTTGACAATTACTAGTTCAGATCTTCTAGTTATAATTTGAAATAATAATTTGAATTTAACAAATCTAAGTTCTGTAATTCACTATTACAAGTTCAGATCTTCAAGTTATAATTTACAATAATAATTAGAAACTATCAATTTTAAGTTCTGTATTTGACAATTACAAGTTCAGATCTTCAAGTTATAATTTGCACTAATAATTTGCATTTAACAATTAGAAGTTCTGTATTTGACAATTACCAGTTCAGATCTTCTAGTTATAATTTGCAATAATAATTAGAAGCTATCAATTTTAAGTTCTGTATTTGACAATTACTAGTTCAGATCTTCTAGTTATAATTTGAAATAATAATTTGAATTTAACAAATCTAAGTTCTGTAATTCACTATTACAAGTTCAGATCTTCAAGTTATAATTTACAATAATAATTAGAAACTATCAATTTTAAGTTCTGTATTTGACAATTACAAGTTCAGATCTTCAAGTTACAATTTGCACTAATAATTTGTATTTAACAATTAGAAGTTCTGTATTTGACAATTACCAGTTCAGATCTTCTAGTTATAATTTGTAATAATAATTAGAAGCTATTAATTTTAAGTTCTGTATTTGACAATTACAAGTTCAGATCTTCAAGTTATAATTTGCAATAATAATTAGAAGCTCTCAATTTTAACTTCTGTATTTGACAATTACTAGTGCAGATCTTCAAGTTATAATTTGAAATAATAATTTGAATTTAACAAATCTAAGTTCTGTAATTCACTATTACTAGTTCAGATCTTCAAGTTATAATTTGAAATAATAATTTGAATTTAACAAATCTAAGTTCTGTAATTCACTATTACTAGTTCAGATCTTCAAGTTATAATTTACAATAATATTTAGTAGCTATCAATTTTAGTTCTGTATTTGACAAATACAAGTTCAGATCTTCAAGTTATAATTTGCAATAATAATTAGAAGCTATCAATTTTAAGTTCAGTATTTGAGAATTACTAGTTCAGATCTTCAAGTTATAATTTGAAATAATAATTTGAATTTAAAAAATTTAAGTTCTGTTATTCACTATTACAAGTTCAGATCTTCAAGATATAATTTACAATAATAATTATAAGCTATCAATTTTAAGTTCTGTATTTGACAATTACTAGTTCAGATCTTCAAGTTATAATTTGAAATAATAATTTGAATTTAACAAATCTAACTTCTGTAATTCACTATTACAAGTTCAGATCTTCAAGTTATAATATGCAATAATAATTAGAAGCTATCAATTTTAAGTTCCGTATTTGACAATTACAAGTTCAGATCTTCAAGTTATAATTTGCACTAATAAATTGTTTTTCATAATTAGAAGTTCTGTATTTGACAATTACAAGTTCAGAACTTCAAGTTATAATTTGAAATAATAATTAGAAGCTATCAATTTTAAGTTCTGTATTTGACAATTACAAGTTCAGATCTTCCAGTTATAATTTGCAATAATAATTAGAAGCTATCAATTTTAAGTTCTGTATTTGACAATTACTAGTTCAGATCTTCAAGTTATAATTTGAAATAATAATTTGAATTTAACAAATCTAAGTTCTGTAATTCACTATTACAAGTTCAGATCTTCAAGTTATAATATGCAATAATAATTAGAAGCTATCAATTTTAAGTTCCGTATTTGACAATTACAAGTTCAGATCTTCAAGTTATAATTTGCACTAATAAATTGTTTTTCATAATTAGAAGTTCTGTATTTGACAATTACAAGTTCAGAACTTCAAGTTATAATTTGAAATAATAATTAGAAGCTATCAATTTTAAGTTCTGTATTTGACAATTACAAGTTCAGATCTTCCAGTTATAATTTGCAATAATAATTAGAAGCTATCAATTTTAAGTTCTGTATTTGACAATTACTAGTTCAGATCTTCAAGTTATAATTTGAAATAATAATTTGAATTTAACAAATCGAAGTTCTGTAATTCACTATTACAAGTTCAGATCTTCAAGTTATAATTTACAATTATAATTATAAGCTATCAATTTTAAGTTCTGTATTTGACAATTACAAGTTCAGATCTTCCAGTTATAATTTGCAATAATAATTAGAAGCTATCAATTTTAAGTTCTGTATTTGACAATTACTAGTTCAGATCTTCAAGTTATAATTTGAAATAATAATTTGAATTTAACAAATCGAAGTTCTGTAATTCACTATTACAAGTTCAGATCTTCAAGTTATAATTTACAATTATAATTATAAGCTATCAATTTTAAGTTCTGTATTTGACAATTACTAGTTCAGATCTTCAAGTAATAATTTGCACTAATAATTTGTATTTAACAATTCGAAGTTCTGTATTTGACTATTACAAGTTCAGATCTTCAAGTTATAATTTGAATTATAATTATAAGCTATCAATTTTAAGTCCTGTATTTGACAATTACAAGTACAGATCTTGAAATTATTATTTGCAATAATAATATTAGAAGCTATCAATTTTAAGTTCTGCATTTGACAATTACAAGTTCAGATCTTCAAGTTATTATTTGCAATAATAATTAGAAGCTATTAATTTTAAGTTCTGTATTTGACAATTACAAGTTCAGATCTTCAAGTTATAATTTGAAATAATAATTAGAAGCTATCAATTTTAAGTTCTGTATTTGACAATTACAAGTTCAGATCTTCAAGTTATAATTTGCAATAATAATTAGAAGCTATCAATTTTAAGTTCTGTATTTGACAATTACTAGTTCAGATCTTCAAGTTATAATTAGAAATAATAATTAGAATTTGACAAATCTAAGTTCTGTAATTCACTATTACAAGTTCAGATCTTCAAGTTATAATTTACAATAATAATTAGAAGCTTTCAATTTTAAGTTCTGTATTTGACAATTACAAGTTCAGATCTGCAAGTTATAATTTGCACTAATAATTTGTATTTAACAATTAGAAGTTCTGTATTTGACAATTACAAGTTCAGATCTTCAAGTTATAATTTGAAATAATAATTAGAAGCTATCAATTTTAAGTTCTGTATTTGACAATTACTAGTTCAGATCTTCAAGTTATAATTTGAAATAATAATTTGAATTTAACAAATCTAAGTTCTGTAATTCACTATTACAAGTTCAGATCTTCAAGTTATAATTTACAATAATAATTAGAAGTTATCAATTTTAAGTTCTGCATTTGACAATTACAAGTTCAGATCTTCAAGTTATAATTTGCACTAATAATTTGTATTTAACAATTAGAAGTTCTGTATTTGTCTATTACAAGTTCAGATCTTCAAATTATAATTTGCACTAATAATTTGTATTTAACAATTAGAAGTTCTGTATTTGACAATTACCAGTTCAGATCTTCAAGTTATAATTTGCACTAATAATTTGTATTTAACAATTAGAAGTTCTGTATTTGACAATTACCAGTTCAGATCTTCAAGTTATAATTAGAAATAATAATTAGAAGCTATCAATTTTGAGTTCTGTATTTGACAATTACAAGTTCAGATCTTCAAGTTATAATTTGCAATAATAATTAGAAGCTATCAATTTTAAGTTCTGTATTTGACAATTACTAGTTCAGATCTTCAAGTTATAATTTGAAATAATAATTGAATTTAACAAATCTAAGTTCTGTAATTCACTATTAAAAGTTCAGATCTTCAAGTTATAATTTACAATAATAATTAGAAGCTACCAATTTTAGTTCTGTATTTGACAAATACAAGTTCAGAACTTCAAGTTATAATTTGCAATAATAATTAGAAGCTATCAATTTTAAGTTCTGTATTTGACAATTACAAGTACAGATCTTCAAATTATTATTTACAATAATAATTAGAAGCTATCAATTTTAAGTTCTGCAGTTGACAATTAAAAGTTCAGATCTTCAAGTTATTATTTGCAATAATAATTAGAAGCTATCAATTTTAAGTTCTGTATTTTACAATTACAAGTTCACATCTTCAAGTTATAATTTGAAATAATAATTAGAAGCTATCAATTTTAAGTTCTGTATTTGACAATTACAAGTTCAGTTCTTCAAGTTATAATTTGCAATAATAATTAGAAGCTATCAATTTTAAGTTCTGTATTTGACAATTACTAGTTCAGACCTTCTAGTTATAATTTGAAATAATAATTTGAATTTAACAAATCTAAGTTCTGTAATTCACTATTACAAGTTCAGATCTTCAAGTTATAATTTACAATAATAATTAGAAACTATCAATTTTAAGTTCTGTATTTGACAATTACAAGTTCAGATCTTCAAGTTATAATTTGCACTAATAATTTGTATTTAACAATTAGAAGTTCTGTATTTGACAATTACCAGTTCAGATCTTCTAGTTATAATTTGCAATAATAATTAGAAGCTATCAATTTTAAGTTCTGTATTTGACAATTACTAGTTCAGATCTTCTAGTTATAATTTGAAATAATAATTTGAATTTAACAAATCTAAGTTCTGTAATTCACTATTACAAGTTCAGATCTTCAAGTTATAATTTACAATAATAATTAGAAACTATCAATTTTAAGTTCTTTATTTGACAATTACAAGTTCAGATCTTCAAGTTACAATTTGCACTAATCATTTGTATTTAACAATTAGAAGTTCTGTATTTGACAATTACCAGTTCAGATCTTCTAGTTATAATTTGTAATAATAATTAGAAGCTATTAATTTTAAGTTCTGTATTTGACAATTACAAGTTCAGATCTTCAAGTTATAATTTGCAATAATAATTAGAAGCTCTCAATTTTAACTTCTGTATTTGACAATTACTAGTGCAGATCTTCAAGTTATAATTTGAAATAATAATTTGAATTTAACAAATCTAAGTTCTGTAATTCACTATTACTAGTTCAGATCTTCAAGTTATAATTTGAAATAATAATTTGAATTTAACAAATCTAAGTTCTGTAATTCACTATTACTAGTTCAGATCTTCAAGTTATAATTTACAATAATATTTAGTAGCTATCAATTTTAGTTCTGTATTTGACAAATACAAGTTCAGATCTTCAAGTTATAATTTGCAATAATAATTAGAAGCTATCAATTTTAAGTTCAGTATTTGAGAATTACTAGTTCAGATCTTCAAGTTATAATTTGAAATAATAATTTGAATTTAAAAAATTTAAGTTCTGTTATTCACTATTACAAGTTCAGATCTTCAAGATATAATTTACAATAATAATTATAAGCTATCAATTTTAAGTTCTGTATTTGACAATTACTAGTTCAGATCTTCAAGTTATAATTTGAAATAATAATTTGAATTTAACAAATCTAAGTTCTGTAATTCACTATTACAAGTTCAGATCTTCAAGTTATAATATGCAATAATAATTAGAAGCTATCAATTTTAAGTTCCGTATTTGACAATTACAAGTTCAGATCTTCAAGTTATAATTTGCACTAATAAATTGTTTTTCATAATTAGAAGTTCTGTATTTGACAATTACAAGTTCAGAACTTCAAGTTATAATTTGAAATAATAATTAGAAGCTATCAATTTTAAGTTCTGTATTTGACAATTACAAGTTCAGATCTTCCAGTTATAATTTGTAATAATAATTAGAAGCTATCAATTTTAAGTTCTGTATTTGACAATTACTAGTTCAGATCTTCAAGTTATAATTTGAAATAATAATTTGAATTTAACAAATCGAAGTTCTGTAATTCACTATTACAAGTTCAGATCTTCAAGTTATAATTTACAATTATAATTATAAGCTATCAATTTTAAGTTCTGTATTTGACAATTACTAGTTCAGATCTTCAAGTGATAATTTGAAATAATAATTTGAATTTAACAAATCTAAGTTCTGTAATTCACTATTACAAGTTCAGATCTTCAAGTTATAATTTGCAATAATAATTAGAAGCTATTAATTTTAAGTTCTGTATTTGACAATTACAAGTTCAGATCTTCAAGTTATAATTTGCACTAATAATTTGTATTTAATAATTAGAAGTTCTGTATTTGACAATTACTAGTTCAGATCTTCAAGTTATAATTTGTAATAATAATTAGAAGCTATTAATTTTAAGTTCTGTATTTGACAATTACAAGTTCAGATCTTCAAGTTATAATTTGCAATAATAATTAGAAGCTATCAATTTTAAGTTCTGTATTTGACAATTACTAGTTCAGTTCTTCAAGTTATAATTAGAAATAATAATTAGAATTTGACAAATCTAAGTTCTGTAATTCACTATTACAAGTACAGATCTTCAAGTTATAATTTACAATAATAATTAGAAGCTTTCAATTTTAAGTTCTGTATTTGACAATTACAAGTTCAGATCTACAAGTTATAATTTGCTCTAATAATTTGTATTTAACAATTAGAAGTTCTGTATTTGACAATTACAAGTTCAGATCTTCAAGTTATAATTTGAAATAATAATTAGAAGCTATCAATTTTAAGTTCTGTATTTGACAATTACTAGTTCAGATCTTCAAGTTATAATTTGAAATAATAATTTGAATTTAACAAATCTAAGTTCTGTAATTCACTATTACAAGTTCAGATCTTCAAGTTATAATTAGAAATAATAATTAGAAGCTATCAATTTTGAGTTCTGTATTTGACAATTACAAGTTCAGATCTTCAAGTTATAATTTGCAATAATAATTAGAAGCTATCAATTTTAAGTTCTGTATTTGACAATTACTAGTTCAGATCTTGAAGTTATAATTTGAAATAATAATTGAATTTAACAAATCTAAGTTCTGTAATTCACTATTACAAGTTCAGATCTCCAAGTTATAATTTACAATAATAATTAGAAGCTACCAATTTTAGTTCTGTATTTGACAAATACAAGTTCAGATCTTCAAGTTATAATTTGCAATAATAATTAGAAGCTATCAATTTTAAGTTCTGTATTTGACAATTACAAGTACAGATCTTCAAATTATTATTTGCAATAATAATTAGAAGCTATCAATTTTAAGTTCTGCAGTTGACAATTAAAAGTTCAGATCTTCAAGTTATTATTTGCAATAATAATTAGAAGCTATCAATTTTAAGTTCTGTATTTTACAATCACAAGTTCACATCTTCAAGTTATAATTTGAAATAATAATTAGAAGCTATCAATTTTAAGTTCTGTATTTGACAATTACAAGTTCAGTTCTTCAAGTTATAATTTGCAATAATAATTAGAAGCTATCAATTTTAAGTTCTGTATTTGACAATTACTAGTTCAGATCTTCTAGTTATAATTTGAAATAATAATTTGAATTTAACAAATCTAAGTTCTGTAATTCACTATTACAAGTTCAGATCTTCAAGTTATAATTTACAATAATAATTAGAAACTATCAATTTTAAGTTCTGTATTTGACAATTACAAGTTCAGATCTTCAAGTTATAATTTGCACTAATAATTTGTATTTAACAATTAGAAGTTCTGTATTTGACAATTACCAGTTCAGATCTTCTAGTTATAATTTGCAATAATAATTAGAAGCTATCAATTTTAAGTTCTGTATTTGACAATTACTAGTTCAGATCTTCTAGTTATAATTTGAAATAATAATTTGAATTTAACAAATCTAAGTTCTGTAATTCACTATTACAAGTTCAGATCTTCAAGTTATAATTTACAATAATAATTAGAAACTATCAATTTTAAGTTCTGTATTTGACAATTACAAGTTCAGATCTTCAAGTTACAATTTGCACTAATAATTTGTATTTAACAATTAGAAGTTCTGTATTTGACAATTACCAGTTCAGATCTTCTAGTTATAATTTGTAATAATAATTAGAAGCTATTAATTTTAAGTTCTGTATTTGACAATTACAAGTTCAGATCTTCAAGTTATAATTTGCAATAATAATTAGAAGCTCTCAATTTTAACTTCTGTATTTGACAATTACTAGTGCAGATCTTCAAGTTATAATTTGAAATAATAATTTGAATTTAACAAATCTAAGTTCTGTAATTCACTATTACTAGTTCAGATCTTCAAGTTATAATTTGAAATAATAATTTGAATTTAACAAATCTAAGTTCTGTAATTCACTATTACTAGTTCAGATCTTCAAGTTATAATTTACAATAATATTTAGTAGCTATCAATTTTAGTTCTGTATTTGACAAATACAAGTTCAGATCTTCAAGTTATAATTTGCAATAATAATTAGAAGCTATCAATTTTAAGTTCAGTATTTGAGAATTACTAGTTCAGATCTTCAAGTTATAATTTGAAATAATAATTTGAATTTAAAAAATTTAAGTTCTGTTATTCACTATTACAAGTTCAGATCTTCAAGATATAATTTACAATAATAATTATAAGCTATCAATTTTAAGTTCTGTATTTGACAATTACTAGTTCAGATCTTCAAGTTATAATTTGAAATAATAATTTGAATTTAACAAATCTAAGTTCTGTAATTCACTATTACAAGTTCAGATCTTCAAGTTATAATATGCAATAATAATTAGAAGCTATCAATTTTAAGTTCCGTATTTGACAATTACAAGTTCAGATCTTCAAGTTATAATTTGCACTAATAAATTGTTTTTCATAATTAGAAGTTCTGTATTTGACAATTACAAGTTCAGAACTTCAAGTTATAATTTGAAATAATAATTAGAAGCTATCAATTTTAAGTTCTGTATTTGACAATTACAAGTTCAGATCTTCCAGTTATAATTTGCAATAATAATTAGGAGCTATCAATTTTAAGTTCTGTATTTGACAATTACTAGTTCAGATCTTCAAGTTATAATTTGAAATAATAATTTGAATTTAACAAATCGAAGTTCTGTAATTCACTATTACAAGTTCAGATCTTCAAGTTATAATTTACAATTATAATTATAAGCTATCAATTTTAAGTTCTGTATTTGACAATTACTAGTTCAGATCTTCAAGTGATAATTTGAAATAATAATTTGAATTTAACAAATCTAAGTTCTGTAATTCACTATTACAAGTTCAGATCTTCAAGTTATAATTTGCAATAATAATTAGAAGCTATTAATTTTAAGTTCTGTATTTGACAATTACAAGTTCAGATCTTCAAGTTATAATTTGCACTAATAATTTGTATTTAATAATTAGAAGTTCTGTATTTGACAATTACTAGTTCAGATCTTCAAGTTATAATTTGTAATAATAATTAGAAGCTATTAATTTTAAGTTCTGTATTTGACAATTACAAGTTCAGATCTTCAAGTTATAATTTGCAATAATAATTAGAAGCTATCAATTTTAAGTTCTGTATTTGACAATTACTAGTTCAGTTCTTCAAGTTATAATTAGAAATAATAATTAGAATTTGACAAATCTAAGTTCTGTAATTCACTATTACAAGTACAGATCTTCAAGTTATAATTTACAATAATAATTAGAAGCTTTCAATTTTAAGTTCTGTATTTGACAATTACAAGTTCAGATCTACAAGTTATAATTTGCACTAATAATTTGTATTTAACAATTAGAAGTTCTGTATTTGACAATTACAAGTTCAGATCTTCAAGTTATAATTTGAAATAATAATTAGAAGCTATCAATTTTAAGTTCTGTATTTGACAATTACTAGTTCAGATCTTCAAGTTATAATTTGAAATAATAATTTGAATTTAACAAATCTAAGTTCTGTAATTCACTATTACAAGTTCAGACCTTCAAGTTATAATTTACAATAATAATTAGAAGTTATCAATTTTAAGTTCTGCATTTTACAATTACAAGTTCAGATCTTCAAGTTATAATTTGCAATAATAATTAGAAGTTATCAATTTTAAGTTCTGTATTTTACAATTACTAGTTCAGATCTTCAAGTTATAATTTGAAATAATAATTTGAATTTAACAAATCTAAGTTCTGTAATTCACTATTACAAGTTCAGATCTTCAAGTTATAATTTACAATAATAATTAGAAGCTATCAATTTTAAATTCTGTATTTGACAATTACAAGTTCAGATCTTCAAGTTATAATTTGCACTAATAATTTGTATTTAACAATTAGAAGTTCTGTATGTGACAATTACAAGTTCAGATCTTCAAGTTATAATTTGCAATAATAATTAAAAGCTATTAATTTTAAGTTCTGTATTTGACAATTACAAGTTCAGATCTTCAAGTTATAATTTGAAATAATAATTAGAAGCTATCAATTTTATGTTCTGTATTTGACAATTACAAGTTCAGATCTTCAAGTTATAATTTGCAATAATAATTAGAAGCTATCAATTTTAAGTGCTGTATTTGACAATTACTAGTTCAGATCTTCAAGTTATAATTTGCACTAATAATTTGTATTTAAAAATTAGAAGTTCTGTATTTGACAATTACAAGTTCAGATCTTCAAGTTATAATTTTCACTAATAATTTGTATTTAACAATTAGAAGTTCTGTATTTGACAATTACAAGTTCAGATCTTCAAGTTATAATTTGAAATAATAATTAGAAGCTATTAATTTTAAGTTCTGTATTTGACAATTACAAGTTCAGATCTTCAAGTTATAATTTGAAATAATAATTAGAAGCTATCAATTTTAAGTTCTGTATTTGACAATTACAAGTTCAGATCTTCAAGTTATAATTTGCAATAATAATTAGAAGCTATCAATTTTAAGTTCTGTATTTGACAATTACTAGTTCAGATCTTCAAGTTATAATTAGAAATAATAATTAGAATTTGACAAATCTAAGTTCTGTAATTCACTATTACAAGTTCAGATCTTCAAGTTATAATTTACAATAATAATTTGAAGCTTTCAATTTTAAGTTCTGTATTTGACAATTACAAGTTCAGATCTACAAGTTATAATTTGCACTAATAATTTGTATTTAACAATTAGAAGTTCTGTATTTGACAATTACAAGTTCAGATCTTCAAGTTATAATTTGAAATAATAATTAGAAGCTATCAATTTTAAGTTCTGTATTTGACAATTACTAGTTCAGATCTTCAAGTAATAATTTGCACTAATAATTTGTATTTAACAATTCGAAGTTCTGTATTTGACTATTACAAGTTCAGATCTTCAAGTTATAATTTGAATTATAGTTATAAGCTATCAATTTTAAGTTCTGTATTTGACAATTACAAGTACAGATCTTCAAATTATTATTTGCAATAATAATTAGAAGCTATCAATTTTAAGTTCTGTATTTGACAATTACAAGTTCAGATCTTCAAGTTATAATTTGAAATAATAATTAGAAGCTATTAATTTTAAGTTCTGTATTTGACAATTACAACTTCAGATCTTCAAGTTATAATTTGAAATAATAATTAGAAGCTATCAATTTTAAGTTCTGTATTTGACAATTACAAGTTCAGATCTTCAAGTTATAATTTGCAATAATAATTATAAGCTATCAATTTTAAGTTCTGTATTTGACAATTACAAGTTCAGATCTTCAAGTTATTATTTGCAATAATAATTAGAAGCTATTAATTTTAAGTTCTGTATTTGACAATTACAAGTTCAGATCTTCAAGTTATAATTTGAAGTAATAATTAGAAGCTATCAATTTTAAGTTCTGTATTTGACAATTACAAGTTCAGATCTTCAAGTTATAATTTGCAATAATAATTAGAAGCTATCAATTTTAAGTTCTGTATTTGACAATTACTAGTTCAGATCTTCAAGTTATAATTTGCAATAATAATTAGAAGCTATCAATTTTAAGTTCTGTATTTGACAATTACTAGTTCAGATCTTCAAGTTATAATTAGAAATAATAATTAGAATTTGACAAATCTAAGTTCTGTATTTGACTATTACAAGTTCAGATCTTCAAGTTATAATTTGAATTATAATTATAAGCTATCATTTTTAAGTTCTGTATTTGACAATTACAAGTACAGATCGTCAAGTTATAATTTGCACTAATAATTTGTATTTAACAATTCGAAGTTCTGTATTTGACTATTACAAGTTCAGATCTTCAAGTTATAATTTGAATTATAATTATAAGCTATCAATTTTAAGTTCTGTATTTGACAATTACAAGTTCAGATCTTCAAATTATAATTTGCAATAATAATTAGAAGCTATCAATTTTAAGTTCTGTATTTGACAATTACAAGTTCAGATCTTCAAGTTATTATTTGCAATAATAATTAGAAGATATCAATTTTAAGTTCTGTATTTGACAATTACAAGTTCAGATCTTCAAGTTATAATTTACAATAATAATTAGAAGCTATCAATTTTAAGTTCTGTATTTGACAATTACAAGTTCAGATGTTCAAGTTATAATTTGCAATAATAATTAGAAGCTATCAATTTTAAGTTCTGTATTTGACAATTACTAGTTCAGATCTTCAAGTTATAATTTGAAATAATAATTTGAATTTAACAAATCTAAGTTCTGTAATTCACTATTACAAGTTCAGATCTTCAAGTTATAATTTACAATAATAATTAGAAGCTATCAATTTTAAGTTCTGTATTTGACAATTACAAGTTCAGATCTTCAAGTTATAATTTGCACTAATAATTTGTATTTAACAATTAGATGTTCTGTATTTGACAATTACAAGTTCAGATCTTCAAGTTATAATTTGCAATAATAATTAGAAGCTATTAATTTTAAGTTCTGTATTTGACAATTACAAGTTCAGATCTTCAAGTTATAATTTGAAATAATAATTAGAAGCAATCAATTTTATGTTCTGTATTTGACAATTACAAGTTCAGATCTTCAAGTTATAATTTGCAATAATAATTAGAAGCTATCAATTTTAAGTGCTGTATTTGACAATTACTAGTTCAGATCTTCAAGTTATAATTTGCACTAATAATTTGTATTTAACAATTAGAAGTTCTGTATTTGACAATTACAAGTTCAGATCTTCAAGTTATAATTTTCACTAATAATTTGTATTTAACAATTAGAAGTTCTCTATTTGACTATTACAAGTTCAGATCTTCAAATTATTATGTGCAATCTTAGTTTGAATTTAACCATTCGAAGTTCTGTATTTACCTATTACAGGTTCAGATCTTCAAGTAATAATTTGCACTAATAATTTGTATTTAACAATTCGAAGTTCTGTATTTGACTATTACAAGTTCAGATCTTCAAGTTATAATTTGAATTATAATTATAAACTATCAATTTTAAGTTCTGTATTTGACAATTACAAGTACAGATCTTCAAATTATTATTTGCAATAATAATTAGAAGCTATCAATTTTAAGTTCTGCATTTGACAATTACAAGTTCAGATCTTCAAGTTATTATTTGCAATAATAATTAGAAGCTATTAATTTTAAGTTCTGTATTTGACAATTACAAGTTCAGATCTTCAAGTTATAATTTGAAATAATAATTAGAAGCTATCAATTTTAAGTTCTGTATTTGACAATTACAAGTTCAGATCTTCAAGTTATAATTTGCAATAATAATTAGAAGCTATCAATTTTAAGTTCTGTATTTGACAATTACTAGTTCAGTTCTTCAAGTTATAATTAGAAATAATAATTAGAATTTGACAAATCTAAGTTCTGTAATTCACTATTACAAGTACAGATCTTCAAGTTATAATTTACAATAATAATTAGAAGCTTTCAATTTTAAGTTCTGTATTTGACAATTACAAGTTCAGATCTACAAGTTATAATTTGCACTAATAATTTGTATTTAACAATTAGAAGTTCTGTATTTGACAATTACAAGTTCAGATCTTCAAGTTATAATTTGAAATAATAAATTGTATTTAACAATTAGAAGTTCTGTATTTGACTATTACAAGTTCAGATCTTCAAATTATTATGTGCAATCTTATTTTGAATTTAACCATTCGAAGTTCTGTATTTACCTATTACAGGTTCAGATCTTCAAGTAATAATTTGCACTAATAATTTGTATTTAACAATTCGAAGTTCTGTATTTGACTATTACAAGTTCAGATCTTCAAGTTATAATTTGAATTATCATTATAAGCTATCAATTTTAAGTTCTGTATTTGACAATTACAAGTACAGATCTTCAAATTATTATTTGCAATAATAATTAGAAGCTATCAATTTTAAGTTCTGCATTTGACAATTACAAGTTCAGATCTTCAAGTTATTATTTGCAATAATAATTAGAAGCTATCAATTTTAAGTTCTGTATTTGACAATTACTAGTTCAGATCTTCAAGTTATAATTAGAAATAATAATTAGAATTTGACAAATCTAAGTTCTGTAATTCACTATTACAAGTTCAGATCTTCAAGTTATAATTTACAATAATAATTAGAAGCTTTCAATTTTAAGTTCTGTATTTGACAATTACAAGTTCAGATCTACAAGTTATAATTTGCACTAATAATTTGTATTTAACAATTAGATGTTCTGTATTTGACAATTACAAGTTCAGATCTTCAAGTTATAATTTGCAATAATAATTAGAAGCTATTAATTTTAAGTTCTGTATTTGACAATTACAAGTTCAGATCTTCAAGTTATAATTTGAAATAATAATTAGAAGCAATCAATTTTATGTTCTGTATTTGACAATTACAAGTTCAGATCTTCAAGTTATAATTTGCAATAATAATTAGAAGCTATCAATTTTAAGTTCTGTGTTTGACAATTACTAGTTCAGTTCTTCAAGTTATAATTAGAAATAATAATTAGAATTTGACAAATCTAAGTTCTGTAATTCACTAATACAAGTACAGATCTTCAAGTTATAATTTACAATAATAATTAGAAGCTTTCAATTTTAAGTTCTGTATTTGACAATTACAAGTTCAGATCTACAAGTTATAATTTGCACTAATAATTTGTATTTAACAATTAGAAGTTCTGTATTTGACAATTACAAGTTCAGATCTTCAAGTTATAATTTGAAATAATAATTAGAAGCTATCAATTTTAAGTTCTGTATTTGACAATTACTAGTTCAGATCTTCAAGTTATAATTTGAAATAATAATTTGAATTTAACAAATCTAAGTTCTGTAATTCACTATTACAAGTTCAGATCTTCAAGTTATAATTTACAATAATAATTAGAAGTTATCAATTTTAAGTTCTGCATTTTACAATTACAAGTTCAGATCTTCAAGTTATAATTTGCAATAATAATTAGAAGCTATTAATTTTAAGTTCTGTATTTGACAATTACAAGTTCAGATCTTCAAGTTATAATTTGAAATAATAATTAGAAGCTATCAATTTTAAGTTCTGTATTTGACAATTACTAGTTCAGATCTTCAAGTTATAATTTGAAATAATAATTTGAATTTAACAAATCTAAGTTCTGTAATTCACTATTACAAGTTCAGATCTTCAAGTTATAATTTGCAATAATAATTAGAAGCTATCAATTTTAAGTTCTGTATTTTACAATTACTAGTTCAGATCTTCAAGTTATAATTTGAAATAATAATTTGAATTTAACAAATCTAAGTTCTGTAATTCACTATTACAGGTTCAGATCTTCAAGTAATAATTTGCACTAATAATTTGTATTTAACAATTCGAAGTTCTGTATTTGACTATTACAAGTTCAGATCTTCAAGTTATAATTTGAATTATCATTATAAGCTATCAATTTTAAGTTCTGTATTTGACAATTACAAGTAAGGATCTTCAAAACATTATTTGCAATAATAATTAGAAGCTATCAATTTTAAGTTCTGCATTTGACAATTACAAGTTCAGATCTTCAAGTTATTATTTGCAATAATAATTAGAAGCTATTAATTTTAAGTTCTGTATTTGATAATTACAAGTTCAGATCTTCAAGTTATAATTTGAAATAATAATTAGAAGCTATCAATTTTAAGTTCTGTATTTGACAATTACAAGTTCAGATCTGCAAGTTATAATTTGCAATAATAATTAGAAGCTATCAATTTTAAGTTCTGTATTTGACAATTACTAGTTCAGATCTTCAAGTTATAATTAGAAATAATAATTAGAATTTGATAAATCTAAGTTCTGTAATTCACTATTACAAGTTCAGATCTTCAAGTTATAATTTACAATAATAATTAGAAGCTTTCAATTTTAAGTTCTGTATTTGACAATTACAAGTTCAGATCTACAAGTTATAATTTGCACTAATAATTTGTATTTAACAATTAGATGTTCTGTATTTGACAATTACAAGTTCAGATCTTCAAGTTATAATTTGCAATAATAATTAGAAGCCATTAATTTTAAGTTCTGTATTTGACAATTACAAGTTCAGATCTTCAAGTTATAATTTGAAATAATAATTAGAAGCAATCAATTTTATGTTCTGTATTTGACAATTACAAGTTCAGATCTTCAAGTTATAATTTGCAATAATAATTAGAAGCTATCAATTTTAAGTGCTGTATTTGACAATTACTAGTTCAGATCTACAAGTTATAATTTGCACTAATAATTTGTATTTAACAATTAGAAGTTCTGTATTTGACAATTACAAGTTCAGATCTTCAAGTTATAATTTTCACTAATAATTTGTATTTAACAATTAGAAGTTCTCTATTTGACTATTACAAGTTCAGATCTTCAAATTATTATGTGCAATCTTAGTTTGAATTTAACCATTCGAAGTTCTGTATTTACCTATTACAGGTTCAGATCTTCAAGTAATAATTTGCACTAATAATTTGTATTTAACAATTCGAAGTTCTGTATTTGACTATTACAAGTTCAGATCTTTAGTTATAATTTGAATTATAATTATAAACTATCAATTTTAAGTTCTGTATTTGACAATTACAAGTACAGATCTTCAAATTATTATTTGCAATAATAATTAGAAGCTATCAATTTTAAGTTCTGCATTTGACAATTACAAGTTCAGATCTTCAAGTTATTATTTGCAATAATAATTAGAAGCTATTAATTTTAAGTTCTGTATTTGACAATTACAAGTTCAGATCTTCAAGTTATAATTTGAAATAATAATTAGAAGCTATCAATTTTAAGTTCTGTATTTGACAATTACAAGTTCAGATCTTCAAGTTATAATTTGCAATAATAATTAGAAGCTATCAATTTTAAGTTCTGTATTTGACAATTACTAGTTCAGTTCTTCAAGTTATAATTAGAAATAATAATTAGAATTTGACAAATCTAAGTTCTGTAATTCACTATTACAAGTACAGATCTTCAAGTTATAATTTACAATAATAATTAGAAGCTTTCAATTTTAAGTTCTGTATTTGACAATTACAAGTTCAGATCTACAAGTTATAATTTGCACTAATAATTTGTATTTAACAATTAGAAGTTCTGTATTTGACAATTACAAGTTCAGATCTTCAAGTTATAATTTGAAATAATAATTTGTATTTAACAATTAGAAGTTCTGTATTTGACTATTACAAGTTCAGATCTTCAAATTATTATGTGCAATCTTATTTTGAATTTAACCATTCGAAGTTCTGTATTTACCTATTACAGGTTCAGATTTTCAAGTAATAATTTGCACTAATAATTTGTATTTAACAATTCGAAGTTCTGTATTTGACTATTACAAGTTCAGATCTTCAAGTTATAATTTGAATTATCATTATAAGCTATCAATTTTAAGTTCTGTATTTGACAATTACAAGTACAGATCTTCAAATTATTATTTGCAATAATAATTAGAAGCTATCAATTTTAAGTTCTGCATTTGACAATTACAAGTTCAGATCTTCAAGTTATTATTTGCAATAATAATTAGAAGCTATCAATTTTAAGTTCTGTATTTGACAATTACTAGTTCAGATCTTCAAGTTATAATTAGAAATAATAATTAGAATTTGACAAATCTAAGTTCTGTAATTCACTATTACAAGTTCAGATCTTCAAGTTATAATTTACAATAATAATTAGAAGCTTTCAATTTTAAGTTCTGTATTTGACAATTACAAGTTCAGATCTACAAGTTATAATTTGCACTAATAATTTGTATTTAACAATTAGATGTTCTGTATTTGACAATTACAAGTTCAGATCTTCAAGTTATAATTTGCAATAATAATTAGAAGCTATTAATTTTAAGTTCTGTATTTGACAATTACAAGTTCAGATCTTCAAGTTATAATTTGAAATAATAATTAGAAGCAATCAATTTTATGTTCTGTATTTGACAATTACAAGTTCAGATCTTCAAGTTATAATTTGCAATAATAATTAGAAGCTATCAATTTTAAGTGCTGTATTTGACAATTACTAGTTCAGATCTTCAAGTTATAATTTGCACTAATAATTTGTATTTAACAATTAGAAGTTCTGTATTTGACAATTACAAGTTCAGATCTTCAAGTTATAATTTTCACTAATAATTTGTATTTAACAATTAGAAGTTCTCTATTTGACTATTACAAGTTCAGATCTTCAAATTATTATGTGCAATCTTAGTTTGAATTTAACCATTCGAAGTTCTGTATTTACCTATTACAGGTTCAGATCTTCAAGTAATAATTTGCACTAATAATTTGTATTTAACAATTCGAAGTTCTGTATTTGACTATTACAAGTTCAGATCTTCAAGTTATAATTTGAATTATAATTATAAACTATCAATTTTAAGTTCTGTATTTGACAATTACAAGTACAGATCTTCAAATTATTATTTGCAATAATAATTAGAAGCTATCAATTTTAAGTTCTGCATTTGACAATTACAAGTTCAGATCTTCAAGTTATTATTTGCAATAATAATTAGAAGCTATTAATTTTAAGTTCTGTATTTGACAATTACAAGTTCAGATCTTCAAGTTATAATTTGAAATAATAATTAGAAGCTATCAATTTTAAGTTCTGTATTTGACAATTACAAGTTCAGATCTTCAAGTTATAATTTGCAATAATAATTAGAAGCTATCAATTTTAAGTTCTGTATTTGACAATTACTAGTTCAGTTCTTCAAGTTATAATTAGAAATAATAATTAGAATTTGACAAATCTAAGTTCTGTAATTCACTATTACAAGTACAGATCTTCAAGTTATAATTTACAATAATAATTAGAAGCTTTCAATTTTAAGTTCTGTATTTGACAATTACAAGTTCAGATCTACAAGTTATAATTTGCACTAATAATTTGTATTTAACAATTAGAAGTTCTGTATTTGACAATTACAAGTTCAGATCTTCAAGTTATAATTTGAAATAATAATTTGTATTTAACAATTAGAAGTTCTGTATTTGACTATTACAAGTTCAGATCTTCAAATTATTATGTGCAATCTTATTTTGAATTTAACCATTCGAAGTTCTGTATTTACCTATTACAGGTTCAGATCTTCAAGTAATAATTTTCACTAATAATTTGTATTTAACAATTCGAAGTTCTGTATTTGACTATTACAAGTTCAGATCTTCAAGTTATAATTTGAATTATCATTATAAGCTATCAATTTTAAGTTCTGTATTTGACAATTACAAGTACAGATCTTCAAATTATTATTTGCAATAATAATTAGAAGCTATCAATTTTAAGTTCTGCATTTGACAATTACAAGTTCAGATCTTCAAGTTATTATTTGCAATAATAATTAGAAGCTATCAATTTTAAGTTCTGTATTTGACAATTACTAGTTCAGATCTTCAAGTTATAATTAGAAATAATAATTAGAATTTGACAAATCTAAGTTCTGTAATTCACTATTACAAGTTCAGATCTTCAAGTTATAATTTACAATAATAATTAGAAGCTTTCAATTTTAAGTTCTGTATTTGACAATTACAAGTTCAGATCTACAAGTTATAATTTGCACTAATAATTTGTATTTAACAATTAGATGTTCTGTATTTGACAATTACAAGTTCAGATCTTCAAGTTATAATTTGCAATAATAATTAGAAGCTATTAATTTTAAGTTCTGTATTTGACAATTACAAGTTCAGATCTTCAAGTTATAATTTGAAATAATAATTAGAAGCAATCAATTTTATGTTCTGTATTTGACAATTACAAGTTCAGATCTTCAAGTTATAATTTGCAATAATAATTAGAAGCTATCAATTTTAAGTGCTGTATTTGACAATTACTAGTTCAGATCTTCAAGTTATAATTTGCACTAATAATTTGTATTTAACAATTAGAAGTTCTGTATTTGACAATTACAAGTTCAGATCTTCAAGTTATATTTTTCACTAATAATTTGTATTTTTCAATTAGAAGTTCTCTATTTGACTATTACAAGTTCAGATCTTCAAATTATTATGTGCAATCTTAGTTTGACTTTAACCATTCGAAGTTCTGTATTTACCTATTACAGGTTCAGATCTTCAAGTAATAATTTGCACTAATAATTTGTATTTAACAATTCGAAGTTCTGTATTTGACTATTACAAGTTCAGATCTTCAAGTTATAATTTGAATTATAATTATAAGCTATCAATTTTAAGTTCTGTATTTGACAATTACAAGTACAGATCTTCAAATTATTATTTGCAATAATAATTAGAAGCTATCAATTTTAAGTTCTGCATTTGACAATTACAAGTTCAGATCCTAAAGTTATTATTTGCAATAATAATTAGAAGCTATTAATTTTAAGTTCTGTATTTGACAATTACAAGTTCAGATCTTCAAGTTATAATTTGAAATAATAATTAGAAGCTATCAATTTTAAGTTCTGTATTTGACAATTACAAGTTCAGATCTTCAAGTTATAATTTGCAATAATAATTAGAAGCTATCAATTTTAAGTTCTGTATTTGACAATTACTAGTTCAGTTCTTCAAGTTATAATTAGAAATAATAATTAGAATTTGACAAATCTAAGTTCTGTAATTCACTAATACAAGTACAGATCTTCAAGTTATAATTTACAATAATAATTAGAAGCTTTCAATTTTAAGTTCTGTATTTGACAATTACAAGTTCAGATCTACAAGTTATAATTTGCACTAATAATTTGTGTTTAACAATTAGAAGTTCTGTATTTGACAATTACAAGTTCAGATCTTCAAGTTATAATTTGAAATAATAATTAGAAGCTATCAATTTTAAGTTCTGTATTTGACAATTACTAGTTCAGATCTTCAAGTTATAATTTGAAATAATAATTTGAATTTAACAAATCTAAGTTCTGTAATTCACTATTACAAGTTCAGATCTTCAAGTTATAATTTACAATAATAATTAGAAGTTATCAATTTTAAGTTCTGCATTTTACAATTACAAGTTCAGATCTTCAAGTTATAATTTGCAATAATAATTAGAAGCTATTAATTTTAAGTTCTGTATTTGACAATTACAAGTTCAGATCTTCAAGTTATAATTTGAAATAATAATTAGAAGCTATCAATTTTAAGTTCTGTATTTGACAATTACTAGTTCAGATCTTCAAGTTATAATTTGAAATAATAATTTGAATTTAACAAATCTAAGTTCTGTAATTCACTATTACAAGTTCAGATCTTCAAGTTATAATTTGCAATAATAATTAGAAGCTATCAATTTTAAGTTCTGTATTTTACAATTACTAGTTCAGATCTTCAAGTTATAATTTGAAATAATAATTTGAATTTAACAAATCTAAGTTCTGTAATTCACTATTACAGGTTCAGATCTTCAAGTAATAATTTGCACTAATAATTTGTATTTAACAATTCGAAGTTCTGTATTTGACTATTACAAGTTCAGATCTTCAAGTTATAATTTGAATTATCATTATAAGCTATCAATTTTAAGTTCTGTATTTGACAATTACAAGTACAGATCTTCAAAACATTATTTGCAATAATAATTAGAAGCTATCAATTTTAAGTTCTGCATTTGACAATTACAAGTTCAGATCTTCAAGTTATTATTTGCAATAATAATTAGAAGCTATTAATTTTAAGTTCTGTATTTGATAATTACAAGTTCAGATCTTCAAGTTATAATTTGAAATAATAATTAGAAGCTATCAATTTTAAGTTCTGTATTTGACAATTACAAGTTCAGATCTGCAAGTTATAATTTGCAATAATAATTAGAAGCTATCAATTTTAAGTTCTGTATTTGACAATTACTAGTTCAGATCTTCAAGTTATAATTAGAAATAATAATTAGAATTTGATAAATCTAAGTTCTGTAATTCACTATTACAAGTTCAGATCTTCAAGTTATAATTTACAATAATAATTAGAAGCTTTCAATTTTAAGTTCTGTATTTGACAATTACAAGTTCAGATCTACAAGTTATAATTTGCACTAATAATTTGTATTTAACAATTAGATGTTCTGTATTTGACAATTACAAGTTCAGATCTTCAAGTTATAATTTGCAATAATAATTAGAAGCCATTAATTTTAAGTTCTGTATTTGACAATTACAAGTTCAGATCTTCAAGTTATAATTTGAAATAATAATTAGAAGCAATCAATTTTATGTTCTGTATTTGACAATTACAAGTTCAGATCTTCAAGTTATAATTTGCAATAATAATTAGAAGCTATCAATTTTAAGTGCTGTATTTGACAATTACTAGTTCAGATCTACAAGTTATAATTTGCACTAATAATTTGTATTTAACAATTAGAAGTTCTGTATTTGACAATTACAAGTTCAGATCTTCAAGTTATAATTTTCACTAATAATTTGTATTTAACAATTAGAAGTTCTCTATTTGACTATTACAAGTTCAGATCTTCAAATTATTATGTGCAATCTTAGTTTGAATTTAACCATTCGAAGTTCTGTATTTACCTAGTACAGGTTCAGATCTTCAAGTAATAATTTGCACTAATAATTTGTATTTAACAATTCGAAGTTCTGTATTTGACTATTACAAGTTCAGATCTTCAAGTTATAATTTGAATTATAATTATAAGCTATCAATTTTAAGTTCTGTATTTGACAATTACAAGTACAGATCTTCAAATTATTATTTGCAATAATAATTAGAAGCTATCAATTTTAAGTTCTGCATTTGACAATTACAAGTTCAGATCTTCAAGTTATTATTTGCAATAATAATTAGAAGCTATTAATTTTAAGTTCTGTATTTGACAATTACAAGTTCAGATCTTCAAGTTATAATTTGAAATAAGAATTAGAAGCTATCAATTCTAAGTTCTGTATTTGACAATTACAAGTTCAGATCTTCAAGTTATAATTTGCAATAATAATTAGAAGCTATCAATTTTAAGTGCTGTATTTGACAATTACTAGTTCAGATCTTCAAGTTATAATTTGCACTAATAATTTGTATTTAAAAATTAGAAGTTCTGTATTTGACAATTACAAGTTCAGATCTTCAAGTTATAATTTTCACTAATAATTTGTATTTAACAATTAGAAGTTCTGTATTTGACTATTACAAGTTCAGATCTTCAAATTATTATGTGCAATCTTATTTTGAATTTAACCATTCGAAGTTCTGTATTTACCTATTACTGGTTCAGATCTTCAAGTAATAATTTGCACTAATAATTTGTATTTAACAATTCGAAGTTCTGTATTTGACTATTACAAGTTCAGATCTTCAAGTTATAATTTGAATTATCATTATAAGCTATCAATTTTAAGTTCTGTATTTGACAATTACAAGTACAGATCTTCAAATTATTATTTGCAATAATAATTAGAAGCTATCAATTTTAAGTTCTGCATTTGACAATTACAAGTTCAGATCTTCAAGTTATTATTTGCAATAATAATTAGAAGCTATTAATTTTAAGTTCTGTATTTGACAATTACAAGTTCAGATCTTCAAGTTATAATTTGAAATAATAATTAGAAGCTATCAATTTTAAGTTCTGTATTTGACAATTACAAGTTCAGATCTGCAAGTTATAATTTGCAATAATAATTAGAAGCTATCAATTTTAAGTTCTGTATTTGACAATTACTAGTTCAGATCTTCAAGTTATAATTAGAAATAATAATTAGAATTTGACAAATCTAAGTTCTGTAATTCACTATTACAAGTTCAGATCTTCAAGTTATAATTTACAATAATAATTAGAAGCTTTCAATTTTAAGTTCTGTATTTGACAATTACAAGTTCAGATCTACAAGTTATAATTTGCACTAATAATTTGTATTTAACAATTAGAAGTTCTGTATTTGACAATTACAAGTTCAGATCTTCAAGTTATAATTTGAAATAATAATTAGAAGCTATCAATTTTAAGTTCTGTATTTGACAATTACTAGTTCAGATCTTCAAGTTATAATTTGAAATAATAATTTGAATTTAACAAATCTAAGTTCTGTAATTCACTATTACAAGTTCAGATCTTCAAGTTATAATTTACAATAATAATTTGTATTTAACAATTAGATGTTCTGTATTTGTCTATTACAAGTTCAGATCTTCAAATTATAATTTGCACTAATAATTTGTATTTAACAATTAGAAGTTCTGTATTTGACAATTACCAGTTCAGATCCTCAAGTTATAATTTGCACTAATAATTTGTATTTAACAATTCGAAGTTCTGTATTTGACAATTACAAGTTCATATCTGCAAGTTATAATTTGCAATAATAATTAGAAGCTATCAATTTTAAGTTCTGTATTTGACAATTACTAGTTCAGATCTTCAAGTTATAATTAGAAATAATAATTAGAATTTGACAAATCTAAGTTCTGTAATTCACTATTAGAAGTTCAGATCTTCAAGTTATAATTTACAATAATAATTAGAAGCTTTCAATTTTAAGTTCTGTATTTGACAATTACAAGTTCAGATCTACAAGTTATAATTTGCACTAATAATTTGTATTTAACAATTAGAAGTTCTGTATTTGACAATTACAAGTTCAGATCTTCAAGTTATAATTTGAAATAATAATTAGAAGCTATCAATTTTAAGTTCTGTATTTGACAATTACTAGTTCAGATCTTCAAGTTATAATTTGAAATAATAATTTGAATTTAACAAATCTAAGTTCTGTAATTCACTATTACAAGTTCAGATCTTCAAGTTATAATTTACAATAATAATTAGAAGTTATCAATTTTAAGTTCTGCATTTGACAATTACAAGTTCAGATCTTCAAGTTATAATTTGCACTAATAATTTGTATTTAACAATTAGATGTTCTGTATTTGTCTATTACAAGTTCAGATCTTCAAATTATAATTTGCACTAATAATTTGTATTTAACAATTAGAAGTTCTGTATTTGACAATTACCAGTTCAGATCCTCAAGTTATAATTTGCACTAATAATTTGTATTTAACAATTCGAAGTTCTGTATTTGACTATTACAAGTTCAGATCTTCAAGTTATAATTTGAATTATAATTATAAGCTATCAATTTTAAGTTCTGTATTTGACAATTACAAGTTCAGATCTTCAAGTTATAATTTGCAATAATAATTATAAGCTATCAATTTTAAGTTCTGTATTTGACAATTACAAGTTCAGATCTTCAAGTTATTATTTGCAATAATAATTAGAAGCTATTAATTTTAAGTTCTGTATTTGACAATTACAAGTTCAGATCTTCAAGTTATAATTTGAAGTAATAATTAGAAGCTATCAATTTTAAGTTCTGTATTTGACAATTACAAGTTCAGATCTTCAAGTTATAATTTGCAATAATAATTAGAAGCTATCAATTTTAAGTTCTGTATTTGACAATTACTAGTTCAGATCTTCAAGTTATAATTTGCAATAATAATTAGAAGCTATCAATTTTAAGTTCTGTATTTGACAATTACTAGTTCAGATCTTCAAGTTATAATTAGAAATAATAATTAGAATTTGACAAATCTAAGTTCTGTATTTGACTATTACAAGTTCAGATCTTCAAGTTATAATTTGAATTATAATTATAAGCTATCATTTTTAAGTTCTGTATTTGACAATTACAAGTACAGATCGTCAAGTTATAATTTGCACTAATAATTTGTATTTAACAATTCGAAGTTCTGTATTTGACTATTACAAGTTCAGATCTTCAAGTTATAATTTGAATTATAATTATAAGCTATCAATTTTAAGTTCTGTATTTGACAATTACAAGTTCAGATCTTCAAATTATAATTTGCAATAATAATTAGAAGCTATCAATTTTAAGTTCTGTATTTGACAATTACAAGTTCAGATCTTCAAGTTATTATTTGCAATAATAATTAGAAGATATCAATTTTAAGTTCTGTATTTGACAATTACAAGTTCAGATCTTCAAGTTATAATTTACAATAATAATTAGAAGCTATCAATTTTAAGTTCTGTATTTGACAATTACAAGTTCAGATGTTCAAGTTATAATTTGCAATAATAATTAGAAGCTATCAATTTTAAGTTCTGTATTTGACAATTACTAGTTCAGATCTTCAAGTTATAATTTGAAATAATAATTTGAATTTAACAAATCTAAGTTCTGTAATTCACTATTACAAGTTCAGATCTTCAAGTTATAATTTACAATAATAATTAGAAGCTATCAATTTTAAGTTCTGTATTTGACAATTACAAGTTCAGATCTTCAAGTTATAATTTGCACTAATAATTTGTATTTAACAATTAGATGTTCTGTATTTGACAATTACAAGTTCAGATCTTCAAGTTATAATTTGCAATAATAATTAGAAGCTATTAATTTTAAGTTCTGTATTTGACAATTACAAGTTCAGATCTTCAAGTTATAATTTGAAATAATAATTAGAAGCAATCAATTTTATGTTCTGTATTTGACAATTACAAGTTCAGATCTTCAAGTTATAATTTGCAATAATAATTAGAAGCTATCAATTTTAAGTGCTGTATTTGACAATTACTAGTTCAGATCTTCAAGTTATAATTTGCACTAATAATTTGTATTTAACAATTAGAAGTTCTGTATTTGACAATTACAAGTTCAGATCTTCAAGTTATAATTTTCACTAATAATTTGTATTTAACAATTAGAAGTTCTCTATTTGACTATTACAAGTTCAGATCTTCAAATTATTATGTACAATCTTAGTTTGAATTTAACCATTCGAAGTTCTGTATTTACCTATTACAGGTTCAGATCTTCAAGTAATAATTTGCACTAATAATTTGTATTTAACAATTCGAAGTTCTGTATTTGACTATTACAAGTTCAGATCTTCAAGTTATAATTTGAATTATAATTATAAACTATCAATTTTAAGTTCTGTATTTGACAATTACAAGTACAGATCTTCAAATTATTATTTGCAATAATAATTAGAAGCTATCAATTTTAAGTTCTGCATTTGACAATTACAAGTTCAGATCTTCAAGTTATTATTTGCAATAATAATTAGAAGCTATTAATTTTAAGTTCTGTATTTGACAATTACAAGTTCAGATCTTCAAGTTATAATTTGAAATAATAATTAGAAGCTATCAATTTTAAGTTCTGTATTTGACAATTACAAGTTCAGATCTTCAAGTTATAATTTGCAATAATAATTAGAAGCTATCAATTTTAAGTTCTGTATTTGACAATTACTAGTTCAGTTCTTCAAGTTATAATTAGAAATAATAATTAGAATTTGACAAATCTAAGTTCTGTAATTCACTATTACAAGTACAGATCTTCAAGTTATAATTTACAATAATAATTAGAAGCTTTCAATTTTAAGTTCTGTATTTGACAATTACAAGTTCAGATCTACAAGTTATAATTTGCACTAATAATTTGTATTTAACAATTAGAAGTTCTGTATTTGACAATTACAAGTTCAGATCTTCAAGTTATAATTTGAATTATCATTATAAGCTATCAATTTTAAGTTCTGTATTTGACAATTACAAGTACAGATCTTCAAATTATTATTTGCAATAATAATTAGAAGCTATCAATTTTAAGTTCTGCATTTGACAATTACAAGTTCAGATCTTCAAGTTATTATTTGCAATAATAATTAGAAGCTATCAATTTTAAGTTCTGTATTTGACAATTACTAGTTCAGATCTTCAAGTTATAATTAGAAATAATAATTAGAATTTGACAAATCTAAGTTCTGTAATTCACTATTACAAGTTCAGATCTTCAAGTTATAATTTACAATAATAATTAGAAGCTTTCAATTTTAAGTTCTGTATTTGACAATTACAAGTTCAGATCTACAAGTTATAATTTGCACTAATAATTTGTATTTAACAATTAGATGTTCTGTATTTGACAATTACAAGTTCAGATCATCAAGTTATAATTTGCAATAATAATTAGAAGCTATTAATTTTAAGTTCTGTATTTGACAATTACAAGTTCAGATCTTCAAGTTATAATTTGAAATAATAATTAGAAGCAATCAATTTTATGTTCTGTATTTGACAATTACAAGTTCAGATCTTCAAGTTATAATTTGCAATAATAATTAGAAGCTATCAATTTTAAGTGCTGTATTTGACAATTACTAGTTCAGATCTTCAAGTTATAATTTGCACTAATAATTTGTATTTAACAATTAGAAGTTCTGTATTTGACAATTACAAGTTCAGATCTTCAA
This sequence comes from Cantharis lateralis, assembly GCA_963170105.1. Classification (NCBI taxonomy): domain Eukaryota; kingdom Metazoa; phylum Arthropoda; class Insecta; order Coleoptera; family Cantharidae; genus Cantharis; species Cantharis lateralis. Next base: position 31,157,611 of record OY720625.1, on the reverse strand, counting down.
GTTATATTTTTCACTAATAATTTGTATTTAACAATTAGAAGTTCTCTATTTGACTATTACAAGTTCAGATCTTCAAATTATTATGTGCAATCTTAGTTTGACTTTAACCATTCGAAGTTCTGTATTTACCTATTACAGGTTCAGATCTTCAAGTAATAATTTGCACTAATAATTTGTATTTAACAATTCGAAGTTCTGTATTTGACTATTACAAGTTCAGATCTTCAAGTTATAATTTGAATTATAATTATAAGCTATCAATTTTAAGTTCTGTATTTGACAATTACAAGTACAGATCTTCAAATTATTATTTGCAATAATAATTAGAAGCTATCAATTTTAAGTTCTGCATTTGACAATTACAAGTTCAGATCTTCAAGTTATTATTTGCAATAATAATTAGAAGCTATTAATTTTAAGTTCTGTATTTGACAATTACAAGTTCAGATCTTCAAGTTATAATTTGAAATAATAATTAGAAGCTATCAATTTTAAGTTCTGTATTTGACAATTACAAGTTCAGATCTTCAAGTTATAATTTGCAATAATAATTAGAAGCTATCAATTTTAAGTTCTGTATTTGACAATTACTAGTTCAGTTCTTCAAGTTATAATTAGAAATAATAATTAGAATTTGACAAATCTAAGTTCTGTAATTCACTATTACAAGTACAGATCTTCAAGTTATAATTTACAATAATAATTAGAAGCTTTCAATTTTAAGTTCTGTATTTGACAATTACAAGTTCAGATCTACAAGTTATAATTTGCACTAATAATTTGTATTTAACAATTAGAAGTTCTGTATTTGACAATTACAAGTTCAGATCTTCAAGTTATAATTTGAAATAATAATTAGAAGCTATCAATTTTAAGTTCTGTATTTGACAATTACTAGTTCAGATCTTCAAGTTATAATTTGAAATAATAATTTGAATTTAACAAATCTAAGTTCTGTAATTCACTATTACAAGTTCAGATCTTCAAGTTATAATTTACAATAATAATTAGAAGTTATCAATTTTAAGTTCTGCATTTTACAATTACAAGTTCAGATCTTCAAGTTATAATTTGCAATAATAATTAGAAGCTATTAATTTTAAGTTCTGTATTTGACAATTACAAGTTCAGATCTTCAAGTTATAATTTGAAATAATAATTAGAAGCTATCAATTTTAAGTTCTGTATTTGACAATTACTAGTTCAGATCTTCAAGTTATAATTTGAAATAATAATTTGAATTTAACAAATCTAAGTTCTGTAATTCACTATTACAAGTTCAGATCTTCAAGTTATAATTTGCAATAATAATTAGAAGCTATCAATTTTAAGTTCTGTATTTTACAATTACTAGTTCAGATCTTCAAGTTATAATTTGAAATAATAATTTGAATTTAACAAATCTAAGTTCTGTAATTCACTATTACAGGTTCAGATCTTCAAGTAATAATTTGCACTAATAATTTGTATTTAACAATTCGAAGTTCTGTATTTGACTATTACAAGTTCAGATCTTCAAGTTATAATTAGAATTATCATTATAAGCTATCAATTTTAAGTTCTGTATTTGACAATTACAAGTACAGATCTTCAAAACATTATTTGCAATAATAATTAGAAGCTATCAATTTTAAGTTCTGCATTTGACAATTACAAGTTCAGATCTTCAAGTTATTATTTGCAATAATAATTAGAAGCTATTAATTTTAAGTTCTGTATTTGATAATTACAAGTTCAGATCTTCAAGTTATAATTTGAAATAATAATTAGAAGCTATCAATTCTAAGTTCTGTATTTGACAATTACAAGTTCAGATCTTCAAGTTATAATTTGCAATAATAATTAGAAGCTATCAATTTTAAGTGCTGTATTTGACAATTACTAGTTCAGATCTTCAAGTTATAATTTGCACTAATAATTTGTATTTAAAAATTAGAAGTTCTGTATTTGACAATTACAAGTTCAGATCTTCAAGTTATAATTTACAATAATAATTAGAAGCTTTCAATTTTAAGTTCTGTATTTGACAATTACAAGTTCAGATCTACAAGTTATAATTTGCACTAATAATTTGTATTTAACAATTAGAAGTTCTGTATTTGACTATTACAAGTTCAGATCTTCAAATTATTATGTGCAATCTTATTTTGAATTTAACCATTCGAAGTTCTGTATTTACCTATTACAGGTTCAGATCTTCAAGTAATAATTTGCACTAATAATTTGTATTTAACAATTCGAAGTTCTGTATTTGACTATTACAAGTTCAGATCTTCAAGTTATAATTTGAATTATCATTATAAGCTATCAATTTTAAGTTCTGTATTTGACAATTACAAGTACAGATCTTCAAATTATTATTTGCAATAATAATTAGAAGCTATCAATTTTAAGTTCTGCATTTGACAATTACAAGTTCAGATCTTCAAGTTATTATTTGCAATAATAATTAGAAGCTATCAATTTTAAGTTCTGTATTTGACAATTACTAGTTCAGATCTTCAAGTTATAATTAGAAATAATAATTAGAATTTGACAAATCTAAGTTCTGTAATTCACTATTACAAGTTCAGATCTTCAAGTTATAATTTACAATAATAATTAGAAGCTTTCAATTTTAAGTTCTGTATTTGACAATTACAAGTTCAGATCTACAAGTTATAATTTGCACTAATAATTTGTATTTAACAATTAGATGTTCTGTATTTGACAATTACAAGTTCAGATCATCAAGTTATAATTTGCAATAATAATTAGAAGCTATTAATTTTAAGTTCTGTATTTGACAATTACAAGTTCAGATCTTCAAGTTATAATTTGAAATAATAATTAGAAGCAATCAATTTTATGTTCTGTATTTGACAATTACAAGTTCAGATCTTCAAGTTATAATTTGCAATAATAATTAGAAGCTATCAATTTTAAGTGCTGTATTTGACAATTACTAGTTCAGATCTTCAAGTTATAATTTGCACTAATAATTTGTATTTAACAATTAGAAGTTCTGTATTTGACAATTACAAGTTCAGATCTTCAAGTTATATTTTTCACTAATAATTTGTATTTAACAATTAGAAGTTCTCTATTTGACTATTACAAGTTCAGATCTTCAAATTATTATGTGCAATCTTAGTTTGACTTTAACCATTCGAAGTTCTGTATTTACCTATTACAGGTTCAGATCTTCAAGTAATAATTTGCACTAATAATTTGTATTTAACAATTCGAAGTTCTGTATTTGACTATTACAAGTTCAGATCTTCAAGTTATAATTTGAATTATAATTATAAGCTATCAATTTTAAGTTCTGTATTTGACAATTACAAGTACAGATCTTCAAATTATTATTTGCAATAATAATTAGAAGCTATCAATTTTAAGTTCTGCATTTGACAATTACAAGTTCAGATCTTCAAGTTATTATTTGCAATAATAATTAGAAGCTATTAATTTTAAGTTCTGTATTTGACAATTACAAGTTCAGATCTTCAAGTTATAATTTGAAATAATAATTAGAAGCTATCAATTTTAAGTTCTGTATTTGACAATTACAAGTTCAGATCTTCAAGTTATAATTTGCAATAATAATTAGAAGCTATCAATTTTAAGTTCTGTATTTGACAATTACTAGTTCAGTTCTTCAAGTTATAATTAGAAATAATAATTAGAATTTGACAAATCTAAGTTCTGTAATTCACTATTACAAGTACAGATCTTCAAGTTATAATTTACAATAATAATTAGAAGCTTTCAATTTTAAGTTCTGTATTTGACAATTACAAGTTCAGATCTACAAGTTATAATTTGCACTAATAATTTGTATTTAACAATTAGAAGTTCTGTATTTGACAATTACAAGTTCAGATCTTCAAGTTATAATTTGAAATAATAATTAGAAGCTATCAATTTTAAGTTCTGTATTTGACAATTACTAGTTCAGATCTTCAAGTTATAATTTGAAATAATAATTTGAATTTAACAAATCTAAGTTCTGTAATTCACTATTACAAGTTCAGATCTTCAAGTTATAATTTACAATAATAATTAGAAGTTATCAATTTTAAGTTCTGCATTTTACAATTACAAGTTCAGATCTTCAAGTTATAATTTGCAATAATAATTAGAAGCTATTAATTTTAAGTTCTGTATTTGACAATTACAAGTTCAGATCTTCAAGTTATAATTTGAAATAATAATTAGAAGCTATCAATTTTAAGTTCTGTATTTGACAATTACTAGTTCAGATCTTCAAGTTATAATTTGAAATATTAATTTGAATTTAACAAATCTAAGTTCTGTAATTCACTATTACAAGTTCAGATCTTCAAGTTATAATTTGCAATAATAATTAGAAGCTATCAATTTTAAGTTCTGTATTTTACAATTACTAGTTCAGATCTTCAAGTTATAATTTGAAATAATAATTTGAATTTAACAAATCTAAGTTCTGTAATTCACTATTACAGGTTCAGATCTTCAAGTAATAATTTGCACTAATAATTTGTATTTAACAATTCGAAGTTCTGTATTTGACTATTACAAGTTCAGATCTTCAAGTTATAATTAGAATTATCATTATAAGCTATCAATTTTAAGTTCTGTATTTGACAATTACAAGTACAGATCTTCAAAACATTATTTGCAATAATAATTAGAAGCTATCAATTTTAAGTTCTGCATTTGACAATTACAAGTTCAGATCTTGAAGTTATTATTTGCAATAATAATTAGAAGCTATTAATTTTAAGTTCTGTATTTGATAATTACAAGTTCAGATCTTCAAGTTATAATTTGAAATAATAATTAGCAGCTATCAATTTTAAGTTCTGTATTTGACAATTACAAGTTCAGATCTGCAAGTTATAATTTGCAATAATAATTAGAAGCTATCAATTTTAAGTTCTGTATTTGACAATTACTAGTTCAGATCTTCAAGTTATAATTAAAAAAAATAATTAGAATTTGATAAATCTAAGTTCTGTAATTCACTATTACAAGTTCAGATCTTCAAGTTATAATTTACAATAATAATTAGAAGCTTTCAATTTTAAGTTCTGTATTTGACAATTACAAGTTCAGATCTACAAGTTATAATTTGCACTAATAATTTGTATTTAACAATTAGATGTTCTGTATTTGACAATTACAAGTTCAGATCTTCAAGTTATAATTTGCAATAATAATTAGAAGCCATTAATTTTAAGTTCTGTATTTGACAATTACAAGTTCAGATCTTCAAGTTATAATTTGAAATAATAATTAGAAGCAATCAATTTTATGTTCTGTATTTGACAATTACAAGTTCAGATCTTCAAGTTATAATTTGCAATAATAATTAGAAGCTATCAATTTTAAGTGCTGTATTTGACAATTACTAGTTCAGATCTACAAGTTATAATTTGCACTAATAATTTGTATTTAACAATTAGAAGTTCTGTATTTGACAATTACAAGTTCAGATCTTCAAGTTATAATTTTCACTAATAATTTGTATTTAACAATTAGAAGTTCTCTATTTGACTATTACAAGTTCAGATCTTCAAATTATTATGTGCAATCTTAGTTTGAATTTAACCATTCGAAGTTCTGTATTTACCTATTACAGGTTCAGATCTTCAAGTAATAATTTGCACTAATAATTTGTATTTAACAATTCGAAGTTCTGTATTTGACTATTACAAGTTCAGATCTTCAAGTTATAATTTGAATTATAATTATAAGCTATCAATTTTAAGTTCTGTATTTGACAATTACAAGTACAGATCTTCAAATTATTATTTGCAATAATAATTAGAAGCTATCAATTTTAAGTTCTGCATTTGACAATTACAAGTTCAGATCTTCAAGTTATTATTTGCAATAATAATTAGAAGCTATTAATTTTAAGTTCTGTATTTGACAATTACAAGTTCAGATCTTCAAGTTATAATTTGAAATAATAATTAGAAGCTATCAATTCTAAGTTCTGTATTTGACAATTACAAGTTCAGATCTTCAAGTTATAATTTGCAATAATAATTAGAAGCTATCAATTTTAAGTGCTGTATTTGACAATTACTAGTTCAGATCATCAAGTTATAATTTGCACTAATAATTTGTATTTAAAAATTAGAAGTTCTGTATTTGACAATTACAAGTTCAGATCTTCAAGTTATAATTTTCACTAATAATTTGTATTTAACAATTAGAAGTTCTGTATTTGACTATTACAAGTTCAGATCTTCAAGTTATAATTTGAAATAATAATTTGTATTTAACAATTAGAAGTTCTGTATTTGACTATTACAAGTTCAGATCTTCAAATTATTATGTGCAATCTTATTTTGAATTTAACCATTCGAAGTTCTGTATTTACCTATTACAGGTTCAGATCTTCAAGTAATAATTTGCACTAATAATTTGTATTTAACAATTCGAAGTTCTGTATTTGACTATTACAAGTTCAGATCTTCAAGTTATAATTTGAATTATCATTATAAGCTATCAATTTTAAGTTCTGTATTTGACAATTACAAGTACAGATCTTCAAATTATTATTTGCAATAATAATTAGAAGCTATCAATTTTAAGTTCTGCATTTGACAATTACAAGTTCAGATCTTCAAGTTATTATTTGCAATAATAATTAGAAGCTATCAATTTTAAGTTCTGTATTTGACAATTACTAGTTCAGATCTTCAAGTTATAATTAGAAATAATAATTAGAATTTGACAAATCTAAGTTCTGTAATTCACTATTACAAGTTCAGATCTTCAAGTTATAATTTACAATAATAATTAGAAGCTTTCAATTTTAAGTTCTGTATTTGACAATTACAAGTTCAGATCTACAAGTTATAATTTGCACTAATAATTTGTATTTAACAATTAGATGTTCTGTATTTGACAATTACAAGTTCAGATCATCAAGTTATAATTTGCAATAATAATTAGAAGCTATTAATTTTAAGTTCTGTATTTGACAATTACAAGTTCAGATCTTCAAGTTATAATTTGAAATAATAATTAGAAGCAATCAATTTTATGTTCTGTATTTGACAATTACAAGTTCAGATCTTCAAGTTATAATTTGCAATAATAATTAGAAGCTATCAATTTTAAGTGCTGTATTTGACAATTACTAGTTCAGATCTTCAAGTTATAATTTGCACTAATAATTTGTATTTAACAATTAGAAGTTCTGTATTTGACAATTACAAGTTCAGATCTTCAAGTTATATTTTTCACTAATAATTTGTATTTAACAATTAGAAGTTCTCTATTTGACTATTACAAGTTCAGATCTTCAAATTATTATGTGCAATCTTAGTTTGACTTTAACCATTCGAAGTTCTGTATTTACCTATTACAGGTTCAGATCTTCAAGTAATAATTTGCACTAATAATTTGTATTTAACAATTCGAAGTTCTGTATTTGACTATTACAAGTTCAGATCTTCAAGTTATAATTTGAATTATAATTATAAGCTATCAATTTTAAGTTCTGTATTTGACAATTACAAGTACAGATCTTCAAATTATTATTTGCAATAATAATTAGAAGCTATCAATTTTAAGTTCTGCATTTGACAATTACAAGTTCAGATCTTCAAGTTATTATTTGCAATAATAATTAGAAGCTATTAATTTTAAGTTCTGTATTTGACAATTACAAGTTCAGATCTTCAAGTTATAATTTGAAATAATAATTAGAAGCTATCAATTTTAAGTTCTGTATTTGACAATTACAAGTTCAGATCTTCAAGTTATAATTTGCAATAATAATTAGAAGCTATCAATTTTAAGTTCTGTATTTGACAATTACTAGTTCAGTTCTTCAAGTTATAATTAGAAATAATAATTAGAATTTGACAAATCTAAGTTCTGTAATTCACTATTACAAGTACAGATCTTCAAGTTATAATTTACAATAATAATTAGAAGCTTTCAATTTTAAGTTCTGTATTTGACAATTACAAGTTCAGATCTACAAGTTATAATTTGCACTAATAATTTGTATTTAACAATTAGAAGTTCTGTATTTGACAATTACAAGTTCAGATCTTCAAGTTATAATTTGAAATAATAATTAGAAGCTATCAATTTTAAGTTCTGTATTTGACAATTACTAGTTCAGATCTTCAAGTTATAATTTGAAATAATAATTTGAATTTAACAAATCTAAGTTCTGTAATTCACTATTACAAGTTCAGATCTTCAAGTTATAATTTACAATAATAATTAGAAGTTATCAATTTTAAGTTCTGCATTTTACAATTACAAGTTCAGATCTTCAAGTTATAATTTGCAATAATAATTAGAAGCTATTAATTTTAAGTTCTGTATTTGACAATTACAAGTTCAGATCTTCAAGTTATAATTTGAAATAATAATTAGAAGCTATCAATTTTAAGTTCTGTATTTGACAATTACTAGTTCAGATCTTCAAGTTATAATTTGAAATAATAATTTGAATTTAACAAATCTAAGTTCTGTAATTCACTATTACAAGTTCAGATCTTCAAGTTATAATTTGCAATAATAATTAGAAGCTATCAATTTTAAGTTCTGTATTTTACAATTACTAGTTCAGATCTTCAAGTTATAATTTGAAATAATAATTTGAATTTAACAAATCTAAGTTCTGTAATTCACTATTACAGGTTCAGATCTTCAAGTAATAATTTGCACTAATAATTTGTATTTAACAATTCGAAGTTCTGTATTTGACTATTACAAGTTCAGATCTTCAAGTTATAATTAGAATTATCATTATAAGCTATCAATTTTAAGTTCTGTATTTGACAATTACAAGTACAGATCTTCAAAACATTATTTGCAATAATAATTAGAAGCTATCAATTTTAAGTTCTGCATTTGACAATTACAAGTTCAGATCTTCAAGTTATTATTTGCAATAATAATTAGAAGCTATTAATTTTAAGTTCTGTATTTGATAATTACAAGTTCAGATCTTCAAGTTATAATTTGAAATAATAATTAGAAGCTATCAATTTTAAGTTCTGTATTTGACAATTACAAGTTCAGATCTGCAAGTTATAATTTGCAATAATAATTAGAAGCTATCAATTTTAAGTTCTGTATTTGACAATTACTAGTTCAGATCTTCAAGTTATAATTAGAAATAATAATTAGAATTTGATAAATCTAAGTTCTGTAATTCACTATTACAAGTTCAGATCTTCAAGTTATAATTTACAATAATAATTAGAAGCTTTCAATTTTAAGTTCTGTATTTGACAATTACAAGTTCAGATCTACAAGTTATAATTTGCACTAATAATTTGTATTTAACAATTAGATGTTCTGTATTTGACAATTACAAGTTCAGATCTTCAAGTTATAATTTGCAATAATAATTAGAAGCCATTAATTTTAAGTTCTGTATTTGACAATTACAAGTTCAGATCTTCAAGTTATAATTTGAAATAATAATTAGAAGCAATCAATTTTATGTTCTGTATTTGACAATTACAAGTTCAGATCTTCAAGTTATAATTTGCAATAATAATTAGAAGCTATCAATTTTAAGTGCTGTATTTGACAATTACTAGTTCAGATCTACAAGTTATAATTTGCACTAATAATTTGTATTTAACAATTAGAAGTTCTGTATTTGACAATTACAAGTTCAGATCTTCAAGTTATAATTTTCACTAATAATTTGTATTTAACAATTAGAAGTTCTCTATTTGACTATTACAAGTTCAGATCTTCAAATTATTATGTGCAATCTTAGTTTGAATTTAACCATTCGAAGTTCTGTATTTACCTATTACAGGTTCAGATCTTCAAGTAATAATTTGCACTAATAATTTGTATTTAACAATTCGAAGTTCTGTATTTGACTATTACAAGTTCAGATCTTCAAGTTATAATTTGAATTATCATTATAAGCTATCAATTTTAAGTTCTGTATTTGACAATTACAAGTACAGATCTTCAAATTATTATTTGCAATAATAATTAGAAGCTATCAATTTTAAGTTCTGCATTTGACAATTACAAGTTCAGATCTTCAAGTTATTATTTGCAATAATAATTAGAAGCTATCAATTTTAAGTTCTGTATTTGACAATTACTAGTTCAGATCTTCAAGTTATAATTAGAAATAATAATTAGAATTTGACAAATCTAAGTTCTGTAATTCACTATTACAAGTTCAGATCTTCAAGTTATAATTTACAATAATAATTAGAAGCTTTCAATTTTCAGTTCTGTATTTGACAATTACAAGTTCAGATCTACAAGTTATAATTTGCACTAATAATTTGTATTTAACAATTAGATGTTCTGTATTTGACAATTACAAGTTCAGATCATCAAGTTATAATTTGCAATAATAATTAGAAGCTATTAATTTTAAGTTCTGTATTTGACAATTACAAGTTCAGATCTTCAAGTTATAATTTGAAATAATAATTAGAAGCAATCAATTTTATGTTCTGTATTTGACAATTACAAGTTCAGATCTTCAAGTTATAATTTGCAATAATAATTAGAAGCTATCAATTTTAAGTGCTGTATTTGACAATTACTAGTTCAGATCTTCAAGTTATAATTTGCACTAATAATTTGTATTTAACAATTAGAAGTTCTGTATTTGACAATTACAAGTTCAGATCTTCAAGTTATATTTTTCACTAATAATTTGTATTTAACAATTAGAAGTTCTCTATTTGACTATTACAAGTTCAGATCTTCAAATTATTATGTGCAATCTTAGTTTGACTTTAACCATTCGAAGTTCTGTATTTACCTATTACAGGTTCAGATCTTCAAGTAATAATTTGCACTAATAATTTGTATTTAACAATTCGAAGTTCTGTATTTGACTATTACAAGTTCAGATCTTCAAGTTATAATTTGAATTATAATTATAAGCTATCAATTTTAAGTTCTGTATTTGACAATTACAAGTACAGATCTTCAAATTATTATTTGCAATAATAATTAGAAGCTATCAATTTTAAGTTCTGCATTTGACAATTACAAGTTCAGATCTTCAAGTTATTATTTGCAATAATAATTAGAAGCTATTAATTTTAAGTTCTGTATTTGACAATTACAAGTTCAGATCTTCAAGTTATAATTTGAAATAATAATTAGAAGCTATCAATTTTAAGTTCTGTATTTGACAATTACAAGTTCAGATCTTCAAGTTATAATTTGCAATAATAATTAGAAGCTATCAATTTTAAGTTCTGTATTTGACAATTACTAGTTCAGTTCTTCAAGTTATAATTAGAAATAATAATTAGAATTTGACAAATCTAAGTTCTGTAATTCACTATTACAAGTACAGATCTTCAAGTTATAATTTACAATAATAATTAGAAGCTTTCAATTTTAAGTTCTGTATTTGACAATTACAAGTTCAGATCTACAAGTTATAATTTGCACTAATAATTTGTATTTAACAATTAGAAGTTCTGTATTTGACAATTACAAGTTCAGATCTTCAAGTTATAATTTGAAATAATAATTAGAAGCTATCAATTTTAAGTTCTGTATTTGACAATTACTAGTTCAGATCTTCAAGTTATAATTTGAAATAATAATTTGAATTTAACAAATCTAAGTTCTGTAATTCACTATTACAAGTTCAGATCTTCAAGTTATAATTTACAATAATAATTAGAAGTTATCAATTTTAAGTTCTGCATTTTACAATTACAAGTTCAGATCTTCAAGTTATAATTTGCAATAATAATTAGAAGCTATTAATTTTAAGTTCTGTATTTGACAATTACAAGTTCAGATCTTCAAGTTATAATTTGAAATAATAATTAGAAGCTATCAATTTTAAGTTCTGTATTTGACAATTACTAGTTCAGATCTTCAAGTTATAATTTGAAATAATAATTTGAATTTAACAAATCTAAGTTCTGTAATTCACTATTACAAGTTCAGATCTTCAAGTTATAATTTGCAATAATAATTAGAAGCTATCAATTTTAAGTTCTGTATTTTACAATTACTAGTTCAGATCTTCAAGTTATAATTTGAAATAATAATTTGAATTTAACAAATCTAAGTTCTGTAATTCACTATTACAGGTTCAGATCTTCAAGTAATAATTTGCACTAATAATTTGTATTTAACAATTCGAAGTTCTGTATTTGACTATTACAAGTTCAGATCTTCAAGTTATAATTAGAATTATCATTATAAGCTATCAATTTTAAGTTCTGTATTTGACAATTACAAGTACAGATCTTCAAAACATTATTTGCAATAATAATTAGAAGCTATCAATTTTAAGTTCTGCATTTGACAATTACAAGTTCAGATCTTCAAGTTATTATTTGCAATAATAATTAGAAGCTATTAATTTTAAGTTCTGTATTTGATAATTACAAGTTCAGATCTTCAAGTTATAATTTGAAATAATAATTAGAAGCTATCAATTTTAAGTTCTGTATTTGACAATTACAAGTTCAGATCTGCAAGTTATAATTTGCAATAATAATTAGAAGCTATCAATTTTAAGTTCTGTATTTGACAATTACTAGTTCAGATCTTCAAGTTATAATTAGAAATAATAATTAGAATTTGATAAATCTAAGTTCTGTAATTCACTATTACAAGTTCAGATCTTCAAGTTATAATTTACAATAATAATTAGAAGCTTTCAATTTTAAGTTCTGTATTTGACAATTACAAGTTCAGATCTACAAGTTATAATTTGCACTAATAATTTGTATTTAACAATTAGATGTTCTGTATTTGACAATTACAAGTTCAGATCTTCAAGTTATAATTTGCAATAATAATTAGAAGCCATTAATTTTAAGTTCTGTATTTGACAATTACAAGTTCAGATCTTCAAGTTATAATTTGAAATAATAATTAGAAGCAATCAATTTTATGTTCTGTATTTGACAATTACAAGTTCAGATCTTCAAGTTATAATTTGCAATAATAATTAGAAGCTATCAATTTTAAGTGCTGTATTTGACAATTACTAGTTCAGATCTACAAGTTATAATTTGCACTAATAATTTGTATTTAACAATTAGAAGTTCTGTATTTGACAATTACAAGTTCAGATCTTCAAGTTATAATTTTCACTAATAATTTGTATTTAACAATTAGAAGTTCTCTATTTGACTATTACAAGTTCAGATCTTCAAATTATTATGTGCAATCTTAGTTTGAATTTAACCATTCGAAGTTCTGTATTTACCTATTACAGGTTCAGATCTTCAAGTAATAATTTGCACTAATAATTTGTATTTAACAATTCGAAGTTCTGTATTTGACTATTACAAGTTCAGATCTTCAAGTTATAATTTGAATTATAATTATAAGCTATCAATTTTAAGTTCTGTATTTGACAATTACAAGTACAGATCTTCAAATTATTATTTGCAATAATAATTAGAAGCTATCAATTTTAAGTTCTGCATTTGACAATTACAAGTTCAGATCTTCAAGTTATTATTTGCAATAATAATTAGAAGCTATTAATTTTAAGTTCTGTATTTGACAATTACAAGTTCAGATCTTCAAGTTATAATTTGAAATAATAATTAGAAGCTATCAATTCTAAGTTCTGTATTTGACAATTACAAGTTCAGATCTTCAAGTTATAATTTGCAATAATAATTAGAAGCTATCAATTTTAAGTGCTGTATTTGACAATTACTAGTTCAGATCTTCAAGTTATAATTTGCACTAATAATTTGTATTTAAAAATTAGAAGTTCTGTATTTGACAATTACAAGTTCAGATCTTCAAGTTATAATTTTCACTAATAATTTGTATTTAACAATTAGAAGTTCTGTATTTGACTATTACAAGTTCAGATCTTCAAATTATTATGTGCAATCTTATTTTGAATTTAACCATTCGAAGTTCTGTATTTACCTATTACAGGTTCAGATCTTCAAGTAATAATTTGCACTAATAATTTGTATTTAACAATTCGAAGTTCTGTATTTGACTATTACAATTTCAGATCTTCAAGTTATAATTTGAATTATCATTATAAGCTATCAATTTTAAGTTCTGTATTTGACAATTACAAGTACAGATCTTCAAATTATTATTTGCAATAATAATTAGAAGCTATCAATTTTAAGTTCTGCATTTGACAATTACAAGTTCAGATCTTCAAGTTATTATTTGCAATAATAATTAGAAGCTATTAATTTTAAGTTCTGTATTTGACAATTACAAGTTCAGATCTTCAAGTTATAATTTGAAATAATAATTAGAAGCTATCAATTTTAAGTTCTGTATTTGACAATTACAAGTTCAGATCTGCAAGTTATAATTTGCAATAATAATTAGAAGCTATCAATTTTAAGTTCTGTATTTGACAATTACTAGTTCAGATCTTCAAGTTATAATTAGAAATAATAATTAGAATTTGACAAATCTAAGTTCTGTAATTCACTATTACAAGTTCAGATCTTCAAGTTAAATTTTACAATAATAATTAGAAGCTTTCAATTTTAAGTTCTGTATTTGACAATTACAAGTTCAGTTCTACAAGTTATAATTTGCACTAATAATTTGTATTTAACAATTAGAAGTTCTGTATTTGACAATTACAAGTTCAGATCTTCAAGTTATAATTTGAAATAATAATTAGAAGCTATCAATTTTAAGTTCTGTATTTGACAATTACTAGTTCAGATCTTCAAGTTATAATTTGAAATAATAATTTGAATTTAACAAATCTAAGTTCTGTAATTCACTATTACAAGTTCAGATCTTCAAGTTATAATTTACAATAATAATTAGAAGTTATCAATTTTAAGTTCTGCATTTGACAATTACAAGTTCAGATCTTCAAGTTATAATTTGCACTAATAATTTGTATTTAACAATTAGATGTTCTGTATTTGTCTATTACAAGTTCAGATCTTCAAATTATAATTTGCACTAATAATTTGTATTTAACAATTAGAAGTTCTGTATTTGACAATTACCAGTTCAGATCCTCAAGTTATAATTTGCACTAATAATTTGTATTTAACAATTCGAAGTTCTGTATTTGACTATTACAAGTTCAGATCTTCAAGTTATAATTTGAATTATAATTATAAGCTATCAATTTTAAGTTCTGTATTTGACAATTACAAGTACAGATCTTCAAATTATTATTTGCAATGATAATTAGAAGCTATCAATTTTAAGTTCTGCATTTGACAATTACAAGTTCAGATCTTCAAGTTATTATTTGCAATAATAATTAGAAGCTATTAATTTTAAGTTCTGTATTTGACAATTACAAGTTCAGATCTTCAAGTTATAATTTGAAATAATAATTAGAAGCTATCAATTTTAAGTTCTGTATTTGACAATTACAAGTTCAGATCTTCAAGTTATAATTTGCAATAATAATTAGAAGCTATCAATTTTAAGTTCTGTATTTGACAATTACTAGTTCAGATCTTCAAGTTATAATTAGAAATAATAATTAGAATTTGACAAATCTAAGTTCTGTAATTCACTATTACAAGTACAGATCTTCAAGTTATAATTTACAATAATAATTAGAAGCTTTCAATTTTAAGTTCTGTATTTGACAATTACAAGTTCAGATCTACAAGTTATAATTTGCACTAATAATTTGTATTTAACAATTAGAAGTTCTGTATTTGACAATTACAAGTTCAGATCTTCAAGTTATAATTTGAAATAATAATTAGAAGCTATCAATTTTAAGTTCTGTATTTGACAATTACTAGTTCAGATCTTCAAGTTATAATTTGAAATAATAATTTGAATTTAACAAATCTAAGTTCTGTAATTCACTATTACAAGTTCAGATCTTCAAGTTATAATTTACAATAATAATTAGAAGTTATCAATTTTAAGTTCTGCATTTGACAATTACAAGTTCAGATCTTCAAGTTATAATTTGCAATAATAATTAGAAGCTATCAATTTTAAGTTCTGTATTTTACAATTACTAGTTCAGATCTTCAAGGTATAATTTGAAATAATAATTTGAATTTAACAAATCTAAGTTCTGTATTTCACTATTTCAAGTTCAGATCTTCAAGTTATAATTTACAATATTAATTAGAAGCTATCAATTTTAAGTTCTGTATTTGACAATTACAAGTTCAAATCTTCAAGTTATAATTTGCACTAATAATTTGTATTTAACAATTAGAAGTTCTGTATGTGACAATTACAAGTTCAGATCTTCAAGTTATAATTTGCAATAATAATTAGAAGCTATTAATTTTAAGTTCTGTATTTGACAATTACAAGTTCAGATCTTCAAGTTATAATTTGAAATAATAATTAGAAGCTATCAATTTTATGTTCTGTATTTAACAATTACAAGTTCAGATCTTCAAGTTATAATTTGCAATAATAATTAGAAGCTATCAATTTTAAGTGCTGTATTTGACAATTACTAGTTCAGATCTTCAAGTTATAATTTGCACTAATAATTTGTATTTAAAAATTAGAAGTTCTGTATTTGACAATTACAAGTTCAGATCTTCAAGTTATAATTTTCACTAATAATTTGTATTTAACAATTAGAAGTTCTGTATTTGACTATTACAAGTTCAGATCTTCAAATTATTATGTGCAATCTAATTTTGAATTTAACCATTCGAAGTTCTGTATTTGACTATTACAAGTTCAGATCTTCAAGTTATAATTTGAATTATCATTATAAGCTATCAATTTTAAGTTCTGTATTTGACAATTACAAGTACAGATCTTCAAATTATTATTTGCAATAATAATTAGAAGCTATCAATTTTAAGTTCTGCATTTGACAATTACAAGTTCAGATCTTCAAGTTATTATTTGCAATTATAATTAGAAGCTATTAATTTTAAGTTCTGTATTTGACAATTACAAGTTCAGATCTTCAAGTTATAATTTGAAATAATAATTAGAAGCTATCAATTTTAAGTTCTGTATTTGACAATTACAAGTTCAGATCTGCAAGTTATAATTTGCAATAATAATTAGAAGCTATCAATTTTAAGTTCTGTATTTGACAATTACTAGTTCAGATCTTCAAGTTATAATTAGAAATAATAATTAGAATTTGACAAATCTAAGTTCTGTAATTCACTATTACAAGTTCAGATCTTCAAGTTATAATTTACAATAATAATTAGAAGCTTTCAATTTTAAGTTCTGTATTTGACAATTACAAGTTCAGATCTACAAGTTATAATTTGCACTAATAATTTGTATTTAACAATTAGAAGTTCTGTATTTGACAATTACAAGTTCAGATCTTCAAGTTATAATTTGAAATAATAATTAGAAGCTATCAATTTTAAGTTTTGTATTTGACAATTACTAGTTCAGATCTTCAAGTTATAATTTGAAATAATAATTTGAATTTAACAAATCTAAGTTCTGTAATTCACTATTACAAGTTCAGATCTTCAAGTTATAATTTACAATAATAATTAGAAGTTATCAATTTTAAGTTCTGCATTTGACAATTACAAGTTCAGATCTTCAAGTTATACTTTGCACTAATAATTTGTATTTAACAATTAGAAGTTCTGTATTTGTCTATTACAAGTTCAGATCTTCAAATTATAATTTGCACTAATAATTTGTATTTAACAATTAGAAGTTCTGTATTTGACAATTACCAGTTCAGATCCTCAAGTTATAATTTGCACTAATAATTTGTATTTAACAATTAGAAGTTCTGTATTTGACAATTACCAGTTCAGATCTTCAAGTTATAATTAGAAATAATAATTAGAAGCTATCAATTTTGAGTTCTGTATTTGACAATTACAAGTTCAGATCTTCAAGTTATAATTTGCAATAATAATTAGAAGCTATCAATTTTAAGTTCTGTATTTGACAATTACTAGTTCAGATCTTCAAGTTATAATTTGAAATAATAATTGAATTTAACAAATCTAAGTTCTGTAATTCACTATTACAAGTTCAGATCTTCAAGTTATAATTTACAATAATAATTAGAAGCTATCAATTTTAGTTCTGTATTTGACAAATACAAGTTCAGAACTTCAAGTTATAATTTGCAATAATAATTAGAAGCTATCAATTTTAAGTTCTGTATTTGACAATTACAAGTACAGATCTTCAAATTATTATTTGCAATAATAATTAGAAGCTATCAATTTTAAGTTCTGCATCTGACAATTAAAAGTTCAGATCTTCAAGTTATTATTTGCAATAATAATTAGAAGCTATCAATTTTAAGTTCTGTATTTGACAATTACAAGTTCACATCTTCAAGTTATAATTTGAAATAATAATTAGAAGCTATCAATTTTATGTTCTGTATTTGACAATTAGTAGTTCAGTTCTTAAAGTAATAATTTGCACTAATAATTTGTATTTAACAATTCGAAGTTCTGTATTTGACTATTACAAGTTCAGATCTTCAAGTTATAATTTGAATTATAATTATAAGCTATCAATTTTAAGTTCTGTATTTGACAATTACAAGTACAGATCTTCAAATTATTATTTGCAATAATAATTAGAAGCTATCAATTTTAAGTTCTGCATTTGACAATTACAAGTTCAGATCTTCAAGTTATTATTTGCAATAATAATTAGAAGCTATTAATTTTAAGTTCTGTATTTGACAATTACAAGTTCAGATCTTCAAGTTATAATTTGAAATAATAATTAGAAGCTATCAATTTTAAGTTCTGTATTTGACAATTACAAGTTCAGATCTTCAAGTTATAATTTGCAATAATAATTTGAAGCTATCAATTTTAAGTTCTGTATTTGACAATTACTAGTTCAGATCTTCAAGTTATAATTAGAAATAATAATTAGAATTTGACAAATCTAAGTTCTGTAATTCACTATTACAAGTTCAGATCTTCAAGTTATAATTTACAATAATAATTAGAAGCTTTCAATTTTAAGTTCTGTATTTGACAATTACAAGTTCAGATCTACAAGTTATAATTTGCACTAATAATTTGTATTTAACAATTAGAAGTTCTGTATTTTACAATTACAAGTTCAGATCTTCAAGTTATAATTTGAAATAATAATTAGAAGCTATCAATTTTAAGTTCTGTATTTGACAATTACTAGTTCAGATCTTAAAGTAATAATTTGCACTAATAATTTGTATTTAACAATTCGAAGTTCTGTATTTGACTATTACAAGTTCAGATCTTCAAGTTATAATTTGAATTATAGTTATAAGCTATCAATTTTAAGTTCTGTATTTGACAATTACAAGTACAGATCTTCAAATTATTATTTGCAATAATAATTAGAAGCTATCAATTTTAAGTTCTGTATTTGACAATTACAAGTTCAGATCTTCAAGTTATAATTTGAAATAATAATTAGAAGCTATTAATTTTAAGTTCTGTATTTGACAATTACAAGTTCAGATCTTCAAGTTATAATTTGAAATAATAATTAGAAGCTATCAATTTTAAGTTCTGTATTTGACAATTACAAGTTCAGATCTTCAAGTTATAATTTGCAATAATAATTATAAGCTATCAATTTTAAGTTCTGTATTTGACAATTACAAGTTCAGATCTTCAAGTTATTATTTGCAATAATAATTAGAAGCTATTAATTTTAAGTTCTGTATTTGACAATTACAAGTTCAGATCTTCAAGTTATAATTTGAAATAATAATTAGAAGCTATCAATTTTAAGTTCTGTATTTGACAATTACAAGTTCAGATCTTCAAGTTATAATTTGCAATAATAATTAGAAGCTATCAATTTTAAGTTCTGTATTTGACAATTACTAGTTCAGATCTTCAAGTTATAATTTGCAATAATAATTAGAAGCTATCAATTTTAAGTTCTGTATTTGACAATTACTAGTTCAGATCTTCAAGTTATAATTAGAAATAATAATTAGAATTTGACAAAACTAAGTTCTGTATTTGACTATTACAAGTTCAGATCTTCAAGTTATAATTTGAATTATAATTATAAGCTATCAATTTTAAGTTCTGTATTTGACAATTACAAGTACAGATCTTCAAGTTATAATTTGCACTAATAATTTGTATTTAACAATTCGAAGTTCTGTATTTGACTATTACAAGTTCAGATCTTCAAGTTATAATTTGAATTATAATTATAAGCTATCAATTTTAAGTTCTGTATTTGACAATTACAAGTACAGATCTTCAAATTATTATTTGCAATAATAATTAGAAGCTATCAATTTTAAGTTCTGCATTTGACAATTACAAGTTCAGATCTTCAAGTTATTATTTGCAATAATAATTAGAAGCTATTAATTTTAAGTTCTGTATTTGACAATTACAAGTTCAGATCTTCAAGTTATAATTTGAAATAATAATTAGAAGCTATCAATTTTAAGTTCTGTATTTGACAATTACAAGTTCAGATCTGCAAGTTATAATTTGCAATAATAATTAGAAGCTATCAATTTTAAGTTCTGTATTTGACAATTACTAGTTCAGATCTTCAAGTTATAATTAGAAATAATAATTAGAATTTGACAAATCTAAGTTCTGTAATTCACTATTACAAGTTCAGATCTTCAAGTTATAATTTACAATAATAATTAGAAGCTTTCAATTTTAAGTTCTGTATTTGACAATTACAAGTTCAGTTCTACAAGTTATAATTTGCACTAATAATTTGTATTTAACAATTAGAAGTTCTGTATTTGACAATTACAAGTTCAGATCTTCAAGTTATAATTTGAAATAATAATTAGAAGCTATCAATTTTAAGTTCTGTATTTGACAATTACTAGTTCAGATCTTCAAGTTATAATTTGAAATAATAATTTGAATTTAACAAATCTAAGTTCTGTAATTCACTATTACAAGTTCAGATCTTCAAGTTATAATTTACAATAATAATTAGAAGTTATCAATTTTAAGTTCTGCATTTGACAATTACAAGTTCAGATCTTCAAGTTATAATTTGCACTAATAATTTGTATTTAACAATTAGATGTTCTGTATTTGTCTATTACAAGTTCAGATCTTCAAATTATAATTTGCACTAATAATTTGTATTTAACAATTAGAAGTTCTGTATTTGACAATTACCAGTTCAGATCCTCAAGTTATAATTTGCACTAATAATTTGTATTTAACAATTCGAAGTTCTGTATTTGACTATTACAAGTTCAGATCTTCAAGTTATAATTTGAATTATAATTATAAGCTATCAATTTTAAGTTCTGTATTTGACAATTACAAGTACAGATCTTCAAATTATTATTTGCAATGATAATTAGAAGCTATCAATTTTAAGTTCTGCATTTGACAATTACAAGTTCAGATCTTCAAGTTATTATTTGCAATAATAATTAGAAGCTATTAATTTTAAGTTCTGTATTTGACAATTACAAGTTCAGATCTTCAAGTTATAATTTGAAATAATAATTAGAAGCTATCAATTTTAAGTTCTGTATTTGACAATTACAAGTTCAGATCTTCAAGTTATAATTTGCAATAATAATTAGAAGCTATCAATTTTAAGTTCTGTATTTGACAATTACTAGTTCAGATCTTCAAGTTATAATTAGAAATAATAATTAGAATTTGACAAATCTAAGTTCTGTAATTCACTATTACAAGTACAGATCTTCAAGTTATAATTTACAATAATAATTAGAAGCTTTCAATTTTAAGTTCTGTATTTGACAATTACAAGTTCAGATCTACAAGTTATAATTTGCACTAATAATTTGTATTTAACAATTAGAAGTTCTGTATTTGACAATTACAAGTTCAGATCTTCAAGTTATAATTTGAAATAATAATTAGAAGCTATCAATTTTAAGTTCTGTATTTGACAATTACTAGTTCAGATCTTCAAGTTATAATTTGAAATAATAATTTGAATTTAACAAATCTAAGTTCTGTAATTCACTATTACAAGTTCAGATCTTCAAGTTATAATTTACAATAATAATTAGAAGTTATCAATTTTAAGTTCTGCATTTGACAATTACAAGTTCAGATCTTCAAGTTATAATTTGCAATAATAATTAGAAGCTATCAATTTTAAGTTCTGTATTTTACAATTACTAGTTCAGATCTTCAAGTTATAATTTGAAATAATAATTTGAATTTAACAAATCTAAGTTCTGTATTTCACTATTTCAAGTTCAGATCTTCAAGTTATAATTTACAATATTAATTAGAAGCTATCAATTTTAAGTTCTGTATTTGACAATTACAAGTTCAAATCTTCAAGTTATAATTTGCACTAATAATTTGTATTTAACAATTAGAAGTTCTGTATGTGACAATTACAAGTTCAGATCTTCAAGTTATAATTTGCAATAATAATTAGAAGCTATTAATTTTAAGTTCTGTATTTGACAATTACAAGTTCAGATCTTCAAGTTATAATTTGAAATAATAATTAGAAGCTATCAATTTTATGTTCTGTATTTAACAATTACAAGTTCAGATCTTCAAGTTATAATTTGCAATAATAATTAGAAGCTATCAATTTTAAGTGCTGTATTTGACAATTACTAGTTCAGATCTTCAAGTTATAATTTGCACTAATAATTTGTATTTAAAAATTAGAAGTTCTGTATTTGACAATTACAAGTTCAGATCTTCAAGTTATAATTTTCACTAATAATTTGTATTTAACAATTAGAAGTTCTGTATTTGACTATTACAAGTTCAGATCTTCAAATTATTATGTGCAATCTAATTTTGAATTTAACCATTCGAAGTTCTGTATTTACCTATTACAGGTTCAGATCTTCAAGTAATAATTTGCACTAATAATTTGTATTTAACAATTCGAAGTTCTGTATTTGACTATTACAAGTTCAGATCTTCAAGTTATAATTTGAATTATCATTATAAGCTATCAATTTTAAGTTCTGTATTTGACAATTACAAGTACAGATCTTCAAATTATTATTTGCAATAATAATTAGAAGCTATCAATTTTAAGTTCTGCATTTGACAATTACAAGTTCAGATCTTCAAGTTATTATTTGCAATTATAATTAGAAGCTATTAATTTTAAGTTCTGTATTTGACAATTACAAGTTCAGATCTTCAAGTTATAATTTGAAATAATAATTAGAAGCTATCAATTTTAAGTTCTGTATTTGACAATTACAAGTTCAGATCTGCAAGTTATAATTTGCAATAATAATTAGAAGCTATCAATTTTAAGTTCTGTATTTGACAATTACTAGTTCAGATCTTCAAGTTATAATTAGAAATAATAATTAGAATTTGACAAATCTAAGTTCTGTAATTCACTATTACAAGTTCAGATCTTCAAGTTATAATTTACAATAATAATTAGAAGCTTTCAATTTTAAGTTCTGTATTTGACAATTACAAGTTCAGATCTACAAGTTATTATTTGCACTAATAATTTGTATTTAACAATTAGAAGTTCTGTATTTGACAATTACAAGTTCAGATCTTCAAGTTATAATTTGAAATAATAATTAGAAGCTATCAATTTTAAGTTCTGTATTTGACAATTACTAGTTCAGATCTTCAAGTTATAATTTGAAATAATAATTTGAATTTAACAAATCTAAGTTCTGTAATTCACTATTACAAGTTCAGATCTTCAAGTTATAATTTACAATAATAATTAGAAGTTATCAATTTTAAGTTCTGCATTTGACAATTACAAGTTCAGATCTTCAAGTTATACTTTGCACTAATAATTTGTATTTAACAATTAGAAGTTCTGTATTTGTCTATTACAAGTTCAGATCTTCAAATTATAATTTGCACTAATAATTTGTATTTAACAATTAGAAGTTCTGTATTTGACAATTACCAGTTCAGATCCTCAAGTTATAATTTGCACTAATAATTTGTATTTAACAATTAGAAGTTCTGTATTTGACAATTACCAGTTCAGATCTTCAAGTTATAATTAGAAATAATAATTAGAAGCTATCAATTTTGAGTTCTGTATTTGACAATTACAAGTTCAGATCTTCAAGTTATAATTTGCAATAATAATTAGAAGCTATCAATTTTAAGTTCTGTATTTGACAATTACTAGTTCAGATCTTCAAGTTATAATTTGAAATAATAATTGAATTTAACAAATCTAAGTTCTGTAATTCACTATTACAAGTTCAGATCTTCAAGTTATAATTTACAATAATAATTAGAAGCTATAAATTTTAGTTCTGTATTTGACAAATACAAGTTCAGAACTTCAAGTTATAATTTGCAATAATAATTAGAAGCTATCAATTTTAAGTTCTGTATTTGACAATTACAAGTACAGATCTTCAAATTATTATTTGCAATAATAATTAGAAGCTATCAATTTTAAGTTCTGCATCTGACAATTAAAAGTTCAGATCTTCAAGTTATTATTTGCAATAATAATTAGAAGCTATCAATTTTAAGTTCTGTATTTGACAATTACAAGTTCACATCTTCAAGTTATAATTTGAAATAATAATTAGAAGCTATCAATTTTATGTTCTGTATTTGACAATTAGTAGTTCAGTTCTTAAAGTAATAATTTGCACTAATAATTTGTATTTAACAATTCGAAGTTCTGTATTTGACTATTACAAGTTCAGATCTTCAAGTTATAATTTGAATTATAATTATAAGCTATCAATTTTAAGTTCTGTATTTGACAATTACAAGTACAGATCTTCAAATTATTATTTGCAATAATAATTAGAAGCTATCAATTTTAAGTTCTGCATTTGACAATTACAAGTTCAGATCTTCAAGTTATTATTTGCAATAATAATTAGAAGCTATTAATTTTAAGTTCTGTATTTGACAATTACAAGTTCAGATCTTCAAGTTATAATTTGAAATAATAATTAGAAGCTATCAATTTTAAGTTCTGTATTTGACAATTACAAGTTCAGATCTTCAAGTTATAATTTGCAATAATAATTTAATGCTATCAATTTTAAGTTCTGTATTTGACAATTACTAGTTCAGATCTTCAAGTTATAATTAGAAATAATAATTAGAATTTGACAAATCTAAGTTCTGTAATTCACTATTACAAGTTCAGATCTTCAAGTTATAATTTACAATAATAATTAGAAGCTTTCAATTTTAAGTTCTGTATTTGACAATTACAAGTTCAGATCTACAAGTTATAATTTGCACTAATAATTTGTATTTAACAATTAGAAGTTCTGTATTTTACAATTACAAGTTCAGATCTTCAAGTTATAATTTGAAATAATAATTAGAAGCTATCAATTTTAAGTTCTGTATTTGACAATTACTAGTTCAGATCTTCAAGTAATAATTTGCACTAATAATTTGTATTTAACAATTCGAAGTTCTGTATTTGACTATTACAAGTTCAGATCTTCAAGTTATAATTTGAATTATAGTTATAAGCTATCAATTTTAAGTTCTGTATTTGACAATTACAAGTACAGATCTTCAAATTATTATTTGCAATAATAATTAGAAGCTATCAATTTTAAGTTCTGTATTTGACAATTACAAGTTCAGATCTTCAAGTTATAATTTGAAATAATAATTAGAAGCTATTAATTTTAAGTTCTGTATTTGACAATTACAAGTTCAGATCTTCAAGTTATAATTTGAAATAATAATTAGAAGCTATCAATTTTAAGTTCTGTATTTGACAATTACAAGTTCAGATCTTCAAGTTATAATTTGCAAAAATAATTATAAGCTATCAATTTTAATTTCTGTATTTGACAATTACAAGTTCAGATCTTCAAGTTATTATTTGCAATAATAATTAGAAGCTATTAATTTTAAGTTCTGTATTTGACAATTACAAGTTCAGATCTTCAAGTTATAATTTGAAATAATAATTAGAAGCTATCAATTTTAAGTTCTGTATTTGACAATTACAAGTTCAGATCTTCAAGTTATAATTTGCAATAATAATTAGAAGCTATCAATTTTAAGTTCTGTATTTGACAATTACTAGTTCAGATCTTCAAGTTATAATTTGCAATAATAATTAGAAGCTATCAATTTTAAGTTCTGTATTTGACAATTACTAGTTCAGATCTTCAAGTTATAATTAGAAATAATAATTAGAATTTGACAAAACTAAGTTCTGTATTTGACTATTACAAGTTCAGATCTTCAAGTTATAATTTGAATTATAATTATAAGCTATCAATTTTAAGTTCTGTATTTGACAATTACAAGTACAGATCTTCAAGTTATAATTTGCACTAATAATTTGTATTTAACAATTCGAAGTTCTGTATTTGACTATTACAAGTTCAGATCTTCAAGTTATAATTTGAATTATAATTATAAGCTATCAATTTTAAGTTCTGTATTTGACAATTACAAGTTCAGATCTTCAAGTTATTATTTGCAATAATAATTAGAAGCTAGTAATTTTAAGTTCTGTATTTGACAATTACAAGTTCAGATCTTCAAGTTATAATTTGCAATAATAATTAGAAGCTATCAATTTTAAGTTCTGTATTTGACAATTACTAGTTCAGATCTTCAAGTTATAATTAGAAATAATAATTAGAATTTGACAAATCTAAGTTCTGTAATTCACTATTACAAGTTCAGATCTTCAAGTTATAATTTACAATAATAATTAGAAGCTTTCAATTTTAAGTTCTGTATTTGACAATTACAAGTTCAGATCTACAAGTTATAATTTGCACTAATAATTTGTATTTAACAATTAGAAGTTCTGTATTTTACAATTACAAGTTCAGATCTTCAAGTTATAATTTGAAATAATAATTAGAAGCTATCAATTTTAAGTTCTGTATTTGACAATTACTAGTTCAGATCTTCAAGTAATAATTTGCACTAATAATTTGTATTTCACAATTCAAAGTTCTGTATTTGACTATTACAAGTTCAGATCTTCAAGTTATAATTTGAATTATAGTTATAAGCTATCAATTTTAAGTTCTGTATTTGACAATTACAAGTACAGATCTTCAAATTAGTATTTGCAATAATAATTAGAAGCTATCAATTTTAAGTTCTGTATTTGACAATTACAAGTTCAGATCTTCAAGTTATAATTTGAAATAATAATTAGAACCTATTAATTTTAAGTTCTGTATTTGACAATTACAAGTTCAGATCTTCAAGTTATAATTTGAAATAATAATTAGAAGCTATCAATTTTAAGTTCTGTATTTGACAATTACAAGTTCAGATCTTCAAGTTATAATTTGCAATAATAATTATAAGCTATCAATTTTAAGTTCTGTATTTGACAATTACAAGTTCAGATCTTCAAGTTATTATTTGCAATAATAATTAGAAGCTATTAATTTTAAGTTCTGTATTTGACAATTACAAGTTCAGATCTTCAAGTTATAATTTGAAATAATAATTAGATGCTATCAATTTTAAGTTCTGTATTTGACAATTACAAGTTCAGATCTTCAAGTTATAATTTGCAATAATAATTAGAAGCTATCAATTTTAAGTTCTGTATTTGACAATTACTAGTTCAGATCTTCAAGTTATAATTTGCAATAATAATTAGAAGCTATCAATTTTAAGTTCTGTATTTGACAATTACTAGTTCAGATCTTCAAGTTATAATTAGAAATAATAATTAGAATTTGACAAATCTAAGTTCTGTATTTGACTATTACAAGTTCAGATCTTCAAGTTATAATTTGAATTATAATTATAAGCTATCAATTTTAAGTTCTGTATTTGACAATTACAAGTACAGATCTTCAAGTTATAATTTGCACTAATAATTTGTATTTAACAATTCGAAGTTCTGTATTTGACTATTACAAGTTCAGATCTTCAAGTTATAATTTGAATTATAATTATAAGCTATCAATTTTAAGTTCTGTATTTGACAATTACAAGTTCAGATCTTCAAGTTATTATTTGCAATAATAATTAGAAGCTATTAATTTTAAGTTCTGTATTTGACAATTACAAGTTCAGATCTTCAAGTTATAATTTGCAATAATAATTAGAAGCTATCAATTTTAAGTTCTGTATTTGACAATTACTAGTTCAGATCTTCAAGTTATAATTAGAAATAATAATTAGAATTTGACAAATCTAAGTTCTGTAATTCACTATTACAAGTTCAGATCTTCAAGTTATAATTTACAATAATAATTAGAAGTTATCAATTTTAAGTTCTGCATTGGACAATTACAACTTCAGATCTTCAAGTTATAATTTGCACTAATAATTTGTATTTAACAATTAGATGTTCTGTATTTGACAATTACAAGTACAGATCTTCAAATTATTATTTGCAATAATAATTAGAAGCTATCAATTTTAAGTTCTGCATTTGACAATTAAAAGTTCAGATCTTCAAGTTATTATTTGTAATAATAATTAGAAGCTATCAATTTTAAGTTCTGTATTTGACAATTACAAGTTCACATCTTCTAGTTATAATTTGAAATAATAATTAGAAGCTATCAATTTTATGTTCTGTATTTGACAATTACAAGTTCAGATCTTCAAGTTATAATTTGCAATAATAATTAGAAGCTATCAATTTTAAGTGCTGTATTTGACAATTACTAGTTCAGATCTTCAAGTTATAATTTGCACTAATAATTTGTATTTAACAATTAGAAGTTCTGTATTTGACAATTACAAGTTCAGATCTTCAAGTTATAATTTTCACTAATAATTTGTATTTAACAATTAGAAGTTCTGTATTTGACTATTACAAGTTCAGATCTTCAAATTATTATGTGCAATCTTAGTTTGAATTTAACCATTCGAAGTTCTGTATTTACCTATTACAGGTTCAGATCTTCAA
Source organism: Cantharis lateralis (assembly GCA_963170105.1). Lineage (NCBI taxonomy): Eukaryota > Metazoa > Arthropoda > Insecta > Coleoptera > Cantharidae > Cantharis > Cantharis lateralis. The sequence goes on along the minus strand of OY720625.1, from coordinate 31,128,916 downwards.
GTAATAATTTGCACTAATAATTTGTATTTAACAATTCGAAGTTCTGTATTTGACTATTACAAGTTCAGATCTTCAAGTTATAATTTGAATTATAATTATAAGCTATCAATTTTAAGTCCTGTATTTGACAATTACAAGTACAGATCTTCAAATTATTATTTGCAATAATAATTAGAAACTATCAATTTTAAGTTCTGCATTTGACAATTACAAGTTCAGATCTTCAAGTTATTATTTGCAATAATAATTAGAAGCTATTACTTTTAAGTTCTGTATTTGACAATTACAAGTTCAGATCTTCAAGTTATAATTTACAATAATAATTAGAAGTTATCAATTTTAAGTTCTGCATTTGACAATTACAAGTTCAGATCTTCAAGTTATAATTTGCACTAATAATTTGTATTTAACAATTAGAAGTTCTGTATTTGTCTATTACAAGTTCAGATCTTCAAATTATAATTTGCACTAATAATTTGTATTTAACAATTTTAAGTTCTGTATTTGACAATTACAAGTTCAGATCTGCAAGTTATAATTTGCACCAATAATTTGTATTTAACAATTAGAAGTTCTGTATTTGACAATTACAAGTTCAGATCTTCAAGTTATAATTTGAAATAATAATTAGAAGCTATCAATTTTAAGTTCTGTATTTGACAATTACTAGTTCAGATCTTCAAGTTATAATTAGAAATAATAATTAGAATTTGACAAATCTAAGTTCTGTAATTCACTATTACAAGTTCAGATCTTCAAGTTATAATTTACAATAATAATTAGAAGCTTTCAATTTTAAGTTCTGTATTTGACAATTACAAGTTCAGATCTACAAGTTATAATTTGCACTAATAATTTGTATTTAACAATTAGAAGTTCTGTATTTGACAATTACAAGTTCAGATCTTCAAGTTATAATTTGAAATAATAATTAGAAGCTATCAATTTTAAGTTCTGTATTTGACAATTACTAGTTCAGATCTTCAAGTTATAATTTGAAATAATAATTTGAATTTAACAAATCTAAGTTCTGTAATTCACTATTACAAGTTCAGATCTTCAAGTTATAATTTACAATAATAATTAGAAGTTATCAATTTTAAGTTCTGCATTTGACAATTACAAGTTCAGATCTTCAAGTTATAATTTGCACTAATAATTTGTATTTAACAATTAGATGTTCTGTATTTGTCTATTACAAGTTCAGATCTTCAAATTATAATTTGCACTAATAATTTGTATTTAACAATTAGAAGTTCTGTATTTGACAATTACCAGTTCAGATCCTCAAGTTATAATTTGCACTAATAATTTGTATTTAACAATTCGAAGTTCTGTATTTGACTATTACAAGTTCAGATCTTCAAGTTATAATTTGAATTATAATTATAAGCTATCAATTTTAAGTTCTGTATTTGACAATTACAAGTACAGATCTTCAAATTATTATTTGCAATGATAATTAGAAGCTATCAATTTTAAGTTCTGCATTTGACAATTACAAGTTCAGATCTTCAAGTTATTATTTGCAATAATAATTAGAAGCTATTAATTTTAAGTTCTGTATTTGACAATTACAAGTTCAGATCTTCAAGTTATAATTTGAAATAATAATTAGAAGCTATCAATTTTAAGTTCTTTATTTGACAATTACAAGTTCAGATCTTCAAGTTATAATTTGCAATAATAATTAGAAGCTATCAATTTTAAGTTCTGTATTTGACAATTACTAGTTCAGATCTTCAAGTTATAATTAGAAATAATAATTAGAATTTGACAAATCTAAGTTCTGTAATTCACTATTACAAGTACAGATCTTCAAGTTATAATTTACAATAATAATTAGAAGCTTTCAATTTTAAGTTCTGTATTTGACAATTACAAGTTCAGATCTACAAGTTATAATTTGCACTAATAATTTGTATTTAACAATTAGAAGTTCTGTATTTGACAATTACAAGTTCAGATCTTCAAGTTATAATTTGAAATAATAATTAGAAGCTATCAATTTTAAGTTCTGTATTTGACAATTACTAGTTCAGATCTTCAAGTTATAATTTGAAATAATAATTTGAATTTAACAAATCTAAGTTCTGTAATTCACTATTACAAGTTCAGATCTTCAAGTTATAATTTACAATAATAATTAGAAGTTATCAATTTTAAGTTCTGCATTTGACAATTACAAGTTCAGATCTACAAGTTATAATTTGCAATAATAATTAGAAGCTATCAATTTTAAGTTCTGTATTTTACAATTACTAGTTCAGATCTTCAAGTTATAATTTGAAATAATAATTTGAATTTAACAAATCTAAGTTCTGTATTTCACTATTACAAGTTCAGATCTTCAAGTTATAATTTACAATATTAATTAGAAGCTATCAATTTTAAGTTCTGTATTTGACAATTACAAGTTCAGATCTTCAAGTTATAATTTGCACTAATAATTTGTATTTAACAATTAGAAGTTCTGTATGTGACAATTACAAGTTCAGATCTTCAAGTTATAATTTGCAATAATAATTAGAAGCTATTAATTTTAAGTTCTGTATTTGACAATTACAAGTTCAGATCTTCAAGTTATAATTTGAAATAATAATTAGAAGCTATCAATTTTATGTTCTGTATTTAACAATTACAAGTTCAGATCTTCAAGTTATAATTTGCAATAATAATTAGAAGCTATCAATTTTAAGTGCTGTATTTGACAATTACTAGTTCAGATCTTCAAGTTATAATTTGCACTAATAATTTGTATTTAAAAATTAGAAGTTCTGTATTTGACAATTACAAGTTCAGATCTTCAAGTTATAATTTTCACTAATAATTTGTATTTAACAATTAGAAGTTCTGTATTTGACTATTACAAGTTCAGATCTTCAAATTATTATGTGCAATCTAATTTTGAATTTAACCATTCGAAGTTCTGTATTTACCTATTACAGGTTCAGATCTTCAAGTAATAATTTGCACTAATAATTTGTATTTAACAATTCGAAGTTCTGTATTTGACTATTACAAGTTCAGATCTTCAAGTTATAATTTGAATTATCATTATAAGCTATCAATTTTAAGTTCTGTATTTGACAATTACAAGTACAGATCTTCAAATTATTATTTGCAATAATAATTAGAAGCTATCAATTTTAAGTTCTGCATTTGACAATTACAAGTTCAGATCTTCAAGTTATTATTTGCAATTATAATTAGAAGCTATTAATTTTAAGTTCTGTATTTGACAATTACAAGTTCAGAACTTCAAGTTATAATTTGAAATAATAATTAGAAGCTATCAATTTTAAGTTCTGTATTTGACAATTACAAGTTCAGATCTGCAAGTTATAATTTGCAATAATAATTAGAAGCTATCAATTTTAAGTTCTGTATTTGACAATTACTAGTTCAGATCTTCAAGTTATAATTAGAAATAATAATTAGAATTTGACAAATCTAAGTTCTGTAATTCACTATTACAAGTTCAGATCTTCAAGTTATAATTTACAATAATAATTAGAAGCTTTCAATTTTAAGTTTTGTATTTGACAATTACAAGTTCAGATCTACAAGTTATAATTTGCACTAATAATTTGTATTTAACAATTAGAAGTTCTGTATTTGACAATTACAAGTTCAGATCTTCAAGTTATAATTTGAAATAATAATTAGAAGCTATCAATTTTAAGTTCTGTATTTGACAATTACTAGTTCAGATCTTCAAGTTATAATTTGAAATAATAATTTGAATTTAACAAATCTAAGTTCTGTAATTCACTATTACAAGTTCAGATCTTCAAGTTATAATTTACAATAATAATTAGAAGTTATCAATTTTAAGTTCTGCATTTGACAATTACAAGTTCAGATCTTCAAGTTATACTTTGCACTAATAATTTGTATTTAACAATTAGAAGTTCTGTATTTGTCTATTACAAGTTCAGATCTTCAAATTATAATTTGCACTAATAATTTGTATTTAACAATTAGAAGTTCTGTATTTGACAATTACCAGTTCAGATCCTCAAGTTATAATTTGCACTAATAATTTGTATTTAACAATTAGAAGTTCTGTATTTGACAATTACCAGTTCAGATCTTCAAGTTATAATTAGAAATAATAATTAGAAGCTATCAATTTTAAGTTCTGTATTTGACAATTACAAGTTCACATCTTCAAGTTATAATTTGAAATAATAATTAGAAGCTATCAATTTTATGTTCTGTATTTGACAATTAGTAGTTCAGTTCTTAAAGTAATAATTTGCACTAATAATTTGTATTTAACAATTCGAAGTTCTGTATTTGACTATTACAAGTTCAGATCTTCAAGTTATAATTTGAATTATAATTATAAGCTATCAATTTTAAGTTCTGTATTTGACAATTACAAGTACAGATCTTCAAATTATTATTTGCAATAATAATTAGAAGCTATCAATTTTAAGTTCTGCATTTGACAATTACAAGTTCAGATCTTCAAGTTATTATTTGCAATAATAATTAGAAGCTATTAATTTTAAGTTCTGTATTTGACAATTACAAGTTCAGATCTTCAAGTTATAATTTGAAATAATAATTAGAAGCTATCAATTTTAAGTTCTGTATTTGACAATTACAAGTTCAGATCTTCAAGTTATAATTTGCAATAATAATTTGAAGCTATCAATTTTAAGTTCTGTATTTGACAATTACTAGTTCAGATCTACAAGTTATAATTAGAAATAATAATTAGAATTTGACAAATCTAAGTTCTGTAATTCACTATTACAAGTTCAGATCTTCAAGTTATAATTTACAATAATAATTAGAAGCTTTCAATTTTAAGTTCTGTATTTGACAATTACAAGTTCAGATCTACAAGTTATAATTTGCACTAATAATTTGTATTTAACAATTAGAAGTTCTGTATTTTACAATTACAAGTTCAGATCTTCAAGTTATAATTTGAAATAATAATTAGAAGCTATCAATTTTAAGTTCTGTATTTGACAATTACTAGTTCAGATCTTCAAGTAATAATTTGCACTAATAATTTGTATTTAACAATTCGAAGTTCTGTATTTGACTATTACAAGTTCAGATCTTCAAGTTATAATTTGAATTATAGTTATAAGCTATCAATTTTAAGTTCTGTATTTGACAATTACAAGTACAGATCTTCAAATTATTATTTGCAATAATAATTAGAAGCTATCAATTTTAAGTTCTGTATTTGACAATTACAAGTTCAGATCTTCAAGTTATAATTTGAAATAATAATTAGAAGCTATTAATTTTAAGTTCTGTATTTGACAATTACAAGTTCAGATCTTCAAGTTATAATTTGAAATAATAATTAGAAGCTATCAATTTTAAGTTCTGTATTTGACAATTACAAGTTCAGATCTTCAAGTTATAATTTGCAATAATAATTATAAGCTATCAATTTTAAGTTCTGTATTTGACAATTACAAGTTCAGATCTTCAAGTTATTATTTGCAATAATAATTAGAAGCTATTAATTTTAAGTTCTGTATTTGACAATTACAAGTTCAGATCTTCAAGTTATAATTTGAAATAATAATTAGAAGCTATCAATTTTAAGTTCTGTATTTGACAATTACAAGTTCAGATCTTCAAGTTATAATTTGCAATAATAATTAGAAGCTATCAATTTTAAGTTCTGTATTTGACAATTACTAGTTCAGATCTTCAAGTTATAATTTGCAATAATAATTAGAAGCTATCAATTTTAAGTTCTGTATTTGACAATTACTAGTTCAGATCTTCAAGTTATAATTAGAAATAATAATTAGAATTTGACAAAACTAAGTTCTGTATTTGACTATTACAAGTTCAGATCTTCAAGTTATAATTTGAATTATAATTATAAGCTATCAATTTTAAGTTCTGTATTTGACAATTACAAGTACAGATCTTCAAGTTATAATTTGCACTAATAATTTGTATTTAACAATTCGAAGTTCTGTATTTGACTATTACAAGTTCAGATCTTCAAGTTATAATTTGAATTATAATTATAAGCTATCAATTTTAAGTTCTGTATTTGACAATTACAAGTTCAGATCTTCAAGTTATTATTTGCAATAATAATTAGAAGCTAGTAATTTTAAGTTCTGTATTTGACAATTACAAGTTCAGATCTTCAAGTTATAATTTGCAATAATAATTAGAAGCTATCAATTTTAAGTTCTGTATTTGACAATTACTAGTTCAGATCTTCAAGTTATAATTAGAAATAATAATTAGAATTTGACAAATCTAAGTTCTGTAATTCACTATTACAAGTTCAGATCTTCAAGTTATAATTTACAATAATAATTAGAAGCTTTCAATTTTAAGTTCTGTATTTGACAAATACAAGTTCAGATCTACAAGTTATAATTTGCACTAATAATTTGTATTTAACAATTAGAAGTTCTGTATTTGACAATTACAAGTTCAGATCTTCAAGTTATAATTTGAAATAATAATTAGAAGCTATCAATTTTAAGTTCTGTATTTGACAATTACTAGTTCAGATCTTCAAGTTATAATTTGAAATAATAATTTGAATTTAACAAATCTAAGTTCTGTAATTCACTATTACAAGTTCAGATCTTCAAGTTATAATTTACAATAATAATTAGAAGTTATCAATTTTAAGTTCTGCATTTGACAATTACAAGTTCAGATCTTCAAGTTATAATTTGCACTAATAATTTGTATTTAACAATTAGAAGTTCTGTATTTGTCTATTACAAGTTCAGATCTTCAAATTATAATTTGCACTAATAATTTGTATTTAACAATTAGAAGTTCTGTATTTGACAATTACCAGTTCAGATCTTCAAGTTATAATTTGCACTAATAATTTGTATTTAACAATTAGAAGTTCTGTATTTGACAATTACCAGTTCAGATCTTCAAGTTATAATTTGAAATAATAATTGAATTTAACAAATCTAAGTTCTGTAATTCACTATTACAAGTTCAGATCTTCAAGTTATAATTTACAATAATAATTAGAAGCTACCAATTTTAGTTCTGTATTTGACAAATACAAGTTCAGAACTTCAAGTTATAATTTGCAATAATAATTAGAAGCTATCAATTTTAAGTTCTGTATTTGACAATTACAAGTACAGATCTTCAAATTATTATTTGCAATAATAATTAGAAGCTATCAATTTTAAGTTCTGTATTTGACAATTACTAGTTCAGATCTTCAAGTTATAATTTGAAATAATAATTTGAATTTAACAAATCTAAGTTCTGTAATTCACTATTACAAGTTCAGATCTTCAAGTTATAATTTACAATAATAATTAGAAGTTATCAATTTTTAGTTCTGCATTTGACAATTACAAGTTCAGATCTTCAAGTTATAATTTGCACTAATAATTTGTATTTAACAATTAGAAGTTCTGTATTTGTCTATTACAAGTTCAGATCTTCAAATTATAATTTGCACTAATAATTTGTATTTAACAATTAGAAGTTCTGTATTTGACAATTACCAGTTCAGATCTTCAAGTTATAATTTGCACTAATAATTTGTATTTAACAATTAGAAGTTCTGTATTTGACAATTACCAGTTCAGATCTTCAAGTTATAATTTGAAATAATAATTGAATTTAACAAATCTAAGTTCTGTAATTCACTATTACAAGTTCAGATCTTCAAGTTATAATTTACAATAATAATTTGAAGCTACCAATTTTAGTTCTGTATTTGACAAATACAAGTTCAGATCTTCAAGTTATTATTTGCAATAATATTTAGAAGCTATCAATTTTAAGTTCTTTATTTGACAATTACAAGTTCACATCTTCAAGTTATAATTTGAAATAATAATTAGAAGCTATCAATTTTAAGTTCTGTATTTGACAATTACAAGTTCAGTTCTTCAAGTTATAATTTGCAATAATAATTAGAAGCTATCAATTTTAAGTTCTGTATTTGACAATTACTAGTTCAGATCTTCTAGGTATAATTTGAAATAATAATTTGAATTTAACAAATCTAAGTTCTGTAATTCACTATTACAAGTTCAGATCTTCAAGTTATAATTTACAATAATAATTAGAAACTATCAATTTTAAGTTCTGTATTTGACAATTACAAGTTCAGATCTTCAAGTTATAATTTGCACTAATAATTTGTATTTAACAATTAGAAGTTCTGTATTTGACAATTACCAGTTCAGATCTTCTAGTTATAATTTGCAATAATAATTAGAAGCTATCAATTTTAAGTTCTGTATTTGACAATTACTAGTTCAGATCTTCTAGTTATAATTTGAAATAATAATTTGAATTTAACAAATCTAAGTTCTGTAATTCACTATTACAAGTTCAGATCTTCAAGTTATAATTTACAATAATAATTAGAAACTATCAATTTTAAGTTCTGTATTTGACAATTACAAGTTCAGATCTTCAAGTTACAATTTGCACTAATAATTTGTATTTAACAATTAGAAGTTCTGTATTTGACAATTACCAGTTCAGATCTTCTAGTTATAATTTGTAATAATAATTAGAAGCTATTGATTTTAAGTTCTGTATTTCACAATTACAAGTTCAGATCTTCAAGTTATAATTTGCAATAATAATTAGAAGCTCTCAATTTTAACTTCTGTATTTGACAATTACTAGTGCAGATCTTCAAGTTATAATTTGAAATAATAATTTGAATTTAACAAATCTAAGTTCTGTAATTCACTATTACTAGTTCAGATCTTCAAGTTATAATTTGAAATAATAATTTGAATTTAACAAATCTAAGTTCTGTAATTCACTATTACTAGTTCAGATCTTCAAGTTATAATTTACAATAATATTTAGTAGCTATCAATTTTAGTTCTGTATTTGACAAATACAAGTTCAGATCTTCAAGTTATAATTTGCAATAATAATTAGAAGCTATCAATTTTAAGTTCAGTATTTGATAATTACTAGTTCAGATCTTCAAGTTATAATTTGAAATAATAATTTGAATTTAAAAAATTTAAGTTCTGTAATTCACTATTACAAGTTCAGATCTTCAAGATATAATTTACAATAATAATTATAAGCTATCAATTTTAAGTTCTGTATTTGACAATTACTAGTTCAGATCTTCAAGTTATAATTTGAAATAATAATTTGAATTTAACAAATCTAAGTTCTGTAATTCACTATTACAAGTTCAGATCTTCAAGTTATAATTTGCAATAATAATTAGAAGCTATCAATTTTAAGTTCCGTATTTGACAATTACAAGTTCAGATCTTCAAGTTATAATTTGCACTAATAAATTGTTTTTCATAATTAGAAGTTCTGTATTTGACAATTACAAGTTCAGAACTTCAAGTTATAATTTGAAATAATAATTTGAATTTAACAAATCGAAGTTCTGTAATTCACTATTACAAGTTCAGATCTTCAAGTTATAATTTACAATTATAATTATAAGCTATCAATTTTAAGTTCTGTATTTGACAATTACTAGTTCAGATCTTCAAGTGATAATTTGAAATAATAATTTGAATTTAACAAATCTAAGTTCTGTAATTCACTATTACAAGTTCAGATCTTCAAGTTATAATTTGCAATAATAATTAGAAGCTATTAATTTTAAGTTCTGTATTTGACAATTACAAGTTCAGATCTTCAAGTTATAATTTGCACTAATAATTTGTATTTAATAATTAGAAGTTCTGTATTTGACAATTACTAGTTCAGATCTTCAAGTTATAATTTGAAATAATAATTTGAATTTAACAAATCTAAGTTCTGTAATTCACTATTACAAGTTCAGATCTTCAAGTTATAATTTACAATAATAATTAGAAACTATCAATTTTAAGTTCTGTATTTGACAATTACAAGTTCAGATCTTCTAGTTATAATTTGCACTAATAATTTGTATTTAACAATTAGAAGTTCTGTATTTGACAATTACCAGTTCAGATCTTCTAGTTATAATTTGCAATAATAATTAGAAGCTATCAATTTTAAGTTCTGTATTTGACAATTACTAGTTCAGATCTTCTAGTTATAATTTGAAATAATAATTTGAATTTAACAAATCTAAGTTCTGTAATTCACTATTACAAGTTCAGATCTTCAAGTTATAATTTACAATAATAATTAGAAACTATTAATTTTAAGTTCTGTATTTGACAATTACAAGTTCAGATCTTCAAGTTACAATTTGCACTAATAATTTGTATTTAACAATTAGAAGTTCTGTATTTGACAATTACCAGTTCAGATCTTCTAGTTATAATTTGTAATAATAATTAGAAGCTATTAATTTTAAGTTCTGTATTTGACAATTACAAGTTCAGATCTTCAAGTTATAATTTACAATAATAATTAGAAGCTTTCAATTTTAAGTTCTGTATTTGACAATTACAAGTTCAGATCTGCAAGTTATAATTTGCACTAATAATTTGTATTTAACAATTAGAAGTTCTGTATTTGACAATTACAAGTTCAGATCTTTAAGTTATAATTTGCAATAATAATTAGAAGCTATCAATTTTAAGTTCTGTACTTTACAATTACTAGTTCAGATCTTCAAGTTATAATTTGAAATAATAATTTGAATTTAACAAATCTAAGTTCTGTAATTCACTATTACAAGTTCAGATCTTCAAGTTATAATTTACAATAATAATTAGAAGCTATCAATTTTAAATTCTGTATTTGACAATTACAAGTTCAGATCTGCAAGTTATAATTTGCACTAATAATTTGTATTTAACAATTAGAAGTTCTGTATTTGACAATTACAAGTTCAGATCTTCAAGTTATAATTTGAAATAATAATTAGAAGCTATCAATTTTAAGTTCTGTATTTGACAATTACTAGTTCAGATCTTCAAGTTATAATTTGAAATAATAATTTGAATTTAACAAATCTAAGTTCTGTAATTCACTATTACAAGTTCAGATCTTCAAGTTATAATTTACAATAATAATTAGAAGTTATCAATTTTAAGTTCTGCATTTGACAATTACAAGTTCAGATCTTCAAATTATAATTTGCACTAATAATTTGTATTTAACAATTAGAAGTTCTGTATTTGTCTATTACAAGTTCAGATCTTCAAATTATAATTTGCACTAATAATTTGTATTTAACAATTAGAAGTTCTGTATTTGACAATTACCAGTTCAGATCTTCAAGTTATAATTTGCACTAATAATTTGTATTTAACAATTAGAAGTTCTGTATTTGACAATTACCAGTTCAGATCTTCAAGTTATAATTAGAAATAATAATTAGAAGCTATCAATTTTGAGTTCTGTATTTGACAATTACAAGTTCAGATCTTCAAGTTATAATTTGCAATAATAATTAGAAGCTATCAATTTTAAGTTCTGTATTTGACAATTACTAGTTCAGATCTTCAAGTTATAATTTGAAATAATAATTGAATTTAACAAATCTAAGTTCTGTAATTCACTATTAAAAGTTCAGATCTTCAAGTTATAATTTACAATAATAATTAGAAGCTACCAATTTTAGTTCTGTATTTGACAAATACAAGTTCAGAACTTCAAGTTATAATTTGCAATAATAATTAGAAGCTATCAATTTTAAGTTCTGTATTTGACAATTACAAGTACAGATCTTCAAATTATTATTTGCAATAATAATTAGAAGCTATCAATTTTAAGTTCTGCATTTGACAATTAAAAGTTCAGATCTTCAAGTTATTATTTGCAATAATAATTAGAAGCTATCAATTTTAAGTTCTGTATTTGACAATTACAAGTTCACATCTTCAAGTTATAATTTGAAATAATAATTAGAAGCTATCAATTTTAAGTTCTGTATTTGACAATTACAAGTTCAGTTCTTCAAGTTATAATTTGAAATAATAATTAGAAGCTATCAATTTTAAGTTCTGTATTTGACAATTACTAGTTCAGATCTTCTAGTTATAATTTGAAATAATAATTTGAATTTAACAAATCTAAGTTCTGTAATTCACTATTACAAGTTCAGATCTTCAAGTTATAATTTACAATAATAATTAGAAACTATCAATTTTAAGTTCTGTATTTGACAATTACAAGTTCAGATCTTCAAGTTATAATTTGCACTAATAATTTGTATTTAACAATTAGAAGTTCTGTATTTGACAATTACCAGTTCAGATCTTCTAGTTATAATTTGCAATAATAATTAGAAGCTATCAATTTTAAGTTCTGTATTTGACAATTACTAGTTCAGATCTTCTAGTTATAATTTGAAATAATAATTTGAATTTAACAAATCTAAGTTCTGTAATTCACTATTACAAGTTCAGATCTTCAAGTTATAATTTGCAATAATAATTAGAAGCTATCAATTTTAAGTTCCGTATTTGACAATTACAAGTTCAGATCTTCAAGTTATAATTTGCACTAATAAATTGTTTTTCATAATTAGAAGTTCTGTATTTGTCAATTACAAGTTCAGAACTTCAAGTTATAATTTGAAATAATAATTAGAAGCTATCAATTTTAAGTTCTGTATTTGACAATTACAAGTTCAGATCTTCCAGTTATAATTTGCAATAATAATTAGAAGCTATCAATTTTAAGTTCTGTATTTGACAATTACTAGTTCAGATCTTCAAGTTATAATTTGAAATAATAATTTGAATTTAACAAATCGAAGTTCTGTAATTCACTATTACAAGTTCAGATCTTCAAGTTATAATTTACAATTATAATTATAAGCTATCAATTTTAAGTTCTGTATTTGACAATTACTAGTTCAGATCTTCAAGTGACAATTTGAAATAATAATTTGAATTTAACAAATCTAAGTTCTGTAATTCACTATTACAAGTTCAGATCTTCAAGTTATAATAATTTGCAATAATAATTAGAAGCTATTAATTTTAAGTTCTGTATTTGACAATTACAAGTTCAGATCTTCAAGTTATAATTTGCACTAATAATTTGTATTTAATAATTAGAAGTTCTGTATTTGACAATTACTAGTTCAGATCTTCAAGTTATAATTTGAAATAATAATTTGAATTTAACAAATCTAAGTTCTGTAATTCACTATTACAAGTTCAGATCTTCAAGTTATAATTTACAATAATAATTAGAAACTATCAATTTTAAGTTCTGTATTTGACAATTACAAGTTCAGATCTTCAAGTTATAATTTGCACTAATAATTTGTATTTAACAATTAGAAGTTCTGTATTTGACAATTACCAGTTCAGATCTTCTAGTTATAATTTGCAATAATAATTAGAAGCTATCAATTTTAAGTTCTGTATTTGACAATTACTAGTTCAGATCTTCTAGTTATAATTTGAAATAATAATTTGAATTTAACAAATCTAAGTTCTGTAATTCACTATTACAAGTTCAGATCTTCAAGTTATAATTTACAATAATAATTAGAAACTATCAATTTTAAGTTCTGTATTTGACAATTACAAGTTCAGATCTTCAAGTTACAATTTGCACTAATAATTTGTATTTAACAATTAGTAGTTCTGTATTTGACAATTACCAGTTCAGATCTTCTAGTTATAATTTGTAATAATAATTAGAAGCTATTAATTTTAAGTTCTGTATTTGACAATTACAAGTTCAGATCTTCAAGTTATAATTTGCAATAATAATTAGAAGCTCTCAATTTTAACTTCTGTATTTGACAATTACTAGTGCAGATCTTCAAGTTATAATTTGAAATAATAATTTGAATTTAATAAATCTAAGATCTGTAATTCACTATTACTAGTTCAGATCTTCAAGTTATAATTTACAATAATATTTAGTAGCTATCAATTTTAGTTCTGTATTTGACAAATACAAGTTCAGATCTTCAAGTTATAATTTGCAATAATAATTAGAAGCTATCAATTTTAAGTTCAGTATTTGATAATTACTAGTTCAGATCTTCAAGTTGTAATTTGAAATAATAATTAGAATTTAACAAATCTAAGTTCTGTAATTCACTATTACAAGTTCAGATCTTCAAGTTATAATTTGCAATAATAATTAGAAGCTATCAATTTTAAGTTCCGTATTTGACAATTACAAGTTCAGATCTTCAAGTTATAATTTGCACTAATAAATTGTTTTTCATAATTAGAAGTTCTGTATTTGACAATTACAAGTTCAGAACTTCAAGTTATAATTTGAAATAATAATTAGAAGCTATCAATTTTAAGTTCTGTATTTGACAATTACAAGTTCAGATCTTCCAGTTATAATTTGCAATAATAATTAGAAGCTATCAATTTTAAGTTCTGTATTTGACAATTACTAGTTCAGATCTTCAAGTTATAATTTGAAATAATAATTTGAATTTAACAAATCGAAGTTCTGTAATTCACTATTACAAGTTCAGATCTTCAAGTTATAATTTACAATTATAATTATAAGCTATCAATTTTAAGTTCTGTATTTGACAATTACTAGTTCAGATCTTCAAGTGATAATTTGAAATAATAATTTGAATTTAACAAATCTAAGTTCTGTAATTCACTATTACAAGTTCAGATCTTCAAGTTATAATTTGCAATAATAATTAGAAGCTATTAATTTTAAGTTCTGTATTTGACAATTACAAGTTCAGATCTTCAAGTTATAATTTGCACTAATAATTTGTATTTAATAATTAGAAGTTCTGTATTTGACAATTACTAGTTCAGATCTTCAAGTTATAATTTGAAATAATAATTTGAATTTAACAAATCTAAGTTCTGTAATTCACTATTACAAGTTCAGATCTTCAAGTTATAATTTACAATAATAATTAGAAACTATCAATTTTAAGTTCTGTATTTGACAATTACAAGTTCAGATCTTCTAGTTATAATTTGCACTAATAATTTGAATTTAACAATTAGAAGTTTTGTATTTGACAATTACCAGTTCAGATCTTCTAGTTATAATTTGCAATAATAATTAGAAGCTATCAATTTTAAGTTCTGTATTTGACAATTACTAGTTCAGATCTTCTAGTTATAATTTGAAATAATAATTTGAATTTAACAAATCTAAGTTCTGTAATTCACTATTACAAGTTCAGATCTTCAAGTTATAATTTACAATAATAATTAGAAACTATCAATTTTAAGTTCTGTATTTGACAATTACAAGTTCAGATCTTCAAGTTACAATTTGCACTAATAATTTGTATTTAACAATTAGAAGTTCTGTATTTGACAATTACCAGTTCAGATCTTCTAGTTATAATTTGTAATAATAATTAGAAGCTATTAATTTTAAGTTCTGTATTTGACAATTACAAGTTCAGATCTTTAAGTTATAATTTGCAATAATAATTAGAAGCTATCAATTTTAAGTTCTGTATTTGACAATTACTAGTGCAGATCTTCAAGTTATAATTTGAAATAATAATTTGAATTTAACAAATTTAAGTTCTGTAATTCACTATTACTAGTTCAGATCTTCAAGTTATAATTTGAAATAATAATTTGAATTTAACAAATCTAAGTTCTGTAATTCACTATTACTAGTTCAGATCTTCAAGTTATAATTTACAATAATATTTAGTAGCTATCAATTTTAGTTCTGTATTTGACAAATACAAGTTCAGATCTTCAAGTTATAATTTGCAATAATAATTAGAAGCTATCAATTTTAAGTTCAGTATTTGATAATTACTAGTTCAGATCTTCAAGTTATAATTTGAAATAATAATTTGAATTTAAAAAATTTAAGTTCTGTAATTCACTATTACAAGTTCAGATCTTCAAGATATAATTTACAATAATAATTATAAGCTATCAATTTTAAGTCCTGTATTTGACAATTACAAGTACAGATCTTCAAATTATTATTTGCAATAATAATTAGAAGCTATCAATTTTAAGTTCTGCATTTGACAATTACAAGTTCAGATCTTCAAGTTATAATTTGAAATAATAATTAGAAGCTATCAATTTTAAGTTCTGTATTTGACAATTACAAGTTCAGATCTTCAAGTTATAATTTGCAATAATAATTAGAAGCTATCAATTTTAAGTTCTGTATTTGACAATTACTAGTTCAGATCTTCAAGTTATAATTAGAAATAATAATTAGAATTTGACAAATCTAAGTTCTGTAATTCACTATTACAAGTTCAGATCTTCAAGTTATAATTTACAATAATAATTAGAAGCTTTCAATTTTAAGTTCTGTATTTGACAATTACAAGTTCAGATCTGCAAGTTATAATTTGCACTAATAATTTGTATTTAACAATTAGAAGTTCTGTATTTGACAATTACAAGTTCAGATCTTCAAGTTATAATTTGCAATAATAATTAGAAGCTATCAATTTTAAGTTCTGTATTTTACAATTACTAGTTCAGATCTTCAAGTTATAATTTGAAATAATAATTTGAATTTAACAAATCTAAGTTCTGTAATTCACTATTACAAGTTCAGATCTTCAAGTTATAATTTACAATAATAATTAGAAGCTATCAATTTTAAATTCTGTATTTGACAATTACAAGTTCAGATCTGCAAGTTATAATTTGCACTAATAATTTGTATTTAACAATTAGAAGTTCTGTATTTGACAATTACAAGTTCAGATCTTCAAGTTATAATTTGAAATAATAATTAGAAGCTATCAATTTTAAGTTCTGTATTTGACAATTACTAGTTCAGATCTTCAAGTTATAATTTGAAATAATAATTTGAATTTAACAAATCTAAGTTCTGTAATTCACTATTACAAGTTCAGATCTTCAAGTTATAATTTACAATAATAATTAGAAGTTATCAATTTTAAGTTCTGCATTTGACAATTACAAGTGCAGATCTTCAAGTTATAATTTGCACTAATAATTTGTATTTAACAATTAGAAGTTCTGTATTTGTCTATTACAAGTTCAGATCTTCAAATTATAATTTGCACTAATAATTTGTATTTAACAATTAGTAGTTCTGTATTTGACAATTACCAGTTCAGATCTTCAAGTTATACTTTGCACTAATAATTTGTATTTAACAATTAGAAGTTCTGTATTTGACAATTACCAGTTCAGATCTTCAAGTTATAATTAGAAATAATAATTAGAAGCTATCAATTTTGAGTTCTGTATTTGACAATTACAAGTTCAGATCTTCAAGTTATAATTTGCAATAATAATTAGAAGCTATCAATTTTAAGTTCTGTATTTGACAATTACTAGTTCAGATCTTCAAGTTATAATTTGAAATAATAATTGAATTTAACAAATCTAAGTTCTGTAATTCACTATTACAAGTTCAGATCTTCAAGTTATAATTTACAATAATAATTAGAAGCTACCAATTTTAGTTCTGTATTTGACAAATACAAGTTCAGAACTTCAAGTTATAATTTGCAATAATAATTAGAAGCTATCAATTTTAAGTTCTGTATTTGACAATTACTAGTTCAGATCTTCTAGTTATAATTTGCAATAATAATTAGAAGCTATCAATTTTAAGTTCTGTATTTGACAATTACTAGTTCAGATCTTCTAGTTATAATTTGAAATAATAATTTGAATTTAACAAATCTAAGTTCTGTAATTCACTATTACAAGTTCAGATCTTCAAGTTATAATTTATAATAATAATTAGAAACTATCAATTTTAAGTTCTGTATTTGACAATTACAAGTTCAGATCTTCAAGTTATAATTTGCACTAATAATTTGTATTTAACAATTAGAAGTTCTGTATTTGACAATTACCAGTTCAGATCTTCTAGTTATAATTTGCAATAATAATTAGAAGCTATCAATTTTAAGTTCTGTATTTGACAATTACTAGTTCAGATCTTCAAGTTATAATTTGCACTAATAATTTGTATTTAACAATTCGAAGTTCTGTATTTGACTATTACAAGTTCAGATCTTCAAGATATAATTTGAATTATAATTATAAGCTATCAATTTTAAGTTCTGTATTTGACAATTACAAGTACAGATCTTCAAATTATTATTTACAATAATAATTAGAAGCTATCAATTTTAAGTTCTGTATTTGACAATTACAAGTTCAGATCTTCAAGTTATAATTTGAAATAATAATACAAGCTATCAATTTTAAGTTCTGTATTTGACAATTACAAGTTCAGATCTTCAAGTTATAATTTGCAATTATAATTAGAAGCTATCAATTTTAAGTTCTGTATTTGATAATTACAAGTTCAGATCTTCAAGTTATAATTTGCACTAATAATTTGTATTTAACAATTAGAAGTTCTGTATTTGACAATAACAAGTTCAGATCTTCAAGTTATAATTTGCAATAATAATTAGAAGCTATCAATTTTAAGTTCTGTATTTGACAATTACTAGTTCAGATCTTCAAATTGTAATTTGAAATAATAATTTGAATTTAACAAATCTAAGTTCTGTAATTCACTATTACAAGTTCAGATCTTCAAGTTATAATTTGCAATTATAATTAAAAGCTATCAATTTTAAGTTCTGTATTTGACAATTACAAGTTCAGATCTTCAAGTTATAATTTGCACTAATAATTTGTATTTAATAATTAGTTGTTCTGTATTTGACAATTACAAGTTCATATCTTCAAGTTATAATTTGAAATAATAATTAGAAGCTATCAATTTTAAGTTCAGTATTTGACAATTACAAGTTCAGATCTTCAAGTTATAATTTGCACTAATAATTTGTATTTAACAATTCGAAGTTCTGTATTTGACTATTACAAGTTCAGATCTTCAAGTTATAATTTGAATTATAATTATAAGCTATCAATTTTAAGTTCTGTATTTGACAATTACAAGTACAGATCTTCAAGTTATAATTTGCAATAATAATTAGTAGCTATCAATTTTAAGTTCTGTATTTGACAATTACTAGTTCAGATCTTCAAGTTATAATTAGTAATAACAATTTGAATTTGACAAATCTAAGTTCTGTAATTCACTATTACAAGTTCAGATCTTCAAGTTATAATTTACAATAATAATTAAAAGCTATCAATTTTAAGTTCTGTATTTGACAATTACAAGTTCAGATCTACAAGTTATAATTTGCACTAATAATTTGTATTTAACAATTAGAAGTTCTGTATTTGACAATTACAAGTTCAGATATTCAAGTTATAATTTGAAATAATAATTAGAAGCTCTCAATTTTAAGTTCTGTATTTGACAATTACAAGTTCAGATCTTCAAGTTATAATTTGGCATAATAATTAGAAGCTATCAATTTTAAGTTCTGTATTTGACAATTACTAGTTCAGATCTTCAAGTTATAATTTGAAATAATAATTTGAATTTAACAAATCTAAGTTCTGTAATTCACTATTACTAGTTCAGATCTTCAAGTTATAATTTGAAATAATAATTTGAATTTAACAAATCTAAGTTCTGTAGTTCACTATTACTAGTTCAGATCTTCAAGTTATAATTTACAATAATATTTAGTAGCTATCAATTTTAGTTCTGTATTTGACAAATACAAGTTCAGATCTTCAAGTTATAATTTGCAATAATAATTAGAAGCTATCAATTTTAAGTTCAGTATTTGATAATTACTAGTTCAGATCTTCAAGTTATAATTTGAAATAATAATTTGAATTTAAAAAATTTAAGTTCTGTAATTCACTATTACAAGTTCAGATCTTCAAGATATAATTTACAATAATAATTATAAGCTATCAATTTTAAGTTCTGTATTTGACAATTACTAGTTCAGATCTTCAAGTTATAATTTGAAATAATAATTTGAATTTAACAAATCTAAGTTCTGTAATTCACTATTACAAGTTCAGATCTTCAAGTTATAATTTGCAATAATAATTAGAAGCTATCAATTTTAAGTTCCGTATTTGACAATTACAAGTTCAGAACTTCAAGTTATAATTTGAAATAATAATTAGAAGCTATCAATTTTACGTTCTGTATTTGACAATTACAAGTTCAGATCTTCCAGTTATAATTTGCAATAATAATTAGAAGCTATCAATTTTAAGTTCTGTATTTGACAATTACTAGTTCAGATCTTCAAGTTATAATTTGAAATAATAATTTGAATTTAACAAATCGAAGTTCTGTAATTCACTATTACAAGTTCAGATCTTCAAGTTATAATTTACAATTATAATTATAAGCTATCAATTTTAAGTTCTGTATTTGACAATTACTAGTTCAGATCTTCAAGTGATAATTTGAAATAATAATTTGAATTTAACAAATCTAAGTTCTGTAATTCACTATTACAAGTTCAGATCTTCAAGTTATAATTTGCAATAATAATTAGAAGCTATTAATTTTAAGTTCTGTATTTGACAATTACAAGTTCAGATCTTCAAGTTATAATTTGCACTAATAATTTGTATTTAATAATTAGAAGTTCTGTATTTGACAATTACTAGTTCAGATCTTCAAGTTATAATTTGAAATAATAATTTGAATTTAACAAATCTAAGTTCTGTAATTCACTATTACAAGTTCAGATCTTCAAGTTATAATTTACAATAATAATTAGAAACTATCAATTTTAAGTTCTGTATTTGACAATTACAAGTTCAGATCTTCTAGTTATAATTTGCACTAATAATTTGTATTTAACAATTAGAAGTTCTGTATTTGACAATTACCAGTTCAGATCTTCTAGTTATAATTTGCAATAATAATTAGAAGCTATCAATTTTAAGTTCTGTATTTGACAATTACTAGTTCAGATCTTCTAGTTATAATTTGAAATAATAATTTGAATTTAACAAATCTAAGTTCTGTAATTCACTATTACAATTTCAGATCTTCAAGTTATAATTTACAATAATAATTAGAAACTATCAGTTTTAAGTTCTGTATTTGACAATTACAAGTTCAGATCTTCAAGTTACAATTTGCACTAATAATTTGTATTTAACAATTAGAAGTTCTGTATTTGACAATTACCAGTTCAGATCTTCTAGTTATAATTTGTAATAATAATTAGAAGCTATTAATTTTAAGTTCTGTATTTGACAATTACAAGTTCAGATCTTTAAGTTATAATTTGCAATAATAATTAGAAGCTATCAATTTTAAGTTCTGTATTTGACAATTACTAGTGCAGATCTTCAAGTTATAATTTGAAATAATAATTTGAATTTAACAAATCTAAGTTCTGTAATTCACTATTACTAGTTCAGATCTTCAAGTTATAATTTGAAATAATAATTTGAATTTAACAAATCTAAGTTCTGTAATTCACTATTACTAGTTCAGATCTTCAAGTTATAATTTACAATAATATTTAGTAGCTATCAATTTTAGTTCTGTATTTGACAAATACAAGTTCAGATCTTCAAGTTATAATTTGCAATAATAATTAGAAGCTATCAATTTTAAGTTCAGTATTTGATAATTACTAGTTCAGATCTTCAAGTTATAATTTGAAATAATAATTTGAATTTAAAAAATTTAAGTTCTGTAATTCACTATTACAAGTTCAAATCTTCAAGATATAATTTACAATAATAATTATAAGCTATCAATTTTAAGTCCTGTATTTGACAATTACAAGTACAGATCTTCAAATTATTATTTGCAATAATAATTAGAAGCTATCAATTTTAAGTTCTGCATTTGACAATTACAAGTTCAGATCTTCAAGTTATAATTTGAAATAATAATTAGAAGCTATCAATTTTAAGTTCTGTATTTGACAATTACAAGTTCAGATCTTCAAGTTATAATTTGCAATAATAATTAGAAGCTATCAATTTTAAGTTCTGTATTTGACAATTACTAGTTCAGATCTTCAAGTTATAATTAGAAATAATAATTAGAATTTGACAAATCTAAGTTCTGTAATTCACTATTACAAGTTCAGATCTTCAAGTTATAATTTACAATAATAATTAGAAGCTTTCAATTTTAAGTTCTGTATTTGACAATTACAAGTTCAGATCTGCAAGTTATAATTTGCACTAATAATTTGTATTTAACAATTAGAAGTTCTGTATTTGACAATTACAAGTTCAGATCTTCAAGTTATAATTTGCAATAATAATTAGAAGCTATCAATTTTAAGTTCTGTATTTTACAATTACTAGTTCAGATCTTCAAGTTATAATTTGAAATAATAATTTGAATTTAACAAATCTAAGTTCTGTAATTCACTATTACAAGTTCAGATCTTCAAGTTATAATTTACAATAATAATTAGAAGCTATCAATTTTAAATTCTGTATTTGACAATTACAAGTTCAGATCTGCAAGTTATAATTTGCACTAATAATTTGTATTTAACAATTAGAAGTTCTGTATTTGACAATTACAAGTTCAGATCTTCAAGTTATAATTTGAAATAATAATTAGAAGCTATCAATTTTAAGTTCTGTATTTGACAATTACTAGATCAGATCTTCAAGTTATAATTTGAAATAATAATTTGAATTTAACAAATCTAAGTTCTGTAATTCACTATTACAAGTTCAGATTTTCAAGTTATAATTTACAATAATAATTAGAAGTTATCAATTTTAAGTTCTGCATTTGACAATTACAAGTGCAGATCTTCAAGTTATAATTTGCACTAATAATTTGTATTTAACAATTAGAAGTTCTGTATTTGTCTATTACAAGTTCAGATCTTCAAATTATAATTTGCACTAATAATTTGTATTTAACAATTAGAAGTTCTGTATTTGACAATTACCAGTTCAGATCTTCAAGTTATAATTTGCACTAATAATTTGTATTTAACAATTAGAAGTTCTGTATTTGACAATTACCAGTTCAGATCTTCAAGTTATAATTAGAAATAATAATTAGAAGCTATCAATTTTGAGTTCTGTATTTGACAATTACAAGTTCAGATCTTCAAGTTATAATTTGCAATAATAATTAGAAGCTATCAATTTTAAGTTCTGTATTTGACAATTACTAGTTCAGATCTTCCAGTTATAATTTGAAATAATAATTGAATTTAACAAATCTAAGTTCTGTAATTCACTATTACAAGTTCAGATCTTCAAGTTATAATTTACAATAATAATTAGAAGCTACCAATTTTAGTTCTGTATTTGACAAATACAAGTTCAAAACTTCAAGTTATAATTTGCAATAATAATTAGAAGCTATCAATTTTAAGTTCTGTATTTGACAATTACTAGTTCAGATCTTCTAGTTATAATTTGCAATAATAATTAGAAGCTATCAATTTTAAGTTCTGTATTTGACAATTACTAGTTCAGATCTTCTAGTTATAATTTGAAATAATAATTTGAATTTAACAAATCTAAGTTCTGTAATTCACTATTACAAGTTCAGATCTTCAAGTTATAATTTACAATAATAATTAGAAACTATCAATTTTAAGTTCTGTATTTGACAATTACAAGTTCAGATCTTCAAGTTATAATTTGCACTAATAATTTGTATTTAACAATTAGAAGTTCTGTATTTGACAATTACCAGTTCAGATCTTCTAGTTATAATTTGCAATAATAATTAGAAGCTATCAATTTTAAGTTCTGTATTTGACAATTACTAGTTCAGATCTTCAAGTTATAATTTGCACTAATAATTTGTATTTAACAATTCGAAGTTCTGTATTTGACTATTACAAGTTCAGATCTTCAAGATATAATTTGAATTATAATTATAAGCTATCAATTTTAAGTTCTGTATTTGACAATTACAAGTACAGATCCTCAAATTATTATTTACAATAATAATTAGAAGCTATCAATTTTAAGTTCTGTATTTGACAATTACAAGTTCAGATCTTCAAGTTATAATTTGAAATAATAATACAAGCTATCAATTTTAAGTTCTGTATTTGACAATTACAAGTTCAGATCTTCAAGTTATAATTTGCAATTATAATTAGAAGCTATCAATTTTAAGTTCTGTATTTGACAATTACAAGTTCAGATCTTCAAGTTATAATTTGCACTAATAATTTGTATTTAATAATTAGAAGTTCTGTATTTGACAATAACAAGTTCAGATCTTCAAGTTATAATTTGCAATAATAATTAGAAGCTATCAATTTTAAGTTCTGTATTTGACAATTACTAGTTCAGATCTTCAAATTGTAATTTGAAATAATAATTTGAATTTAACAAATCTAAGTTCTGTAATTCACTATTACAAGTTCAGATCTTCAAGTTATAATTTGCAATTATAATTAAAAGCTATCAATTTTAAGTTCTGTATTTGACAATTACAAGTTCAGATCTTCAAGTTATAATTTGCACTAATAATTCGTATTTAATAATTAGTTGTTCTGTATTTGACAATTACAAGTTCATATCTTCAAGTTATAATTTGAAATAATAATTAGAAGCTATCAATTTTAAGTTCTGTATTTGACAATTACAAGTTCAGATCTTCAAGTTATAATTTGCACTAATAATTTGTATTTAATAATTAGAAGTTCTGTATTTGACAATTACTAGTTCAGATCTTCAAGTTATAATTTGAAATAATAAATTGAATTTAACAAAACTTAGTTCTGTAATTCACTATTACAAGTTCAGATCTTCAAGTTATAATTTGCAATAATAATTAGAAGCTATCAATTTTAAGTTCTGTATTTGACAATTACTAGTTCAGATCTTCAAGTTATAATTTGCACTAATAATTTGTATTTAACAATTCGAAGTTCTGTATTTGACTATTACAAGTTCAGATCTTCAAGTTATAATTTGAATTATAATTATAAGCTATCAATTTTAAGTTCTGTATTTGACAATTACAAGTACAGATCTTCAAGTTATAATTTGCAATAATAATTAGTAGCTATCAATTTTAAGTTCTGTATTTGACAATTACTAGTTCAGATCTTCAAGTTATAATTTGAAATAATAATTGAATTTAACAAATCTAAGTTCTGTAATTCACTATTACAAGTTCAGATCTTCAAGTTATAATTTACAATAATAATTAGAAGCTACCAATTTTAGTTCTGTATTTGACAAATACAAGTTCAGAACTTCAAGTTATAATTTGCAATAATAATTAGAAGCTATCAATTTTAAGTTCTGTATTTGACAATTACTAGTTCAGATCTTCTAGTTATAATTTGCAATAATAATTAGAAGCTATCAATTTTAAGTTCTGTATTTGACAATTACTAGTTCAGATCTTCTAGTTATAATTTGAAATAATAATTTGAATTTAACAAATCTAAGTTCTGTAATTCACTATTACAAGTTCAGATCTTCAAGTTATAATTTACAATAATAATTAGAAACTATCAATTTTAAGTTCTGTATTTGACAATTACAAGTTCAGATCTTCAAGTTATAATTTGCACTAATAATTTGTATTTAACAATTAGAAGTTCTGTATTTGACAATTACCAGTTCAGATCTTCTAGTTATAATTTGCAATAATAATTAGAAGCTATCAATTTTAAGTTCTGTATTTGACAATTACTAGTTCAGATCTTCAAGTTATAATTTGCACTAATAATTTGTATTTAACAATTCGAAGTTCTGTATTTGACAATAACAAGTTCAGATCTTCAAGTTATAATTTGCAATAATAATTAGAAGCTATCAATTTTAAGTTCTGTATTTGACAATTACTAGTTCAGATCTTCAAATTGTAATTTGAAATAATAATTTGAATTTAACAAATCTAAGTTCTGTAATTCACTATTACAAGTTCAGATCTTCAAGTTATAATTTGCAATAATAATTAAAAGCTATCAATTTTAAGTTCTGTATTTGACAATTACAAGTTCAGATCTTCAAGTTATAATTTGCACTAATAATTTGTATTTAATAATTAGTTGTTCTGTATTTGACAATTACAAGTTCATATCTTCAAGTTATAATTTGAAATAATAATTAGAAGCTATCAATTTTAAGTTCTGTATTTGACAATTACAAGTTCAGATCTTCAAGTTATAATTTGCACTAATAATTTGTATTTAATAATTAGAAGTTCTGTATTTGACAATTACTAGTTCAGATCTTCAAGTTATAATTTGAAATAATAAATTGAATTTAACAAAACTTAGTTCTGTAATTCACTATTACAAGTTCAGATCTTCAAGTTATAATTTGCAATAATAATTAGAAGCTATCAATTTTAAGTTCTGTATTTGACAATTACTAGTTCAGATCTTCAAGTTATAATTTGCACTAATAATTTGTATTTAACAATTCGAAGTTCTGTATTTGACTATTACAAGTTCAGATCTTCAAGTTATAATTTGAATTATAATTATAAGCTATCAATTTTAAGTTCTGTATTTGACAATTACAAGTACAGATCTTCAAGTTATAATTCTCATTAATAATTAGTAGCTATCAATTTTAAGTTCTGTATTTGACAATTACTAGTTCAGATCTTCAAGTTATAATTAGTAATAACAATTTGAATTTGACAAATCTAAGTTCTGTAATTCACTATTACAAGTTCAGATCTTCAAGTTATAATTTACAATAATAATTAAAAGCTATCAATTTTAAGTTCTGTATTTGACAATTACAAGTTCAGATCTACAAGTTATAATTTGCACTAATAATTTGTATTTAACAATTAGAAGTTCTGTATTTGACAATTACAAGTTCAGATATTCAAGTTATAATTAGAAATAATAATTAGAATTTGACAAATCTAAGTTCTGTAATTCACTATTACAAGTTCAGATCTTCAAGTTATAATTTACAATAATAATTAGAAGCTTTCAATTTTAAGTTCTGTATTTGACAATTACAAGTTCAGATCTGCAAGTTATAATTTGCACTAATAATTTGTATTTAACAATTAGAAGTTCTGTATTTGACAATTACAAGTTCAGATCTTCAAGTTATAATTTGCAATAATAATTAGAAGCTATCAATTTTAAGTTCTGTATTTTACAATTACTAGTTCAGATCTTCAAGTTATAATTTGAAATAATAATTTGAATTTAACAAATCTAAGTTCTGTAATTCACTATTACAAGTTCAGATCTTCAAGTTATAATTTACAATAATAATTAGAATCTATCAATTTTAAATTCTGTATTTGACAATTACAAGTTCAGATCTGCAAGTTATAATTTGGACTAATAATTTGTATTTAACAATTAGAAGTTCTGTATTTGACAATTACAAGTTCAGATCTTCAAGTTATAATTTGAAATAATAATTAGAAGCTATCAATTTTAAGTTCTGTATTTGACAATTACTAGTTCAGATCTTCAAGTTATAATTTGAAATAATAATTTGAATTTAACAAATCTAAGTTCTGTAATTCACTATTACAAGTTCAGATCTTCAAGTTATAATTTACAATAATAATTAGAAGTTATCAATTTTAAGTTCTGCATTTGACAATTACAAGTGCAGGTCTTCAAGTTATAATTTGCACTAATAATTTGTATTTAACAATTAGAAGTTCTGTATTTGTCTATTACAAGTTCAGATCTTCAAATTATAATTTGCACTAATAATTTGTATTTAACAATTAGAAGTTCTGTATTTGACAATTACCAGTTCAGATCTTCAAGTTATAATTTGCACTAATAATTTGTATTTAACAATTAGAAGTTCTGTATTTGACAATTACCAGTTCAGATCTTCAAGTTATAATTAGAAATAATAATTAGAAGCTATCAATTTTGAGTTCTGTATTTGACAATTACAAGTTCAGATCTTCAAGTTATAATTTGCAATAATAATTAGAAGCTATCAATTTTAAGTTCTGTATTTGACAATTACTAGTTCAGATCTTCAAGTTATAATTTGAAATAATAATTGAATTTAACAAATCTAAGTTCTGTAATTCACTATTACAAGTTCAGATCTTCAAGTTATAATTTACAATAATAATTAGAAGCTACCAATTTTAGTTCTGTATTTGACAAATACAAGTTCAGAACTTCAAGTTATAATTTGCAATAATAATTAGAAGCTATCAATTTTAAGTTCTGTATTTGACAATTACTAGTTCAGATCTTCTAGTTATAATTTGCAATAATAATTAGAAGCTATCAATTTTAAGTTCTGTATTTGACAATTACTAGTTCAGATCTTCTAGTTATAATTTGAAATAATAATTTGAATTTAACAAATCTAAGTTCTGTAATTCACTATTACAAGTTCAGATCTTCAAGTTATAATTTACAATAATAATTAGAAACTATCAATTTTAAGTTCTGTATTTGACAATTACAAGTTCAGATCTTCAAGTTATAATTTGCACTAATAATTTGTATTTAACAATTAGAAGTTCTGTATTTGACAATTACCAGTTCAGATCTTCTAGTTATAATTTGCAATAATAATTAGAAGCTATCAATTTTAAGTTCTGTATTTGACAATTACTAGTTCAGATCTTCAAGTTATAATTTGCACTAATAATTTGTATTTAACAATTCGAAGTTCTGTATTTGACTATTACAAGTTCAGATCTTCAAGATATAATTTGAATTATAATTATAAGCTATCAATTTTAAGTTCTGTATTTGACAATTACAAGTACAGATCTTCAAATTATTATTTACAATAATAATTAGAAGCTATCAATTTTAAGTTCTGTATTTAACAATTACAAGTTCAGATCTTCAAGTTATAATTTGAAATAATAATACAAGCTATCAATTTTAAGTTCTGTATTTGACAATTACAAGTTCAGATCTTCAAGTTATAATTTGCAATTATAATTAGAAGCTATCAATTTTAAGTTCTGTATTTGACAATTACAAGTTCAGATCTTCAAGTTATAATTTGCACTAATAATTTGTATTTAACAATTAGAAGTTCTGTATTTGACAATAACAAGTTCAGATCTTCAAGTTATAATTTGCAATAATAATTAGAAGGTATCAATTTTAAGTTCTGTATTTGACAATTACTAGTTCAGATCTTCAAATTGTAATTTGAAATAATAATTTGAATTTAACAAATCTAAGTTCTGTAATTCACTATTACAAGTTCAGATCTTCAAGTTATAATTTGCAATAATAATTAAAAGCTATCAATTTTAAGTTCTGTATTTGACAATTACAAGTTCAGATCTTCAAGTTATAATTTGCACTAATAATTTGTATTTAATAATTAGTTGTTCTGTATTTGACAATTACAAGTTCATATCTTCAAGTTATAATTTGAAATAATAATTAGGAGCTATCAATTTTCAGCTACAAATTTATCAAGTTCTGTATTTGACAATTACAAGTTCAGATCTTCAAGTTATAATTTGCACTAATAATTTGTATTTAATAATTAGAAGTTCTGTATTTGACAATTACTAGTTCAGATCTTCAAGTTATAATTTGAAATAATAAATTGAATTTAACAAAACTTAGTTCTGTAATTCACTATTACAAGTTCAGATCTTCAAGTTATAATTTGCAATAATAATTAGAAGCTATCAATTTTAAGTTCTGTATTTGACAATTACTAGTTCAGATCTTCAAGTTATAATTTGCACTAATAATTTGTATTTAACAATTCGAAGTTCTGTATTTGACTATTACAAGTTCAGATCTTCAAGTTATAATTTGAATTATAATTATAAGCTATCAATTTTAAGTTCTGTATTTGACAATTACAAGTACAGATCTTCAAGTTATAATTTGCAATAATAATTAGTAGCTATCAATTTTAAGTTCTGTATTTGACAATTACTAGTTCAGATCTTCAAGTTATAATTAGTAATAACAATTTGAATTTGACAAATCTAAGTTCTGTAATTCACTATTACAAGTTCAGATCTTCAAGTTATAATTTACAATAATAATTAAAAGCTATCAATTTTAAGTTCTGTATTTGACAATTACAAGTTCAGATCTACAAGTTATAATTTGCACTAATAATTTGTATTTAACAATTAGAAGTTCTGTATTTGACAATTACAAGTTCAGATATTCAAGTTATAATTTGAAATAATAATTAGAAGCTCTCAATTTTAAGTTCTGTATTTGACAATTACAAGTTCAGATCTTCAAGTTATAATTTGCAATAATAATTAGAAGCTATCAATTTTAAGTTCTGTATTTGACAATTACAAGTTCAGATCTTCAAGTTATAATTTGAAATAATAATTAGAAGCTATCAATTTTAAGTTCTGTATTTGACAATTACAAGTTCAGATCTTCAAGTTATAATTTGCAATAATAATTAGAAGCTATCAATTTTAAGTTCTGTATTTGACAATTACTAGTTCAGATCTTCAAGTTATAATTAGAAATAATAATTAGAATTTGACAAATCTAAGTTCTGTAATTCACTATTACAAGTTCAGATCTTCAAGTTATAATTTACAATAATAATTAGAAGCTTTCAATTTTAAGTTCTGTATTTGACAATTACAAGTTCAGATCTGCAAGTTATAATTTGCACTAATAATTTGTATTTAACAATTAGAAGTTCTGTATTTGACAATTACAAGTTCAGATCTTCAAGTTATAATTTGCAATAATAATTAGAAGCTATCAATTTTAAGTTCTGTATTTTACAATTACTAGTTCAGATCTTCAAGTTATAATTTGAAATAATAATTTGAATTTAACAAATCTAAGTTCTGTAATTCACTATTACAAGTTCAGATCTTCAAGTTATAATTTACAATAATAATTAGAAGCTATCAATTTTAAATTCTGTATTTGACAATTACAAGTTCAGATCTGCAAGTTATAATTTGCACTAATAATTTGTATTTAACAATTAGAAGTTCTGTATTTGACAATTACAATTTTAGATCTTCAAGTTATAATTTGAAATAATAATTAGAAGCTATCAATTTTAAGTTCTGTATTTGACAATTACTAGTTCAGATCTTCAAGTTATAATTTGAAATAATAATTTGAATTTAACAAATCTAAATTCTGTAATTCACTATTACAAGTTCAGATCTTCAAGTTATAATTTACAATAATAATTAGAAGTTATCAATTTTAAGTTCTGCATTTGACAATTACAAGTGCAGATCTTCAAGTTATAATTTGCACTAATAATTTGTATTTAACAATTAGAAGTTCTGTATTTGTCTATTACAAGTTCAGATCTTCAAATTATAATTTGCACTAATAATTTGTATTTAACAATTAGAAGTTCTGTATTTGACAATTATCAGTTCAGATCTTCAAGTTATAATTTGCACTAATAATTTGTATTTAACAATTAGAAGTTCTGTATTTGACAATTACCAGTTCAGATCTTCAAGTTATAATTAGAATAATAATTAGAAGCTATCAATTTTGAGTTCTGTATTTGACAATTACAAGTTCAGATCTTCAAGTTATAATTTGCAATAATAATTAGAAGCTATCAATTTTAAGTTCTGTATTTGACAATTACTAGTTCAGATCTTCAAGTTATAATTTGAAATAATAATTGAATTTAACAAATCTAAGTTCTGTAATTCACTATTACAAGTTCAGATCTTCAAGTTATAATTTACAATAATAATTAGAAGCTACCAATTTTAGTTCTGTATTTGACAAATACAAGTTCAGAACTTCAAGTTATAATTTGCAATAATAATTAGAAGCTATCAATTTTAAGTTCTGTATTTGACAATTACTAGTTCAGATCTTCTAGTTATAATTTGCAATAAT
Source organism: Cantharis lateralis (assembly GCA_963170105.1). Lineage (NCBI taxonomy): Eukaryota > Metazoa > Arthropoda > Insecta > Coleoptera > Cantharidae > Cantharis > Cantharis lateralis. Next base: position 31,097,454 of record OY720625.1, on the reverse strand, counting down.
AATTAGAAGCTATCAATTTTAAGTTCTGTATTTGACAATTACTAGTTCAGATCTTCTAGTTATAATTTGAAATAATAATTTGAATTTAACAAATCTAAGTTCTGTAATTCACTATTACAAGTTCAGATCTTCAAGTTATAATTTACAATAATAATTAGAAACTATCAATTTTAAGTTCTGTATTTGACAATTACAAGTTCAGATCTTCAAGTTATAATTTGCACTAATAATTTGTATTTAACAATTAGAAGTTCTGTATTTGACAATTACCAGTTCAGATCTTCTAGTTATAATTTGCAATAATAATTAGAAGCTATCAATTTTAAGTTCTGTATTTGACAATTACTAGTTCAGATCTTCAAGTTATAATTTGCACTAATAATTTGTATTTAACAATTCGAAGTTCTGTATTTGACTATTACAAGTTCAGATCTTCAAGATATAATTTGAATTATAATTATAAGCTATCAATTTTAAGTTCTGTATTTGACAATTACAAGTACAGATCTTCAAATTATTATTTACAATAATAATTAGAAGCTATCAATTTTAAGTTCTGTATTTGACAATTACAAGTTCAGATCTTCAAGTTATAATTTGAAATAATAATACAAGCTATCAATTTTAAGTTCTGTATTTGACAATTACAAGTTCAGATCTTCAAGTTATAATTTGCAATTATAATTAGAAGCTATCAATTTTAAGTTCTGTATTTGACAATTACAAGTTCAGATCTTCAAGTTATAATTTGCACTAATAATTTGTATTTAACAATTAGAAGTTCTGTATTTGACAATAACAAGTTCAGATCTTCAAGTTATAATTTGCAATAATAATTAGAAGCTATCAATTTTAAGTTCTGTATTTGACAATTACTAGTTCAGATCTTCAAATTGTAATTTGAAATAATAATTTGAATTTAACAAATCTAAGTTCTGTAATTCACTATTACAAGTTCAGATCTTCAAGTTATAATTTGCAATAATAATTAAAAGCTATCAATTTTAAGTTCTGTATTTGACAATTACAAGTTCAGATCTTCAAGTTATTATTTGCACTAATAATTTGTATTTAATAATTAGTTGTTCTGTATTTGACAATTACAAGTTCATATCTTCAAGTTATAATTTGAAATATTAATTAGAAGCTATCAATTTTAAGTTCTGTATTTGACAATTACAAGTTCAGATCTTCAAGTTATAATTTGCACTAATAATTTGTATTTAATAATTAGAAGTTCTGTATTTGACAATTACTAGTTCAGATCTTCAAGTTATAATTTGAAATAATAAATTGAATTTAACAAAACTTAGTTCTGTAATTTACTATTACAAGTTCAGATCTTCAAGTTATAATTTGCAATAATAATTAGAAGCTATCAATTTTAAGTTCTGTATTTGACAATTACTAGTTCAGATCTTCAAGTTATAATTTGCACTAATAATTTGTATTTAACAATTCGAAGTTCTGTATTTGACTATTACAAGTTCATATCTTCAAGTTATAATTTGAATTATAATTATAAGCTATCAATTTTAAGTTCTGTATTTGACAATTACAAGTACAGATCTTCAAGTTATAATTTGCAATAATAATTAGTAGCTATCAATTTTAAGTTCTGTATTTGACAATTACTAGTTCAGATCTTCAAGTTATAATTAGTAATAACAATTTGAATTTGACAAATCTAAGTTCTGTAATTCACTATTACAAGTTCAGATCTTCAAGTTATAATTTACAATAATAATTAAAAGCTATCAATTTTAAGTTCTGTATTTGACAATTACAAGTTCAGATCTACAAGTTATAATTTGCACTAATAATTTGTATTTAACAATTAGAAGTTCTGTATTTGACAATTACAAGTTCAGATATTCAAGTTATAATTTGAAATAATAATTAGAAGCTCTCAATTTTAAGTTCTGTATTTGACAATTACAAGTTCAGATCTTCAAGTTATAATTTGGCATAATAATTAGAAGCTATCAATTTTAAGTTCTGTATTTGACAATTACTAGTTCAGATCTTCAAGTTATAATTTGAAATAATAATTTGAATTTAACAAATCTAAGTTCTGTAATTCACTATTACAAGTTCAGATCTTCAAGTTATAATTTACAATAATAATTAGAAGCTATAAATTTTAGTTCTGTATTTGACAATTACAAGTTCAGATCTTCAAGTTATAATTTGCACTAATAATTTGTATTTAACAATTAGAAGTTCTGTATTTGACAATTACAAGTTCAGATCTTCAAGTTATAATTTGCACTAATAATTTGTATTTAACAATTCGAAGTTTTGTATTTGACTATTACAAGTTCACATCTTCAAGTTATAATTTGAATTATAATTATAAGCTTTCAATTTTAAGTTCTGTATTTGACAATTACAAGTACAGATCTTCAAATTATTATTTGCAATAATAATTAGAAGCTATCAATTTTAAGTTCTGCATTTGACAATTACAAGTTCAGATCTTCAAGTTATTATTTGCAATAATAATTAGAAGCTATTAATTTTAAGTTCTGTATTTGACAATTACAAGTTCAGATCTTCAAGTTATAATTTGAAATAATAATTAGAAGCTATCAATTTTAAGTTCTGTATTTGACTATTACAAGTTCAGATCTTCAAGTTATAATTTGCAATAATAATTAGAAGCTATCAATTTTAAGTTCTGTATTTGACAATTACTAGTTCAGATCTTCAAGTTATAATTAGAAATAATAATTAGAATTTGACAAATCTAAGTTTTGTAATTCACTATTACAAGTACAGATCTTCAAGTTATAATTTACAATAATAATTAGCAGCTTTCAATTTTAAGTTCTGTATTTGACAATTACAAGTTCAGATCTACAAGTTATAATTTGCACTAATAATTTGTATTTAACAATTAGAAGTTCTGTATTTGACAATTACAAGTTCAGATCTTCAAGTTATAATTTGAAATAATAATTAGAAGCTATCAATTTTAAGTTCTGTATTTGACAATTACTAGTTCAGATCTTCAAGTTATAATTTGAAATAATAATTTGAATTTAACAAATCTAAGTTCTGTAATTCACTATTACAAGTTCAGATCTTCAAGTTATAATTTGCAATAATAATTAGAAGCTATCCATTTTAAGTGCTGTATTTGACAATTACTAGTTCAGATCTTCAAGTTATAATTTGCACTAATAATTTGTATTTAAAAATTAGAAGTTCTGTATTTGACAATTACAAGTTCAGATCTTCAAGTTATAATTTGCAATAATAATTAGAAGCTATCAATTTTAAGTTCTGTATTTTACAATTACTAGTTCAGATCTTCAAGTTATAATTTGAAATAATAATTTGAATTTAACAAATCTAAGTTCTGTAATTCACTATTACAAGTTCAGATCTTCAAGTTATAATTTACAATAATAATTAGAAGCTATCAATTTTAAATTCTGTATTTGACAATTACAAGTTCAGATCTGCAAGTTATAATTTGCACTAATAATTTGTATTTAACAATTAGAAGTTCTGTATTTGACAATTACAAGTTCAGATCTTCAAGTTATAATTTGAAATAATAATTAGAAGCTATCAATTTTAAGTTCTGTATTTGACAATTACTAGTTCAGATCTTCAAGTTATAATTTGAAATAATAATTTGAATTTAACAAATCTAAGTTCTGTAATTCACTATTACAAGTTCAGATCTTCAAGTTATAATTTACAATAATAATTAGAAGTTATCAATTTTAAGTTCTGCATTTGACAATTACAAGTTCAGATCTTCAAGTTATAATTAGCACTAATAATTTGTATTTAACAATTAGAAGTTCTGTATTTGTCTATTACAAGTTCAGATCTTCAAATTATAATTTGCACTAATAATTTGTATTTAACAATTAGAAGTTCTGTATTTGACAATTACCAGTTCAGATCTTCAAGTTATAATTTGCACTAATAATTTGTATTTAACAATTAGAAGTTCTGTATTTGACAATTACCAGTTCAGATCTTCAAGTTATAATTAGAAATAATAATTAGAAGCTATCAATTTTGAGTTCTGTATTTGACAATTACAAGTTCAGATCTTCAAGTTATAATTTGCAATAATAATTAGAAGCTATCAATTTTAAGTTCTGTATTTGACAATTACTAGTTCAGATCTTCAAGTTATAATTTGAAATAATAATTGAATTTAACAAATCTAAGTTCTGTAATTCACTATTACAAGTTCAGATCTTCAAGTTATAATTTACAATAATAATTAGAAGTTATCAATTTTAAGTTCTGCATTTGACAATTACAAGTTCAGATCTTCAAGTTATAATTTGCACTAATAATTTGTATTTAACAATTAGAAGTTCTGTATTTGTCTATTACAAGTTCAGATCTTCAAATTATAATTTGCACTAATAATTTGTATTTAACAATTAGAAGTTCTGTATTTGACAATTACCAGTTCAGATCTTCAAGTTATAATTTGCACTAATAATTTGTATTTAACAATTAGAAGTTCTGTATTTGACAATTACCAGTTCAGATCTTCAAGTTATAATTAGAAATAATAATTAGAAGCTATCAATTTTGAGTTCTGTATTTGACAATTACAAGTTCAGATCTTCAAGTTATAATTTGCAATAATAATTAGAAGCTATCAATTTTAAGTTCTGTATTTGACAATTACTAGTTCAGATCTTCAAGTTATAATTTGAAATAATAATTGAATTTAACAAATCTAAGTTCTGTAATTCACTATTACAAGTTCAGATCTTCAAGTTATAATTTACAATAATAATTAGAAGCTACCAATTTTAGTTCTGTATTTGACAAATACAAGTTCAGAACTTCAAGTTATAATTTGCAATAATAATTAGAAGCTATCAATTTTAAGTTCTGTATTTGACAATTACTAGTTCAGATCTTCTAGTTATAATTTGCAATAATAATTAGAAGCTATCAATTTTAAGTTCTGTATTTGACAATTACTAGTTCAGATCTTCTAGTTATAATTTGAAATAATAATTTGAATTTAACAAATCTAAGTTCTGTAATTCACTATTACAAGTTCAGATCTTCAAGTTATAATTTACAATAATAATTAGAAACTATCAATTTTAAGTTCTGTATTTGACAATTACAAGTTCAGATCTTCAAGTTATAATTTGCACTAATAATTTGTATTTAACAATTAGAAGTTCTGTATTTGACAATTACCAGTTCAGATCTTCTAGTTATAATTTGCAATAATAATTAGAAGCTATCAATTTTAAGTTCTGTATTTGACAATTACTAGTTCAGATCTTCAAGTTATAATTTGCACTAATAATTTGTATTTAACAATTCGAAGTTCTGTATTTGACTATTACAAGTTCAGATCTTCAAGATATAATTTGAATTATAATTATAAGCTATCAATTTTAAGTTCTGTATTTGACAATTACAAGTACAGATCTTCAAATTATTATTTACAATAATAATTAGAAGCTATCAATTTTAAGTTCTGTATTTGACAATTACAAGTTCAGATCTTCAAGTTATAATTTGAAATAATAATACAAGCTATCAATTTTAAGTTCTGTATTTGACAATTACAAGTTCAGATCTTCAAGTTATAATTTGCAATTATAATTAGAAGCTATCAATTTTAAGTTCTGTATTTGACAATTACAAGTTCAGATCTTCAAGTTATAATTTGCACTAATAATTTGTATTTAACAATTAGAAGTTCTGTATTTGACAATAACAAGTTCAGATCTTCAAGTTATAATTTGCAATAATAATTAGAAGCTATCAATTTTAAGTTCTGTATTTGACAATTACTAGTTCAGATCTTCAAATTGTAATTTGAAATAATAATTTGAATTTAACAAATCTAAGTTCTGTAATTCACTATTACAAGTTCAGATCTTCAAGTTATAATTTGCAATAATAATTAAAAGCTATCAATTTTAAGTTCTGTATTTGACAATTACAAGTTCAGATCTTCAAGTTATTATTTGCACTAATAATTTGTATTTAATAATTAGTTGTTCTGTATTTGACAATTACAAGTTCATATCTTCAAGTTATAATTTGAAATATTAATTAGAAGCTATCAATTTTAAGTTCTGTATTTGACAATTACAAGTTCAGATCTTCAAGTTATAATTTGCACTAATAATTTGTATTTAATAATTAGAAGTTCTGTATTTGACAATTACTAGTTCAGATCTTCAAGTTATAATTTGAAATAATAAATTGAATTTAACAAAACTTAGTTCTGTAATTTACTATTACAAGTTCAGATCTTCAAGTTATAATTTGCAATAATAATTAAAAGCTATCAATTTTAAGTTCTGTATTTGACAATTACAAGTTCAGATCTTCAAGTTATTATTTGCACTAATAATTTGTATTTAATAATTAGTTGTTCTGTATTTGACAATTACAAGTTCATATCTTCAAGTTATAATTTGAAATATTAATTAGAAGCTATCAATTTTAAGTTCTGTATTTGACAATTACAAGTTCACATCTTCAAGTTATAATTTGAATTATAATTATAAGCTTTCAATTTTAAGTTCTGTATTTGACAATTACAAGTACAGATCTTCAAATTATTATTTGCAATAATAATTAGAAGCTATCAATTTTAAGTTCTGCATTTGACAATTACAAGTTCAGATCTTCAAGTTATTATTTGCAATAATAATTAGAAGCTATTAATTTTAAGTTCTGTATTTGACAATTACAAGTTCAGATCTTCAAGTTATAATTTGAAATAATAATTAGAAGCTATCAATTTTAAGTTCTGTATTTGACTATTACAAGTTCAGATCTTCAAGTTATAATTTGCAATAATAATTAGAAGCTATCAATTTTAAGTTCTGTATTTGACAATTACTAGTTCAGATCTTCAAGTTATAATTAGAAATAATAATTAGAATTTGACAAATCTAAGTTTTGTAATTCACTATTACAAGTACAGATCTTCAAGTTATAATTTACAATAATAATTAGCAGCTTTCAATTTTAAGTTCTGTATTTGACAATTACAAGTTCAGATCTACAAGTTATAATTTGCACTAATAATTTGTATTTAACAATTAGAAGTTCTGTATTTGACAATTACAAGTTCAGATCTTCAAGTTATAATTTGAAATAATAATTAGAAGCTATCAATTTTAAGTTCTGTATTTGACAATTACTAGTTCAGATCTTCAAGTTATAATTTGAAATAATAATTTGAATTTAACAAATCTAAGTTCTGTAATTCACTATTACAAGTTCAGATCTTCAAGTTATAATTTGCAATAATAATTAGAAGCTATCCATTTTAAGTGCTGTATTTGACAATTACTAGTTCAGATCTTCAAGTTATAATTTGCACTAATAATTTGTATTTAAAAATTAGAAGTTCTGTATTTGACAATTACAAGTTCAGATCTTCAAGTTATAATTTGCAATAATAATTAGAAGCTATCAATTTTAAGTTCTGTATTTTACAATTACTAGTTCAGATCTTCAAGTTATAATTTGAAATAATAATTTGAATTTAACAAATCTAAGTTCTGTAATTCACTATTACAAGTTCAGATCTTCAAGTTATAATTTACAATAATAATTAGAAGCTATCAATTTTAAATTCTGTATTTGACAATTACAAGTTCAGATCTGCAAGTTATAATTTGCACTAATAATTTGTATTTAACAATTAGAAGTTCTGTATTTGACAATTACAAGTTCAGATCTTCAAGTTATAATTTGAAATAATAATTAGAAGCTATCAATTTTAAGTTCTGTATTTGACAATTACTAGTTCAGATCTTCAAGTTATAATTTGAAATAATAATTTGAATTTAACAAATCTAAGTTCTGTAATTCACTATTACAAGTTCAGATCTTCAAGTTATAATTTACAATAATAATTAGAAGTTATCAATTTTAAGTTCTGCATTTGACAATTACAAGTTCAGATCTTCAAGTTATAATTTGCACTAATAATTTGTATTTAACAATTAGAAGTTCTGTATTTGTCTATTACAAGTTCAGATCTTCAAATTATAATTTGCACTAATAATTTGTATTTAACAATTAGAAGTTCTGTATTTGACAATTACCAGTTCAGATCTTCAAGTTATAATTTGCACTAATAATTTGTATTTAACAATTAGAAGTTCTGTATTTGACAATTACCAGTTCAGATCTTCAAGTTATAATTAGAAATAATAATTAGAAGCTATCAATTTTGAGTTCTGTATTTGACAATTACAAGTTCAGATCTTCAAGTTATAATTTGCAATAATAATTAGAAGCTATCAATTTTAAGTTCTGTATTTGACAATTACTAGTTCAGATCTTCAAGTTATAATTTGAAATAATAATTGAATTTAACAAATCTAAGTTCTGTAATTCACTATTACAAGTTCAGATCTTCAAGTTATAATTTACAATAATAATTAGAAGCTACCAATTTTAGTTCTGTATTTGACAAATACAAGTTCAGAACTTCAAGTTATAATTTGCAATAATAATTAGAAGCTATCAATTTTAAGTTCTGTATTTGACAATTACAAGTTCAGATCTTCAAGTTATAATTTGCACTAATAATTTGTATTTAACAATTAGAAGTTCTGTATTTGACAATAACAAGTTCAGATCTTCAAGTTATAATTTGCAATAATAATTAGAAGCTATCAATTTTAAGTTCTGTATTTGACAATTACTAGTTCAGATCTTCAAATTGTAATTTGAAATAATAATTTGAATTTAACAAATCTAAGTTCTGTAATTCACTATTACAAGTTCAGATCTTCAAGTTATAATTTGCAATAATAATTAAAAGCTATCAATTTTAAGTTCTGTATTTGACAATTACAAGTTCAGATCTTCAAGTTATTATTTGCACTAATAATTTGTATTTAATAATTAGTTGTTCTGTATTTGACAATTACAAGTTCATATCTTCAAGTTATAATTTGAAATATTAATTAGAAGCTATCAATTTTAAGTTCTGTATTTGACAATTACAAGTTCAGATCTTCAAGTTATAATTTGCACTAATAATTTGTATTTAATAATTAGAAGTTCTGTATTTGACAATTACTAGTTCAGATCTTCAAGTTATAATTTGAAATAATAAATTGAATTTAACAAAACTTAGTTCTGTAATTTACTATTACAAGTTCAGATCTTCAAGTTATAATTTGCAATAATAATTAAAAGCTATCAATTTTAAGTTCTGTATTTGACAATTACAAGTTCAGATCTTCAAGTTATTATTTGCACTAATAATTTGTATTTAATAATTAGTTGTTCTGTATTTGACAATTACAAGTTCATATCTTCAAGTTATAATTTGAAATATTAATTAGAAGCTATCAATTTTAAGTTCTGTATTTGACAATTACAAGTTCACATCTTCAAGTTATAATTTGAATTATAATTATAAGCTTTCAATTTTAAGTTCTGTATTTGACAATTACAAATTCAGATCTTCAAGCTATAATTTACAATAATAATTAGAAGCTATCAATTTTAAGTTCTGTATTTGACAATTACAAATTCAGATCTTCTAGTTATAATTTGCAATAATAATTAGAAGCTATCAATTTTAAGTTCTGTATTTGACAATTACTAGTTCAGATCTTCAAGTTATAATTTGAAATAATAATTTGTATTTAACAAATCTAAGTTCTGTAATTCACTATTACAAGTTCAGATCTTCAAGTTATAATTTACAATAATAATTAGAAGCTATCAATTTTAAGTTCTGTATTTGACAATTACAAATTCAGATCTTCAAGCTATAATTTACAATAATAATTAGAAGCTATCAATTTTAAGTTCTGTATTTGACAATTACAAATTCAGATCTTCTAGTTATAATTTGCAATAATAATTAGAAGCTATCAATTTTAAGTTCTGTATTTGACAATTACTAGTTCAGATCTTCAAGTTATAATTTGAAATAATAATTTGTATTTAACAAATCTAAGTTCTGTAATTCACTATTACAAGTTCAGATCTTCAAGTTATAATTTACAATAATAATTAGAAGCTATCAATTTTAAGTTCTGTATTTGACTATTACAAGTTCATATCTTCAAATTATTATTTGCAATCTTAGTTTGAATTTAACAATTCGAAGTTCTGTATTTACCTATTACAAGTTCAGATCTTCAAGTTATAATTTGCACTAATAATTTGTATTTAACAATTCGAAGTTCTGTATTTGACTATTGCAAGTTCAGATCCTCAAGTTATAATTTGAATTATAATTATAAGCTATCAATTTTAAGTTCAGTATTTGAAAATTACAAGTACAGATCTTCAAGTTATTATTTGCAATAATAATTAGAAGCTATCAATTTTAAGTTCTGTATTTGACAATTACAAGTTCAGATCTGCAAGTTATAATTTACAATAATACTTAGAAGCTATCAATTTTAAGTTCTGTATTAGCAATTACAAATTCAGATCTTCAAGTTATAATTTACAATAATAATTAGAAGCTATCAATTTTAAGTTCTGTATTTGACAATTACAAATTCAGATCTTCAAGTTATAATTTACAATAATAATTAGAAGCTATCAATTTTAAGTTCTGTATTTGACAATTACAAATTCAGATCTTCTAGTTATAATTTGCAATAATAATTAGAAGCTATCAATTTTAAGTTCTGTATTTGACAATTACTAGTTCAGATCTTCAAGTTATAATTTGAAATAATAATTTAAATTTAACAAATCTAAGTTCTATAATTCACTATTACAAGTTCAGATCTTCAAGTTATAATTTTCAATAATAATTAGAAGCTATTAATTTTAAGTTCTGTATTTGACAATTACAAGTTCAGATCTTCTAGTTATAATTTGCACTAATAATTTGTATTTAACAATTAGAAGTTCTGTATTTGACAATTACAAGTTCAGATCTTCAAGTTATAATTTGCAATAATAATTAGAAGCTATCAATTTTAAGTTCTGTATTTGACAATTACAAGTTCAGATCTTCAAGTTATAATTTGAAATAATAATTAGAAGCTATCAATTTTAAGTTCTGTATTTGACAATTACAAGTTCAGATCTTCAAGTTATAATTTGCAATAATAATTAGAAGCTATCAATTTTAAGTTCTGTATTTGACAATTACTAGTTCAGATCTTCAAGTTATAATTTGCACTAATAATTTGTATTTAACAATTCGAAGTTCTGTATTTGACTATTACAAGTTCAGATCTTCAAGATATAATTTGAATTATAATTATAAGCTATCAATTTTAAGTTCTGTATTTGACAATTACAAGTACAGATCTTCAAATTATTATTTACAATAATAATTAGAAGCTATCAATTTTAAGTTCTGTATTTGACAATTACAAGTTCAGATCTTCAAGTAATAATTTGCACTAATAATTTGTATTTAACAATTAGAAGTTCTGTATTTGACAATAACAAGTTCAGATCTTCAAGTTATAATTTGCAATAATAATTAGAAGCTATCAATTTTAAGTTCTGTATTTGACAATTACTAGTTCAGATCTTCAAGTTATAATTTGAAATAATAATTTGTATTTAACAAATCTAAGTTCTGTAATTCACTATTACAAGTTCAGATCTTCAAGTTATAATTTACAATAATAATTAGAAGCTATCAATTTTAAGTTCTGTATTTGACTATTACAAGTTCATATCTTCAAGTTATAATTTACAATAATAATTAGAAGCTATCAATTTTAAGTTCTGTATTTGACAATTACAAATTCAGATCTTCAAGTTATAATTTACAATAATAATTTGAAGCTATCAATTTTAAGTTCTGTATTTGACAATTACAAATTCAGATCTTCAAGCTATAATTTACAATAATAATTAGAAGCTATCAATTTTAAGTTCTGTATTTGACAATTACAAATTCAGATCTTCTAGTTATAATTTGCAATAATAATTAGAAGCTATCAATTTTAAGTTCTGTATTTGACAATTACTAGTTCAGATCTTCAAGTTATAATTTGAAATAATAATTTGTATTTAACAAATCTAAGTTCTGTAATTCACTATTACAAGTTCAGATCTTCAAGTTATAATTTACAATAATAATTAGAAGCTATCAATTTTAAGTTCTGTATTTGACTATTACAAGTTCATATCTTCAAATTATTATTTGCAATCTTAGTTTGAATTTAACAATTCGAAGTTCTGTATTTACCTATTACAAGTTCAGATCTTCAAGTTATAATTTGCACTAATAATTTGTATTTAACAATTCGAAGTTCTGTATTTGACTATTGCAAGTTCAGATCCTCAAGTTATAATTTGAATTATAATTATAAGCTATCAATTTTAAGTTCAGTATTTGAAAATTACAAGTACAGATCTTCAAGTTATTATTTGCAATAATAATTAGAAGCTATCAATTTTAAGTTCTGTATTTGACAATTACAAGTTCAGATCTGCAAGTTATAATTTACAATAATACTTAGAAGCTATCAATTTTAAGTTCTGTATTAGCAATTACAAATTCAGATCTTCAAGTTATAATTTACAATAATAATTAGAAGCTATCAATTTTAAGTTCTGTATTTGACAATTACAAATTCAGATCTTCAAGTTATAATTTACAATAATAATTAGAAGCTATCAATTTTAAGTTCTGTATTTGACAATTACAAATTCAGATCTTCTAGTTATAATTTGCAATAATAATTAGAAGCTATCAATTTTAAGTTCTGTATTTGACAATTACTAGTTCAGATCTTCAAGTTATAATTTGAAATAATAATTTAAATTTAACAAATCTAAGTTCTATAATTCACTATTACAAGTTCAGATCTTCAAGTTATAATTTTCAATAATAATTAGAAGCTATTAATTTTAAGTTCTGTATTTGACAATTACAAGTTCAGATCTTCTAGTTATAATTTGCACTAATAATTTGTATTTAACAATTAGAAGTTCTGTATTTGACAATTACAAGTTCAGATCTTCAAGTTATAATTTGCAATAATAATTAGAAGCTATCAATTTTAAGTTCTGTATTTGACAATTACAAGTTCAGATCTTCAAGTTATAATTTGAAATAATAATTAGAAGCTATCAATTTTAAGTTCTGTATTTGACAATTACAAGTTCAGATCTTCAAGTTATAATTTGCAATAATAATTAGAAGCTATCAATTTTAAGTTCTGTATTTGACAATTACTAGTTCAGATCTTCAAGTTATAATTTGCACTAATAATTTGTATTTAACAATTCGAAGTTCTGTATTTGACTATTACAAGTTCAGATCTTCAAGATATAATTTGAATTATAATTATAAGCTATCAATTTTAAGTTCTGTATTTGACAATTACAAGTACAGATCTTCAAATTATTATTTACAATAATAATTAGAAGCTATCAATTTTAAGTTCTGTATTTGACAATTACAAGTTCAGATCTTCAAGTAATAATTTGCACTAATAATTTGTATTTAACAATTAGAAGTTCTGTATTTGACAATAACAAGTTCAGATCTTCAAGTTATAATTTGCAATAATAATTAGAAGCTATCGATTTTAAGTTCTGTATTTGACAATTACTAGTTCAGATCTTCAAATTGTAATTTGAAATAATAATTTGAATTTAACAAATCTAAGTTCTGTAATTCACTATTACAAGTTCAGATCTTCAAGTTATAATTTGCAATAATAATTAAAAGCTATCAATTTTAAGTTCTGTATTTGACAATTACAAGTTCAGATCTTCAAGTTATAATTTGCACTAATAATTTGTATTTAATAATTAGTTGTTCTGTATTTGACAATTACAAGTTCATATCTTCAAGTTATAATTTGAAATAATAATTAGAAGCTATCAATTTTAAGTTCTGTATTTGACAATTACAAGTTCAGATCTTCAAGTTATAATTTGAAATAATAAATTGAATTTAACAAAACTTAGTTCTGTAATTCACTATTACAAGTTCAGATCTTCAAGTTATAATTTGCAATAATAATTAGAAGCTATCAATTTTAAGTTCTGTATTTGACAATTACTAGTTCAGATCTTCAAGTTATAATTTGCACTAATAATTTGTATTTAACAATTCGAAGTTCTGTATTTGACTATTACAAGTTCAGATCTTCAAGTTATAATTTGAATTATAATTATAAGCTATCAATTTTAAGTTCTGTATTTGACAATTACAAGTTCAGATCTTCAAGTTATAATTTACAATAATAATTAGAACTATCAATTTTAAGTTCTGTATTTGACAATTACAAGTTCAGATCTACAAGTTATAATTTGCACTAATAATTTGTATTTAACAATTAGAAGTTCTGTATTTGACAATTACAAGTTCAGATATTCAAGTTATAATTTGAAATAATAATTAGAAGCTTTCAATTTTAAGTTCTGTATTTGACAATTACAAGTTCAGATCTTCAAGTTATAATTTGGCATAATAATTAGAAGCTATCAATTTTAAGTTCTGTATTTGACAATTACTAGTTCAGATCTTCTAGTTATAATTTGAAATAATAATTTGAATTTAACAAATCTAAGTTCTGTAATTCACTATTACAAGTTCAGATCTTCAAGTTATAATTTACAATAATAATTAGAAGCTATAAATTTTAAGTTCTGTATTTGACAATTACAAGTTCATCTTCAAGTTATAATTTGCACTAATAATTTGTATTTAACAATTAGAAGTTCTGTATTTGACAATTACAAGTTCAGATCTTCAAGTTATAATTTGAATTATAATTAGAAGCTCTCAATTTTAAGTTCTGTATTTGACAATTACAAGTTCAGATCTTCAAGTTATAATTTGGCATAATAATTAGAAGCTATCAATTTTAAGTTCTGTATTTGACAATTACTAGTTCAGATCTTCAAGTTATAATTTGAAATAATAATTTGAATTTAACAAATCTAAGTTCTGTAATTCACTATTACAAGTTCAGATCTTCAAGTTATAATTTACAATAATAATTTGTATTTAACAATTCGAAGTTCTGTATTTGACTATTACAAGTTCAGATCTTCAAGTTATAATTTGAATTATAATTATAAGCTATCAATTTTAAGTTCTGTATTTGACAATTACAAGTACAGATCTTCAAGTTATAATTTGCAATAATAATTAGTAGCTATCAATTTTAAGTTCTGTATTTGACAATTACTAGTTCAGATCTTCAAGTTATAATTTGCACTAATAATTTGTATTTAACAATTCGAAGTTCTGTATTTGACTATTACAAGTTCAGATCTTCAAGTTATAATTTGAATTATAATTATAAGCTATCAATTTTAAGTTCTGTATTTGACAATTACAAGTACAGATCTTCAAGTTATAATTTGCAATAATAATTAGTAGCTATCAATTTTAAGTTCTGTATTTGACAATTACTAGTTCAGATCTTCAAGTTATAATTAGTAATAACAATTTGAATTTGACAAATCTAAGTTCTGTAATTCACTATTACAAGTTCAGATCTTCAAGTTATAATTTACAATAATAATTAGAAGCTATCAATTTTAAGTTCTGTATTTGACAATTACAAGTTCAGATCTACAAGTTATAATTTGCACTAATAATTTGTATTTAACAATTAGAAGTTCTGTATTTGACAATTACAAGTTCAGATATTCAAGTTATAATTTGAAATAATAATTAGAAGCTCTCAATTTTAAGTTCTGTATTTGACAATTACAAGTTCAGATCTTCAAGTTATAATTTGGCATAATAATTAGAAGCTATCAATTTTAAGTTCTGTATTTGACAATTACTAGTTCAGATCTTCAAGTTATAATTTGAAATAATAATTTGAATTTAACAAATCTAAGTTCTGTAATTCACTATTACAAGTTCAGATCTTCAAGTTATAATTTACAATAATAATTAGAAGCTATAAATTTTAAGTTCTGTATTTGACAATTACAAGTTCAGATCTTCAAGTTATAATTTGCACTAATAATTTGTATTTAACAATTAGAAGTTCTGTATTTGACAATTACAAGTTCAGATCTTCAAGTTATAATTTGCACTAATAATTTGTATTTAACAATTAGAAGTTCTGTATTTGACAATTACAAGTTCAGATCTTCAAGTTATAGTTTGCAATAATAATTAGAAGCTATCAATTTTAAGTTCTGTATTTGACAATTACTAGTTCAGATCTTCTAGTTATAATTTGCACTAATAATTTGTATTTAACAATTAGAAGTTCTGTATTTGACTATTACAAGTTCAGATCTTCGAATTATTATTTGCAATCTTAGTTTGAATTTAACAATTCGAAGTTCTGTATTTACCTATTACAGGTTCAGATCTTCAAGTTATAATTTGCAATCACAATTTGTATTTAACAATGCTAAGTTGCGTATTTGTTTATTACAAGTTCAGATCTTCAAATTATAATTTGCAATAATAATTAGAAGCTATCAATTTTAAGTTCTGTATTTGACAATTACAAGTTCAGATCTTCAAGTTATTATTTGCAATAATAATTAGAAGATATCAATTTTAAGTTCTGTATTTGACAATTACAAGTTCAGATCTTCAAGTTATAATTTACAATAATAATTAGAAGCTATCAATTTTAAGTTCTGTATTTGACAATTACAAGTTCAGATGTTCAAGTTATAATTTGCAATAATAATTAGAAGCTATCAATTTTAAGTTCTGTATTTGACAATTACTAGTTCTGATCTTCAAGTTATAATTTGAAATAATAATTTGAATTTAACAAATCTAAGTTCTGTAATTCACTATTACAAGTTCAGATCTTCTAGTTATAATTTACAATAATAATTAGAAGTTATCAATTTTAAGTTCTGTATTTGACAATTACAAGTTCAGATCTTCAAGTTATAATTTGCACTAATAATTTGTATTTAACAATTAGATGTTCTGTATTTGACAATTACAAGTTCAGATCTTCAAGTTATAATTTGCAATAATAATTAGAAGCTATTAATTTTAAGTTCTGTATTTGACAATTACAAGTTCAGATCTTCAAGTTATAATTTGAAATAATAATTATAAGCTATCAATTTTATGTTCTGTATTTGACAATTACAAGTTCAGATCTTCAAGTTATAATTTGCAATAATAATTAGAAGCTATCAATTTTAAGTGCTGTATTTGACAATTACTAGTTCAGATCTTCAAGTTATAATTTGCACTAATAATTTGTATTTAACAATTAGAAGTTCTGTATTTGACAATTACAAGTTCAGATCTTCAAGTTATAATTTTCACTAATAATTTGTATTTAACAATTAGAAGTTCTGTATTTGACTATTACAAGTTCAGATCTTCAAATTATTATGTGCAATCTTAGTTTGAATTTAACCATTCGAAGTTCTGTATTTACCTATTACAGGTTCAGATCTTCAAGTAATAATTTGCACTAATAATTTGTATTTAACAATTCGAAGTTCTGTATTTGACAATTACAAGTTCAGATATTCAAGTTATAATTTGAAATAATAATTAGAAGCTCTCAATTTTAAGTTCTGTATTTGACAATTACAAGTTCAGATCTTCAAGTTATAATTTGGCATAATAATTAGAAGCTATCAATTTTAAGTTCTGTATTTGACAATTACTAGTTCAGATCTTCAAGTTATAATTTGCAATAATAATTAGAAGCTATCAATTTTAAGTTCTGTATTTGACAATTACAAATTCAGATCTTCTAGTTATAATTTGCAATAATAATTAGAAGCTATCAATTTTAAGTTCTGTATTTGACAATTACTAGTTCAGATCTTCAAGTTATAATTTGAAATAATAATTTAAATTTAACAAATCTAAGTTCTGTAATTCACTATTACAAGTTCAGATCTTCAAGTTATAATTTTCAATAATAATTAGAAGCTATTAATTTTAAGTTCTGTATTTGACAATTACAAGTTCAGATCTTCAAGTTATAATTTGCAATAATAATTAGAAGCTATCAATTTTAAGTTCTGTATTTGACAATTACTAGTTCAGATCTTCAAGTTATAATTTGCACTAATAATTTGTATTTAACAATTCGAAGTTCTGTATTTGACTATTACAAGTTCAGATCTTCAAGATATAATTTGAATTATAATTATAAGCTATCAATTTTAAGTTCTGTATTTGACAATTACAAGTACAGATCTTCAAATTATTATTTACAATAATAATTCGAAGCTATCAATTTTAAGTTCTGTATTTGACAATTACAAGTTCAGATCTTCAAGTTATAATTTGAAATAATAATACAAGCTATCAATTTTAAGTTCTGTATTTGACAATTACAAGTTCAGATCTTCAAGTTATAATTTGCAATTATAATTAGAAGCTATCAATTTTAAGTTCTGTTTTTGACAATTACAAGTTCAGATCTTCAAGTAATAATTTGCACTAATAATTTGTATTTAACAATTAGAAGTTCTGTATTTGACAATAACAAGTTCAGATCTTCAAGTTATAATTTCCAATAATAATTAGAAGCTATCGATTTTAAGTTCTGTATTTGACAATTACTAGTTCAGATCTTCAAATTGTAATTTGAAATAATAATTTGAATTTAACAAATCTAAGTTCTGTAATTCACTATTACAAGTTCAGATCTTCAAGTTATAATTTGCAATAATAATTAAAAGCTATCAATTTTAAGTTCTGTATTTGACAATTACAAGTTCAGATCTTCAAGTTATAATTTGCACTAATAATTTGTATTTAATAATTAGTTGTTCT
This sequence comes from Cantharis lateralis, assembly GCA_963170105.1. Taxonomy (NCBI): domain Eukaryota; kingdom Metazoa; phylum Arthropoda; class Insecta; order Coleoptera; family Cantharidae; genus Cantharis; species Cantharis lateralis. Next base: position 31,078,760 of record OY720625.1, on the reverse strand, counting down.
GTATTTGACAATTACAAGTTCATATCTTCAAGTTATAATTTGAAATAATAATTAGAAGCTATCAATTTTAAGTTCTGTATTTGGCAATTACAAGTTCAGATCTTCAAGTTATAATTTGCACTAATAATTTGTATTTAATAATTAGAAGTTCTGTATTTGACAATTACTAGTTCAGATCTTCAAGTTATAATTTGAAATAATAAATTGAATTTAACAAAACTTAGTTCTGTAATTCACTATTACAAGTTCAGATCTTCAAGTTATAATTTGCAATAATAATTAGAAGCTATCAATTTTTAGTTCTGTATTTGACAATTACTAGTTCAGATCTTCAAGTTATAATTTGCACTAATAATTTGTATTTAACAATTCGAAGTTCTGTATTTGACAATTACTAGTTCAGATCTTCAAGTTATAATTAGTAATAACAATTTGAATTTGACAAATCTAAGTTCTGTAATTCACTATTACAAGTTCAGATCTTCAAGCTATAATTTACAATAATAATTAGAAGCTATCAATTTTAAGTTCTGTATTTGACAATTACAAGTTCAGATCTACAAGTTATAATTTGCACTAATAATTTGTATTTAACAATTAGAAGTTCTGTATTTGACAATTACAAGTTCAGATCTTCAAGTTATAATTTGCACTAATAATTTGTATTTAACAATTAGATGTTCTGTATTTGACAATTACAAGTTCAGATCTTCAAGTTATAATTTGCAATAATAATTAGGAGCTATTAATTTTAAGTTCTGTATTTGACAATTACAAGTTCAGATCTTCAAGTTATAATTTGAAATAATAATTAGAAGCTATCAATTTTATGTTCTGTATTTGACAATTACAAGTTCAGATCTTCAAGTTATAATTTGCAATAATAATTAGAAGCTATCGATTTTAAGTTCTGTATTTGACAATTACTAGTTCAGATCTTCAAATTGTAATTTGAAATAAAAATTTGAATTTAACAAATCTAAGTTCTGTAATTCACTATTACAAGTTCAGATCTTCAAGTTATAATTTGCAATAATAATTAAAAGCTATCAATTTTAAGTTCTGTATTTGACAATTACAAGTTCAGATCTTCAAGTTATAATTTGCACTAATAATTTGTATTTAATAATTAGTTGTTCTGTATTTGACAATTACAAGTTCATATCTTCAAGTTATAATTTGAAATAATAATTAGAAGCTATCAATTTTAAGTTCTGTATTTGACAATTACAAGTTCAGATCTTCAAGTTATAATTTGCACTAATAATTTGTATTTAATAATTAGAAGTTCTGTATTTGACAATTACTAGTTTAGATCTTCAAGTTATAATTTGCACTAATAATTTGTATTTAACAATTAGAAGTTCTGTATTTGACAATTACAAGTTCAGATCTTCAAGTTATAATTTGAATTATAATTAGAAGCTATCAATTTTAAGTTCTGTATTTGACATTTACTAGTTCAGATCTTCAAGTTATAATTTGAAATAATAATTTGAATTTAACAAATCTAAGTTCTGTAATTCACTATTACAAGTTCAGATCTTCAAGTTATAATTTGCAATAATAATTAGAAGCTATCAATTTTAAGTTCTGTATTTGACAATTACTAGTTCAGATCTTCAAGTTATAATTTGCACTAATAATTTGTATTTAACAATTAGAAGTTCTGTATTTGACAATTACAAGTTCAGATCTTCAAGTTATCATTTGAATTATAATTAGAAGCTCTCAATTTTAAGTTCTGTATTTGACAAATACAAGTTCAGATCTTCAAGTTATAATTTGGCATAATAATTAGAAGCTATCAATTTTAAGTTCTGTATTTGACAATTACAAGTTCAGATCTGCAAGTTATAATTTGCAATAATAATTAGAAGCTATCAATTTTAAGTTCTGTATTTGACAATTACGAGTTCAGATCTTCAAGTTATAATTTGCACTAATAAATTGTTTTTCATAATTAGAAGTTCTGTATTTGACAATTACAAGTTCAGATCTTCAAGTTATAATTTGAAATAATAATTAGAAGCTTTCAATTTTAAGTTCTGTATTTGACAATTACAAGTTCAGATCTTCAAGTTATAATTTGGCATAATAATTAGAAGCTATCAATTTTAAGTTCTGTATTTGACAATTACAAGTTCAGATCTGCAAGTTATAATTTGCAATAATAATTAGAAGCTATCAATTTTAAGTTCTGTATTTGACAATTACAAGTTCAGATCTTCAAGTTATAATTTGCACTAATAATTTGTATTTAATAATTAGAAGTTCTGTATTTGACAATTACTAGTTCAGATCTTCAAGTTATAATTTGCACTAATAATTTGTATTTAACAATTAGAAGTTCTGTATTTGACAATTACAGGTTCAGATCTTCAAGTAATAATTTGCACTAATAATTTGTATTTAACAATTCGAAGTTCTGTATTTGACAATTACAAGTTCAGATATTCAAGTTATAATTTGAAATAATAATTAGAAGCTCTCAATTTTAAGTTCTGTATTTGACAATTACAAGTTCAGATCTTCAAGTTATAATTTGGCATAATAATTAGAAGCTATCAATTTTAAGTTCTGTATTTGACAATTACTAGTTCAGATCTTCAAGTTATAATTTGCAATAATAATTAGAAGCTATCAATTTTAAGTTCTGTATTTGACAATTACAAATTCAGATCTTCTAGTTATAATTTGCAATAATAATTAGAAGCTATCAATTTTAAGTTCTGTATTTGACAATTACTAGTTCAGATCTTCAAGTTATAATTTGAAATAATAATTTAAATTTAACAAATCTAAGTTCTGTAATTCACTATTACAAGTTCAGATCTTCAAGTTATAATTTTCAATAATAATTAGAAGCTATTAATTTTAAGTTCTGTATTTGACAATTACAAGTTCAGATCTTCAAGTTATAATTTGCAATAATAATTAGAAGCTATCAATTTTAAGTTCTGTATTTGACAATTACTAGTTCAGATCTTCAAGTTATAATTTGCACTAATAATTTGTATTTAACAATTCGAAGTTCTGTATTTGACTATTACAAGTTCAGATCTTCAAGATATAATTTGAATTATAATTATAAGCTATCAATTTTAAGTTCTGTATTTGACAATTACAAGTACAGATCTTCAAATTATTATTTACAATAATAATTCGAAGCTATCAATTTTAAGTTCTGTATTTGACAATTACAAGTTCAGATCTTCAAGTTATAATTTGAAATAATAATACAAGCTATCAATTTTAAGTTCTGTATTTGACAATTACAAGTTCAGATCTTCAAGTTATAATTTGCAATTATAATTAGAAGCTATCAATTTTAAGTTCTGTATTTGACAATTACAAGTTCAGATCTTCAAGTAATAATTTGCACTAATAATTTGTATTTAACAATTAGAAGTTCTGTATTTGACAATAACAAGTTCAGATCTTCAAGTTATAATTTGCAATAATAATTAGAAGCTATCGATTTTAAGTTCTGTATTTGACAATTACTAGTTCAGATCTTCAAGTTATAATTTGAAATAATAATACAAGCTATCAATTTTAAGTTCTGTATTTGACAATTACAAGTTCAGATCTACAAGTTATAATTTGCAATTATAATTAGAAGCTATCAATTTTAAGTTCTGTATTTGACAATTACAAGTTCAGATCTTCAAGTAATAATTTGCACTAATAATTTGTATTTAACAATTAGAAGTTCTGTATTTGACAATAACAAGTTCAGATCTTCAAGTTATAATTTGCAATAATAATTAGAAGCTATCGATTTTAAGTTCTGTATTTGACAATTACTAGTTCAGATCTTCAAATTGTAATTTGAAATAATAATTTGAATTTAACAAATCTAAGTTCTGTAATTCACTATTACAAGTTCAGATCTTCAAGTTATAATTTGCAATAATAATTAAAAGCTATCAATTTTAAGTTCTGTATTTGACAATTACAAGTTCAGATCTTCAAGTTATAATTTGCACTAATAATTTGTATTTAATAATTAGTTGTTCTGTATTTGACAATTACAAGTTCATATCTTCAAGTTATAATTTGAAATAATAATTAGAAGCTATCAATTTTAAGTTCTGTATTTGACAATTACAAGTTCAGATCTTCAAGTTATAATTTGCACTAATAATTTGTATTTAATAATTAGAAGTTCTGTATTTGACAATTACTAGTTCAGATCTTCAAGTTATAATTTGAAATAATAAATTGAATTTAACAAAACTTAGTTCTGTAATTCACTATTACAAGTTCAGATCTTCAAGTTATAATTTGCAATAATAATTAGAAGCTATCAATTTTTAGTTCTGTATTTGACAATTACTAGTTCAGATCTTCAAGTTATAATTTGCACTAATAATTTGTATTTAACAATTCGAAGTTCTGTATTTGACAATTACTAGTTCAGATCTTCAAGTTATAATTAGTAATAACAATTTGAATTTGACAAATCTAAGTTCTGTAATTCACTATTACAAGTTCAGATCTTCAAGCTATAATTTACAATAATAATTAGAAGCTATCAATTTTAAGTTCTGTATTTGACAATTACAAGTTCAGATCTACAAGTTATAATTTGCACTAATAATTTGTATTTAACAATTAGAAGTTCTGTATTTGACAATTACAAGTTCAGATATTCAAGTTATAATTTGAAATAATAATTAGAAGCTCTCAATTTTAAGTTCTGTATTTGACAATTACAAGTTCAGATCTTCAAGTTATAATTTGGCATAATAATTAGAAGCTATCAATTTTAAGTTCTGTATTTGACAATTACTAGTTCAGATCTTCAAGTTATAATTTGAAATAATAATTTGAATTTAACAAATCTAAGTTCTGTAATTCACTATTACAAGTTCAGATCTTCAAGTTATAATTTACAATAATAATTAGAAGCTATAAATTTTAAGTTCTGTATTTGACAATTACAAGTTCAGATCTTCAAGCTATAATTTGCACTAATAATTTGTATTTAACAATTAGAAGTTCTGTATTTGTCAATTACAAGTTCAGATCTTCAAGTTATAATTTGCACTAATAATTTGTATTTAACAATTAGAAGTTCTGTATTTGACAATTACAAGTTCAGATCTTCAAGTTATAGTTTGCAATAATAATTAGAAGCTATCAATTTTAAGTTCTGTATTTGACAATTACTAGTTCAGATCTTCAAGTTATAATTTGCAATCACAATTTGTATTTAACAATGCTAAGTTGCGTATTTGTCTATTACAAGTTCAGATCTTCAAATTATAATTTGCAATAATAATTAGAAGCTATCAATTTTAAGTTCTGTATTTGACAATTACAAGTTCAGATCTTCAAGTTATTATTTGCAATAATAATTAGAAGATATCAATTTTAAGTTCTGTATTTGACAATTACAAGTTCAGATCTTCAAGTTATAATTTACAATAATAATTAGAAGCTATCAATTTTAAGTTCTGTATTTGACAATTACAAGTTCAGATGTTCAAGTTATAATTTGCAATAATAATTAGAAGCTATCAATTTTAAGTTCTGTATTTGACAATTACTAGTTCTGATTTTCAAGTTATAATTTGAAATAATAATTTGAATTTAACAAATCTAAGTTCTGTAATTCACTATTACAAGTTCAGATCTTCTAGTTATAATTTACAATAATAATTAGAAGTTTTCAATTTTAAGTTCTGTATTTGACAATTACAAGTTCAGATCTTCAAGTTATAATTTGCACTAATAATTTGTATTTAACAATTAGATGTTCTGTATTTGACAATTACAAGTTCAGATCTTCAAGTTATAATTTGCAATAATAATTAGAAGCTATTAATTTTAAGTTCTGTATTTAACAATTACAAGTTCAGATCTTCAAGTTATAATTTGAAATAATAATTAGCAGCTATCAATTTTATGTTCTGTATTTGACAATTTCAAGTTCAGATCTTCAAGTTATAATTTGCAATAATAATTAGAAGCTATCAATTTTAAGTGCTGTATTTGACAATTACTAGTTCAGATCTTCAAGTTATAATTTGCACTAATAATTTGTATTTAACAATTAGAAGTTCTGTATTTGACAATTACAAGTTCAGATCTTCAAGTTATAATTTGCACTAATAATTTGTATTTAACAATTAGATGTTCTGTATTTGACAATTACAAGTTCAGATCTTCAAGTTATAATTTGCAATAATAATTAGGAGCTATTAATTTTAAGTTCTGTATTTGACAATTACAAGTTCAGATCTTCAAGTTATAATTTGAAATAATAATTAGAAGCTATCAATTTTATGTTCTGTATTTGACAATTACAAGTTCAGATCTTCAAGTTATAATTTGCAATAATAATTAGAAGCTATCGATTTTAAGTTCTGTATTTGACAATTACTAGTTCAGATCTTCAAATTGTAATTTGAAATAATAATTTGAATTTAACAAATCTAAGTTCTGTAATTCACTATTACAAGTTCAGATCTTCAAGTTATAATTTGCAATAATAATTAAAAGCTATCAATTTTAAGTTCTGTATTTGACAATTACAAGTTCAGATCTTCAAGTTATAATTTGCACTAATAATTTGTATTTAATAATTAGTTGTTCTGTATTTGACAATTACAAGTTCATATCTTCAAGTTATAATTTGAAATAATAATTAGAAGCTATCAATTTTAAGTTCTGTATTTGACAATTACAAGTTCAGATCTTCAAGTTATAATTTGCACTAATAATTGGTATTTAATAATTAGAAGTTCTGTATTTGACAATTACTAGTTCAGATCTTCAAGTTATAATTTGCACTAATAATTTGTATTTAACAATTAGAAGTTCTGTATTTGACAATTACAAGTTCAGATCTTCAAGTTATAATTTGAATTATAATTAGAAGCTATCAATTTTAAGTTCTGTATTTGACATTTACTAGTTCAGATCTTCAAGTTATAATTTGAAATAATAATTTGAATTTAACAAATCTAAGTTCTGTAATTCACTATTACAAGTTCAGATCTTCAAGTTATAATTTGCAATAATAATTAGAAGCTATCAATTTTAAGTTCTGTATTTGACAATTACTAGTTCAGATCTTCAAGTTATAATTTGCACTAATAATTTGTATTTAACAATTAGAAGTTCTGTATTTGACAATTACAAGTTCAGATCTTCAAGTTATAATTTGAATTATAATTAGAAGCTCTCAATTTTAAGTTCTGTATTTGACAATTACAAGTTCAGATCTTCAAGTTATAATTTGGCATAATAATTAGAAGCTATCAATTTTAAGTTCTGTATTTGACAATTACAAGTTCAGATCTGCAAGTTATAATTTGCAATAATAATTAGAAGCTATCAATTTTAAGTTCTGTATTTGACAATTACGAGTTCAGATCTTCAAGTTATAATTTGCACTAATAAATTGTTTTTCATAATTAGAAGTTCTGTATTTGACAATTACAAGTTCAGATCTTCAAGTTATAATTTGAAATAATAATTAGAAGCTTTCAATTTTAAGTTCTGTATTTGACAATTACAAGTTCAGATCTGCAAGTTATAATTTGCAATAATAATTAGAAGCTATCAATTTTAAGTTCTGTATTTGACAATTACTAGTTCAGATCTTCAAGTTATAATTTGAAATAATAATTTGAATTTAACAAATGGAAGTTCTGTAATTCACTATTACAAGTTCAGATCTTCAAGTTATAATTTACAATAATAATTATAAGCTATCAATTTTAAGTTCAGTATTTGACAATTACTAGTTCAGATCTTCAAGTTATAATTTGCAATAATAATTAGATGCTATCAATTTTAAGTTCTGTATTTGACAATTACAAGTTCAGATCTGCAAGTTATAATTTGCAATAATAATTAGAAGCTATCAATTTTAAGTTCTGTATTTGACAATTACTAGTTCAGATCTTCAAGTTATAATTTGAAATAATAATTTGAATTTAACAAATGGAAGTTCTGTAATTCACTATTACAAGTTCAGATCTTCAAGTTATAATTTACAATAATAATTATAAGCTATCAATTTTAAGTTCAGTATTTGACAATTACTAGTTCAGATCTTCAAGTTATAATTTGCAATAATAATTAGATGCTATCAATTTTAAGTTCTGTATTTGACAATTACCAGTTCAGATCTTCAAGTTATAATTTGAAATAATAATTTGTATTTAACAAATCTAAGTTCTGTAATTCACTATTACAAGTTCAGATCTTCAAGTTATAATTTACAATAATAATTAGAAGCTATCAATTTTAAGTTCTGTATTTGACTATTACAAGTTCAGATCTTCAAATTATTATTTGCAATCTTAGTTTGAATTTAACAATTCGAAGTTCTGTATTTACCTATTACAAGTTCAGATCTTCTAGTTATAATTTGCACTAATAATTTGTATTTAACAATTCGAAGTTCTGTATTTGACTATTACAAGTTCAGATCCTCAAGTTATAATTTGAATTATAATTATAAGCTATCAATTTTAAGTTCAGTATTTGACAATTACAAGTACAGATCTGCAAGTTATAATTTACAATAATAATTAGAAGCTATCAATTTTAAGTTCTGTATTTGACAATTCCAAATTCAGATCTTCAAGTTATAATTTACAATAATAATTAGAAGCTATCAATTTTAAGTTCTGTATTTGACAATTACAAATTCAGATCTTCAAGCTATAATTTACAATAATAATTAGAAGCTATCAATTTTAAGTTCTGTATTTGACAATTACAAATTCACATCTTCTAGTTATAATTTGCAATAATAATTAGAAGCTATCAATTTTAAGTTCTGTATTTGACAATTACTAGTTCAGATCTTCAAGTTATAATTTGAAATAATAATTTGTATTTAACAAATCTAAGTTCTGTAATTCACTATTACAAGTTCAGATCTTCAAGTTATAATTTACAATAATAATTAGAAGCTATCAATTTTAAGTTCTGTATTTGACTATTACAAGTTCATATCTTCAAATTATTATTTGCAATCTTAGTTTGAATTTAACAATTCGAAGTTCTGTATTTACCTATTACAAGTTCAGATCTTCAAGTTATAATTTGCACTAATAATTTGTATTTAACAATTCGAAGTTCTGTATTTGACTATTGCAAGTTCAGATCCTCAAGTTATAATTTGAATTATAATTATAAGCTATCAATTTTAAGTTCAGTATTTGAAAATTACTAGTTCAGATCTTCAAGTTATAATTAGTAATAACAATTTGAATTTGACAAATCTAAGTTCTGTAATTCACTATTACAAGTTCAGATCTTCAAGTTATAATTTACAATAATAATTAAAAGCTATCAATTTTAAGTTCTGTATTTGACAATTACAAGTACAGATCTTCAAGTTATAATTTGCAATAATAATTAGTAGCTATCAATTTTAAGTTCTGTATTTGACAATTACTAGTTCAGATCTTCAAGTTATAATTAGTAATAACAATTTGAATTTGACAAATCTAAGTTCTGTAATTCACTATTACAAGTTCAGATCTTCAAGTTATAATTTACAATAATAATTAAAAGCTATCAATTTTAAGTTCTGTATTTGACAATTACAAGTTCAGATCTACAAGTTATAATTTGCACTAATAATTTGTATTTAACAATTAGAAGTTCTGTATTTGACAATTACAAGTTCAGATATTCAAGTTATAATTTGAAATAATAATTAGAAGCTCTCAATTTTAAGTTCTGTATTTGACAATTACAAGTTCAGATCTTCAAGTTATAATTTGGCATAATAATTAGAAGCTATCAATTTTAAGTTCTGTATTTGACAATTACTAGTTCAGATCTTCAAGTTATAATTTGAAATAATAATTTGAATTTAACAAATCTAAGTTCTGTAATTCACTATTACAAGTTCAGATCTTCAAGTTATAATTTACAATAATAATTAGAAGCTATAAATTTTAGTTCTGTATTTGACAATTACAAGTTCAGATCTTCAAGTTATAATTTGCACTAATAATTTGTATTTAACAATTAGAAGTTCTGTATTTGACAATTACAAGTTCAGATCTTCAAGTTATAATTTGCACTAATAATTTGTATTTAACAATTCGAAGTTTTGTATTTGACTATTACAAGTTCACATCTTCAAGTTATAATTTGAATTATAATTATAAGCTATCAATTTTAAGTTCTGTATTTGACAATTACAAGTACAGATCTTCAAATTATTATTTGCAATAATAATTAGAAGCTATCAATTTTAAGTTCTGCATTTGACAATTACAAGTTCAGATCTTCAAGTTATTATTTGCAATAATAATTAGAAGCTATTAATTTTAAGTTCTGTATTTGACAATTACAAGTTCAGATCTTCAAGTTATAATTTGAAATAATAATTAGAAGCTATCAATTTTAAGTTCTGTATTTGACTATTACAAGTTCAGATCTTCAAGTTATAATTTGCAATAATAATTAGAAGCTATCAATTTTAAGTTCTGTATTTGACAATTACTAGTTCAGATCTTCAAGTTATAATTAGAAATAATAATTAGAATTTGACAAATCTAAGTTTTGTAATTCACTATTACAAGTACAGATCTTCAAGTTATAATTTACAATAATAATTAGCAGCTTTTAATTTTAAGTTCTGTATTTGACAATTACAAGTTCAGATCTACAAGTTATAATTTGCACTAATAATTTGTATTTAACAATTAGAAGTTCTGTATTTGACAATTACAAGTTCAGATCTTCAAGTTATAATTTGAAATAATAATTAGAAGCTATCAATTTTAAGTTCTGTATTTGACAATTACTAGTTCAGATCTTCAAGTTATAATTTGAAATAATAATTTGAATTTAACAAATCTAAGTTCTGTAATTCACTATTACAAGTTCAGATCTTCAAGTTATAATTTGCAATAATAATTAGAAGCTATCCATTTTAAGTGCTGTATTTGACAATTACTAGTTCAGATCTTCAAGTTATAATTTGCACTAATAATTTGTATTTAAAAATTAGAAGTTCTGTATTTGACAATTACAAGTTCAGATCTTCAAGTTATAATTTGCAATAATAATTAGAAGCTATCAATTTTAAGTTCTGTATTTTACAATTACTAGTTCAGATCTTCTAGTTATAATTTGAAATAATAATTTGAATTTAACAAATCTAAGTTCTGTAATTCACTATTACAAGTTCAGATCTTCAAGTTATAATTTACAATAATAATTAGAAGCTATCAATTTTAAATTCTGTATTTGACAATTACAAGTTCAGATCTGCAAGTTATAATTTGCACTAATAATTTGTATTTAACAATTAGAAGTTCTGTATTTGACAATTACAAGTTCAGATCTTCAAGTTATAATTTGAAATAATAATTAGAAGCTATCAATTTTAAGTTCTGTATTTGACAATTACTAGTTCAGATCTTCAAGTTATAATTTGAAATAATAATTTGAATTTAACAAATCTAAGTTCTGTAATTCACTATTACAAGTTCAGATCTTCAAGTTATAATTTACAATAATAATTAGAAGTTATCAATTTTAAGTTCTGCATTTGACAATTACAAGTTCAGATCTTCAAGTTATAATTTGCACTAATAATTTGTATTTAACAATTAGAAGTTCTGTATTTGTCTATTACAAGTTCAGATCTTCAAATTATAATTTGCACTAATAATTTGTATTTAACAATTAGAAGTTCTGTATTTGACAATTACCAGTTCAGATCTTCAAGTTATAATTTGCACTAATAATTTGTATTTAACAATTAGAAGTTCTGTATTTGACAATTACCAGTTCAGATCTTCAAGTTATAATTAGAAATAATAATTAGAAGCTATCAATTTTGAGTTCTGTATTTGACAATTACAAGTTCAGATCTTCAAGTTATAATTTGCAATAATAATTAGAAGCTATCAATTTTAAGTTCTGTATTTGACAATTACTAGTTCAGATCTTCAAGTTATAATTTGAAATAATAATTGAATTTAACAAATCTAAGTTCTGTAATTCACTATTACAAGTTCAGATCTTCAAGTTATAATTTACAATAATAATTAGAAGCTACCAATTTTAGTTCTGTATTTGACAAATACAAGTTCAGAACTTCAAGTTATAATTTGCAATAATAATTAGAAGCTATCAATTTTAAGTTCTGTATTTGACAATTACTAGTTCAGATCTTCTAGTTATAATTTGCAATAATAATTAGAAGCTATCAATTTTAAGTTCTGTATTTGACAATTACTAGTTCAGATCTTCTAGTTATAATTTGAAATAATAATTTGAATTTAACAAATCTAAGTTCTGTAATTCACTATTACAAGTTCAGATCTTCAAGTTATAATTTACAATAATAATTAGAAACTATCAATTTTAAGTTCTGTATTTGACAATTACAAGTTCAGATCTTCAAGTTATAATTTGCACTAATAATTTGTATTTAACAATTAGAAGTTCTGTATTTGACAATTACCAGTTCAGATCTTCTAGTTATAATTTGCAATAATAATTAGAAGCTATCAATTTTAAGTTCTGTATTTGACAATTACTAGTTCAGATCTTCAAGTTATAATTTGCACTAATAATTTGTATTTAACAATTCGAAGTTCTGTATTTGACTATTACAAGTTCAGATCTTCAAGATATAATTTGAATTATAATTATAAGCTATCAATTTTAAGTTCTGTATTTGACAATTACAAGTACAGATCTTCAAATTATTATTTACAATAATAATTAGAAGCTATCAATTTTAAGTTCTGTATTTGACAATTACAAGTTCAGATCTTCAAGTTATAATTTGAAATAATAATACAAGCTATCAATTTTAAGTTCTGTATTTGACAATTACAAGTTCAGATCTTCAAGTTATAATTTGCAATTATAATTAGAAGCTATCAATTTTAAGTTCTGTATTTGACAATTACAAGTTCAGATCTTCAAGTTATAATTTGCACTAATAATTTGTATTTAACAATTAGAAGTTCTGTATTTGACAATAACAAGTTCAGATCTTCAAGTTATAATTTGCAATAATAATTAGAAGCTATCAATTTTAAGTTCTGTATTTGACAATTACTAGTTCAGATCTTCAAATTGTAATTTGAAATAATAATTTGAATTTAACAAATCTAAGTTCTGTAATTCACTATTACAAGTTCAGATCTTCAAGTTATAATTTGCAATAATAATTAAAAGCTATCAATTTTAAGTTCTGTATTTGACAATTACAAGTTCAGATCTTCAAGTTATAATTTGCACTAATAATTTGTATTTAATAATTAGTTGTTCTGTATTTGACAATTACAAGTTCATATCTTCAAGTTATAATTTGAAATAATAATTAGAAGCTATCAATTTTAAGTTCTGTATTTGACAATTACAAGTTCAGATCTTCAAGTTATAATTTGCACTAATAATTTGTATTTAATAATTAGAAGTTCTGTATTTGACAATTACTAGTTCAGATCTTCAAGTTATAATTTGCAATAATAATTAGAAGCTATCAATTTTAAGTTCTGTATTTGACAATTACTAGTTCAGATCTTCAAGTTATAATTTGCACTAATAATTTGTATTTAACAATTCGAAGTTCTGTATTTGACTATTACAAGTTCAGATCTTCAAGTTATAATTTGAATTATAATTATAAGCTATCAATTTTAAGTTCTGTATTTGACAATTACAAGTACAGATCTTCAAGTTATAATTTGCAATAATAATTAGTAGCTATCAATTTTAAGTTCTGTATTTGACAATTACTAGTTCAGATCTTCAAGTTATAATTAGTAATAACAATTTGAATTTGACAAATCTAAGTTCTGTAATTCACTATTACAAGTTCAGATCTTCAAGTTATAATTTACAATAATAATTAAAAGCTATCAATTTTAAGTTCTGTATTTGACAATTACAAGTTCAGATCTACAAGTTATAATTTGCACTAATAATTTGTATTTAACAATTAGAAGTTCTGTATTTGACAATTACAAGTTCAGATATTCAAGTTATAATTTGAAATAATAATTAGAAGCTCTCAATTTTAAGTTCTGTATTTGACAATTACAAGTTCAGATCTTCAAGTTATAATTTGGCATAATAATTAGAAGCTATCAATTTTAAGTTCTGTATTTGACAATTACTAGTTCAGATCTTCAAGTTATAATTTGAAATAATAATTTGAATTTAACAAATCTAAGTTCTGTAATTCACTATTACAAGTTCAGATCTTCAAGTTATAATTTACAATAATAATTAGAAGCTATAAATTTTAGTTCTGTATTTGACAATTACAAGTTCAGATCTTCAAGTTATAATTTGCACTAATAATTTGTATTTAACAATTAGAAGTGCTGTATTTGACAATTACAAGTTCAGATCTTCAAGTTATAATTTGCACTAATAATTTGTATTTAACAATTCGAAGTTTTGTATTTGACTATTACAAGTTCAGATCTTCAAGTTATAATTTGAATTATAATTATAAGCTATCAATTTTAAGTTCTGTATTTGACAATTACAAGTACAGATCTTCAAATTATTATTTGCAATAATAATTAGAAGCTATCAATTTTAAGTTCTGTATTTGACAATTACAAGTTCAGATCTTCAAGTTATTATTTGCAATAATAATTAGAAGCTATTAATTTTAAGTTCTGTATTTGACAATTACAAGTTCAGATCTTCAAGTTATAATTTGAAATAATAATTAGAAGCTATCAATTTTAAGTTCTGTATTTGACTATTACAAGTTCAGATCTTCAAGTTATAATTTGCAATAATAATTAGAAGCTATCAATTTTAAGTTCTGTATTTGACAATTACTAGTTCAGATCTTCAAGTTATAATTAGAAATAATAATTAGTATTTGACAAATCTAAGTTTTGTAATTCACTATTACAAGTACAGATCTTCAAGTTATAATTTACAATAATAATTAGAAGCTTTCAATTTTAAGTTCTGTATTTGACAATTACAAGTTCAGATCTACAAGTTATAATTTGCACTAATAATTTGTATTTAACAATTAGAAGTTCTGTATTTGACAATTACAAGTTCAGATCTTCAAGTTATAATTTGAAATAATAATTAGAAGCTATCAATTTTAAGTTCTGTATTTGACAATTACTAGTTCAGATCTTCAAGTTATAATTTGAAATAATAATTTGAATTTAACAAATCTAAGTTCTGTAATTCACTATTACAAGTTCAGATCTTCAAGTTATAATTTGCAATAATAATTAGAAGCTATCCATTTTAAGTGCTGTATTTGACAATTACTAGTTCAGATCTTCAAGTTATAATTTGCACTAATAATTTGTATTTAAAAATTAGAAGTTCTGTATTTGACAATTACAAGTTCAGATCTTCAAGTTATAATTTTCACTAATAATTTGTATTTAACAATTAGAAGTTCTGTATTTGACTATTACAAGTTCAGATCTTCAAGTTATAATTTGCTATAATAATTAGAAGCTATCAATTTTAAGTTCTGTATTTGACAATTACTAGTTCAGATCTTCAAGTTATAATTTGAAATAATAATTTGAATTTAACAAATGGAAGTTCTGTAATTCACTATTACAAGTTCAGATCTTCAAGTTATAATTTACAATAATAATTATAAGCTATCAATTTTAAGTTCAGTATTTGACAATTACTAGTTCAGATCTTCAAGTTATAATTTGCAATAATAATTAGATGCTATCAATTTTAAGTTCTGTATTTGACAATTACCAGTTCAGATCTTCAAGTTATAATTTGAAATAATAATTTGTATTTAACAAATCTAAGTTCTGTAATTCATTATTACAAGTTCAGATCTTCAAGTTATAATTTACAATAATAATTAGAAGCTATCAATTTTAAGTTCTGTATTTGACTATTACAAGTTCAGATCTTCAAATTATTATTTGCAATCTTAGTTTGAATTTAACAATTCGAAGTTCTGTATTTACCTATTACAAGTTCAGATCTTCAAGTTATAATTTGCACTAATAATTTGTATTTAACAATTCGAAGTTCTGTATTTGACTATTACAAGTTCAGATCCTCAAGTTATAATTTGAATTATAATTATAAGCTATCAATTTTAATATTTGAAGTGACGTCAAGCGAAGTTTATTTATATTATTATTTTTTATTATTAAAAAATAATAATATCAATTTTAAGTTCAGTATTTGACAATTCCAAATTCAGATCTTCAAGTTATAATTTACAATAATAATTAGAAGCTATCAATTTTAAGTTCTGTATTTGACAATTACAAATTCAGATCTTCAAGCTATAATTTACAATAATAATTAGAAGCTATCAATTTTAAGTTCTGTATTTGACAATTACAAATTCAGATCTTCTAGTTATAATTTGCAATAATAATTAGAAGCTATCAATTTTAAGTTCTGTATTTGACAATTACTAGTTCAGATCTTCAAGTTATAATTTGAAATAATAATTTGTATTTAACAAATCTAAGTTCTGTAATTCACTATTACAAGTTCAGATCTTCAAGTTATAATTTACAATAATAATTAGAAGCTATCAATTTTAAGTTCTGTATTTGACTATTACAAGTTCATATCTTCAAATTATTATTTGCAATCTTAGTTTGAATTTAACAATTCGAAGTTTTGTATTTACCTATTACAAGTTCAGATCTTCAAGTTATAATTTGCACTAATAATTTGTATTTAACTATTCGAAGGTCTGTATTTGACTATTGCAAGTTCAGATCCTCAAGTTATAATTTGAATTATAATTATAAGCTATCAATTTTAAGTTCAGTATTTGAAAATTACAAGTACAGATCTTCAAGTTATTATTTGCAATAATAATTAGAAGCTATCAATTTTAAGTTCTGTATTTGACAATTACAAGTTCAGATCTGCAAGTTATAATTTACAATAATAATTAGAAGTTATCAATTTTAAGTTCTGCATTTGACAATTACAAGTTCAGATCTTCAAGTTATAATTTGCACTAATAATTTGTATTTAACAATTAGAAGTTCTGTATTTGTCTATTACAAGTTCAGATCTTCAAATTATAATTTGCACTAATAATTTGTATTTAACAATTAGAAGTTCTGTATTTGACAATTACCAGTTCAGATCTTCAAGTTATAATTTGCACTAATAATTTGTATTTAACAATTAGAAGTTCTGTATTTGACAATTACCAGTTCAGATCTTCAAGTTATAATTTGCAATAATAATTAGAAGCTATCAATTTTAAGTTCTGTATTTGACAATTACTAGTTCAGATCTTCAAGTTATAATTTGAAATAATAATTGAATTTAACAAATCTAAGTTCTGTAATTCACTATTACAAGTTCAGATCTTCAAGTTATAATTTACAATAATAATTAGAAGCTACCAATTTTAGTTCTGTATTTGACAAATACAAGTTCAGAACTTCAAGTTATAATTTGCAATAATAATTAGAAGCTATCAATTTTAAGTTCTGTATTTGACTATTACAAGTTCATATCTTCAAATTATTATTTGCAATCTTAGTTTGAATTTAACAATTCGAAGTTCTGTATTTACCTATTACAAGTTCAGATCTTCAAGTTATAATTTGCACTAATAATTTGTATTTAACAATTCGAAGTTCTGTATTTGACTATTGCAAGTTCAGATCCTCAAGTTATAATTTGAATTATAATTATAAGCTATCAATTTTAAGTTCAGTATTTGAAAATTACAAGTACAGATCTTCAAGTTATTATTTGCAATAATAATTAGAAGCTATCAATTTTAAGTTCTGTATTTGACAATTACAAGTTCAGATCTGCAAGTTATAATTTACAATAATACTTAGAAGCTATCAATTTTAAGTTCTGTATTAGCAATTACAAATTCAGATCTTCAAGTTATAATTTACAATAATAATTAGAAGCTATCAATTTTAAGTTCTGTATTTGACAATTACAAATTCAGATCTTCAAGTTATAATTTACAATAATAATTAGAAGCTATCAATTTTAAGTTCTGTATTTGACAATTACAAATTCAGATCTTCTAGTTATAATTTGCAATAATAATTAGAAGCTATCAATTTTAAGTTCTGTATTTGACAATTACTAGTTCAGATCTTCAAGTTATAATTTGAAATAATAATTTAAATTTAACAAATCTAAGTTCTGTAATTCACTATTACAAGTTCAGATCTTCAAGTTATAATTTTCAATAATAATTAGAAGCTATTAATTTTAAGTTCTGTATTTGACAATTACAAGTTCAGATCTTCTAGTTATAATTTGCACTAATAATTTGTATTTAACAATTAGAAGTTCTGTATTTGACAATTACAAGTTCAGATCTTCAAGTTATAATTTGCAATAATAATTAGAAGCTATCAATTTTAAGTTCTGTATTTGACAATTACAAGTTCAGATCTTCAAGTTATAATTTGAAATAATAATTAGAAGCTATCAATTTTAAGTTCTGTATTTGACAATTACAAGTTCAGATCTTCAAGTTATAATTTGTAATAATAATTAGAAGCTATCAATTTTAAGTTCTGTATTTGACAATTACTAGTTCAGATCTTCAAGTTATAATTTGCACTAATAATTTGTATTTAACAATTCGAAGTTCTGTATTTGACTATTACAAGTTCAGATCTTCAAGATATAATTTGAATTATAATTATAAGCTATCAATTTTAAGTTCTGTATTTGACAATTACAAGTACAGATCTTCAAATTATTATTTACAATAATAATTAGAAGCTATCAATTTTAAGTTCTGTATTTGACAATTACAAGTTCAGATCTTCAAGTAATAATTTGCACTAATAATTTGTATTTAACAATTAGAAGTTCTGTATTTGACAATAACAAGTTCAGATCTTCAAGTTATAATTTGCAATAATAATTAGAAGCTATCGATTTTAAGTTCTGTATTTGACAATTACTAGTTCAGATCTTCAAATTGTAATTTGAAATAATAATTTGAATTTAACAAATCTAAGTTCTGTAATTCACTATTACAAGTTCAGATCTTCAAGTTATAATTTGCAATAATAATTAAAAGCTATCAATTTTAAGTTCTGTATTTGACAATTACAAGTTCAGATCTTCAAGTTATAATTTGCACTAATAATTTGTATTTAATAATTAGTTGTTCTGTATTTGACAATTACAAGTTCATATCTTCAAGTTATAATTTGAAATAATAATTAGAAGCTATCAATTTTAAGTTCTGTATTTGACAATTACAAGTTCAGATCTTCAAGTTATAATTTGCACTAATAATTTGTATTTAATAATTAGAAGTTCTGTATTTGACAATTACTAGTTCAGATCTTCAAGTTATAATTTGAAATAATAAATTGAATTTAACAAAACTTAGTTCTGTAATTCACTATTACAAGTTCAGATCTTCAAGTTATAATTTGCAATAATAATTAGAAGCTATCAATTTTAAGTTCTGTATTTGACAATTACTAGTTCAGATCTTCAAGTTATAATTTGCACTAATAATTTGTATTTAACAATTCGAAGTTCTGTATTTGACTATTACAAGTTCAGATCTTCAAGTTATAATTTGAATTATAATTATAAGCTATCAATTTTAAGTTCTGTATTTGACAATTACAAGTTCAGATCTTCAAGTTATAATTTACAATAATAATTAGAACTATTAATTTTAAGTTCTGTATTTGACAATTACAAGTTCAGATCTCCAAGTTATAATTTGCACTAATAATTTGTATTTAACAATTAGAAGTTCTGTATTTGACAATTACAAGTTCAGATATTCAAGTTATAATTTGAAATAATAATTAGAAGCTCTCAATTTTAAGTTCTGTATTTGACAATTACAAGTTCAGATCTTCAAGTTATAATTTGGCATAATAATTAGAAGCTATCAATTTTAAGTTCTGTATTTGACAATTACTAGTTCAGATCTTCTAGTTATAATTTGAAATAATAATTTGAATTTAACAAATCTAAGTTCTGTAATTCACTATTACAAGTTCAGATCTTCAAGTTATAATTTACAATAATAATTAGAAGCTATAAATTTTAAGTTCTGTATTTGACAATTACAAGTTCATCTTCAAGTTATAATTTGCACTAATAATTTGTATTTAACAATTAGAAGTTCTGTATTTGACAATTACAAGTTCAGATCTTCAAGTTATAATTTGAATTATAATTAGAAGCTCTCAATTTTAAGTTCTGTATTTGACAATTACAAGTTCAGATCTTCAAGTTATAATTTGGCATAATAATTAGAAGCTATCAATTTTAAGTTCTGTATTTGACAATTACTAGTTCAGATCTTCAAGTTATAATTTGAAATAATAATTTGAATTTAACAAATCTAAGTTCTGTAATTCACTATTACAAGTTCAGATCTTCAAGTTATAATTTGCAATAATAATTAGAAGCTATCAATTTTAAGTTCTGTATTTGACAATTACTAGTTCAGATCTTCAAGTTATAATTTGCACTAATAATTTGTATTTAACAATTCGAAGTTCTGTATTTGACTATTACAAGTTCAGATCTTCAAGTTATAATTTGAATTATAATTATAAGCTATCAATTTTAAGTTCTGTATTTGACAATTACAAGTACAGATCTTCAAGTTATAATTTTCAATAATAATTAGTAGCTATCAATTTTAAGTTCTGTATTTGACAATTACTAGTTCAGATCTTCAAGTTATAATTAGTAATAACAATTTGAATTTGACAAATCTAAGTTCTGTAATTCACTATTACAAGTTCAGATCTTCAAGTTATAATTTACAATAATAATTAGAAGCTATCAATTTTAAGTTCTGTATTTGACAATTACAAGTTCAGATCTACAAGTTATAATTTGCACTAATAATTTGTATTTAACAATTAGAAGTTCTGTATTTGACAATTACTAGTTCAGATATTCAAGTTATAATTTGAAATAATAATTAGAAGCTCTCAATTTTAAGTTCTGTATTTGACAATTACAAGTTCAGATCTTCAAGTTATAATTTGGCATAATAATTAGAAGCTATCAATTTTAAGTTCTGTATTTGACAATTACTAGTTCAGATCTTCAAGTTATAATTTGAAATAATAATTTGAATTTAACAAATCTAAGTTCTGTAATTCACTATTACAAGTTCAGATCTTCAAGTTATAATTTACAATAATAATTAGAAGCTATAAATTTTAAGTTCTGTATTTGACAATTACAAGTTCAGATCTTCAAGTTATAATTTGCACTAATAATTTGTATTTAACAATTAGAAGTTCTGTATTTGACAATTACAAGTTCAGATCTTCAAGTTATAATTTGCACTAATAATTTGTATTTAACAATTAGAAGTTCTGTATTTGACAATTACAAGTTCAGATCTTCAAGTTATAGTTTGCAGTAATAATTAGAAGCTATCAATTTTAAGTTCTGTATTTGACAATTACTAGTTCAGATCTTCTAGTTATAATTTGCACTAATAATTTGTATTTAACAATTAGAAGTTCTGTATTTGACTATTACAAGTTCAGATCTTCGAATTATTATTTGCAATCTTAGTTTGAATTTAACAATTCGAAGTTCTGTATTTACCTATTACAGGTTCAGATCTTCAAGTTATAATTTGCAATCACAATTTGTATTTAACAATGCTAAGTTGCGTATTTGTTTATTACAAGTTCAGATCTTCAAATTATAATTTGCAATAATAATTAGAAGCTATCAATTTTAAGTTCTGTATTTGACAATTACAAGTTCAGATCTTCAAGTTATAATTTGGCATAATAATTAGAAGCTATCAATTTTAAGTTCTGTATTTGACAATTACTAGTTCAGATCTTCAAGTTATAATTTGCAATAATAATTAGAAGCTATCAATTTTAAGTTCTGTATTTGACAATTACAAATTCAGATCTTCTAGTTATAATTTGCAATAATAATTAGAAGCTATCAATTTTAAGTTCTGTATTTGACAATTACTAGTTCAGATCTTCAAGTTATAATTTGAAATAATAATTTAAATTTAACAAATCTAAGTTCTGTAATTCACTATTACAAGTTCAGATCTTCAAGTTATAATTTTCAATAATAATTAGAAGCTATTAATTTTAAGTTCTGTATTTGACAATTACAAGTTCAGATCTTCAAGTTATAATTTGCAATAATAATTAGAAGCTATCAATTTTAAGTTCTGTATTTGACAATTACTAGTTCAGATCTTCAAGTTATAATTTGCACTAATAATTTGTATTTAACAATTCGAAGTTCTGTATTTGACTATTACAAGTTCAGATCTTCAAGATATAATTTGAATTATAATTATAAGCTATCAATTTTAAGTTCTGTATTTGACAATTACAAGTACAGATCTTCAAATTATTATTTACAATAATAATTAGAAGCTATCAATTTTAAGTTCTGTATTTGACAATTACAAGTTCAGATCTTCAAGTTATAATTTGAAATAATAATACAAGCTATCAATTTTAAGTTCTGTATTTGACAATTACAAGTTCAGATCTTCAAGTTATAATTTGCAATTATAATTAGAAGCTATCAATTTTAAGTTCTGTATTTGACAATTACAAGTTCAGATCTTCAAGTAATAATTTGCACTAATAATTTGTATTTAACAATTAGAAGTTCTGTATTTGAAAATAACAAGTTCAGATCTTCAAGTTATAATTTGCAATAATAATTAGAAGCTATCGATTTTAAGTTCTGTATTTGACAATTACTAGTTCAGATCTTCAAATTGTAATTTGAAATAATAATTTGAATTTAACAAATCTAAGTTCTGTAATTCACTATTACAAGTTCAGATCTTCAAGTTATAATTTGCAATAATAATTAAAAGCTATCAATTTTAAGTTCTGTATTTGACAATTACAAGTTCAGATCTTCAAGTTATAATTTGCACTAATAATTTGTATTTAATAATTAGTTGTTCTGTATTTGACAATTACAAGTTCATATCTTCAAGTTATAATTTGAAATAATAATTAGAAGCTATCAATTTTAAGTTCTGTATTTGACAATTACAAGTTCAGATCTTCAAGTTATAATTTGCACTAATAATTTGTATTTAATAATTAGAAGTTCTGTATTTGACAATTACTAGTTCAGATCTTCAAGTTATAATTTGAAATAATAAATTGAATTTAACAAAACTTAGTTCTGTAATTCACTATTACAAGTTCAGATCTTCAAGTTATAATTTGCAATAATAATTAGAAGCTATCAATTTTAAGTTCTGTATTTGACAATTACTAGTTCAGATCTTCAAGTTATAATTTGCACTAATAATTTGTATTTAACAATTCGAAGTTCTGTATTTGACAATTACTAGTTCAGATCTTCAAGTTATAATTAGTAATAACAATTTGAATTTGACAAATCTAAGTTCTGTAATTCACTATTACAAGTTCAGATCTTCAAGTTATAATTTACAATAATAATTAGAAGCTATCAATTTTAAGTTCTGTATTTGACAATTACAAGTTCAGATCTACAAGTTATAATTTGCACTAATAATTTGTATTTAACAATTAGAAGTTCTGTATTTGACAATTACAAGTTCAGATATTCAAGTTATAATTTGAAATAATAATTAGAAGCTCTCAATTTTAAGTTCTGTATTTGACAATTACAAGTTCAGATCTTCAAGTTATAATTTGGCATAATAATTAGAAGCTATCAATTTTAAGTTCTGTATTTGACAATTACTAGTTCAGATCTTCAAGTTATAATTTGAAATAATAATTTGAATTTAACAAATCTAAGTTCTGTAATTCACTATTACAAGTTCAGATCTTCAAGTTATAATTTACAATAATAATTAGAAGCTATAAATTTTAAGTTCTGTATTTGACAATTACAAGTTCAGATCTTCAAGTTATAATTTGCACTAATAATTTGTATTTAACAATTAGAAGTTCTGTATTTGACAATTACAAGTTCAGATCTTCAAGTTATAATTTGCACTAATAATTTGTATTTAACAATTAGAAGTTCTGTATTTGACAATTACAAGTTCAGATCATCAAGTTATAGTTTGCAATAATAATTAGAAGCTATCAATTTTAAGTTCTGTATTTGACAATTACTAGTTCAGATCTTCAAGTTATAATTTGCAATCACAATTTGTATTTAACAATGCTAAGTTGCGTATTTGTCTATTACAAGTTCAGATCTTCAAATTATAATTTGCAATAATAATTAGAAGCTATCAATTTTAAGTTCTGTATTTGACAATTACAAGTTCAGATCTTCAAGTTATTATTTGCAATAATAATTAGAAGATATCAATTTTAAGTTCTGTATTTGACAATTACAAGTTCAGATCTTCAAGTTATAATTTACAATAATAATTAGAAGCTATCAATTTTAAGTTCTGTATTTGACAATTACAAGTTCAGATGTTCAAGTTATAATTTGCAATAATAATTAGAAGCTATCAATTTTAAGTTCTGTATTTGACAATTACTAGTTCTGATTTTCAAGTTATAATTTGAAATAATAATTTGAATTTAACAAATCTAAGTTCTGTAATTCACTATTACAAGTTCAGATCTTCTAGTTATAATTTACAATAATAATTAGAAGTTTTCAATTTTAAGTTCTGTATTTGACAATTACAAGTTCAGATCTTCAAGTTATAATTTGCACTAATAATTTGTATTTAACAATTAGATGTTCTGTATTTGACAATTACAAGTTCAGATCTTCAAGTTATAATTTGCAATAATAATTAGAAGCTATTAATTTTAAGTTCTGTATTTAACAATTACAAGTTCAGATCTTCAAGTTATAATTTGAAATAATAATTAGAAGCTATCAATTTTATGTTCTGTATTTGACAATTACAAGTTCAGATCTTCAAGTTATAATTTGCAATAATAATTAGAAGCTATCAATTTTAAGTGCTGTATTTGACAATTACTAGTTCAGATCTTCAAGTTATAATTTGCACTAATAATTTGTATTTAACAATTAGAAGTTCTGTATTTGACAATTACAAGTTCAGATCTTCAAGTTATAATTTGCACTAATAATTTGTATTTAACAATTAGATGTTCTGTATTTGACAATTACAAGTTCAGATCTTCAAGTTATAATTTGCAATAATAATTAGGAGCTATTAATTTTAAGTTCTGTATTTGACAATTACAAGTTCAGATCTTCAAGTTATAATTTGAAATAATAATTAGAAGCTATCAATTTTATGTTCTGTATTTGACAATTACAAGTTCAGATCTTCAAGTTATAATTTGCAATAATAATTAGAAGCTATCGATTTTAAGTTCTGTATTTGACAATTACTAGTTCAGATCTTCAAATTGTAATTTGAAATAATAATTTGAATTTAACAAATCTAAGTTCTGTAATTCACTATTACAAGTTCAGATCTTCAAGTTATAATTTGCAATAATAATTAAAAGCTATCAATTTTAAGTTCTGTATTTGACAATTACAAGTTCAGATCTTCAAGTTATAATTTGCACTAATAATTTGTATTTAATAATTAGTTGTTCTGTATTTGACAATTACAAGTTCATATCTTCAAGTTATAATTTGAAATAATAATTAGAAGCTATCAATTTTAAGTTCTGTATTTGACAATTACAAGTTCAGATCTTCAAGTTATAATTTGCACTAATAATTTGTATTTAATAATTAGAAGTTCTGTATTTGACAATTTCTAGTTCAGATCTTCAAGTTATAATTTGCACTAATAATTTGTATTTAACAATTAGAAGTTCTGTATTTGACAATTACAAGTTCAGATCTTCAAGTTATAATTTGAATTATAATTAGAAGCTCTCAATTTTAAGTTCTGTATTTGACAATTACAAGTTCAGATCTTCAAGTTATAATTTGGCATAATAATTAGAAGCTATCAATTTTAAGTTCTGTATTTGACATTTACTAGTTCAGATCTTCAAGTTATAATTTGAAATAATAATTTGAATTTAACAAATCTAAGTTCTGTAATTCACTATTACAAGTTCAGATCTTCAAGTTATAATTTGCAATAATAATTAGAAGCTATCAATTTTAAGTTCTGTATTTGACAATTACTAGTTCAGATCTTCTAGTTATAATTTGCACTAATAATTTGTATTTAACAATTCGAAGTTCTGTATTTGACTATTACAAGTTCAGATCTTCAAGTTATAATTTGAATTATAATTATAAGCTATCAATTTTAAGTTCTGTATTTGACAATTACAAGTACAGATCTTCAAATTATTATTTGCAATAATAATTAGAAGCTATCAATTTTAAGTTCTGCATTTGACAATTACAAGTTCAGATCTTCAAGTTATTATTTGCAATAATAATTAGAAGCTATTAATTTTAAGTTCTGTATTTGACAATTACAAGTTCAGATCTTCAAGTTATAATTTGAAATAATAATTAGAAGCTATCAATTTTAAGTTCTGTATTTGACAATTACAAGTTCAGATCTTCAAGTTATAATTTGCAATAATAATTAGAAGCTATCAATTTTAAGTTCTGTATTTGACAATTACTAGTTCAGATCTTCAAGTTATAATTAGAAATAATAATTAGAATTTGACAAATCTAAGTTCTGTAATTCACTATTACAAGTTCAGATCTTCAAGTTATAATTTACAATAATAATTAGAAGCTTTCAATTTTAAGTTCTGTATTTGACAATTACAAGTTCATATCTACAAGTTATAATTTGCACTAATAATTTGTATTTAACAATTAGAAGTTCTGTATTTGACAATTACAAGTTCAGATCTTCAAGTTATAATTTGAAATAATAATTAGAAGCTATCAATTTTAAGTTCTGTATTTGACAATTACTAGTTCAGATCTTCAAGTTATAATTTGAAATAATAATTTGAATTTAACAAATCTAAGTTCTGTAATTCACTATTACAAGTTCAGATCTTCAAGTTATAATTTACAATAATAATTAGAAGTTATCAATTTTAAGTTCTGCATTTGACAATTACAAGTTCAGATCTTCAAGTTATAATTTGCACTAATAATTTGTATTTAACAATTAGAAGTTCTGTATTTGACTATTACAAGTTCAGATCTTCGAATTATTATTTGCAATCTTAGTTTGAATTTAACAATTCAAAGTTCTGTATTTACCTATTACAGGTTCAGATCTTCAAGTTATAATTTGCAATCACAATTTGTATTTAACAATGCTAAGTTGCGTATTTGTCTATTACAAGTTCAGATCTTCAAATTATAATTTGCAATAATAATTAGAAGCTATCAATTTTAAGTTCTGTATTTGACAATTACAAGTTCAGATCTTCAAGTTATTATTTGCAATAATAATTAGAAGATATCAATTTTAAGTTCTGTATTTGACAATTACAAGTTCAGATCTTCAAGTTATAATTTACAATAATAATTAGAAGCTATCAATTTTAAGTTCTGTATTTGACAATTACAAGTTCAGATGTTGAAGTTATAATTTGCAATAATAATTAGAAGCTATCAATTTTAAGTTCTGTATTTGACAATTACAAGTTCAGATCTTCAAGTTATAATTTGAAATAATAATTAGAAGCTATCAATTTTATGTTCTGTATTTGACAATTACAAGTTCAGATCTTCAAGTTATAATTTGCAATAATAATTAGAAGCTATCAATTTTAAGTGCTGTATTTGACAATTACTAGTTCAGATCTTCAAGTTATAATTTTCACTAATAATTTGTATTTAACAATTAGAAGTTCTGTATTTGACAATTACAAGTTCAGATCTTCAAGTTATAATTTTCACTAATAATTTGTATTTAACAATTAGAAGTTCTGTATTTGACTATTACAAGTTCAGATCTTCAAATTATTATGTGCAATCTTAGTTTGAATTTAACCATTCGAAGTTCTGTATTTACCTATTACAGGTTCAGATCTTCAAGTAATAATTTGCACTAATAATTTGTATTTAACAATTCGAAGTTCTGTATTTGACAATTACAAGTTCAGATATTCAAGTTATAATTTGAAATAATAATTAGAAGCTCTCAATTTTAAGTTCTGTATTTGACAATTACAAGTTCAGATCTTCAAGTTATAATTTGGCATAATAATTAGAAGCTATCAATTTTAAGTTCTGTATTTGACAATTACTAGTTCAGATCTTCAAGTTATAATTTGAAATAATAATTTGAATTTAACAAATCTAAGTTCTGTAATTCACTATTACAAGTTCAGATCTTCAAGTTATAATTTACAATAATAATTAGAAGCTATAAATTTTAAGTTCTGTATTTGACAATTACAAGTTCAGATCTTCAAGTTATAATTTGCACTAATAATTTGTATTTAACAATTAGAAGTTCTGTATTTGACAATTACAAGTTCAGATCTTCAAGTTATAATTTGAATTATAATTAGAAGCTCTCAATTTTAAGTTCTGTATTTGACAATTACAAGTTCAGATCTTCAAGTTATAATTTGGCATAATAATTAGAAGCTATCAATTTTAAGTTCTGTATTTGACATTTACTAGTTCAGATCTTCAAGTTATAATTTGAAATAATAATTTGAATTTAACAAATCTAAGTTCTGTAATTCACTATTACAAGTTCAGATCTTCAAGTTATAATTTGCAATAATAATTAGAAGCTATCAATTTTAAGTTCTGTATTTGACAATTACTAGTTCAGATCTTCTAGTTATAATTTGCACTAATAATTTGTATTTAACAATTCGAAGTTCTGTATTTGACTATTACAAGTTCAGATCTTCAAGTTATAATTTGAATTATAATTATAAGCTATCAATTTTAAGTTCTGTATTTGACAATTACAAGTACAGATCTTCAAATTATTATTTGCAATAATAATTAGAAGCTATCAATTTTAAGTTCTGCATTTGACAATTACAAGTTCAGATCTTCAAGTTATTATTTGCAATAATAATTAGAAGCTATTAATTTTAAGTTCTGTATTTGACAATTACAAGTTCAGATCTTCAAGTTATAATTTGAAATAATAATTAGAAGCTATCAATTTTAAGTTCTGTATTTGACAATTACAAGTTCAGATCTTCAAGTTATAATTTGCAATAATAATTAGAAGCTATCAATTTTAAGTTCTGTATTTGACAATTACTAGTTCAGATCTTCAAGTTATAATTAGAAATAATAATTAGAATTTGACAAATCTAAGTTCTGTAATTCACTATTACAAGTTCAGATCTTCAAGTTATAATTTACAATAATAATTAGAAGCTTTCAATTTTAAGTTCTGTATTTGACAATTACAAGTTCAGATCTACAAGTTATAATTTGCACTAATAATTTGTATTTAACAATTAGAAGTTCTGTATTTGACAATTACAAGTTCAGATCTTCAAGTTATAATTTGAAATAATAATTAGAAGCTATCAATTTTAAGTTCTGTATTTGACAATTACTAGTTCAGATCTTCAAGTTATAATTTGAAATAATAATTTGAATTTAACAAATCTAAGTTCTGTAATTCACTATTACAAGTTCAGATCTTCAAGTTATAATTTACAATAATAATTAGAAGTTATCAATTTTAAGTTCTGCATTTGACAATTACAAGTTCAGATCTACTAGTTATAATTTGCAATAATAATTAGAAGCTATCAATTTTAAGTTCTGTATTTTACAATTACTAGTTCAGATCTTCAAGTTATAATTTGAAATAATAATTTGAATTCAACAAATCTAAGTTCTGTAATTCACTATTACAAGTTCAGATCTTCAAGTTATAATTTACAATAATAATTAGAAGCTATCAATTTTAAGTTCTGTATTTGACAATTACAAGTTCAGATCTTCAAGTTATAATTTGCACTAATAATTTGTATTTAACAATTAGAAGCTCTGTATGTGACAATTACAAGTTCAGATCTTCAAGTTATAATTTGCAATAATAATTAGAAGCTATTAATTTTAAGTTCTGTATTTGACAATTACAAGTTCAGATCTTCTAGTTATAATTTGAAATAATAATTAGAAGCTATCAATTTTATGTTCTGTATTTGACAATTACAAGTTCAGATCTTCAAGTTATAATTTGCAATAATAATTAGAAGCTATCAATTTTAAGTGCTGTATTTGAAAATTACTAGTTCAGATCTTCAAGTTATAATTTGCACTAATAATTTGTATTTAACAATTAGAAGTTCTGTATTTGACAATTACAAGTTCAGATCTTCAAGTTATAATTTTCACTAATAATTTGTATTTAACAATTAGAAGTTCTGTATTTGACTATTACAAGTTCAGATCTTCAAATTATTATGTGCAATCTTATTTTGAATTTAACCATTCGAAGTTCTGTATTTACCTATTACAGGTTCAGATCTTCAAGTAATAATTTGCACTAATAATTTGTATTTAACAATTCGAAGTTCTGTATTTGACTATTACAAGTTCAGATCTTCAAGTTATAATTTGAATTATAATTATAAGCTATCAATTTTAAGTTCTGTATTTGACAATTACAAGTACAGATCTTCAAATTATTATTTTCAATAATAATTAGAAGCTATCAATTTTAAGTTCTGCATTTGACAATTACAAGTTCAGATCTTCAAGTTATTATTTGCAATAATAATTAGAAGCTATTAATTTTAAGTTCTGTATTTGACAATTACAAGTTCAGATCTTCAAGTTATAATTTGAAATAATAATTAGAAGCTATCAATTTTAAGTTCTGTATTTGACAATTACAAGTTCAGATCTTCAAGTTATAATTTGCAATAATAATTAGAAGCTATCAATTTTAAGTTCTGTATTTGACAATTACTACTTCAGATCTTCAAGTTATAATTAGAAATAATAATTAGAATTTGACAAATCTAAGTTCTGTAATTCACTATTACAAGTTCAGATCTTCAAGTTATAATTTACAATAATAATTAGAAGCTTTCAATTTTAAGTTCTGTATTTGACAATTACAAGTTCAGATCTACAAGTTATAATTTGCACTAATAATTTGTATTTAACAATTAGAAGTTCTGTATTTGTCTATTACAAGTTCAGATCTTCCAATTATAATTTGCACTAATAATTTGTATTTAACAATTAGAAGTTCTGTATTTGACAATTACCAGTTCAGATCCTCAAGTTATAATTTGCACTAATAATTTGTATTTAACAATTAGAAGTTCTGTATTTGACAATTACCAGTTCAGATCTTCAAGTTATAATTAGAAGCTATCAATTTTGAGTTCTGTATTTGACAATTACAAGTTCAGATCTTCAAGTTATAATTTGCAATAATAATTAGAAGCTATCAATTTTAAGTTCTGTATTTGACAATTACTAGTTCAGATCTTCAAGTTATAATTTGAAATAATAATTGAATATAACAAATCTAAGTTCTGTAATTCACTATTACAAGTTCAGATCTTCAAGTTATAATTTACAATAATAATTAGAAGCTATCAATTTTAGTTCTGTCTTTGACAAATACAAGTTCAGAACTTCAAGTTATAATTTGCAATAATAATTAGAAGCTATCAATTTTAAGTTCTGTATTTGACAATTACTAGTTCTGATCTTCAAGTTATAATTTGAAATAATAATTTGAATTTAACAAATCTAAGTTCTGTAATTCACTATTACAAGTTCAGATCTTCTAGTTATAATTTACAATAATAATTAGAAGTTATCAATTTTAAGTTCTGTATTTGACAATTACAAGTTCAGATCTTCAAGTTATAATTTGCAATAATAATTAGAAGCTATTAATTTTAAGTTCTGTATTTGACAATTACAAGTTCAGATCTTCAAGTTATAATTTGAAATAATAATTATAAGCTATCAATTTTATGTTCTGTATTTGACAATTACAAGTTCAGATCTTCAAGTTATAATTTGCAATAATAATTAGAAGCTATCAATTTTAAGTGCTGTATTTGACAATTACTAGTTCAGATCTTCAAGTTATAATTTGCACTAATAATTTGTATTTAACAATTAGAAGTTCTGTATTTGACAATTACAAGTTCAGATCTTCAAGTTATAATTTTCACTAATAATTTGTATTTAACAATTAGAAGTTCTGTATTTGACTATTACAAGTTCAGATCTTCAAATTATTATGTGCAATCTTAGTTTGAATTTAACCATTCGAAGTTCTGTATTTACCTATTACAGGTTCAGATCTTCAAGTAATAATTTGCACTAATAATTTGTATTTAACAATTCGAAGTTCTGTATTTGACAATTACAAGTTCAGATATTCAAGTTATAATTTGAAATACTAATTAGAAGCTCTCAATTTTAAGTTCTGTATTTGACAATTACAAGTTCAGATCTTCAAGTTATAATTTGGCATAATAATTAGAAGCTATCAATTTTAAGTTCTGTATTTGACAATTACTAGTTCAGATCTTCAAGTTATAATTTGCAATAATAATTAGAAGCTATCAATTTTAAGTTCTGTATTTGACAATTACAAATTCAGATCTTCTAGTTATAATTTGCAATAATAATTAGAAGCTATCAATTTTAAGTTCTGTATTTGACAATTACTAGTTCAGATCTTCAAGTTATAATTTGAAATAATAATTTAAATTTAACAAATCTAAGTTCTGTAATTCACTATTACAAGTTCAGATCTTCAAGTTATAATTTTCAATAATAATTAGAAGCTATTAATTTTAAGTTCTGTATTTGACAATTACAAGTTCAGATCTTCTAGTTATAATTTGCACTAATAATTTGTATTTAACAATTAGAAGTTCTGTATTTGACAATTACAAGTTCAGATCTTCAAGTTATAATTTGCAATAATAATTAGAAGCTATCAATTTTAAGTTCTGTATTTGACAATTACAAGTTCAGATCTTCAAGTTATAATTTGAAATAATAATTAGAAGCTATCAATTTTAAGTTCTGTATTTGACAATTACAAGTTCAGATCTTCAAGTTATAATTTGCAATAATAATTAGAAGCTATCAATTTTAAGTTCTGTATTTGACAATTACTAGTTCAGATCTTCAAGTTATAATTTGCACTAATAATTTGTTTTTAACAATTCGAAGTTCTGTATTTGACTATTACAAGTTCAGATCTTCAAGATATAATTTGAATTATAATTATAAGCTATCAATTTTAAGTTCTGTATTTGACAATTACAAGTACAGATCTTCAAATTATTATTTACAATAATAATTAGAAGCTATCAATTTTAAGTTCTGTATTTGACAATTACAAGTTCAGATCTTCAAGTTATAATTTGAAATAATAATACAAGCTATCAATTTTAAGTTCTGTATTTGACAATTACAAGTTCAGATCTTCAAGTTATAATTTGCAATTATAATTAGAAGCTATCAATTTTAAGTTCTGTATTTGACAATTACAAGTTCAGATCTTCAAGTTATAATTTGGCATAATAATTAGAAGCTATCAATTTTAAGTTCTGTATTTGACAATTACTAGTTCAGATCTTCAAGTTATAATTTGCAATAATAATTAGAAGCTATCAATTTTAAGTTCTGTATTTGACAATTACAAATTCAGATCTTCTAGTTATAATTTGCAATAATAATTAGAAGCTATCAATTTTAAGTTCTGTATTTGACAATTACTAGTTCAGATCTTCAAGTTATAATTTGAAATAATAATTTAAATTTAACAAATCTAAGTTCTGTAATTCACTATTACAAGTTCAGATCTTCAAGTTATAATTTTCAATAATAATTAGAAGCTATTAATTTTAAGTTCTGTATTTGACAATTACAAGTTCAGATCTTCTAGTTATAATTTGCACTAATAATTTGTATTTAACAATTAGAAGTTCTGTATTTGACAATTACAAGTTCAGATCTTCAAGTTATAATTTGCAATAATAATTAGAAGCTATCAATTTTAAGTTCTGTATTTGACAATTACAAGTTCAGATCTTCAAGTTATAATTTGAAATAATAATTAGAAGCTATCAATTTTAAGTTCTGTATTTGACAATTACAAGTTCAGATCTTCAAGTTATAATTTGCAATAATAATTAGAAGCTATCAATTTTAAGTTCTGTATTTGACAATTACTAGTTCAGATCTTCAAGTTATAATTTGCACTAATAATTTGTTTTTAACAATTCGAAGTTCTGTATTTGACTATTACAAGTTCAGATCTTCAAGATATAATTTGAATTATAATTATAAGCTATCAATTTTAAGTTCTGTATTTGACAATTACAAGTACAGATCTTCAAATTATTATTTACAATAATAATTAGAAGCTATCAATTTTAAGTTCTGTATTTGACAATTACAAGTTCAGATCTTCAAGTTATAATTTGAAATAATAATACAAGCTATCAATTTTAAGTTCTGTATTTGACAATTACAAGTTCAGATCTTCAAGTTATAATTTGCAATTATAATTAGAAGCTATCAATTTTAAGTTCTGTATTTGACAATTACAAGTTCAGATCTTCAAGTAATAATTTGCACTAATAATTTGTATTTAACAATTAGAAGTTCTGTATTTGACAATAACAAGTTCAGATCTTCAAGTTATAATTTGCAATAATAATTAGAAGCTATCGATTTTAAGTTCTGTATTTGACAATTACTAGTTCAGATCTTCAAATTGTAATTTGAAATAATAATTTGAATTTAACAAATCTAAGTTCTGTAATTCACTATTACAAGTTCAGATCTTCAAGTTATAATTTGCAATAATAATTAAAAGCTATCAATTTTAAGTTCTGTATTTGACAATTACAAGTTCAGATCTTCAAGTTATAATTTGCACTAATAATTTGTATTTAATAATTAGTTGTTCTGTATTTGACAATTACAAGTTCATATCTTCAAGTTATAATTTGAAATAATAATTAGAAGCTATCAATTTTAAGTTCTGTATTTGACAATTACAAGTTCAGATCTTCAAGTTATAATTTGCACTAATAATTTGTATTTAATAATTAGAAGTTCTGTATTTGACAATTACTAGTTCAGATCTTCAAGTTATAATTTGAAATAATAAATTGAATTTAACAAAACTTAGTTCTGTAATTCACTATTACAAGTTCAGATCTTCAAGTTATAATTTGCAATAATAATTAGAAGCTATCAATTTTAAGTTCTGTATTTGACAATTACTAGTTCAGATCTTCAAGTTATAATTTGCACTAATAATTTGTATTTAACAATTCGAAGTTCTGTATTTGACTATTACAAGTTCAGATCTTCAAGTTATAATTTGAATTATAATTATAAGCTATCAATTTTAAGTTCTGTATTTGACAATTACAAGTTCAGATCTTCAAGTTATAATTTGAATTATAATTAGAAGCTCTCAATTTTAAGTTCTGTATTTGACAATTACAAGTTCAGATCTTCAAGTTATAATTTGGCATAATAATTAGAAGCTATCAATTTTAAGTTCTGTATTTGACAATTACTAGTTCAGATCTTCAAGTTATAATTTGAAATAATAATTTGAATTTAACAAATCTAAGTTCTGTAATTCACTATTACAAGTTCAGATCTTCAAGTTATAATTTACAATAATAATTAGAAGCTATCAATTTTAAGTTCTGTATTTGACAATTACAAGTTCAGATCTTCAAGTTATAATTTGCACTAATAATTTGTATTTAACAATTAGAAGTTCTGTATTTACCTATTACAGGTTCAGATCTGCAAGTTATAATTTGCAATCACAATTTGTATTTAACAATGCTAAGTTGCGTATTTGTCTATTACAAGTTCAGATCTTCAAATTATAATTTGCAATAATAATTAGAAGCTATCAATTTTAAGTTCTGTATTTGACAATTACAAGTTCAGATCTTCAAGTTATTATTTGCAATAATAATTAGAAGATATCAATTTTAAGTTCTGTATTTGACAATTACAAGTTCAGATCTTCAAGTTATAATTTACAATAATAATTAGAAGCTATCAATTTTAAGTTCTGTATTTGACAATTACAAGTTCAGATGTTCAAGTTATAATTTGCAATAATAATTAGAAGCTATCAATTTTAAGTTCTGTATTTGACAATTACTAGTTCTGATTTTCAAGTTATAATTTGAAATAATAATTTGAATTTAACAAATCTAAGTTCTGTAATTCACTATTACAAGTTCAGATCTTCTAGTTATAATTTACAATAATAATTAGAAGTTATCAATTTTAAGTTCTGTATTTGACAATTACAAGTTCAGATCTTCAAG
The DNA here is from genome assembly GCA_963170105.1 of Cantharis lateralis. Lineage (NCBI taxonomy): Eukaryota > Metazoa > Arthropoda > Insecta > Coleoptera > Cantharidae > Cantharis > Cantharis lateralis. The sequence continues at coordinate 31,042,611 of OY720625.1, read as the reverse complement.
TTATAATTTGCAATAATAATTAGAAGCTATCAATTTTAAGTTCTGTATTTTACAATTACTAGTTCAGATCTTCAAGTTATAATTTGAAATAATAATTTGAATTTAACAAATCTAAGTTCTGTAATTCACTATTACAAGTTCAGATCTTCAAGTTATAATTTACAATAATAATTAGAAGCTATCAATTTTAAGTTCTGTATTTGACAATTACAAGTTCAGATCTTCAAGTTATAATTTGCACTAATAATTTGTATTTAACAATTAGAAGTTCTGTATTTGACTATTACAAGTTCAGATCTTCGAATTATTATTTGCAATCTTGGTTTGAATTTAACAATTCGAAGTTCTGTATTTACCTATTACAGGTTCAGATCTTCAAGTTATAATTTGCAATCACAATTTGTATTTAACAATGCTAAGTTGTGTATTTGTCTATTACAAGTTCAGATCTTCAAATTATAATTTGCAATAATAATTAGAAGCTATCAATTTTAAGTTCTGTATTTGACAATTACAAGTTCAGATCTTCAAGTTATTATTTGCAATAATAATTAGAAGATATCAATTTTAAGTTCTGTATTTGACAATTACAAGTTCAGATCTTCAAGTTATAATTTACAATAATAATTAGAAGCTATCAATTTTAAGTTCTGTATTTGACAATTACAAGTTCAGATCTTCAAGTTATTATTTGCAATAATAATTAGAAGATATCAATTTTAAGTTCTGTATTTGACAATTACAAGTTCAGATCTTCAAGTTATAATTTACAATAATAATTAGAAGCTATCAATTTTAAGTTCTGTATTTGACAATTACAAGTTCAGATGTTCAAGTTATAATTTGCAATAATAATTAGAAGCTATCAATTTTAAGTTCTGTATTTGACAATTACTAGTTCTGATTTTCAAGTTATAATTTGAAATAATAATTTGAATTTAACAAATCTAAGTTCTGTATTTGACTATTACAAGTTCAGATCTTCGAATTATTATTTGCAATCTTAGTTTGAATTTAACAATTCGAAGTTCTGTATTTACCTATTACAGGTTCAGATCTTCAAGTAATAATTTGCACTAATAATTTGTATTTAACAATTCGAAGTTCTGTATTTGACTATTACAAGTTCAGATCTTCAAGTTATAATTTGAATTATAATTATAAGCTATCAATTTTAAGTTCTGTATTTGACAATTACAAGTACAGATCTTCAAATTATTATTTTCAATAATAATTAGAAGCTATCAATTTTAAGTTCTGCATTTGACAATTACAAGTTCAGATCTTCAAGTTATTATTTGCAATAATAATTAGAAGCTATTAATTTTAAGTTCTGTATTTGACAATTACAAGTTCAGATCTTCAAGTTATAATTTGAAATAATAATTAGAAGCTATCAATTTTAAGTTCTGTATTTGACAATTACAAGTTCAGATCTTCAAGTTATAATTTGCAATAATAATTAGAAGCTATCAATTTTAAGTTCTGTATTTGACAATTACTACTTCAGATCTTCAAGTTATAATTAGAAATAATAATTAGAATTTGACAAATCTAAGTTCTGTAATTCACTATTACAAGTTCAGATCTTCAAGTTATAATTTACAATAATAATTAGAAGCTTTCAATTTTAAGTTCTGTATTTGACAATTACAAGTTCAGATCTACAAGTTATAATTTGCACTAATAATTTGTATTTAACAATTAGAAGTTCTGTATTTGTCTATTACAAGTTCAGATCTTCCAATTATAATTTGCACTAATAATTTGTATTTAACAATTAGAAGTTCTGTATTTGACAATTACCAGTTCAGATCCTCAAGTTATAATTTGCACTAATAATTTGTATTTAACAATTAGAAGTTCTGTATTTGACAATTACCAGTTCAGATCTTCAAGTTATAATTAGAAGCTATCAATTTTGAGTTCTGTATTTGACAATTACAAGTTCAGATCTTCAAGTTATAATTTGCAATAATAATTAGAAGCTATCAATTTTAAGTTCTGTATTTGACAATTACTAGTTCAGATCTTCAAGTTATAATTTTAAATAATAATTGAATATAACAAATCTAAGTTCTGTAATTCACTATTACAAGTTCAGATCTTCAAGTTATAATTTACAATAATAATTAGAAGCTATCAATTTTAGTTCTGTCTTTGACAAATACAAGTTCAGAACTTCAAGTTATAATTTGCAATAATAATTAGAAGCTATCAATTTTAAGTTCTGTATTTGACAATTACTAGTTCTGATCTTCAAGTTATAATTTGAAATAATAATTTGAATTTAACAAATCTAAGTTCTGTAATTCACTATTACAAGTTCAGATCTTCTAGTTATAATTTACAATAATAATTAGAAGTTATCAATTTTAAGTTCTGTATTTGACAATTACAAGTTCAGATCTTCAAGTTATAATTTGCACTAATAATTTGTATTTAACAATTAGATGTTCTGTATTTGACAATTACAAGTTCAGATCTTCAAGTTATAATTTGCAATATTAATTAGAAGCTATTAATTTTAAGTTCTGTATTTGACAATTACAAGTTCAGATCTTCAAGTTATAATTTGAAATAATAATTATAAGCTATCAATTTTATGTTCTGTATTTGACAATTACAAGTTCAGATGTTCAAGTTATAATTTGCAATAATAATTAGAAGCTATCAATTTTAAGTTCTGTATTTGACAATTACAAGTTCAGATCTTCAAGTTATTATTTGCAATAATAATTAGAAGATATCAATTTTAAGTTCTGTATTTGACAATTACAAGTTCAGATCTTCAAGTTATAATTTACAATAATAATTAGAAGCTATCAATTTTAAGTTCTGTATTTGACAATTACAAGTTCAGATGTTCAAGTTATAATTTGCAATAATAATTAGAAGCTATCAATTTTAAGTACTGTATTTGACAATTACTAGTTCTGATTTTCAAGTTATAATTTGAAATAATAATTTGAATTTAACAAATCTAAGTTCTGTAATTCACTATTACAAGTTCAGATCTTCTAGTTATAATTTACAATAATAATTAGAAGTTATCAATTTTAAGTTCTGTATTTGACAATTACAAGTTCAGATCTTCAAGTTATAATTTGCAATAATAATTAGAAGCTATCAATTTTAAGTTCTGTATTTTACAATTACTAGTTCAGATCTTCAAGTTATAATTTGAAATAATAATTTGAATTTAACAAATCTAAGTTCTGTAATTCACTATTACAAGTTCAGATCTTCAAGTTATAATTTACAATAATAATTAGAAGCTATCAATTTTAAGTTCTGTATTTGACAATTACAAGTTCAGATTTTCAAGTTATAATTTGCACTAATAATTTGTATTTAACAATTAGAAGTTCTGTATTTGACTATTACTAGTTCAGATCTTCGAATTATTATTTGCAATCTTGGTTTGTATTTAACAATTCGAAGTTCTGTATTTACCTATTACAGGTTCAGATCTTCAAGTTATAATTTGCAATCACAATTTGTATTTAACAATGCTAAGTTGTGTATTTGTCTATTACAAGTTCAGATCTTCAAATTATAATTTGCAATAATAATTAGAAGCTATCAATTTTAAGTTCTGTATTTGACAATTACAAGTTCAGATCTTCAAGTTATTATTTGCAATAATAATTAGAAGATATCAATTTTAAGTTCTGTATTTGACAATTACAAGTTCAGATCTTCAAGTTATAATTTACAATAATAATTAGAAGCTATCAATTTTAAGTTCTGTATTTGACAATTACAAGTTCAGATGTTCAAGTTATAATTTGCAATAATAATTAGAAGCTATCAATTTTAAGTTCTGTATTTGACAATTACTAGTTATGATTTTCAAGTTATAATTTGAAATAATAATTTGAATTTAACAAATCTAAGTTCTGTATTTGACTATTACAAGTTCAGATCTTCGAATTATTATTTGCAATCTTAGTTTGAATTTAACAATTCGAAGTTCTGTATTTACCTATTACAGGTTCAGATCTTCAAGTAATAATTTGCACTAATAATTTGTATTTAACAATTCGAAGTTCTGTATTTGACTATTACAAGTTCAGATCTTCAAGTTATAATTTGAATTATAATTAGAAGCTATTAATTTTAAGTTCTGTATTTGACAATTACAAGTTCAGATCTTCAAGTTATAATTTGAAATAATAATTATAAGCTATCAATTTTATGTTCTGTATTTGACAATTACAAGTTCAGATCTTCAAGTTATAATTTGCAATAATAATTAGAAGCTATCAATTTTAAGTGCTGTATTTGACAATTACCTATTACAGGTTCAGATCTTCAAGTTATAATTTGCACTAATAATTTGTATTTAACAATTAGAAGTTCTGTATTTGACAATTACAAGTTCAGATCTTCAAGTTATAATTTTCACTAATAATTTGTATTTAACAATTAGAAGTTCTGTATTTGACTATTACAAGTTCAGATCTTCAAATTATTATGTGCAATCTTAGTTTGAATTTAACCATTCGAAGTTCTGTATTTACCTATTTCAGGTTCAGATCTTCAAGTAATAATTTCCACTAATAATTTGTATTTAACAATTCGAAGTTCTGTATTTGACAATTACAAGTTCAGATATTCAAGTTATAATTTGAAATAATAATTAGAAGCTCTCAATTTTAAGTTCTGTATTTGACAATTACAAGTTCAGATCTTCAAGTTATAATTTGGCATAATAATTAGAAGCTATCAATTTTAAGTTCTGTATTTGACAATTACTAGTTCAGATCTTCAAGTTATAATTTGCAATAATAATTAGAAGCTATCAATTTTAAGTTCTGTATTTGACAATTACAAATTCAGATCTTCTAGTTATAATTTGCAATAATAATTAGAAGCTATCAATTTTAAGTTCTGTATTTGACAATTACTAGTTCAGATCTTCAAGTTATAATTTGAAATAATAATTTAAATTTAACAAATCTAAGTTCTGTAATTCACTATTACAAGTTCAGATCTTCAAGTTATAATTTTCAATAATAATTAGAAGCTATTAATTTTAAGTTCTGTATTTGACAATTACAAGTTCAGATCTTCTAGTTATAATTTGCACTAATAATTTGTATTTAACAATTAGAAGTTCTGTATTTGACAATTACAAGTTCAGATCTTCAAGTTATAATTTGCAATAATAATTAGAAGCTATCAATTTTAAGTTCTGTATTTGACAATTACAAGTTCAGATCTTCAAGTTATAATTTGAAATAATAATTAGAAGCTATCAATTTTAAGTTCTGTATTTGACAATTACAAGTTCAGATCTTCAAGTTATAATTTGCAATAATAATTAGAAGCTATCAATTTTAAGTTCTGTATTTGACAATTACTAGTTCAGATCTTCAAGTTATAATTTGCACTAATAATTTGTTTTTAACAATTCGAAGTTCTTTATTTGACTATTACAAGTTCAGATCTTCAAGATATAATTTGAATTATAATTATAAGCTATCAATTTTAAGTTCTGTATTTGACAATTACAAGTACAGATCATCAAATTATTATTTACAATAATAATTAGAAGCTATCAATTTTAAGTTCTGTATTTGACAATTACAAGTTCAGATCTTCAAGTTATAATTTGAAATAATAATACAAGCTATCAATTTTAAGTTCTGTATTTGACAATTACAAGTTCAGATCTTCAAGTTATAATTTGCAATTATAATTAGAAGCTATCAATTTTAAGTTCTGTATTTGACAATTACAAGTTCAGATCTTCAAGTAATAATTTGCACTAATAATTTGTATTTAACAATTAGAAGTTCTGTATTTGACAATAACAAGTTCAGATCTTCAAGTTATAATTTGCAATAATAATTAGAAGCTATCGATTTTAAGTTCTGTATTTGACAATTACTAGTTCAGATCTTCAAATTGTAATTTGAAATAATAATTTGAATTTAACAAATCTAAGTTCTGTAATTCACTATTACAAGTTCAGATCTTCAAGTTATAATTTGCAATAATAATTAAAAGCTATCAATTTTAAGTTCTGTATTTGACAATTACAAGTTCAGATCTTCAAGTTATAATTTGCACTAATAATTTGTATTTAATAATTAGTTGTTTTGTATTTGACAATTACAAGTTCATATCTTCAAGTTATAATTTGAAATAATAATTAGAAGCTATCAATTTTAAGTTCTGTATTTGACAATTACAAGTTCAGATCTTCAAGTTATAATTTGCACTAATAATTTGTATTTAATAATTAGAAGTTCTGTATTTGACAATTACTAGTTCAGATCTTCAAGTTATAATTTGAAATAATAAATTGAATTTAACAAAACTTAGTTCTGTAATTCACTATTACAAGTTCAGATCTTCAAGTTATAATTTGCAATAATAATTAGAAGCTATCAATTTTAAGTTCTGTATTTGACAATTACTAGTTCAGATCTTCAAGTTATAATTTGCACTAATAATTTGTATTTAACAATTCGAAGTTCTGTATTTGACTATTACAAGTTCAGATCTTCAAGTTATAATTTGAATTATAATTATAAGCTATCAATTTTAAGTTCTGTATTTGACAATTACAAGTTCAGATCTTCAAGTTATAATTTGAATTATAATTAGAAGCTCTCAATTTTAAGTTCTGTATTTGACAATTACAAGTTCAGATCTTCAAGTTATAATTTGGCATAATAATTAGAAGCTATCAATTTTAAGTTCTGTATTTGACAATTACTAGTTCAGATCTTCAAGTTATAATTTGAAATAATAATTTGAATTTAACAAATCTAAGTTCTGTAATTCACTATTACAAGTTCAGATCTTCAAGTTATAATTTACAATAATAATTAGAAGCTATCAATTTTAAGTTCTGTATTTGACAATTACAAGTTCAGATTTTCAAGTTATAATTTGCACTAATAATTTGTATTTAACAATTAGAAGTTCTGTATTTGACTATTACTAGTTCAGATCTTCGAATTATTATTTGCAATCTTGGTTTGTATTTAACAATTCGAAGTTCTGTATTTACCTATTACAGGTTCAGATCTTCAAGTTATAATTTGCAATCACAATTTGTATTTAACAATGCTAAGTTGTGTATTTGTCTATTACAAGTTCAGATCTTCAAATTATAATTTGCAATAATAATTAGAAGCTATCAATTTTAAGTTCTGTATTTGACAATTACAAGTTCAGATCTTCAAGTTATTATTTGCAATAATAATTAGAAGATATCAATTTTAAGTTCTGTATTTGACAATTACAAGTTCAGATCTTCAAGTTATAATTTACAATAATAATTAGAAGCTATCAATTTTAAGTTCTGTATTTGACAATTACAAGTTCAGATGTTCAAGTTATAATTTGCAATAATAATTAGAAGCTATCAATTTTAAGTTCTGTATTTGACAATTACTAGTTATGATTTTCAAGTTATAATTTGAAATAATAATTTGAATTTAACAAATCTAAGTTCTGTATTTGACTATTACAAGTTCAGATCTTCGAATTATTATTTGCAATCTTAGTTTGAATTTAACAATTCGAAGTTCTGTATTTACCTATTACAGGTTCAGATCTTCAAGTAATAATTTGCACTAATAATTTGTATTTAACAATTCGAAGTTCTGTATTTGACTATTACAAGTTCAGATCTTCAAGTTATAATTTGAATTATAATTAGAAGCTATTAATTTTAAGTTCTGTATTTGACAATTACAAGTTCAGATCTTCAAGTTATAATTTGAAATAATAATTATAAGCTATCAATTTTATGTTCTGTATTTGACAATTACAAGTTCAGATCTTCAAGTTATAATTTGCAATAATAACTAGAAGCTATCAATTTTAAGTGCTGTATTTGACAATTACCTATTACAGGTTCAGATCTTCAAGTTATAATTTGCACTAATAATTTGTATTTAACAATTAGAAGTTCTGTATTTGACAATTACAAGTTCAGATCTTCAAGTTATAATTTTCACTAATAATTTGTATTTAACAATTAGAAGTTCTGTATTTGACTATTACAAGTTCAGATCTTCAAATTATTATGTGCAATCTTAGTTTGAATTTAACCATTCGAAGTTCTGTATTTACCTATTTCAGGTTCAGATCTTCAAGTAATAATTTGCACTAATAATTTGTATTTAACAATTCGAAGTTCTGTATTTGACAATTACAAGTTCAGATATTCAAGTTATAATTTGAAATAATAATTAGAAGCTCTCAATTTTAAGTTCTGTATTTGACAATTACAAGTTCAGATCTTCAAGTTATAATTTGGCATAATAATTAGAAGCTATCAATTTTAAGTTCTGTATTTGACAATTACTAGTTCAGATCTTCAAGTTATAATTTGCAATAATAATTAGAAGCTATCAATTTTAAGTTCTGTATTTGACAATTACAAATTCAGATCTTCTAGTTATAATTTGCAATAATAATTAGAAGCTATCAATTTTAAGTTCTGTATTTGACAATTACTAGTTCAGATCTTCAAGTTATAATTTGAAATAATAATTTAAATTTAACAAATCTAAGTTCTGTAATTCACTATTACAAGTTCAGATCTTCAAGTTATAATTTTCAATAATAATTAGAAGCTATTAATTTTAAGTTCTGTATTTGACAATTACAAGTTCAGATCTTCTAGTTATAATTTGCACTAATAATTTGTATTTAACAATTAGAAGTTCTGTATTTGACAATTACAAGTTCAGATCTTCAAGTTATAATTTGCAATAATAATTAGAAGCTATCAATTTTAAGTTCTGTATTTGACAATTACAAGTTCAGATCTTCAAGTTATAATTTGAAATAATAATTAGAAGCTATCAATTTTAAGTTCTGTATTTGACAATTACAAGTTCAGATCTTCAAGTTATAATTTGCAATAATAATTAGAAGCTATCAATTTTAAGTTCTGTATTTGACAATTACTAGTTCAGATCTTCAAGTTATAATTTGCACTAATAATTTGTTTTTAACAATTCGAAGTTCTTTATTTGACTATTACAAGTTCAGATCTTCAAGATATAATTTGAATTATAATTATAAGCTATCAATTTTAAGTTCTGTATTTGACAATTACAAGTACAGATCATCAAATTATTATTTACAATAATAATTAGAAGCTATCAATTTTAAGTTCTGTATTTGACAATTACAAGTTCAGATCTTCAAGTTATAATTTGAAATAATAATACAAGCTATCAATTTTAAGTTCTGTATTTGACAATTACAAGTTCAGATCTTCAAGTTATAATTTGCAATTATAATTAGAAGCTATCAATTTTAAGTTCTGTATTTGACAATTACAAGTTCAGATCTTCAAGTAATAATTTGCACTAATAATTTGTATTTAACAATTAGAAGTTCTGTATTTGACAATAACAAGTTCAGATCTTCAAGTTATAATTTGCAATAATAATTAGAAGCTATCGATTTTAAGTTCTGTATTTGACAATTACTAGTTCAGATCTTCAAATTGTAATTTGAAATAATAATTTGAATTTAACAAATCTAAGTTCTGTAATTCACTATTACAAGTTCAGATCTTCAAGTTATAATTTGCAATAATAATTAAAAGCTATCAATTTTAAGTTCTGTATTTGACAATTACAAGTTCAGATCTTCAAGTTATAATTTGCACTAATAATTTGTATTTAATAATTAGTTGTTTTGTATTTGACAATTACAAGTTCATATCTTCAAGTTATAATTTGAAATAATAATTAGAAGCTATCAATTTTAAGTTCTGTATTTGACAATTACAAGTTCAGATCTTCAAGTTATAATTTGCACTAATAATTTGTATTTAATAATTAGAAGTTCTGTATTTGACAATTACTAGTTCAGATCTTCAAGTTATAATTTGAAATAATAAATTGAATTTAACAAAACTTAGTTCTGTAATTCACTATTACAAGTTCAGATCTTCAAGTTATAATTTGCAATAATAATTAGAAGCTATCAATTTTAAGTTCTGTATTTGACAATTACTAGTTCAGATCTTCAAGTTATAATTTGCACTAATAATTTGTATTTAACAATTCGAAGTTCTGTATTTGACTATTACAAGTTCAGATCTTCAAGTTATAATTTGAATTATAATTATAAGCTATCAATTTTAAGTTCTGTATTTGACAATTACAAGTTCAGATCTTCAAGTTATAATTTGAATTATAATTAGAAGCTCTCAATTTTAAGTTCTGTATTTGACAATTACAAGTTCAGATCTTCAAGTTATAATTTGGCATAATAATTAGAAGCTATCAATTTTAAGTTCTGTATTTGACAATTACTAGTTCAGATCTTCAAGTTATAATTTGAAATAATAATTTGAATTTAACAAATCTAAGTTCTGTAATTCACTATTACAAGTTCAGATCTTCAAGTTATAATTTACAATAATAATTAGAAGCTATCAATTTTAAGTTCTGTATTTGACAATTACAAGTTCAGATCTTCAAGTTATAATTTGCACTAATAATTTGTATTTAACAATTAGAAGTTCTGTATTTGACTATTACAAGTTCAGATCTTCGAATTATTATTTGCAATCTTAGTTTGAATTTAACAATTCGAAGTTCTGTATTTACCTATTACAGGTTCAGATCTTCAAGTTATAATTTGCAATCACAATTTGTATTTAACAATGCTAAGTTGCGTATTTGTCTATTACAAGTTCAGATCTTCAAATTATAATTTGCAATAATAATTAGAAGCTATCAATTTTAAGTTCTGTATTTGACAATTACAAGTTCAGATCTTCAAGTTATTATTTGCAATAATAATTAGAAGATATCAATTTTAAGTTCTGTATTTGACAATTACAAGTTCAGATCTTCAAGTTATAATTTACAATAATAATTAGAAGCTATCAATTTTAAGTTCTGTATTTGACAATTACAAGTTCAGATGTTCAAGTTATAATTTGCAATAATAATTAGAAGCTATCAATTTTAAGTTCTGTATTTGACAATTACTAGTTCTGATTTTCAAGTTATAATTTGAAATAATAATTTGAATTTAACAAATCTAAGTTCTGTAATTCACTATTACAAGTTCAGATCTTCTAGTTATAATTTACAATAATAATTAGAAGTTATCAATTTTAAGTTCTGTATTTGACAATTACAAGTTCAGATCTTCAAGTTATAATTTGCAATAATAATTAGAAGCTATCAATTTTAAGTTCTGTATTTTACAATTACTAGTTCAGATCTTCAAGTTATAATTTGAAATAATAATTTGAATTTAACAAATCTAAGTTCTGTAATTCACTATTACAAGTTCAGATCTTCAAGTTATAATTTACAATAATAATTAGAAGCTATCAATTTTAAGTTCTGTATTTGACAATTACAAGTTCAGATCTTCAAGTTATAATTTGCACTAATAATTTGTATTTAACAATTAGAAGTTCTGTATTTGACTATTACAAGTTCAGATCTTCGAATTATTATTTGCAATCTTAGTTTGAATTTAACAATTCGAAGTTCTGTATTTACCTATTACAGGTTCAGATCTTCAAGTTATAATTTGCAATCACAATTTGTATTTAACAATGCTAAGTTGTGTATTTGTCTATTACAAGTTCAGATCTTCAAATTATAATTTGCAATAATAATTAGAAGCTATCAATTTTAAGTTCTGTATTTGACAATTACAAGTTCAGATCTTCAAGTTATTATTTGCAATAATAATTAGAAGATATCAATTTTAAGTTCTGTATTTGACAATTACAAGTTCAGATCTTCAAGTTATAATTTACAATAATAATTAGAAGCTATCAATTTTAAGTTCTGTATTTGACAATTACAAGTTCAGATGTTCAAGTTATAATTTGCAATAATAATTAGAAGCTCTCAATTTTAAGTTCTGTATTTGACAATTACTAGTTCTGATTTTCAAGTTATAATTTGAAATAATAATTTGAATTTAACAAATCTAAGTTCTGTAATTCACTATTACAAGTTCAGATCTTCTAGTTATAATTTACAATAATAATTAGAAGTTATCAATTTTAAGTTCTGTATTTGACAATTACAAGTTCAGATCTTCAAGTTATAATTTTCACTAATAATTTGTATTTAACAATTAGAAGTTCTGTATTTGACTATTACAAGTTCAGATCTTCAAATTATTATGTGCAATCTTAGTTTGAATTTAACCATTCGAAGTTCTGTATTTACCTATTACAGGTTCAGATCTTCAAGTAATAATTTGCACTAATAATTTGTATTTAACAATTCGAAGTTCTGTATTTGACAATTACAAGTTCAGATATTCAAGTTATAATTTGAAATAATAATTAGAAGCTCTCAATTTTAAGTTCTGTATTTGACAATTACAAGTTCAGATCTTCAAGTTATAATTTGGCATAATAATTTGAAGCTATCAATTTTAAGTTCTGTATTTGACAATTACTAGTTCAGATCTTCAAGTTATAATTTGAAATAATAATTTGAATTTAACAAATCTAAGTTCTGTAATTCACTATTACAAGTTCAGATCTTCAAGTTATAATTTACAATAATAATTGGAAGCTATAAATTTTAAGTTCTGTATTTGACAATTACAAGTTCAGATCTTCAAGTTATAATTTGCACTCATAATTTGTATTTAACAATTAGAAGTTCTGTATTTGACAATTACAAGTTCAGATCTTCAAGTTATAATTTGAATTATAATTAGAAGCTCTCAATTTTAAGTTCTGTATTTGACAATTACAAGTTCAGATCTTCAAGTTATAATTTGGCATAATAATTAGAAGCTATCAATTTTAAGTTCTGTATTTGACATTTACTAGTTCAGATCTTCAAGTTATATTTTGAAATAATAATTTGAATTTAACAAATCTAAGTTCTGTAATTCACTATTACAAGTTCAGATCTTCAAGTTATAATTTGCAATAATAATTAGAAGCTATCAATTTTAAGTTCTGTATTTGACAATTACTAGTTCAGATCTTCTAGTTATAATTTGCACTAATAATTTGTATTTAACAATTCGAAGTTCTGTATTTGACTATTACAAGTTCAGATCTTCAAGTTATAATTTGAATTATAATTATAAGCTATCAATTTTAAGTTCTGTATTTGACAATTACAAGTACAGATCTTCAAATTATTATTTGCAATAATAATTAGAAGCTATCAATTTTAAGTTCTGCATTTGACAATTACAAGTTCAGATCTTCAAGATATTATTTGCAATAATAATTAGAAGCTATTAATTTTAAGTTCTGTATTTGACAATTACAAGTTCAGATCTTCAAGTTATAATTTGAAATAATAATTAGAAGCTATCAATTTTAAGTTCTGTATTTGACAATTACAAGTTCAGATCTTCAAGTTATAATTTGCAATAATAATTAGAAGCTATCAATTTTAAGTTCTGTATTTGACAATTACTAGTTCAGATCTTCAAGTTATAATTAGAAATAATAATTAGAATTTGACAAATCTAAGTTCTGTAATTCACTATTACAAGTTCAGTTCTTCAAGTTATAATTTACAATAATAATTAGAAGCTTTCAATTTTAAGTTCTGTATTTGACAATTACAAGTTCAGATCTACAAGTTATAATTTGCACTAATAATTTGTATTTAACAATTAGGAGTTCTGTATTTGACAATTACAAGTTCAGATCTTCAAGTTATAATTTGAAATAATAATTAGTAGCTATCAATTTTAAGTTCTGTATTTGACAATTACTAGTTCAGAACTTCAAGTTATAATTTGAAATAATAATTTGAATTTAACAAATCTAAGTTCTGTAATTCACTATTACAAGTTCAGATCTTCAAGTTATAATTTACAATAATAATTAGAAGTTATCAATTTTAAGTTCTGCATTTGACAATTACAAGTTCAAATCTTCAAGTTATAATTTGCAATAATAATTAGAAGCTATCAATTTTAAGTTCTGTATTTTACAATTACTAGTTCAGATCTTCAAGTTATAATTTGAAATAATAATTTGAATTTAACAAATCTAAGTTCTGTAATTCACTATTACAAGTTCAGATCTTCAAGTTATAATTTACAATAATAATTAGAAGCTATCAATTTTTAGTGCTGTATTTGACAATTACAAGTTCAGATCTTCAAGTTATAATTTGCAATAATAATTAGAAGCTATTAATTTTAAGTTCTGTATTTGACAATTACAAGTTCAGATCTTCTAGTTATAATTTGAAATAATAATTAGAAGCTATCAATTTTATGTTCTGTATTTGACAATTACAAGTTCAGATCTTCAAGTTATAATTTGCAATAATAATTAGAAGCTATCAATTTTTAGTGCTGTATTTGACAATTACTAGTTCAGATCTTCAAGTTATAATTTGCACTAATAGTTTGTATTTAACAATTAGAAGTTCTGTATTTGACAATTACAAGTTCAGATCTTCAAGTTATAATTTTCACTAATAATTTGTATTTAACAATTAGAAGTTCTGTATTTGACTATTACAAGTTCAGATCTTCAAATTATTATTTTCAATAATAATTAGAAGCTATCAATTTTAAGTTCTGCATTTGACAATTACAAGTTCAGATCTTCAAGTTATTATTTGCAATAATAATTAGAAGCTATTAATTTTAAGTTCTGTATTTGACAATTACAAGTACAGATCTTCAAGTTATAATTTGAAATAATAATTAGAAGCTATCAATTTTAAGTTCTGTATTTGACAATTACAAGTTCAGATCTTCAAGTTATAATTTGCAATAATAATTAGAAGCTATCAATTTTAAGTTCTGTATTTGACAATTACTACTTCAGATCTTCAAGTTATAATTAGAAATAATAATTAGAATTTGACAAATCTAAGTTCTGTAATTCACTATTACAAGTTCAGATCTTCAAGTTATAATTTACAATAATAATTAGAAGCTTTCAATTTTAAGTTCTGTATTTGACAATTACAAGTTCAGATCTACAAGTTATAAATTGCACTAATAATTTGTATTTAACAATTAGAAGTTCTGTATTTGTCTATTACAAGTTCAGATCTTCCAATTATAATTTGCACTAATAATTTGTATTTAACAATTAGAAGTTCTGTATTTGACAATTACCAGTTCAGATCCTCAAGTTATAATTTGCACTAATAATTTGTATTTAACAATTAGAAGTTCTGTATTTGACAATTACCAGTTCAGATCTTCAAGTTATAATTAGAAGCTATCAATTTTGAGTTCTGTATTTGACAATTACAAGTTCAGATCTTCAAGGTATAATTTGCAATAATAATTAGAAGCTATCAATTTTAAGTTCTGTATTTGACAATTACTAGTTCAGATCTTCAAGTTATAATTTGAAATAATAATTGAATATAACAAATCTAAGTTCTGTAATTCACTATTACAAGTTCAGATCTTCAAGTTATAATTTACAATAATAATTAGAAGCTATCAATTTTAGTTCTGTCTTTGACAAATACAAGTTCAGAACTTCAAGTTATAATTTGCAATAATAATTAGAAGCTATCAATTTTAAGTTCTGTATTTGACAATTACTAGTTCTGATCTTCAAGTTATAATTTGAAATAATAATTTGAATTTAACAAATCTAAGTTCTGTAATTCACTATTACAAGTTCAGATCTTCTAGTTATAATTTACAATAATAATTAGAAGTTATCAATTTTAAGTTCTGTATTTGACAATTACAAGTTCAGATCTTCAAGTTATAATTTGCACTAATAATTTGTATTTAACAATTAGATGTTCTGTATTTGACAATTACAAGTTCAGATCTTCAAGTTATAATTTGCAATAATAATTAGAAGCTATTAATTTTAAGTTCTGTATTTGACAATTACAAGTTCAGATCTTCAAGTTATAATTTGAAATAATAATTATAAGCTATCAATTTTATGTTCTGTATTTGACAATTACAAGTTCAGATCTTCTAGTTATAATTTGCAATAATAATTAGAAGCTATCAATTTTAAGTGCTGTATTTGACAATTACTAGTTCAGATCTTCAAGTTATAATTTGCACTAATAATTTGTATTTAACAATTAGAAGTTCTGTATTTGACAATTACAAGTTCAGATCTTCAAGTTATAATTTGAAATAATAATTAGAAGCTATCAATTTTAAGTTCTGTATTTGACAATTACAAGTTCAGATCTTCAAGTTATAATTTGCAATAATAATTAGAAGCTATCAATTTTAAGTTCTGTATTTGACAATTACTAGTTCAGATCTTCAAGTTATAATTAGAAATAATCATTAGAATTTGACAAATCTAAGTTCTGTAATTCACTATTACAAGTTCAGATCTTCAAGTTATAATTTACAATAATAATTAGAAGCTTTCAATTTTAAGTTCTGTATTTGACAATTACAAGTTCAGATCTACAAGTTATAATTTGCACTAATAATTTGTATTTAACAATTAGAAGTTCTGTATTTGACAATTACAAGTTCAGATCTTCAAGTTATAATTTGAAATAATAATTAGAAGCTATCAATTTTAAGTTCTGTATTTGACAATTACTAGTTCAGAACTTCAAGTTATAATTTGAAATAATAATTTGAATTTAACAAATCTAAGTTCTGTAATTCACTATTACAAGTTCAGATCTTCAAGTTATAATTTACAATAATAATTAGAAGTTATCAATTTTAAGTTCTGCATTTGACAATTACAAGTTCAGATCTTCAAGTTATAATTTGCAATAATAATTAGAAGCTATCAATTTTAAGTTCTGTATTTTACAATTACTAGTTCAGATCTTCAAGTTATAATTTGAAATAATAATTTGAATTTAACAAATCTAAGTTCTGTAATTCACTATTACAAGTTCAGATCTTCAAGTTATAATTTACAATAATAATTAGAAGCTATCAATTTTAAGTTCTGTATTTGACAATTACAAGTTCAGATCTTCAAGTTATAATTTGCACTAATAATTTGTATTTAACAATTAGAAGCTCTGTATGTGACAATTACAAGTTCAGATCTTCAAGTTATAATTTGCAATAATAATTAGAAGCTATTAATTTTAAGTTCTGTATTTGACAATTACAAGTTCAGATCTTCTAGTTATAATTTGAAATAATAATTAGAAGCTATCAATTTTATGTTCTGTATTTGACAATTACAAGTTCAGATCTTCAAGTTATAATTTGCAATAATAATTAGAAGCTATCAATTTTAAGTGCTGTATTTGACAATTACTAGTTCAGATCTTCAAGTTATAATTTGCACTAATAATTTGTATTTAACAATTAGAAGTTCTGTATTTGACAATTATAAGTTCAGATCTTCAAGTTATAATTTTCACTAATAATTTGTATTTAACAATTAGAAGTTCTGTATTTGACTATTACAAGTTCAGATCTTCAAATTATTATTTTCAATAATAATTAGAAGCTATCAATTTTAAGTTCTGCATTTGACAATTACAAGTTCAGATCTTCAAGTTATTATTTGCAATAATAATTAGAAGCTATTAATTTTAAGTTCTGTATTTGACAATTACAAGTTCAGATCTTCAAGTTATAATTTGAAATAATAATTAGAAGCTATCAATTTTAAGTTCTGTATTTGACAATTACAAGTTCAGATCTTCAAGTTATAATTTGCAATAATAATTAGAAGCTATCAATTTTAAGTTCTGTATTTGACAATTACTACTTCAGATCTTCAAGTTATAATTAGAAATAATAATTAGAATTTGACAAATCTAAGTTCTGTAATTCACTATTACAAGTTCAGATCTTCAAGTTATAATTTACAATAATAATTAGAAGCTTTCAATTTTAAGTTCTGTATTTGACAATTACAAGTTCAGATCTACAAGTTATAAATTGCACTAATAATTTGTATTTAACAATTAGAAGTTCTGTATTTGTCTATTACAAGTTCAGATCTTCCAATTATAATTTGCACTAATAATTTGTATTTAACAATTAGAAGTTCTGTATTTGACAATTACCAGTTCAGATCCTCAAGTTATAATTTGCACTAATAATTTGTATTTAACAATTAGAAGTTCTGTATTTGACAATTACCAGTTCAGATCTTCAAGTTATAATTAGAAGCTATCAATTTTGAGTTCTGTATTTGACAATTACAAGTTCAGATCTTCAAGTTATAATTTGCAATAATAATTAGAAGCTATCAATTTTAAGTTCTGTATTTGACAATTACTAGTTCAGATCTTCAAGTTATAATTTGAAATAATAATTGAATATAACAAATCTAAGTTCTGTAATTCACTATTACAAGTTCAGATCTTCAAGTTATAATTTACAATAATAATTAGAAGCTATCAATTTTAGTTCTGTCTTTGACAAATACAAGTTCAGAACTTCAAGTTATAATTTGCAATAATAATTAGAAGCTATCAATTTTAAGTTCTGTATTTGACAATTACTAGTTCTGATCTTCAAGTTATAATTTGAAATAATAATTTGAATTTAACAAATCTAAGTTCTGTAATTCACTATTACAAGTTCAGATCTTCTAGTTATAATTTACAATAATAATTAGAAGTTATCAATTTTAAGTTCTGTATTTGACAATTACAAGTTCAGATCTTCAAGTTATAATTTGCACTAATAATTTGTATTTAACAATTAGATGTTCTGTATTTGACAATTACAAGTTCAGATCTTCAAGTTATAATTTGCAATAATAATTAGAAGCTATTAATTTTAAGTTCTGTATTTGACAATTACAAGTTCAGATCTTCAAGTTATAATTTGAAATAATAATTATAAGCTATCAATTTTATGTTCTGTATTTGACAATTACAAGTTCAGATCTTCAAGTTATAATTTGCAATAATAATTAGAAGCTATCAATTTTAAGTGCTGTATTTGACAATTACTAGTTCAGATCTTCAAGTTATAATTTGCACTAATAATTTGTATTTAACAATTAGAAGTTCTGTATTTGACAATTACAAGTTCAGATCTTCAAGTTATAATTTTCACTAATAATTTGTATTTAACAATTAGAAGTTCTGTATTTGACTATTACAAGTTCAGATCTTCAAATTATTATGTGCAATCTTAGTTTGAATTTAACCATTCGAAGTTCTGTATTTACCTATTACAGGTTCAGATCTTCAAGTAATAATTTGCACTAATAATTTGTATTTAACAATTCGAAGTTCTGTATTTGACAATTACAAGTTCAGATATTCAAGTTATAATTTGAAATAATAATTAGAAGCTCTCAATTTTAAGTTCTGTATTTGACAATTACAAGTTCAGATCTTCAAGTTATAATTTGGCATAATAATTAGAAGCTATCAATTTTAAGTTCTGTATTTGACAATTACTAGTTCAGATCTTCAAGTTATAATTTGCAATAATAATTAGAAGCTATCAATTTTAAGTTCTGTATTTGACAATTACAAATTCAGATCTTCTAGTTATAATTTGCAATAATAATTAGAAGCTATCAATTTTAAGTTCTGTATTTGACAATTACTAGTTCAGATCTTCAAGTTATAATTTGAAATAATAATTTAAATTTAACAAATCTAAGTTCTGTAATTCACTATTACAAGTTCAGATCTTCAAGTTATAATTTTCAATAATAATTAGAAGCTATTAATTTTAAGTTCTGTATTTGACAATTACAAGTTCAGATCTTCTAGTTATAATTTGCACTAATAATTTGTATTTAACAATTAGAAGTTCTGTATTTGACAATTACAAGTTCAGATCTTCAAGTTATAATTTGCAATAATAATTAGAAGCTATCAATTTTAAGTTCTGTATTTGACAATTACAAGTTCAGATCTTCAAGTTATAATTTGAAATAATAATTAGAAGCTATCAATTTTAAGTTCTGTATTTGACAATTACAAGTTCAGATCTTCAAGTTATAATTTGCAATAATAATTAGAAGCTATCAATTTTAAGTTCTGTATTTGACAATTACTAGTTCAGATCTTCAAGTTATAATTTGCACTAATAATTTGTTTTTAACAATTCGAAGTTCTGTATTTGACTATTACAAGTTCAGATCTTCAAGATATAATTTGAATTATAATTATAAGCTATCAATTTTAAGTTCTGTATTTGACAATTACAAGTACAGATCTTCAAATTATTATTTACAATAATAATTAGAAGCTATCAATTTTAAGTTCTGTATTTGACAATTACAAGTTCAGATCTTCAAGTTATAATTTGAAATAATAATACAAGCTATCAATTTTAAGTTCTGTATTTGACAATTACAAGTTCAGATCTTCAAGTTATAATTTGCAATTATAATTAGAAGCTATCAATTTTAAGTTCTGTATTTGACAATTACAAGTTCAGATCTTCAAGTAATAATTTGCACTAATAATTTGTATTTAACAATTAGAAGTTCTGTATTTGACAATAACAAGTTCAGATCTTCAAGTTATAATTTGCAATAATAATTAGAAGCTATCGATTTTAAGTTCTGTATTTGACAATTACTAGTTCAGATCTTCAAATTGTAATTTGAAATAATAATTTGAATTTAACAAATCTAAGTTCTGTAATTCACTATTACAAGTTCAGATCTTCAAGTTATAATTTGCAATAATAATTAAAAGCTATCAATTTTAAGTTCTGTATTTGACAATTACAAGTTCAGATCTTCAAGTTATAATTTGCACTAATAATTTGTATTTAATAATTAGTTGTTCTGTATTTGACAATTACAAGTTCATATCTTCAAGTTATAATTTGAAATAATAATTAGAAGCTATCAATTTTAAGTTCTGTATTTGACAATTACAAGTTCAGATCTTCAAGTTATAATTTGCACTAATAATTTGTATTTAATAATTAGAAGTTCTGTATTAGACAATTACTAGTTCAGATCTTCAAGTTATAATTTGAAATAATAAATTGAATTTAACAAAACTTAGTTCTGTAATTCACTATTACAAGTTCAGATCTTCAAGTTATAATTTGCAATAATAATTAGAAGCCATAAATTTTAAGTTCTGTATTTGACAATTACTAGTTCAGATCTTCAAGTTATAATTTGCACTAATAATTTGTATTTAACAATTCGAAGTTCTGTATTTGACTATTACAAGTTCAGATCTTCAAGTTATAATTTGCACTAATAATTTGTATTTAATAATTAGTTGTTCTGTATTTGACAATTACAAGTTCATATCTTCAAGTTATAATTTGAAATAATAATTAGAAGCTATCAATTTTAAGTTCTGTATTTGACAATTACAAGTTCAGATCTTCAAGTTATAATTTGCACTAATAATTTGTATTTAATAATTAGAAGTTCTGTATTTGACAATTACTAGTTCAGATCTTCAAGTTATAATTTGAAATAATAAATTGAATTTAACAAAACTTAGTTCTGTAATTCACTATTACAAGTTCAGATCTTCAAGTTATAATTTGCAATAATAATTAGAAGCCATAAATTTTAAGTTCTGTATTTGACAATTACTAATTCAGATCTTCAAGTTATAATTTGCACTAATAATTTGTATTTAACAATTCGAAGTTCTGTATTTGACTATTACAAGTTCAGATCTTCAAGTTATAATTTGAATTATAATTATAAGCTATCAATTTTAAGTTCTGTATTTGACAATTACAAGTTCAGATCTTCAAGTTATAATTTGAATTATAATTAGAAGCTCTCAATTTTAAGTTCTGTATTTGACAATTACAAGTTCAGATCTTCAAGTTATAATTTGGCATAATAATTAGAAGCTATCAATTTTAAGTTCTGTATTTGACAATTACTAGTTCAGATCTTCAAGTTATAATTTGAAATAATAATTTGAATTTAACAAATCTAAGTTCTGTAATTCACTATTACAAGTTCAGATCTTCAAGTTATAATTTGCAATAATAATTAGAAGCTATCAATTTTAAGTTCTGTATTTGACAATTACTAGTTCAGATCTTCAAGTTATAATTTGCACTAATAATTTGTATTTAACAATTCGAAGTTCTGTATTTGACTATTACAAGTTCAGATCTTCAAGTTATAATTTGAATTATAATTATAAGCTATCAATTTTAAGTTCTGTATTTGACAATTACAAGTACAGATCTTCAAGTTATAATTTGCAATAATAATTAGTAGCTATCAATTTTAAGTTCTGTATTTGACAATTACTAGTTCAGATCTTCAAGTTATAATTAGTAATAACAATTTGAATTTGACAAATCTAAGTTCTGTAATTCACTATTACAAGTTCAGATCTTCAAGTTATAATTTACAATAATAATTAGAAGCTATCAATTTTAAGTTCTGTATTTGACAATTACAAGTTCAGATCTACAAGTTATAATTTGCACTAATAATTTGTATTTAACAATTAGAAGTTCTGTATTTGACAATTACAAGTTCAGATATTCAAGTTATAATTTGAAATAATAATTAGAAGCTCTCAATTTTAAGTTCTGTATTTGACAATTACAAGTTCAGATCTTCAAGTTATAATTTGGCATAATAATTAGAAGCTATCAATTTTAAGTTCTGTATTTGACAATTACTAGTTCAGATCTTCAAGTTATAATTTGAAATAATAATTTGAATTTAACAAATCTAAGTTCTGTAATTCACTATTACAAGTTCAGATCTTCAAGTTATAATTTACAATAATAATTAGAAGCTATAAATTTTAAGTTCTGTATTTGACAATTACAAGTTCAGATCTTCAAGTTATAATTTGCACTAATAATTTGTATTTAACAATTAGAAGTTCTGTATTTGACAATTACAAGTTCAGATCTTCAAGTTATAATTTGCACTAATAATTTGTATTTAACAATTAGAAGTTCTGTATTTGACAATTACAAGTTCAGATCTTCAAGTTATAGTTTGCAATAATAATTAGAAGCTATCAATTTTAAGTTCTGTATTTGACAATTACTAGTTCAGATCTTCTAGTTATAATTTGCACTAATAATTTGTATTTAACAATTAGAAGTTCTGTATTTGACTATTACAAGTTCAGATCTTCGAATTATTATTTGCAATCTTAGTTTGAATTTAACAATTCGAAGTTCTGTATTTACCTATTACAGGTTCAGATCTTCAAGTTATAATTTGCAATCACAATTTGTATTTAACAATGCTAAGTTGCGTATTTGTCTATTACAAGTTCAGATCTTCAAATTATAATTTGCAATAATAATTAGAAGCTATCAATTTTAAGTTCTGTATTTGACAATTACAAGTTCAGATCTTCAAGTTATTATTTGCAATAATAATTAGAAGATATCAATTTTAAGTTCTGTATTTGACAATTACAAGTTCAGATCTTCAAGTTATAATTTACAATAATAATTAGAAGCTATCAATTTTAAGTTCTGTATTTGACAATTACAAGTTCAGATGTTCAAGTTATAATTTGCAATAATAATTAGAAGCCATCAATTTTAAGTTCTGTATTTGACAATTACTAGTTCTGATTTTCAAGTTATAATTTGAAATAATAATTTGAATTTAACAAATCTAAGTTCTGTAATTCACTATTACAAGTTCAGATCTTCTAGTTATAATTTACAATAATAATTAGAAGTTTTCAATTTTAAGTTCTGTATTTGACAATTACAAGTTCAGATCTTCAAGTTATAATTTGCACTAATAATTTGTATTTAACAATTAGATGTTCTGTATTTGACAATTACAAGTTCAGATCTTCAAGTTATAATTTGCAATAATAATTAGAAGCTATTAATTTTAAGTTCTGTATTTGACAATTACAAGTTCAGATCTTCAAGTTATAATTTGAAATAATAATTAGAAGCTATCAATTTTATGTTCCTTATTTGACAATTACAAGTTCAGATCTTCAAGTTATAATTTGCAATAATAATTAGAAGCTATCAATTTTAAGTGCTGTATTTGACAATTACTAGTTCAGATCTTCAAGTTATAATTTGGACTAATAATTTGTATTTAACAATTAGAAGTTCTGTATTTGACAATTACAAGTTCAGATCTTCAAGTTATAATTTGCACTAATAATTTGTATTTAACAATTAGATGTTCTGTATTTGACAATTGCAAGTTCAGATCTTCAAGTTATAATTTGCAATAATAATTAGAAGCTATTAATTTTAAGTTCTGTATTTGACAATTACAAGTTCAGATCTTCAAGTTATAATTTGAAATAATAATTAGAAGCTATCAATTTTATGTTCTGTATTTGACAATTACAAGTTCAGATCTTCAAGTTATAATTTGCAATAATAATTAGAAGCTATCGATTTTAAGTTCTGTATTTGACAATTACTAGTTCAGATCTTCAAATTGTAATTTGAAATAATAATTTGAATTTAACAAATCTAAGTTCTGTAATTCACTATTACAAGTTCAGATCTTCAAGTTATAATTTGCAATAATAATTAAAAGCTATCAATTTTAAGTTCTGTATTTGACAATTACAAGTTCAGATCTTCAAGTTATAATTTGCACTAATAATTTGTATTTAATAATTAGTTGTTCTGTATTTGACAATTACAAGTTCATATCTTCAAGTTATAATTTGAAATAATAATTAGAAGCTATCAATTTTAAGTTCTGTATTTGACAATTACAAGTTCAGATCTTCAAGTTATAATTTGCACTAATAATTTGTATTTAATAATTAGAAGTTCTGTATTTGACAATTACTAGTTCAGATCTTCAAGTTATAATTTGAAATAATAAATTGAATTTAACAAAACTTAGTTCTGTAATTCACTATTACAAGTTCAGATCTTCAAGTTATAATTTGCAATAATAATTAGAAGCTATCAATTTTAAGTTCTGTATTTGACAATTACTAGTTCAGATCTTCAAGTTATAATTTGCACTAATAATTTGTATTTAACAATTCGAAGTTCTGTATTTGACTATTACAAGTTCAGATCTTCAAGTTATAATTTGAATTATAATTATAAGCTATCAATTTTAAGTTCTGTATTTGACAATTACAAGTTCAGATCTTCAAGTTATAATTTGAATTATAATTAGAAGCTCTCAATTTTAAGTTCTGTATTTGACAATTACAAGTTCAGATCTTCAGGTTATAATTTGGCATAATAATTAGAAGCTATCAATTTTAAGTTCTGTATTTGACAATTACTAGTTCAGATCTTCAAGTTATAATTTGAAATAATAATTTGAATTTAACAAATCTAAGTTCTGTAATTCACTATTACAAGTTCAGATCTTCAAGTTATAATTTGCAATAATAATTAGAAGCTATCAATTTTAAGTTCTGTATTTGACAATTACTAGTTCAGATCTTCAAGTTATAATTTGCACTAATAATTTGTATTTAACAATTCGAAGTTCTGTATTTGACTATTACAAGTTCAGATCTTCAAGTTATAATTTGAATTATAATTATAAGCTATCAATTTTAAGTTCTGTATTTGACAATTACAAGTACAGATCTTCAAGTTATAATTTGCAATAATAATTAGTAGCTATTAATTTTAAGTTCTGTATTTGACAATTACTAGTTCAGATCTTCAAGTTATAATTAGTAATAACAATTTGAATTTGACAAATCTAAGTTCTGTAATTCACTATTACAAGTTCAGATCTTCAAGTTATAATTTACAATAATAATTAGAAGCTATCAATTTTAAGTTCTGTATTTGACAATTACAAGTTCAGATCTACAAGTTATAATTTGCACTAATAATTTGTATTTAACAATTAGAAGTTCTGTATTTGACTATTACAAGTTCAGATCTTCAAGTTATAATTTGAATTATAATTATAAGCTATCAATTTTAAGTTCTGTATTTGACAATTACAAGTACAGATCTTCAAGTTATAATTTGCAATAATAATTAGTAGCTATTAATTTTAAGTTCTGTATTTGACAATTACTAGTTCAGATCTTCAAGTTATAATTTGAAATAATAATTTAAATTTAACAAATCTAAGTTCTGTAATTCACTATTACAAGTTCAGATCTTCAAGTTATAATTTTCAATAATAATTAGAAGCTATTAATTTTAAGTTCTGTATTTGACAATTACAAGTTCAGATCTTCTAGTTATAATTTGCACTAATAATTTGTATTTAACAATTAGAAGTTCTGTATTTGACAATTACAAGTTCAGATCTTCAAGTTATAATTTGCAATAATAATTAGAAGCTATCAATTTTAAGTTCTGTATTTGACAATTACAAGTTCAGATCTTCAAGTTATAATTTGAAATAATAATTAGAAGCTATCAATTTTAAGTTCTGTATTTGACAATTACAAGTTCAGATCTTCAAGTTATAATTTGCAATAATAATTAGAAGCTATCAATTTTAAGTTCTGTATTTGACAATTACTAGTTCAGATCTTCAAGTTATAATTTGCACTAATAATTTGTTTTTAACAATTCGAAGTTCTGTATTTGACTATTACAAGTTCAGATCTTCAAGATATAATTTGAATTATAATTATAAGCTATCAATTTTAAGTTCTGTATTTGACAATTACAAGTACAGATCTTCAAATTATTATTTACAATAATAATTAGAAGCTATCAATTTTAAGTTCTGTATTTGACAATTACAAGTTCAGATCTTCAAGTTATAATTTGAAATAATAATACAAGCTATCAATTTTAAGTTCTGTATTTGACAATTACAAGTTCAGATCTTCAAGTTATAATTTGCAATTATAATTAGAAGCTATCAATTTTAAGTTCTGTATTTGACAATTACAAGTTCAGATCTTCAAGTAATAATTTGCACTAATAATTTGTATTTAACAATTAGAAGTTCTGTATTTGACAATAACAAGTTCAGATCTTCAAGTTATAATTTGCAATAATAATTAGAAGCTATCGATTTTAAGTTCTGTATTTGACAATTACTAGTTCAGATCTTCAAATTGTAATTTGAAATAATAATTTGAATTTAACAAATCTAAGTTCTGTAATTCACTATTACAAGTTCAGATCTTCAAGTTATAATTTGCAATAATAATTAAAAGCTATCAATTTTAAGTTCTGTATTTGACAATTACAAGTTCAGATCTTCAAGTTATAATTTGCACTAATAATTTGTATTTAATAATTAGTTGTTCTGTATTTGACAATTACAAGTTCATATCTTCAAGTTATAATTTGAAATAATAATTAGAAGCTATCAATTTTAAGTTCTGTATTTGACAATTACAAGTTCAGATCTTCAAGTTATAATTTGCACTAATAATTTGTATTTAATAATTAGAAGTTCTGTATTAGACAATTACTAGTTCAGATCTTCAAGTTATAATTTGAAATAATAAATTGAATTTAACAAAACTTAGTTCTGTAATTCACTATTACAAGTTCAGATCTTCAAGTTATAATTTGCAATAATAATTAGAAGCCATAAATTTTAAGTTCTGTATTTGACAATTACTAGTTCAGATCTTCAAGTTATAATTTGCACTAATAATTTGTATTTAACAATTCGAAGTTCTGTATTTGACTATTACAAGTTCAGATCTTCAAGTTATAATTTGCACTAATAATTTGTATTTAATAATTAGTTGTTCTGTATTTGACAATTACAAGTTCATATCTTCAAGTTATAATTTGAAATAATAATTAGAAGCTATCAATTTTAAGTTCTGTATTTGACAATTACAAGTTCAGATCTTCAAGTTATAATTTGCACTAATAATTTGTATTTAATAATTAGAAGTTCTGTATTTGACAATTACTAGTTCAGATCTTCAAGTTATAATTTGAAATAATAAATTGAATTTAACAAAACTTAGTTCTGTAATTCACTATTACAAGTTCAGATCTTCAAGTTATAATTTGCAATAATAATTAGAAGCCATAAATTTTAAGTTCTGTATTTGACAATTACTAATTCAGATCTTCAAGTTATAATTTGCACTAATAATTTGTATTTAACAATTCGAAGTTCTGTATTTGACTATTACAAGTTCAGATCTTCAAGTTATAATTTGAATTATAATTATAAGCTATCAATTTTAAGTTCTGTATTTGACAATTACAAGTTCAGATCTTCAAGTTATAATTTGAATTATAATTAGAAGCTCTCAATTTTAAGTTCTGTATTTGACAATTACAAGTTCAGATCTTCAAGTTATAATTTGGCATAATAATTAGAAGCTATCAATTTTAAGTTCTGTATTTGACAATTACTAGTTCAGATCTTCAAGTTATAATTTGAAATAATAATTTGAATTTAACAAATCTAAGTTCTGTAATTCACTATTACAAGTTCAGATCTTCAAGTTATAATTTGCAATAATAATTAGAAGCTATCAATTTTAAGTTCTGTATTTGACAATTACTAGTTCAGATCTTCAAGTTATAATTTGCACTAATAATTTGTATTTAACAATTCGAAGTTCTGTATTTGACTATTACAAGTTCAGATCTTCAAGTTATAATTTGAATTATAATTATAAGCTATCAATTTTAAGTTCTGTATTTGACAATTACAAGTACAGATCTTCAAGTTATAATTTGCAATAATAATTAGTAGCTATCAATTTTAAGTTCTGTATTTGACAATTACTAGTTCAGATCTTCAAGTTATAATTAGTAATAACAATTTGAATTTGACAAATCTAAGTTCTGTAATTCACTATTACAAGTTCAGATCTTCAAGTTATAATTTACAATAATAATTAGAAGCTATCAATTTTAAGTTCTGTATTTGACAATTACAAGTTCAGATCTACAAGTTATAATTTGCACTAATAATTTGTATTTAACAATTAGAAGTTCTGTATTTGACAATTACAAGTTCAGATATTCAAGTTATAATTTGAAATAATAATTAGAAGCTCTCAATTTTAAGTTCTGTATTTGACAATTACAAGTTCAGATCTTCAAGTTATAATTTGGCATAATAATTAGAAGCTATCAATTTTAAGTTCTGTATTTGACAATTACTAGTTCAGATCTTCAAGTTATAATTTGAAATAATAATTTGAATTTAACAAATCTAAGTTCTGTAATTCACTATTACAAGTTCAGATCTTCAAGTTATAATTTACAATAATAATTAGAAGCTATAAATTTTAAGTTCTGTATTTGACAATTACAAGTTCAGATCTTCAAGTTATAATTTGCACTAATAATTTGTATTTAACAATTAGAAGTTCTGTATTTGACAATTACAAGTTCAGATCTTCAAGTTATAATTTGCACTAATAATTTGTATTTAACAATTAGAAGTTCTGTATTTGACAATTACAAGTTCAGATCTTCAAGTTATAGTTTGCAATAATAATTAGAAGCTATCAATTTTAAGTTCTGTATTTGACAATTACTAGTTCAGATCTTCTAGTTATAATTTGCACTAATAATTTGTATTTAACAATTAGAAGTTCTGTATTTGACTATTACAAGTTCAGATCTTCGAATTATTATTTGCAATCTTAGTTTGAATTTAACAATTCGAAGTTCTGTATTTACCTATTACAGGTTCAGATCTTCAAGTTATAATTTGCAATCACAATTTGTATTTAACAATGCTAAGTTGCGTATTTGTCTATTACAAGTTCAGATCTTCAAATTATAATTTGCAATAATAATTAGAAGCTATCAATTTTAAGTTCTGTATTTGACAATTACAAGTTCAGATCTTCAAGTTATTATTTGCAATAATAATTAGAAGATATCAATTTTAAGTTCTGTATTTGACAATTACAAGTTCAGATCTTCAAGTTATAATTTACAATAATAATTAGAAGCTATCAATTTTAAGTTCTGTATTTGACAATTACAAGTTCAGATGTTCAAGTTATAATTTGCAATAATAATTAGAAGCCATCAATTTTAAGTTCTGTATTTGACAATTACTAGTTCTGATTTTCAAGTTATAATTTGAAATAATAATTTGAATTTAACAAATCTAAGTTCTGTAATTCACTATTACAAGTTCAGATCTTCTAGTTATAATTTACAATAATAATTAGAAGTTTTCAATTTTAAGTTCTGTATTTGACAATTACAAGTTCAGATCTTCAAGTTATAATTTGCACTAATAATTTGTATTTAACAATTAGATGTTCTGTATTTGACAATTACAAGTTCAGATCTTCAAGTTATAATTTGCAATAATAATTAGAAGCTATTAATTTTAAGTTCTGTATTTGACAATTACAAGTTCAGATCTTCAAGTTATAATTTGAAATAATAATTAGAAGCTATCAATTTTATGTTCTGTATTTGACAATTACAAGTTCAGATCTTCAAGTTATAATTTGCAATAATAATTAGAAGCTATCAATTTTAAGTGCTGTATTTGACAATTACTAGTTCAGATCTTCAAGTTATAATTTGGACTAATAATTTGTATTTAACAATTAGAAGTTCTGTATTTGACAATTACAAGTTCAGATCTTCAAGTTATAATTTGCACTAATAATTTGTATTTAACAATTAGATGTTCTGTATTTGACAATTGCAAGTTCAGATCTTCAAGTTATAATTTGCAATAATAATTAGAAGCTATTAATTTTAAGTTCTGTATTTGACAATTACAAGTTCAGATCTTCAAGTTATAATTTGAAATAATAATTAGAAGCTATCAATTTTATGTTCTGTATTTGACAATTACAAGTTCAGATCTTCAAGTTATAATTTGCAATAATAATTAGAAGCTATCGATTTTAAGTTCTGTATTTGACAATTACTAGTTCAGATCTTCAAATTGTAATTTGAAATAATAATTTGAATTTAACAAATCTAAGTTCTGTAATTCACTATTACAAGTTCAGATCTTCAAGTTATAATTTGCAATAATAATTAAAAGCTATCAATTTTAAGTTCTGTATTTGACAATTACAAGTTCAGATCTTCAAGTTATAATTTGCACTAATAATTTGTATTTAATAATTAGTTGTTCTGTATTTGACAATTACAAGTTCATATCTTCAAGTTATAATTTGAAATAATAATTAGAAGCTATCAATTTTAAGTTCTGTATTTGACAATTACAAGTTCAGATCTTCAAGTTATAATTTGCACTAATAATTTGTATTTAATAATTAGAAGTTCTGTATTTGACAATTACTAGTTCAGATCTTCAAGTTATAATTTGAAATAATAAATTGAATTTAACAAAACTTAGTTCTGTAATTCACTATTACAAGTTCAGATCTTCAAGTTATAATTTGCAATAATAATTAGAAGCTATCAATTTTAAGTTCTGTATTTGACAATTACTAGTTCAGATCTTCAAGTTATAATTTGCACTAATAATTTGTATTTAACAATTCGAAGTTCTGTATTTGACTATTACAAGTTCAGATCTTCAAGTTATAATTTGAATTATAATTATAAGCTATCAATTTTAAGTTCTGTATTTGACAATTACAAGTTCAGATCTTCAAGTTATAATTTGAATTATAATTAGAAGCTCTCAATTTTAAGTTCTGTATTTGACAATTACAAGTTCAGATCTTCAGGTTATAATTTGGCATAATAATTAGAAGCTATCAATTTTAAGTTCTGTATTTGACAATTACTAGTTCAGATCTTCAAGTTATAATTTGAAATAATAATTTGAATTTAACAAATCTAAGTTCTGTAATTCACTATTACAAGTTCAGATCTTCAAGTTATAATTTGCAATAATAATTAGAAGCTATCAATTTTAAGTTCTGTATTTGACAATTACTAGTTCAGATCTTCAAGTTATAATTTGCACTAATAATTTGTATTTAACAATTCGAAGTTCTGTATTTGACTATTACAAGTTCAGATCTTCAAGTTATAATTTGAATTATAATTATAAGCTATCAATTTTAAGTTCTGTATTTGACAATTACAAGTACAGATCTTCAAGTTATAATTTGCAATAATAATTAGTAGCTATTAATTTTAAGTTCTGTATTTGACAATTACTAGTTCAGATCTTCAAGTTATAATTAGTAATAACAATTTGAATTTGACAAATCTAAGTTCTGTAATTCACTATTACAAGTTCAGATCTTCAAGTTATAATTTACAATAATAATTAGAAGCTATCAATTTTAAGTTCTGTATTTGACAATTACAAGTTCAGATCTACAAGTTATAATTTGCACTAATAATTTGTATTTAACAATTAGAAGTTCTGTATTTGACAATTACAAGTTCAGATATTCAAGTTATAATTTGAAATAATAATTAGAAGCTCTCAATTTTAAGTTCTGTATTTGACAATTACAAGTTCAGATCTTCAAGTTATAAGTTGGCATAATAATTAGAAGCTATCAATTTTAAGTTCTGTATTTGACAATTACTAGTTCAGATCTTCAAGTTATAATTTGAAATAATAATTTGAATTTAACAAATCTAAGTTCTGTAATTCACTATTACAAGTTCAGATCTTCAAGTTATAATTTACAATAATAATTAGAAGCTATAAATTTTAAGTTCTGTATTTGACAATTACAAGTTCAGATCTTCAAGTTATAATTTGCACTAATAATTTGTATTTAACAATTGGAAGTTCTGTATTTGACAATTACAAGTTCAGATCTTCAAGTTATAATTTGCACTAATAATTTGTATTTAACAATTAGAAGTTCTGTATTTACCTATTACAGGTTCAGATCTTCAAGTTATAATTTGCAATCACAATTTGTATTTAACAATGCTAAGTTGCGTATTTGTCTATTACAAGTTCAGATCTTCAAATTATAATTTGCAATAATAATTAGAAGCTATCAATTTTAAGTTCTGTATTTGACAATTACAAGTTCAGATCTTCAAGTTATTATTTGCAATAATAATTAGAAGATATCAATTTTAAGTTCTGTATTTGACAATTACAAGTTCAGATCTTCAAGTTATAATTTACAATAATAATTAGAAGCTATCAATTTTAAGTTCTGTATTTGACAATTACAAGTTCAGATGTTCAAGTTATAATTTGCAATAATAATTAGAAGCTATCAATTTTAAGTTCTGTATTTGACAATTACTAGTTCTGATTTTCAAGTTATAATTTGAAATAATAATTTGAATTTAACAAATCTAAGTTCTGTAATTCACTATTACAAGTTCAGATCTTCTAGTTATAATTTACAATAATAATTAGAAGTTATCAATTTTAAGTTCTGTATTTGACAATTACAAGTTCAGATCTTCAAGTTATAATTTGCACTAATAATTTGTATTTAACAATTAGATGTTCTGTATTTGACAATTACAAGTTCAGATCTTCAAGTTATAATTTGCAATAATAATTAGAAGCTATTAATTTTAAGTTCTGTATTTGACAATTACAAGTTCAGATCTTCAAGTTATAATTTGAAATAATAATTAGAAGCTATCAATTTTATGTTCTGTATTTGACAATTACAAGTTCAGATCTTGAAGTTATAATTTGCAATAATAATTAGAAGCTATCAATTTTAAGTGCTGTATTTGACAATTACTAGTTCAGATCTTCAAGTTATAATTTTCACTAATAATTTGTATTTAACAATTAGAAGTTCTGTATTTGACAATTACAAGTTCAGATCTTCAAGTTATAATTTTCACTAATAATTTGTATTTAACAATTAGAAGTTCTGTATTTGACTATTACAAGTTCAGATCTTCAAATTATTATGTGCAATCTTAGTTTGAATTTAACCATTCGAAGTTCTGTATTTACCTATTACAGGTTCAGATCTTCAAGTAATAATTTGCACTAATAATTTGTATTTAACAATTCGAAGTTCTGTATTTGACAATTACAAGTTCAGATATTCAAGTTATAATTTGAAATAATAATTAGAAGCTCTCAATTTTAAGTTCTGTATTTGACAATTACAAGTTCAGATCTTCAAGTTATAATTTGGCATAATAATTAGAAGCTATCAATTTTAAGTTCTGTATTTGACAATTACTAGTTCAGATCTTCAAGTTATAATTTGAAATAATAATTTGAATTTAACAAATCTAAGTTCTGTAATTCACTATTACAAGTTCAGATCTTCAAGTTATAATTTACAATAATAATTAGAAGCTATAAATTTTAAGTTCTGTATTTGACAATTACAAGTTCAGATCTTCAAGTTATAATTTGCACTAATAATTTGTATTTAACAATTAGAAGTTCTGTATTTGACAATTACAAGTTCAGATCTTCAAGTTATAATTTGAATTATAATTAGAAGCTCTCAATTTTAAGTTCTGTATTTGACAATTACAAGTTCAGATCTTCAAGTTATAATTTGGCATAATAATTAGAAGCTATCAATTTTAAGTTCTGTATTTGACATTTACTAGTTCAGATCTTCAAGTTATAATTTGAAATAATAATTTGAATTTAACAAATCTAAGTTCTGTAATTCACTATTACAAGTTCAGATCTTCAAGTTATAATTTGCAATAATAATTAGAAGCTATCAATTTTAAGTTCTGTATTTGACAATTACTAGTTCAGATCTTCTAGTTATAATTTGCACTAATAATTTGTATTTAACAATTCGAAGTTCTGTATTTGACTATTACAAGTTCAGATCTTCAAGTTATAATTTGAATTATAATTATAAGCTATCAATTTTAAGTTCTGTTTTTGACAATTACAAGTACAGATCTTCAAATTATTATTTGCAATAATAATTAGAAGCTATCAATTTTAAGTTCTGCATTTGACAATTACAAGTTCAGATCTTCAAGTTATTATTTGCAATAATAATTAGAAGCTATTAATTTTAAGTTCTGTATTTGACAATTACAAGTTCAGATCTTCAAGTTATAATTTGAAATACTAATTAGAAGCTATCAATTTTAAGTTCTGTATTTGACAATTACAAGTTCAGATCTTCAAGTTATAATTTGCAATAATAATTAGAAGCTATCAATTTTAAGTTCTGTATTTGACAATTACTAGTTCAGATCTTCAAGTTATAATTAGAAATAATAATTAGAAGCTATCAATTTTAAGTTCTGTATTTGACAATTACAAGTTCAGATCTTCAAGTTATAATTTGCACTAATAATTTGTATTTAACAATTAGAAGTTCTGTATTTGACAATTACAAGTTCAGATCTTCAAGTTATAATTTGAAATAATAATTAGAAGCTATCAATTTTAAGTTCTGTATTTGACAATTACTAGTTCAGATCTTCAAGTTATAATTTGAAATAATAATTTGAATTTAACAAATCTAAGTTCTGTAATTCACTATTACAAGTTCAGATCTTGAAGTTATAATTTACAATAATAATTAGAAGTTATCAATTTTAAGTTCTGCATTTGACAATTACAAGTTCAGATCTTCAAGTTATAATTTGCAATAATAATTAGAAGCTATCAATTTTAAGTTCTGTATTTTACAATTACTAGTTCAGATCTTCAAGTTATAATTTGAAATAATAATTTGAATTTAACAAATCTAAGTTCTGTAATTCACTATTACAAGTTCAGATCTTCAAGTTATAATTTACAATAATAATTAGAAGCTATCAATTTTAAGTTCTGTATTTGACAATTACAAGTTCAGATCTTCAAGTTATAATTTGCACTAATAATTTGTATTTAACAATTAGAAGCTCTGTATGTGACAATTACAAGTTCAGATCTTCAAGTTATAATTTGCAATAATAATTAGAAGCTATTAATTTTAAGTTCTGTATTTGGCAATTACAAGTTTAGATCTTCTAGTTATAATTTGAAATAATAATTAGAAGCTATCAATTTTATGTTCTGTATTTGACAATTACAAGTTCAGATCTTCAAGTTATAATTTGCAATAATAATTAGAAGCTATCAATTTTAAGTGCTGTATTTGACAATTACTAGTTCAGATCTACAAGTTATAATTTGCACTAATAATTTGTATTTAACAATTAGAAGTTCTGTATTTGACAATTACAAGTTCAGATCTTCAAGTTATAATTTTCACTAATAATTTGTATTTAACAATTACAAGTTCTGTATTTGACTATTACAAGTTCAGATCTTCAAATTATTATGTGCAATCTTATTTTGAATTTAACCATTCGAAGTTCTGTATTTACCTATTACAGGTTCAGATCTTCAAGTAATAATTTGCACTAATAATTTGTATTTAACAATTCGAAGTTCTGTATTTGACTATTACAAGTTCAGATCTTCAAGTTGTAATTTGAATTATAATTATAAGCTATCAATTTTAAGTTCTGTATTTGACAATTACAAGTACAGATCTTCAAATTATTATTTTCAATAATAATTAGAAGCTATCAATTTTAAGTTCTGCATTTGACAATTACAAGTTCAGATCTTCAAGTTATTATTTGCAATAATAATTAGAGGCTATTAATTTTAAGTTCTGTATTTGACAATTACAAGTTCAGATCTTCAAGATATAATTTGAAATAATAATTAGAAGCTATCAATTTTAAGTTCTGTATTTGACAATTACAAGTTCAGATCTTCAAGTTATAATTTGCAATAATAATTAGAAGCTATCAATTTTAAGTTCTGTATTTGACAATTACTAGTTCAGATCTTCAAGTTATAATTTGCAATAATAATTAGAAGCTATCAATTTGAAGTTCTGTATTTGACAATTACTAGTTCAGATCTTCAAGTTATAATTAGAAATAATAATTAGAATTTGACAAATCTAAGTTCTGTATTTGACTATTACAAGTTCAGATCTTCAAGTTATAATTTGAATTATAATTATAAGCTATCAATTTTAAGTTCTGTATTTGACAATTACAAGTACAGATCTTCAAGTTATAATTTGCACTAATAATTTGTATTTAACAATTCGAAGTTCTGTATTTGACTATTACAAGTTCAGATCTTCAAGTTATAATTTGAATTATAATTATAAGCTATCAATTTTAAGTTCTGTATTTGACAATTACAAGTTCAGATCTTCAAATTATAATTTGCAATAATAATTAGAAGCTATCAATTTTAAGTTCTGTATTTGACAATTACAAGTTCAGATCTTCAAGTTATTATTTGCAATAATAATTAGAAGATATCAATTTTAAGTTCTGTATTTGACAATTACAAGTTCAGATCTTCAAGTTATAATTTACAATAATAATTAGAAGCTATCAATTTTAAGTTCTGTATTTGACAATTACAAGTTCAGATGTTCAAGTTATAATTTGCAATAATAATTAGAAGCTATCAATTTTAAGTTCTGTATTTGACAATTACTAGTTCAGATCTTCAAGTTATAATTTGAAATAATAATTTGAATTTAATAAATCTAAGTTCTGTAATTCACTATTACAAGTTCAGATCTTCAAGTTATAATTTACAATAATAATTAGAAGCTATCAATTTTAAGTTCTGTATTTGACAATTACAAGTTCAGATTTTCAAGTTATAATTTGCACTAATAATTTGTATTTAACAATTAGATGTTCTGTATTTGACAATTACAAGTTCAGATCTTCAAGTTATAATTTGCAATAATAATTAGAAGCTATTAATTTTAAGTTCTGTATTTGACAATTACAAGTTCAGATCATCAAGTTATAATTTGAAATAATAATTAGAAGCTATCAATTTTATGTTCTGTATTTGACAATTACAAGTTCAGATCTTCAAGTTATAATTTGCAATAATAATTAGAAGCTATCAATTTTAAGTGCTGTATTTGACAATTACTAGTTCAGATCTTCAAGTTATAATTTGCACTAATAATTTGTATTTAACAATTAGAAGTTCTGTATTTGACAATTACAAGTTCAGATCTTCAAGTTATAATTTTCACTAATAATTTGTATTTAACAATTAGAAGTTCTGTATTTGACTATTACAAGTTCAGATCTTCAAATTATTATGTGCAAACTTAGTTTGAATTTAACCATTCGAAGTTCTGTATTTACCTATTACAGGTTCAGATCTTCAAGTAATAATTTGCACTAATAATTTGTATTTAACAATTCGAAGTTCTGTATTTGACTATTACAAGTTCAGATCTTCAAGTTATAATTTGAATTATAATTATAAGGTATCAATTTTAAGTTCTGTATTTGACAATTACAAGTACAGATCTTCAAATTATTATTTGCAATAATAATTAGAAGCTATCAATTTTAAGTTCTGCATTTGACAATTACAAGTTCAGATCTACAAGTTATTATTTGCAATAATAATTAGAAGCTATCAATTTTAAGTTCTGTATTTGACAATTACTACTTCAGATCTTCAAGTTATAATTAGAAATAATAATTAGAATTTGACAAATCTAAGTTCTGTAATTCACTATTACAAGTTCAGATCTTCAAGTTATAATTTACAATAATAATTAGAAGCTTTCAATTTTAAGTTCTGTATTTGACAATTACAAGTTCAGATCTACAAGTTATAATTTGCACTAATAATTTGTATTTAACAATTAGAAGTTCTGTATTTGTCTATTACAAGTTCAGATCTTCCAATTATAATTTGCACTAATAATTTGTATTTAACAATTAGAAGTTCTGTATTTGACAATTACCAGTTCAGATCCTCAAGTTATAATTTGCACTAATAATTTGTATTTAACAATTAGAAGTTCTGTATTTGACAATTACCAGTTCAGATCTTCAAGTTATAATTAGAAGCTATCAATTTTGAGTTCTGTATTTGACAATTACAAGTTCAGATCTTCAAGTTATAATTTGCAATAATAATTAGAAGCTATCAATTTTAAGTTCTGTATTTGACAATTACTAGTTCAGATCTTCAAGTTATAATTTGTAATAATAATTGAATATAACAAATCTAAGTTCTGTAATTCACTATTACAAGTTCAGATCTTCAAGTTATAATTTACAATAATAATTAGAAGCTATCAATTTTAGTTCTGTCTTTGACAAATACAAGTTCAGAACTTCAAGTGATAATTTGCAATAATAATTAGAAGCTATCAATTTTAAGTTCTGTATTTGACAATTACAAGTACAGATCATCAAATTATTATTTGCAATAATAATTAGAAGCTATCAATTTTAAGTTCTGCATCTGACAATTAAAAGTTCAGATCTTCAAGTTATTATTTGCAATAATAATTAGAAGCTATCAATTTTAAGTTCTGTATTTGACAATTACAAGTTCACATCTTCAAGTTATAATTTGAAATAATAATTAGAAGCTATCAATTTTATGTTCTGTATTTGACAATTACAAGTTCAGATCTTCAAGTTATAATTTGCACTAATAATTTGTGTTTAACAATTAGAAGTTCTGTATTTGACAATTACAAGTTCAGATCTTCAAGTTATAATTTTCACTAATAATTTGTATTTAACAATTAGAAGTTCTGTATTTGACTATTACAAGTTCAGATCTTCAAATTATTATGTGCAATCTTAGTTTGAATTTAACCATTCGAAGTTCTGTATTTGACTATTACAAGTTCAGATCTTCAAGTTATAATTTGAATTATAATTATAAGCTATCAATTTTAAGTTCTGTATTTGACAATTACAAGTACAGATCTTCAAATTATTATTTGCAATAATAATTAGAAGCTATCAATTTTAAGTTCTGCATTTGACAATTACAAGTTCAGATCTTCAACTTATTATTTGCAGTAATAATTAGAAGCTATTAATTTTAAGTTTTGTATTTGACAAATACAAGTTCAGATCTTCAAGTTATAATTTGAAATAATAATTAGAAGCTATCAATTTTAAGTTCTGTATTTGACAATTACAAGTTCAGATCTTCAAGTTATAATTTGCAATAATAATTAGAAGCTATCAATATTAAGTTCTGTATTTGACAATTACTAGTTCAGATCTTCAAGTTATA
Source organism: Cantharis lateralis (assembly GCA_963170105.1). NCBI lineage: Eukaryota > Metazoa > Arthropoda > Insecta > Coleoptera > Cantharidae > Cantharis > Cantharis lateralis. Next base: position 31,002,941 of record OY720625.1, on the reverse strand, counting down.
ATTAGAAATAATAATTAGAATTTGACAAATCTAAGTTCTGTAATTCACTATTACAAGTTCAGATCTTCAAGTTATAATTTACAATAATAATTAGAAGCTTTCAATTTTAAGTTCTGTATTTGACAATTACAAGTTCAGATCTACAAGTTATAATTTGCACTAATAATTTGTATTTAACAATTAGAAGTTCTGTATTTGACAATTACAAGTTCAGATCTTCAAGTTATAATTTGAAATAATATTTAGAAGCTATCAATTTTAAGTTCTGTATTTGACAATTACTAGTTCAGATCTTCAAGTAATAATTTGCACTAATAATTTGTATTTAACAATTCGAAGTTCTGTATTTGACTATTACAAGTTCAGATCTTCAAGTTATAATTTGAATTACAGTTATAAGCTATCAATTTTAAGTTCTGTATTTGACAATTATTACAAGTACAGATCTTCAAATTATTATTTGCAATAATAATTAGAAGCTATCAATTTTAAGTTCTGTATTTGACAATTACAAGTTCAGATCTTCAAGTTATAATTTGAAATAATAATTAGAAGCTATTAATTTTAAGTTCTGTATTTGACAATTACAAGTTCAGATCTGCAAGTTATAATTTGAAATAATAATTAGAAGCTATCAATTTTATGTTCTGTATTTGACAATTACAAGTTCAGATCTTCAAGTTTTAATTTGCAATAATAATTATAAGCTATCAATTTTAAGTTCTGTATTTGACAATTACAAGTTCAGATCTTCAAGTTATTATTTGCAATAATAATTAGAAGCTATTAATTTTAAGTTCTGTATTTGACAATTACAAGTTCAGATCTTCAAGATATAATTTGAAATTATAATTAGAAGCTATCAATTTTAAGTTCTGTATTTGACAATTACAAGTTCAGATCTTCAAGTTATATTTTGCAATAATAATTAGAAGCTATCAATTTTAAGTTCTGTATTTGACAATTACTAGTTCAGATCTTCAAGTTATAATTTGCAATAATAATTAGAAGCTATCAATTTGAAGTTCTGTATTTGACAATTACTAGTTCAGATCTTCAAGTTATAATTAGAAATAATAATTAGAATTTGACAAATCGAGGTTCTGTATTTGACTATTACAAGCTCAGATCTTCAAGTTATAATTTGAATTATAATTATAAGCTATCAATTTTAAGTTCTGTATTTGACAATTACAAGTACAGATCTTCAAGTTATAATTTGCACTAATAATTTGTATTTAACAATTCGAAGTTCTGTATTTGACTATTACAAGCTCAGATCTTCAAGTTATAATTTGAATTATAATTATAAGCTATCAATTTTAAGTTCTGTATTTGACAATTACAAGTACAGATCTTCAAGTTATAATTTGAAATAATAATTTGAATTTAATAAATCTAAGTTCTGTAATTCACTATTACAAGTTCAGATCTTCAAGTTATAACTTACAATAATAATTAGAAGCTATCAATTTTAAGTTCTGTATTTGACAATTACAAGTTCAGATCTTCAAGTTATAATTTGCACTAATAATTTGTATTTAACAATTAGATGTTCTGTATTTGACAATTACAAGTTCAGATCTTCAAGTTATAATTTGCAATAATAATTAGAAGCTATTAATTTTAAGTTCTGTATTTGACAATTACAAGTTCAGATCTTCAAGTTATAATTTGAAATAATAATTAGAAGCTATCAATTTTATGTTCTGTATTTGACAATTACAAGTTCAGATCTTCAAGTTATAATTTGCAATAATAATTAGTAGCTATCAATTTTAAGTGCTGTATTTGACAATTACTAGTTCAGATCTTCAAGTTATAATTTGCACTAATAATTTGTATTTAACAATTCGAAGTTCTGTATTTGACTATTTCAAGTTCAGATCTTCAAGTTATAATTTGAATTATAATTATAAGCTATCAATTTTAAGTTCTGTATTTGACAATTACAAGTACAGATCTTCAAATTATTATTTGCAATAATAATTAGAAGCTATCAATTTTAAGTTCTGCATTTGACAATTACAAGTTCAGATCTTCAAGTTATTATTTGCAATAATAATTAGAAGCTATAAATTTTAAGTTTTGTATTTGACAATTACAAGTTCAGATCTTCAAGTTATAATTTGAAATAATAATTAGAAGCTATCAATTTTAAGTTCTGTATTTGACAATTACAAGTTCAGATCTTCAAGTTATAATTTACAATAATAATTAGAAGCTATCAATTTTAAGTTCTGTATTTGACAATTACAAGTTCAGATCTTCAAGTTATAATTTGCACTAATAATTTGTATTTAACAATTCGAAGTTCTGTATTTGACTATTACAAGTTCAGATCTTCAAGTTATAATTTGAATTATAATTATAAGCTATCAATTTTAAGTTCTGTATTTGACAATTACAAGTACAGATCTTCAAATTATTATTTGCAATAATAATTAGAAGCTATCAATTTTGAGTTCTGCATTTGACAATTACAAGTTCAGATCTTCAAGTTATTATTTGCAATAATAATTAGAAGCTATCAATTTTAAGTTCTGTATTTGACAATTACAAGTTCACATCTTCAAGTTATAATTTGAAATAATAATTAGAAGCTATCAATTTTATGTTCTGTATTTGACAATTACAAGTTCAGATCTTCAAGTTATAATTTGCACTAATAATTTGTGTTTAACAATTAGAAGTTCTGTATTTGACAATTACAAGTTCAGATCTTCAAGTTATAATTTTCACTAATAATTTGTATTTAACAATTAGAAGTTCTGTATTTGACTATTACAAGTTCAGATCTTCAAATTATTATGTGCAATCTTAGTTTGAATTTAACCATTCGAAGTTCTGTATTTGACTATTACAAGTTCAGATCTTCAAGTTATAATTTGAATTATAATTATAAGCTATCAATTTTAAGTTCTGTATTTGACAATTACAAGTACAGATCTTCAAATTATTATTTGCAATAATAATTAGAAGCTATCAATTTTAAGTTCTGCATTTGACAATTACAAGTTCAGATCTTCAACTTATTATTTGCAGTAATAATTAGAAGCTATTAATTTTAAGTTTTGTATTTGACAATTACAAGTTCAGATCTTCAAGTTATAATTTGAAATAATAATTAGAAGCTATCAATTTTAAGTTCTGTATTTGACAATTACAAGTTCAGATCTTCAAGTTATAATTTGCAATAATAATTAGAAGCTATCAATATTAAGTTCTGTATTTGACAATTACTAGTTCAGATCTTCAAGTTATAATTAGAAATAATAATTAGAATTTGACAAATCTAAGTTCTGTAATTCACTATTACAAGTTCAGATCTTCAAGTTATAATTTACAATAATAATTAGAAGCTTTCAATTTTAAGTTCTGTATTTGACAATTACAAGTTCAGATCTACAAGTTATAATTTGCACTAATAATTTGTATTTAACAATTAGAAGTTCTGTATTTGACAATTACAAGTTCAGATCTTCAAGTTATAATTTGAAATAATATTTAGAAGCTATCAATTTTAAGTTCTGTATTTGACAATTACTAGTTCAGATCTTCAAGTAATAATTTGCACTAATAATTTGTATTTAACAATTCGAAGTTCTGTATTTGACTATTACAAGTTCAGATCTTCAAGTTATAATTTGAATTATAGTTATAAGCTATCAATTTTAAGTTCTGTATTTGACAATTATTACAAGTACAGATCTTCAAATTATTATTTGCAATAATAATTAGAAGCTATCAATTTTAAGTTCTGTATTTGACAATTACAAGTTCAGATCTTCAAGTTATAATTTGAAATAATAATTAGAAGCTATTAATTTTAAGTTCTGTATTTGACAATTACAAGTTCAGATCTGCAAGTTATAATTTGAAATAATAATTAGAAGCTATCAATTTTATGTTCTGTATTTGACAATTACAAGTTCAGATCTTCAAGTTTTAATTTGCAATAATAATTATAAGCTATCAATTTTAAGTTCTGTATTTGACAATTACAAGTTCAGATCTTCAAGTTATTATTTGCAATAATAATTAGAAGCTATTAATTTTAAGTTCTGTATTTGACAATTACAAGTTCAGATCTTCAAGATATAATTTGAAATTATAATTAGAAGCTATCAATTTTAAGTTCTGTATTTGACAATTACAAGTTCAGATCTTCAAGTTATAATTTGCAATAATAATTAGAAGCTATCAATTTTAAGTTCTGTATTTGACAATTACTAGTTCAGATCTTCAAGTTATAATTTGCAATAATAATTAGAAGCTATCAATTTGAAGTTCTGTATTTGACAATTACTAGTTCAGATCTTCAAGTTATAATTAGAAATAATAATTAGAATTTGACAAATCGAGGTTCTGTATTTGACTATTACAAGCTCAGATCTTCAAGTTATAATTTGAATTATAATTATAAGCTATCAATTTTAAGTTCTGTATTTGACAATTACAAGTACAGATCTTCAAGTTATAATTTGCACTAATAATTTGTATTTAACAATTCGAAGTTCTGTATTTGACTATTACAAGTTCAGATCTTCAAGTTATAATTTGAATTATAATTATAAGCTATCAATTTTAAGTTCTGTATTTGACAATTACAAGTTCAGATCTTCAAATTATAATTTGCAATAATAATTAGAAGCTATCAATTTTAAGTTCTGTATTTGACAATTACAAGTTCAGATCTTCAAGTTATTATTTGCAATAATAATTAGAAGATATCAATTTTAAGTTCTGTATTTGACAATTACAAGTTCAGATCTTCAAGTTATAATTTACAATAATAATTAGAAGCTATCAATTTTAAGTTCTGTATTTGACAATTACAAGTTCAGATGTTCAAGTTATAATTTGCAATAATAATTAGAAGCTATCAATTTTAAGTTCTGTATTTGACAATTACTAGTTCAGATCTTCAAGTTATAATTTGAAATAATAATTTGAATTTAATAAATCTAAGTTCTGTAATTCACTATTACAAGTTCAGATCTTCAAGTTATAACTTACAATAATAATTAGAAGCTATCAATTTTAAGTTCTGTATTTGACAATTACAAGTTCAGATCTTCAAGTTATAATTTGCACTAATAATTTGTATTTAACAATTAGATGTTCTGTATTTGACAATTACAAGTTCAGATCTTCAAGTTATAATTTGCAATAATAATTAGAAGCTATTAATTTTAAGTTCTGTATTTGACAATTACAAGTTCAGATCTTCAAGTTATAATTTGAAATAATAATTAGAAGCTATCAATTTTATGTTCTGTATTTGACAATTACAAGTTCAGATCTTCAAGTTATAATTTGCAATAATAATTAGTAGCTATCAATTTTAAGTGCTGTATTTGACAATTACTAGTTCAGATCTTCAAGTTATAATTTGCACTAATAATTTGTATTTAACAATTCGAAGTTCTGTATTTGACTATTTCAAGTTCAGATCTTCAAGTTATAATTTGAATTATAATTATAAGCTATCAATTTTAAGTTCTGTATTTGACAATTACAAGTACAGATCTTCAAATTATTATTTGCAATAATAATTAGAAGCTATCAATTTTAAGTTCTGCATTTGACAATTACAAGTTCAGATCTTCAAGTTATTATTTGCAATAATAATTAGAAGCTATAAATTTTAAGTTTTGTATTTGACAATTACAAGTTCAGATCTTCAAGTTATAATTTGAAATAATAATTAGAAGCTATCAATTTTAAGTTCTGTATTTGACAATTACAAGTTCAGATCTTCAAGTTATAATTTACAATAATAATTAGAAGCTATCAATTTTAAGTTCTGTATTTGACAATTACAAGTTCAGATCTTCAAGTTATAATTTGCACTAATAATTTGTATTTAACAATTCGAAGTTCTGTATTTGACTATTACAAGTTCAGATCTTCAAGTTATAATTTGAATTATAATTATAAGCTATCAATTTTAAGTTCTGTATTTGACAATTACAAGTACAGATCTTCAAATTATTATTTGCAATAATAATTAGAAGCTATCAATTTTAAGTTCTGCATTTGACAATTACAAGTTCAGATCTTCAAGTTATTATTTGCAATAATAATTAGAAGCTATTAATTTTAAGTTTTGTATTTGACAATTACAAGTTCAGATCTTCAAGTTATAATTTGAAATAATAATTAGAAGCTATCAATTTTAAGTTCTGTATTTGACAATTACAAGTTCAGATCTTCAAGTTATAATTTGCAATAATAATTAGAAGCTATCAATATTAAGTTCTGTATTTGACAATTACTAGTTCAGATCTTCAAGTTATAATTAGAAATAATAATTAGAATTTGACAAATCTAAGTTCTGTAATTCACTATTACAAGTTCAGATCTTCAAGTTATAATTTACAATAATAATTAGAAGCTTTCAATTTTAAGTTCTGTATTTGACAATTACAAGTTCAGATCTACAAGTTATAATTTGCACTAATAATTTGTATTTAACAATTAGAAGATCTGTATTTGACAATTACAAGTTCAGATCTTCAAGTTATAATTTGAAATAATATTTAGAAGCTATCAATTTTAAGTTCTGTATTTGACAATTACTAGTTCAGATCTTCAAGTAATAATTTGCACTAATAATTTGTATTTAACAATTCGAAGTTCTATATTTGACTATTACAAGTTCAGATCTTCAAGTTATAATTTGAATTATAGTTATAAGCTATCAATTTTAAGTTCTGTATTTGACAATTATTACAAGTACAGATCTTCAAATTATTATTTGCAATAATAATTAGAATCTATCAATTTTAAGTTCTGTATTTGACAATTACAAGTTCAGATCTTCAAGTTATAATTTGAAATAATAATTAGAAGCTATTAATTTTAAGTTCTGTATTTGACAATTACAAGTTCAGATCTTCAAGTTATAATTTGAAATAATAATTAGAAGCTATCAATTTTATGTTCTGTATTTGACAATTACAAGTTCAGATCTTCAAGTTATAATTTGCAATAATAATTATAAGCTATCAATTTTAAGTTCTGTATTTGACAATTACAAGTTCAGATCTTCAAGTTATTATTTGCAATAATAATTAGAGGCTATTAATTTTAAGTTCTGTATTTGACAATTACAAGTTCAGATCTTCAAGATATAATTTGAAATAATAATTAGAAGCTATCAATTTTAAGTTCTGTATTTGACAATTACAAGTTCAGATCTTCAAGTTATAATTTGCAATAATAATTAGAAGCTATCAATTTTAAGTTCTGTATTTGACAATTACTAGTTCAGATCTTCAAGTTATAATTTGCAATAATAATTAGAAGCTATCAATTTGAAGTTCTGTATTTGACAATTACTAGTTCAGATCTTCAAGTTATAATTAGAAATAATAATTAGAATTTGACAAATCTAAGTTCTGTATTTGACTATTACAAGTTCAGATCTTCAAGTTATAATTTGAATTATAATTATAAGCTATCAATTTTAAGTTCTGTATTTGACAATTACAAGTACAGATCTTCAAGTTATAATTTGCACTAATAATTTGTATTTAACAATTCGAAGTTCTGTATTTGACTATTACAAGTTCAGATCTTCAAGTTATAATTTGAATTATAATTATAAGCTATCAATTTTAAGTTCTGTATTTGACAATTACAAGTTCAGATCTTCAAATTATAATTTGCAATAATAATTAGAAGCTATCAATTTTAAGTTCTGTATTTGACAATTACAAGTTCAGATCTTCAAGTTATTATTTGCAATAATAATTAGAAGATATCAATTTTAAGTTCTGTATTTGACAATTACAAGTTCAGATCTTCAAGTTATAATTTACAATAATAATTAGAAGCTATCAATTTTAAGTTCTGTATTTGACAATTACAAGTTCAGATGTTCAAGTTATAATTTGCAATAATAATTAGAAGCTATCAATTTTAAGTTCTGTATTTGACAATTACTAGTTCAGATCTTCAAGTTATAATTTGAAATAATAATTTGAATTTAATAAATCTAAGTTCTGTAATTCACTATTACAAGTTCAGATCTTCAAGTTATAATTTACAATAATAATTAGAAGCTATCAATTTTAAGTTCTGTATTTGACAATTACAAGTTCAGATTTTCAAGTTATAATTTGCACTAATAATTTGTATTTAACAATTAGATGTTCTGTATTTGACAATTACAAGTTCAGATCTTCAAGTTATAATTTGCAATAATAATTAGAAGCTATTAATTTTAAGTTCTGTATTTGACAATTACAAGTTCAGATCATCAAGTTATAATTTGAAATAATAATTAGAAGCTATCAATTTTATGTTCTGTATTTGACAATTACAAGTTCAGATCTTCAAGTTATAATTTGCAATAATAATTAGAAGCTATCAATTTTAAGTGCTGTATTTGACAATTACTAGTTCAGATCTTCAAGTTATAATTTGCACTAATAATTTGTATTTAACAATTAGAAGTTCTGTATTTGACAATTACAAGTTCAGATCTTCAAGTTATAATTTTCACTAATAATTTGTATTTAACAATTAGAAGTTCTGTATTTGACTATTACAAGTTCAGATCTTCAAATTATTATGTGCAATCTTAGTTTGAATTTAACCATTCGAAGTTCTGTATTTACCTATTACAGGTTCAGATCTTCAAGTAATAATTTGCACTAATAATTTGTATTTAACAATTCGAAGTTCTGTATTTGACTATTACAAGTTCAGATCTTCAAGTTATAATTTGAATTATAATTATAAGCTATCAATTTTAAGTTCTGTATTTGACAATTACAAGTACAGATCTTCAAATTATTATTTGCAATAATAATTAGAAGCTATCAATTTTAAGTTCTGCATTTGACAATTACAAGTTCAGATCTACAAGTTATTATTTGCAATAATAATTAGAAGCTCTCAATTTTAAGTTCTGTATTTGACAATTACTAGTTCAGATCTTCAAGTTATAATTAGAAATAATAATTAGAATTTGACAAATCTAAGTTCTGTAATTCACTATTACAAGTTCAGATCTTCAAGTTATAATTTACAATAATAATTTGAAGCTTTCAATTTTAAGTTCTGTATTTGACAATTACAAGTTCAGATCTACAAGTTATAATTTGCACTAATAATTTGTATTTAACAATTAGAAGTTCTGTATTTGACAATTACAAGTTCAGATCTTCAAGTTATAATTTGAAATAATAATTAGAAGCTATCAATTTTAAGTTCTGTATTTGACAATTACTAGTTCAGATCTTCAAGTAATAATTTGCACTAATAATTTGTATTTAACAATTCGAAGTTCTGTATTTGACTATTACAAGTTCAGATCTTCAAGTTCTAATTTGAATTATAGTTATAAGCTATCAATTTTAAGTTCTGTATTTGACAATTACAAGTACAGATCTTCAAATTATTATTTGCAATAATAATTAGAAGCTATCAATTTTAAGTTCTGTATTTGACAATTACAAGTTCAGATCTTCAAGTTATAATTTGAAATAATAATTAGAAGCTATTAATTTTAAGTTCTGTATTTGACAATTACAACTTCAGATCTTCAAGTTATAATTTGAAATAATAATTAGAAGCTATCAATTTTAAGTTCTGTATTTGACAATTACTAGTTCAGATCTTCAAGTTATAATTAGAAATAATAATTAGAATTTGACAAATCTAAGTTCTGTATTTGACTATTACAAGTTCAGATCTTCAAGTTATAATTTGAATTATAATTATAAGCTATCATTTTTAAGTTCTGTATTAGACAATTACAAGTACAGATCTTCAAGTTATAATTTGCACTAATAATTTGTATTTTACAATTCGAAGTTCTGTATTTGACTATTACAAGTTCAGATCTTCAAGTTATAATTTGAATTATAATTATAAGCTATCAATTTTAAGTTCTGTATTTGACAATTACAAGTTCAGATCTTCAAATTATAATTTGCAATAATAATTAGAAGCTATCAATTTTAAGTTCTGTATTTGACAATTACAAGTTCAGATCTTCAAGTTATTATTTGCAATAATAATTAGAAGATATCAATTTTAAGTTCTGTATTTGACAATTACAAGTTCAGATCTTCAAGTTATAATTTGAAATAATAATTAGAAGCTATCAATTTTAAGTTCTGTATTTGACAATTACAAGTTCAGATCTTCAAGTTATAATTTGCAATAATAATTAGAAGCTATCAATTTTAAGTTCTGTATTTGACAATTACTAGTTCAGATCTTCAAGTTATAATTAGAAATAATAATTAGAATTTGACAAATCTAAGTTCTGTAATTCACTATTACAAGTTCAGATCTTCAAGTTATAATTTACAATAATAATTTGAAGCTTTCAATTTTAAGTTCTGTATTTGACAATTACAAGTTCAGATCTACAAGTTATAATTTGCACTAATAATTTGTATTTAACAATTAGAAGTTCTGTATTTGACAATTACAAGTTCAGATCTTCAAGTTATAATTTGAAATAATAATTAGAAGCTATCAATTTTAAGTTCTGTATTTGACAATTACTAGTTCAGATCTTCAAGTAATAATTTGCACTAATAATTTGTATTTAACAATTCGAAGTTCTGTATTTGACTATTACAAGTTCAGATCTTCAAGTTATAATTTGAATTATAGTTATAAGCTATCAATTTTAAGTTCTGTATTTGACAATTACAAGTACAGATCTTCAAATTATTATTTGCAATAATAATTAGAAGCTATCAATTTTAAGTTCTGTATTTGACAATTACAAGTTCAGATCTTCAAGTTATAATTTGAAATAATAATTAGAAGCTATTAATTTTAAGTTCTGTATTTGACAATTACAAGTTCAGATCTTCAAGTTATAATTTGCAATAATAATTAGAAGCTATCAATTTTAAGTTCTGTATTTGACAATTACTAGTTCATATCTTCAAGTTATAATTTGCAATAATAATTAGAAGCTATCAATTTTAAGTTCTGTATTTGACAATTACTAGTTCAGATCTTCAAGTTATAATTAGAAATAATAATTAGAATTTGACAAATCTAAGTTCTGTATTTGACTATTACAAGTTCAGATCTTCAAGTTATAATTTGAATTATAATTATAAGCTATCATTTTTAAGTTCTGTATTTGACAATTACAAGTACAGATCTTCAAGTTATAATTTGCACTAATAATTTGTATTTAACAATTCGAAGTTCTGTATTTGACTATTACAAGTTCAGATCTTCAAGTTATAATTTGAATTATAATTATAAGCTATCAATTTTAAGTTCTGTATTTGACAATTACAAGTTCAGATCTTCAAATTATAATTTGCAATAATAATTAGAAGCTATCAATTTTAAGTTCTGTATTTGACAATTACAAGTTCAGATCTTCAAGTTATTATTTGCAATAATAATTAGAAGATATCAATTTTAAGTTCTGTATTTGACAATTACAAGTTCAGATCTTCAAGTTATAATTTACAATAATAATTAGAAGCTATCAATTTTAAGTTCTGTATTTGACAATTACAAGTTCAGATGTTCAAGTTATAATTTGCAATAATAATTAGAAGCTATCAATTTTAAGTTCTGTATTTGACAATTACTAGTTCAGATCTTCAAGTTATAATTTGAAATAATAATTTGAATTTAACAAATCTAAGTTCTGTAATTCACTATTACAAGTTCAGATCTTCAAGTTATAATTTACAATAATAATTAGAAGCTATCAATTTTAAGTTCTGTATTTGACAATTACAAGTTCAGATCTTCAAGTTATAATTTGCACTAATAATTTGTATTTAACAATTAGATGTTCTGTATTTGACAATTACAAGTTCAGATCTTCAAGTTATAATTTGCAATAATAATTAGAAGCTATTAATTTTAAGTTCTGTATTTGACAATTACAAGTTCAGATCTTCAAGTTATAATTTGAAATAATAATTAGAAGCTATCAATTTTATGTTCTGTATTTGACAATTACAAGTTCAGATCTTCAGGTTATAATTTGCAATAATAATTAGAAGCTATCAATTTTAAGTGCTGTATTTGACAATTACTAGTTCAGATCTTCAAGTTATAAATTGCACTAATAATTTGTATTTAACAATTAGAAGTTCTGTATTTGACAATTACAAGTTCAGATCTTCAAGTTATAATTTTCACGAATAATTTGTATTTAACAATTAGAAGTTCTCTATTTGATTATTACAAGTTCAGATCTTCAAATTATTATGTGCAATCTTAGTTTGAATTTAACCATTCGAAGTTCTGTATTTACCTATTACAGTTCAGATCTTCAAGTAATAATTTGCACTAATAATTTGTATTTAACAATTCGAAGTTCTGTATTTGACTATTACAAGTTCAGATCTTCAAGTTATAATTTGAATTATAATTATAAGCTATCAATTTTAAGTTCTGTATTTGACAATTACAAGTACAGATCTTCAAATTATTATTTGCAATAATAATTAGAAGCTATCAATTTTAAGTTCTGCATTTGACAATTACAAGTTCAGATCTACAAGTTATTATTTGCAATAATAATTAGAAGCTCTCAATTTTAAGTTCTGTATTTGACAATTACTAGTTCAGATCTTCAAGTTATAATTAGAAATAATAATTAGAATTTGACAAATCTAAGTTCTGTAATTCACTATTACAAGTTCAGATCTTCAAGTTATAATTTACAATAATAATTTGAAGCTTTCAATTTTAAGTTCTGTATTTGACAATTACAAGTTCAGATCTACAAGTTATAATTTGCACTAATAATTTGTATTTAACAATTAGAAGTTCTGTATTTGACAATTACAAGTTCAGATCTTCAAGTTATAATTTGAAATAATAATTAGAAGCTATCAATTTTAAGTTCTGTATTTGACAATTACTAGTTCAGATCTTCAAGTAATAATTTGCACTAATAATTTGTATTTAACAATTCGAAGTTCTGTATTTGACTATTACAAGTTCAGATCTTCAAGTTATAATTTGAATTATAGTTATAAGCTATCAATTTTAAGTTCTGTATTTGACAATTACAAGTACAGATCTTCAAATTATTATTTGCAATAATAATTAGAAGCTATCAATTTTAAGTTCTGTATTTGACAATTACAAGTTCAGATCTTCAAGTTATAATTTGAAATAATAATTAGAAGCTATTAATTTTAAGTTCTGTATTTGACAATTACAACTTCAGATCTTCAAGTTATAATTTGAAATAATAATTAGAAGCTATCAATTTTAAGTTCTGTATTTGACAATTACTAGTTCAGATCTTCAAGTTATAATTAGAAATAATAATTAGAATTTGACAAATCTAAGTTCTGTATTTGACTATTACAAGTTCAGATCTTCAAGTTATAATTTGAATTATAATTATAAGCTATCATTTTTAAGTTCTGTATTAGACAATTATAAGTACAGATCTTCAAGTTATAATTTGCACTAATAATTTGTATTTTACAATTCGAAGTTCTGTATTTGACTATTACAAGTTCAGATCTTCAAGTTATAATTTGAATTATAATTATAAGCTATCAATTTTAAGTTCTGTATTTGACAATTACAAGTTCAGATCTTCAAATTATAATTTGCAATAATAATTAGAAGCTATCAATTTTAAGTTCTGTATTTGACAATTACAAGTTCAGATCTTCAAGTTATTATTTGCAATAATAATTAGAAGATATCAATTTTAAGTTCTGTATTTGACAATTACAAGTTCAGATCTTCAAGTTATAATTTGAAATAATAATTAGAAGCTATCAATTTTAAGTTCTGTATTTGACAATTACAAGTTCAGATCTTCAAGTTATAATTTGCAATAATAATTAGAAGCTATCAATTTTAAGTTCTGTATTTGACAATTACTAGTTCAGATCTTCAAGTTATAATTAGAAATAATAATTAGAATTTGACAAATCTAAGTTCTGTAATTCACTATTACAAGTTCAGATCTTCAAGTTATAATTTACAATAATAATTTGAAGCTTTCAATTTTAAGTTCTGTATTTGACAATTACAAGTTCAGATCTACAAGTTATAATTTGCACTAATAATTTGTATTTAACAATTAGAAGTTCTGTATTTGACAATTACAAGTTCAGATCTTCAAGTTATAATTTGAAATAATAATTAGAAGCTATCAATTTTAAGTTCTGTATTTGACAATTACTAGTTCAGATCTTCAAGTAATAATTTGCACTAATAATTTGTATTTAACAATTCGAAGTTCTGTATTTGACTATTACAAGTTCAGATCTTCAAGTTATAATTTGAATTATAGTTATAAGCTATCAATTTTAAGTTCTGTATTTGACAATTACAAGTACAGATCTTCAAATTATTATTTGCAATAATAATTAGAAGCTATCAATTTTAAGTTCTGTATTTGACAATTACAAGTTCAGATCTTCAAGTTATAATTTGAAATAATAATTAGAAGCTATTAATTTTAAGTTCTGTATTTGACAATTACAAGTTCAGATCTTCAAGTTATAATTTGCAATAATAATTAGAAGCTATCAATTTTAAGTTCTGTATTTGACAATTACTAGTTCATATCTTCAAGTTATAATTTGCAATAATAATTAGAAGCTATCAATTTTAAGTTCTGTATTTGACAATTACTAGTTCAGATCTTCAAGTTATAATTAGAAATAATAATTAGAATTTGACAAATCTAAGTTCTGTATTTGACTATTACAAGTTCAGATCTTCAAGTTATAATTTGAATTATAATTATAAGCTATCATTTTTAAGTTCTGTATTTGACAATTACAAGTACAGATCTTCAAGTTATAATTTGCACTAATAATTTGTATTTAACAATTCGAAGTTCTGTATTTGACTATTACAAGTTCAGATCTTCAAGTTATAATTTGAATTATAATTATAAGCTATCAATTTTAAGTTCTGTATTTGACAATTACAAGTTCAGATCTTCAAATTATAATTTGCAATAATAATTAGAAGCTATCAATTTTAAGTTCTGTATTTGACAATTACAAGTTCAGATCTTCAAGTTATTATTTGCAATAATAATTAGAAGATATCAATTTTAAGTTCTGTATTTGACAATTACAAGTTCAGATCTTCAAGTTATAATTTACAATAATAATTAGAAGCTATCAATTTTAAGTTCTGTATTTGACAATTACAAGTTCAGATGTTCAAGTTATAATTTGCAATAATAATTAGAAGCTATCAATTTTAAGTTCTGTATTTGACAATTACTAGTTCAGATCTTCAAGTTATAATTTGAAATAATAATTTGAATTTAACAAATCTAAGTTCTGTAATTCACTATTACAAGTTCAGATCTTCAAGTTATAATTTACAATAATAATTAGAAGCTATCAATTTTAAGTTCTGTATTTGACAATTACAAGTTCAGATCTTCAAGTTATAATTTGCACTAATAATTTGTATTTAACAATTAGATGTTCTGTATTTGACAATTACAAGTTCAGATCTTCAAGTTATAATTTGCAATAATAATTGGAAGCTATTAATTTTAAGTTCTGTATTTGACAATTACAAGTTCAGATCTTCAAGTTATAATTTGAAATAATAATTAGAAGCTATCAATTTTATGTTCTGTATTTGACAATTACAAGTTCAGATCTTCAGGTTATAATTTGCAATAATAATTAGAAGCTATCAATTTTAAGTGCTGTATTTGACAATTACTAGTTCAGATCTTCAAGTTATAAATTGCACTAATAATTTGTATTTAACAATTAGAAGTTCTGTATTTGACAATTACAAGTTCAGATCTTCAAGTTATAATTTTCACTAATAATTTGTATTTAACAATTAGAAGTTCTCTATTTGACTATTACAAGTTCAGATCTTCAAATTATTATGTGCAATCTTAGTTTGAATTTAACCATTCGAAGTTCTGTATTTACCTATTACAGGTTCAGATCTTCAAGTAATAATTTGCACTAATAATTTGTATTTAACAATTCGAAGTTCTGTATTTGACTATTACAAGTTCAGATCTTCAAGTTATAATTTGAATTATAATTATAAGCTATCAATTTTAAGTTCTGTATTTGACAATTACAAGTACAGATCTTCAAATTATTATTTGCAATAATAATTAGAAGCTATCAATTTTAAGTTCTGTATTTGACAATTACAAGTTCAGATCTTCAAGTTATAATTTGAAATAATAATTAGAAGCTATTAATTTTAAGTTCTGTATTTGACAATTACAAGTTCAGATCTTCAAGTTATAATTTGAAATAATAATTAGAAGCTATCAATTTTATGTTCTGTATTTGACAATTTCAAGTTCAGATCTTCAAGTTATAATTTGCAATAATAATTATAAGCTATCAATTTTAAGTTCTGTATTTGACAATTACAAGTTCAGTTCTTCAAGTTATTATTTGCAATAATAATTAGAAGCTATTAATTTTAAGTTCTGTATTTGACAATTACAAGTTCAGATCTTCAAGATATAATTTGAAATAATAATTAGAAGCTATCAATTTTAAGTTCTGTATTTGACAATTACAAGTTCAGATCTTCAAGTTATAATTTGCAATAATAATTAGAAGCTATCAATTTTAAGTTCTGTATTTGACAATTACTAGTTCAGATCTTCAAGTTATAATTTGCAATAATAATTAGAAGCTATCAATTTGAAGTTCTGTATTTGACAATTACTAGTTCAGATCTTCAAGTTATAATTAGAAATAATAATTAGAATTTGACAAATCTAAGTTCTGTATTTGACTATTACAAGTTCAGATCTTCAAGTTATAATTTGAATTATAATTATAAGCTATCAATTTTAAGTTCTGTATTTGACAATTACAAGTACAGATCTTCAAGTTATAATTTGCACTAATAATTTGTATTTAACAATTCGAAGTTCTGTATTTGACTATTACAAGTTCAGATCTTCAAGTTATAATTTGAATTATAATTATAAGCTATCAATTTTAAGTTCTGTATTTGACAATTACAAGTTCAGATCTTCAAATTATAATTTGCAATAATAATTAGAAGCTATCAATTTTAAGTTCTGTATTTGACAATTACAAGTTCAGATCTTCAAGTTATTATTTGCAATAATAATTAGAAGATATCAATTTTAAGTTCTGTATTTGACAATTACAAGTTCAGATCTTCAAGTTATAATTTACAATAATAATTAGAAGCTATCAATTTTAAGTTCTGTATTTGACAATTACAAGTTCAGATGTTCAAGTTATAAGTTGCAATAATAATTAGAAGCTATCAATTTTAAGTTCTGTATTTGACAATTACTAGTTCAGATCTTCAAGTTATAATTTGAAATAATAATTTGAATTTAACAAATCTAAGTTCTGTAATTCACTATTACAAGTTCAGATCTTCAAGTTATAATTTACAATAATAATTAGAAGCTATCAATTTTAAGTTCTGTATTTGACAATTTCAAGTTCAGATCTTCAAGTTATAATTTGTACTAATAATTTGTATTTAACAATTAGATGTTCTGTATTTGACAATTACAAGTTCAGATCTTCAAGTTATAATTTGCAATAATAATTAGAAGCTATTAATTTTAAGTTCTGTATTTGACAATTACAAGTTCAGATCTTCAAGTTATAATTTGAAATAATAATTAGAAGCTATCAATTTTATGTTCTGTATTTGACAATTACAAGTTCAGATCTTCAAGTTATAATTTGCAATAATAATTAGAAGCTATCAATTTTAAGTGCTGTATTTGACAATTACTAGTTCAGATCTTCAAGTTATAATTTGCACTAATAATTTGTATTTAACAATTAGAAGTTCTGTATTTGACAATTACAAGTTCAGATCTTCAAGTTATAATTTTCACTAATAATTTGTATTTAACAATTAGAAGTTCTGTATTTGACTATTACAAGTTCAGATCTTCAAATTATTATGTGCAATCTTAGTTTGAATTTAACCATTCGAAGTTCTGTATTTACCTATTACAGGTTCAGATCTTCAAGTAATAATTTGCACTAATAATTTTATTTAACAATTCGAAGTACTGTATTTGACTATTACAAGTTCAGATCTTCAAGTTATAATTTGAATTATAATTATAAGCTATCAATTTTAAGTTCTGTATTTGACAATTACAAGTACAGATCTTCAAATTATTATTTGCAATAATAATTAGAAGCTATCAATTTTAAGTTCTGCATTTGACAATTACAAGTTCAGATCTACAAGTTATTATTTGCAATAATAATTAGAAGCTATTAATTTTAAGTTCTGTATTTGACAATTACAAGTTCAGATCTTCAAGTTATAATTTGAAATAATAATTAGAAGCTATCAATTTTAAGTTCTGTATTTGACAATTACAAGTTCAGATCTTCAAGTTATAATTTGCAATAATAATTAGAAGCTATCAATTTTAAGTTCTGTATTTGACAATTACTAGTTCAGATCTTCAAGTTATAATTAGAAATAATAATTAGAATTTGACAAATCTAAGTTCTGTAATTCACTATTACAAGTTCAGATCTTCAAGTTATAAATTACAATAATAATTTGAAGCTTTCAATTTTAAGTTCTGTATTTGACAATTACAAGTTCAGATCTACAAGTTATAATTTGCACTAATAATTTGTATTTAACAATTAGAAGTTCTGTATTTGACAATTACAAGTTCAGATCTTCAAGTTATAATTTGAAATAATAATTAGAAGCTATCAATTTTAAGTTCTGTATTTGACAATTACTAGTTCAGATCTTCAAGTAATAATTTGCACTAATAATTTGTATTTAACAATTCGAAGTTCTGTATTTGACTATTACAAGTTCAGATCTTCAAGTTATAATTTGAATTATAGTTATAAGCTATCAATTTTAAGTTCTGTATTTGACAATTACAAGTACAGATCTTCAAATTATTATTTGCAATAATAATTAGAAGCTATCAATTTTAAGTTCTGTATTTGACAATTACAAGTTCAGATCTTCAAGTTATAATTTGAAATAATAATTAGAAGCTATTAATTTTAAGTTCTGTATTTGACAATTACAACTTCAGATCTTCAAGTTATAATTTGAAATAATAATTAGAAGCTATCAATTTTAAGTTCTGTATTTGACAATTACAAGTTCAGATCTTCAAGTTATAATTTGCAATAATAATTATAAGCTATCAATTTTAAGTTCTGTATTTGACAATTACAAGTTCAGATCTTCAAGTTATTATTTGCAATAATAATTAGAAGCTATTAATTTTAAGTTCTGTATTTGACAATTACAAGTTCAGATCTTCAAGTTATAATTTGAAATAATAATTAGAAGCTATCAATTTTAAGTTCTGTATTTGACAATTACAAGTTCAGATCTTCAAGTTATAATTTGCAATAATAATTAGAAGCTATCAATTTTAAGTTCTGTATTTGACAATTACTAGTTCAGATCTTCAAGTTATAATTTGCAATAATAATTAGAAGCTATCAATTTTAAGTTCTGTATTTGACAATTACTAGTTCAGATCTTCAAGTTATAATTAGAAATAATAATTAGAATTTGACAAATCTAAGATCTGTATTTGACTATTACAAGTTCAGATCTTCAAGTTATAATTTGAATTATAATTATAAGCTATCATTTTTAAGTTCTGTATTTGACAATTACAAGTACAGATCTTCAAGTTATAATTTGCACTAATAATTTGTATTTAACAATTCGAAGTTCTGTATTTGACTATTACAAGTTCAGATCTTCAAGTTATAATTTGAATTATAATTATAAGCTATCAATTTTAAGTTCTGTATTTGACAATTACAAGTTCAGATCTTCAAATTATAATTTGCAATAATAATTAGAAGCTATCAATTTTAAGTTCTGTATTTGACAATTACTAGTTCAGATCTTCAAGTTATTATTTGCAATAATAATTAGAAGATATCAATTTTAAGTTCTGTATTTGACAATTACAAGTTCAGATCTTCAAGTTATAATTTACAATAATAATTAGAAGCTATCAATTTTAAGTTCTGTATTTGACAATTACAAGTTCAGATGTTCAAGTTATAATTTGCAATAATAATTAGAAGCTATCAATTTTAAGTTCTGTATTTGACAATTACTAGTTCAGATCTTCAAGTTATAATTTGAAATAATAATTTGAATTTAACAAATCTAAGTTCTGTAATTCACTATTACAAGTTCAGATCTTCAAGTTATAATTTACAATAATAATTAGAAGCTATCAATTTTAAGTTCTGTATTTGACAATTACAAGTTCAGATCTTCATGTTATAATTTGCACTAATAATTGGATTTAACAATTACATGTTCTGTATTTGACAATTACAAGTTCAGATCTTCAAGTTATAATTTGCAATAATAATTAGAAGCTATTAATTTTAAGTTCTGTATTTGACAATTACAAGTTCAGATCTTCAAGTTATAATTTGAAATAATAATTAGAAGCAATCAATTTTATGTTCTGTATTTGACAATTACAAGTTCAGATCTTCAAGTTATAATTTGCAATAATAATTAGAAGCTATCAATTTTAAGTGCTGTATTTGACAATTACTAGTTCAGATCTTCAAGTTATAATTTGCACTAATAATTTGTATTTAACAATTAGAAGTTCTGTATTTGACAATTACAAGTTCAGATCTTCAAGTTATAATTTTCACTAATAATTTGTATTTAACAATTAGAAGTTCTCTATTTGACTATTACAAGTTCAGATCTTCAAATTATTATGTGCAATCTTAGTTTGAATTTAACCATTCGAAGTTCTGTATTTACCTATTACAGGTTCAGATCTTCAAGTAATAATTTGCACTAATAATTTGTATTTAACAATTCGAAGTTCTGTATTTGACTATTACAAGTTCAGATCTTCAAGTTATAATTTGAATTATAATTATAAGCTATCAATTTTAAGTTCTGTATTTGACAATTACAAGTACAGATCTTCAAATTATTATTTGCAATAATAATTAGAAGCTATCAATTTTAAGTTCTGCATTTGACAATTACAAGTTCAGATCTTCAAGTTATTATTTGCAATAATAATTAGAAGCTATTAATTTTAAGTTCTGTATTTGACAATTACAAGTTCAGATCTTCAAGTTATAATTTGAAATAATAATTAGAAGCTATCAATTTTAAGTTCTGTATTTGACAATTACAAGTTCAGATCTTCAAGTTATAATTTGAAATAATAATTAGAAGCTATCAATTTTAAGTTCTGTATTTGACAATTACAAGTTCAGATCTACAAGTTATTATTTGCAATAATAATTAGAAGCTATCAATTTTAAGTTCTGCATTTGACAATTACAAGTTCAGATCTACAAGTTATTATTTGCAATAATAATTAGAAGCTATTAATTTTAAGTTCTGTATTTGACAATTACAAGTTCAGATCTTCAAGTTATAATTTGAAATAATAATTAGAAGCTATCAATTTTAAGTTCTGTATTTGACAATTACAAGTTCAGATCTTCAAGTTATAATTTGCAATAATAATTAGAAGCTATCAATTTTAAGTTCTGTATTTGACAATTACTAGTTCAGATCTTCAAGTTATAATTAGAAATAATAATTAGAATTTGACAAATCTAAGTTCTGTAATTCACTATTACAAGTTCAGATCTTCAAGTTATAAATTACAATAATAATTTGAAGCTTTCAATTTTAAGTTCTGTATTTGACAATTACAAGTTCAGATCTACAAGTTATAATTTGCACTAATAATTTGTATTTAACAATTAGAAGTTCTGTATTTGACAATTACAAGTTCAGATCTTCAAGTTATAATTTGAAATAATAATTAGAAGCTATCAATTTTAAGTTCTGTATTTGACAATTACTAGTTCAGATCTTCAAGTAATAATTTGCACTAATAATTTGTATTTAACAATTCGAAGTTCTGTATTTGACTATTACAAGTTCAGATCTTCAAGTTATAATTTGAATTATAGTTATAAGCTATCAATTTTAAGTTCTGTATTTGACAATTACAAGTACAGATCTTCAA
This sequence comes from Cantharis lateralis, assembly GCA_963170105.1. Classification (NCBI taxonomy): domain Eukaryota; kingdom Metazoa; phylum Arthropoda; class Insecta; order Coleoptera; family Cantharidae; genus Cantharis; species Cantharis lateralis. Next base: position 30,980,938 of record OY720625.1, on the reverse strand, counting down.
ATTATTATTTGCAATAATAATTAGTAGCTATCAATTTTAAGTTCTGTATTTGACAATTACAAGTTCAGATCTTCAAGTTATAATTTGAAATAATAATTAGAAGCTATTAATTTTAAGTTCTGTATTTGACAATTACAACTTCAGATCTTCAAGTTATAATTTGAAATAATAATTAGAAGCTATCAATTTTAAGTTCTGTATTTGACAATTACAAGTTCAGATCTTCAAGTTATAATTTGCAATAATAATTATAAGCTATCAATTTTAAGTTCTGTATTTGACAATTACAAGTTCAGATCTTCAAGTTATTATTTGCAATAATAATTAGAAGCTATTAATTTTAAGTTCTGTATTTGACAATTACAAGTTCAGATCTTCAAGTTATAATTTGAAATAATAATTAGAAGCTATCAATTTTAAGTTCTGTATTTGACAATTACAAGTTCAGATCTTCAAGTTATAATTTGCAATAATAATTAGAAGCTATCAATTTTAAGTTCTGTATTTGACAATTACTAGTTCAGATCTTCAAGTTATAATTTGCAATAATAATTAGAAGCTATCAATTTTAAGTTCTGTATTTGACAATTACTAGTTCAGATCTTCAAGTTATAATTAGAAATAATAATTAGAATTTGACAAATCTAAGTTCTGTATTTGACTATTACAAGTTCAGATCTTCAAGTTATAATTTGAATTATAATTATAAGCTATCATTTTTAAGTTCTGTATTTGACAATTACAAGTACAGATCTTCAAGTTATAATTTGCACTAATAATTTGTATTTAACAATTCGAAGTTCTGTATTTGACTATTACAAGTTCAGATCTTCAAGTTATAATTTGAATTATAATTATAAGCTATCAATTTTAAGTTCTGTATTTGACAATTACAAGTTCAGATCTTCAAATTATAATTTGCAATAATAATTAGAAGCTATCAATTTTAAGTTCTGTATTTGACAATTACAAGTTCAGATCTTCAAGTTATTATTTGCAATAATAATTAGAAGATATCAATTTTAAGTTCTGTATTTGACAATTACTAGTTCAGATCTTCAAGTTATAATTTGAAATAATAATTTGAATTTAACAAATCTAAGTTCTGTAATTCACTATTACAAGTTCAGATCTTCAAGTTATAATTTACAATAATAATTAGAAGCTATCAATTTTAAGTTCTGTATTTGACAATTACAAGTTCAGATCTTCATGTTATAATTTGCACTAATAATTTGTATTTAACAATTACATGTTCTGTATTTGACAATTACAAGTTCAGATCTTCAAGTTATAATTTGCAATAATAATTAGAAGCTATTAATTTTAAGTTCTGTATTTGACAATTACAAGTTCAGATCTTCAAGTTATAATTTGAAATAATAATTAGAAGCAATCAATTTTATGTTCTGTATTTGACAATTACAAGTTCAGATCTTCAAGTTATAATTTGCAATAATAATTAGAAGCTATCAATTTTAAGTGCTGTATTTGACAATTACTAGTTCAGATCTTCAAGTTATAATTTGCACTAATAATTTGTATTTAACAATTAGAAGTTCTGTATTTGACAATTACAAGTTCAGATCTTCAAGTTATAATTTTCACTAATAATTTGTATTTAACAATTAGAAGTTCTCTATTTGACTATTACAAGTTCAGATCTTCAAATTATTATGTGCAATCTTAGTTTGAATTTAACCATTCGAAGTTCTGTATTTACCTATTACAGGTTCAGATCTTCAAGTAATAATTTGCACTAATAATTTGTATTTAACAATTCGAAGTTCTGTATTTGACTATTACAAGTTCAGATCTTCAAGTTATAATTTGAATTATAATTATAAGCTATCAATTTTAAGTTCTGTATTTGACAATTACAAGTACAGATCTTCAAATTATTATTTGCAATAATAATTAGAAGCTATCAATTTTAAGTTCTGCATTTGACAATTACAAGTTCAGATCTTCAAGTTATTATTTGCAATAATAATTAGAAGCTATTTATTTTAAGTTCTGTATTTGACAATTACAAGTTCAGATCTTCAAGTTATAATTTGAAATAATAATTAGAAGCTATCAATTTTAAGTTCTGTATTTGACAATTACAAGTTCAGATCTTCAAGTTATAATTTGAAATAATAATTAGAAGCTATCAATTTTAAGTTCTGTATTTGACAATTACAAGTTCAGATCTTCAAGTTATAATTTGAAATAATAATTAGAAGCTATCAATTTTAAGTTCTGTATTTGACAATTACAAGTTCAGATCTTCAAGTTATAATTTGCAATAATAATTAGAAGCTATCAATTTTATGTTCTGTATTTGACAATTACTAGTTCAGATCTTCAAGTTATAATTTGCAATAATAATTAGAAGCTATCAATTTTAAGTTCTGTATTTGACAATTACTAGTTCAGATCTTCAAGTTATAATTAGAAATAATAATTAGAATTTGACAAATCTAAGTTCTGTATTTGACTATTACAAGTTCAGATCTTCAAGTTATAATTTGAATTATAATTATAAGCTATCATTTTTAAGTTCTGTATTTGACAATTACAAGTACAGATCTTCAAGTTATAATTTGCACTAATAATTTGTATTTAACAATTCGAAGTTCTGTATTTGACTATTACAAGTTCAGATCTTCAAGTTATAATTTGAATTATAATTATAAGCTATCAATTTTAAGTTCTGTATTTGACAATTACAAGTTCAGATCTTCAAATTATAATTTGCAATAATAATTAGAAGCTATCAATTTTAAGTTCTGTATTTGACAATTACAAGTTCAGATCTTCAAGTTATTATTTGCAATAATAATTAGAAGATATCAATTTTAAGTTCTGTATTTGACAATTACTAGTTCAGATCTTCAAGTTATAATTTGAAATAATAATTTGAATTTAACAAATCTAAGTTCTGTAATTCACTATTACAAGTTCAGATCTTCAAGTTATAATTTACAATAATAATTAGAAGCTATCAATTTTAAGTTCTGTATTTGACAATTACAAGTTCAGATCTTCATGTTATAATTTGCACTAATAATTTGTATTTAACAATTACATGTTCTGTATTTGACAATTACAAGTTCAGATCTTCAAGTTATAATTTGCAATAATAATTAGAAGCTATTAATTTTAAGTTCTGTATTTGACAATTACAAGTTCAGATCTTCAAGTTATAATTTGAAATAATAATTAGAAGCAATCAATTTTATGTTCTGTATTTGACAATTACAAGTTCAGATCTTCAAGTTATAATTTGCAATAATAATTAGAAGCTATCAATTTTAAGTGCTGTATTTGACAATTACTAGTTCAGATCTTCAAGTTATAATTTGCACTAATAATTTGTATTTAACAATTAGAAGTTCTGTATTTGACAATTACAAGTTCAGATCTTCAAGTTATAATTTTCACTAATAATTTGTATTTAACAATTAGAAGTTCTCTATTTGACTATTACAAGTTCAGATCTTCAAATTATTATGTGCAATCTTAGTTTGAATTTAACCATTCGAAGTTCTGTATTTACCTATTACAGGTTCAGATCTTCAAGTAATAATTTGCACTAATAATTTGTATTTAACAATTCGAAGTTCTGTATTTGACTATTACAAGTTCAGATCTTCAAGTTATAATTTGAATTATAATTATAAGCTATCAATTTTAAGTTCTGTATTTGACAATTACAAGTACAGATCTTCAAATTATTATTTGCAATAATAATTAGAAGCTATCAATTTTAAGTTCTGCATTTGACAATTACAAGTTCAGATCTTCAAGTTATTATTTGCAATAATAATTAGAAGCTATTTATTTTAAGTTCTGTATTTGACAATTACAAGTTCAGATCTTCAAGTTATAATTTGAAATAATAATTAGAAGCTATCAATTTTAAGTTCTGTATTTGACAATTACAAGTTCAGATCTTCAAGTTATAATTTGAAATAATAATTAGAAGCTATCAATTTTAAGTTCTGTATTTGACAATTACAAGTTCAGATCTACAAGTTATTATTTGCAATAATAATTAGAAGCTATCAATTTTAAGTTCTGTATTTGACAATTACAAGTTCAGATCTTCAAATTATAATTTGCAATAATAATTAGAAGCTATCAATTTTAAGTTCTGTATTTGACAATTACAAGTTCAGATCTTCAAGTTATTATTTGCAATAATAATTAGAAGATATCAATTTTAAGTTCTGTATTTGACAATTACAAGTTCAGATGTTCAAGTTATAATTTGCAATAATAATTAGAAGCTATCAATTTTAAGTTCTGTATTTGACAATTACTAGTTCAGATCTTCAAGTTATAATTTGAAATAATAATTTGAATTTAACAAATCTAAGTTCTGTAATTCACTATTACAAGTTCAGATCTTCAAGTTATAATTTACAATAATAATTAGAAGCTATCAATTTTAAGTTCTGTATTTGACAATTACAAGTTCAGATCTTCATGTTATAATTTGCACTAATAATTTGTATTTAACAATTACATGTTCTGTATTTGACAATTACAAGTTCAGATCTTCAAGTTATAATTTGCAATAATAATTAGAAGCTATTAATTTTAAGTTCTGTATTTGACAATTACAAGTTCAGATCTTCAAGTTATAATTTGAAATAATAATTAGAAGCAATCAATTTTATGTTCTGTATTTGACAATTACAAGTTCAGATCTTAAAGTTATAATTTGCAATAAAAATTAGAAGCTATCAATTTTAAGTGCTGTATTTGACAATTACTAGTTCAGATCTTCAAGTTATAATTTGCACTAATAATTTGTATTTAACAATTAGAAGTTCTGTATTTGACAATTACAAGTTCGAATCTTCAAGTTATAATTTTCACTAATAATTTGTATTTAACAATTAGAAGTTCTCTATTTGACTATTACAAGTTCAGATCTTCAAATTATTATGTGCAATCTTAGTTTGAATTTAACCATTCGAAGTTCTGTATTTACCTATTACAGGTTCAGATCTTCAAGTAATAATTTGCACTAATAATTTGTATTTAACAATTCGAAGTTCTGTATTTGACTATTACAAGTTCAGATCTTCAAGTTATAATTTGAATTATAATTATAAGCTATCAATTTTAAGTTCTGTATTTGACAATTACAAGTACAGATCTTCAAATTATTATTTGCAATAATAATTAGAAGCTATCAATTTTAAGTTCTGCATTTGACAATTACAAGTTCAGATCTTCAAGTTATTATTTGCAATAATAATTAGAAGCTATTAATTTTAAGTTCTGTATTTGACAATTACAAGTTCAGATCTTCAAGTTATAATTTGAAATAATAATTAGAAGCTATCAATTTTAAGTTCTGTATTTGACAATTACAAGTTCAGATCTTCAAGTTATAATTTGAAATAATAATTAGAAGCTATCAATTTTAAGTTCTGTATTTGACAATTACAAGTTCAGATCTACAAGTTATTATTTGCAATAATAATTAGAAGCTATCAATTTTAAGTTCTGTATTTGACAATTACAAGTTCAGATCTTCAAATTATAATTTGCAATAATAATTAGAAGCTATCAATTTTAAGTTCTGTATTTGACAATTACAAGTTCAGATCTTCAAGTTATTATTTGCAATAATAATTAGAAGATATCAATTTTAAGTTCTGTATTTGACAATTACAAGTTCAGATGTTCAAGTTATAATTTGCAATAATAATTAGAAGCTATCAATTTTAAGTTCTGTATTTGACAATTACTAGTTCAGATCTTCAAGTTATAATTTGAAATAATAATTTGAATTTAACAAATCTAAGTTCTGTAATTCACTATTACAAGTTCAGATCTTCAAGTTATAATTTACAATAATAATTAGAAGCTATCAATTTTAAGTTCTGTATTTGACAATTACAAGTTCAGATCTTCATGTTATAATTTGCACTAATAATTTGTATTTAACAATTACATGTTCTGTATTTGACAATTACAAGTTCAGATCTTCAAGTTATAATTTGCAATAATAATTAGAAGCTATTAATTTTAAGTTCTGTATTTGACAATTACAAGTTCAGATCTTCAAGTTATAATTTGAAATAATAATTAGAAGCAATCAATTTTATGTTCTGTATTTGACAATTACAAGTTCAGATCTTCAAGTTATAATTTGCAATAATAATTAGAAGCTATCAATTTTAAGTGCTGTATTTGACAATTACCTATTACAGGTTCAGATCTTCAAGTAATAATTTGCACTAATAATTTGTATTTAACAATTCGAAGTTCTGTATTTGACTATTACAAGTTCAGATCTTCAAGTTATAATTTGAATTATAATTATAAGCTATCAATTTTAAGTTCTGTATTTGACAATTACAAGTACAGATCTTCAAATTATTATTTGCAATAATAATTAGAAGCTATCAATTTTAAGTTCTGCATTTGACAATTACAAGTTCAGATCTTCAAGTTATTATTTGCAATAATAATTAGAAGCTATTAATTTTAAGTTCTGTATTTGACAATTACAAGTTCAGATCTTCAAGTTATAATTTGAAATAATAATTAGAAGCTATCAATTTTAAGTTCTGTATTTGACAATTACAAGTTCAGATCTTCAAGTTATAATTTGAAATAATAATTAGAAGCTATCAATTTTAAGTTCTGTATTTGACAATTACAAGTTCAGATCTACAAGTTATTATTTGCAATAATAATTAGAAGCTATCAATTTTAAGTTCTGCATTTGACAATTACAAGTTCAGATCTACAAGTTATTATTTGCAATAATAATTAGAAGCTATTAATTTTAAGTTCTGTATTTGACAATTACAAGTTCAGATCTTCAAGTTATAATTTGAAATAATAATTAGAAGCTATCAATTTTAAGTTCTGTATTTGACAATTACAAGTCCAGATCTTCAAGTTATAATTTGCAATAATAATTAGAAGCTATCAATTTTAAGTTCTGTATTTGACAATTACTAGTTAAGATCTTCAAGTTATAATTAGAAATAATAATTAGAATTTGACAAATCTAAGTTCTGTAATTCACTATTACAAGTTCAGATCTTCAAGTTATAAATTACAATAATAATTTGAAGCTTTCAATTTTAAGTTCTGTATTTGACAATTACAAGTTCAGATCTACAAGTTATAATTTGCACTAATAATTTGTATTTAACAATTAGAAGTTCTGTATTTGACAATTACAAGTTCAGATCTTCAAGTTATAATTTGAAATAATAATTAGAAGCTATCAATTTTAAGTTCTGTATTTGACAATTACTAGTTCAGATCTTCAAGTAATAATTTGCACTAATAATTTGTATTTAACAATTCGAAGTTCTGTATTTGACTATTACAAGTTCAGATCTTCAAGTTATAATTTGAATTATAGTTATAAGCTATCAATTTTAAGTTCTGTATTTGACAATTACAAGTACAGATCTTCAAATTATTATTTGCAATAATAATTAGTAGCTATCAATCTTAAGTTCTGTATTTGACAATTACAAGTTCAGATCTTCAAGTTATAATTTGAAATAATAATTAGAAGCTATTAATTTTAAGTTCTGTATTTGACAATTACAACTTCAGATCTTCAAGTTATAATTTGAAATAATAATTAGAAGCTATCAATTTTAAGTTCTGTATTTGACAATTACAAGTTCAGATCTTCAAGTTATAATTTGCAATAATAATTATAAGCTATCAATTTTAAGTTCTGTATTTGACAATTACAAGTTCAGATCTTCAAGTTATAATTTGAAATAATAATTAGAAGCTATTAATTTTAAGTTCTGTATTTGACAATTACAACTTCAGATCTTCAAGTTATAATTTGAAATAATAATTAGAAGCTATCAATTTTAAGTACTGTATTTGACAATTACAAGTTCAGATCTTCAAGTTATAATTTGCAATAATAATTATAAGCTATCAATTTTAAGTTCTGTATTTGACAATTACAAGTTCAGATCTTCAAGTTATTATTTGCAATAATAATTAGAAGCAATTAATTTTAAGTTCTGTATTTGACAATTACAAGTTCAGATCTTCAAGTTATAATTTGAAATAATAATTAGAAGCTATCAATTTTAAGTTCTGTATTTGACAATTACAAGTTCAGATCTTCAAGTTATAATTTGCAATAATAATTAGAAGCTATCAATTTTAAGTTCTGTATTTGACAATTACTAGTTCAGATCTTCAAGTTATAATTTGCAATAATAATTAGAAGCTATCAATTTTAAGTTCTGTATTTGACAATTACTAGTTCAGATCTTCAAGTTATAATTAGAAATAATAATTAGAATTTGACAAATCTAAGTTCTGTATTTGACTATTACAAGTTCAGATCTTCAAGTTATAATTTGTATTATAATTATAAGCTATCATTTTTAAGTTCTGTATTTGACAATTACAAGTACAGATCTTCAAGTTATAATTTGCACTAATAATTTGTATTTAACAATTCGAAGTTCTGTATTTGACTATTACAAGTTCAGATCTTCAAGTTATAATTTGAATTATAATTATAAGCTATCAATTTTAAGTTCTGTATTTGACAATTACAAGTTCAGATCTTCAAATTATAATTTGCAATAATAATTAGAAGCTATCAATTTTAAGTTCTGTATTTGACAATTACAAGTTCAGATCTTCAAGTTATTATTTGCAATAATAATTAGAAGATATCAATTTTAAGTTCTGTATTTGACAATTACAAGTTCAGATCTTCAAGTTATAATTTACAATAATAATTAGAAGCTATCAATTTTAAGTTCTGTATTTGACAATTACAAGTTCAGATGTTCAAGTTATAATTTGCAATAATAATTAGAAGCTATCAATTTTAAGTTCTGTATTTGACAATTACTAGTTCAGATCTTCAAGTTATAATTTGAAATAATAATTTGAATTTAACAAATCTAAGTTCTGTAATTCACTATTACAAGTTCAGATCTTCAAGTTATAATTTGAAATAATAATTAGAAGCAATCAATTTTATGTTCTGTATTTGACAATTACAAGTTGAGATCTTCAAGTTATAATTTGCAATAATAATTAGAAGCTATCAATTTTAAGTGCTGTATTTGACAATTACTAGTTCAGATCTTCAAGTTATAATTTGCACTAATAATTTGTATTTAACAATTAGAAGTTCTGTATTTGACAATTACAAGTTCAGATCTTCAAGTTATAATTTTCACTAATAATTTGTATTTAACAATTAGAAGTTCTCTATTTGACTATTACAAGTTCAGATCTTCAAATTATTATGTGCAATCTTAGTTTGAATTTAACCATTCGAAGTTCTGTATTTACCTATTACAGGTTCAGATCTTCAAGTAATAATTTGCACTAATAATTTGTATTTAACAATTCGAAGTTCTGTATTTGACTATTACAAGTTCAGATCTTCAAGTTATTATTTGAATTATAATTATAAGCTATCAATTTTAAGTTCTGTATTTGACAATTACAAGTACAGATCTTCAAATTATTATTTGCAATAATAATTAGAAGCTATCAATTTTAAGTTCTGCATTTGACAATTACAAGTTCAGATCTTCAAGTTATTATTTGCAATAATAATTAGAAGCTATTAATTTTAAGTTCTGTATTTGACAATTACAAGTTCAGATCTTCAAGTTATAATTTGAAATAATAATTAGAAGCTATCAATTTTAAGTTCTGTATTTGACAATTACAAGTTCAGATCTTCAAGTTATAATTTGAAATAATAATTAGAAGCTATCAATTTTAAGTTCTGTATTTGACAATTACAAGTTCAGATCTTCAAGTTATAATTTGCAATAATAATTATAAGCTATCAATTTTAAGTTCTGTATTTGACAATTACAAGTTCAGATCTTCAAGTTATTATTTGCAATAATAATTAGAAGCTATTAATTTTAAGTTCTGTATTTGACAATTACAAGTTCAGATCTTCAAGTTATAATTTGAAATAATAATTAGAAGCTATCAATTTTAAGTTCTGTATTTGACAATTACAAGTTCAGATCTTCAAGTTATAATTTGCAATAATAATTAGAAGCTATCAATTTTAAGTTCTGTATTTGACAATTACAAGTTCAGATCTTCAAGTTATAATTTGAAATAATAATTAGAAGCTATCAATTTTAAGTTCTGTATTTGACAATTACAAGTCCAGATCTTCAAGTTATAATTTGCAATAATAATTAGAAGCTATCAATTTTAAGTTCTGTATTTGACAATTACTAGTTAAGATCTTCAAGTTATAATTAGAAATAATAATTAGAATTTGACAAATCTAAGTTCTGTAATTCACTATTACAAGTTCAGATCTTCAAGTTATAAATTACAATAATAATTTGAAGCTTTCAATTTTAAGTTCTGTATTTGACAATTACAAGTTCAGATCTACAAGTTATAATTTGCACTAATAATTTGTATTTAACAATTAGAAGTTCTGTATTTGACAATTACAAGTTCAGATCTTCAAGTTATAATTTGAAATAATAATTAGAAGCTATCAATTTTAAGTTCTGTATTTGACAATTACTAGTTCAGATCTTCAAGTAATAATTTGCACTAATAATTTGTATTTAACAATTCGAAGTTCTGTATTTGACTATTACAAGTTCAGATCTTCAAGTTATAATTTGAATTATAGTTATAAGCTATCAATTTTAAGTTCTGTATTTGACAATTACAAGTACAGATCTTCAAATTATTATTTGCAATAATAATTAGTAGCTATCAATTTTAAGTTCTGTATTTGACAATTACAAGTTCAGATCTTCAAGTTATAATTTGAAATAATAATTAGAAGCTATTAATTTTAAGTTCTGTATTTGACAATTACAACTTCAGATCTTCAAGTTATAATTTGAAATAATAATTAGAAGCTATCAATTTTAAGTTCTGTATTTGACAATTACAAGTTCAGATCTTCAAGTTATAATTTGCAATAATAATTATAAGCTATCAATTTTAAGTTCTGTATTTGACAATTACAAGTTCAGATCTTCAAGTTATAATTTGAAATAATAATTAGAAGCTATTAATTTTAAGTTCTGTATTTGACAATTACAACTTCAGATCTTCAAGTTATAATTTGAAATAATAATTAGAAGCTATCAATTTTAAGTACTGTATTTGACAATTACAAGTTCAGATCTTCAAGTTATAATTTGCAATAATAATTATAAGCTATCAATTTTAAGTTCTGTATTTGACAATTACAAGTTCAGATCTTCAAGTTATTATTTGCAATAATAATTAGAAGCTATTAATTTTAAGTTCTGTATTTGACAATTACAAGTTCAGATCTTCAAGTTATAATTTGAAATAATAATTAGAAGCTATCAATTTTAAGTTCTGTATTTGACAATTACAAGTTCAGATCTTCAAGTTATAATTTGCAATAATAATTAGAAGCTATCAATTTTAAGTTCTGTATTTGACAATTACTAGTTCAGATCTTCAAGTTATAATTTGCAATAATAATTAGAAGCTATCAATTTTAAGTTCTGTATTTGACAATTACTAGTTCAGATCTTCAAGTTATAATTAGAAATAATAATTAGAATTTGACAAATCTAAGTTCTGTATTTGACTATTACAAGTTCAGATCTTCAAGTTATAATTTGTATTATAATTATAAGCTATCATTTTTAAGTTCTGTATTTGACAATTACAAGTACAGATCTTCAAGTTATAATTTGCACTAATAATTTGTATTTAACAATTCGAAGTTCTGTATTTGACTATTACAAGTTCAGATCTTCAAGTTATAATTTGAATTATAATTATAAGCTATCAATTTTAAGTTCTGTATTTGACAATTACAAGTTCAGATCTTCAAATTATAATTTGCAATAATAATTAGAAGCTATCAATTTTAAGTTCTGTATTTGACAATTACAAGTTCAGATCTTCAAGTTATTATTTGCAATAATAATTAGAAGATATCAATTTTAAGTTCTGTATTTGACAATTACAAGTTCAGATCTTCAAGTTATAATTTACAATAATAATTAGAAGCTATCAATTTTAAGTTCTGTATTTGACAATTACAAGTTCAGATGTTCAAGTTATAATTTGCAATAATAATTAGAAGCTATCAATTTTAAGTTCTGTATTTGACAATTACTAGTTCAGATCTTCAAGTTATAATTTGAAATAATAATTTGAATTTAACAAATCTAAGTTCTGTAATTCACTATTACAAGTTCAGATCTTCAAGTTATAATTTGAAATAATAATTAGAAGCAATCAATTTTATGTTCTGTATTTGACAATTACAAGTTGAGATCTTCAAGTTATAATTTGCAATAATAATTAGAAGCTATCAATTTTAAGTGCTGTATTTGACAATTACTAGTTCAGATCTTCAAGTTATAATTTGCACTAATAATTTGTATTTAACAATTAGAAGTTCTGTATTTGACAATTACAAGTTCAGATCTTCAAGTTATAATTTTCACTAATAATTTGTATTTAACAATTAGAAGTTCTCTATTTGACTATTACAAGTTCAGATCTTCAAATTATTATGTGCAATCTTAGTTTGAATTTAACCATTCGAAGTTCTGTATTTACCTATTACAGGTTCAGATCTTCAAGTAATAATTTGCACTAATAATTTGTATTTAACAATTCGAAGTTCTGTATTTGACTATTACAAGTTCAGATCTTCAAGTTATTATTTGAATTATAATTATAAGCTATCAATTTTAAGTTCTGTATTTGACAATTACAAGTACAGATCTTCAAATTATTATTTGCAATAATAATTAGAAGCTATCAATTTTAAGTTCTGCATTTGACAATTACAAGTTCAGATCTTCAAGTTATTATTTGCAATAATAATTAGAAGCTATTAATTTTAAGTTCTGTATTTGACAATTACAAGTTCAGATCTTCAAGTTATAATTTGAAATAATAATTAGAAGCTATCAATTTTAAGTTCTGTATTTGACAATTACAAGTTCAGATCTTCAAGTTATAATTTGAAATAATAATTAGAAGCTATCAATTTTAAGTTCTGTATTTGACAATTACAAGTTCAGATCTTCAAGTTATAATTTGCAATAATAATTATAAGCTATCAATTTTAAGTTCTGTATTTGACAATTACAAGTTCAGATCTTCAAGTTATTATTTGCAATAATAATTAGAAGCTATTAATTTTAAGTTCTGTATTTGACAATTACAAGTTCAGATCTTCAAGTTATAATTTGAAATAATAATTAGAAGCTATCAATTTTAAGTTCTGTATTTGACAATTACAAGTTCAGATCTTCAAGTTATAATTTGCAATAATAATTAGAAGCTATCAATTTTAAGTTCTGTATTTGACAATTACTAGTTCAGATCTTCAAGTTATAATTTGCAATAATAATTAGAAGCTATCAATTTTAAGTTCTGTATTTGACAATTACTAGTTCAGATCTTCAAGTTATAATTAGAAATAATAATTAGAATTTGACAAATCTAAGTTCTGTATTTGACTATTACAAGTTCAGATCTTCAAGTTATAATTTGAATTATAATTATAAGCTATCATTTTTAAGTTCTGTATTTGACAATTACAAGTACAGATCTTCAAGTTATAATTTGCACTAATAATTTGTATTTAACAATTCGAAGTTCTGTATTTGACTATTACAAGTTCAGATCATCAAGTTATAATTTGAATTATAATTATAAGCTATCAATTTTAAGTTCTGTATTTGACAATTACAAGTTCAGATCTTCAAATTATAATTTGCAATAATAATTAGAAGCTATCAATTTTAAGTTCTGTATTTGACAATTACAAGTTCAGATCTTCAAGTTATTATTTGCAATAATAATTAGAAGATATCAATTTTAAGTTCTGTATTTGACAATTACAAGTTCAGATCTTCAAGTTATAATTTACAATAATAATTAGAAGCTATCAATTTTAAGTTCTGTATTTGACAATTACAAGTTCAGATGTTCAAGTTATAATTTGCAATAATAATTAGAAGCTATCAATTTTAAGTTCTGTATTTGACAATTACTAGTTCAGATCTTCAAGTTATAATTTGAAATAATAATTTGAATTTAACAAATCTAAGTTCTGTAATTCACTATTACAAGTTCAGATCTTCAAGTTATAATTTACAATAATAATTAGAAGCTATCAATTTTAAGTTCTGTATTTGACAATTACAAGTTCAGATCTTCATGTTATAATTTGCACTAATAATTTGTATTTAACAATTACATGTTCTGTATTTGACAATTACAAGTTCAGATCTTCAAGTTATAATTTGCAATAATAATTAGAAGCTATTAATTTTAAGTTCTGTATTTGACAATTACAAGTTCAGATCTTCAAGTTATAATTTGAAATAATAATTAGAAGCAATCAATTTTATGTTCTGTATTTGACAATTACAAGTTCAGATCTTCAAGTTATAATTTGCAATAATAATTAGAAGCTATCAATTTTAAGTGCTGTATTTGACAATTACTAGTTCAGATCTTCAAGTTATAATTTGCACTAATAATTTGTATTTAACAATTAGAAGTTCTGTATTTGACAATTACAAGTTCAGATCTTCAAGTTATAATTTTCACTAATAATTTGTATTTAACAATTAGAAATTCTCTATTTGACTATTACAAGTTCAGATCTTCAAATTATTATGTGCAATCTTAGTTTGAATTTAACCATTCGAAGTTCTGTATTTACCTATTACAGGTTCAGATCTTCAAGTAATAATTTGCACTAATAATTTGTATTTAACAATTCGAAGTTCTGTATTTGACTATTACAAGTTCAGATCTTCAAGTTATAATTTGAATTATAATTATAAGCTATCAATTTTAAGTTCTGTATTTGACAATTACAAGTACAGATCTTCAAATTATTATTTGCAATAATAATTAGAAGCTATCAATTTTAAGTTCTGCATTTAACAATTACAAGTTCAGATCTTCAAGTTATTATTTGCAATAATAATTAGAAGCTATTAATTTTAAGTTCTGTATTTGACAATTACAAGTTCAGATCTTCAAGTTATAATTTGAAATAATAATTAGAAGCTATCAATTTTAAGTTCTGTATTTGACAATTACAAGTTCAGATCTTCAAGTTATAATTTGCAATAATAATTAGAAGCTAACAATTTTAAGTTCTGTATTTGACAATTACTAGTTCAGTTCTTCAAGTTATAATTAGAAATAATAATTAGAATTTGACAAATCTAAGTTCTGTAATTCACTATTACAAGTACAGATCTTCAAGTTATAATTTACAATAATAATTAGAAGCTTTCAATTTTAAGTTCTGTATTTGACAATTACAAGTTCAGATCTACAAGTTATAATTTGCACTAATAATTTGTATTTAACAATTAGAAGTTCTGTATTTGACAATTACAAGTTCAGATCTTCAAGTTATAATTTGAAATAATAATTAGAAGCTATCAATTTTAAGTTCTGTATTTGACAATTACTAGTTCAGATCTTCAAGTTATAATTTGAAATAATAATTTGAATTTAACAAATCTAAGTTCTGTAATTCACTATTACAAGTTCAGATCTTCAAGTTATAATTTACAATAATAATTAGAAGTTATCAATTTTAAGTTCTGCATTTTACAATTACAAGTTCAGATCTTCAAGTTATAATTTGCAATAATAATTAGAAGCTATCAATTTTAAGTTCTGTATTTTACAATTACTAGTTCAGATCTTCAAGTTATAATTTGAATTATAATTATAAGCTATCATTTTTAATTTCTGTATTTGACAATTACAAGTACAGATCTTCAAGTTATAATTTGCACTAATAATTTGTATTTAACAATTCGAAGTTCTGTATTTGACTATTACAAGTTCAGATCTTCAAGTTATAATTTGAATTATAATTATAAGCTATCAATTTTAAGTTCTGTATTTGACAATTACAAGTTCAGATCTTCAAATTATAATTTGCAATAATAATTAGAAGCTATCAATTTTAAGTTCTGTATTTGACAATTACAAGTTCAGATCTACAAGTTATTATTTGCAATAATAATTAGAAGATATCAATTTTAAGTTCTGTATTTGACAATTACAAGTTCAGATCTTCAAGTTATAATTTACAATAATAATTAGAAGCTATCAATTTTAAGTTCTGTATTTGACAATTACAAGTTCAGATGTTCAAGTTATAATTTGCAATAATAATTAGAAGCTATTAATTTTAAGTTCTGTATTTGACAATTACTAGTTCAGATCTTCAAGTTATAATTTGAAATAATAATTTGAATTTAACAAATCTAAGTTCTGTAATTCACTATTACAAGTTCAGATCTTCAAGTTATAATTTACAATAATAATTAGAAGCTATCAATTTTAAGTTCTGTATTTGACAATTACAAGTTCAGATCTTCAAGTTATAATTTGCACTAATAATTTGTATTTAACAATTAGATGTTCTGTATTTGACAATTACAAGTTCAGATCTTCAAGTTATAATTTGCAATAATAATTAGAAGCTATTAATTTTAAGTTCTGTATTTGACAATTACAAGTTCAGATCTTCAAGTTATAATTTGAAATAATAATTAGAAGCTATCAATTTTATGTTCTGTATTTGACAATTACAAGTTCAGATCTTCAAGTTATAATTTGCAATAATAATTAGAAGCTATCAATTTTAAGTTCTGTATTTTACAATTACTAGTTCAGATCTTCAAGTTATAATTTGAATTATAATTATAAGCTATCATTTTTAAGTTCTGTATTTGACAATTACAAGTACAGATCTTCAAGTTATAATTTGCACTAATAATTTGTATTTAACAATTCGAAGTTCTGTATTTGACTATTACAAGTTCAGATCTTCAAGTTATAATTTGAATTATAATTATAAGCTATCAATTTTAAGTTCTGTATTTGACAATTACAAGTTCAGATCTTCAAATTATAATTTGCAATAATAATTAGAAGCTATCAATTTTAAGTTCTGTATTTGACAATTACAAGTTCAGATCTTCAAGTTATTATTTGCAATAATAATTAGAAGATATCAATTTTAAGTTCTGTATTTGACAATTACAAGTTCAGATCTTCAAGTTATAATTTACAATAATAATTAGAAGCTATCAATTTTAAGTTCTGTATTTGACAATTACAAGTTCAGATGTTCAAGTTATAATTTGCAATAATAATTAGAAGCTATCAATTTTAAGTTCTGTATTTGACAATTACTAGTTCAGATCTTCAAGTTATAATTTGAAATAATAATTTGAATTTAACAAATCTAAGTTCTGTAATTCACTATTACAAGTTCAGATCTTCAAGTTATAATTTACAATAATAATTAGAAGCTATCAATTTTAAGTTCTGTATTTGACAATTACAAGTTCAGATCTTCAAGTTATAATTTGCACTAATAATTTGTATTTAACAATTAGATGTTCTGTATTTGACAATTACAAGTTCAGATCTTCAAGTTATAATTTGCAATAATAATTAGAAGCTATTAATTTTAAGTTCTGTATTTGACAATTACAAGTTCAGATCTTCAAGTTATAATTTGAAATAATAATTAGAAGCTATCAATTTTATGTTCTGTATTTGACAATTACAAGTTCAGATCTTCAGGTTATAATTTGCAATAATAATTAGAAGCTATCAATTTTAAGTGCTGTATTTGACAATTACTAGTTCAGATCTTCAAGTTATAAATTGCACTAATAATTTGTATTTAACAATTAGAAGTTCTGTATTTGACAATTACAAGTTCTGATCTTCAAGTTATAATTTTCACTAATAATTTGTATTTAACAATTAGAAGTTCTCTATTTGACTATTACAAGTTCAGATCTTCAAATTATTATGTGCAATCTTAGTTTGAATTTAACCATTCGAAGTTCTGTATTTACCTATTACAGGTTCAGATCTTCAAGTAATAATTTGCACTAATAATTTGTATTTAACAATTCGAAGTTCTGTATTTGACTATTACAAGTTCAGATCTTCAAGTTATAATTTGAATTATAATTATAAGCTATCAATTTTAAGTTCTGTATTTGACAATTACAAGTACAGATCTTCAAATTATTATTTGCAATAATAATTAGAAGCTATCAATTTTAAGTTCTGTATTTGACAATTACAAGTTCAGATCTTCAAGTTATAATTTGAAATAATAATTAGAAGCTATTAATTTTAAGTTCTGTATTTGACAATTACAAGTTCAGATCTTCAAGTTATAATTTGAAATAATAATTAGAAGCTATCAATTTTATGTTCTGTATTTGACAATTACAAGTTCAGATCTTCAAGTTATAATTTGCAATAATAATTATAAGCTATCAATTTTAAGTTCTGTATTTGACAATTACAAGTTCAGTTCTTCAAGTTATTATTTGCAATAATAATTAGAAGCTATTAATTTTAAGTTCTGTATTTGACAATTTCAAGTTCAGATCTTCAAGATATAATTTGAAATAATAATTAGAAGCTATCAATTTTAAGTTCTGTATTTGACAATTACAAGTTCAGATCTTCAAGTTATAATTTGCAATAATAATTAGAAGCTATCAATTTTAAGTTCTGTATTTGACAATTACTAGTTCAGATCTTCAAGTTATAATTTGCAATAATAATTAGAAGCTATCAATTTGAAGTTCTGTATTTGACAATTACTAGTTCAGATCTTCAAGTTATAATTAGAAATAATAATTAGAATTTGACAAATCTAAGTTCTGTATTTGACTATTACAAGTTCAGATCTTCAAGTTATAATTTGAATTATAATTATAAGCTATCAATTTTAAGTTCTGTATTTGACAATTACAAGTACAGATCTTCAAGTTATAATTTGCACTAATAATTTGTATTTAACAATTCGAAGTTCTGTATTTGACTATTACAAGTTCAGATCTTCAAGTTATAATTTGCAATAATAATTAGAAGCTATCAATTTTAAGTTCTGTATTTTACAATTACTAGTTCAGATCTTCAAGTTATAATTTGAAATAATAATTTGAATTTAACAAATCTAAGTTCTGTAATTCACTATTACAAGTTCAGATCTTCAAGTTATAATTTACAATAATAATTAGAAGCTATCAATTTTAAGTTCTGTATTTGACAATTACAAGTTCAGATCTTCAAGTTATAATTTGCACTAATAATTTGTATTTAACAATTAGATGTTCTGTATTTGACAATTACAAGTTCAGATCTTCAAGTTATAATTTGCAATAATAATTAGAAGCTATTAATTTTAAGTTCTGTATTTGACAATTACAAGTTCAGATCTTCAAGTTATAATTTGAAATAATAATTAGAAGCTATCAATTTTATGTTCTGTATTTGACAATTACAAGTTCAGATCTTCAAGTTATAATTTGCAATAATAATTAGAAGCTATCAATTTTAAGTGCTGTATTTGACAATTACAAGTTCAGATCTTCAAGTTATAATTTTCACTAATAATTTATATTTAACAATTAGAAGTTCTGTATTTGACTATTACAAGTTCAGATCTTCAAATTATTATGTGCAATCTTAGTTTGAATTTAACCATTCGAAGTTCTGTATTTACCTATTACAGGTTCAGATCTTCAAGTAATAATTTGCACTAATAATTTTATTTAACAATTCGAAGTTCTGTATTTGACTATTACAAGTTCAGATCTTCAAGTTATAATTTTTTGAATTATAATTATAAGCTATCAATTTTAAGTTCTGTATTTGACAATTACAAGTACAGATCTTCAAGTTATAATTTGAAATAATAATTTGAATTTAACAAATCTAAGTTCTGTAATTCACTATTACAAGTTCAGATCTTCAAGTTATAATTTACAATAATAATTAGAAGTTATCAATTTTAAGTTCTGCATTTTACAATTACAAGTTCAGATCTTCAAGTTATAATTTGCAATAATAATTAGAAGCTATCAATTTTAAGTTCTGTATTTTACAATTACTAGTTCAGATCTTCAAGTTATAATTTGAATTATAATTATAAGCTATCATTTTTAATTTCTGTATTTGACAATTACAAGTACAGATCTTCAAGTTATAATTTGCACTAATAATTTGTATTTAACAATTCGAAGTTCTGTATTTGACTATTACAAGTTCAGATCTTCAAGTTATAATTTGAATTATAATTATAAGCTATCAATTTTAAGTTCTGTATTTGACAATTACAAGTTCAGATCTTCAAATTATAATTTGCAATAATAATTAGAAGCTATCAATTTTAAGTTCTGTATTTGACAATTACAAGTTCAGATCTTCAAGTTATTATTTGCAATAATAATTAGAAGATATCAATTTTAAGTTCTGTATTTGACAATTACAAGTTCAGATCTTCAAGTTATAATTTACAATAATAATTAGAAGCTATCAATTTTAAGTTCTGTATTTGACAATTACAAGTTCAGATGTTCAAGTTATAATTTGCAATAATAATTAGAAGCTATTAATTTTAAGTTCTGTATTTGACAATTACTAGTTCAGATCTTCAAGTTATAATTTGAAATAATAATTTGAATTTAACAAATCTAAGTTCTGTAATTCACTATTACAAGTTCAGATCTTCAAGTTATAATTTACAATAATAATTAGAAGCTATCAATTTTAAGTTCTGTATTTGACAATTACAAGTTCAGATCTTCAAGTTATAATTTGCACTAATAATTTGTATTTAACAATTAGATGTTCTGTATTTGACAATTACAAGTTCAGATCTTCAAGTTATAATTTGCAATAATAATTAGAAGCTATTAATTTTAAGTTCTGTATTTGACAATTACAAGTTCAGATCTTCAAGTTATAATTTGAAATAATAATTAGAAGCTATCAATTTTATGTTCTGTATTTGACAATTACAAGTTCAGATCTTCAAGTTATAATTTGCAATAATAATTAGAAGCTATCAATTTTAAGTTCTGTATTTTACAATTACTAGTTCAGATCTTCAAGTTATAATTTGAATTATAATTATAAGCTATCATTTTTAAGTTCTGTATTTGACAATTACAAGTACAGATCTTCAAGTTATAATTTGCACTAATAATTTGTATTTAACAATTCGAAGTTCTGTATTTGACTATTACAAGTTCAGATCTTCAAGTTATAATTTGAATTATAATTATAAGCTATCAATTTTAAGTTCTGTATTTGACAATTACAAGTTCAGATCTTCAAATTATAATTTGCAATAATAATTAGAAGCTATCAATTTTAAGTTCTGTATTTGACAATTACAAGTTCAGATCTTCAAGTTATTATTTGCAATAATAATTAGAAGATATCAATTTTAAGTTCTGTATTTGACAATTACAAGTTCAGATCTTCAAGTTATAATTTACAATAATAATTAGAAGCTATCAATTTTAAGTTCTGTATTTGACAATTACAAGTTCAGATGTTCAAGTTATAATTTGCAATAATAATTAGAAGCTATCAATTTTAAGTTCTGTATTTGACAATTACTAGTTCAGATCTTCAAGTTATAATTTGAAATAATAATTTGAATTTAACAAATCTAAGTTCTGTAATTCACTATTACAAGTTCAGATCTTCAAGTTATAATTTACAATAATAATTAGAAGCTATCAATTTTAAGTTCTGTATTTGACAATTACAAGTTCAGATCTTCAAGTTATAATTTGCACTAATAATTTGTATTTAACAATTAGATGTTCTGTATTTGACAATTACAAGTTCAGATCTTCAAGTTATAATTTGCAATAATAATTAGAAGCTATTAATTTTAAGTTCTGTATTTGACAATTACAAGTTCAGATCTTCAAGTTATAATTTGAAATAATAATTAGAAGCTATCAATTTTATGTTCTGTATTTGACAATTACAAGTTCAGATCTTCAGGTTATAATTTGCAATAATAATTAGAAGCTATCAATTTTAAGTGCTGTATTTGACAATTACTAGTTCAGATCTTCAAGTTATAAATTGCACTAATAATTTGTATTTAACAATTAGAAGTTCTGTATTTGACAATTACAAGTTCTGATCTTCAAGTTATAATTTTCACTAATAATTTGTATTTAACAATTAGAAGTTCTCTATTTGACTATTACAAGTTCAGATCTTCAAATTATTATGTGCAATCTTAGTTTGAATTTAACCATTCGAAGTTCTGTATTTACCTATTACAGGTTCAGATCTTCAAGTAATAATTTGCACTAATAATTTGTATTTAACAATTCGAAGTTCTGTATTTGACTATTACAAGTTCAGATCTTCAAGTTATAATTTGAATTATAATTATAAGCTATCAATTTTAAGTTCTGTATTTGACAATTACAAGTACAGATCTTCAAATTATTATTTGCAATAATAATTAGAAGCTATCAATTTTAAGTTCTGTATTTGACAATTACAAGTTCAGATCTTCAAGTTATAATTTGAAATAATAATTAGAAGCTATTAATTTTAAGTTCTGTATTTGACAATTACAAGTTCAGATCTTCAAGTTATAATTTGAAATAATAATTAGAAGCTATCAATTTTATGTTCTGTATTTGACAATTACAAGTTCAGATCTTCAAGTTATAATTTGCAATAATAATTATAAGCTATCAATTTTAAGTTCTGTATTTGACAATTACAAGTTCAGTTCTTCAAGTTATTATTTGCAATAATAATTAGAAGCTATTAATTTTAAGTTCTGTATTTGACAATTTCAAGTTCAGATCTTCAAGATATAATTTGAAATAATAATTAGAAGCTATCAATTTTAAGTTCTGTATTTGACAATTACAAGTTCAGATCTTCAAGTTATAATTTGCAATAATAATTAGAAGCTATCAATTTTAAGTTCTGTATTTGACAATTACTAGTTCAGATCTTCAATTTATAATTTGCAATAATAATTAGAAGCTATCAATTTGAAGTTCTGTATTTGACAATTACTAGTTCAGATCTTCAAGTTATAATTAGAAATAATAATTAGAATTTGACAAATCTAAGTTCTGTATTTGACTATTACAAGTTCAGATCTTCAAGTTATAATTTGAATTATAATTATAAGCTATCAATTTTAAGTTCTGTATTTGACAATTACAAGTACAGATCTTCAAGTTATAATTTGCACTAATAATTTGTATTTAACAATTCGAAGTTCTGTATTTGACTATTACAAGTTCAGATCTTCAAGTTATAATTTGCAATAATAATTAGAAGCTATCAATTTTAAGTTCTGTATTTTACAATTACTAGTTCAGATCTTCAAGTTATAATTTGAAATAATAATTTGAATTTAACAAATCTAAGTTCTGTAATTCACTATTACAAGTTCAGATCTTCAAGTTATAATTTACAATAATAATTAGAAGCTATCAATTTTAAGTTCTGTATTTGACAATTACAAGTTCAGATCTTCAAGTTATAATTTGCACTAATAATTTGTATTTAACAATTAGATGTTCTGTATTTGACAATTACAAGTTCAGATCTTCAAGTTATAATTTGCAATAATAATTAGAAGCTATTAATTTTAAGTTCTGTATTTGACAATTACAAGTTCAGATCTTCAAGTTATAATTTGAAATAATAATTAGAAGCTATCAATTTTATGTTCTGTATTTGACAATTACAAGTTCAGATCTTCAAGTTATAATTTGCAATAATAATTAGAAGCTATCAATTTTAAGTGCTGTATTTGACAATTACAAGTTCAGATCTTCAAGTTATAATTTTCACTAATAATTTATATTTAACAATTAGAAGTTCTGTATTTGACTATTACAAGTTCAGATCTTCAAATTATTATGTGCAATCTTAGTTTGAATTTAACCATTCGAAGTTCTGTATTTACCTATTACAGGTTCAGATCTTCAAGTAATAATTTGCACTAATAATTTTATTTAACAATTCGAAGTTCTGTATTTGACTATTACAAGTTCAGATCTTCAAGTTATAATTTGAATTATAATTATAAGCTATCAATTTTAAGTTCTGTATTTGACAATTACAAGTACAGATCTTCAAATTATTATTTGCAATAATAATTAGAAGCTATCAATTTTAAGTTCTGCATTTGACAATTACAAGTTCAGATCTACAAGTTATTATTTGCAATAATAATTAGAAGCTATTAATTTTAAGTTCTGTATTTGACAATTACAAGTTCAGATCTTCAAGTTATAATTTGAAATAATAATTAGAAGCTATCAATTTTAAGTTCTGTATTTGACAATTACTAGTTCAGATCTTCAAGTTATAATTTGAATTATAATTATAAGCTATCATTTTTAAGTTCTGTATTTGACAATTACAAGTACAGATCTTCAAGTTATAATTTGCACTAATAATTTGTATTTAACAATTCGAAGTTCTGTATTTGACTATTACAAGTTCAGATCTTCAAGTTATAATTTGAATTATAATTATAAGCTATCAATTTTAAGTTCTGTATTTGACAATTACAAGTTCAGATCTTCAAATTATAATTTGCAATAATAATTAGAAGCTATCAATTTTAAGTTCTGTATTTGACAATTACAAGTTCAGATCTTCAAGTTATTATTTGCAATAATAATTAGAAGATATCAATTTTAAGTTCTGTATTTGACAATTACAAGTTCAGATCTTCAAGTTATAATTTACAATAATAATTAGAAGCTATCAATTTTAAGTTCTGTATTTGACAATTACAAGTTCAGATGTTCAAGTTATAATTTGCAATAATAATTAGAAGCTATCAATTTTAAGTTCTGTATTTGACAATTACTAGTTCAGATCTTCAAGTTATAATTTGAAATAATAATTTGAATTTAACAAATCTAAGTTCTGTAATTCACTATTACAAGTTCAGATCTTCAAGTTATAATTTACAATAATAATTAGAAGCTATCAATTTTAAGTTCTGTATTTGACAATTACAAGTTCAGATCTTCAAGTTATAATTTGCACTAATAATTTGTATTTAACAATTAGATGTTCTGTATTTGACAATTACAAGTTCAGATCTTCAAGTTATAATTTGCAATAATAATTAGAAGCTATTAATTTTAAGTTCTGTATTTGACAATTACAAGTTCAGATCTTCAAGTTATAATTTGAAATAATAATTAGAAGCTATCAATTTTATGTTCTGTATTTGACAATTACAAGTTCAGATCTTCAGGTTATAATTTGCAATAATAATTAGAAGCTATCAATTTTAAGTGCTGTATTTGACAATTACTAGTTCAGATCTTCAAGTTATAAATTGCACTAATAATTTGTATTTAACAATTAGAAGTTCTGTATTTGACAATTACAAGTTCTGATCTTCAAGTTATAATTTTCACTAATAATTTGTATTTAACAATTAGAAGTTCTCTATTTGACTATTACAAGTTCAGATCTTCAAATTATTATGTGCAATCTTAGTTTGAATTTAACCATTCGAAGTTCTGTATTTACCTATTACAGGTTCAGATCTTCAAGTAATAATTTGCACTAATAATTTGTATTTAACAATTCGAAGTTCTGTATTTGACTATTACAAGTTCAGATCTTCAAGTTATAATTTGAATTATAATTATAAGCTATCAATTTTAAGTTCTGTATTTGACAATTACAAGTACAGATCTTCAAATTATTATTTGCAATAATAATTAGAAGCTATCAATTTTAAGTTCTGTATTTGACAATTACAAGTTCAGATCTTCAAGTTATAATTTGAAATAATAATTAGAAGCTATTAATTTTAAGTTCTGTATTTGACAATTACAAGTTCAGATCTTCAAGTTATAATTTGAAATAATAATTAGAAGCTATCAATTTTATGTTCTGTATTTGACAATTACAAGTTCAGATCTTCAAGTTATAATTTGCAATAATAATTATAAGCTATCAATTTTAAGTTCTGTATTTGACAATTACAAGTTCAGTTCTTCAAGTTATTATTTGCAATAATAATTAGAAGCTATTAATTTTAAGTTCTGTATTTGACAATTTCAAGTTCAGATCTTCAAGATATAATTTGAAATAATAATTAGAAGCTATCAATTTTAAGTTCTGTATTTGACAATTACAAGTTCAGATCTTCAAGTTATAATTTGCAATAATAATTAGAAGCTATCAATTTTAAGTTCTGTATTTGACAATTACTAGTTCAGATCTTCAAGTTATAATTTGCAATAATAATTAGAAGCTATCAATTTGAAGTTCTGTATTTGACAATTACTAGTTCAGATCTTCAAGTTATAATTAGAAATAATAATTAGAATTTGACAAATCTAAGTTCTGTATTTGACTATTACAAGTTCAGATCTACAAGTTATAATTTGAATTATAATTATAAGCTATCAATTTTAAGTTCTGTATTTGACAATTACAAGTACAGATCTTCAAGTTATAATTTGCACTAATAATTTGTATTTAACAATTCGAAGTTCTGTATTTGACTATTACAAGTTCAGATCTTCAAGTTATAATTTGCAATAATAATTAGAAGCTATCAATTTTAAGTTCTGTATTTTACAATTACTAGTTCAGATCTTCAAGTTATAATTTGAAATAATAATTTGAATTTAACAAATCTAAGTTCTGTAATTCACTATTACAAGTTCAGATCTTCAAGTTATAATTTACAATAATAATTAGAAGCTATCAATTTTAAGTTCTGTATTTGACAATTACAAGTTCAGATCTTCAAGTTATAATTTGCACTAATAATTTGTATTTAACAATTAGATGTTCTGTATTTGACAATTACAAGTTCAGATCTTCAAGTTATAATTTGCAATAATAATTAGAAGCTATTAATTTTAAGTTCTGTATTTGACAATTACAAGTTCAGATCTTCAAGTTATAATTTGAAATAATAATTAGAAGCTATCAATTTTATGTTCTGTATTTGACAATTACAAGTTCAGATCTTCAAGTTATAATTTGCAATAATAATTAGAAGCTATCAATTTTAAGTGCTGTATTTGACAATTACAAGTTCAGATCTTCAAGTTATAATTTTCACTAATAATTTATATTTAACAATTAGAAGTTCTGTATTTGACTATTACAAGTTCAGATCTTCAAATTATTATGTGCAATCTTAGTTTGAATTTAACCATTCGAAGTTCTGTATTTACCTATTACAGGTTCAGATCTTCAAGTAATAATTTGCACTAATAATTTTATTTAACAATTCGAAGTTCTGTATTTGACTATTACAAGTTCAGATCTTCAAGTTATAATTTGAATTATAATTATAAGCTATCAATTTTAAGTTCTGTATTTGACAATTACAAGTACAGATCTTCAAATTATTATTTGCAATAATAATTAGAAGCTATCAATTTTAAGTTCTGCATTTGACAATTACAAGTTCAGATCTACAAGTTATTATTTGCAATAATAATTAGAAGCTATTAATTTTAAGTTCTGTATTTGACAATTACAAGTTCAGATCTTCAAGTTATAATTTGAAATAATAATTAGAAGCTATCAATTTTAAGTTCTGTATTTGACAATTACAAGTTCAGATCTTCAAGTTATAATTTGCAATAATAATTAGAAGCTATCAATTTTAAGTTCTGTATTTGACAATTACTAGTTCAGATCTTCAAGTTATAATTAGAAATAATAATTAGAATTTGACAAATCTAAGTTCTGTAATTCACTATTACAAGTTCAGATCTTCAAGTTATAAATTACAATAATAATTTGAAGCTTTCAATTTTAAGTTCTGTATTTGACAATTACAAGTTCAGATCTACAAGTTATAATTTGCACTAATAATTTGTATTTAACAATTATAAGTTCTGTTTTTGACAATTACAAGTTCAGATCTTCAAGTTATAATTTGAAATAATAATTAGAAGCTATCAATTTTAAGTTCTGTATTTGACAATTACTAGTTCAGATCTTCAAGTAATAATTTGCACTAATAATTTGTATTTAACAATTCGAAGTTCTGTATTTGACTATTACAAGTTCAGATCTTCAAGTTATAATTTGAATTATAGTTATAAGCTATCAATTTTAAGTTCTGTATTTGACAATTACAAGTACAGATCTTCAAATTATTATTTGCAATAATAATTAGAAGCTATCAATTTTAAGTTCTGTATTTGACAATTACAAGTTCAGATCTTCAAGTTATAATTTGAAATAATAATTAGAAGCTATCAATTTTATGTTCTGTATTTGACAATTACAAGTTCAGATCTTCAAGTTATAATTTGCAATAATAATTATAAGCTATCAATTTTAAGTTCTGTATTTGACAATTACAAGTTCAGTTCTTCAAGTTATTATTTGCAATAATAATTAGAAGCTATTAATTTTAAGTTCTGTATTTGACAATTTCAAGTTCAGATCTTCAAGATATAATTTGAAATAATAATTAGAAGCTATCAATTTTAAGTTCTGTATTTGACAATTACAAGTTCAGATCTTCAAGTTATAATTTGCAATAATAATTAGAAGCTATCAATTTTAAGTTCTGTATTTGACAATTACTAGTTCAGATCTTCAAGTTATAATTTGCAATAATAATTAGAAGCTATCAATTTGAAGTTCTGTATTTGACAATTACTAGTTCAGATCTTCAAGTTATAATTAGAAATAATAATTAGAATTTGACAAATCTAAGTTCTGTATTTGACTATTACAAGTTCAGATCTACAAGTTATAATTTGAATTATAATTATAAGCTATCAATTTTAAGTTCTGTATTTGACAATTACAAGTACAGATCTTCAAGTTATAATTTGCACTAATAATTTGTATTTAACAATTCGAAGTTCTGTATTTGACTATTACAAGTTCAGATCTTCAAGTTATAATTTGCAATAATAATTAGAAGCTATCAATTTTAAGTTCTGTATTTTACAATTACTAGTTCAGATCTTCAAGTTATAATTTGAAATAATAATTTGAATTTAACAAATCTAAGTTCTGTAATTCACTATTACAAGTTCAGATCTTCAAGTTATAATTTACAATAATAATTAGAAGCTATCAATTTTAAGTTCTGTATTTGACAATTACAAGTTCAGATCTTCAAGTTATAATTTGCACTAATAATTTGTATTTAACAATTAGATGTTCTGTATTTGACAATTACAAGTTCAGATCTTCAAGTTATAATTTGCAATAATAATTAGAAGCTATTAATTTTAAGTTCTGTATTTGACAATTACAAGTTCAGATCTTCAAGTTATAATTTGAAATAATAATTAGAAGCTATCAATTTTATGTTCTGTATTTGACAATTACAAGTTCAGATCTTCAAGTTATAATTTGCAATAATAATTAGAAGCTATCAATTTTAAGTGCTGTATTTGACAATTACAAGTTCAGATCTTCAAGTTATAATTTTCACTAATAATTTATATTTAACAATTAGAAGTTCTGTATTTGACTATTACAAGTTCAGATCTTCAAATTATTATGTGCAATCTTAGTTTGAATTTAACCATTCGAAGTTCTGTATTTACCTATTACAGGTTCAGATCTTCAAGTAATAATTTGCACTAATAATTTTATTTAACAATTCGAAGTTCTGTATTTGACTATTACAAGTTCAGATCTTCAAGTTATAATTTGAATTATAATTATAAGCTATCAATTTTAAGTTCTGTATTTGACAATTACAAGTACAGATCTTCAAATTATTATTTGCAATAATAATTAGAAGCTATCAATTTTAAGTTCTGCATTTGACAATTACAAGTTCAGATCTACAAGTTATTATTTGCAATAATAATTAGAAGCTATTAATTTTAAGTTCTGTATTTGACAATTACAAGTTCAGATCTTCAAGTTATAATTTGAAATAATAATTAGAAGCTATCAATTTTAAGTTCTGTATTTGACAATTACAAGTTCAGATCTTCAAGTTATAATTTGCAATAATAATTAGAAGCTATCAATTTTAAGTTCTGTATTTGACAATTACTAGTTCAGATCTTCAAGTTATAATTAGAAATAATAATTAGAATTTGACAAATCTAAGTTCTGTAATTCACTATTACAAGTTCAGATCTTCAAGTTATAAATTACAATAATAATTTGAAGCTTTCAATTTTAAGTTCTGTATTTGACAATTACAAGTTCAGATCTACAAGTTATAATTTGCACTAATAATTTGTATTTAACAATTAGAAGTTCTGTATTTGACAATTACAAGTTCAGATCTTCAAGTTATAATTTGAAATAATAATTAGAAGCTATCAATTTTAAGTTCTGTATTTGACAATTACTAGTTCAGATCTTCAAGTAATAATTTGCACTAATAATTTGTATTTAACAATTCGAAGTTCTGTATTTGACTATTACAAGTTCAGATCTTCAAGTTATAATTTGAATTATAGTTATAAGCTATCAATTTTAAGTTCTGTATTTGACAATTACAAGTACAGATCTTCAAATTATTATTTGCAATAATAATTAGAAGCTATCAATTTTAAGTTCTGTATTTGACAATTACAAGTTCAGATCTTCAAGTTATAATTTGAAATAATAATTAGAAGCTATTAATTTTAAGTTCTGTATTTGACAATTACAACTTCAGATCTTCAAGTTATAATTTGAAATAATAATTAGAAGCTATCAATTTTAAGTTCTGTATTTGACAATTACAAGTTCAGATCTTCAAGTTATAATTTGCAATAATAATTATAAGCTATCAATTTTAAGTTCTGTATTTGACAATTACAAGTTCAGATCTTCAAGTTATTATTTGCAATAATAATTAGAAGCTATTAATTTTAAGTTCTGTATTTGACAATTACAAGTTCAGATCTTCAAGTTATAATTTGAAATAATAATTAGAAGCTATCAATTTTAAGTTCTGTATTTGACAATTACAAGTTCAGATCTTCAAGTTATAATTTGCAATAATAATTAGAAGCTATCAATTTTAAGTTCTGTATTTGACAATTACTAGTTCAGATCTTCAAGTTATAATTTGCAATATTAATTAGAAGCTATCAATTTTAAGTTCTGTATTTGACAATTACTAGTTCAGATCTTCAAGTTATAATTAGAAATAATAATTAGAATTTGACAAATCTAAGTTCTGTATTTGACTATTACAAGTTCAGATCTTCAAGTTATCATTTGAATTATAATTATAAGCTATCATTTTTAAGTTCTGTATTTGACAATTACAAGTACAGATCTTCAAGTTATAATTTGCACTAATAATTTGTATTTAACAATTCGAAGTTCTGTATTTGACTATTACAAGTTCAGATCTTCAAGTTATAATTTGAATTATAATTATAAGCTATCAATTTTAAGTTCTGTATTTGACAATTACAAGTTCAGATCTTCAAATTATAATTTGCAATAATAATTAGAAGCTATCAATTTTAAGTTCTGTATTTGACAATTACAAGTTCAGATCTTCAAGTTATTATTTGCAATAATAATTAGAAGATATCAATTTTAAGTTCTGAATTTGACAATTACAAGTTCAGATCTTCAAGTTATAATTTACAATAATAATTAGAAGCTATCAATTTTAAGTTCTGTATTTGACAATTACAAGTTCAGATGTTCAAGTTATAATTTGCAATAATAATTAGAAGCTATCAATTTTAAGTTCTGTATTTGACAATTACTAGTTCAGATCTTCAAGTTATAATTTGAAATAATAATTTGAATTTAACAAATCTAAGTTCTGTAATTCACTATTACAAGTTCAGATCTTCAAGTTATAATTTACAATAATAATTAGAAGCTATAAATTTTAAGTTCTGTATTTGACAATTACAAGTTCAGATCTTCATGTTATAATTTGCACTAATAATTTGTATTTAACAATTCGAAGTTCTGTATTTGACTATTACAAGTTCAGATCTTCAAGTTATAATTTGAATTATAATTATAAGCTATCAATTTTAAGTTCTGTATTTGACAATTACAAGTACAGATCTTCAAATTATTATTTGCAATAATAATTAGAAGCTATCAATTTTAAGTTCTGCATTTAACAATTACAAGTTCAGATCTTCAAGTTATTATTTGCAATAATAATTAGAAGCTATTAATTTTAAGTTCTGTATTTGACAATTACAAGTTCAGATCTTCAAGTTATAATTTGAAATAATAATTAGAAGCTATCAATTTTAAGTTCTGTATTTGACAATTACAAGTTCAGATCTTCAAGTTATAATTTGCAATAATAATTAGAAGCTAACAATTTTAAGTTCTGTATTTGACAATTACTAGTTCAGTTCTTCAAGTTATAATTAGAAATAATAATTAGAATTTGACAAATCTAAGTTCTGTAATTCACTATTACAAGTACAGATCTTCAAGTTATAATTTACAATAATAATTAGAAGCTTTCAATTTTAAGTTCTGTATTTGACAATTACAAGTTCAGATCTACAAGTTATAATTGGCACTAATAATTTGTATTTAACAATTAGAAGTTCTGTATTTGACAATTACAAGTTCAGATCTTCAAGTTATAATTTGAAATAATAATTAGAAGCTATCAATTTTAAGTTCTGTATTTGACAATTACTAGTTCAGATCTTCAAGTTATAATTTGAAATAATAATTTGAATTTAACAAATCTAAGTTCTGTAATTCACTATTACAAGTTCAGATCTTCAAGTTATAATTTACAATAATAATTAGAAGTTATCAATTTTAAGTTCTGCATTTTACAATTACAAGTTCAGATCTTCAAGTTATAATTTGCAATAATAATTAGAAGCTATCAATTTTAAGTTCTGTATTTTACAATTACTAGTTCAGATCTTCAAGTTATAATTTGAATTATAATTATAAGCTATCATTTTTAAGTTCTGTATTTGACAATTACAAGTACAGATCTTCAAGTTATAATTTGCACTAATAATTTGTATTTAACAATTCGAAGTTCTGTATTTGACTATTACAAGTTCAGATCTTCAAGTTATAATTTGAATTATAATTATAAGCTATCAATTTTAAGTTCTGTATTTGACAATTACAAGTTCAGATCTTCAAATTATAATTTGCAATAATAACTAGAAGCTATCAATTTTAAGTTCTGTATTTGACAATTACAAGTTCAGATCTTCAAGTTATTATTTGCAATAATAATTAGAAGATATCAATTTTAAGTTCTGTATTTGACAATTACAAGTTCAGATCTTCAAGTTATAATTTACAATAATAATTAGAAGCTATCAATTTTAAGTTCTGTATTTGACAATTACAAGTTCAGATGTTCAAGTTATAATTTGCAATAATAATTAGAAGCTATCAATTTTAAGTTCTGTATTTGACAATTACTAGTTCAGATCTTCAAGTTATAATTTGAAATAATAATTTGAATTTAACAAATCTAAGTTCTGTAATTCACTATTACAAGTTCAGATCTTCAAGTTATAATTTACAATAATAATTAGAAGCTATCAATTTTAAGTTCTGTATTTGACAATTACAAGTTCAGATCTTCAAGTTATAATTTGCACTAATAATTTGTATTTAACAATTAGATGTTCTGTATTTGACAATTACAAGTTCAGATCTTCAAGTTATAATTTGCAATAATAATTAGAAGCTATTAATTTTATGTTCTGTATTTGACAATTACAAGTTCAGATCTTCAGGTTATAATTTGCAATAATAATTAGAAGCTATCAATTTTAAGTGCTGTATTTGACAATTACTAGTTCAGATCTTCAAGTTATAAATTGCACTAATAATTTGTATTTAACAATTAGAAGTTCTGTATTTGACAATTACAAGTTCTGATCTTCAAGTTATAATTTGAAATAATAATTAGAAGCTATCAATTTTAAGTTCTGTATTTGACAATTACTAGTTCAGATCTTCAAGTAATAATTTGCACTAATAATTTGTATTTAACAATTCGAAGTTCTGTATTTGACTATTACAAGTTCAGATCTTCAAGTTATAATTTGAATTATAGTTATAAGCTATCAATTTTAAGTTCTGTATTTGACAATTACAAGTACAGATCTTCAAATTATTATTTGCAATAATAATTAGAAGCTATCAATTTTAAGTTCTGTATTTGACAATTACAAGTTCAGATCTTCAAGTTATAATTTGAAATAATAATTAGAAGCTATTAATTTTAAGTTCTGTATTTGACAATTACAACTTCAGATCTTCAAGTTATAATTTGAAATAATAATTAGAAGCTATCAATTTTAAGTTCTGTATTTGACAATTACAAGTTCAGATCTTCAAGTTATAATTTGCAATAATAATTATAAGCTATCAATTTTAAGTTCTGTATTTGACAATTACAAGTTCAGATCTTCAAGTTATTATTTGCAATAATAATTAGAAGCTATTAATTTTAAGTTCTGTATTTGACAATTACAAGTTCAGATCTTCAAGTTATAATTTGAAATAATAATTAGAAGCTATCAATTTTAAGTTCTGTATTTGACAATTACAAGTTCAGATCTTCAAGTTATAATTTGCAATAATAATTAGAAGCTATCAATTTTAAGTTCTGTATTTGACAATTACTAGTTCAGATCTTCAAGTTATAATTTGCAATATTAATTAGAAGCTATCAATTTTAAGTTCTGTATTTGACAATTACTAGTTCAGATCTTCAAGTTATAATTAGAAATAATAATTAGAATTTGACAAATCTAAGTTCTGTATTTGACTATTACAAGTTCAGATCTTCAAGTTATCATTTGAATTATAATTATAAGCTATCATTTTTAAGTTCTGTATTTGACAATTACAAGTACAGATCTTCAAGTTATAATTTGCACTAATAATTTGTATTTAACAATTCGAAGTTCTGTATTTGACTATTACAAGTTCAGATCTTCAAGTTATAATTTGAATTATAATTATAAGCTATCAATTTTAAGTTCTGTATTTGACAATTACAAGTTCAGATCTTCAAATTATAATTTGCAATAATAATTAGAAGCTATCAATTTTAAGTTCTGTATTTGACAATTACAAGTTCAGATCTTCAAGTTATTATTTGCAATAATAATTAGAAGATATCAATTTTAAGTTCTGTATTTGACAATTACAAGTTCAGATCTTCAAGTTATAATTTACAATAATAATTAGAAGCTATCAATTTTAAGTTCTGTATTTGACAATTACAAGTTCAGATGTTCAAGTTATAATTTGCAATAATAATTAGAAGCTATCAATTTTAAGTTCTGTATTTGACAATTACTAGTTCAGATCTTCAAGTTATAATTTGAAATAATAATTTGAATTTAACAAATCTAAGTTCTGTAATTCACTATTACAAGTTCAGATCTTCAAGTTATAATTTACAATAATAATTAGAAGCTATCAATTTTAAGTTCTGTATTTGACAATTACAAGTTCAGATCTTCATGTTATAATTTGCACTAATAATTTGTATTTAACAATTCGAAGTTCTGTATTTGACTATTACAAGTTCAGATCTTCAAGTTATAATTTGAATTATAATTATAAGCTATCAATTTTAAGTTCTGTATTTGACAATTACAAGTACAGATCTTCAAATTATTATTTGCAATAATAATTAGAAGCTATCAATTTTAAGTTCTGCATTTAACAATTACAAGTTCAGATCTTCAAGTTATTATTTGCAATAATAATTAGAAGCTATTAATTTTAAGTTCTGTATTTGACAATTACAAGTTCAGATCTTCAAGTTATAATTTGAAATAATAATTAGAAGCTATCAATTTTAAGTTCTGTATTTGACAATTACAAGTTCAGATCTTCAAGTTATAATTTGCAATAATAATTAGAAGCTAACAATTTTAAGTTCTGTATTTGACAATTACTAGTTCAGTTCTTCAAGTTATAATTAGAAATAATAATTAGAATTTGACAAATCTAAGTTCTGTAATTCACTATTACAAGTACAGATCTTCAAGTTATAATTTACAATAATAATTAGAAGCTTTCAATTTTAAGTTCTGTATTTGACAATTACAAGTTCAGATCTACAAGTTATAATTTGCACTAATAATTTGTATTTAACAATTAGAAGTTCTGTATTTGACAATTACAAGTTCAGATCTTCAAGTTATAATTTGAAATAATAATTAGAAGCTATCAATTTTAAGTTCTGTATTTGACAATTACTAGTTCAGATCTTCAAGTTATAATTTGAAATAATAATTTGAATTTAACAAATCTAAGTTCTGTAATTCACTATTACAAGTTCAGATCTTCAAGTTATAATTTACAATAATAATTAGAAGTTATCAATTTTAAGTTCTGCATTTTACAATTACAAGTTCAGATCTTCAAGTTATAATTTGCAATAATAATTAGAAGCTATCAATTTTAAGTTCTGTATTTTACAATTACTAGTTCAGATCTTCAAGTTATAATTTGAATTATAATTATAAGCTATCATTTTTAAGTTCTGTATTTGACAATTACAAGTACAGATCTTCAAGTTATAATTTGCACTAATAATTTGTATTTAACAATTCGAAGTTCTGTATTTGACTATTACAAGTTCAGATCTTCAAGTTATAATTTGAATTATAATTATAAGCTATCAATTTTAAGTTCTGTATTTGACAATTACAAGTTCAGATCTTCAAATTATAATTTGCAATAATAATTAGAAGCTATCAATTTTAAGTTCTGTATTTGACAATTACAAGTTCAGATCTTCAAGTTATTATTTGCAATAATAATTAGAAGATATCAATTTTAAGTTCTGTATTTGACAATTACAAGTTCAGATCTTCAAGTTATAATTTACAATAATAATTAGAAGCTATCAATTTTAAGTTCTGTATTTGACAATTACAAGTTCAGATGTTCAAGTTATAATTTGCAATAATAATTAGAAGCTATCAATTTTAAGTTCTGTATTTGACAATTACTAGTTCAGATCTTCAAGTTATAATTTGAAATAATAATTTGAATTTAACAAATCTAAGTTCTGTAATTCACTATTACAAGTTCAGATCTTCAAGTTATAATTTACAATAATAATTAGAAGCTATCAATTTTAAGTTCTGTATTTGACAATTACAAGTTCAGATCTTCAAGTTATAATTTGCACTAATAATTTGTATTTAACAATTAGATGTTCTGTATTTGACAATTACAAGTTCAGATCTTCAAGTTATAATTTGCAATAATAATTAGAAGCTATTAATTTTAAGTTCTGTATTTGACAATTACAAGTTCAGATCTTCAAGTTATAATTTGAAATAATAATTAGAAGCTATCAATTTTATGTTCTGTATTTGACAATTACAAGTTCAGATCTTCAGGTTATAATTTGCAATAATAATTAGAAGCTATCAATTTTAAGTGCTGTATTTGACAATTACTAGTTCAGATCTTCAAGTTATAAATTGCACTAATAATTTGTATTTAACAATTAGAAGTTCTGTATTTGACAATTACAAGTTCTGATCTTCAAGTTATAATTTGAAATAATAATTAGAAGCTATCAATTTTAAGTTCTGTATTTGACAATTACTAGTTCAGATCTTCAAGTAATAATTTGCACTAATAATTTGTATTTAACAATTCGAAGTTCTGTATTTGACTATTACAAGTTCAGATCTTCAAGTTATAATTTGAATTATAGTTATAAGCTATCAATTTTAAGTTCTGTATTTGACAATTACAAGTACAGATCTTCAAATTATTATTTGCAATAATAATTAGAAGCTATCAATTTTAAGTTCTGTATTTGACAATTACAAGTTCAGATCTTCAAGTTATAATTTGAAATAATAATTAGAAGCTATTAATTTTAAGTTCTGTATTTGACAATTACAACTTCAGATCTTCAAGTTATAATTTGAAATAATAATTAGAAGCTATCAATTTTAAGTTCTGTATTTGACAATTACAAGTTCAGATCTTCAAGTTATAATTTGCAATAATAATTATAAGCTATCAATTTTAAGTTCTGTATTTGACAATTACAAGTTCA
The DNA here is from genome assembly GCA_963170105.1 of Cantharis lateralis. NCBI lineage: Eukaryota > Metazoa > Arthropoda > Insecta > Coleoptera > Cantharidae > Cantharis > Cantharis lateralis. The sequence goes on along the minus strand of OY720625.1, from coordinate 30,943,071 downwards.
GATCTTCAAGTTATTATTTGCAATAATAATTAGAAGCTATTAATTTTAAGTTCTGTATTTGACAATTACAAGTTCAGATCTTCAAGTTATAATTTGAAATAATAATTAGAAGCTATCAATTTTAAGTTCTGTATTTGACAATTACAAGTTCAGATCTTCAAGTTATAATTTGCAATAATAATTAGAAGCTATCAATTTTAAGTTCTGTATTTGACAATTACTAGTTCAGATCTTCAAGTTATAATTTGCAATATTAATTAGAAGCTATCAATTTTAAGTTCTGTATTTGACAATTACTAGTTCAGATCTTCAAGTTATAATTAGAAATAATAATTAGAATTTGACAAATCTAAGTTCTGTATTTGACTATTACAAGTTCAGATCTTCAAGTTATCATTTGAATTATAATTATAAGCTATCATTTTTAAGTTCTGTATTTGACAATTACAAGTACAGATCTTCAAGTTATAATTTGCACTAATAATTTGTATTTAACAATTCGAAGTTCTGTATTTGACTATTACAAGTTCAGATCTTCAAGTTATAATTTGAATTATAATTATAAGCTATCAATTTTAAGTTCTGTATTTGACAATTACAAGTTCAGATCTTCAAATTATAATTTGCAATAATAATTAGAAGCTATCAATTTTAAGTTCTGTATTTGACAATTACAAGTTCAGATCTTCAAGTTATTATTTGCAATAATAATTAGAAGATATCAATTTTAAGTTCTGTATTTGACAATTACAAGTTCAGATCTTCAAGTTATAATTTACAATAATAATTAGAAGCTATCAATTTTAAGTTCTGTATTTGACAATTACAAGTTCAGATGTTCAAGTTATAATTTGCAATAATAATTAGAAGCTATCAATTTTAAGTTCTGTATTTGACAATTACTAGTTCAGATCTTCAAGTTATAATTTGAAATAATAATTTGAATTTAACAAATCTAAGTTCTGTAATTCACTATTACAAGTTCAGATCTTCAAGTTATAATTTACAATAATAATTAGAAGCTATCAATTTTAAGTTCTGTATTTGACAATTACAAGTTCAGATCTTCATGTTATAATTTGCACTAATAATTTGTATTTAACAATTCGAAGTTCTGTATTTGACTATTACAAGTTCAGATCTTCAAGTTATAATTTGAATTATAATTATAAGCTATCAATTTTAAGTTCTGTATTTGACAATTACAAGTACAGATCTTCAAATTATTATTTGCAATAATAATTAGAAGCTATCAATTTTAAGTTCTGCATTTAACAATTACAAGTTCAGATCTTCAAGTTATTATTTGCAATAATAATTAGAAGCTATTAATTTTAAGTTCTGTATTTGACAATTACAAGTTCAGATCTTCAAGTTATAATTTGAAATAATAATTAGAAGCTATCAATTTTAAGTTCTGTATTTGACAATTACAAGTTCAGATCTTCAAGTTATAATTTGCAATAATAATTAGAAGCTAACAATTTTAAGTTCTGTATTTGACAATTACTAGTTCAGTTCTTCAAGTTATAATTAGAAATAATAATTAGAATTTGACAAATCTAAGTTCTGTAATTCACTATTACAAGTACAGATCTTCAAGTTATAATTTACAATAATAATTAGAAGCTTTCAATTTTAAGTTCTGTATTTGACAATTACAAGTTCAGATCTACAAGTTATAATTTGCACTAATAATTTGTATTTAACAATTAGAAGTTCTGTATTTGACAATTACAAGTTCAGATCTTCAAGTTATAATTTGAAATAATAATTAGAAGCTATCAATTTTAAGTTCTGTTTTGACAATTACTAGTTCAGATCTTCAAGTTATAATTTGAAATAATAATTTGAATTTAACAAATCTAAGTTCTGTAATTCACTATTACAAGTTCAGATCTTCAAGTTATAATTTACAATAATAATTAGAAGTTATCAATTTTAAGTTCTGCATTTTACAATTACAAGTTCAGATCTTCAAGTTATAATTTGCAATAATAATTAGAAGCTATCAATTTTAAGTTCTGTATTTTACAATTACTAGTTCAGATCTTCAAGTTATAATTTGAATTATAATTATAAGCTATCATTTTTAAGTTCTGTATTTGACAATTACAAGTACAGATCTTCAAGTTATAATTTGCACTAATAATTTGTATTTAACAATTCGAAGTTCTGTATTTGACTATTACAAGTTCAGATCTTCAAGTTATAATTTGAATTATAATTATAAGCTATCAATTTTAAGTTCTGTATTTGACAATTACAAGTTCAGATCTTCAAATTATAATTTGCAATAATAATTAGAAGCTATCAATTTTAAGTTCTGTATTTGACAATTACAAGTTCAGATCTTCAAGTTATTATTTGCAATAATAATTAGAAGATATCAATTTTAAGTTCTGTATTTGACAATTACAAGTTCAGATCTTCAAGTTATAATTTACAATAATAATTAGAAGCTATCAATTTTAAGTTCTGTATTTGACAATTACAAGTTCAGATGTTCAAGTTATAATTTGCAATAATAATTAGAAGCTATCAATTTTAAGTTCTGTATTTGACAATTACTAGTTCAGATCTTCAAGTTATAATTTGAAATAATAATTTGAATTTAACAAATCTAAGTTCTGTAATTCACTATTACAAGTTCAGATCTTCAAGTTATAATTTACAATAATAATTAGAAGCTATCAATTTTAAGTTCTGTATTTGACAATTACAAGTTCAGATCTTCAAGTTATAATTTGCACTAATAATTTGTATTTAACAATTAGATGTTCTGTATTTGACAATTACAAGTTCAGATCTTCAAGTTATAATTTGCAATAATAATTAGAAGCTATTAATTTTAAGTTCTGTATTTGACAATTACAAGTTCAGATCTTCAAGTTATAATTTGAAATAATAATTAGAAGCTATCAATTTTATGTTCTGTATTTGACAATTACAAGTTCAGATCTTCAGGTTATAATTTGCAATAATAATTAGAAGCTATCAATTTTAAGTGCTGTATTTGACAATTACTAGTTCAGATCTTCAAGTTATAAATTGCACTAATAATTTGTATTTAACAATTAGAAGTTCTGTATTTGACAATTACAAGTTCTGATCTTCAAGTTATAATTTTCACTAATAATTTGTATTTAACAATTAGAAGTTCTCTATTTGACTATTACAAGTTCAGATCTTCAAATTATTATGTGCAATCTTAGTTTGAATTTAACCATTCGAAGTTCTGTATTTACCTATTACAGGTTCAGATCTTCAAGTAATAATTTGCACTAATAATTTGTATTTAACAATTCGAAGTTCTGTATTTGACTATTACAAGTTCAGATCTTCAAGTTATAATTTGAATTATAATTATAAGCTATCAATTTTAAGTTCTGTATTTGACAATTACAAGTACAGATCTTCAAATTATTATTTGCAATAATAATTAGAAGCTATCAATTTTAAGTTCTGTATTTGACAATTACAAGTTCAGATCTTCAAGTTATAATTTGAAATAATAATTAGAAGCTATTAATTTTAAGTTCTGTATTTGACAATTACAAGTTCAGATCTTCAAGTTATAATTTGAAATAATAATTAGAAGCTATCAATTTTATGTTCTGTATTTGACAATTACAAGTTCAGATCTTCAAGTTATAATTTGCAATAATAATTATAAGCTATCAATTTTAAGTTCTGTATTTGACAATTACAAGTTCAGTTCTTCAAGTTATTATTTGCAATAATAATTAGAAGCTATTAATTTTAAGTTCTGTATTTGACAATTTCAAGTTCAGATCTTCAAGATATAATTTGAAATAATAATTAGAAGCTATCAATTTTAAGTTCTGTATTTGACAATTACAAGTTCAGATCTTCAAGTTATAATTTGCAATAATAATTAGAAGCTATCAATTTTAAGTTCTGTATTTGACAATTACTAGTTCAGATCTTCAAGTTATAATTTGCAATAATAATTAGAAGCTATCAATTTGAAGTTCTGTATTTGACAATTACTAGTTCAGATCTTCAAGTTATAATTAGAAATAATAATTAGAATTTGACAAATCTAAGTTCTGTATTTGACTATTACAAGTTCAGATCTTCAAGTTATAATTTGAATTATAATTATAAGCTATCAATTTTAAGTTCTGTATTTGACAATTACAAGTACAGATCTTCAAGTTATAATTTGCACTAATAATTTGTATTTAACAATTCGAAGTTCTGTATTTGACTATTACAAGTTCAGATCTTCAAGTTATAATTTGAATTATAATTATAAGCTATCAATTTTAAGTTCTGTATTTGACAATTACAAGTTCAGATCTTCAAATTATAATTTGCAATAATAATTAGAAGCTATCAATTTTAAGTTCTGTATTTGACAATTACAAGTTCAGATCTTCAAGTTATTATTTGCAATAATAATTAGAAGATATCAATTTTAAGTTCTGTATTTGACAATTACAAGTTCAGATCTTCAAGTTATAATTTACAATAATAATTAGAAGCTATCAATTTTAAGTTCTGTATTTTACAATTACTAGTTCAGATCTTCAAGTTATAATTTGAAATAATAATTTGAATTTAACAAATCTAAGTTCTGTAATTCACTATTACAAGTTCAGATCTTCAAGTTATAATTTACAATAATAATTAGAAGCTATCAATTTTAAGTTCTGTATTTGACAATTACAAGTTCAGATCTTCAAGTTATAATTTGCACTAATAATTTGTATTTAACAATTAGATGTTCTGTATTTGACAATTACAAGTTCAGATCTTCAAGTTATAATTTGCAATAATAATTAGAAGCTATTAATTTTAAGTTCTGTATTTGACAATTACAAGTTCAGATCTTCAAGTTATAATTTGAAATAATAATTACAAGCTATCAATTTTATGTTCTGTTTTTGACAATTACAAGTTCAGATCTTCAAGTTATAATTTGCAATAATAATTAGAAGCTATCAATTTTAAGTGCTGTATTTGACAATTACAAGTTCAGATCTTCAAGTTATAATTTTCACTAATAATTTGTATTTAACAATTAGAAGTTCTGTATTTGACTATTACAAGTTCAGATCTTCAAATTATTATGTGCAATCTTAGTTTGAATTTAACCATTCGAAGTTCTGTATTTACCTATTACAGGTTCAGATCTTCAAGTAATAATTTGCACTAATAATTTTATTTAACAATTCGAAGTTCTGTATTTGACTATTACAAGTTCAGATCTTCAAGTTATAATTTGAATTATAATTATAAGCTATCAATTTTAAGTTCTGTATTTGACAATTACAAGTACAGATCTTCAAATTATTATTTGCAATAATAATTAGAAGCTATCAATTTTAAGTTCTGCATTTGACAATTACAAGTTCAGATCTACAAGTTATTATTTGCAATAATAATTAGAAGCTATTAATTTTAAGTACTGTATTTGACAATTACAAGTTCAGATCTTCAAATTATAATTTGAAATAATAATTAGAAGCTATCAATTTTAAGTTCTGTATTTGACAATTACAAGTTCAGATCTTCAAGTTATAATTTGCAATAATAATTAGAAGCTATCAATTTTAAGTTCTGTATTTGACAATTACTAGTTCAGATCTTCAAGTTATAATTAGAAATAATAATTAGAATTTGACAAATCTAAGTTCTGTAATTCACTATTACAAGTTCAGATCTTCAAGTTATAAATTACAATAATTATTTGAAGCTTTCAATTTTAAGTTCTGTATTTGACATTTACAAGTTCAGATCTACAAGTTATAATTTGCACTAATAATTTGTATTTAACAATTAGAAGTTCTGTATTTGACAATTACAAGTTCAGATCTTCAAGTTATAATTTGAAATAATAATTAGAAGCTATCAATTTTAAGTTCTGTATTTGACAATTACTAGTTCAGATCTTCAAGTAATAATTTGCACTAATAATTTGTATTTAACAATTCGAAGTTCTGTATTTGACTATTACAAGTTCAGATCTTCAAGTTATAATTTGAATTATAGTTATAAGCTATCAATTTTAAGTTCTGTATTTGACAATTACAAGTACAGATCTTCACATTATTATTTGCAATAATAATTAGAAGCTATCAATTTTAAGTTCTGTATTTGACAATTACAAGTTCAGATCTTCAAGTTATAATTTGAAATAATAATTAGAAGCTATTAATTTTAAGTTCTGTATTTGACAATTACAACTTCAGATCTTCAAGTTATAATTTGAAATAATAATTAGAAGCTATCAATTTTAAGTTCTGTATTTGACAATTACAAGTTCAGATCTTCAAGTTATAATTTGCAATAATAATTATAAGCTATCAATTTTAAGTTCTGTATTTGACAATTACAAGTTCAGATCTTCAAGTTATTATTTGCAATAATAATTAGAAGCTATTAATTTTGAGTTCTGTATTTGACAATTACAAGTTCAGATCTTCAAGTTATAATTTGAAATAATAATTAGAAGCTATCAATTTTAAGTTCTGTATTTGACAATTACAAGTTCAGATCTTCAAGTTATAATTTGCAATAATAATTAGAAGCTATCAATTTTAAGTTCTGTATTTGACAATTACTAGTTCAGATCTTCAAGTTATAATTTGCAATAATAATTAGAAGCTATCAATTTTAAGTTCTGTATTTGACAATTACTAGTTCAGATCTTCAAGTTATAATTAGAAATAATAATTAGAATTTGACAAATCTAAGTTCTGTATTTGACTATTACAAGTTCAGATCTTCAAGTTATAATTTGAATTATAATTATAAGCTATCATTTTTAAGTTCTGTATTTGACAATTACAAGTACAGATCTTCAAGTTATAATTTGCACTAATAATTTGTATTTAACAATTCGAAGTTCTGTATTTGACTATTACAAGTTCAGATCTTCAAGTTATAATTTGAATTATAATTATAAGCTATCAATTTTAAGTTCTGTATTTGACAATTACAAGTTCAGATCTTCAAATTATAATTTGAAATAATAATTAGAAGCTATCAATTTTAAGTTCTGTATTTGACAATTACAAGTTCAGATCTTCAAGTTATTATTTGCAATAATAATTAGAAGATATCAATTTTAAGTTCTGTATTTGACAATTACAAGTTCAGATCTTCAAGTTATAATTTACAATAATAATTAGAAGCTATCAATTTTAAGTTCTGTATTTGACAATTCAAGTTCAGATGTTCAAGTTATAATTTGCAATAATAATTACAAGCTATCAATTTTAAGTTCTGTATTTGACAATTATAGTTCAGATCTTCAAGTTATAATTTGAAATAATAATTTGAATTTAACAAATCTAAGTTCTGTAATTCACTATTACAAGTTCAGATCTTCAAGTTATAATTTACAATAATAATTAGAAGCTATCAATTTTAAGTTCTGTATTTGACAATTACAAGTTCAGATCTTCATGTTATAATTTGCACTAATAATTTGTATTTAACAATTACATGTTCTGTATTTGACAATTACAAGTTCAGATCTTCAAGTTATAATTTGCAATAATAATTAGAAGCTATTAATTTTAAGTTCTGTATTTGACAATTACAAGTTCAGATCTTCAAGTTATAATTTGAAATAATAATTAGAAGCAATCAATTTTATGTTCTGTATTTGACAATTACAAGTTCAGATCTTCAAGTTATAATTTGCAATAATAATTAGAAGCTATCAATTTTAAGTGCTGTATTTGACAATTACTAGTTCAGATCTTCAAGTTATAATTTGCACTAATAATTTGTATTTAACAATTAGAAGTTCTGTATTTGACAATTACAAGTTCAGATCTTCAAGTTATAATTTGAAATAATAATTAGAAGCAATCACATTTATGTTCTGTATTTGACAATTACAAGTTCAGATCTTCAAGTTATAATTTGCAATAATAATTAGAAGCTATCAATTTTAAGTTCTGTATTTTACAATTACTAGCTCAGATCTTCAAGTTATAATTTCAAATAATAATTTGAATTTAACAAATCTAAGTTCTGTAATTCACTATTACAAGTTCAGATCTTCAAGTTATAATTTACAATAATAATTAGAAGCTATCAATTTTAAGTTCTGTATTTGACAATTACAAGTTCAGATCTTCAAGTTATAATTTGCACTAATAATTTGTATTTAACAATTAGATGTTCTGTATTTGACAATTACAAGTTCAGATCTTCAAGTTATAATTTGCAATAATAATTAGAAGCTATTAATTTTAAGTTCTGTATTTGACAATTACAAGTTCAGATCTTCAAGTTATAATTTGAAATAATAATTAGAAGCTATCAATTTTATGTTCTGTATTTGACAATTACAAGTTCAGATCTTCAAGTTATAATTTGCAATAATAATTAGAAGCTATCAATTTTAAGTGCTGTATTTGACAATTACAAGTTCAGATCTTCAAGTTATAATTTTCACTAATAATTTGTATTTAACAATTAGAAGTTCTGTATTTGACTATTACAAGTTCAGATCTTCAAATTATTATGTGCAATCTTAGTTTGAATTTAACCATTCGAAGTTCTGTATTTACCTATTACAGGTTCAGATCTTCAAGTAATAATTTGCACTAATAATTTTATTTAACAATTCGAAGTTCTGTATTTGACTATTACAAGTTCAGATCTTCAAGTTATAATTTGAATTATAATTATAAGCTATCAATTTTAAGTTCTGTATTTGACAATTACAAGTACAGATCTTCAAATTATTATTTGCAATAATAATTAGGAGCTATCAATTTTAAGTTCTGCATTTGACAATTACAAGTTCAGATCTACAAGTTATTATTTGCAATAATAATTAGAAGCTATTAATTTTAAGTTCTGTATTTGACAATTACAAGTTCAGATCTTCAAGTTATAATTTGAAATAATAATTAGAAGCTATCAATTTTAAGTTCTGTATTTGACAATTACAAGTTCAGATCTTCAAGTTATAATTTGCAATAATAATTAGAAGCTATCAATTTTAAGTTCTGTATTTGACAATTACTAGTTCAGATCTTCAAGTTATAATTAGAAATAATAATTAGAATTTGACAAATCTAAGTTCTGTAATTCACTATTACAAGTTCAGATCTTCAAGTTATAAATTACAATAATAATTTGAAGCTTTCAATTTTAAGTTCTGTATTTGACAATTACAAGTTCAGATCTACAAGTTATAATTTGCACTAATAATTTGTATTTAACAATTAGAAGTTCTGTATTTGACAATTACAAGTTCAGATCTTCAAGTTATAATTTGAAATAATAATTAGAAGCTATCAATTTTAAGTTCTGTATTTGACAATTACTAGTTCAGATCTTCAAGTAATAATTTGCACTAATAATTTGTATTTAACAATTCGAAGTTCTGTATTTGACTATTACAAGTTCAGATCTTCAAGTTATAATTTGAATTATAGTTATAAGCTATCAATTTTAAGTTCTGTATTTGACAATTACAAGTTCAGATCTTCAAGTTATAATTTGCAATAATAATTATAAGCTATCAATTTTAAGTTCTGTATTTGACAATTACTTGTTCAGATCTTCAAGTTATTATTTGCAATAATAATTAGAAGCTATTAATTTTAAGTTCTGTATTTGACAATTACAAGTTCAGATCTACAAGTTATAATTTGAAATAATAATTAGAAGCTATCAATTTTAAGTTCTGTATTTGACAATTACAAGTTCAGATCTTCAAGTTATAATTTGCAATAATAATTAGAAGCTATCAATTTTAAGTTCTGTATTTGACAATTACTAGTTCAGATCTTCAAGTTATAATTTGCAATAATAATTAGAAGCTATCAATTTTAAGTTCTGTATTTGACAATTACTAGTTCAGATCTTCAAGTTATAATTAGAAATAATAATTAGAATTTGACAAATCTAAGTTCTGTATTTGACTATTACAAGTTCAGATCTTCAAGTTTTAATTTGAATTATAATTATAAGCTATCAATTTTAAGTTCTGTATTTGACAATTACAAGTACAGATCTTCAAGTTATAATTTGCACTAATAATTTGTATTTAACAATTCGAAGTTCTGTATTTGACTATTACAAGTTCAGATCTTCAAGTTATAATTTGAATTATAATTATAAGCTATCAATTTTAAGTTCTGTATTTGACAATTACAAGTTCAGATCTTCAAGTTATTATTTGCAATAATAATTAGAAGCTATTAATTTTAAGTTCTGTATTTGACAATTACAAGTTCAGATCTTCAAGTTATAATTTGCAATAATAATTAGAAGCTATCAATTTTAAGTTCTGTATTTGACAATTACTAGTTCAGATCTTCAAGTTATAATTAGAAATAATAATTAGAATTTGACAAATCTAAGTTCTGTAATTCACTATTACAAGTTCAGATCTTCAAGTTATAATTTACAATAATAATTAGAAGTTATCAATTTTAAGTTCTGCATTTGACAATTACAAGTTCAGATCTTCAAGTTATAATTTGCACTAATAATTTGTATTTAACAATTAGAAGTTCTGTATTTGTCTATTACAGGTTCAGATCTTCAAATTATAATTTGCACTAATAATTTGTATTTACCAATTAGAAGTTCTGTATTTGACAATTACAAGTACAGATCTTCAAATTATTATTTGCAATAATAATTAGAAGCTATCAATTTTAAGTTCTGCATTTGACAATTAAAAGTTCAGATCTTCAAGTTATTATTTGTAATAATAATTAGAAGCTATCAATTTTAAGTTCTGTATTTGACAATTACAAGTTCACATCTTCTAGTTATAATTTGAAATAATAATTAGAAGCTATCAATTTTATGTTCTGTATTTGACAATTACAAGTTCAGATCTTCAAGTTATAATTTGCAATAATAATTAGAAGCTATCAATTTTAAGTGCTGTATTTGACAATTACTAGTTCAGATCTTCAAGTTATAATTTGCACTAATAATTTGTATTTAACAATTAGAAGTTCTGTATTTGACAATTACAACTTCAGATCTTCAAGTTATAATTTTCACTAATAATTTGTATTTAACAATTCGAAGTTCTGTATTTTACTATTACAAGTTCAGATCTTCAAGTTATAATTTGAATTATGGTTATAAGCTATCAATTTTAAGTTCTGTATTTGACAATTACAAGTACAGATCTTCAAATTATTATTTGCAATAATAATTAGAAGCTATCAATTTTAAGTTCTGTATTTGACAATTACAAGTTCAGATCTTCAAGTTATAATTTGAAATAATAATTAGAAGCTATTAATTTTAAGTTCTGTATTTGACAATTACAAGTTCAGATCTTCAAGTTATAATTTGAAATAATAATTAGAAGCTATCAATTTTAAGTTCTGTATTTGACAATTACAAGTTCAGATCTTCAAGTTATAATTTGCAATAATAATTATAAGCTATCAATTTTAAGTTCTGTATTTGACAATTACAAGTTCAGATCTTCAAGTTATTATTTGCAATAATAATTAGAAGCTATTAATTTTAAGTTCTGTATTTGACAATTACAAGTTCAGATCTTCAAGTTATAATTTGAAATAATAATTGGAAGCTATCAATTTTAAGTTCTGTATTTGACAATTACAAGTTCAGATCTTCAAGTTATAATTTGCAATAATAATTAGAAGCTATCAATTTTAAGTTCTGTATTTGACAATTACTAGTTCAGATCTTCAAGTTATAATTTGCAATAATAATTAGAAGCTATCAATTTTAAGTTCTGTATTTGACAATTACTAGTTCAGATCTTCAAGTTATAATTAGAAATAATAATTAGAATTTGACAAATCTAAGTTCTGTATTTGACTATTACAAGTTCAGATCTTCAAGTTATAATTTGAATTATAATTATAAGCTATCAATTTTAAGTTCTGTATTTGACAATTACAAGTACAGATCATCAAGTTATAATTTGCACTAATAATTTGTATTTAACAATTCGAAGTTCTGTATTTGACTATTACAAGTTCAGATCTTCAAGTTATAATTTGAATTATAATTATAAGCTATCAATTTTAAGTTCTGTATTTGACAATTACAAGTTCAGATCTTCAAGTTATTATTTGCAATAATAATTAGAAGCTATTAATTTTAAGTTCTGTATTTGACAATTACAAGTTCAGATCTTCAAGTTATAATTTGCAATAATAATTAGAAGCTATCAATTTTAAGTTCTGTATTTGACAATTACTAGTTCAGATCTTCAAGTTATAATTAGAAATAATAATTAGAATTTGACAAATCTAAGTTCTGTAATTCACTATTACAAGTTCAGATCTACAAGTTATAATTTACAATAATAATTAGAAGCTTTCAATTTTAAGTTCTGTATTTGACAATTACAAGTTCAGATCTACAAGTTATAATTTGCACTAATAATTTGTATTTAACAATTAGAAGTTCTGTATTTGACAATTACAAGTTCAGATCTTCAAGTTATAATTTGAAATAATAATTAGAAGCTATCAATTTTAAGTTCTGTATTTGACAATTACTAGTTCAGATCTTCAAGTAATAATTTGCACTAATAATTTGTATTTAACAATTCGAAGTTCTGTATTTGACTATTACAAGTTCAGATCTTCAAGTTATAATTTGAATTATAGTTATAAGCTATCAATTTTAAGTTCTGTATTTGACAATTACAAGTACAGATCTTCAAATTATTATTTGCAATAATAATTAGAAGCTATCAATTTTAAGTGCTGTATTTGACAATTACAAGTTCAGATCTTCAAGTTATAATTTTCACTAATAATTTGTATTTAACAATTAGAAGTTCTGTATTTGACTATTACAAGTTCAGATCTTCAAATTATTATGTGCAATCTTAGTTTGAATTTAACCATTCGAAGTTCTGTATTTACCTATTACAGGTTCAGATCTTCAAGTAATAATTTGCACTAATAATTTTATTTAACAATTCGAAGTTCTGTATTTGACTATTACAAGTTCAGATCTTCAAGTTATAATTTGAATTATAATTATAAGCTATCAATTTTAAGTTCTGTATTTGACAATTACAAGTACAGATCTTCAAATTATTATTTGCAATAATAATTAGAAGCTATCAATTTTAAGTTCTGCATTTGACAATTACAAGTTCAGATCTACAAGTTATTATTTGCAATAATAATTAGAAGCTATCAATTTTAAGTTCTGTATTTGACAATTACAAGTTCAGATCTTCAAGTTATAATTTGAAATAATAATTAGAAGCTATTAATTTTAAGTTCTGTATTTGACAATTACAAGTTCAGATCTTCAAGTTATAATTTGAAATAATAATTAGAAGCTATCAATTTTAAGTTCTGTATTTGACAATTACAAGTTCAGATCTTCAAGTTATAATTTGCAATAATAATTATAAGCTATCAATTTTAAGTTCTGTATTTGACAATTACAAGTTCAGATCTTCAAGTTTTTATTTGCAATAATAATTAGAAGCTATTAATTTTAAGTTCTGTATTTGACAATTACAAGTTCAGATCTTCAAGTTATAATTTGAAATAATAATTAGCAGCTATCAATTTTAAGTTCTGTATTTGACAATTACAAGTTCAGATTTTCAAGTTATAATTTGCAATAATAATTAGAAGCTATCAATTTTAAGTTCTATATTTGACAATTACTAGTTCAGATCTTCAAGTTATAATTTGCAATAATAATTAGAAGCTATCAATTTTAAGTTCTGTATTTGACAATTACTAGTTCAGATCTTCAAGTTATAATTAGAAATAATAATTAGAATTTGACAAATCTAAGTTCTGTATTTGACTATTACAAGTTCAGATCTTCAAGTTATAATTTGAATTATAATTATAAGCTATCAATTTTAAGTTCTGTATTTGACAATTACAAGTACAGATCTTCAAGTTATAATTTGCACTAATAATTTGTATTTAACAATTCGAAGTTCTGTATTTGACTATTACAAGTTCAGATCTTCAAGTTATAATTTGAATTATAATTATAAGCTATCAATTTTAAGTTCTGTATTTGACAATTACAAGTTCAGATCTTCAAGTTATTATTTGCAATAATAATTAGAAGCTATTAATTTTAAGTTCTGTATTTGACAATTACAAGTTCAGATCTTCAAGTTATAATTTGCAATAATAATTAGAAGCTATCAATTTTAAGTTCTGTATTTGACAATTACTAGTTCAGATCTTCAAGTTATAATTAGAAATAATAATTAGAATTTGACAAATCTAAGTTCTGTAATTCACTATTACAAGTTCAGATCTTCAAATTATTATTTGCAATAATAATTAGAAGCTATCAATTTTAAGTTCTGCATTTGACAATTAAAAGTTCAGATCTTCAAGTTATTATTTGTAATAATAATTAGAAGCTATCAATTTTAAGTTCTGAATTTGACAATTACAAGTTCACATCTTCTAGTTATAATTTTAAATAATAATTAGAAGCTATCAATTTTATGTTCTGTATTTGACAATTACAAGTTCAGATCTTCAAGTTATAATTTGCAATAATAATTAGAAGCTATCAATTTTAAGTGCTGTATTTGACAATTACTAGTTCAGATCTTCAAGTTATAATTTGCACTAATAATTTGTATTTAACAATTAGAAGTTCTGTATTTGACAATTACAAGTTCAGATCTTCAAGTTATAATTTTCACTAATAACTTGTATTTAACAATTAGAAGTTCTGTATTTGACTATTACAAGTTCAGATCTTCAAATTATTATGTGTAATCTTAGTTTGAATTTAACCATTCGAAGTTCTGTATTTACCTATTACAGGTTCAGATCTTCAAGTAATAATTTGCACTAATAATTTGTATTTAACAATTCGAAGTTCTGTATTTGATTATTACAAGTTCAGATCTTCAAGTTATAATTTGAATTATAATTATAAGCTATCAATTTTAAGTCCTGTATTTGACAATTACAAGTACAGATCTTCAAATTATTATTTGCAATAATAATTAGAAGCTATCAATTTTAAGTTCTGCATTTGACAATTACAAGTTCAGATCTTCAAATTATTATTTGCAATAATAATTAGAAGCTATCAATTTTAAGTTCTGCATTTGACAATTAAAAGTTCAGATCTTCAAGTTATTATTTGTAATAATAATTAGAAGCTATCAATTTTAAGTTCTGAATTTGACAATTACAAGTTCACATCTTCTAGTTATAATTTGAAATAATAATTAGAAGCTATCAATTTTATGTTCTGTATTTGACAATTACAAGTTCAGATCTTCAAGTTATAATTTGCAATAATAATTAGAAGCTATCAATTTTAAGTGCTGTATTTGACAATTACTAGTTCAGATCTTCAAGTTATAATTTGCACTAATAATTTGTATTTAACAATTAGAAGTTCTGTATTTGACAATTACAAGTTCAGATCTTCAAGTTATAATTTTCACTAATAACTTGTATTTAACAATTAGAAGTTCTGTATTTGACTATTACAAGTTCAGATCTTCAAATTATTATGTGTAATCTTAGTTTGAATTTAACCATTCGAAGTTCTGTATTTACCTATTACAGGTTCAGATCTTCAAGTAATAATTTGCACTAATAATTTGTATTTAACAATTCGAAGTTCTGTATTTGATTATTACAAGTTCAGATCTTCAAGTTATAATTTGAATTATAATTATAAGCTATCAATTTTAAGTCCTGTATTTGACAATTACAAGTACAGATCTTCAAATTATTATTTGCAATAATAATTAGAAGCTATCAATTTTAAGTTCTGCATTTGACAATTACAAGTTCAGATCTTCAAGTTATTATTTGCAATAATAATTAGAAGCTATTAATTTTAAGTTCTGTATTTGACAATTACAAGTTCAGATCTGCAAGTTATAATTTGAAATAATAATTAGAAGCTATCAATTTTAAGTTCTGTATTTGACAATTACAAGTTCAGATCTTCAAGTTATAATTTGCAATAATAATTAGAAGCTATCAATTTTAAGTTCTGTATTTGACAATTACTAGTTCAGATCTTCAAGTTATAATTAGAAATAATAATTAGAATTTGACAAATCTAGGTTCTGTAATTCACTATTACAAGTTCAGATCTTCAAGTTATAATTTACAATAATAATTAGAAGCTTTCAATTTTAAGTTCTGTATTTGACAATTACAAGTTCAGATCTGCAAGTAATAATTTGCACTAATAATTTGTATTCAACAATTAGAAGTTCTGTATTTGACAATTACAAGTTCAGATCTCCAAGTTATAATTTGAAATAATAATTAGAAGCTATCAATTTTAAGTTCTGTATTTGACAATTACTAGTTCAGATCTTCAAGTTTTAATTTGAAATAATAATTTGAATTTAACAAATCTAAGTTCTGTAATTCACTATTACAAGTTCAGATCTTCAAGTTATAATTTACAATAATAATTAGAAGTTATCAATTTTAAGTTCTGCATTTGACAATTACAAGTTCAGATCTTCAAGTTATAATTTGCACTAATAATTTGTATTTAACAATTAGAAGTTCTGTATTTGTCTATTACAAGTTCAGATCTTCAAATTATAATTTGCACTAATAATTTGTATTTAACAATTAGAAGTTCTGTATTTGACAATTACCAGTTCAGATCTTCAAGTTATAATTTGCACTAATAATTTGTATTTAACAATTAGAAGTTCTGTATTTGACAATTACCAGTTCAGATCTTCAAGTTATAATTAGAAATAATAATTAGAAGCTATCAATTTTGAGTTCTGTATTTGACAATTACATGTTCAGATCTTCAAGTTATAATTTGCAATAATAATTAGAAGCTATCAATTTTAAGTTCTGTATTTGACAATTACTAGTTCAGATCTTCAAGTTATAATTTGAAATAATAATTGAATTTAACAAATCTAAGTTCTGTAATTCACTATTACAAGTTCAGAACTTCAAGTTATAATTTGCAATAATAATTAGAATCTATCAATTTTAAGTTCTGTATTTGACAATTACAAGTACAGAACTTCAAGTTATAATTTGCAATAATAATTAGAAGCTATCAATTTTAAGTTCTGTATTTGACTATTACAAGTTCAGATCTTCAAGTTATAATTTGAATTATAATTATAAGCTATCAATTTTAAGTTCTGTATTTGACAATTACAAGTACAGATCTTCAAGTTATAATTTGCACTAATAATTTGTATTTAACAATTCGAAGTTCTGTATTTGACTATTACAAGTTCAGATCTTCAAGTTATAATTTGAATTATAATTATAAGCTATCAATTTTAAGTTCTGTATTTGACAATTACAAGTTCAGATCTTCAAGTTATTATTTGCAATAATAATTAGAAGCTATTAATTTTAAGTTCTGTATTTGACAATTACAAGTTCAGATCTTCAAGTTATAATTTGCAATAATAATTAGAAGCTATCAATTTTAAGTTCTGTATTTGACAATTACTAGTTCAGATCTTCAAGTTATAATTAGAAATAATAATTAGAATTTGACAAATCTAAGTTCTGTAATTCACTATTACAAGTTCAGATCTTCAAATTATTATTTGCAATAATAATTAGAAGCTATCAATTTTAAGTTCTGCATTTGACAATTAAAAGTTCAGAACTTCAAGTTATTATTTGTAATAATAATTAGAAGCTATCAATTTTAAGTTCTGAATTTGACAATTACAAGTTCACATCTTCTAGTTATAATTTGAAATAATAATTAGAAGCTATCAATTTTATGTTCTGTATTTGTCAATTACAAGTTCAGAACTTCAAGTTATAATTTGCAATAATAATTAGAAGCTATCAATTTTAAGTGCTGTATTTGACAATTACTAGTTCAGATCTTCAAGTTATAATTTGCACTAGTAATTTGTATTTAACAATTAGAAGTTCTGTATTTGACAATTACAAGTTCAGATCTTCAAGTTATAATTTTCACTAATAACTTGTATTTAACAATTAGAAGTTCTGTATTTGACTATTACAAGTTCAGATCTTCAAATTATTATGTGTAATCTTAGTTTGAATTTAACCATTCGAAGTTCTGTATTTACCTATTACAGGTTCAGATCTTCAAGTAATAATTTGCACTAATAATTTGTATTTAACAATTCGAAGTTCTGTATTTGATTATTACAAGTTCAGATCTTCAAGTTATAATTTGAATTATAATTATAAGCTATCAATTTTAAGTCCTGTATTTGACAATTACAAGTACAGATCTTCAAATTATTATTTGCAATAATAATTAGAATTTGACAAATCTAAGTTCTGTATTTGACTATTACAAGTTCAGATCTTCAAGTTATAATTTGAATTATAATTATAAGCTATCAATTTTAAGTTCTGTATTTGACAATTACAAGTACAGATCTTCAAGTTATAATTTGCACTAATAATTTGTATTTAACAATTCGAAGTTCTGTATTTGACTATTACAAGTTCAGATCTTCAAGTTATAATTTGAATTATAATTATAAGCTATCAATTTTAAGTTCTGTATTTGACAATTACAAGTTCAGATCTTCAAGTTATTATTTGCAATAATAATTAGAAGCTATTAATTTTAAGTTCTGTATTTGACAATTACAAGTTCAGATCTTCAAGTTATAATGTGCAATAATAAT
Source organism: Cantharis lateralis (assembly GCA_963170105.1). Taxonomy (NCBI): domain Eukaryota; kingdom Metazoa; phylum Arthropoda; class Insecta; order Coleoptera; family Cantharidae; genus Cantharis; species Cantharis lateralis. The sequence goes on along the minus strand of OY720625.1, from coordinate 30,924,458 downwards.
TAGAAGCTATCAATTTTAAGTTCTGTATTTGACAATTACTAGTTCAGATCTTCAAGTTATAATTAGAAATAATAATTAGAATTTGACAAATCTAAGTTCTGTAATTAACTATTACAAGTTCAGATCTTCAAATTATTATTTGCAATAATAATTAGAAGCTATCAATTTTAAGTTCTGCATTTGACAATTAAAAGTTCAGATCTTCAAGTTATTATTTGTAATAATAATTAGAAGCTATCAATTTTAAGTTCTGAATTTGACAATTACAAGTTCACATCTTCTAGTTATAATTTGAAATAATAATTAGAAGCTATCAATTTTATGTTCTGTATTTGACAATTACAAGTTCAGATCTTCAAGTTATAATTTGCAATAATAATTAGAAGCTATCAATTTTAAGTGCTGTATTTGACAATTACTAGTTCAGATCTTCAAGTTATAATTTGCACTAATAATTTGTATTTAACAATTAGAAGTTCTGTATTTGACAATTACAAGTTCAGATCTTCAAGTTATAATTTTCACTAATAACTTGTATTTAACAATTAGAAGTTCTGTATTTGACTATTACAAGTTCAGATCTTCAAATTATTATGTGTAATCTTAGTTTGAATTTAACCATTCGAAGTTCTGTATTTACCTATTACAGGTTCAGATCTTCAAGTAATAATTTGCACTAATAATTTGTATTTAACAATTCGAAGTTCTGTATTTGATTATTACAAGTTCAGATCTTCAAGTTATAATTTGAATTATAATTATAAGCTATCAATTTTAAGTCCTGTATTTGACAATTACAAGTACAGATCTTCAAATTATTATTTGCAATAATAATTAGAAGCTATCAATTTTAAGTTCTGCATTTGACAATTACAAGTTCAGATCTTCAAATTATTATTTGCAATAATAATTAGAAGCTATCAATTTTAAGTTCTGCATTTGACAATTAAAAGTTCAGATCTTCAAGTTATTATTTGTAATAATAATTAGAAGCTATCAATTTTAAGTTCTGAATTTGACAATTACAAGTTCACATCGTCTAGTTATAATTTGAAATAATAATTAGAAGCTATCAATTTTATGTTCTGTATTTGACAATTACAAGTTCAGATCTTCAAGTTATAATTTGCAATAATAATTAGAAGCTATCAATTTTAAGTTCTGTATTTGACTATTACAAGTTCAGATCTTCAAGTTATAATTTGCAATAATAATTAGAAGCTATCAATTTTAAGTTCTGTATTTGACAATTACTAGTTCAGATCTTCAAGTTATAATTAGAAATAATAATTAGAATTTGACAAATCTAAGTTCTGTAATTCACTATTACAAGTTCAGATCTTCAAGTTATAATTTACAATAATAATTAGAAGCTTTCAATTTTAAGTTCTGTATTTGACAATTACAAGTTCAGATCTGCAAGTAATAATTTGCACTAATAATTTGTATTTAACAATTAGAAGTTCTGTATTTGACAATTACAAGTTCAGATCTCCAAGTTATAATTTGAAATAATAATTAGAAGCTATCAATTTTAAGTTCTGTATTTGACAATTACTAGTTCAGATCTTCAAGTTTTAATTTGAAATAATAATTTGAATTTAACAAATCTAAGTTCTGTAATTCACTATTACAAGTTCAGATCTTCAAGTTATAATTTACAATAATAATTAGAAGTTATCAATTTTAAGTTCTGCATTTGACAATTACAAGTTCAGATCTTCAAGTTATAATTTGCACTAATAATTTGTATTTAACAATTAGAAGTTCTGTATTTGTCTATTACAAGTTCAGATCTTCAAATTATAATTTGCACTAATAATTTGTATTTAACAATTAGAAGTTCTGTATTTGACAATTACCAGTTCAGATCTTCAAGTTATAATTTGCACTAATAATTTGTATTTAACAATTAGAAGTTCAGTATTTGACAATTACAAGTTCAGATCTTCAAGTTATAATTAGAAATAATAATTAGAAGCTATCAATTTTGAGTTCTGTATTTGACAATTACAAGTTCAGATCTTCAAGTTATAATTTGCAATAATAATTAGAAGCTATCAATTTTAAGTTCTGTATTTGACAATTACTAGTTCAGATCTTCAAGTTATAATTTGAAATAATAATTGAATTTAACAAATCTAAGTTCTGTAATTCACTATTACAAGTTCAGATCTTCAAGTTATAATTTACAATAATAATTAGAAGCTACCAATTTTAGTTCTGTATTTGACAAATACAAGTTCAGAACTTCAAGTTATAATTTGCAATAATAATTAGAATCTATCAATTTTAAGTTCTGTATTTGACAATTACAAGTACAGAACTTCAAGTTATAATTTGCAATAATAATTAGAAGCTATCAATTTTAAGTTCTGTATTTGACTATTACAAGTTCAGATCTTCAAGTTATAATTTGAATTATAATTATAAGCTATCAATTTTAAGTTCTGTATTTGACAATTACAAGTACAGATCTTCAAGTTATAATTTGCACTAATAATTGGTATTTAACAATTCGAAGTTCTGTATTTGACTATTACAAGTTCAGATCTTCAAGTTATAATTTGAATTATAATTATAAGCTATCAATTTTAAGTTCTGTATTTGACAATTACTAGTTCAGATCTTCAAGTTATTATTTGCAATAATAATTAGAAGCTATTAATTTTAAGTTCTGTATTTGACAATTACAAGTTCAGATCTTCAAGTTATAATTTGCAATAATAATTAGAAGCTATCAATTTTAAGTTCTGTATTTGACAATTACTAGTTCAGATCTTCAAGTTATAATTAGAAATAATAATTAGAATTTGACAAATCTAAGTTCTGTAATTCACTATTACAAGTTCAGATCTTCAAATTATTATTTGCAATAATAATTAGAAGCTATCAATTTTAAGTTCTGCATTTGACAATTAAAAGTTCAGATCTTCAAGTTATAATTTGCACTAATAATTTGTATTTAACAATTAGAAGTTCTGTATTTGACAATTACAAGTTCAGATCTTCAAGTTATAATTTTCACTAATAACTTGTATTTAACAATTAGAAGTTCTGTATTTGACTATTACAAGTTCAGATCTTCAAATTATTATGTGTAATCTTAGTTTGAATTTAACCATTCGAAGTTCTGTATTTACCTATTACAGGTTCAGATCTTCAAGTAATAATTTGCACTAATAATTTGTATTTAACAATTCGAAGTTCTGTATTTGATTATTACAAGTTCAGATCTTCAAGTTATAATTTGAATTATAATTATAAGCTATCAATTTTAAGTCCTGTATTTGACAATTACAAGTACAGATCTTCAAATTATTATTTGCAATAATAATTAGAATTTGACAAATCTAAGTTCTGTATTTGACTATTACAAGTTCAGATCTTCAAGTTATAATTTGAATTATAATTATAAGCTATCAATTTTAAGTTCTGTATTTGACAATTACAAGTACAGATCTTCAAGTTATAATTTGCACTAATAATTTGTATTTAACAATTCGAAGTTCTGTATTTGACTATTACAAGTTCAGATCTTCAAGTTATAATTTGAATTATAATTATAAGCTATCAATTTTAAGTTCTGTATTTGACAATTACAAGTTCAGATCTTCAAGTTATTATTTGCAATAATAATTAGAAGCTATTAATTTTAAGTTCTGTATTTGACAATTACAAGTTCAGATCTTTCAGTTATAATTTGCAATAATAATTAGAAGCTATCAATTTTAAGTTCTGTATTTGACAATTACTAGTTCAGATCTTCAAGTTATAATTAGAAATAATAATTAGAATTTGACAAATCTAAGTTCTGTAATTCACTATTAAAAGTTCAGATCTTCAAATTATTATTTGCAATAATAATTAGAAGCTATCAATTTTAAGTTCTGCATTTGACAATTAAAAGTTCAGATCTTCAAGTTATTATTTGTAATAATAATTAGAAGCTATCAATTTTAAGTTCTGAATTTGACAATTACAAGTTCACATCTTCTAGTTATAATTTGAAATAATAATTAGAAGCTATCAATTTTATGTTCTGTATTTGACAATTACAAGTTCAGATCTTCAAGTTATAATTTGCAATAATAATTAGAAGCTATTAATTTTAAGTTCTGTATTTGACAATTACAAGTTCAGATCTTCAAGTTATAATTTGCAATAATAATTAGAAGCTATCAATTTTAAGTTCTGTATTTGACAATTACTAGTTCAGATCTTCAAGTTATAATTAGAAATAATAATTAGAATTTGACAAATCTAAGTTCTGTAATTCACTATTACAAGTTCAGATCTTCAAATTATTATTTGCAATAATAATTAGAATCTATCAATTTTAAGTTCTGAATTTGACAATTACAAGTTCACATCTTCTAGTTATAATTTGAAATAATAATTAGAAGCTATCAATTTTATGTTCTGTATTTGACAATTACAAGTTCAGATCTTCAAGTTATAATTAGAAATAATAATTAGAAGCTATCAATTTTGAGTTCTGTATTTGACAATTACAAGTTCAGATCTTCAAGTTATAATTTGCAATAATAATTAGAAGCTATCAATTTTAAGTTCTGTATTTGACAATTACTAGTTCAGATCTTCAAGTTATAATTTGAAATAATAATTGAATTTAACAAATCTAAGTTCTGTAATTCACTATTACAAGTTCAGATCTTCAAGTTATAATTTACAATAATAATTAGAAGCTACCAATTTTAGTTCTGTATTTGACAAATACAAGTTCAGAACTTCAAGTTTTAATTTGCAATAATAATTAGAATCTATCAATTTTAAGTTCTGTATTTGACAATTACAAGTACAGAACTTCAAGTTATAATTTGCAATAATAATTAGAAGCTATCAATTTTAAGTTCTGTATTTGACTATTACAAGTTCAGATCTTCAAGTTATAATTTGAATTATAATTATAAGCTATCAATTTTAAGTTCTGTATTTGACAATTACAAGTACAGATCTTCAAGTTATAATTTGCACTAATAATTTGTATTTAACAATTCGAAGTTCTGTATTTGACTATTACAAGTTCAGATCTTCAAGTTATAATTTGAATTATAATTATAAGCTATCAATTTTAAGTTCTGTATTTGACAATTACAAGTTCAGATCTTCAAGTTATTATTTGCAATAATAATTAGAAGCTATTAATTTTAAGTTCTGTATTTGACAATTACAAGTTCAGATCTTCAAGTTATAATTTGCAATAATAATTAGAAGCTATCAATTTTAAGTTCTGTATTTGACAATTACTAGTTCAGATCTTCAAGTTATAATTAGAAATAATAATTAGAATTTGACAAATCTAAGTTCTGTAATTCACTATTACAAGTTCAGATCTTCAAATTATTATTTGCAATAATAATTAGAAGCTATCAATTTTAAGTTCTGCATTTGACAATTAAAAGTTCAGATCTTCAAGTTATAATTTGCACTAATAATTTGTATTTAACAATTAGAAGTTCTGTATTTGACAATTACAAGTTCAGATCTTCAAGTTATAATTTTCACTAATAACTTGTATTTAACAATTAGAAGTTCTGTATTTGACTATTACAAGTTCAGATCTTCAAATTATTATGTGTAATCTTAGTTTGAATTTAACCATTCGAAGTTCTGTATATACCTATTACAGGTTCAGATCTTCAAGTAATAATTTGCACTAATAATTTGTATTTAACAATTCGAAGTTCTGTATTTGATTATTACAAGTTCAGATCTTCAAGTTATAATTTGAATTATAATTATAAGCTATCAATTTTAAGTCCTGTATTTGACAATTACAAGTACAGATCTTCAAATTATTATTTGCAATAATAATTAGAATTTGACAAATCTAAGTTCTGTATTTGACTATTACAAGTTCAGATCTTCAAGTTATAATTTGAATTATAATTATAAGCTATCAATTTTAAGTTCTGTATTTGACAATTACAAGTACAGATCTTCAAGTTATAATTTGCACTAATAATTTGTATTTAACAATTCGAAGTTCTGTATTTGACTATTACAAGTTCAGATCTTCAAGTTATAATTTGAATTATAATTATAAGCTATCAATTTTAAGTTCTGTATTTGACAATTACAAGTTCAGATCTTCAAGTTATTATTTGCAATAATAATTAGAAGCTATTAATTTTAAGTTCTGTATTTGACAATTACAAGTTCAGATCTTCAAGTTATAATTTGCAATAATAATTAGAAGCTATCAATTTTAAGTTCTGTATTTGACAATTACTAGTTCAGATCTTCAAGTTATAATTAGAAATAATAATTAGAATTTGACAAATCTAAGTTCTGTAATTCACTATTACAAGTTCAGATCTTCAAATTATTATTTGCAATAATAATTAGAAGCTATCAATTTTAAGTTCTGCATTTGACAATTAAAAGTTCAGATCTTCAAGTTATTATTTGTAATAATAATTAGAAGCTATCAATTTTAAGTTCTGAATTTGACAATTACAAGTTCACATCTTCTAGTTATAATTTGAAATAATAATTAGAAGCTATCAATTTTATGTTCTGTATTTGACAATTACAAGTTCAGATCTTCAAGTTATAATTTGCAATAATAATTAGAAGCTATCCATTTTAAGTGCTGTATTTGACAATTACTAGTTCAGATCTTCAAGTTATAATTTGCACTAATAATTTGTATTTAACAATTAGAAGTTCTGTATTTGACAATTACAAGTTCAGATCTTCAAGTTATAATTTTCACTAATAACTTGTATTTAACAATTAGAAGTTCTGTATTTGACTATTACAAGTTCAGATCTTCAAATTATTATGTGTAATCTTAGTTTGAATTTAACCATTCGAAGTTCTGTATTTACCTATTACAGGTTCAGATCTTCAAGTAATAATTTGCACTAATAATTTGTATTTAACAATTCGAAGTTCTGTATTTGATTATTACAAGTTCAGATCTTCAAGTTATAATTTGAATTATAATTATAAGCTATCAATTTTAAGTCCTGTATTTGACAATTACAAGTACAGATCTTCAAATTATTATTTGCAATAATAATTAGATGCTATCAATTTTAAGTTCTGCATTTGACAATTACAAGTTCAGATCTTCAAATTATTATTTGCAATAATAATTAGAAGCTATCAATTTTAAGTTCTGCATTTGACAATTAAAAGTTCAGATCTTCAAGTTATTATTTGTAATAATAATTAGAAGCTATCAATTTTAAGTTTTGAATTTGACAATTACAAGTTCACATCTTCTAGTTATAATTTGAAATAATAATTAGAAGCTATCAATTTTATGTTCTGTATTTGACAATTACAAGTTCAGATCTTCAAGTTATAATTTGCAATAATAATTAGAAGCTATCAATTTTAAGTGCTGTATTTGACAATTACTAGTTCAGATCTTCAAGTTATAATTTGCACTAATAATTTGTATTTAACAATTAGAAGTTCTGTATTTGACAATTACAAGTTCAGATCTTCAAGTTATAATTTTCACTAATAACTTGTATTTAACAATTAGAAGTTCTGTATTTGACTATTACAAGTTCAGATCTTCAAATTATTATGTGTAATCTTAGTTTGAATTTAACCATTCGAAGTTCTGTATTTACCTATTACAGGTTCAGATCTTCAAGTAATAATTTGCACTAATAATTTGTATTTAACAATTCGAAGTTCTGTATTTGATTATTACAAGTTCAGATCTTCAAGTTATAATTTGAATTATAATTATAAGCTATCAATTTTAAGTCCTGTATTTGACAATTACAAGTACAGATCTTCAAATTATTATTTGCAATAATAATTAGAAGCTATCAATTTTAAGTTCTGCATTTGACAATTACAAGTTCAGATCTTCAAGTTATTATTTGCAATAATAATTAGAAGCTATTAATTTTAAGTTCTGTATTTGACAATTACAAGTTCAGATCTGCAAGTTATAATTTGAAATAATAATTAGAAGCTATCAATTTTAAGTTCTGTATTTGACAATTACAAGTTCAGATCTTCAAGTTATAATTTGCAATAATAATTAGAAGCTATCAATTTTAAGTTCTGTATTTGACAATTACTAGTTCAGATCTTCAAGTTATAATTAGAAATAATAATTAGAATTTGACAAATCTAAGTTCTGTAATTCACTATTACAAGTTCAGATCTTCAAGTTATAATTTACAATAATAATTAGAAGCTTTCAATTTTAAGTTCTGTATTTGACAATTACAAGTTCAGATCTGCAAGTAATAATTTGCACTAATAATTTGTATTTAACAATTAGAAGTTCTGTATTTGACAATTACAAGTTCAGATCTCCAAGTTATAATTTGAAATAATAATTAGAAGCTATCAATTTTAAGTTCTGTATTTGACAATTACTAGTTCAGATCTTCAAGTTTTAATTTGAAATAATAATTTGAATTTAACAAATCTAAGTTCTGTAATTCACTATTACAAGTTCAGATCTTCAAGTTATAATTTACAATAATAATTAGAAGTTATCAATTTTAAGTTCTGCATTTGACAATTACAAGTTCAGATCTTCAAGTTATAATTTGCACTAATAATTTGTATTTAACAATTAGAAGTTCTGTATTTGTCTATTACAAGTTCAGATCTTCAAATTATAATTTGCACTAATAATTTGTATTTAACAATTAGAAGTTCTGTATTTGACAATTACCAGTTCAGATCTTCAAGTTATAATTTGCACTAATAATTTGTATTTAACAATTAGAAGTTCTGTATTTGACAATTACCAGTTCAGATCTTCAAGTTATAATTAGAAATAATAATTAGAAGCTATCAATTTTGAGTTCTGTATTTGACAATTACAAGTTCAGATCTTCAAGTTATAATTTGCAATAATAATTAGAAGCTATCAATTTTAAGTTCTGCATTTGACAATTACAAGTTCAGATCTACAAGTTATTATTTGCAATAATAATTAGAAGCTATTAATTTTAAGTTCTGTATTTGACAATTACAAGTTCAGATCTTCAAGTTATAATTTGAAATAATAATTAGAAGCTATCAATTTTAAGTTCTGTATTTGACAATTACAAGTACAGATCTTCAAATTATTATTTGCAATAATAATTAGAAGCTATCAATTTTAAGTTCTGCATTTGACAATTACAAGTTCAGATCTACAAGTTATTATTTGCAATAATAATTAGAAGCTATTAATTTTAAGTTCTGTATTTGACAATTACAAGTTCAGATCTTCAAGTTATAATTTGAAATAATAATTAGAAGCTATCAATTTTAAGTTCTGTATTTGACAATTACAAGTTCAGATCTTCAAGTTATAATTTGCAATAATAATTAGAAGCTATCAATTTTAAGTTCCGTATTTGACAATTACTAGTTCAGATCTTCAAGTTATAATTAGAAATAATAATTAGAATTTGACAAATCTAAGTTCTGTAATTCACTATTACAAGTTCAGATCTTCAAGTTATAAATTACAATAATAATTTGAAGCTTTCAATTTTAAGTTCTGTATTTGACAATTACAAGTTCAGATCTACAAGTTATAATTTGCACTAATAATTTGTATTTAACAATTAGAAGTTCTGTATTTGACAATTACAAGTTCAGATCTTCAAGTTATAATTTGAAATAATAATTAGAAGCTATCAATTTTAAGTTCTGTATTTGACAATTACTAGTTCAGATCTTCAAGTAATAATTTGCACTAATAATTTGTATTTAACAATTCGAAGTTCTGTATTTGACTATTACAAGTTCAGATCTTCAAGTTATAATTTGAATTATAGTTATAAGCTATCAATTTTAAGTTCTGTATTTGACAATTACAAGTACAGATCTTCAAATTATTATTTGCAATAATAATTAGAAGCTATCAATTTTAAGTTCTGTATTTGACAATTACAAGTTCAGATCTTCAAGTTATAATTTGAAATAATAATTAGAAGCTATTAATTTTAAGTTCTGTATTTGACAATTACAACTTCAGATCTTCAAGTTATAATTTGAAATAATAATTAGAAGCTATCAATTTTAAGTTCTGTATTTGACAATTACAAGTTCAGATCTTCAAGTTATAATTTGCAATAATAATTATAAGCTATCAATTTTAAGTTCTGTATTTGACAATTACAAGTTCAGATCTTCAAGTTATTATTTGCAATAATAATTAGAAGCTATTAATTTTAAGTTCTGTATTTGACAATTACAAGTTCAGATCTTCAAGTTATAATTTGAAATAATAATTAGAAGCTATCAATTTTAAGTTCTGTATTTGACAATTACAAGTTCAGATCTTCAAGTTATAATTTGCAATAATAATTAGAAGCTATCAATTTTAAGTTCTGTATTTGACAATTACTAGTTCAGATCTTCAAGTTATAATTTGCAATATTAATTAGAAGCTATCAATTTTAAGTTCTGTATTTGACAATTACTAGTTCAGATCTTCAAGTTATAATTAGAAATAATAATTAGAATTTGACAAATCTAAGTTCTGTATTTGACTATTACAAGTTCAGATCTTCAAGTTATAATTTGAATTATAATTATAAGCTATCATTTTTAAGTTCTGTATTTGACAATTACAAGTACAGATCTTCAAGTTATAATTTGCACTAATAATTTGTATTTAACAATTCGAAGTTCTGTATTTGACTATTACAAGTTCAGATCTTCAAGTTATAATTTGAATTATAATTATAAGCTATCAATTTTAAGTTCTGTATTTGACAATTACAAGTTCAGATCTTCAAATTATAATTTGAAATAATAATTAGAAGCTATCAATTTTAAGTTCTGTATTTGACAATTACAAGTTCAGATCTTCAAGTTATTATTTGCAATAATAATTTGAAGATATCAATTTTAAGTTCTGTATTTGACAATTACAAGTTCAGATCTTCAAGTTATAATTTACAATAATAATTAGAAGCTATCAATTTTAAGTTCTGTATTTGACAATTACAAGTTCAGATGTTCAAGTTATAATTTGCAATAATAATTAGAAGCTATCAATTTTAAGTTCTGTATTTGACAATTACTAGTTCAGATCTTCAAGTTATAATTTGAAATAATAATTTGAATTTAACAAATCTAAGTTCTGTAATTCACTATTACAAGTTCAGATCTTCAAGTTATAATTTACAATAATAATTACAAATTTTAAGTTCTGTATTTGACAATTACAAGTTCAGATCTTCATGTTATAATTTGCACTAATAATTTGTATTTAACAATTCGAAGTTCTGTATTTGACTATTACAAGTTCAGATCTTCAAGTTATAATTTGAATTATAATTATAAGCTATCAATTTTAAGTTCTGTATTTGACAATTACAAGTACAGATCTTCAAATTATTATTTGCAATAATAATTAGAAGCTATCAATTTTAAGTTCTGCATTTAACAATTACAAGTTCAGATCTTCAAGTTATTATTTGCAATAATAATTAGAAGCTATTAATTTTAAGTTCTGTATTTGACAATTACAAGTTCAGATCTTCAAGTTATAATTTGAAATAATAATTAGAAGCTATCAATTTTAAGTTCTGTATTTGACAATTACAAGTTCAGATCTTCAAGTTATAATTTGCAATAATAATTAGAAGCTAACAATTTTAAGTTCTGTATTTGACAATTACTAGTTCAGTTCTTCAAGTTATAATTAGAAATAATAATTAGAATTTGACAAATCTAAGTTCTGTAATTCACTATTACAAGTACAGATCTTCAAGTTATAATTTACAATAATAATTAGAAGCTTTCAATTTTAAGTTCTGTATTTGACAATTACAAGTTCAGATCTACAAGTTATAATTTGCACTAATAATTTGTATTTAACAATTAGAAGTTCTGTATTTGACAATTACAAGTTCAGATCTTCAAGTTATAATTTGAAATAATAATTAGAAGCTATCAATTTTAAGATCTGTATTTGACAATTACTAGTTCAGATCTTCAAGTTATAATTTGAAATAATAATTTGAATTTAACAAATCTAAGTTCTGTAATTCACTATTACAAGTTCAGATCTTCAAGTTATAATTTACAATAATAATTAGAAGTTATCAATTTTAAGTTCTGCATTTTACAATTACAAGTTCAGATCTTCAAGTTATAATTTGCAATAGTAATTAGAAGCTATCAATTTTTAGTTCTGTATTTTACAATTACTAGTTCAGATCTTCAAGTTATAATTTGAATTATAATTATAAGCTATCATTTTTAAGTTCTGTATTTGACAATTACAAGTACAGATCTTCAAGTTATAATTTGCACTAATAATTTGTATTTAACAATTCGAAGTTCTGTATTTGACTATTACAAGTTCAGATCTTCAAGTTATAATTTGAATTATAATTATAAGCTATCAATTTTAAGTTCTGTATTTGACAATTACAAGTTCAGATCTTCAAATTATAATTTGCAATAATAATTAGAAGCTATCAATTTTAAGTTCTGTATTTGACAATTACAAGTTCAGATCTTCAAGTTATTATTTGCAATAATAATTAGAAGATATCAATTTTAAGTTCTGTATTTGACAATTACAAGTTCAGATCTTCAAGTTATAATTTACAATAATAATTAGAAGCTATCAATTTTAAGTTCTGTATTTGACAATTACAAGTTCAGATGTTCAAGTTATAATTTGCAATAATAATTAGAAGCTATCAATTTTAAGTTCTGTATTTGACAATTACTAGTTCAGATCTTCAAGTTATAATTAGAAATAATAATTTGAATTTAACAAATCTAAGTTCTGTAATTCACTATTACAAGTTCAGATCTTCAAGTTATAATTTACAATAATAATTAGAAGCTATCAATTTTAAGTTCTGTATTTGACAATTACAAGTTCAGATCTTCAAGTTATAATTTGCACTAATAATTTGTATTTAACAATTAGATGTTCTGTATTTGACAATTACAAGTTCAGATCTTCAAGTTATAATTTGCAATAATAATTAGAAGCTATTAATTTTAAGTTCTGTATTTGACAATTACAAGTTCAGATCTTCAAGTTATAATTTGAAATAATAATTAGAAGCTATCAATTTTATGTTCTGTATTTGACAATTACAAGTTCAGATCTTCAGGTTATAATTTGCAATAATAATTAGAAGCTATCAATTTTAAGTGCTGTATTTGACAATTACTAGTTCAGATCTTCAAGTTATAAATTGCACTAATAATTTGTATTTAACAATTAGAAGTTCTGTATTTGACAATTACAAGTTCTGATCTTCAAATTATAATTTGCACTAATAATTTGTATTTAACAATTAGAAGTTCTGTATTTGACAATTACCAGTTCAGATCTTCAAGTTATAATTTGCACTAATAATTTGTATTTAACAATTAGAAGTTCTGTATTTGACAATTACCAGTTCAGATCTTCAAGTTATAATTAGAAATAATAATTAGAAGCTATCAATTTTGAGTTCTGTATTTGACAATTACATGTTCAGATCTTCAAGTTATAATTTGCAATAATAATTAGAAGCTATCAATTTTAAGTTCTGTATTTGACAATTACTAGTTCAGATCTTCAAGTTATAATTTGAAATAATAATTGAATTTAACAAATCTAAGTTCTGTAATTCACTATTACAAGTTCAGAACTTCAAGTTATAATTTGCAATAATAATTAGAATCTATCAATTTTAAGTTCTGTATTTGACAATTACAAGTACAGAACTTCAAGTTATAATTTGCAATAATAATTAGAAGCTATCAATTTTAAGTTCTGTATTTGACTATTACAAGTTCAGATCTTCAAGTTATAATTTGAATTATAATTATAAGCTATCAATTTTAAGTTCTGTATTTGACAATTACAAGTACAGATCTTCAAGTTATAATTTGCACTAATAATTTGTATTTAACAATTCGAAGTTCTGTATTTGACTATTACAAGTTCAGATCTTCAAGTTATAATTTGAATTATAATTATAAGCTATCAATTTTAAGTTCTGTATTTGACAATTACAAGTTCAGATCTTCAAGTTATTATTTGCAATAATAATTAGAAGCTATTAATTTTAAGTTCTGTATTTGACAATTACAAGTTCAGATCTTCAAGTTATAATTTGCAATAATAATTAGAAGCTATCAATTTTAAGTTCTGTATTTGACAATTACTAGTTCAGATCTTCAAGTTATAATTAGAAATAATAATTAGAATTTGACAAATCTAAGTTCTGTAATTCACTATTACAAGTTCAGATCTTCAAATTATTATTTGCAATAATAATTAGAAGCTATCAATTTTAAGTTCTGCATTTGACAATTAAAAGTTCAGAACTTCAAGTTATTATTTGTAATAATAATTAGAAGCTATCAATTTTAAGTTCTGAATTTGACAATTACAAGTTCACATCTTCTAGTTATAATTTGAAATAATAATTAGAAGCTATCAATTTTATGTTCTGTATTTGACAATTACAAGTTCAGAACTTCAAGTTATAATTTGCAATAATAATTAGAAGCTATCAATTTTAAGTGCTGTATTTGACAATTACTAGTTCAGATCTTCAAGTTATAATTTGCACTAGTAATTTGTATTTAACAATTAGAAGTTCTGTATTTGACAATTACAAGTTCAGATCTTCAAGTTATAATTTTCACTAATAACTTGTATTTAACAATTAGAAGTTCTGTATTTGACTATTACAAGTTCAGATCTTCAAATTATTATGTGTAATCTTAGTTTGAATTTAACCATTCGAAGTTCTGTATTTACCTATTACAGGTTCAGATCTTCAAGTAATAATTTGCACTAATAATTTGTATTTAACAATTCGAAGTTCTGTATTTGATTATTACAAGTTCAGATCTTCAAGTTATAATTTGAATTATAATTATAAGCTATCAATTTTAAGTCCTGTATTTGACAATTACAAGTACAGATCTTCAAATTATTATTTGCAATAATAATTAGAATTTGACAAATCTAAGTTCTGTATTTGACTATTACAAGTTCAGATCTTCAAGTTATAATTTGAATTATAATTATAAGCTATCAATTTTAAGTTCTGTATTTGACAATTACAAGTACAGATCTTCAAGTTATAATTTGCACTAATAATTTGTATTTAACAATTCGAAGTTCTGTATTTGACTATTACAAGTTCAGATCTTCAAGTTATAATTTGAATTATAATTATAAGCTATCAATTTTAAGTTCTGTATTTGACAATTACAAGTTCAGATCTTCAAGTTATTATTTGCAATAATAATTAGAAGCTATTAATTTTAAGTTCTGTATTTGACAATTACAAGTTCAGATCTTCAAGTTATAATGTGCAATAATAATTAGAAGCTATCAATTTTAAGTTCTGTATTTGACAATTACTAGTTCAGATCTTCAAGTTATAATTAGAAATAATAATTAGAATTTGACAAATCTAAGTTCTGTAATTAACTATTACAAGTTCAGATCTTCAAATTATTATTTGCAATAATAATTAGAAGCTATCAATTTTAAGTTCTGCATTTGACAATTAAAAGTTCAGATCTTCAAGTTATTATTTGTAATAATAATTAGAAGCTATCAATTTTAAGTTCTGAATTTGACAATTACAAGTTCACATCTTCTAGTTATAATTTGAAATAATAATTAGAAGCTATCAATTTTATGTTCTGTATTTGACAATTACAAGTTCAGATCTTCAAGTTATAATTTGCAATAATAATTAGAAGCTATCAATTTTAAGTGCTGTATTTGACAATTACTAGTTCAGATCTACAAGTTATAATTTGCACTAATAATTTGTATTTAACAATTAGAAGTTCTGTATTTGACAATTACAAGTTCAGATCTTCAAGTTATAATTTTCACTAATAACTTGTATTTAACAATTAGAAGTTCTGTATTTGACTATTACAAGTTCAGATCTTCAAATTATTATGTGTAATCTTAGTTTGAATTTAACCATTCGAAGTTCTGTATTTACCTATTACAGGTTCAGATCTTCAAGTAATAATTTGCACTAATAATTTGTATTTAACAATTCGAAGTTCTGTATTTGATTATTACAAGTTCAGATCTTCAAGTTATAATTTGAATTATAATTATAAGCTATCAATTTTAAGTCCTGTATTTGACAATTACAAGTACAGATCTTCAAATTATTATTTGCAATAATAATTAGAAGCTATCAATTTTAAGTTCTGCATTTGACAATTACAAGTTCAGATCTTCAAATTATTATTTGCAATAATAATTAGAAGCTATCAATTTTAAGTTCTGCATTTGACAATTAAAAGTTCAGATCTTCAAGTTATTATTTGTAATAATAATTAGAAGCTATCAATTTTAAGTTCTGAATTTGACAATTACAAGTTCACATCGTCTAGTTATAATTTGAAATAATAATTAGAAGCTATCAATTTTATGTTCTGTATTTGACAATTACAAGTTCAGATCTTCAAGTTATAATTTGCAATAATAATTAGAAGCTATCAATTTTAAGTTCTGTATTTGACTATTACAAGTTCAGATCTTCAAGTTATAATTTGCAATAATAATTAGAAGCTATCAATTTTAAGTTCTGTATTTGACAATTACTAGTTCAGATCTTCAAGTTATAATTAGAAATAATAATTAGAATTTGACAAATCTAAGTTCTGTAATTCACTATTACAAGTTCAGATCTTCAAGTTATAATTTACAATAATAATTAGAAGCTTTCAATTTTAAGTTCTGTATTTGACAATTACAAGTTCAGATCTGCAAGTAATAATTTGCACTAATAATTTGTATTTAACAATTAGAAGTTCTGTATTTGACAATTACAAGTTCAGATCTCCAAGTTATAATTTGAAATAATAATTAGAAGCTATCAATTTTAAGTTCTGTATTTGACAATTACTAGTTCAGATCTTCAAGTTTTAATTTGAAATAATAATTTGAATTTAACAAATCTAAGTTCTGTAATTCACTATTACAAGTTCAGATCTTCAAGTTATAATTTACAATAATAATTAGAAGTTATCAATTTTAAGTTCTGCATTTGACAATTACAAGTTCAGATCTTCAAGTTATAATTTGCACTAATAATTTGTATTTAACAATTAGAAGTTCTGTATTTGTCTATTACAAGTTCAGATCTTCAAATTATAATTTGCACTAATAATTTGTATTTAACAATTAGAAGTTCTGTATTTGACAATTACCAGTTCAGATCTTCAAGTTATAATTTGCACTAATAATTTGTATTTAACAATTAGAAGTTCTGTATTTGACAATTACCAGTTCAGATCTTCAAGTTATAATTAGAAATAATAATTAGAAGCTATCAATTTTGAGTTCTGTATTTGACAATTACAAGTTCAGATCTTCAAGTTATAATTTGCAATAATAATTAGAAGCTATCAATTTTAAGTTCTGTATTTGACAATTACTAGTTCAGATCTTCAAGTTATAATTTGAAATAATAATTGAATTTAACAAATCTAAGTTCTGTAATTCACTATTACAAGTTCAGATCTTCAAGTTATAATTTACAATAATAATTAGAAGCTACCAATTTTAGTTCTGTATTTGACAAATACAAGTTCAGAACTTCAAGTTATAATTTGCAATAATAATTAGAATCTATCAATTTTAAGTTCTGTATTTGACAATTACAAGTACAGAACTTCAAGTTATAATTTGCAATAATAATTAGAAGCTATCAATTTTAAGTTCTGTATTTGACTATTACAAGTTCAGATCTTCAAGTTATAATTTGAATTATAATTATAAGCTATCAATTTTAAGTTCTGTATTTGACAATTACAAGTACAGATCTTCAAGTTATAATTTGCACTAATAATTTGTATTTAACAATTCGAAGTTCTGTATTTGACTATTACAAGTTCAGATCTTCAAGTTATAATTTGAATTATAATTATAAGCTATCAATTTTAAGTTCTGTATTTGACAATTACTAGTTCAGATCTTCAAGTTATTATTTGCAATAATAATTAGAAGCTATTAATTTTAAGTTCTGTATTTGACAATTACAAGTTCAGATCTTCAAGTTATAATTTGCAATAATAATTAGAAGCTATCAATTTTAAGTTCTGTATTTGACAATTACTAGTTCAGATCTTCAAGTTATAATTAGAAATAATAATTAGAATTTGACAAATCTAAGTTCTGTAATTCACTATTACAAGTTCAGATCTTCAAATTATTATTTGCAATAATAATTAGAAGCTATCAATTTTAAGTTCTGCATTTGACAATTAAAAGTTCAGATCTTCAAGTTATAATTTGCACTAATAATTTGTATTTAACAATTAGAAGTTCTGTATTTGACAATTACAAGTTCAGATCTTCAAGTTATAATTTTCACTAATAACTTGTATTTAACAATTAGAAGTTCTGTATTTGACTATTACAAGTTCAGATCTTCAAATTATTATGTGTAATCTTAGTTTGAATTTAACCATTCGAAGTTCTGTATTTACCTATTACAGGTTCAGATCTTCAAGTAATAATTTGCACTAATAATTTGTATTTAACAATTCGAAGTTCTGTATTTGATTATTACAAGTTCAGATCTTCAAGTTATAATTTGAATTATAATTATAAGCTATCAATTTTAAGTCCTGTATTTGACAATTACAAGTACAGATCTTCAAATTATTATTTGCAATAATAATTAGAATTTGACAAATCTAAGTTCTGTATTTGACTATTACAAGTTCAGATCTTCAAGTTATAATTTGAATTATAATTATAAGCTATCAATTTTAAGTTCTGTATTTGACAATTACAAGTACAGATCTTCAAGTTATAATTTGCACTAATAATTTGTATTTAACAATTCGAAGTTCTGTATTTGACTATTACAAGTTCAGATCTTCAAGTTATAATTTGAATTATAATTATAAGCTATCAATTTTAAGTTCTGTATTTGACAATTACAAGTTCAGATCTTCAAGTTATTATTTGCAATAATAATTAGAAGCTATTAATTTTAAGTTCTGTATTTGACAATTACAAGTTCAGATCTTCAAGTTATAATTTGCAATAATAATTAGAAGCTATCAATTTTAAGTTCTGTATTTGACAATTACTAGTTCAGATCTTCAAGTTATAATTAGAAATAATAATTAGAATTTGACAAATCTAAGTTCTGTAATTCACTATTAAAAGTTCAGATCTTCAAATTATTATTTGCAATAATAATTAGAAGCTATCAATTTTAAGTTCTGCATTTGACAATTAAAAGTTCAGATCTTCAAGTTATTATTTGTAATAATAATTAGAAGCTATCAATTTTAAGTTCTGAATTTGACAATTACAAGTTCACATCTTCTAGTTATAATTTGAAATAATAATTAGAAGCTATCAATTTTATGTTCTGTATTTGACAATTACAAGTTCAGATCTTCAAGTTATAATTTGCAATAATAATTAGAAGCTATTAATTTTAAGTTCTGTATTTGACAATTACAAGTTCAGATCTTCAAGTTATAATTTGCAATAATAATTAGAAGCTATCAATTTTAAGTTCTGTATTTGACAATTACTAGTTCAGATCTTCAAGTTATAATTAGAAATAATAATTAGAATTTGACAAATCTAAGTTCTGTAATTCACTATTACAAGTTCAGATCTTCAAATTATTATTTGCAATAATAATTAGAATCTATCAATTTTAAGTTCTGAATTTGACAATTACAAGTTCACATCTTCTAGTTATAATTTGAAATAATAATTAGAAGCTATCAATTTTATGTTCTGTATTTGACAATTACAAGTTCAGATCTTCAAGTTATAATTAGAAATAATAATTAGAAGCTATCAATTTTGAGTTCTGTATTTGACAATTACAAGTTCAGATCTTCAAGTTATAATTTGCAATAATAATTAGAAGCTATCAATTTTAAGTTCTGTATTTGACAATTACTAGTTCAGATCTTCAAGTTATAATTTGAAATAATAATTGAATTTAACAAATCTAAGTTCTGTAATTCACTATTACAAGTTCAGATCTTCAAGTTATAATTTACAATAATAATTAGAAGCTACCAATTTTAGTTCTGTATTTGACAAATACAAGTTCAGAACTTCAAGTTTTAATTTGCAATAATAATTAGAATCTATCAATTTTAAGTTCTGTATTTGACAATTACAAGTACAGAACTTCAAGTTATAATTTGCAATAATAATTAGAAGCTATCAATTTTAAGTTCTGTATTTGACTATTACAAGTTCAGATCTTCAAGTTATAATTTGAATTATAATTATAAGCTATCAATTTTAAGTTCTGTATTTGACAATTACAAGTACAGATCTTCAAGTTATAATTTGCACTAATAATTTGTATTTAACAATTCGAAGTTCTGTATTTGACTATTACAAGTTCAGATCTTCAAGTTATAATTTGAATTATAATTATAAGCTATCAATTTTAAGTTCTGTATTTGACAATTACAAGTTCAGATCTTCAAGTTATTATTTGCAATAATAATTAGAAGCTATTAATTTTAAGTTCTGTATTTGACAATTACAAGTTCAGATCTTCAAGTTATAATTTGCAATAATAATTAGAAGCTATCAATTTTAAGTTCTGTATTTGACAATTACTAGTTCAGATCTTCAAGTTATAATTAGAAATAATAATTAGAATTTGACAAATCTAAGTTCTGTAATTCACTATTACAAGTTCAGATCTTCAAATTATTATTTGCAATAATAATTAGAAGCTATCAATTTTAAGTTCTGCATTTGACAATTAAAAGTTCAGATCTTCAAGTTATAATTTGCACTAATAATTTGTATTTAACAATTAGAAGTTCTGTATTTGACAATTACAAGTTCAGATCTTCAAGTTATAATTTTCACTAATAACTTGTATTTAACAATTAGAAGTTCTGTATTTGACTATTACAAGTTCAGATCTTCAAATTATTATGTGTAATCTTAGTTTGAATTTAACCATTCGAAGTTCTGTATATACCTATTACAGGTTCAGATCTTCAAGTAATAATTTGCACTAATAATTTGTATTTAACAATTCGAAGTTCTGTATTTGATTATTACAAGTTCAGATCTTCAAGTTATAATTTGAATTATAATTATAAGCTATCAATTTTAAGTCCTGTATTTGACAATTACAAGTACAGATCTTCAAATTATTATTTGCAATAATAATTAGAATTTGACAAATCTAAGTTCTGTATTTGACTATTACAAGTTCAGATCTTCAAGTTATAATTTGAATTATAATTATAAGCTATCAATTTTAAGTTCTGTATTTGACAATTACAAGTACAGATCTTCAAGTTATAATTTGCACTAATAATTTGTATTTAACAATTCGAAGTTCTGTATTTGACTATTACAAGTTCAGATCTTCAAGTTATAATTTGAATTATAATTATAAGCTATCAATTTTAAGTTCTGTATTTGACAATTACAAGTTCAGATCTTCAAGTTATTATTTGCAATAATAATTAGAAGCTATTAATTTTAAGTTCTGTATTTGACAATTACAAGTTCAGATCTTCAAGTTATAATTTGCAATAATAATTAGAAGCTATCAATTTTAAGTTCTGTATTTGACAATTACTAGTTCAGATCTTCAAGTTATAATTAGAAATAATAATTAGAATTTGACAAATCTAAGTTCTGTAATTCACTATTACAAGTTCAGATCTTCAAATTATTATTTGCAATAATAATTAGAAGCTATCAATTTTAA
Source organism: Cantharis lateralis (assembly GCA_963170105.1). Taxonomy (NCBI): domain Eukaryota; kingdom Metazoa; phylum Arthropoda; class Insecta; order Coleoptera; family Cantharidae; genus Cantharis; species Cantharis lateralis. The sequence continues at coordinate 30,902,754 of OY720625.1, read as the reverse complement.
GTTCTGCATTTGACAATTAAAAGTTCAGATCTTCAAGTTATTATTTGTAATAATAATTAGAAGCTATCAATTTTAAGTTCTGAATTTGACAATTACAAGTTCACATCTTCTAGTTATAATTTGAAATAATAATTAGAAGCTATCAATTTTATGTTCTGTATTTGACAATTACAAGTTCAGATCTTCAAGTTATAATTTGCAATAATAATTAGAAGCTATCCATTTTAAGTGCTGTATTTGACAATTACTAGTTCAGATCTTCAAGTTATAATTTGCACTAATAATTTGTATTTAACAATTAGAAGTTCTGTATTTGACAATTACAAGTTCAGATCTTCAAGTTATAATTTTCACTAATAACTTGTATTTAACAATTAGAAGTTCTGTATTTGACTATTACAAGTTCAGATCTTCAAATTATTATGTGTAATCTTAGTTTGAATTTAACCATTCGAAGTTCTGTATTTACCTATTACAGGTTCAGATCTTCAAGTAATAATTTGCACTAATAATTTGTATTTAACAATTCGAAGTTCTGTATTTGATTATTACAAGTTCAGATCTTCAAGTTATAATTTGAATTATAATTATAAGCTATCAATTTTAAGTCCTGTATTTGACAATTACAAGTACAGATCTTCAAATTATTATTTGCAATAATAATTAGATGCTATCAATTTTAAGTTCTGCATTTGACAATTACAAGTTCAGATCTTCAAATTATTATTTGCAATAATAATTAGAAGCTATCAATTTTAAGTTCTGCATTTGACAATTAAAAGTTCAGATCTTCAAGTTATTATTTGTAATAATAATTAGAAGCTATCAATTTTAAGTTTTGAATTTGACAATTACAAGTTCACATCTTCTAGTTATAATTTGAAATAATAATTAGAAGCTATCAATTTTATGTTCTGTATTTGACAATTACAAGTTCAGATCTTCAAGTTATAATTTGCAATAATAATTAGAAGCTATCAATTTTAAGTGCTGTATTTGACAATTACTAGTTCAGATCTTCAAGTTATAATTTGCACTAATAATTTGTATTTAACAATTAGAAGTTCTGTATTTGACAATTACAAGTTCAGATCTTCAAGTTATAATTTTCACTAATAACTTGTATTTAACAATTAGAAGTTCTGTATTTGACTATTACAAGTTCAGATCTTCAAATTATTATGTGTAATCTTAGTTTGAATTTAACCATTCGAAGTTCTGTATTTACCTATTACAGGTTCAGATCTTCAAGTAATAATTTGCACTAATAATTTGTATTTAACAATTCGAAGTTCTGTATTTGATTATTACAAGTTCAGATCTTCAAGTTATAATTTGAATTATAATTATAAGCTATCAATTTTAAGTCCTGTATTTGACAATTACAAGTACAGATCTTCAAATTATTATTTGCAATAATAATTAGAAGCTATCAATTTTAAGTTCTGCATTTGACAATTACAAGTTCAGATCTTCAAGTTATTATTTGCAATAATAATTAGAAGCTATTAATTTTAAGTTCTGTATTTGACAATTACAAGTTCAGATCTGCAAGTTATAATTTGAAATAATAATTAGAAGCTATCAATTTTAAGTTCTGTATTTGACAATTACAAGTTCAGATCTTCAAGTTATAATTTGCAATAATAATTAGAAGCTATCAATTTTAAGTTCTGTATTTGACAATTACTAGTTCAGATCTTCAAGTTATAATTAGAAATAATAATTAGAATTTGACAAATCTAAGTTCTGTAATTCACTATTACAAGTTCAGATCTTCAAGTTATAATTTACAATAATAATTAGAAGCTTTCAATTTTAAGTTCTGTATTTGACAATTACAAGTTCAGATCTGCAAGTAATAATTTGCACTAATAATTTGTATTTAACAATTAGAAGTTCTGTATTTGACAATTACAAGTTCAGATCTCCAAGTTATAATTTGAAATAATAATTAGAAGCTATCAATTTTAAGTTCTGTATTTGACAATTACTAGTTCAGATCTTCAAGTTTTAATTTGAAATAATAATTTGAATTTAACAAATCTAAGTTCTGTAATTCACTATTACAAGTTCAGATCTTCAAGTTATAATTTACAATAATAATTAGAAGTTATCAATTTTAAGTTCTGCATTTGACAATTACAAGTTCAGATCTTCAAGTTATAATTTGCACTAATAATTTGTATTTAACAATTAGAAGTTCTGTATTTGTCTATTACAAGTTCAGATCTTCAAATTATAATTTGCACTAATAATTTGTATTTAACAATTAGAAGTTCTGTATTTGACAATTACCAGTTCAGATCTTCAAGTTATAATTTGCACTAATAATTTGTATTTAACAATTAGAAGTTCTGTATTTGACAATTACCAGTTCAGATCTTCAAGTTATAATTAGAAATAATAATTAGAAGCTATCAATTTTGAGTTCTGTATTTGACAATTACAAGTTCAGATCTTCAAGTTATAATTTGCAATAATAATTAGAAGCTATCAATTTTAAGTTCTGCATTTGACAATTACAAGTTCAGATCTACAAGTTATTATTTGCAATAATAATTAGAAGCTATTAATTTTAAGTTCTGTATTTGACAATTACAAGTTCAGATCTTCAAGTTATAATTTGAAATAATAATTAGAAGCTATCAATTTTAAGTTCTGTATTTGACAATTACAAGTACAGATCTTCAAATTATTATTTGCAATAATAATTAGAAGCTATCAATTTTAAGTTCTGCATTTGACAATTACAAGTTCAGATCTACAAGTTATTATTTGCAATAATAATTAGAAGCTATTAATTTTAAGTTCTGTATTTGACAATTACAAGTTCAGATCTTCAAGTTATAATTTGAAATAATAATTAGAAGCTATCAATTTTAAGTTCTGTATTTGACAATTACAAGTTCAGATCTTCAAGTTATAATTTGCAATAATAATTAGAAGCTATCAATTTTAAGTTCCGTATTTGACAATTACTAGTTCAGATCTTCAAGTTATAATTAGAAATAATAATTAGAATTTGACAAATCTAAGTTCTGTAATTCACTATTACAAGTTCAGATCTTCAAGTTATAAATTACAATAATAATTTGAAGCTTTCAATTTTAAGTTCTGTATTTGACAATTACAAGTTCAGATCTACAAGTTATAATTTGCACTAATAATTTGTATTTAACAATTAGAAGTTCTGTATTTGACAATTACAAGTTCAGATCTTCAAGTTATAATTTGAAATAATAATTAGAAGCTATCAATTTTAAGTTCTGTATTTGACAATTACTAGTTCAGATCTTCAAGTAATAATTTGCACTAATAATTTGTATTTAACAATTCGAAGTTCTGTATTTGACTATTACAAGTTCAGATCTTCAAGTTATAATTTGAATTATAGTTATAAGCTATCAATTTTAAGTTCTGTATTTGACAATTACAAGTACAGATCTTCAAATTATTATTTGCAATAATAATTAGAAGCTATCAATTTTAAGTTCTGTATTTGACAATTACAAGTTCAGATCTTCAAGTTATAATTTGAAATAATAATTAGAAGCTATTCATTTTAAGTTCTGTATTTGACAATTACAACTTCAGATCTTCAAGTTATAATTTGAAATAATAATTAGAAGCTATCAATTTTAAGTTCTGTATTTGACAATTACAAGTTCAGATCTTCAAGTTATAATTTGCAATAATAATTATAAGCTATCAATTTTAAGTTCTGTATTTGACAATTACAAGTTCAGATCTTCAAGTTATTATTTGCAATAATAATTAGAAGCTATTAATTTTAAGTTCTGTATTTGACAATTACAAGTTCAGATCTTTAAGTTATAATTTGAAATAATAATTAGAAGCTATCAATTTTAAGTTCTGTATTTGACAATTACAAGTTCAGATCTTCAAGTTATAATTTGCAATAATAATTAGAAGCTATCAATTTTAAGTTCTGTATTTGACAATTACTAGTTCAGATCTTCAAGTTATAATTTGCAATATTAATTAGAAGCTATCAATTTTAAGTTCTGTATTTGACAATTACTAGTTCAGATCTTCAAGTTATAATTAGAAATAATAATTAGAATTTGACAAATCTAAGTTCTGTATTTGACTATTACAAGTTCAGATCTTCAAGTTATAATTTGAATTATAATTATAAGCTATCATTTTTAAGTTCTGTATTTGACAATTACAAGTACAGATCTTCAAGTTATAATTTGCACTAATAATTTGTATTTAACAATTCGAAGTTCTGTATTTGACTATTACAAGTTCAGATCTTCAAGTTATAATTTGAATTATAATTATAAGCTATCAATTTTAAGTTCTGTATTTGACAATTACAAGTTCAGATCTTCAAATTATAATTTGCAATAATAATTAGAAGCTATCAATTTTAAGTTCTGTATTTGACAATTACAAGTTCAGATCTTCAAGTTATTATTTGCAATAATAATTAGAAGATATCAATTTTAAGTTCTGTATTTGACAATTACAAGTTCAGATCTTCAAGTTATAATTTACAATAATAATTAGAAGCTATCAATTTTAAGTTCTGTATTTGACAATTACAAGTTCAGATGTTCAAGTTATAATTTGCAATAATAATTAGAAGCTATCAATTTTAAGTTCTGTATTTGACAATTACTAGTTCAGATCTTCAAGTTATAATTTGAAATAATAATTTGAATTTAACAAATCTAAGTTCTGTAATTCACTATTACAAGTTCAGATCTTCAAGTTATAATTTACAATAATAATTACAAATTTTAAGTTCTGTATTTGACAATTACAAGTTCAGATCTTCATGTTATAATTTGCACTAATAATTTGTATTTAACAATTCGAAGTTCTGTATTTGACTATTACAAGTTCAGATCTTCAAGTTATAATTTGAATTATAATTATAAGCTATCAATTTTAAGTTCTGTATTTGACAATTACAAGTACAGATCTTCAAATTATTATTTGCAATAATAATTAGAAGCTATCAATTTTAAGTTCTGCATTTAACAATTACAAGTTCAGATCTTCAAGTTATTATTTGCAATAATAATTAGAAGCTATTAATTTTAAGTTCTGTATTTGACAATTACAAGTTCAGATCTTCAAGTTATAATTTGAAATAATAATTAGAAGCTATCAATTTTAAGTTCTGTATTTGACAATTACAAGTTCAGATCTTCAAGTTATAATTTGCAATAATAATTAGAAGCTAACAATTTTAAGTTCTGTATTTGACAATTACTAGTTCAGTTCTTCAAGTTATAATTAGAAATAATAATTAGAATTTGACAAATCTAAGTTCTGTAATTCACTATTACAAGTACAGATCTTCAAGTTATAATTTACAATAATAATTAGAAGCTTTCAATTTTAAGTTCTGTATTTGACAATTACAAGTTCAGATCTACAAGTTATAATTTGCACTAATAATTTGTATTTAACAATTAGAAGTTCTGTATTTGACAATTACAAGTTCAGATCTTCAAGTTATAATTTGAAATAATAATTAGAAGCTATCAATTTTAAGTTCTGTATTTGACAATTACTAGTTCAGATCTTCAAGTTATAATTTGAAATAATAATTTGAATTTAACAAATCTAAGTTCTGTAATTCACTATTACAAGTTCAGATCTTCAAGTTATAATTTACAATAATAATTAGAAGTTATCAATTTTAAGTTCTGCATTTTACAATTACAAGTTCAGATCTTCAAGTTATAATTTGCAATAGTAATTAGAAGCTATCAATTTTAAGTTCTGTATTTTACAATTACTAGTTCAGATCTTCAAGTTATAATTTGAATTATAATTATAAGCTATCATTTTTAAGTTCTGTATTTGACAATTACAAGTACAGATCTTCAAGTTATAATTTGCACTAATAATTTGTATTTAACAATTCGAAGTTCTGTATTTGACTATTACAAGTTCAGATCTTCAAGTTATAATTTGAATTATAATTATAAGCTATCAATTTTAAGTTCTGTATTTGACAATTACAAGTTCAGATCTTCAAATTATAATTTGCAATAATAATTAGAAGCTATCAATTTTAAGTTCTGTATTTGACAATTACAAGTTCAGATCTTCAAGTTATTATTTGCAATAATAATTAGAAGATATCAATTTTAAGTTCTGTATTTGACAATTACAAGTTCAGATCTTCAAGTTATAATTTACAATAATAATTAGAAGCTATCAATTTTAAGTTCTGTATTTGACAATTACAAGTTCAGATGTTCAAGTTATAATTTGCAATAATAATTAGAAGCTATCAATTTTAAGTTCTGTATTTGACAATTACTAGTTCAGATCTTCAAGTTATAATTTGAAATAATAATTTGAATTTAACAAATCTAAGTTCTGTAATTCACTATTACAAGTTCAGATCTTCAAGTTATAATTTACAATAATAATTAGAAGCTATCAATTTTAAGTTCTGTATTTGACAATTACAAGTTCAGATCTTCAAGTTATAATTTGCACTAATAATTTGTATTTAACAATTAGATGTTCTGTATTTGACAATTACAAGTTCAGATCTTCAAGTTATAATTTGCAATAATAATTAGAAGCTATTAATTTTAAGTTCTGTATTTGACAATTACAAGTTCAGATCTTCAAGTTATAATTTGAAATAATAATTAGAAGCTATCAATTTTATGTTCTGTATTTGACAATTACAAGTTCAGATCTTCAGGTTATAATTTGCAATAATAATTAGAAGCTATCAATTTTAAGTGCTGTATTTGACAATTACTAGTTCAGATCTTCAAGTTATAAATTGCACTAATAATTTGTATTTAACAATTAGAAGTTCTGTATTTGACAATTACAAGTTCTGATCTTCAAGTTATAATTTTCACTAATAATTTGTATTTAACAATTAGAAGTTCTCTATTTGACTATTACAAGTTCAGATCTTCAAATTATTATGTGCAATCTTAGTTTGAATTTAACCATTCGAAGTTCTGTATTTACCTATTACAGGTTCAGATCTTCAAGTAATAATTTGCACTAATAATTTGTATTTAACAATTCGAAGTTCTGTATTTGACTATTACAAGTTCAGATCTTCAAGTTATAATTTGAATTATAATTATAAGCTATCAATTTTATGTTCTGTATTTGACAATTACAAGTACAGATCTTCAAATTATTATTTGCAATAATAATTAGAAGCTATCAATTTTAAGTTCTGTATTTGACAATTACAAGTTCAGATCTTCAAGTTATAATTTGAAATAATAATTAGAAGCTATTAATTTTAAGTTCTGTATTTGACAATTACAAGTTCAGATCTTCAAGTTATAATTTGAAATAATAATTAGAAGCTATCAATTTTATGTTCTGTATTTGACAATTACAAGTTCAGATCTTCAAGTTATAATTTGCAATAATAATTATAAGCTATCAATTTTAAGTTCTGTATTTGACAATTACAAGTTCAGTTCTTCAAGTTATTATTTGCAATAATAATTAGAAGCTATTAATTTTAAGTTCTGTATTTGACAATTTCAAGTTCAGATCTTCAAGATATAATTTGAAATAATAATTAGAAGCTATCAATTTTAAGTTCTGTATTTGACAATTACAAGTTCAGATCTTCAAGTTATAATTTGCAATAATAATTAGAAGCTATCAATTTTAAGTTCTGTATTTGACAATTACTAGTTCAGATCTTCAAGTTATAATTTGCAATAATAATTAGAAGCTATCAATTTGAAGTTCTGTATTTGACAATTACTAGTTCAGATCTTCAAGTTATAATTAGAAATAATAATTAGAATTTGACAAATCTAAGTTCTGTATTTGACTATTACAAGTTCAGATCTTCAAGTTATAATTTGAATTATAATTATAAGCTATCAATTTTAAGTTCTGTATTTGACAATTACAAGTACAGATCTTCAAGTTATAATTTGCACTAATAATTTGTATTTAACAATTCGAAGTTCTGTATTTGACTATTACAAGTTCAGATCTTCAAGTTATAATTTGAATTATAATTATAAGCTATCAATTTTAAGTTCTGTATTTGACAATTACAAGTTCAGATCTTCAAATTATAATTTGCAATAATAATTAGAAGCTATCAATTTTAAGTTCTGTATTTGACAATTACAAGTTCAGATCTTCAAGTTATTATTTGCAATAATAATTAGAAGATATCAATTTTAAGTTCTGTATTTGACAATTACAAGTTCAGATCTTCAAGTTATAATTTACAATAATAATTAGAAGCTATCAATTTTAAGTTCTGTATTTGACAATTACAAGTTCAGATGTTCAAGTTATAAGTTGCAATAATAATTAGAAGCTATCAATTTTAAGTTCTGTATTTTACAATTACTAGTTCAGATCTTCAAGTTATAATTTGAAATAATAATTTGAATTTAACAAATCTAAGTTCTGTAATTCACTATTACAAGTTCAGATCTTCAAGTTATAATTTACAATAATAATTAGAAGCTATCAATTTTAAGTTCTGTATTTGACAATTACAAGTTCAGATCTTCAAGTTATAATTTGCACTAATAATTTGTATTTAACAATTAGATGTTCTGTATTTGACAATTACAAGTTCAGATCTTCAAGTTATAATTTGCAATAATAATTAGAAGCTATTAATTTTAAGTTCTGTATTTGACAATTACAAGTTCAGATCTTCAAGTTATAATTTGAAATAATAATTAGAAGCTATCAATTTTAAGTTCTGTATTTGACAATTACAAGTTCAGATCTTCAAGTTATAATTTGCAATAATAATTAGAAGCTATCAATTTTAAGTTCTGTATTTGACAATTACTAGTTCAGATCTTCAAGTTATAATTAGAAATAATAATTAGAATTTGACAAATCTAAGTTCTGTAATTCACTATTACAAGTTCAGATCTTCAAGTTATAAATTACAATAATAATTTGAAGCTTTCAATTTTAAGTTCTGTATTTGACAATTACAAGTTCAGATCTACAAGTTATAATTTGCACTAATAATTTGTATTTAACAATTAGAAGTTCTGTATTTGACAATTACAAGTTCAGATCTTCAAGTTATAATTTGAAATAATAATTAGAAGCTATCAATTTTAAGTTCTGTATTTGACAATTACTAGTTCAGATCTTCAAGTAATAATTTGCACTAATAATTTGTATTTAACAATTCGAAGTTCTGTATTTGACTATTACAAGTTCAGATCTTCAAGTTATAATTTGAATTATAGTTATAAGCTATCAATTTTAAGTTCTGTATTTGACAATTACAAGTACAGATCTTCAAATTATTATTTGAAATAATAATTAGAAGCTATCAATTTTAAGTTCTGTATTTGACAATTACAAGTTCAGATCTTCAAGTTATAATTTGAAATAATAATTAGAAGCTATTAATTTTAAGTTCTGTATTTGACAATTACAACTTCAGATCTTCAAGTTATAATTTGAAATAATAATTAGAAGCTATCAATTTTAAGTTCTGTATTTGACAATTACAAGTTCAGATCTTCAAGTTATAATTTGCAATAATAATTATAAGCTATCAATTTTAAGTTCTGTATTTGACAATTACAAGTTCAGATCTTCAAGTTATTATTTGCAATAATAATTAGAAGCTATTAATTTTAAGTTCTGTATTTGACAATTACAAGTTCAGATCTTCAAGTTATAATTTGAAATAATCATTAGAAGCTATCAATTTTAAGTTCTGTATTTGACAATTACAAGTTCAGATCTTCAAGTTATAATTTGCAATAATAATTAGAAGCTATCAATTTTAAGTTCTGTATTTGACAATTACTAGTTCAGATCTTCAAGTTATAATTTGCAATAATAATTAGAAGCTATCAATTTTAAGTTCTGTATTTGACAATTACTAGTTCAGATCTTCAAGTTATAATTAGAAATAATAATTAGAATTTGACAAATCTAAGTTCTGTATTTGACTATTACAAGTTCAGATCTTCAAGTTATAATTTGAATTATAATTATAAGCTATCATTTTTAAGTTCTGTATTTGACAATTACAAGTACAGATCTTCAAGTTATAATTTGCACTAATAATTTGTATTTAACAATTCGAAGTTCTGTATTTGACTATTACAAGTTCAGATCTTCAAGTTATAATTTGAATTATAATTATAAGCTATCAATTTTAAGTTCTGTATTTGACAATTACAAGTTCAGATCTTCAAATTATAATTTGAAATAATAATTAGAAGCTATCAATTTTAAGTTCTGTATTTGACAATTACAAGTTCAGATCTTCAAGTTATTATTTGCAATAATAATTTGAAGATATCAATTTTAAGTTCTGTATTTGACAATTACAAGTTCAGATCTTCAAGTTATAATTTACAATAATAATTAGAAGCTATCAATTTTAAGTTCTGTATTTGACAATTACAAGTTCAGATGTTCAAGTTATAATTTGCAATAATAATTAGAAGCTATCAATTTTAAGTTCTGTATTTGACAATTACTAGTTCAGATCTTCAAGTTATAATTTGAAATAATAATTTGAATTTAACAAATCTAAGTTCTGTAATTCACTATTACAAGTTCAGATCTTCAAGTTATAATTTACAATAATAATTAGAAGCTATCAATTTTAAGTGCTGTATTTGACAATTACAAGTTCAGATCTTCAAGTTATAATTTGCAATAATAATTAGAAGCTATCAATTTTAAGTTCTGTATTTGACAATTACTAGTTCAGATCTTCAAGTTATAATTTGAATTATAATTATAAGCTATCAATTTTAAGTTCTGTATTTGACAATTACAAGTACAGATCTTCAAATTATTATTTGCAATAATAATTAGAAGCTATCAATTTTAAGTTCTGCATTTGACAATTACAAGTTCAGATCTACAAGTTATTATTTGCAATAATAATTAGAAGCTATTAATTTTAAGTTCTGTATTTGACAATTACAAGTTCAGATCTTCAAGTTATAATTTGAAATAATAATTAGAAGCTATCAATTTTAAGTTCTGTATTTGACAATTACAAGTTCAGATCTTCAAGTTATAATTTGCAATAATAATTAGAAGCTATCAATTTTAAGTTCTGTATTTGACAATTACTAGTTCAGATCTTCAAGTTATAATTAGAAATAATAATTAGAATTTGACAAATCTAAGTTCTGTAATTCACTATTACAAGTTCAGATCTTCAAGTTATAAATTACAATAATAATTTGAAGCTTTCAATTTTAAGTTCTGTATTTGACAATTACAAGTTCAGATCTACAAGTTATAATTTGCACTAATAATTTGTATTTAACAATTAGAAGTTCTGTATTTGACAATTACAAGTTCAGATCTTCAAGTTATAATTTGAAATAATAATTAGAAGCTATCAATTTTAAGTTCTGTATTTGACAATTACTAGTTCAGATCTTCAAGTAATAATTTGCACTAATAATTTGTATTTAACAATTCGAAGTTCTGTATTTGACTATTACAAGTTCAGATCTTCAAGTTATAATTTGAATTATAGTTATAAGCTATCAATTTTAAGTTCTGTATTTGACAATTACAAGTACAGATCTTCAAATTATTATTTGCAATAATAATTAGAAGCTATCAATTTTAAGTTCTGTATTTGACAATTACAAGTTCAGATCTTCAAGTTATAATTTGAAATAATAATTAGAAGCTATCAATTTTATGTTCTGTATTTGACAATTACAAGTTCAGATCTTCAGGTTATAATTTGCAATAATAATTAGAAGCTATCAATTTTAAGTGCTGTATTTGACAATTACTAGTTCAGATCTTCAAGTTATAAATTGCACTAATAATTTGTATTTAACAATTAGAAGTTCTGTATTTGACAATTACAAGTTCTGATCTTCAAGTTATAATTTTCACTAATAATTTGTATTTAACAATTAGAAGTTCTCTATTTGACTATTACAAGTTCAGATCTTCAAATTATTATGTGCAATCTTAGTTTGAATTTAACCATTCGAAGTTCTGTATTTACCTATTACAGGTTCAGATCTTCAAGTAATAATTTGCACTAATAATTTGTATTTAACAATTCGAAGTTCTGTATTTGACTATTACAAGTTCAGATCTTCAAGTTATAATTTGAATTATAATTATAAGCTATCAATTTTATGTTCTGTATTTGACAATTACAAGTACAGATCTTCAAATTATTATTTGCAATAATAATTAGAAGCTATCAATTTTAAGTTCTGTATTTGACAATTACAAGTTCAGATCTTCAAGTTATAATTTGAAATAATAATTAGAAGCTATCAATTTTAAGTTCTGTATTTGACAATTACAAGTTCAGATCTTCAAGTTATAATTTGAAATAATAATTAGAAGCTATCAATTTTAAGTTCTGTATTTGACAATTACTAGTTCAGATCTTCAAGTTATAATTTGAAATAATAATTTGAATTTAACAAATCTAAGTTCTGTAATTCACTATTACAAGTTCAGATCTTCAAGTTATAATTTACAATAATAATTAGAAGTTATCAATTTTAAGTTCTGCATTTTACAATTACAAGTTCAGATCTTCAAGTTATAATTTGCAATAGTAATTAGAAGCTATCAATTTTAAGTTCTGTATTTTACAATTACTAGTTCAGATCTTCAAGTTATAATTTGAATTATAATTATAAGCTATCATTTTTAAGTTCTGTATTTGACAATTACAAGTACAGATCTTCAAGTTATAATTTGCACTAATAATTTGTATTTAACAATTCGAAGTTCTGTATTTGACTATTACAAGTTCAGATCTTCAAGTTATAATTTGAATTATAATTATAAGCTATCAATTTTAAGTTCTGTATTTGACAATTACAAGTTCAGATCTTCAAATTATAATTTGCAATAATAATTAGAAGCTATCAATTTTAAGTTCTGTATTTGACAATTACAAGTTCAGATCTTCAAGTTATTATTTGCAATAATAATTAGAAGATATCAATTTTAAGTTCTGTATTTGACAATTACAAGTTCAGATCTTCAAGTTATAATTTACAATAATAATTAGAAGCTATCAATTTTAAGTTCTGTATTTGACAATTACAAGTTCAGATGTTCAAGTTATAATTTGCAATAATAATTAGAAGCTATCAATTTTAAGTTCTGTATTTGACAATTACTAGTTCAGATCTTCAAGTTATAATTTGAAATAATAATTTGAATTTAACAAATCTAAGTTCTGTAATTCACTATTACAAGTTCAGATCTTCAAGTTATAATTTACAATAATAATTAGAAGCTATCAATTTTAAGTTCTGTATTTGACAATTACAAGTTCAGATCTTCAAGTTATAATTTGCACTAATAATTTGTATTTAACAATTAGATGTTCTGTATTTGACAATTACAAGTTCAGATCTTCAAGTTATAATTTGCAATAATAATTAGAAGCTATTAATTTTAAGTTCTGTATTTGACAATTACAAGTTCAGATCTTCAAGTTATAATTTGAAATAATAATTAGAAGCTATCAATTTTATGTTCTGTATTTGACAATTACAAGTTCAGATCTTCAGGTTATAATTTGCAATAATAATTAGAAGCTATCAATTTTAAGTGCTGTATTTGACAATTACTAGTTCAGATCTTCAAGTTATAAATTGCACTAATAATTTGTATTTAACAATTAGAAGTTCTGTATTTGACAATTACAAGTTCTGATCTTCAAGTTATAATTTTCACTAATAATTTGTATTTAACAATTAGAAGTTCTCTATTTGACTATTACAAGTTCAGATCTTCAAATTATTATGTGCAATCTTAGTTTGAATTTAACCATTCGAAGTTCTGTATTTACCTATTACAGGTTCAGATCTTCAAGTAATAATTTGCACTAATAATTTGTATTTAACAATTCGAAGTTCTGTATTTGACTATTACAAGTTCAGATCTTCAAGTTATAATTTGAATTATAATTATAAGCTATCAATTTTATGTTCTGTATTTGACAATTACAAGTACAGATCTTCAAATTATTATTTGCAATAATAATTAGAAGCTATCAATTTTAAGTTCTGTATTTGACAATTACAAGTTCAGATCTTCAAGTTATAATTTGAAATAATAATTAGAAGCTATTAATTTTAAGTTCTGTATTTGACAATTACAAGTTCAGATCTTCAAGTTATAATTTGAAATAATAATTAGAAGCTATCAATTTTATGTTCTGTATTTGACAATTACAAGTTCAGATCTTCAAGTTATAATTTGCAATAATAATTATAAGCTATCAATTTTAAGTTCTGTATTTGACAATTACAAGTTCAGTTCTTCAAGTTATTATTTGCAATAATAATTAGAAGCTATTAATTTTAAGTTCTGTATTTGACAATTTCAAGTTCAGATCTTCAAGATATAATTTGAAATAATAATTAGAAGCTATCAATTTTAAGTTCTGTATTTGACAATTACAAGTTCAGATCTTCAAGTTATAATTTGCAATAATAATTAGAAGCTATCAATTTTAAGTTCTGTATTTGACAATTACTAGTTCAGATCTTCAAGTTATAATTTGCAATAATAATTAGAAGCTATCAATTTGAAGTTCTGTATTTGACAATTACTAGTTCAGATCTTCAAGTTATAATTAGAAATAATAATTAGAATTTGACAAATCTAAGTTCTGTATTTGACTATTACAAGTTCAGATCTTCAAGTTATAATTTGAATTATAATTATAAGCTATCAATTTTAAGTTCTGTATTTGACAATTACAAGTACAGATCTTCAAGTTATAATTTGCACTAATAATTTGTATTTAACAATTCGAAGTTCTGTATTTGACTATTACAAGTTCAGATCTTCAAGTTATAATTTGAATTATAATTATAAGCTATCAATTTTAAGTTCTGTATTTGACAATTACAAGTTCAGATCTTCAAATTATAGTTTGCAATAATAATTAGAAGCTATCAATTTTAAGTTCTGTATTTGACAATTACAAGTTCAGATCTTCAAGTTATTATTTGCAATAATAATTAGAAGATATCAATTTTAAGTTCTGTATTTGACAATTACAAGTTCAGATCTTCAAGTTATAATTTACAATAATAATTAGAAGCTATCAATTTTAAGTTCTGTATTTGACAATTACAAGTTCAGATGTTCAAGTTATAAGTTGCAATAATAATTAGAAGCTATCAATTTTAAGTTCTGTATTTTACAATTACTAGTTCAGATCTTCAAGTTATAATTTGAAATAATAATTTGAATTTAACAAATCTAAGTTCTGTAATTCACTATTACAAGTTCAGATCTTCAAGTTATAATTTACAATAATAATTAGAAGCTATCAATTTTAAGTTCTGTATTTGACAATTACAAGTTCAGATCTTCAAGTTATAATTTGCACTAATAATTTGTATTTAACAATTAGATGTTCTGTATTTGACAATTACAAGTTCAGATCTTCAAGTTATAATTTGCAATAATAATTAGAAGCTATTAATTTTAAGTTCTGTATTTGACAATTACAAGTTCAGATCTTCAAGTTATAATTTGAAATAATAATTAGAAGCTATCAATTTTAAGTTCTGTATTTGACAATTACAAGTTCAGATCTTCAAGTTATAATTTGCAATAATAATTAGAAGCTATCAATTTTAAGTTCTGTATTTGACAATTACTAATTCAGATCTTCAAGTTATAATTAGAAATAATAATTAGAATTTGACAAATCTAAGTTCTGTAATTCACTATTACAAGTTCAGATCTTCAAGTTATAAATTACAATAATAATTTGAAGCTTTCAATTTTAAGTTCTGTATTTGACAATTACAAGTTCAGATCTACAAGTTATAATTTGCACTAATAATTTGTATTTAACAATTAGAAGTTCTGTATTTGACAATTACAAGTTCAGATCTTCAAGTTATAATTTGAAATAATAATTAGAAGCTATCAATTTTAAGTTCTGTATTTGACAATTACTAGTTCAGATCTTCAAGTAATAATTTGCACTAATAATTTGTATTTAACAATTCGAAGTTCTGTATTTGACTATTACAAGTTCAGATCTTCAAGTTATAATTTGAATTATAGTTATAAGCTATCAATTTTAAGTTCTGTATTTGACAATTACAAGTACAGATCTTCAAATTATTATTTGAAATAATAATTAGAAGCTATCAATTTTAAGTTCTGTATTTGACAATTACAAGTTCAGATCTTCAAGTTATAATTTGAAATAATAATTAGAAGCTATTAATTTTAAGTTCTGTATTTGACAATTACAACTTCAGATCTTCAAGTTATAATTTGAAATAATAATTAGAAGCTATCAATTTTAAGTTCTGTATTTGACAATTACAAGTTCAGATCTTCAAGTTATAATTTGCAATAATAATTATAAGCTATCAATTTTAAGTTCTGTATTTGACAATTACAAGTTCAGATCTTCAAGTTATTATTTGCAATAATAATTAGAAGCTATTAATTTTAAGTTCTGTATTTGACAATTACAAGTTCAGATCTTCAAGTTATAATTTGAAATAATCATTAGAAGCTATCAATTTTAAGTTCTGTATTTGACAATTACAAGTTCAGATCTTCAAGTTATAATTTGCAATAATAATTAGAAGCTATCAATTTTAAGTTCTGTATTTGACAATTACTAGTTCAGATCTTCAAGTTATAATTTGCAATAATAATTAGAAGCTATCAATTTTAAGTTCTGTATTTGACAATTACTAGTTCAGATCTTCAAGTTATAATTAGAAATAATAATTAGAATTTGACAAATCTAAGTTCTGTATTTGACTATTACAAGTTCAGATCTTCAAGTTATAATTTGAATTATAATTATAAGCTATCATTTTTAAGTTCTGTATTTGACAATTACAAGTACAGATCTTCAAGTTATAATTTGCACTAATAATTTGTATTTAACAATTCGAAGTTCTGTATTTGACTATTACAAGTTCAGATCTTCAAGTTATAATTTGAATTATAATTATAAGCTATCAATTTTAAGTTCTGTATTTGACAATTACAAGTTCAGATCTTCAAATTATAATTTGAAATAATAATTAGAAGCTATCAATTTTAAGTTCTGTATTTGACAATTACAAGTTCAGATCTTCAAGTTATTATTTGCAATAATAATTTGAAGATATCAATTTTAAGTTCTGTATTTGACAATTACAAGTTCAGATCTTCAAGTTATAATTTACAATAATAATTAGAAGCTATCAATTTTAAGTTCTGTATTTGACAATTACAAGTTCAGATGTTCAAGTTATAATTTGCAATAATAATTAGAAGCTATCAATTTTAAGTTCTGTATTTGACAATTACTAGTTCAGATCTTCAAGTTATAATTTGAAATAATAATTTGAATTTAACAAATCTAAGTTCTGTAATTCACTATTACAAGTTCAGATCTTCAAGTTATAATTTACAATAATAATTAGAAGCTATCAATTTTAAGTGCTGTATTTGACAATTACAAGTTCAGATCTTCAAGTTATAATTTGCAATAATAATTAGAAGCTATCAATTTTAAGTTCTGTATTTGACAATTACTAGTTCAGATCTTCAAGTTATAATTTGAATTATAATTATAAGCTATCAATTTTAAGTTCTGTATTTGACAATTACAAGTACAGATCTTCAAATTATTATTTGCAATAATAATTAGAAGCTATCAATTTTAAGTTCTGCATTTGACAATTACAAGTTCAGATCTACAAGTTATTATTTGCAATAATAATTAGAAGCTATTAATTTTAAGTTCTGTATTTGACAATTACAAGTTCAGATCTTCAAGTTATAATTTGAAATAATAATTAGAAGCTATCAATTTTAAGTTCTGTATTTGACAATTACAAGTTCAGATCTTCAAGTTATAATTTGCAATAATAATTAGAAGCTATCAATTTTAAGTTCTGTATTTGACAATTACTAGTTCAGATCTTCAAGTTATAATTAGAAATAATAATTAGAATTTGACAAATCTAAGTTCTGTAATTCACTATTGCAAGTTCAGATCTTCAAGTTATAAATTACAATAATAATTTGAAGCTTTCAATTTTAAGTTCTGTATTTGACAATTACAAGTTCAGATCTACAAGTTATAATTTGCACTAATAATTTGTATTTAACAATTAGAAGTTCTGTATTTGACAATTACAAGTTCAGATCTTCAAGTTATAATTTGAAATAATAATTAGAAGCTATCAATTTTAAGTTCTGTATTTGACAATTACTAGTTCAGATCTTCAAGTAATAATTTGCACTAATAATTTGTATTTAACAATTCGAAGTTCTGTATTTGACTATTACAAGTTCAGATCTTCAAGTTATAATTTGAATTATAGTTATAAGCTATCAATTTTAAGTTCTGTATTTGACAATTACAAGTACAGATCTTCAAATTATTATTTGCAATAATAATTAGAAGCTATCAATTTTAAGTTCTGTATTTGACAATTACAAGTTCAGATCTTCAAGTTATAATTTGAAATAATAATTAGAAGCTATCAATTTTATGTTCTGTATTTGACAATTACAAGTTCAGATCTTCAGGTTATAATTTGCAATAATAATTAGAAGCTATCAATTTTAAGTGCTGTATTTGACAATTACTAGTTCAGATCTTCAAGTTATAAATTGCACTAATAATTTGTATTTAACAATTAGAAGTTCTGTATTTGACAATTACAAGTTCTGATCTTCAAGTTATAATTTTCACTAATAATTTGTATTTAACAATTAGAAGTTCTCTATTTGACTATTACAAGTTCAGATCTTCAAATTATTATGTGCAATCTTAGTTTGAATTTAACCATTCGAAGTTCTGTATTTACCTATTACAGGTTCAGATCTTCAAGTAATAATTTGCACTAATAATTTGTATTTAACAATTCGAAGTTCTGTATTTGACTATTACAAGTTCAGATCTTCAAGTTATAATTTGAATTATAATTATAAGCTATCAATTTTATGTTCTGTATTTGACAATTACAAGTACAGATCTTCAAATTATTATTTGCAATAATAATTAGAAGCTATCAATTTTAAGTTCTGTATTTGACAATTACAAGTTCAGATCTTCAAGTTATAATTTGAAATAATAATTAGAAGCTATTAATTTTAAGTTCTGTATTTGACAATTACAAGTTCAGATCTTCAAGTTATAATTTGAAATAATAATTAGAAGCTATCAATTTTATGTTCTGTATTTGACAATTACAAGTTCAGATCTTCAAGTTATAATTTGCAATAATAATTATAAGCTATCAATTTTAAGTTCTGTATTTGACAATTACAAGTTCAGTTCTTCAAGTTATTATTTGCAATAATAATTAGAAGCTATTAATTTTAAGTTCTGTATTTGACAATTTCAAGTTCAGATCTTCAAGATATAATTTGAAATAATAATTAGAAGCTATCAATTTTAAGTTCTGTATTTGACAATTACAAGTTCAGATCTTCAAGTTATAATTTGCAATAATAATTAGAAGCTATCAATTTTAAGTTCTGTATTTGACAATTACTAGTTCAGATCTTCAAGTTATAATTTGCAATAATAATTAGAAGCTATCAATTTGAAGTTCTGTATTTGACAATTACTAGTTCAGATCTTCAAGTTATAATTAGAAATAATAATTAGAATTTGACAAATCTAAGTTCTGTATTTGACTATTACAAGTTCAGATCTTCAAGTTATAATTTGAATTATAATTATAAGCTATCAATTTTAAGTTCTGTATTTGACAATTACAAGTACAGATCTTCAAGTTATAATTTGCACTAATAATTTGTATTTAACAATTCGAAGTTCTGTATTTGACTATTACAAGTTCAGATCTTCAAGTTATAATTTGAATTATAATTATAAGCTATCAATTTTAAGTTCTGTATTTGACAATTACAAGTTCAGATCTTCAAATTATAATTTGAAATAATAATTAGAAGCTATCAATTTTAAGTTCTGTATTTGACAATTACAAGTTCAGATCTTCAAGTTATTATTTGCAATAATAATTTGAAGATATCAATTTTAAGTTCTGTATTTGACAATTACAAGTTCAGATCTTCAAGTTATAATTTACAATAATAATTAGAAGCTATCAATTTTAAGTTCTGTATTTGACAATTACAAGTTCAGATGTTCAAGTTATAATTTGCAATAATAATTAGAAGCTATCAATTTTAAGTTCTGTATTTGACAATTACTAGTTCAGATCTTCAAGTTATAATTTGAAATAATAATTTGAATTTAACAAATCTAAGTTCTGTAATTCACTATTACAAGTTCAGATCTTCAAGTTATAATTTACAATAATAATTAGAAGCTATCAATTTTAAGTGCTGTATTTGACAATTACAAGTTCAGATCTTCAAGTTATAATTTGCAATAATAATTAGAAGCTATCAATTTTAAGTTCTGTATTTGACAATTACTAGTTCAGATCTTCAAGTTATAATTTGAATTATAATTATAAGCTATCAATTTTAAGTTCTGTATTTGACAATTACAAGTACAGATCTTCAAATTATTATTTGCAATAATAATTAGAAGCTATCAATTTTAAGTTCTGCATTTGACAATTACAAGTTCAGATCTACAAGTTATTATTTGCAATAATAATTAGAAGCTATTAATTTTAAGTTCTGTATTTGACAATTACAAGTTCAGATCTTCAAGTTATAATTTGAAATAATAATTAGAAGCTATCAATTTTAAGTTCTGTATTTGACAATTACAAGTTCAGATCTTCAAGTTATAATTTGCAATAATAATTAGAAGCTATCAATTTTAAGTTCTGTATTTGACAATTACTAGTTCAGATCTTCAAGTTATAATTAGAAATAATAATTAGAATTTGACAAATCTAAGTTCTGTAATTCACTATTACAAGTTCAGATCTTCAAGTTATAAATTACAATAATAATTTGAAGCTTTCAATTTTAAGTTCTGTATTTGACAATTACAAGTTCAGATCTACAAGTTATAATTTGCACTAATAATTTGTATTTAACAATTAGAAGTTCTGTATTTGACAATTACAAGTTCAGATCTTCAAGTTATAATTTGAAATAATAATTAGAAGCTATCAATTTTAAGTTCTGTATTTGACAATTACTAGTTCAGATCTTCAAGTAATAATTTGCACTAATAATTTGTATTTAACAATTCGAAGTTCTGTATTTGACTATTACAAGTTCAGATCTTCAAGTTATAATTTGAATTATAGTTATAAGCTATCAATTTTAAGTTCTGTATTTGACAATTACAAGTACAGATCTTCAAATTATTATTTGCAATAATAATTAGAAGCTATCAATTTTAAGTTCTGTATTTGACAATTACAAGTTCAGATCTTCAAGTTATAATTTGAAATAATAATTAGAAGCTATCAATTTTATGTTCTGTATTTGACAATTACAAGTTCAGATCTTCAGGTTATAATTTGCAATAATAATTAGAAGCTATCAATTTTAAGTGCTGTATTTGACAATTACTAGTTCAGATCTTCAAGTTATAAATTGCACTAATAATTTGTATTTAACAATTAGAAGTTCTGTATTTGACAATTACAAGTTCTGATCTTCAAGTTATAATTTTCACTAATAATTTGTATTTAACAATTAGAAGTT
Source organism: Cantharis lateralis (assembly GCA_963170105.1). Lineage (NCBI taxonomy): Eukaryota > Metazoa > Arthropoda > Insecta > Coleoptera > Cantharidae > Cantharis > Cantharis lateralis. The sequence goes on along the minus strand of OY720625.1, from coordinate 30,881,130 downwards.
CTCTATTTGACTATTACAAGTTCAGATCTTCAAATTATTATGTGCAATCTTAGTTTGAATTTAACCATTCGAAGTTCTGTATTTACCTATTACAGGTTCAGATCTTCAAGTAATAATTTGCACTAATAATTTGTATTTAACAATTCGAAGTTCTGTATTTGACTATTACAAGTTCAGATCTTCAAGTTATAATTTGAATTATAATTATAAGCTATCAATTTTATGTTCTGTATTTGACAATTACAAGTACAGATCTTCAAATTATTATTTGCAATAATAATTAGAAGCTATCAATTTTAAGTTCTGTATTTGACAATTACAAGTTCAGATCTTCAAGTTATAATTTGAAATAATAATTAGAAGCTATTAATTTTAAGTTCTGTATTTGACAATTACAAGTTCAGATCTTCAAGTTATAATTTGAAATAATAATTAGAAGCTATCAATTTTATGTTCTGTATTTGACAATTACAAGTTCAGATCTTCAAGTTATAATTTGCAATAATAATTATAAGCTATCAATTTTAAGTTCTGTATTTGACAATTACAAGTTCAGTTCTTCAAGTTATTATTTGCAATAATAATTAGAAGCTATTAATTTTAAGTTCTGTATTTGACAATTTCAAGTTCAGATCTTCAAGATATAATTTGAAATAATAATTAGAAGCTATCAATTTTAAGTTCTGTATTTGACAATTACAAGTTCAGATCTTCAAGTTATAATTTGCAATAATAATTAGAAGCTATCAATTTTAAGTTCTGTATTTGACAATTACTAGTTCAGATCTTCAAGTTATAATTTGCAATAATAATTAGAAGCTATCAATTTGAAGTTCTGTATTTGACAATTACTAGTTCAGATCTTCAAGTTATAATTAGAAATAATAATTAGAATTTGACAAATCTAAGTTCTGTATTTGACTATTACAAGTTCAGATCTTCAAGTTATAATTTGAATTATAATTATAAGCTATCAATTTTAAGTTCTGTATTTGACAATTACAAGTACAGATCTTCAAGTTATAATTTGCACTAATAATTTGTATTTAACAATTCGAAGTTCTGTATTTGACTATTACAAGTTCAGATCTTCAAGTTATAATTTGAATTATAATTATAAGCTATCAATTTTAAGTTCTGTATTTGACAATTACAAGTTCAGATCTTCAAATTATAATTTGCAATAATAATTAGAAGCTATCAATTTTAAGTTCTGTATTTGACAATTACAAGTTCAGATCTTCAAGTTATTATTTGCAATAATAATTAGAAGATATCAATTTTAAGTTCTGTATTTGACAATTACAAGTTCAGATCTTCAAGTTATAATTTACAATAATAATTAGAAGCTATCAATTTTAAGTTCTGTATTTGACAATTACAAGTTCAGATGTTCAAGTTATAAGTTGCAATAATAATTAGAAGCTATCAATTTTAAGTTCTGTATTTTACAATTACTAGTTCAGATCTTCAAGTTATAATTTGAAATAATAATTTGAATTTAACAAATCTAAGTTCTGTAATTCACTATTACAAGTTCAGATCTTCAAGTTATAATTTACAATAATAATTAGAAGCTATCAATTTTAAGTTCTGTATTTGACAATTACAAGTTCAGATCTTCAAGTTATAATTTGCACTAATAATTTGTATTTAACAATTAGATGTTCTGTATTTGACAATTACAAGTTCAGATCTTCAAGTTATAATTTGCAATAATAATTAGAAGCTATTAATTTTAAGTTCTGTATTTGACAATTACAAGTTCAGATCTTCAAGTTATAATTTGAAATAATAATTAGAAGCTATCAATTTTAAGTTCTGTATTTGACAATTACAAGTTCAGATCTTCAAGTTATAATTTGCAATAATAATTAGAAGCTATCAATTTTAAGTTCTGTATTTGACAATTACTAGTTCAGATCTTCAAGTTATAATTAGAAATAATAATTAGAATTTGACAAATCTAAGTTCTGTAATTCACTATTACAAGTTCAGATCTTCAAGTTATAAATTACAATAATAATTTGAAGCTTTCAATTTTAAGTTCTGTATTTGACAATTACAAGTTCAGATCTACAAGTTATAATTTGCACTAATAATTTGTATTTAACAATTAGAAGTTCTGTATTTGACAATTACAAGTTCAGATCTTCAAGTTATAATTTGAAATAATAATTAGAAGCTATCAATTTTAAGTTCTGTATTTGACAATTACTAGTTCAGATCTTCAAGTAATAATTTGCACTAATAATTTGTATTTAACAATTCGAAGTTCTGTATTTGACTATTACAAGTTCAGATCTTCAAGTTATAATTTGAATTATAGTTATAAGCTATCAATTTTAAGTTCTGTATTTGACAATTACAAGTACAGATCTTCAAATTATTATTTGCAATAATAATTAGAAGCTATCAATTTTAAGTTCTGTATTTGACAATTACAAGTTCAGATCTTCAAGTTATAATTTGAAATAATAATTAGAAGCTATTAATTTTAAGTTCTGTATTTGACAATTACAACTTCAGATCTTCAAGTTATAATTTGAAATAATAATTAGAAGCTATCAATTTTAAGTTCTGTATTTGACAATTACAAGTTCAGATCTTCAAGTTATAATTTGCAATAATAATTATAAGCTATCAATTTTAAGTTCTGTATTTGACAATTACAAGTTCAGATCTTCAAGTTATTATTTGCAATAATAATTAGAAGCTATTAATTTTAAGTTCTGTATTTGACAATTACAAGTTCAGATCTTCAAGTTATAATTTGAAATAATCATTAGAAGCTATCAATTTTAAGTTCTGTATTTGACAATTACAAGTTCAGATCTTCAAGTTATAATTTGCAATAATAATTAGAAGCTATCAATTTTAAGTTCTGTATTTGACAATTACTAGTTCAGATCTTCAAGTTATAATTTGCAATAATAATTAGAAGCTATCAATTTTAAGTTCTGTATTTGACAATTACTAGTTCAGATCTTCAAGTTATAATTAGAAATAATAATTAGAATTTGACAAATCTAAGTTCTGTATTTGACTATTACAAGTTCAGATCTTCAAGTTATAATTTAAATTATAATTATAAGCTATCATTTTTAAGTTCTGTATTTGACAATTACAAGTACAGATCTTCAAGTTATAATTTGCACTAATAATTTGTATTTAACAATTCGAAGTTCTGTATTTGACTATTACAAGTTCAGATCTTCAAGTTATAATTTGAATTATAATTATAAGCTATCAATTTTAAGTTCTGTATTTGACAATTACAAGTTCAGATCTTCAAATTATAATTTGAAATAATAATTAGAAGCTATCAATTTTAAGTTCTGTATTTGACAATTACAAGTTCAGATCTTCAAGTTATTATTTGCAATAATAATTAGAAGATATCAATTTTAAGTTCTGTATTTGACAATTACAAGTTCAGATCTTCAAGTTATAATTTACAATAATAATTAGAAGCTATCAATTTTAAGTTCTGTATTTGACAATTACAAGTTCAGATGTTCAAGTTATAATTTGCAATAATAATTAGAAGCTATCAATTTTAAGTTCTGTATTTGACAATTACTAGTTCAGATCTTCAAGTTATAATTTGAAATAATAATTTGAATTTAACAAATCTAAGTTCTGTAATTCACTATTACAAGTTCAGATCTTCAAGTTATAATTTACAATAATAATTAGAAGCTATCAATTTTAAGTGCTGTATTTGACAATTACAAGTTCAGATCTTCAAGTTATAATTTGCAATAATAATTAGAAGCTATCAATTTTAAGTTCTGTATTTGACAATTACTAGTTCAGATCTTCAAGTTATAATTTGAATTATAATTATAAGCTATCAATTTTAAGTTCTGTATTTGACAATTACAAGTACAGATCTTCAAATTATTATTTGCAATAATAATTAGAAGCTATCAATTTTAAGTTCTGCATTTGACAATTACAAGTTCAGATCTACAAGTTATTATTTGCAATAATAATTAGAAGCTATTAATTTTAAGTTCTGTATTTGACAATTACAAGTTCAGATCTTCAAGTTATAATTTGAAATAATAATTAGAAGCTATCAATTTTAAGTTCTGTATTTGACAATTACAAGTTCAGATCTTCAAGTTATAATTTGCAATAATAATTAGAAGCTATCAATTTTAAGTTCTGTATTTGACAATTACTAGTTCAGATCTTCAAGTTATAATTAGAAATAATAATTAGAATTTGACAAATCTAAGTTCTGTAATTCACTATTACAAGTTCAGATCTTCAAGTTATAAATTACAATAATAATTTGAAGCTTTCAATTTTAAGTTCTGTATTTGACAATTACAAGTTCAGATCTACAAGTTATAATTTGCACTAATAATTTGTATTTAACAATTAGAAGTTCTGTATTTGACAATTACAAGTTCAGATCTTCAAGTTATAATTTGAAATAATAATTAGAAGCTATCAATTTTAAGTTCTGTATTTGACAATTACTAGTTCAGATCTTCAAGTAATAATTTGCACTAATAATTTGTATTTAACAATTCGAAGTTCTGTATTTGACTATTACAAGTTCAGATCTTCAAGTTATAATTTGAATTATAGTTATAAGCTATCAATTTTAAGTTCTGTATTTGACAATTACAAGTACAGATCTTCAAATTATTATTTGCAATAATAATTAGAAGCTATCAATTTTAAGTTCTGTATTTGACAATTACAAGTTCAGATCTTCAAGTTATAATTTGAAATAATAATTAGAAGCTATTAATTTTAAGTTCTGTATTTGACAATTACAACTTCAGATCTTCAAGTTATAATTTGAAATAATAATTAGAAGCTATCAATTTTAAGTTCTGTATTTGACAATTACAAGTTCAGATCTTCAAGTTATAATTTGCAATAATAATTATAAGCTATCAATTTTAAGTTCTGTATTTGACAATTACAAGTTCAGATCTTCAAGTTATTATTTGCAATAATAATTAGAAGCTATTAATTTTAAGTTCTGTATTTGACAATTACAAGTTCAGATCTTCAAGTTATAATTTGAAATAATAATTAGAAGCTATCAATTTTAAGTTCTGTATTTGACAATTACAAGTTCAGATCTTCAAGTTATAATTTGCAATAATAATTAGAAGCTATCAATTTTAAGTTCTGTATTTGACAATTACTAGTTCAGATCTTCAAGTTATAATTTGCAATAATAATTAGAAGCTATCAATTTTAAGTTCTGTATTTGACAATTACTAGTTCAGATCTTCAAGTTATAATTAGAAATAATAATTAGAATTTGACAAATCTAAGTTCTGTATTTGACTATTACAAGTTCAGATCTTCAAGTTATAATTTGAATTATAATTATAAGCTATCATTTTTAAGTTCTGTATTTGACAATTACAAGTATAGATCTTCAAGTTATAATTTGCACTAATAATTTGTATTTAACAATTCGAAGTTCTGTATTTGACTATTACAAGTTCAGATCTTCAAGTTATAATTTGAATTATAATTATAAGCTATCAATTTTAAGTTCTGTATTTGACAATTACAAGTTCAGATCTTCAAATTATAATTTGAAATAATAATTAGAAGCTATCAATTTTAAGTTCTGTATTTGACAATTACAAGTTCAGATCTTCAAGTTATTATTTGCAATAATAATTAGAAGATATCAATTTTAAGTTCTGTATTTGACAATTACAAGTTCAGATCTTCAAGTTATAATTTACAATAATAATTAGAAGCTATCAATTTTAAGTTCTGTATTTGACAATTACAAGTTCAGATGTTCAAGTTATAATTTGCAATAATAATTAGAAGCTATCAATTTTAAGTTCTGTATTTGACAATTACTAGTTCAGATCTTCAAGTTATAATTTGAAATAATAATTTGAATTTAACAAATCTAAGTTCTGTAATTCACTATTACAAGTTCAGATCTTCAAGTTATAATTTACAATAATAATTAGAAGCTATCAATTTTAAGTTCTGTATTTGACAATTACAAGTTCAGATCTTCATGTTATAATTTGCACTAATAATTTGTATTTAACAATTACATGTTCTGTATTTGACAATTACAAGTTCAGATCTTCAAGTTATAATTTGCAATAATAATTAGAAGCTATTAATTTTAAGTTCTGTATTTGACAATTACAAGTTCAGATCTTCAAGTTATAATTTGAAATAATAATTAGAAGCAATCAATTTTATGTTCTGTATTTGACAATTACAAGTTCAGATCTTCAAGTTATAATTTGCAATAATAATTAGAAGCTATCAATTTTAAGTGCTGTATTTGACAATTACTAGTTCAGATCTTCAAGTTATAATTTGCACTAATAATTTGTATTTAACAATTAGAAGTTCTGTATTTGACAATTACAAGTTCAGATCTTCAAGTTATAATTTGAAATAATAATTAGAAGCAATCAATTTTATGTTCTGTATTTGACAATTACAAGTTCAGATCTTCAAGTTATAATTTGCAATAATAATTAGAAGCTATCAATTTTAAGTTCTGTATTTTACAATTACTAGTTCAGATCTTCAAGTTATAATTTGAAATAATAATTTGAATTTAACAAATCTAAGTTCTGTAATTCACTATTACAAGTTCAGATCTTCAAGTTATAATTTACAATAATAATTAGAAGCTATCAATTTTAAGTTCTGTATTTGACAATTACAAGTTCAGATCTTCAAGTTATAATTTGCACTAATAATTTGTATTTAACAATTAGATGTTCTGTATTTGACAATTACAAGTTCAGATCTTCAAGTTATAATTTGCAATAATAATTAGAAGCTATTAATTTTAAGTTCTGTATTTGACAATTACAAGTTCAGATCTTCAAGTTATAATTTGAAATAATAATTAGAAGCTATCAATTTTATGTTCTGTATTTGACAATTACAAGTTCAGATCTTCAAGTTATAATTTGCAATAATAATTAGAAGCTATCAATTTTAAGTGCTGTATTTGACAATTACAAGTTCAGATCTTCAAGTTATAATTTTCACTAATAATTTGTATTTAACAATTAGAAGTTCTGTATTTGACTATTACAAGTTCAGATCTTCAAATTATTATGTGCAATCTTAGTTTGAATTTAACCATTCGAAGTTCTGTATTTACCTATTACAGGTTCAGATCTTCAAGTAATAATTTGCACTAATAATTTTATTTAACAATTCGAAGTTCTGTATTTGACTATTACAAGTTCAGATCTTCAAGTTATAATTTGAATTATAATTATAAGCTATCAATTTTAAGTTCTGTATTTGACAATTACAAGTACAGATCTTCAAATTATTATTTGCAATAATAATTAGAAGCTATCAATTTTAAGTTCTGCATTTGACAATTACAAGTTCAGATCTACAAGTTATTATTTGCAATAATAATTAGAAGCTATTAATTTTAAGTTCTGTATTTGACAATTACAAGTTCAGATCTTCAAGTTATAATTTGAAATAATAATTAGAAGCTATCAATTTTAAGTTCTGTATTTGACAATTACAAGTTCAGATCTTCAAGTTATAATTTGCAATAATAATTAGAAGCTATCAATTTTAAGTTCTGTATTTGACAATTACTAGTTCAGATCTTCAAGTTATAATTAGAAATAATAATTAGAATTTGACAAATCTAAGTTCTGTAATTCACTATTACAAGTTCAGATCTTCAAGTTATAAATTACAATAATAATTTGAAGCTTTCAATTTTAAGTTCTGTATTTGACAATTACAAGTTCAGATCTTCAAGTTATAATTTGCAATAATAATTAGAAGCTATCAATTTTAAGTTCTGTATTTGACAATTACTAGTTCAGATCTTCAAGTTATAATTAGAAATAATAATTAGAATTTGACAAATCTAAGTTCTGTAATTCACTATTACAAGTTCAGATCTTCAAATTATTATTTGCAATAATAATTAGGAGCTATCAATTTTAAGTTCTGCATTTGACAATTAAAAGTTCAGATCTTCAAGTTATTATTTGTAATAATAATTAGAAGCTATCAATTTTAAGTTCTGAATTTGACAATTACAAGTTCACATCTTCTAGTTATAATTTGAAATAATAATTAGAAGCTATCAATTTTATGTTCTGTATTTGACAATTACAAGTTCAGATCTTCAAGTTATAATTTGCAATAATAATTAGAAGCTATCCATTTTAAGTGCTGTATTTGACAATTACTAGTTCAGATCTTCAAGTTATAATTTGCACTAATAATTTGTATTTAACAATTAGAAGTTCTGTATTTGACAATTACAAGTTCAGATCTTCAAGTTATAATTTTCACTAATAACTTGTATTTAACAATTAGAAGTTCTGTATTTGACTATTACAAGTTCAGATCTTCAAGTTATAATTTGAATTATAATTATAAGCTATCAATTTTAAGTTCTGTATTTGACAATTACAAGTTCAGATCTTCAAATTATAATTTGCAATAATAATTAGAAGCTATCAATTTTAAGTTCTGTATTTGACAATTACAAGTTCAGATCTTCAAGTTATTATTTGCAATAATAATTAGAAGATATCAATTTTAAGTTCTGTATTTGACAATTACAAGTTCAGATCTTCAAGTTATAATTTACAATAATAATTAGAAGCTATCAATTTTAAGTTCTGTATTTGACAATTACAAGTTCAGATGTTCAAGTTATAAGTTGCAATAATAATTAGAAGCTATCAATTTTAAGTTCTGTATTTTACAATTACTAGTTCAGATCTTCAAGTTATAATTTGAAATAATAATTTGAATTTAACAAATCTAAGTTCTGTAATTCACTATTACAAGTTCAGATCTTCAAGTTATAATTTACAATAATAATTAGAAGCTATCAATTTTAAGTTCTGTATTTGACAATTACAAGTTCAGATCTTCAAGTTATAATTTGCACTAATAATTTGTATTTAACAATTAGATGTTCTGTATTTGACAATTACAAGTTCAGATCTTCAAGTTATAATTTGCAATAATAATTAGAAGCTATTAATTTTAAGTTCTGTATTTGACAATTACAAGTTCAGATCTTCAAGTTATAATTTGAAATAATAATTAGAAGCTATCAATTTTATGTTCTGTATTTGACAATTACAAGTTCAGATCTTCAAGTTATAATTTGCAATAATAATTAGAAGCTATCCATTTTAAGTGCTGTATTTGACAATTACTAGTTCAGATCTTCAAGTTATAATTTGCACTAATAATTTGTATTTAACAATTAGAAGTTCTGTATTTGACAATTACAAGTTCAGATCTTCAAGTTATAATTTTCACTAATAACTTGTATTTAACAATTAGAAGTTCTGTATTTGACTATTACAAGTTCAGATCTTCAAGTTATAATTTGAATTATAATTATAAGCTATCAATTTTAAGTTCTGTATTTGACAATTACAAGTTCAGATCTTCAAATTATAATTTGCAATAATAATTAGAAGCTATCAATTTTAAGTTCTGTATTTGACAATTACAAGTTCAGATCTTCAAGTTATTATTTGCAATAATAATTAGAAGATATCAATTTTAAGTTCTGTATTTGACAATTACAAGTTCAGATCTTCAAGTTATAATTTACAATAATAATTAGAAGCTATCAATTTTAAGTTCTGTATTTGACAATTACAAGTTCAGATGTTCAAGTTATAAGTTGCAATAATAATTAGAAGCTATCAATTTTAAGTTCTGTATTTTACAATTACTAGTTCAGATCTTCAAGTTATAATTTGAAATAATAATTTGAATTTAACAAATCTAAGTTCTGTAATTCACTATTACAAGTTCAGATCTTCAAGTTATAATTTACAATAATAATTAGAAGCTATCAATTTTAAGTTCTGTATTTGACAATTACAAGTTCAGATCTTCAAGTTATAATTTGCACTAATAATTTGTATTTAACAATTAGATGTTCTGTATTTGACAATTACAAGTTCAGATCTTCAAGTTATAATTTGCAATAATAATTAGAAGCTATTAATTTTAAGTTCTGTATTTGACAATTACAAGTTCAGATCTTCAAGTTATAATTTGAAATAATAATTAGAAGCTATCAATTTTATGTTCTGTTTTTGACAATTACAAGTTCAGATCTTCAAGTTATAATTTGTAATAATAATTAGAAGCTATCAATTTTAAGTGCTGTATTTGACAATTACAAGTTCAGATCTTCAAGTTATAATTTTCACTAATAATTTGTATTTAACAATTAGAAGTTCTGTATTTGACTATTACAAGTTCAGATCTTCAAATTATTATGTGCAATCTTAGTTTGAATTTAACCATTCGAAGTTCTGTATTTACCTATTACAGGTTCAGATCTCCAAGTAATAATTTGCACTAATAATTTTATTTAACAATTCGAAGTTCTGTATTTGACTATTACAAGTTCAGATCTTCAAGTTATAATTTGAATTATAATTATAAGCTATCAATTTTAAGTTCTGTATTTGACAATTACAAGTACAGATCTTCAAATTATTATTTGCAATAATAATTAGAAGCTATCAATTTTAAGTTCTGCATTTGACAATTACAAGTTCAGATCTACAAGTTATTATTTGCAATAATAATTAGAAGCTATTAATTTTAAGTTCTGTATTTGACAATTACAAGTTCAGATCTTCAAGTTATAATTTGAAATAATAATTAGAAGCTATCAATTTTAAGTTCTGTATTTGACAATTACAAGTTCAGATCTTCAAGTTATAATTTGCAATAATAATTAGAAGCTATCAATTTTAAGTTCTGTATTTGACAATTACTAGTTCAGATCTTCAAGTTATAATTAGAAATAATAATTAGAATTTGACAAATCTAAGTTCTGTAATTCACTATTACAAGTTCAGATCTTCAAGTTATAAATTACAATAATAATTTGAAGCTTTCAATTTTAAGTTCTGTATTTGACAATTACAAGTTCAGATCTACAAGTTATAATTTGCACTAATAATTTGTATTTAACAATTAGAAGTTCTGTATTTGACAATTACAAGTTCAGATCTTCAAGTTATAATTTGAAATAATAATTAGAAGCTATCAATTTTAAGTTCTGTATTTGACAATTACTAGTTCAGATCTTCAAGTAATAATTTGCACTAATAATTTGTATTTAACAATTCGAAGTTCTGTATTTGACTATTACAAGTTCAGATCTTCAAGTTATAATTTGAATTATAGTTATAAGCTATCAATTTTAAGTTCTGTATTTGACAATTACAAGTACAGATCTTCAAATTATTATTTGCAATAATAATTAGAAGCTATCAATTTTAAGTTCTGTATTTGACAATTACAAGTTCAGATCTTCAAGTTATAATTTGAAATAATAATTAGAAGCTATTAATTTTAAGTTCTGTATTTGACAATTACAACTTCAGATCTTCAAGTTATAATTTGAAATAATAATTAGAAGCTATCAATTTTAAGTTCTGTATTTGACAATTACAAGTTCAGATCTTCAAGTTATAATTTGCAATAATAATTATAAGCTATCAATTTTAAGTTCTGTATTTGACAATTACAAGTTCAGATCTTCAAGTTATTATTTGCAATAATAATTAGAAGCTATTACTTTTAAGTTCTGTATTTGACAATTACAAGTTCAGATCTTCAAGTTATAATTTGAAATAATCATTAGAAGCTATCAATTTTAAGTTCTGTATTTGACAATTACAAGTTCAGATCTTCAAGTTATAATTTGCAATAATAATTAGAAGCTATCAATTTTAAGTTCTGTATTTGACAATTACTAGTTCAGATCTTCAAGTTATAATTTGCAATAATAATTAGAAGCTATCAATTTTAAGTTCTGTATTTGACAATTACTAGTTCAGATCTTCAAGTTATAATTAGAAATAATAATTAGAATTTGACAAATCTAAGTTCTGTATTTGACTATTACAAGTTCAGATCTTCAAGTTATAATTTGAATTATAATTATAAGCTATCATTTTTAAGTTCTGTATTTGACAATTACAAGTACAGATCTTCAAGTTATAATTTGCACTAATAATTTGTATTTAACAATTCGAAGTTCTGTATTTGACTATTACAAGTTCAGATCTTCAAGTTATAATTTGAATTATAATTATAAGCTATCAATTTTAAGTTCTGTATTTGACAATTACAAGTTCAGATCTTCAAATTATAATTTGAAATAATAATTAGAAGCTATCAATTTTAAGTTCTGTATTTGACAATTACAAGTTCAGATCTTCAAGTTATTATTTGCAATAATAATTAGAAGATATCAATTTTAAGTTCTGTATTTGACAATTACAAGTTCAGATCTTCAAGTTATAATTTACAATAATAATTAGAAGCTATCAATTTTAAGTTCTGTATTTGACAATTACAAGTTCAGATGTTCAAGTTATAATTTGCAATAATAATTAGAAGCTATCAATTTTAAGTTCTGTATTTGACAATTACTAGTTCAGATCTTCAAGTTATAATTTGAAATAATAATTTGAATTTAACAAATCTAAGTTCTGTAATTCACTATTACAAGTTCAGATCTTCAAGTTATAATTTACAATAATAATTAGAAGCTATCAATTTTAAGTTCTGTATTTGACAATTACAAGTTCAGATCTTCATGTTATAATTTGCACTAATAATTTGTATTTAACAATTACATGTTCTGTATTTGACAATTACAAGTTCAGATCTTCAAGTTATAATTTGCAATAATAATTAGAAGCTATTAATTTTAAGTTCTGTATTTGACAATTACAAGTTCAGATCTTCAAGTTATAATTTGAAATAATAATTAGAAGCAATCAATTTTATGTTCTGTATTTGACAATTACAAGTTCAGATCTTCAAGTTATAATTTGCAATAATAATTAGAAGCTATCAATTTTAAGTGCTGTATTTGACAATTACTAGTTCATATCTTCAAGTTATAATTTGCACTAATAATTTGTATTTAACAATTAGAAGTTCTGTATTTGACAATTACAAGTTCAGATCTTCAAGTTATAATTTGAAATAATAATTAGAAGCAATCAATTTTATGTTCTGTATTTGACAATTACAAGTTCAGATCTTCAAGTTATAATTTGCAATAATAATTAGAAGCTATCAATTTTAAGTTCTGTATTTTACAATTACTAGTTCAGATCTTCAAGTTATAATTTGAAATAATAATTTGAATTTAACAAATCTAAGTTCTGTAATTCACTATTACAAGTTCAGATCTTCAAGTTATAATTTACAATAATAATTAGAAGCTATCAATTTTAAGTTCTGTATTTGACAATTACAAGTTCAGATCTTCAAGTTATAATTTGCACTAATAATTTGTATTTAACAATTAGATGTTCTGTATTTGACAATTACAAGTTCAGATCTTCAAGTTATAATTTGCAATAATAATTAGAAGCTATTAATTTTAAGTTCTGTATTTGACAATTACAAGTTCAGATCTTCAAGTTATAATTTGAAATAATAATTAGAAGCTATCAATTTTATGTTCTGTATTTGACAATTACAAGTTCAGATCTTCAAGTTATAATTTGCAATAATAATTAGAAGCTATCAATTTTAAGTGCTGTATTTGACAATTACAAGTTCAGATCTTCAAGTTATAATTTTCACTAATAATTTGTATTTAACAATTAGAAGTTCTGTATTTGACTATTACAAGTTCAGATCTTCAAATTATTATGTGCAATCTTAGTTTGAATTTAACCATTCGAAGTTCTGTATTTACCTATTACAGGTTCAGATCTTCAAGTAATAATTTGCACTAATAATTTTATTTAACAATTCGAAGTTCTGTATTTGACTATTACAAGTTCAGATCTTCAAGTTATAATTTGAATTATAATTATAAGCTATCAATTTTAAGTTCTGTATTTGACAATTACAAGTACAGATCTTCAAATTATTATTTGCAATAATAATTAGAAGCTATCAATTTTAAGTTCTGCATTTGACAATTACAAGTTCAGATCTACAAGTTATTATTTGCAATAATAATTAGAAGCTATTAATTTTAAGTTCTGTATTTGACAATTACAAGTTCAGATCTTCAAGTTATAATTTGAAATAATAATTAGAAGCTATCAATTTTAAGTTCTATATTTGACAATTACAAGTTCAGATCTTCAAGTTATAATTTGCAATAATAATTAGAAGCTATCAATTTTAAGTTCTGTATTTGACAATTACTAGTTCAGATCTTCAAGTTATAATTAGAAATAATAATTAGAATTTGACAAATCTAAGTTCTGTAATTCACTATTACAAGTTCAGATCTTCAAGTTATAAATTACAATAATAATTTGAAGCTTTCAATTTTAAGTTCTGTATTTGACAATTACAAGTTCAGATCTACAAGTTATAATTTGCACTAATAATTTGTATTTAACAATTAGAAGTTCTGTATTTGACAATTACAAGTTCAGATCTTCAAGTTATAATTTGAAATAATAATTAGAAGCTATCAATTTTAAGTTCTGTATTTGACAATTACTAGTTCAGATCTTCAAGTAATAATTTGCACTAATAATTTGTATTTAACAATTCGAAGTTCTGTATTTGACTATTACAAGTTCAGATCTTCAAGTTATAATTTGAATTATAGTTATAAGCTATCAATTTTAAGTTCTGTATTTGACAATTACAAGTTCAGATCTTCAAGTTATTATTTGCAATAATAATTAGAAGCTATTAATTTTAAGTTCTGTATTTGACAATTACAAGTTCAGATCTTCAAGTTATAATTTGAAATAATAATTAGAAGCAATCAATTTTATGTTCTGTATTTGACAATTACAAGTTCAGATCTTCAAGTTATAATTTGCAATAATAATTAGAAGCTATCAATTTTAAGTGCTGTATTTGACAATTACTAGTTCAGATCTTCAAGTTATAATTTGCACTAATAATTTGTATTTAACAATTAGAAGTTCTGTATTTGACAATTACAAGTTCAGATCTTCAAGTTATAATTTGAAATAATAATTAGAAGCAATCAATTTTATGTTCTGTATTTGACAATTACAAGTTCAGATCTTCAAGTTATAATTTGCAATAATAATTAGAAGCTATCAATTTTAAGTTCTGTATTTTACAATTACTAGTTCAGATCTTCAAGTTATAATTTGAAATAATAATTTGAATTTAACAAATCTAAGTTCTGTAATTCACTATTACAAGTTCAGATCTTCAAGTTATAATTTACAATAATAATTAGAAGCTATCAATTTTAAGTTCTGTATTTGACAATTACAAGTTCAGATCTTCAAGTTATAATTTGCACTAATAATTTGTATTTGCAATTAGATGTTCTGTATTTGACAATTACAAGTTCAGATCTTCAAGTTATAATTTGCAATAATAATTAGAAGCTATTAATTTTAAGTTCTGTATTTGACAATTACAAGTTCAGATCTTCAAGTTATAATTTGAAATAATAATTAGAAGCTATCAATTTTATGTTCTGTATTTGACAATTACAAGTTCAGATCTTCAAGTTATAATTTGCAATAATAATTAGAAGCTATCAATTTTAAGTGCTGTATTTGACAATTACAAGTTCAGATCTTCAAGTTATAATTTGCAATAATAATTAGAAGCTATCAATTTTAAGTTCTGTATTTGACAATTACTAGTTCAGATCTTCAAGTTATAATTTGAATTATAATTATAAGCTATCAATTTTAAGTTCTGTATTTGACAATTACAAGTACAGATCTTCAAATTATTATTTGCAATAATAATTAGAAGCTATCAATTTTAAGTTCTGCATTTGACAATTACAAGTTCAGATCTACAAGTTATTATTTGCAATAATAATTAGAAGCTATTAATTTTAAGTTCTGTATTTGACAATTACAAGTTCAGATCTTCAAGTTATAATTTGAAATAATAATTAGAAGCTATCAATTTTAAGTTCTGTATTTGACAATTACAAGTTCAGATCTTCAAGTTATAATTTGCAATAATAATTAGAAGCTATCAATTTTAAGTTCTGTATTTGACAATTACTAGTTCAGATCTTCAAGTTATAATTAGAAATAATAATTAGAATTTGACAAATCTAAGTTCTGTAATTCACTATTACAAGTTCAGATCTTCAAGTTATAAATTACAATAATAATTTGAAGCTTTCAATTTTAAGTTCTGTATTTGACAATTACAAGTTCAGATCTACAAGTTATAATTTGCACTAATAATTTGTATTTAACAATTAGAAGTTCTGTATTTGACAATTACAAGTTCAGATCTTCAAGTTATAATTTGAAATAATAATTAGAAGCTATCAATTTTAAGTTCTGTATTTGACAATTACTAGTTCAGATCTTCAAGTAATAATTTGCACTAATAATTTGTATTTAACAATTCGAAGTTCTGTATTTGACTATTACAAGTTCAGATCTTCAAGTTATAATTTGAATTATAGTTATAAGCTATCAATTTTAAGTTCTGTATTTGACAATTACAAGTACAGATCTTCAAATTATTATTTGCAATAATAATTAGAAGCTATCAATTTTAAGTTCTGTATTTGACAATTACAAGTTCAGATCTTCAAGTTATAATTTGAAATAATAATTAGAAGCTATTAATTTTAAGTTCTGTATTTGACAATTACAACTTCAGATCTTCAAGTTATAATTTGAAATAATAATTAGAAGCTATCAATTTTAAGTTCTGTATTTGACAATTACAAGTTCAGATCTTCAAGTTATAATTTGCAATAATAATTATAAGCTATCAATTTTAAGTTCTGTATTTGACAATTACAAGTTCAGATCTTCAAGTTATTATTTGCAATAATAATTAGAAGCTATTACTTTTAAGTTCTGTATTTGACAATTACAAGTTCAGATCTTCAAGTTATAATTTGAAATAATCATTAGAAGCTATCAATTTTAAGTTCTGTATTTGACAATTACAAGTTCAGATCTTCAAGTTATAATTTGCAATAATAATTAGAAGCTATCAATTTTAAGTTCTGTATTTGACAATTACTAGTTCAGATCTTCAAGTTATAATTTGCAATAATAATTAGAAGCTATCAATTTTAAGTTCTGTATTTGACAATTACTAGTTCAGATCTTCAAGTTATAATTAGAAATAATAATTAGAATTTGACAAATCTAAGTTCTGTATTTGACTATTACAAGTTCAGATCTTCAAGTTATAATTTGAATTATAATTATAAGCTATCATTTTTAAGTTCTGTATTTGACAATTACAAGTACAGATCTTCAAGTTATAATTTGCACTAATAATTTGTATTTAACAATTCGAAGTTCTGTATTTGACTATTACAAGTTCAGATCTTCAAGTTATAATTTGAATTATAATTATAAGCTATCAATTTTAAGTTCTGTATTTGACAATTACAAGTTCAGATCTTCAAATTATAATTTGAAATAATAATTAGAAGCTATCAATTTTAAGTTCTGTATTTGACAATTACAAGTTCAGATCTTCAAGTTATTATTTGCAATAATAATTAGAAGATATCAATTTTAAGTTCTGTATTTGACAATTACAAGTTCAGATCTTCAAGTTATAATTTACAATAATAATTAGAAGCTATCAATTTTAAGTTCTGTATTTGACAATTACAAGTTCAGATGTTCAAGTTATAATTTGCAATAATAATTAGAAGCTATCAATTTTAAGTTCTGTATTTGACAATTACTAGTTCAGATCTTCAAGTTATAATTTGAAATAATAATTTGAATTTAACAAATCTAAGTTCTGTAATTCACTATTACAAGTTCAGATCTTCAAGTTATAATTTACAATAATAATTAGAAGCTATCAATTTTAAGTTCTGTATTTGACAATTACAAGTTCAGATCTTCATGTTATAATTTGCACTAATAATTTGTATTTAACAATTACATGTTCTGTATTTGACAATTACAAGTTCAGATCTTCAAGTTATAATTTGCAATAATAATTAGAAGCTATTAATTTTAAGTTCTGTATTTGACAATTACAAGTTCAGATCTTCAAGTTATAATTTGAAATAATAATTAGAAGCAATCAATTTTATGTTCTGTATTTGACAATTACAAGTTCAGATCTTCAAGTTATAATTTGCAATAATAATTAGAAGCTATCAATTTTAAGTGCTGTATTTGACAATTACTAGTTCATATCTTCAAGTTATAATTTGCACTAATAATTTGTATTTAACAATTAGAAGTTCTGTATTTGACAATTACAAGTTCAGATCTTCAAGTTATAATTTGAAATAATAATTAGAAGCAATCAATTTTATGTTCTGTATTTGACAATTACAAGTTCAGATCTTCAAGTTATAATTTGCAATAATAATTAGAAGCTATCAATTTTAAGTTCTGTATTTTACAATTACTAGTTCAGATCTTCAAGTTATAATTTGAAATAATAATTTGAATTTAACAAATCTAAGTTCTGTAATTCACTATTACAAGTTCAGATCTTCAAGTTATAATTTACAATAATAATTAGAAGCTATCAATTTTAAGTTCTGTATTTGACAATTACAAGTTCAGATCTTCAAGTTATAATTTGCACTAATAATTTGTATTTAACAATTAGATGTTCTGTATTTGACAATTACAAGTTCAGATCTTCAAGTTATAATTTGCAATAATAATTAGAAGCTATTAATTTTAAGTTCTGTATTTGACAATTACAAGTTCAGATCTTCAAGTTATAATTTGAAATAATAATTAGAAGCTATCAATTTTATGTTCTGTATTTGACAATTACAAGTTCAGATCTTCAAGTTATAATTTGCAATAATAATTAGAAGCTATCAATTTTAAGTGCTGTATTTGACAATTACAAGTTCAGATCTTCAAGTTATAATTTTCACTAATAATTTGTATTTAACAATTAGAAGTTCTGTATTTGACTATTACAAGTTCAGATCTTCAAATTATTATGTGCAATCTTAGTTTGAATTTAACCATTCGAAGTTCTGTATTTACCTATTACAGGTTCAGATCTTCAAGTAATAATTTGCACTAATAATTTTATTTAACAATTCGAAGTTCTGTATTTGACTATTACAAGTTCAGATCTTCAAGTTATAATTTGAATTATAATTATAAGCTATCAATTTTAAGTTCTGTATTTGACAATTACAAGTACAGATCTTCAAATTATTATTTGCAATAATAATTAGAAGCTATCAATTTTAAGTTCTGCATTTGACAATTACAAGTTCAGATCTACAAGTTATTATTTGCAATAATAATTAGAAGCTATTAATTTTAAGTTCTGTATTTGACAATTACAAGTTCAGATCTTCAAGTTATAATTTGAAATAATAATTAGAAGCTATCAATTTTAAGTTCTATATTTGACAATTACAAGTTCAGATCTTCAAGTTATAATTTGCAATAATAATTAGAAGCTATCAATTTTAAGTTCTGTATTTGACAATTACTAGTTCAGATCTTCAAGTTATAATTAGAAATAATAATTAGAATTTGACAAATCTAAGTTCTGTAATTCACTATTACAAGTTCAGATCTTCAAGTTATAAATTACAATAATAATTTGAAGCTTTCAATTTTAAGTTCTGTATTTGACAATTACAAGTTCAGATCTACAAGTTATAATTTGCACTAATAATTTGTATTTAACAATTAGAAGTTCTGTATTTGACAATTACAAGTTCAGATCTTCAAGTTATAATTTGAAATAATAATTAGAAGCTATCAATTTTAAGTTCTGTATTTGACAATTACTAGTTCAGATCTTCAAGTAATAATTTGCACTAATAATTTGTATTTAACAATTCGAAGTTCTGTATTTGACTATTACAAGTTCAGATCTTCAAGTTATAATTTGAATTATAGTTATAAGCTATCAATTTTAAGTTCTGTATTTGACAATTACAAGTTCAGATCTTCAAGTTATTATTTGCAATAATAATTAGAAGCTATTAATTTTAAGTTCTGTATTTGACAATTACAAGTTCAGATCTTCAAGTTATAATTTGAAATAATAATTAGAAGCAATCAATTTTATGTTCTGTATTTGACAATTACAAGTTCAGATCTTCAAGTTATAATTTGCAATAATAATTAGAAGCTATCAATTTTAAGTGCTGTATTTGACAATTACTAGTTCAGATCTTCAAGTTATAATTTGCACTAATAATTTGTATTTAACAATTAGAAGTTCTGTATTTGACAATTACAAGTTCAGATCTTCAAGTTATAATTTGAAATAATAATTAGAAGCAATCAATTTTATGTTCTGTATTTGACAATTACAAGTTCAGATCTTCAAGTTATAATTTGCAATAATAATTAGAAGCTATCAATTTTAAGTTCTGTATTTTACAATTACTAGTTCAGATCTTCAAGTTATAATTTGAAATAATAATTTGAATTTAACAAATCTAAGTTCTGTAATTCACTATTACAAGTTCAGATCTTCAAGTTATAATTTACAATAATAATTAGAAGCTATCAATTTTAAGTTCTGTATTTGACAATTACAAGTTCAGATCTTCAAGTTATAATTTGCACTAATAATTTGTATTTGCAATTAGATGTTCTGTATTTGACAATTACAAGTTCAGATCTTCAAGTTATAATTTGCAATAATAATTAGAAGCTATTAATTTTAAGTTCTGTATTTGACAATTACAAGTTCAGATCTTCAAGTTATAATTTGAAATAATAATTAGAAGCTATCAATTTTATGTTCTGTATTTGACAATTACAAGTTCAGATCTTCAAGTTATAATTTGCAATAATAATTAGAAGCTATCAATTTTAAGTGCTGTATTTGACAATTACAAGTTCAGATCTTCAAGTTATAATTTGCAATAATAATTAGAAGCTATCAATTTTAAGTTCTGTATTTGACAATTACTAGTTCAGATCTTCAAGTTATAATTTGAATTATAATTATAAGCTATCAATTTTAAGTTCTGTATTTGACAATTACAAGTACAGATCTTCAAATTATTATTTGCAATAATAATTAGAAGCTATCAATTTTAAGTTCTGCATTTGACAATTACAAGTTCAGATCTACAAGTTATTATTTGCAATAATAATTAGAAGCTATTAATTTTAAGTTCTGTATTTGACAATTACAAGTTCAGATCTTCAAGTTATAATTTGAAATAATAATTAGAAGCTATCAATTTTAAGTTCTGTATTTGACAATTACAAGTTCAGATCTTCAAGTTATAATTTGCAATAATAATTAGAAGCTATCAATTTTAAGTTCTGTATTTGACAATTACTAGTTCAGATCTTCAAGTTATAATTAGAAATAATAATTAGAATTTGACAAATCTAAGTTCTGTAATTCACTATTACAAGTTCAGATCTTCAAGTTATAAATTACAATAATAATTTGAAGCTTTCAATTTTAAGTTCTGTATTTGACAATTACAAGTTCAGATCTACAAGTTATAATTTGCACTAATAATTTGTATTTAACAATTAGAAGTTCTGTATTTGACAATTACAAGTTCAGATCTTCAAGTTATAATTTGAAATAATAATTAGAAGCTATCAATTTTAAGTTCTGTATTTGACAATTACTAGTTCAGATCTTCAAGTAATAATTTGCACTAATAATTTGTATTTAACAATTCGAAGTTCTGTATTTGACTATTACAAGTTCAGATCTTCAAGTTATAATTTGAATTATAGTTATAAGCTATTAATTTTAAGTTCTGTATTTGACAATTACAAGTACAGATCTTCAAATTATTATTTGCAATAATAATTAGAAGCTATCAATTTTAAGTTCTGTATTTGACAATTACAAGTTCAGATCTTCAAGTTATAATTTGAAATAATAATTAGAAGCTATTAATTTTAAGTTCTGTATTTGACAATTACAACTTCAGATCTTCAAGTTATAATTTGAAATAATAATTAGAAGCTATCAATTTTAAGTTCTGTATTTGACAATTACAAGTTCAGATCTTCAAGTTATAATTTGCAATAATAATTATAAGCTATCAATTTTAAGTTCTGTATTTGACAATTACAAGTTCAGATCTTCAAGTTATTATTTGCAATAATAATTAGAAGCTATTAATTTTAAGTTCTGTATTTGACAATTACAAGTTCAGATCTTCAAGTTATAATTTGAAATAATAATTAGAAGCTATCAATTTTAAGTTCTGTATTTGACAATTACAAGTTCAGATCTTCAAGTTATAATTTGCAATAATAATTAGAAGCTATCAATTTTAAGTTCTGTATTTGACAATTACTAGTTCAGATCTTCAAGTTATAATTTGCAATAATAATTAGAAGCTATCAATTTTAAGTTCTGTATTTGACAATTACTAGTTCAGATCTTCAAGTTATAATTAGAAATAATAATTAGAATTTGACAAATCTAAGTTCTGTATTTGACTATTACAAGTTCAGATCTTCAAGTTATAATTTGAATTATAATTATAAGCTATCATTTTTAAGTTCTGTATTTGACAATTACAAGTACAGATCTTCAAGTTATAATTTGCACTAATAATTTGTATTTAACAATTCGAAGTTCTGTATTTGACTATTACAAGTTCAGATCTTCAAGTTATAATTTGAATTATAATTATAAGCTATCAATTTTAAGTTCTGTATTTGACAATTACAAGTTCAGATCTTCAAATTATAATTTGAAATAATAATTAGAAGCTATCAATTTTAAGTTCTGTATTTGACAATTACAAGTTCAGATCTTCAAGTTATTATTTGCAATAATAATTAGAAGATATCAATTTTAAGTTCTGTATTTGACAATTACAAGTTCAGATCTTCAAGTTATAATTTACAATAATAATTAGAAGCTATCAATTTTAAGTTCTGTATTTGACAATTACAAGTTCAGATGTTCAAGTTATAATTTGCAATAATAATTAGAAGCTATCAATTTTAAGTTCTGTATTTGACAATTACTAGTTCAGATCTTCAAGTTATAATTTGAAATAATAATTTGAATTTAACAAATCTAAGTTCTGTAATTCACTATTACAAGTTCAGATCTTCAAGTTATAATTTACAATAATAATTAGAAGCTATCAATTTTAAGTTCTGTATTTGACAATTACAAGTTCAGATCTTCATGTTATAATTTGCACTAATAATTTGTATTTAACAATTAGATGTTCTGTATTTGACAATTACAAGTTCAGATCTTCAAGTTATAATTTGCAATAATAATTAGAAGCTATTAATTTTAAGTTCTGTATTTGACAATTACAAGTTCAGATCTTCAAGTTATAATTTGAAATAATAATTAGAAGCTATCAATTTTATGTTCTGTATTTGACAATTACAAGTTCAGATCTTCAAGTTATAATTTGCAATAATAATTAGAAGCTATCAATTTTAAGTGCTGTATTTGACAATTACAAGTTCAGATCTTCAAGTTATAATTTTCACTAATAATTTGTATTTAACAATTAGAAGTTCTGTATTTGACTATTACAAGTTCAGATCTTCAAATTATTATGTGCAATCTTAGTTTGAATTTAACCATTCGAAGTTCTGTATTTACCTATTACAGGTTCAGATCTTCAAGTAATAATTTGCACTAATAATTTTATTTAACAATTCGAAGTTCTGTATTTGACTATTACAAGTTCAGATCTTCAAGTTATAATTTGAATTATAATTATAAGCTATCAATTTTAAGTTCTGTATTTGACAATTACAAGTACAGATCTTCAAATTATTATTTGCAATAATAATTAGAAGCTATCAATTTTAAGTTCTGCATTTGACAATTACAAGTTCAGATCTACAAGTTATTATTTGCAATAATAATTAGAAGCTATTAATTTTAAGTTCTGTATTTGACAATTACAAGTTCAGATCTTCAAGTTATAATTTGAAATAATAATTAGAAGCTATCAATTTTAAGTTCTGTATTTGACAATTACAAGTTCAGATCTTCAAGTTATAATTTGCAATAATAATTAGAAGCTATCAATTTTAAGTTCTGTATTTGACAATTACTAGTTCAGATCTTCAAGTTATAATTAGAAATAATAATTAGAATTTGACAAATCTAAGTTCTGTAATTCACTATTACAAGTTCAGATCTTCAAGTTATAAATTACAATAATAATTTGAAGCTTTCAATTTTAAGTTCTGTATTTGACAATTACAAGTTCAGATCTTCAAGTTATAATTTGCAATAATAATTAGAAGCTATCAATTTTAAGTTCTGTATTTGACAATTACTAGTTCAGATCTTCAAGTTATAATTAGAAATAATAATTAGAATTTGACAAATCTAAGTTCTGTAATTCACTATTACAAGTTCAGATCTTCAAATTATTATTTGCAATAATAATTAGAAGCTATCAATTTTAAGTTCTGCATTTGACAATTAAAAGTTCAGATCTTCAAGTTATTATTTGTAATAATAATTAGAAGCTATCAATTTTAAGTTCTGAATTTGACAATTACAAGTTCACATCTTCTAGTTATAATTTGAAATAATAATTAGAAGCTATCAATTTTATGTTCTGTATTTGACAATTACAAGTTCAGATCTTCAAGTTATAATTTGCAATAATAATTAGAAGCTATCCATTTTAAGTGCTGTATTTGACAATTACTAGTTCAGATCTTCAAGTTATAATTTGCACTAATAATTTGTATTTAACAATTAGAAGTTCTGTATTTGACAATTACAAGTTCAGATCTTCAAGTTATAATTTTCACTAATAACTTGTATTTAACAATTAGAAGTTCTGTATTTGACTATTACAAGTTCAGATCTTCAAATTATTATGTGTAATCTTAGTTTGAATTTAACCATTCGAAGTTCTGTATTTACCTATTACAGGTTCAGATCTTCAAGTAATAATTTGCACTAATAATTTGTATTTAACAATTCGAAGTTCTGTATTTGATTATTACAAGTTCAGATCTTCAAGTTATAATTTGAATTATAATTATAAGCTATCAATTTTAAGTCCTGTATTTGACAATTACAAGTACAGATCTTCAAATTATTATTTGCAATAATAATTAGATGCTATCAATTTTAAGTTCTGCATTTGACAATTACAAGTTCAGATCTTCAAATTATTATTTGCAATAATAATTAGAAGCTATCAATTTTAAGTTCTGCATTTGACAATTAAAAGTTCAGATCTTCAAGTTATTATTTGTAATAATAATTAGAAGCTATCAATTTTAAGTTCTGAATTTGACAATTACAAGTTCACATCTTCTAGTTATAATTTGAAATAATAATTAGAAGCTATCAATTTTATGTTCTGTATTTGACAATTACAAGTTCAGATCTTCAAGTTATAATTTGCAATAATAATTAGAAGCTATCAATTTTAAGTGCTGTATTTGACAATTACTAGTTCAGATCTTCAAGTTATAATTTGCACTAATAATTTGTATTTAACAATTAGAAGTTCTGTATTTGACAATTACAAGTTCAGATCTTCAAGTTATAATTTTCACTAATAACTTGTATTTAACAATTAGAAGTTCTGTATTTGACTATTACAAGTTCAGATCTTCAAAATTATTATGTGTAATCTTAGTTTGAATTTAACCATTCGAAGTTCTGTATTTACCTATTACAGGTTCAGATCTTCAAGTAATAATTTGCACTAATAATTTGTATTTAACAATTCGAAGTTCTGTATTTGATTATTACAAGTTCAGATCTTCAAGTTATAATTTGAATTATAATTATAAGCTATCAATTTTAAGTCCTGTATTTGACAATTACAAGTACAGATCTTCAAATTATTATTTGCAATAATAATTAGAAGCTATCAATTTTAAGTTCTGCATTTGACAATTACAAGTTCAGATCTTCAAGTTATTATTTGCAATAATAATTAGAAGCTATTAATTTTAAGTTCTGTATTTGACAATTACAAGTTCAGATCTGCAAGTTATAATTTGAAATAATAATTAGAAGCTATCAATTTTAAGTTCTGTATTTGACAATTACAAGTTCAGATCTTCAAGTTATAATTTGCAATAATAATTAGAAGCTATCAATTTTAAGTTCTGTATTTGACAATTACTAGTTCAGATCTTCAAGTTATAATTAGAAATAATAATTAGAATTTGACAAATCTAAGTTCTGTAATTCACTATTACAAGTTCAGATCTTCAAGTTATAATTTACAATAATAATTAGAAGCTTTCAATTTTAAGTTCTGTATTTGACAATTACAAGTTCAGATCTGCAAGTAATAATTTGCACTAATAATTTGTATTTAACAATTAGAAGTTCTGTATTTGACAATTACAAGTTCAGATCTCCAAGTTATAATTTGAAATAATAATTAGAAGCTATCAATTTTAAGTTCTGCATTTGACAATTACTAGTTCAGATCTTCAAGTTTTAATTTGAAATAATAATTTGAATTTAACAAATCTAAGTTCTGTAATTCACTATTACAAGTTCAGATCTTCAAGTTATAATTTACAATAATAATTAGAAGTTATCAATTTTAAGTTCTGCATTTGACAATTACAAGTTCAGATCTTCAAGTTATAATTTGCACTAATAATTTGTATTTAACAATTAGAAGTTCTGTATTTGTCTATTACAAGTTCAGATCTTCAAATTATAATTTGCACTAATAATTTGTATTTAACAATTAGAAGTTCTGTATTTGACAATTACCAGTTCAGATCTTCAAGTTATAATTTGCACTAATAATTTGTATTTAACAATTAGAAGTTCTGTATTTGACAATTACCAGTTCAGATCTTCAAGTTATAATTAGAAATAATAATTAGAAGCTATCAATTTTGAGTTCTGTATTTGACAATTACAAGTTCAGATCTTCAAGTTATAATTTGCAATAATAATTAGAAGCTATCAATTTTAAGTTCTGTATTTGACAATTACTAGTTCAGATCTTCAAGTTATAATTAGAAATAATAATTAGAATTTGACAAATCTAAGTTCTGTAATTCACTATTACAAGTTCAGATCTTCAAGTTATAATTTACAATAATAATTAGAAGCTTTCAATTTTAAGTTCTGTATTTGACAATTACAAGTTCAGATCTGCAAGAAATAATTTGCACTAATAATTTGTATTTAACAATTAGAAGTTCTGTATTTGACAATTACAAGTTCAGATCTCCAAGTTATAATTTGAAATAATAATTAGAAGCTATCAATTTTAAGTTCGGTATTTGACAATTACTAGTTCAGATCTTCAAGTTTTAATTTGAAATAATAATTTGAATTTAACAAATCTAAGTTCTGTAATTCACTATTACAAGTTCAGATCTTCAAGTTATAATTTACAATAATAATTAGAAGTTATCAATTTTAAGTTCTGCATTTGACAATTACAAGTTCAGATCTTCAAGTTATAATTTGCACTAATAATTTGTATTTAACAATTAGAAGTTCTGTATTTGTCTATTACAAGTTCAGATCTTCAAATTATAATTTGCACTAATAATTTGTATTTAACAATTAGAAGTTCTGTATTTGACAATTACCAGTTCAGATCTTCAAGTTATAATTTGCACTAATAATTTGTATTTAACAATTAGAAGTTCTGTATTTGACAATTACCAGTTCAGATCTTCAAGTTATAATTAGAAATAATAATTAGAAGCTATCAATTTTGAGTTCTGTATTTGACAATTACAAGTTCAGATCTTCAAGTTATAATTTGCAATAATAATTAGAAGCTATCAATTTTAAGTTCTGCATTTGACAATTACAAGTTCAGATCTACAAGTTATTATTTGCAATAATAATTAGAAGCTATTAATTTTAAGTTCTGTATTTGACAATTACAAGTTCAGATCTTCAAGTTATAATTTGAAATAATAATTAGAAGCTATCAATTTTAAGTTCTGTATTTGACAATTACAAGTTCAGATCTTCAAGTTATAATTTGCAATAATAATTAGAAGCTATCAATTTTAAGTTCTGTATTTGACAATTACTAGTTCAGATCTTCAAGTTATAATTAGAAATAATAATTAGAATTTGACAAATCTAAGTTCTGTAATTCACTATTACAAGTTCAGATCTTCAAGTTATAAATTACAATAATAATTTGAAGCTTTCAATTTTAAGTTCTGTATTTGACAATTACAAGTTCAGATCTACAAGTTATAATTTGCACTAATAATTTGTATTTAACAATTAGAAGTTCTGTATTTGACAATTACAAGTTCAGATCTTCAAGTTATAATTTGAAATAATAATTAGAAGCTATCAATTTTAAGTTCTGTATTTGACAATTACTAGTTCAGATCTTCAAGTAATAATTTGCACTAATAATTTGTATTTAACAATTCGAAGTTCTGTATTTGACTATTACAAGTTCAGATCTTCAAGTTATAATTTGAATTATAGTTATAAGCTATCAATTTTAAGTTCTGTATTTGACAATTACAAGTACAGATCTTCAAATTATTATTTGCAATAATAATTAGAAGCTATCAATTTTAAGGTCTGTATTTGACAATTACAAGTTCAGATCTTCAAGTTATAATTTGAAATAATAATTAGAAGCTATTAATTTTAAGTTCTGTATTTGACAATTACAACTTCAGATCTTCAAGTTATAATTTGAAATAATAATTAGAAGCTATCAATTTTAAGTTCTGTATTTGACAATTACAAGTTCAGATCTTCAAGTTATAATTTGCAATAATAATTATAAGCTATCAATTTTAAGTTCTGTATTTGACAATTACAAGTTCAGATCTTCAAGTTATTATTTGCAATAATAATTAGAAGCTATTAATTTTAAGTTCTGTATTTGACAATTACAAGTTCAGATCTTCAAGTTATAATTTGAAATAATAATTAGAAGCTATCAATTTTAAGTTCTGTATTTGACAATTACAAGTTCAGATCTTCAAGTTATAATTTGCAATAATAATTAGAAGCTATCAATTTTAAGTTCTGTATTTGACAATTACTAGTTCAGATCTTCAAGTTATAATTTGCAATATTAATTAGAAGCTATCAATTTTAAGTTCTGTATTTGACAATTACTAGTTCAGATCTTCAAGTTATAATTAGAAATAATAATTAGAATTTGACAAATCTAAGTTCTGTATTTGACTATTACAAGTTCAGATCTTCAAGTTATAATTTGAATTATAATTATAAGCTATCATTTTTAAGTTCTGTATTTGACAATTACAAGTACAGATCTTCAAGTTATAATTTGCACTAATAATTTGTATTTAACAATTCGAAGTTCTGTATTTGACTATTACAAGTTCAGATCTTCAAGTTATAATTTGAATTATAATTATAAGCTATCAATTTTAAGTTCTGTATTTGACAATTACAAGTTCAGATCTTCGAATTATAATTTGCAATAATAATTAGAAGCTATCAATTTTAAGTTCTGTATTTGACAATTACAAGTTCAGATCTTCAAGTTATTATTTGCAATAATAATTAGAAGATATCAATTTTAAGTTCTGTATTTGACAATTACAAGTTCAGATCTTCAAGTTATAATTTACAATAATAATTAGAAGCTATCAATTTTAAGTTCTGTATTTGACAATTACAAGTTCAGATGTTCAAGTTATAATTTGCAATAATAATTAGAAGCTATCAATTTTAAGTTCTGTATTTGACAATTACTAGTTCAGATCTTCAAGTTATAATTTGAAATAATAATTTGAATTTAACAAATCTAAGTTCTGTAATTCACTATTACAAGTTCAGATCTTCAAGTTATAATTTACAATAATAATTACAAATTTTAAGTTCTGTATTTGACAATTACAAGTTCAGATCTTCATGTTATAATTTGCACTAATAATTTGTATTTAACAATTCGAAGTTCTGTATTTGACTATTACAAGTTCAGATCTTCAAGTTATAATTTGAATTATAATTATAAGCTATCAATTTTAAGTTCTGTATTTGACAATTACAAGTACAGATCTTCAAATTATTATTTGCAATAATAATTAGAAGCTATCAATTTTAAGTTCTGCATTTAACAATTACAAGTTCAGATCTTCAAGTTATTATTTGCAATAATAATTAGAAGCTATTAATTTTAAGTTCTGTATTTGACAATTACAAGTTCAGATCTTCAAGTTATAATTTGAAATAATAATTAGAAGCTATCAATTTTAAGTTCTGTATTTGACAATTACAAGTTCAGATCTTCAAGTTATAATTTGCAATAATAATTAGAAGCTAACAATTTTAAGTTCTGTATTTGACAATTACTAGTTCAGTTCTTCAAGTTATAATTAGAAATAATAATTAGAATTTGACAAATCTAAGTTCTGTAATTCACTATTACAAGTACAGATCTTCAAGTTATAATTTACAATAATAATTAGAAGCTTTCAATTTTAAGTTCTGTATTTGACAATTACAAGTTCAGATCTACAAGTTATAATTTGCACTAATAATTTGTATTTAACAATTAGAAGTTCTGTATTTGACAATTACAAGTTCAGATCTTCAAGTTATAATTTGAAATAATAATTAGAAGCTATCAATTTTAAGTTCTGTATTTGACAATTACTAGTTCAGATCTTCAAGTTATAATTTGAAATAATAATTTGAATTTAACAAATCTAAGTTCTGTAATTCACTATTACAAGTTCAGATCTTCAAGTTATAATTTACAATAATAATTAGAAGTTATCAATTTTAAGTTCTGCATTTTACAATTACAAGTTCAGATCTTCAAGTTATAATTTGCAATAATAATTAGAAGCTATCAATTTTAAGTTCTGTATTTTACAATTACTAGTTCAGATCTTCAAGTTATAATTTGAATTATAATTATAAGCTATCATTTTTAAGTTCTGTATTTGACAATTACAAGTACAGATCTTCAAGTTATAATTTGCACTAATAATTTGTATTTAACAATTCGAAGTTCTGTATTTGACTATTACAAGTTCAGATCTTCAAGTTATAATTTGAATTATAATTATAAGCTATCAATTTTAAGTTCTGTATTTGACAATTACAAGTTCAGATCTTCAAATTATAATTTGCAATAATAATTAGAAGCTATCAATTTTAAGTTCTGTATTTGACAATTACAAGTTCAGATCTTCAAGTTATTATTTGCAATAATAATTAGAAGATATCAATTTTAAGTTCTGTATTTGACAATTACAAGTTCAGATCTTCAAGTTATAATTTACAATAATAATTAGAAGCTATCAATTTTAAGTTCTGTATTTGACAATTACAAGTTCAGATGTTCAAGTTATAATTTGCAATAATAATTAGAAGCTATCAATTTTAAGTTCTGTATTTGACAATTACTAGTTCAGATCTTCAAGTTATAATTTGAAATAATAATTTGAATTTAACAAATCTAAGTTCTGTAATTCACTATTACAAGTTCAGATCTTCAAGTTATAATTTACAATAATAATTAGAAGCTATCAATTTTAAGTTCTGTATTTGACAATTACAAGTTCAGATCTTCAAGTTATAATTTACAATAATAATTAGAAGCTATCAATTTTAAGTTCTGTATTTGACAATTACAAGTTCAGATGTTCAAGTTATAATTTGCAATAATAATTAGAAGCTATCAATTTTAAGTTCTGTATTTGACAATTACTAGTTCAGATCTTCAAGTTATAATTTGAAATAATAATTTGAATTTAACAAATCTAAGTTCTGTAATTCACTATTACAAGTTCAGATCTTCAAGTTATAATTTACAATAATAATTACAAATTTTAAGTTCTGTATTTGACAATTACAAGTTCAGATCTTCATGTTATAATTTGCACTAATAATTTGTATTTAACAATTCGAAGTTCTGTATTTGACTATTACAAGTTCAGATCTTCAAGTTATAATTTGAATTATAATTATAAGCTATCAATTTTAAGTTCTGTATTTGACAATTACAAGTACAGATCTTCAAATTATTATTTGCAATAATAATTAGAAGCTATCAATTTTAAGTTCTGCATTTAACAATTACAAGTTCAGATCTTGAAGTTATTATTTGCAATAATAATTAGAAGCTATTAATTTTAAGTTCTGTATTTGACAATTACAAGTTCAGATCTTCAAGTTATAATTTGAAATAATAATTAGAAGCTATCAATTTTAAGTTCTGTATTTGACAATTACAAGTTCAGATCTTCAAGTTATAATTTGCAATAATAATTAGAAGCTAACAATTTTAAGTTCTGTATTTGACAATTACTAGTTCAGTTCTTCAAGTTATAATTAGAAATAATAATTAGAATTTGACAAATCTAAGTTCTGTAATTCACTATTACAAGTACAGATCTTCAAGTTATAATTTACAATAATAATTAGAAGCTTTCAATTTTAAGTTCTGTATTTGACAATTACAAGTTCAGATCTACAAGTTATAATTTGCACTAATAATTTGTATTTAACAATTAGAAGTTCTGTATTTGACAATTACTAGTTCAGATCTTCAAGTTATAATTTGAAATAATAATTAGAAGCTATCAATTTTAAGTTCTGTATTTGACAATTACTAGTTCAGATCTTCAAGTTATAATTTGAAATAATAATTTGAATTTAACAAATCTAAGTTCTGTAATTCACTATTACAAGTTCAGATCTTCAAGTTATAATTTACAATAATAATTAGAAGTTATCAATTTTAAGTTCTGCATTTTACAATTACAAGTTCAGATCTTCAAGTTATAATTTGCAATAATAATTAGAAGCTATCAATTTTAAGTTCTGTATTTTACAATTACTAGTTCAGATCTTCAAGTTATAATTTGAATTATAATTATAAGCTATCATTTTTAAGTTCTGTATTTGACAATTACAAGTACAGATCTTCAAGTTATAATTTGCACTAATAATTTGTATTTAACAATTCGAAGTTCTGTATTTGACTATTACAAGTTCAGATCTTCAAGTTATAATTTGAATTATAATTATAAGCTATCAATTTTAAGTTCTGTATTTGACAATTACAAGTTCAGATCTTCAAATTATAATTTGCAATAATAATTAGAAGCTATCAATTTTAAGTTCTGTATTTGACAATTACAAGTTCAGATCTTCAAGTTATTATTTGCAATAATAATTAGAAGATATCAATTTTAAGTTCTGTATTTGACAATTACAAGTTCAGATCTTCAAGTTATAATTTACAATAATAATTAGAAGCTATCAATTTTAAGTTCTGTATTTGACAATTACAAGTTCAGATGTTCAAGTTATAATTTGCAATAATAATTAGAAGCTATCAATTTTAAGTTCTGTATTTGACAATTACTAGTTCAGATCTTCAAGTTATAATTTGAAATAATAATTTGAATTTAACAAATCTAAGTTCTGTAATTCACTATTACAAGTTCAGATCTTCAAGTTATAATTTACAATAATAATTAGAAGCTATCAATTTTAAGTTCTGTATTTGACAATTACAAGTTCAGATCTTCAAGTTATAATTTGCACTAATAATTTGTATTTAACAATTAGATGTTCTGTATTTGACAATTACAAGTTCAGATCTTCAAGTTATAATTTGCAATAATAATTAGAAGCTATTAATTTTAAGTTCTGTATTTGACAATTACAAGTTCAGATCTTCAAGTTATAATTTGAAATAATAATTAGAAGCTATCAATTTTATGTTCTGTATTTGACAATTACAAGTTCAGATCTTCAGGTTATAATTTGCAATAATAATTAGAAGCTATCAATTTTAAGTGCTGTATTTGACAATTACTAGTTCAGATCTTCAAGTTATAAATTGCACTAATAATTTGTATTTAACAATTAGAAGTTCTGTATTTGACAATTACAAGTTCTGATCTTCAAGTTATAATTTTCACTAATAATTTGTATTTAACAATTAGAAGTTCTCTATTTGACTATTACAAGTTCAGATCTTCAAATTATTATGTGCAATCTTAGTTTGAATTTAACCATTCGAAGTTCTGTATTTACCTATTACAGGTTCAGATCTTCAAGTAATAATTTGCACTAATAATTTGTATTTAACAATTCGAAGTTCTGTATTTGACTATTACAAGTTCAGATCTTCAAGTTATAATTTGAATTATAATTATAAGCTATCAATTTTATGTTCTGTATTTGACAATTACAAGTACAGATCTTCAAATTATTATTTGCAATAATAATTAGAAGCTATCAATTTTAAGTTCTGTATTTGACAATTACAAGTTCAGATCTTCAAGTTATAATTTGAAATAATAATTAGAAGCTATTAATTTTAAGTTCTGTATTTGACAATTACAAGTTCAGATCTTCAAGTTATAATTTGAAATAATAATTAGAAGCTATAAATTTTATGTTCTGTATTTGACAATTACAAGTTCAGATCTTCAAGTTATAATTTGCAATAATAATTATAAGCTATCAATTTTAAGTTCTGTATTTGACAATTACAAGTTCAGTTCTTCAAGTTATTATTTGCAATAATAATTAGAAGCTATTAATTTTAAGTTCTGTATTTGACAATTTCAAGTTCAGATCTTCAAGATATAATTTGAAATAATAATTAGAAGCTATCAATTTTAAGTTCTGTATTTGACAATTACAAGTTCAGATCTTCAAGTTATAATTTGCAATAATAATTAGAAGCTATCAATTTTAAGTTCTGTATTTGACAATTACTAGTTCAGATCTTCAAGTTATAATTTGCAATAATAATTAGAAGCTATCAATTTGAAGTTCTGTATTTGACAATTACTAGTTCAGATCTTCAAGTTATAATTAGAAATAATAATTAGAATTTGACAAATCTAAGTTCTGTATTTGACTATTACAAGTTCAGATCTTCAAGTTATAATTTGAATTATAATTATAAGCTATCAATTTTAAGTTCTGTATTTGACAATTACAAGTACAGATCTTCAAGTTATAATTTGCACTAATAATTTGTATTTAACAATTCGAAGTTCTGTATTTGACTATTACAAGTTCAGATCTTCAAGTTATAATTTGAATTCTAATTATAAGCTATCAATTTTAAGTTCTGTATTTGACAATTACAAGTTCAGATCTTCAAATTATAATTTGCAATAATAATTAGAAGCTATCAATTTTAAGTTCTGTATTTGACAATTACAAGTTCAGATCTTCAAGTTATTATTTGCAATAATAATTAGAAGATATCAATTTTAAGTTCTGTATTTGACAATTACAAGTTCAGATCTTCAAGTTATAATTTACAATAATAATTAGAAGCTATCAATTTTAAGTTCTGTATTTGACAATTACAAGTTCAGATGTTCAAGTTATAAGTTGCAATAATAATTAGAAGCTATCAATTTTAAGTTCTGTATTTTACAATTACTAGTTCAGATCTTCAAGTTATAATTTGAAATAATAATTTGAATTTAACAAATCTAAGTTCTGTAATTCACTATTACAAGTTCAGATCTTCAAGTTATAATTTACAATAATAATTAGAAGCTATCAATTTTAAGTTCTGTATTTGACAATTACAAGTTCAGATCTTCAAGTTATAATTTGCACTAATAATTTGTATTTAACAATTAGATGTTCTGTATTTGACAATTACAAGTTCAGATCTTCAAGTTATAATTTGCAATAATAATTAGAAGCTATTAATTTTAAGTTCTGTATTTGACAATTACAAGTTCAGATCTTCAAGTTATAATTTGAAATAATAATTAGAAGCTATCAATTTTATGTTCTGTTTTTGACAATTACAAGTTCAGATCTTCAAGTTATAATTTGCAATAATAATTAGAAGCTATCAATTTTAAGTGCTGTATTTGACAATTACAAGTTCAGATCTTCAAGTTATAATTTTCACTAATAATTTGTATTTAACAATTAGAAGTTCTGTATTTGACTATTACAAGTTCAGATCTTCAAATTATTATGTGCAATCTTAGTTTGAATTTAACCATTCGAAGTTCTGTATTTACCTATTACAGGTTCAGATCTTCAAGTAATAATTTGCACTAATAATTTTATTTAACAATTCGAAGTTCTGTATTTGACTATTACAAGTTCAGATCTTCAAGTTATAATTTGAATTATAATTATAAGCTATCAATTTTAAGTTCTGTATTTGACAATTACAAGTACAGATCTTCAAATTATTATTTGCAATAATAATTAGAAGCTATCAATTTTAAGTTCTGCATTTGACAATTACAAGTTCAGATCTACAAGTTATTATTTGCAATAATAATTAGAAGCTATTAATTTTAAGTTCTGTATTTGACAATTACAAGTTCAGATCTTCAAGTTATAATTTGAAATAATAATTAGAAGCTATCAATTTTAAGTTCTGTATTTGACAATTACAAGTTCAGATCTTCAAGTTATAATTTGCAATAATAATTAGAAGCTATCAATTTTAAGTTCTGTATTTGACAATTACTAGTTCAGATCTTCAAGTTATAATTAGAAATAATAATTAGAATTTGACAAATCTAAGTTCTGTAATTCACTATTACAAGTTCAGATCTTCAAGTTATAAATTACAATAATAATTTGAAGCTTTCAATTTTAAGTTCTGTATTTGACAATTACAAGTTCAGATCTACAAGTTATAATTTGCACTAATAATTTGTATTTAACAATTAGAAGTTCTGTATTTGACAATTACAAGTTCAGATCTTCAAGTTATAATTTGAAATAATAATTAGAAGCTATCAATTTTAAGTTCTGTATTTGACAATTACTAGTTCAGATCTTCAAGTAATAATTTGCACTAATAATTTGTATTTAACAATTCGAAGTTCTGTATTTGACTATTACAAGTTCAGATCTTCAAGTTATAATTTGAATTATAGTTATAAGCTATCAATTTTAAGTTCTGTATTTGACAATTACAAGTACAGATCTTCAAATTATTATTTGCAATAATAATTAGAAGCTATCAATTTTAAGTTCTGTATTTGACAATTACAAGTTCAGATCTTCAAGTTATAATTTGAAATAATAATTAGAAGCTATTAATTTTAAGTTCTGTATTTGACAATTACAACTTCAGATCTTCAAGTTATAATTTGAAATAATAATTAGAAGCTATCAATTTTAAGTTCTGTATTTGACAATTACAAGTTCAGATCTTCAAGTTATAATTTGCAATAATAATTATAAGCTATCAATTTTAAGTTCTGTATTTGACAATTACAAGTTCAGATCTTCAAGTTATTATTTGCAATAATAATTAGAAGCTATTAATTTTAAGTTCTGTATTTGACAATTACAAGTTCAGATCTTCAAGTTATAATTTGAAATAATCATTAGAAGCTATCAATTTTAAGTTCTGTATTTGACAATTACAAGTTCAGATCTTCAAGTTATAATTTGCAATAATAATTAGAAGCTATCAATTTTAAGTTCTGTATTTGACAATTACTAGTTCAGATCTTCAAGTTATAATTTGCAATAATAATTAGAAGCTATCAATTTTAAGTTCTGTATTTGACAATTACTAGTTCAGATCTTCAAGTTATAATTAGAAATAATAATTAGAATTTGACAAATCTAAGTTCTGTATTTGACTATTACAAGTTCAGATCTTCAAGTTATAATTTGAATTATAATTATAAGCTATCATTTTTAAGTTCTGTATTTGACAATTACAAGTACAGATCTTCAAGTTATAATTTGCACTAATAATTTGTATTTAACAATTCGAAGTTCTGTATTTGACTATTACAAGTTCAGATCTTCAAGTTATAATTTGAATTATAATTATAAGCTATCAATTTTAAGTTCTGTATTTGACAATTACAAGTTCAGATCTTCAAATTATAATTTGAAATAATAATTAGAAGCTATCAATTTTAAGTTCTGTATTTGACAATTACAAGTTCAGATCTTCAAGTTATTATTTGCAATAATAATTAGAAGATATCAATTTTAAGTTCTGTATTTGACAATTACAAGTTCAGATCTTCAAGTTATAATTTACAATAATAATTAGAAGCTATCAATTTTAAGTTCTGTATTTGACAATTACAAGTTCAGATGTTCAAGTTATAATTTGCAATAATAATTAGAAGCTATCAATTTTAAGTTCTGTATTTGACAATTACTAGTTCAGATCTTCAAGTTATAATTTGAAATAATAATTTGAATTTAACAAATCTAAGTTCTGTAATTCACTATTACAAGTTCAGATCTTCAAGTTATAATTTACAATAATAATTAGAAGCTATCAATTTTAAGTTCTGTATTTGACAATTACAAGTTCAGATCTTCATGTTATAATTTGCACTAATAATTTGTATTTAACAATTACATGTTCTGTATTTGACAATTACAAGTTCAGATCTTCAAGTTATAATTTGCAATAATAATTAGAAGCTATTAATTTTAAGTTCTGTATTTGACAATTACAAGTTCAGATCTTCAAGTTATAATTTGAAATAATAATTAGAAGCAATCAATTTTATGTTCTGTATTTGACAATTACAAGTTCAGATCTTCAAGTTATAATTTGCAATAATAATTAGAAGCTATCAATTTTAAGTGCTGTATTTGACAATTACTAGTTCAGATCTTCAATTTATAATTTGCACTAATAATTTGTATTTAACAATTAGAAGTTCTGTATTTGACAATTACAAGTTCAGATCTTCAAGTTATAATTTGAAATAATAATTAGAAGCAATCAATTTTATGTTCTGTATTTGACAATTACAAGTTCAGATCTTCAAGTTATAATTTGCAATAATAATTAGAAGCTATCAATTTTAAGTTCTGTATTTTACAATTACTAGTTCAGATCTTCAAGTTATAATTTGAAATAATAATTTGAATTTAACAAATCTAAGTTCTGTAATTCACTATTACAAGTTCAGATCTTCAAGTTATAATTTACAATAATAATTAGAAGCTATCAATTTTAAGTTCTGTATTTGACAATTACAAGTTCAGATCTTCAAGTTATAATTTGCACTAATAATTTGTATTTAACAATTAGATGTTCTGTATTTGACAATTACAAGTTCAGATCTTCAAGTTATAATTTGCAATAATAATTAGAAGCTATTAATTTTAAGTTCTGTATTTGACAATTACAAGTTCAGATCTTCAAGTTATAATTTGAAATAATAATTAGAAGCTATCAATTTTATGTTCTGTATTTGACAATTACAAGTTCAGATCTTCAAGTTATAATTTGCAATAATAATTAGAAGCTATCAATTTTAAGTGCTGTATTTGACAATTACAAGTTCAGATCTTCAAGTTATAATTTTCACTAATAATTTGTATTTAACAATTAGAAGTTCTGTATTTGACTATTACAAGTTCAGATCTTCAAATTATTATGTGCAATCTTAGTTTGAATTTAACCATTCGAAGTTCTGTATTTACCTATTACAGGTTCAGATCTTCAAGTAATAATTTGCACTAATAATTTTATTTAACAATTCGAAGTTCTGTATTTGACTATTACAAGTTCAGATCTTCAAGTTATAATTTGAATTATAATTATAAGCTATCAATTTTAAGTTCTGTATTTGACAATTACAAGTACAGATCTTCAAATTATTATTTGCAATAATAATTAGAAGCTATCAATTTTAAGTTCTGCATTTGACAATTACAAGTTCAGATCTACAAGTTATTATTTGCAATAATAATTAGAAGCTATTAATTTTAAGTTCTGTATTTGACAATTACAAGTTCAGATCTTCAAGTTATAATTTGAAATAATAATTAGAAGCTATCAATTTTAAGTTCTGTATTTGACAATTACAAGTTCAGATCTTCAAGTTATAATTTGCAATAATAATTAGAAGCTATCAATTTTAAGTTCTGTATTTGACAATTACTAGTTCAGATCTTCAAGTTATAATTAGAAATAATAATTAGAATTTGACAAATCTAAGTTCTGTAATTCACTATTACAAGTTCAGATCTTCAAGTTATAAATTACAATAATAATTTGAAGCTTTCAATTTTAAGTTCTGTATTTGACAATTACAAGTTCAGATCTACAAGTTATAATTTGCACTAATAATTTGTATTTAACAATTAGAAGTTCTGTATTTGACAATTACAAGTTCAGATCTTCAAGTTATAATTTGAAATAATAATTAGAAGCTATCAATTTTAAGTTCTGTATTTGACAATTACTAGTTCAGATCTTCAAGTAATAATTTGCACTAATAATTTGTATTTAACAATTCGAAGTTCTGTATTTGACTATTACAAGTTCAGATCTTCAAGTTATAATTTGAATTATAGTTATAAGCTATCAATTTTAAGTTCTGTATTTGACAATTACAAGTACAGATCTTCAAATTATTATTTGCAATAATAATTAGAAGCTATCAATTTTAAGTTCTGTATTTGACAATTACAAGTTCAGATCTTCAAGTTATAATTTGAAATAATAATTAGAAGCTATTAATTTTAAGTTCTGTATTTGACAATTACAACTTCAGATCTTCAAGTTATAATTTGAAATAATAATTAGAAGCTATCAATTTTAAGTTCTGTATTTGACAATTACAAGTTCAGATCTTCAAGTTATAATTTGCAATAATAATTATAAGCTATCAATTTTAAGTTCTGTATTTGACAATTACAAGTTCAGATCTTCAAGTTATTATTTGCAATAATAATTAGAAGCTATTAATTTTAAGTTCTGTATTTGACAATTACAAGTTCAGATCTTCAAGTTATAATTTGAAATAATCATTAGAAGCTATCAATTTTAAGTTCTGTATTTGACAATTACAAGTTCAGATCTTCAAGTTATAATTTGCAATAATAATTAGAAGCTATCAATTTTAAGTTCTGTATTTGACAATTACTAGTTCAGATCTGCAAGTTATAATTTGCAATAATAATTAGAAGCTATCAATTTTAAGTTCTGTATTTGACAATTACTAGTTCAGATCTTCAAGTTATAATTAGAAATAATAATTAGAATTTGACAAATCTAAGTTCTGTATTTGACTATTACAAGTTCAGATCTTCAAGTTATAATTTGAATTATAATTATAAGCTATCATTTTTAAGTTCTGTATTTGACAATTACAAGTACAGATCTTCAAGTTATAATTTGCACTAATAATTTGTATTTAACAATTCGAAGTTCTGTATTTGACTATTACAAGTTCAGATCTTCAAGTTATAATTTGAATTATAATTATAAGCTATCAATTTTAAGTTCTGTATTTGACAATTACAAGTTCAGATCTTCAAATTATAATTTGAAATAATAATTAGAAGCTATCAATTTTAAGTTCTGTATTTGACAATTACAAGTTCAGATCTTCAAGTTATTATTTGCAATAATAATTAGAAGATATCAATTTTAAGTTCTGTATTTGACAATTACAAGTTCAGATCTTCAAGTTATAATTTACAATAATAATTAGAAGCTATCAATTTTAAGTTCTGTATTTGACAATTACAAGTTCAGATGCTCAAGTTATAATTTGCAATAATAATTAGAAGCTATCAATTTTAAGTTCTGTATTTGACAATTACTAGTTCAGATCTTCAAGTTATAAATTGAAATAATAATTTGAATTTAACAAATCTAAGTTCTGTAATTCACTATTACAAGTTCAGATCTTCAAGTTATAATTTACAATAATAATTAGAAGCTATCAATTTTAAGTTCTGTATTTGACAATTACAAGTTCAGATCTTCATGTTATAATTTGCACTAATAATTTGTATTTAACAATTACATGTTCTGTATTTGACAATTACAAGTTCAGATCTTCTAGTTATAATTTGCAATAATAATTAGAAGCTATTAATTTTAAGTTCTGTATTTGACAATTACAAGTTCAGATCTTCAAGTTATAATTTGAAATAATAATTAGAAGCAATCAATTTTATGTTCTGTATTTGACAATTACAAGTTCAGATCTTCAAGTTATAATTTGCAATAATAATTAGAAGCTATCAATTTTAAGTGCTGTATTTGACAATTACTAGTTCAGATCTTCAAGTTATAATTTGCACTAATAATTTGTATTTAACAATTAGAAGTTCTGTATTTGACAATTACAAGTTCAGATCTTCAAGTTATAATTTGAAATAATAATTAGAAGCAATCAATTTTATGTTCTGTATTTGACAATTACAAGTTCAGATCTTCAAGTTATAATTTGCAATAATAATTAGAAGCTATCAATTTTAAGTTCTGTATTTTACAATTACTAGTTCAGATCTTCAAGTTATAATTTGAAATAATAATTTGAATTTAACAAATCTAAGTTCTGTAATTCACTATTACAAGTTCAGATCTTCAAGTTATAATTTACAATAATAATTAGAAGCTATCAATTTTAAGTTCTGTATTTGACAATTACAAGTTCAGATCTTCAAGTTATAATTTGCACTAATAATTTGTATTTAACAATTAGATGTTCTGTATTTGACAATTACAAGTTCAGATCTTCAAGTTATAATTTGCAATAATAATTAGAAGCTATTAATTTTAAGTTCTGTATTTGACAATTACAAGTTCAGATCTTCAAGTTATAATTTGAAATAATAATTAGAAGCTATCAATTTTATGTTCTGTATTTGACAATTACAAGTTCAGATCTTCAAGTTATAATTTGCAATAATAATTAGAAGCTATCAATTTTAAGTGCTGTATTTGACAATTACAAGTTCAGATCTTCAAGTTATAATTTGCAATAATAATTAGAAGCTATCAATTTTAAGTTCTGTATTTGACAATTACTAGTTCAGATCTTCAAGTTATAATTTGAATTATAATTATAAGCTATCAATTTTAAGTTCTGTATTTGACAATTACAAGTACAGATCTTCAAATTATTATTTGCAATAATAATTAGAAGCTATCAATTTTAAGTTCTGCATTTGACAATTACAAGTTCAGATCTACAAGTTATTATTTGCAATAATAATTAGAAGCTATTAATTTTAAGTTCTGTATTTGACAATTACAAGTTCAGATGTTCAAGTTATAATTTGCAATAATAATTAG
Organism: Cantharis lateralis; assembly: GCA_963170105.1. Taxonomy (NCBI): domain Eukaryota; kingdom Metazoa; phylum Arthropoda; class Insecta; order Coleoptera; family Cantharidae; genus Cantharis; species Cantharis lateralis. Next base: position 30,838,208 of record OY720625.1, on the reverse strand, counting down.
AAGCTATCAATTTTAAGTTCTGTATTTGACAATTACTAGTTCAGATCTTCAAGTTATAATTTGAAATAATAATTTGAATTTAACAAATCTAAGTTCTGTAATTCACTATTACAAGTTCAGATCTTCAAGTTATAATTTACAATAATAATTAGAAGCTATCAATTTTAAGTTCTGTATTTGACAATTACAAGTTCAGATCTTCATGTTATAATTTGCACTAATAATTTGTATTTAACAATTACATGTTCTGTATTTGACAATTACAAGTTCAGATCTTCAAGTTATAATTTGCAATAATAATTAGAAGCTATTAATTTTAAGTTCTGTATTTGACAATTACAAGTTCAGATCTTCAAGTTATAATTTGAAATAATAATTAGAAGCAATCAATTTTATGTTCTGTATTTGACAATTACAAGTTCAGATCTTCAAGTTATAATTTGCAATAATAATTAGAAGCTATCAATTTTAAGTGCTGTATTTGACAATTACTAGTTCAGATCTTCAAGTTATAATTTGCACTAATAATTTGTATTTAACAATTAGAAGTTCTGTATTTGACAATTACAAGTTCAGATCTTCAAGTTATAATTTGAAATAATAATTAGAAGCAATCAATTTTATGTTCTGTATTTGACAATTACAAGTTCAGATCTTCAAGTTATAATTTGCAATAATAATTAGAAGCTATCAATTTTAAGTTCTGTATTTTACAATTACTAGTTCAGATCTTCAAGTTATAATTTGAAATAATAATTTGAATTTAACAAATCTAAGTTCTGTAATTCACTATTACAAGTTCAGATCTTCAAGTTATAATTTACAATAATAATTAGAAGCTATCAATTTTAAGTTCTGTATTTGACAATTACAAGTTCAGATCTTCAAGTTATAATTTGCACTAATAATTTGTATTTAACAATTAGATGTTCTGTATTTGACAATTACAAGTTCAGATCTTCAAGTTATAATTTGCAATAATAATTAGAAGCTATTAATTTTAAGTTCTGTATTTGACAATTACAAGTTCAGATCTTCAAGTTATAATTTGAAATAATAATTAGAAGCTATCAATTTTATGTTCTGTATTTGACAATTACAAGTTCAGATCTTCAAGTTATAATTTGCAATAATAATTAGAAGCTATCAATTTTAAGTGCTGTATTTGACAATTACAAGTTCAGATCTTCAAGTTATAATTTTCACTAATAATTTGTATTTAACAATTAGAAGTTCTGTATTTGACTATTACAAGTTCAGATCTTCAAATTATTATGTGCAATCTTAGTTTGAATTTAACCATTCGAAGTTCTGTATTTACCTATTACAGGTTCAGATCTTCAAGTAATAATTTGCACTAATAATTTTATTTAACAATTCGAAGTTCTGTATTTGACTATTACAAGTTCAGATCTTCAAGTTATAATTTGAATTATAATTATAAGCTATCAATTTTAAGTTCTGTATTTGACAATTACAAGTACAGATCTTCAAATTATTATTTGCAATAATAATTAGAAGCTATCAATTTTAAGTTCTGCATTTGACAATTACAAGTTCAGATCTACAAGTTATTATTTGCAATAATAATTAGAAGCTATTAATTTTAAGTTCTGTATTTGACAATTACAAGTTCAGATCTTCAAGTTATAATTTGAAATAATAATTAGAAGCTATCAATTTTAAGTTCTGTATTTGACAATTACAAGTTCAGATCTTCAAGTTATAATTTGCAATAATAATTAGAAGCTATCAATTTTAAGTTCTGTATTTGACAATTACTAGTTCAGATCTTCAAGTTATAATTAGAAATAATAATTAGAATTTGACAAATCTAAGTTCTGTAATTCACTATTACAAGTTCAGATCTTCAAGTTATAAATTACAATAATAATTTGAAGCTTTCAATTTTAAGTTCTGTATTTGACAATTACAAGTTCAGATCTACAAGTTATAATTTGCACTAATAATTTGTATTTAACAATTAGAAGTTCTGTATTTGACAATTACAAGTTCAGATCTTCAAGTTATAATTTGAAATAATAATTAGAAGCTATCAATTTTAAGTTCTGTATTTGACAATTACTAGTTCAGATCTTCAAGTAATAATTTGCACTAATAATATGTATTTAACAATTCGAAGTTCTGTATTTGACTATTACAAGTTCAGATCTTCAAGTTATAATTTGAATTATAGTTATAAGCTATCAATTTTAAGTTCTGTATTTGACAATTACAAGTACAGATCTTCAAATTATTATTTGCAATAATAATTAGAAGCTATCAATTTTAAGTTCTGTATTTGACAATTACAAGTTCAGATCTTCAAGTTATAATTTGAAATAATAATTAGAAGCTATTAATTTTAAGTTCTGTATTTGACAATTACAACTTCAGATCTTCAAGTTATAATTTGAAATAATAATTAGAAGCTATCAATTTTAAGTTCTGTATTTGACAATTACAAGTTCAGATCTTCAAGTTATAATTTGCAATAATAATTATAAGCTATCAATTTTAAGTTCTGTATTTGACAATTACAAGTTCAGATCTTCAAGTTATTATTTGCAATAATAATTAGAAGCTATTAATTTTAAGTTCTGTATTTGACAATTACAAGTTCAGATCTTCAAGTTATAATTTGAAATAATCATTAGAAGCTATCAATTTTAAGTTCTGTATTTGACAATTACAAGTTCAGATCTTCAAGTTATAATTTGCAATAATAATTAGAAGCTATCAATTTTAAGTTCTGTATTTGACAATTACTAGTTCAGATCTTCAAGTTATAATTTGCAATAATAATTAGAAGCTATCAATTTTAAGTTCTGTATTTGACAATTACTAGTTCAGATCTTCAAGTTATAATTAGAAATAATAATTAGAATTTGACAAATCTAAGTTCTGTATTTGACTATTACAAGTTCAGATCTTCAAGTTATAATTTGAATTATAATTATAAGCTATCATTTTTAAGTTCTGTATTTGACAATTACAAGTACAGATCTTCAAGTTATAATTTGCACTAATAATTTGTATTTAACAATTCGAAGTTCTGTATTTGACTATTACAAGTTCAGATCTTCAAGTTATAATTTGAATTATAATTATAAGCTATCAATTTTAAGTTCTGTATTTGACAATTACAAGTTCAGATCTTCAAATTATAATTTGAAATAATAATTAGAAGCTATCAATTTTAAGTTCTGTATTTGACAATTACAAGTTCAGATCTTCAAGTTATTATTTGCAATAATAATTAGAAGATATCAATTTTAAGTTCTGTATTTGACAATTACAAGTTCAGATCTTCAAGTTATAATTTACAATAATAATTAGAAGCTATCAATTTTAAGTTCTGTATTTGACAATTACAAGTTCAGATGTTCAAGTTATAATTTGCAATAATAATTAGAAGCTATCAATTTTAAGTTCTGTATTTGACAATTACTAGTTCAGATCTTCAAGTTATAATTTGAAATAATAATTTGAATTTAACAAATCTAAGTTCTGTAATTCACTATTACAAGTTCAGATCTTCAAGTTATAATTTACAATAATAATTAGAAGCTATCAATTTTAAGTTCTGTATTTGACAATTACAAGTTCAGATCTTCATGTTATAATTTGCACTAATAATTTGTATTTAACAATTACATGTTCTGTATTTGACAATTACAAGTTCAGATCTTCAAGTTATAATTTGCAATAATAATTAGAAGCTATTAATTTTAAGTTCTGTATTTGACAATTACAAGTTCAGATCTTCAAGTTATAATTTGAAATAATAATTAGAAGCAATCAATTTTATGTTCTGTATTTGACAATTACAAGTTCAGATCTTCAAGTTATAATTTGCAATAATAATTAGAAGCTATCAATTTTAAGTGCTGTATTTGACAATTACTAGTTCAGATCTTCAAGTTATAATTTGCACTAATAATTTGTATTTAACAATTAGAAGTTCTGTATTTGACAATTACAAGTTCAGATCTTCAAGTTATAATTTGAAATAATAATTAGAAGCAATCAATTTTATGTTCTGTATTTGACAATTACAAGTTCAGATCTTCAAGTTATAATTTGCAATAATAATTAGAAGCTATCAATTTTAAGTTCTGTATTTTACAATTACTAGTTCAGATCTTCAAGTTATAATTTGAAATAATAATTTGAATTTAACAAATCTAAGTTCTGTAATTCACTATTACAAGTTCAGATCTTCAAGTTATAATTTACAATAATAATTAGAAGCTATCAATTTTAAGTTCTGTATTTGACAATTACAAGTTCAGATCTTCAAGTTATAATTTGCACTAATAATTTGTATTTAACAATTAGATGTTCTGTATTTGACAATTACAAGTTCAGATCTTCAAGTTATAATTTGCAATAATAATTAGAAGCTATTAATTTTAAGTTCTGTATTTGACAATTACAAGTTCAGATCTTCAAGTTATAATTTGAAATAATAATTAGAAGCTATCAATTTTATGTTCTGTATTTGACAATTACAAGTTCAGATCTTCAAGTTATAATTTGCAATAATAATTAGAAGCTATCAATTTTAAGTGCTGTATTTGACAATTACAAGTTCAGATCTTCAAGTTATAATTTGCAATAATAATTAGAAGCTATCAATTTTAAGTTCTGTATTTGACAATTACTAGTTCAGATCTTCAAGTTATAATTTGAATTATAATTATAAGCTATCAATTTTAAGTTCTGTATTTGACAATTACAAGTACAGATCTTCAAATTATTATTTGCAATAATAATTAGAAGCTATCAATTTTAAGTTCTGCATTTGACAATTACAAGTTCAGATCTACAAGTTATTATTTGCAATAATAATTAGAAGCTATTAATTTTAAGTTCTGTATTTGACAATTACAAGTTCAGATCTTCAAGTTATAATTTGAAATAATAATTAGAAGCTATCAATTTTAAGTTCTGTATTTGACAATTACAAGTTCAGATCTTCAAGTTATAATTTGCAATAATAATTAGAAGCTATCAATTTTAAGTTCTGTATTTGACAATTACTAGTTCAGATCTTCAAGTTATAATTAGAAATAATAATTAGAATTTGACAAATCTAAGTTCTGTAATTCACTATTACAAGTTCAGATCTTCAAGTTATAAATTACAATAATAATTTGAAGCTTTCAATTTTAAGTTCTGTATTTGACAATTACAAGTTCAGATCTACAAGTTATAATTTGCACTAATAATTTGTATTTAACAATTAGAAGTTCTGTATTTGACAATTACAAGTTCAGATCTTCAAGTTATAATTTGAAATAATAATTAGAAGCTATCAATTTTAAGTTCTGTATTTGACAATTACTAGTTCAGATCTTCAAGTAATAATTTGCACTAATAATTTGTATTTAACAATTCGAAGTTCTGTATTTGACTATTACAAGTTCAGATCTTCAAGTTATAATTTGAATTATAGTTATAAGCTATCAATTTTAAGTTCTGTATTTGACAATTACAAGTACAGATCTTCAAATTATTATTTGCAATAATAATTAGAAGCTATCAATTTTAAGTTCTGTATTTGACAATTACAAGTTCAGATCTTCAAGTTATAATTTGAAATAATAATTAGAAGCTATTAATTTTAAGTTCTGTATTTGACAATTACAACTTCAGATCTTCAAGTTATAATTTGAAATAATAATTAGAAGCTATCAATTTTAAGTTCTGTATTTGACAATTACAAGTTCAGATCTTCAAGTTATAATTTGCAATAATAATTATAAGCTATCAATTTTAAGTTCTGTATTTGACAATTACAAGTTCAGATCTTCAAGTTATTATTTGCAATAATAATTAGAAGCTATTAATTTTAAGTTCTGTATTTGACAATTACAAGTTCAGATCTTCAAGTTATAATTTGAAATAATAATTAGAAGCTATCAATTTTAAGTTCTGTATTTGATAATTACAAGTTCAGATCTTCAAGTTATAATTTGCAATAATAATTAGAAGCTATCAATTTTAAGTTCTGTATTTGACAATTACTAGTTCAGATCTTGAAGTTATAATTTGCAATAATAATTAGAAGCTATCAATTTTAAGTTCTGTATTTGACAATTACTAGTTCAGATCTTCAAGTTATAATTAGAAATAATAATTAGAATTTGACAAATCTAAGTTCTGTATTTGACTATTACAAGTTCAGATCTTCAAGTTATAATTTGAATTATAATTATAAGCTATCATTTTTAAGTTCTGTATTTGACAATTACAAGTACAGATCTTCAAGTTATAATTTGCACTAATAATTTGTATTTAACAATTCGAAGTTCTGTATTTGACTATTACAAGTTCAGATCTTCAAGTTATAATTTGAATTATAATTATAAGCTATCAATTTTAAGTTCTGTATTTGACAATTACAAGTTCAGATCTTCAAATTATAATTTGAAATAATAATTAGAAGCTATCAATTTTAAGTTCTGTATTTGACAATTACAAGTTCAGATCTTCAAGTTATTATTTGCAATAATAATTAGAAGATATCAATTTTAAGTTCTGTATTTGACAATTACAAGTTCAGATCTTCAAGTTATAATTTACAATAATAATTAGAAGCTATCAATTTTAAGTTCTGTATTTGACAATTACAAGTTCAGATGTTCAAGTTATAATTTGCAATAATAATTAGAAGCTATCAATTTTAAGTTCTGTATTTGACAATTACTAGTTCAGATCTTCAAGTTATAATTTGAAATAATAATTTGAATTTAACAAATCTAAGTTCTGTAATTCACTATTACAAGTTCAGATCTTCAAGTTATAATTTACAATAATAATTAGAAGCTATCAATTTTAAGTTCTGTATTTGACAATTACAAGTTCAGATCTTCATGTTATAATTTGCACTAATAATTTGTATTTAACAATTACATGTTCTGTATTTGACAATTACAAGTTCAGATCTTCAAGTTATAATTTGCAATAATAATTAGAAGCTATTAATTTTAAGTTCTGAATTTGACAATTACAAGTTCAGATCTTCAAGTTATAATTTGAAATAATAATTAGAAGCAATCAATTTTATGTTCTGTATTTGACAATTACAAGTTCAGATCTTCAAGTTATAATTTGCAATAATAATTAGAAGCTATCAATTTTAAGTGCTGTATTTGACAATTACTAGTTCAGATCTTCAAGTTATAATTTGCACTAATAATTTGTATTTAACAATTAGAAGTTCTGTATTTGACAATTACAAGTTCAGATCTTCAAGTTATAATTTGAAATAATAATTAGTAGCAATCAATTTTATGTTCTGTATTTGACAATTACAAGTTCAGATCTTCAAGTTATAATTTGCTATAATAATTAGAAGCTATCAATTTTAAGTTCTGTATTTTACAATTACTAGTTCAGATCTTCAAGTTATAATTTGAAATAATAATTTGAATTTAACAAATCTAAGTTCTGTAATTCACTATTACAAGTTCAGATCTTCAAGTTATAATTTACAATAATAATTAGAAGCTATCAATTTTAAGTTCTGTATTTGACAATTACAAGTTCAGATCTTCAAGTTATAATTTGCACTAATAATTTGTATTTAACAATTAGATGTTCTGTATTTGACAATTACAAGTTCAGATCTTCAAGTTATAATTTGCAATAATAATTAGAAGCTATTAATTTTAAGTTCTGTATTTGACAATTACAAGTTCAGATCTTCAAGTTATAATTTGAAATAATAATTAGAAGCTATCAATTTTATGTTCTGTATTTGACAATTACAAGTTCAGATCTTCAAGTTATAATTTGCAATAATAATTAGAAGCTATCAATTTTAAGTGCTGTATTTGACAATTACAAGTTCAGATCTTCAAGTTATAATTTTCACTAATAATTTGTATTTAACAATTAGAAGTTCTGTATTTGACTATTACAAGTTCAGATCTTCAAATTATTATGTGCAATCTTAGTTTGAATTTAACCATTCGAAGTTCTGTATTTACCTATTACAGGTTCAGATCTTCAAGTAATAATTTGCACTAATAATTTTATTTAACAATTCGAAGTTCTGTATTTGACTATTACAAGTTCAGATCTTCAAGTTATAATTTGAATTATAATTATAAGCTATCAATTTTAAGTTCTGTATTTGACAATTACAAGTACAGATCTTCAAATTATTATTTGCAATAATAATTAGAAGCTATCAATTTTAAGTTCTGCATTTGACAATTACAAGTTCAGATCTACAAGTTCTTATTTGCAATAATAATTAGAAGCTATTAATTTTAAGTTCTGTATTTGACAATTACAAGTTCAGATCTTCAAGTTATAATTTGAAATAATAATTAGAAGCTATCAATTTTAAGTTCTGTATTTGACAATTACAAGTTCAGATCTTCAAGTTATAATTTGCAATAATAATTAGAAGCTATCAATTTTAAGTTCTGTATTTGACAATTACTAGTTCAGATCTTCAAGTTATAATTAGAAATAATAATTAGAATTTGACAAATCTAAGTTCTGTAATTCACTATTACAAGTTCAGATCTTCAAGTTATAAATTACAATAATAATTTGAAGCTTTCAATTTTAAGTTCTGTATTTGACAATTACAAGTTCAGATCTACAAGTTATAATTTGCACTAATAATTTGTATTTAACAATTAGAAGTTCTGTATTTGACAATTACAAGTTCAGATCTTCAAGTTATAATTTGAAATAATAATTAGAAGCTATCAATTTTAAGTTCTGTATTTGACAATTACTAGTTCAGATCTTCAAGTAATAATTTGCACTAATAATTTGTATTTAACAATTCGAAGTTCTGTATTTGACTATTACAAGTTCAGATCTTCAAGTTATAATTTGAATTATAGTTATAAGCTATCAATTTTAAGTTCTGTATTTGACAATTACAAGTACAGATCTTCAAATTATTATTTGCAATAATAATTAGAAGCTATCAATTTTAAGTTCTGTATTTGACAATTACAAGTTCAGATCTTCAAGTTATAATTTGAAATAATAATTAGAAGCTATTAATTTTAAGTTCTGTATTTGACAATTACAACTTCAGATCTTCAAGTTATAATTTGAAATAATAATTAGAAGCTATCAATTTTAAGTTCTGTATTTGACAATTACAAGTTCAGATCTTCAAGTTATAATTTGCAATAATAATTATAAGCTATCAATTTTAAGTTCTGTATTTGACAATTACAAGTTCAGATCTTCAAGTTATTATTTGCAATAATAATTAGAAGCTATTAATTTTAAGTTCTGTATTTGACAATTACAAGTTCAGATCTTCAAGTTATAATTTGAAATAATAATTAGAAGCTATCAATTTTAAGTTCTGTATTTGACAATTACAAGTTCAGATCTTCAAGTTATAATTTGCAATAATAATTAGAAGCTATCAATTTTAAGTTCTGTATTTGACTATTACAAGTTCAGATCTTCAAATTATTATGTGCAATCTTAGTTTGAATTTAACCATTCGAAGTTCTGTATTTACCTATTACAGGTTCAGATCTTCAAGTAATAATTTGCACTAATAATTTTATTTAACAATTCGAAGTTCTGTATTTGACTATTACAAGTTCAGATCTTCAAGTTATAATTTGAATTATAATTATAAGCTATCAATTTTAAGTTCTGTATTTGACAATTACAAGTACAGATCTTCAAATTATTATTTGCAATAATAATTAGAAGCTATCAATTTTAAGTTCTGCATTTGACAATTACAAGTTCAGATCTACAAGTTCTTATTTGCAATAATAATTAGAAGCTATTAATTTTAAGTTCTGTATTTGACAATTACAAGTTCAGATCTTCAAGTTATAATTTGAAATAATAATTAGAAGCTATCAATTTTAAGTTCTGTATTTGACAATTACAAGTTCAGATCTTCAAGTTATAATTTGCAATAATAATTAGAAGCTATCAATTTTAAGTTCTGTATTTGACAATTACTAGTTCAGATCTTCAAGTTATAATTAGAAATAATAATTAGAATTTGACAAATCTAAGTTCTGTAATTCACTATTACAAGTTCAGATCTTCAAGTTATAAATTACAATAATAATTTGAAGCTTTCAATTTTAAGTTCTGTATTTGACAATTACAAGTTCAGATCTACAAGTTATAATTTGCACTAATAATTTGTATTTAACAATTAGAAGTTCTGTATTTGACAATTACAAGTTCAGATCTTCAAGTTATAATTTGAAATAATAATTAGAAGCTATCAATTTTAAGTTCTGTATTTGACAATTACTAGTTCAGATCTTCAAGTAATAATTTGCACTAATAATTTGTATTTAACAATTCGAAGTTCTGTATTTGACTATTACAAGTTCAGATCTTCAAGTTATAATTTGAATTATAGTTATAAGCTATCAATTTTAAGTTCTGTATTTGACAATTACAAGTACAGATCTTCAAATTATTATTTGCAATAATAATTAGAAGCTATCAATTTTAAGTTCTGTATTTGACAATTACAAGTTCAGATCTTCAAGTTATAATTTGAAATAATAATTAGAAGCTATTAATTTTAAGTTCTGTATTTGACAATTACAACTTCAGATCTTCAAGTTATAATTTGAAATAATAATTAGAAGCTATCAATTTTAAGTTCTGTATTTGACAATTACAAGTTCAGATCTTCAAGTTATAATTTGCAATAATAATTATAAGCTATCAATTTTAAGTTCTGTATTTGACAATTACAAGTTCAGATCTTCAAGTTATTATTTGCAATAATAATTAGAAGCTATTAATTTTAAGTTCTGTATTTGACAATTACAAGTTCAGATCTTCAAGTTATAATTTGAAATAATAATTAGAAGCTATCAATTTTAAGTTCTGTATTTGACAATTACAAGTTCAGATCTTCAAGTTATAATTTGCAATAATAATTAGAAGCTATCAATTTTAAGTTCTGTATTTGACAATTACTAGTTCAGATCTTCAAGTTATAATTTGCAATAATAATTAGAAGCTATCAATTTTAAGTTCTGTATTTGACAATTACTAGTTCAGATCTTCAAGTTATAATTAGAAATAATAATTAGAATTTGACAAATCTAAGTTCTGTATTTGACTATTACAAGTTCAGATCTTCAAGTTATAATTTGAATTATAATTATAAGCTATCATTTTTAAGTTCTGTATTTGACAATTACAAGTACAGATCTTCAAGTTATAATTTGCACTAATAATTTGTATTTAACAATTCGAAGTTCTGTATTTGACTATTACAAGTTCAGATCTTCAAGTTATAATTTGAATTATAATTATAAGCTATCAATTTTAAGTTCTGTATTTGACAATTACAAGTTCAGATCTTCAAGTTATAATTTGCAATAATAATTAGAAGCTATCAATTTTAAGTGCTGTATTTGACAATTACTAGTTCAGATCTTCAAGTTATAATTTGCACTAATAATTTGTATTTAACAATTAGAAGTTCTGTATTTGACAATTACAAGTTCAGATCTTCAAGTTATAATTTGAAATAATAATTAGAAGCAATCAATTTTATGTTCTGTATTTGACAATTACAAGTTCAGATCTTCAAGTTATAATTTGCTATAATAATTAGAAGCTATCAATTTTAAGTTCTGTATTTTACAATTACTAGTTCAGATCTTCAAGTTATAATTTGAAATAATAATTTGAATTTAACAAATCTAAGTTCTGTAATTCACTATTACAAGTTCAGATCTTCAAGTTATAATTTACAATAATAATTAGAAGCTATCAATTTTAAGTTCTGTATTTGACAATTACAAGTTCAGATCTTCAAGTTATAATTTGCACTAATAATTTGTATTTAACAATTAGATGTTCTGTATTTGACAATTACAAGTTCAGATCTTCAAGTTATAATTTGCAATAATAATTAGAAGCTATTAATTTTAAGTTCTGTATTTGACAATTACAAGTTCAGATCTTCAAGTTATAATTTGAAATAATAATTAGAAGCTATCAATTTTATGTTCTGTATTTGACAATTACAAGTTCAGATCTTCAAGTTATAATTTGCAATAATAATTAGAAGCTATCAATTTTAAGTGCTGTATTTGACAATTACAAGTTCAGATCTTCAAGTTATAATTTTCACTAATAATTTGTATTTAACAATTAGAAGTTCTGTATTTGACTATTACAAGTTCAGATCTTCAAATTATTATGTGCAATCTTAGTTTGAATTTAACCATTCGAAGTTCTGTATTTACCTATTACAGGTTCAGATCTTCAAGTAATAATTTGCACTAATAATTTTATTTAACAATTCGAAGTTCTGTATTTGACTATTACAAGTTCAGATCTTCAAGTTATAATTTGAATTATAATTATAAGCTATCAATTTTAAGTTCTGTATTTGACAATTACAAGTACAGATCTTCAAATTATTATTTGCAATAATAATTAGAAGCTATCAATTTTAAGTTCTGCATTTGACAATTACAAGTTCAGATCTACAAGTTATTATTTGCAATAATAATTAGAAGCTATTAATTTTAAGTTCTGTATTTGACAATTACAAGTTCAGATCTTCAAGTTATAATTTGAAATAATAATTAGAAGCTATCAATTTTAAGTTCTGTATTTGACAATTACTAGTTCAGATCTTCAAGTAATAATTTGCACTAATAATTTGTATTTAACAATTCGAAGTTCTGTATTTGACTATTACAAGTTCAGATCTTCAAGTTATAATTTGAATTATAGTTATAAGCTATCAATTTTAAGTTCTGTATTTGACAATTACAAGTACAGATCTTCAAATTATTATTTGCAATAATAATTAGAAGCTATCAATTTTAAGTTCTGTATTTGACAATTACAAGTTCAGATCTTCAAGTTATAATTTGAAATAATAATTAGAAGCTATTAATTTTAAGTTCTGTATTTGACAATTACAACTTCAGATCTTCAAGTTATAATTTGAAATAATAATTAGAAGCTATCAATTTTAAGTTCTGTATTTGACAATTACAAGATCAGATCTTCAAGTTATAATTTGCAATAATAATTATAAGCTATCAATTTTAAGTTCTGTATTTGACAATTACAAGTTCAGATCTTCAAGTTATTATTTGCAATAATAATTAGAAGCTATTAATTTTAAGTTCTGTATTTGACAATTACAAGTTCAGATCTTCAAGTTATAATTTGAAATAATAATTAGAAGCTATCAATTTTAAGTTCTGTATTTGACAATTACAAGTTCAGATCTTCAAGTTATAATTTGCAATAATAATTAGAAGCTATCAATTTTAAGTTCTGTATTTGACAATTACTAGTTCAGATCTTCAAGTTATAATTTGCAATAATAATTAGAAGCTATCAATTTTAAGTTCTGTATTTGACAATTACTAGTTCAGATCTTCAAGTTATAATTAGAAATAATAATTAGAATTTGACAAATCTAAGTTCTGTATTTGACTATTACAAGTTCAGATCTTCAAGTTATAATTTGAATTATAATTATAAGCTATCATTTTTAAGTTCTGTATTTGACAATTACAAGTACAGATCTTCAAGTTATAATTTGCACTAATAATTTGTATTTAACAATTCGAAGTTCTGTATTTGACTATTACAAGTTCAGATCTTCAAGTTATAATTTGAATTATAATTATAAGCTATCAATTTTAAGTTCTGTATTTGACAATTACAAGTTCAGATCTTCAAATTATAATTTGCAATAATAATTAGAAGCTATCAATTTTAAGTTCTGTATTTGACAATTACAAGTTCAGATCTTCAAGTTATTATTTGCAATAATAATTAGAAGATATCAATTTTAAGTTCTGTATTTGACAATTACAAGTTCAGATCTTCAAGTTATAATTTACAATAATAATTAGAAGCTATCAATTTTAAGTTCTGTATTTGACAATTACAAGTTCAGATGTTCAAGTTATAATTTGCAATAATAATTAGAAGCTATCAATTTTAAGTTCTGTATTTGACAATTACTAGTTCAGATCTTCAAGTTATAATTTGAAATAATAATTTGAATTTAACAAATCTAAGTTCTGTAATTCACTATTACAAGTTCAGATCTTCAAGTTATAATTTACAATAATAATTAGAAGCTATCAATTTTAAGTTCTGTATTTGACAATTACAAGTTCAGATCTTCATGTTATAATTTGCACTAATAATTTGTATTTAACAATTACATGTTCTGTATTTGACAATTACAAGTTCAGATCTTCAAGTTATAATTTGCAATAATAATTAGAAGCTATTAATTTTAAGTTCTGTATTTGACAATTACAAGTTCAGATCTTCAAGTTATAATTTGAAATAATAATTAGAAGCAATCAATTTTATGTTCTGTATTTGACAATTACAAGTTCAGATCTTCAAGTTATAATTTGCAATAATAATTAGAAGCTATCAATTTTAAGTGCTGTATTTGACAATTACTAGTTCAGATCTTCAAGTTATAATTTGCACTAATAATTTGTATTTAACAATTAGAAGTTCTGCATTTGACAATTACAAGTTCAGATCTTCAAGTTATAATTTTCACTAATAATTTGTATTTAACAATTAGAAGTTCTCTATTTGACTATTACAAGTTCAGATCTTCAAATTATTATGTGCAATCTTAGTTTGAATTTAACCATTCGAAGTTCTGTATTTACCTATTACAGGTTCAGATCTTCAAGTAATAATTTGCACTAATAATTTGTATTTAACAATTCGAAGTTCTGTATTTGACTATTACAAGTTCAGATCTTCAAGTTATAATTTGAATTATAATTATAAGCTATCAATTTTAAGTTCTGTATTTGACAATTACAAGTACAGATCTTCAAATTATTATTTGCAATAATAATTAGAAGCTATCAATTTTAAGTTCTGCATTTGACAATTACTAGTTCAGATCTTCAAGTTATTATTTGCAATAATAATTAGAAGCTATTAATTTTAAGTTCTGTATTTAACAATTACAAGTTCAGATCTTCAAGTTATAATTTGAAATAATAATTAGAAGCTATCAATTTTAAGTTCTGTATTTGACAATTACAAGTTCAGATCTTCAAGTTATAATTTGCAATAATAATTAGAAGCTAAAAATTTTAAGTTCTGTATTTGACAATTACTAGTTCAGTTCTTCAAGTTATAATTAGAAATAATAATTAGAATTTGACAAATCTAAGTTCTGTAATTCACTATTACAAGTACAGATCTTCAAGTTATAATTTACAATAATAATTAGAAGCTTTCAATTTTAAGTTCTGTATTTGACAATTACAAGTTCAGATCTACAAGTTATAATTTGCACTAATAATTTGTATTTAACAATTAGAAGTTCTGTATTTGACAATTACAAGTTCAGATCTTCAAGTTATAATTTGAAATAATAATTAGAAGCTATCAATTTTAAGTTCTGTATTTGACAATTACTAGTTCAGATCTTCAAGTTATAATTTGAAATAATAATTTGAATTTAACAAATCTAAGTTCTGTAATTCACTATTACAAGTTCAGATCTTCAAGTTATAATTTACAATAATAATTAGAAGTTATCAATTTTAAGTTCTGCGTTTTACAATTACAAGTTCAGATCTTCAAGTTATAATTTGCAATAATAATTAGAAGCTATCAATTTTAAGTTCTGTATTTTACAATTACTAGTTCAGATCTTCAAGTTATAATTTGAAATAATAATTTGAATTTAACAAATCTAAGTTCTGTAATTCACTATTACAAGTTCAGATCTACAAGTTATAATTTACAATAATAATTAGAAGCTATCAATTTTAAATTCTGTATTTGACAATTACAAGTTCAGATCTTCAAGTTATAATTTGCACTAATAATTTGTATTTAACAATTAGAAGTTCTGTATGTGACAATTACAAGTTCAGATCTTCAAGTTATAATTTGCAATAATAATTAAAAGCTATTAATTTTAAGTTCTGTATTTGACAATTACAAGTTCAGATCTTCAAGTTATAATTTGAAATAATAATTAGAAGCTATCAATTTTATGTTCTGTATTTGACAATTACAAGTTCAGATCTTCAAGTTATAATTTGCAATAATAATTAGAAGCTATCAATTTTAAGTGCTGTATTTGACAATTACTAGTTCAGATCTTCAAGTTATAATTTGCACTAATAATTTGTATTTAAAAATTAGAAGTTCTGTATTTGACAATTACAAGTTCAGATCTTCAAGTTATAATTTTCACTAATAATTTGTATT
The DNA here is from genome assembly GCA_963170105.1 of Cantharis lateralis. NCBI lineage: Eukaryota > Metazoa > Arthropoda > Insecta > Coleoptera > Cantharidae > Cantharis > Cantharis lateralis. Next base: position 30,821,963 of record OY720625.1, on the reverse strand, counting down.
TAACAATTAGAAGTTCTCTATTTGACTATTACAAGTTCAGATCTTCAAATTATTATGTGCAATCTTAGTTTGAATTTAACCATTCGAAGTTCTGTATTTACCTATTACAGGTTCAGATCTTCAAGTAATAATTTGCACTAATAATTTGTATTTAACAATTCGAAGTTCTGTATTTGACTATTACAAGTTCAGATCTTCAAGTTATAATTTGAATTATAATTATAAGCTATCAATTTTAAGTTCTGTATTTGACAATTACAAGTACAGATCTTCAAATTATTATTTGCAATAATAATTAGAAGCTATCAATTTTAAGTTCTGCATTTGACAATTACTAGTTCAGATCTTCAAGTTATTATTTGCAATAATAATTAGAAGCTATTAATTTTAAGTTCTGTATTTAACAATTACAAGTTCAGATCTTCAAGTTATAATTTGAAATAATAATTAGAAGCTATCAATTTTAAGTTCTGTATTTGACAATTACAAGTTCAGATCTTCAAGTTATAATTTGCAATAATAATTAGAAGCTAAAAATTTTAAGTTCTGTATTTGACAATTACTAGTTCAGTTCTTCAAGTTATAATTAGAAATAATAATTAGAATTTGACAAATCTAAGTTCTGTAATTCACTATTACAAGTACAGATCTTCAAGTTATAATTTACAATAATAATTAGAAGCTTTCAATTTTAAGTTCTGTATTTGACAATTACAAGTTCAGATCTACAAGTTATAATTTGCACTAATAATTTGTATTTAACAATTAGAAGTTCTGTATTTGACAATTACAAGTTCAGATCTTCAAGTTATAATTTGAAATAATAATTAGAAGCTATCAATTTTAAGTTCTGTATTTGACAATTACTAGTTCAGATCTTCAAGTTATAATTTGAAATAATAATTTGAATTTAACAAATCTAAGTTCTGTAATTCACTATTACAAGTTCAGATCTTCAAGTTATAATTTACAATAATAATTAGAAGTTATCAATTTTAAGTTCTGCATTTTACAATTACAAGTTCAGATCTTCAAGTTATAATTTGCAATAATAATTAGAAGCTATCAATTTTAAGTTCTGTATTTTACAATTACTAGTTCAGATCTTCAAGTTATAATTTGAAATAATAATTTGAATTTAACAAATCTAAGTTCTGTAATTCACTATTACAAGTTCAGATCTACAAGTTATAATTTACAATAATAATTAGAAGCTATCAATTTTAAATTCTGTATTTGACAATTACAAGTTCAGATCTTCAAGTTATAATTTGCACTAATAATTTGTATTTAACAATTAGAAGTTCTGTATGTGACAATTACAAGTTCAGATCTTCAAGTTATAATTTGCAATAATAATTAAAAGCTATTAATTTTAAGTTCTGTATTTGACAATTACAAGTTCAGATCTTCAAGTTATAATTTGAAATAATAATTAGAAGCTATCAATTTTATGTTCTGTATTTGACAATTACAAGTTCAGATCTTCAAGTTATAATTTGCAATAATAATTAGAAGCTATCAATTTTAAGTGCTGTATTTGACAATTACTAGTTCAGATCTTCAAGTTATAATTTGCACTAATAATTTGTATTTAAAAATTAGAAGTTCTGTATTTGACAATTACAAGTTCAGATCTTCAAGTTATAATTTTCACTAATAATTTGTATTTAACAATTAGAAGTTCTGTATTTGACTATTACAAGTTCAGATCTTCAAATTATTATGTGCAATCTTATTTTGAATTTAACCATTCGAAGTTCTGTATTTACCTATTACAGGTTCAGATCTTCAAGTAATAATTTGCACTAATAATTTGTATTTAACAATTCGAAGTTCTGTATTTGACTATTACAAGTTCAGATCTTCAAGTTATAATTTGAATTATCATTATAAGCTATCAATTTTAAGTTCTGTATTTGACAATTACAAGTACAGATCTTCAAATTATTATTTGCAATAATAATTAGAAGCTATCAATTTTAAGTTCTGCATTTGACAATTACAAGTTCAGATCTTCAAGTTATTATTTGCAATAATAATTAGAAGCTATTAATTTTAAGTTCTGTATTTGACAATTACAAGTTCAGATCTTCAAGTTATAATTTGAAATAATAATTAGAAGCTATCAATTTTAAGTTCTGTATTTGACAATTACAAGTTCAGATCTGCAAGTTATAATTTGCAATAATAATTAGAAGCTATCAATTTTAAGTTCTGTATTTGACAATTACTAGTTCAGATCTTCAAGTTATAATTAGAAATAATAATTAGAATTTGACAAATCTAAGTTCTGTAATTCACTATTACAAGTTCAGATCTTCAAGTTATAATTTACAATAATAATTAGAAGCTTTCAATTTTAAGTTCTGTATTTGACAATTACAAGTTCAGATCTACAAGTTATAATTTGCACTAATAATTTGTATTTAACAATTAGAAGTTCTGTATTTGACAATTACTAGTTCAGATCTTCAAGTTATAATTTGAAATAATAATTTGAATTTAACAAATCTAAGTTCTGTAATTCACTATTACAAGTTCAGATCTTCAAGTTATAATTTGAAATAATAATTTGAATTTAACAAATCTAAGTTCTGTAATTCACTATTACAAGTTCAGATCTTCAAGTTATAATTTACAATAATAATTAGAAGTTATCAATTTTAAGTTCTGCATTTGACAATTACAAGTTCAGTTCTTCAAGTTATAATTTGCACTAATAATTTGTATTTAACAATTAGATGTTCTGTATTTGTCTATTACAAGTTCAGATCTTCAAATTATAATTTGCACTAATAATTTGTATTTAACAATTAGAAGTTCTGTATTTGACTATTACAAGTTCAGATCTTCAAGTTATAATTTGAATTATAATTATAAGCTATCAATTTTAAGTTCTGTATTTGACAATTACAAGTACAGATCTTCAAATTATTATTTGCAATAATAATTAGAAGCTATCAATTTTAAGTTCTGCATTTGACAATTACTAGTTCAGATCTTCAAGTTATTATTTGCAATAATAATTAGAAGCTATTAATTTTAAGTTCTGTATTTAACAATTACAAGTTCAGATCTTCAAGTTATAATTTGAAATAATAATTAGAAGCTATCAATTTTAAGTTCTGTATTTGACAATTACAAGTTCAGATCTTCAAGTTATAATTTGCAATAATAATTAGAAGCTAAAAATTTTAAGTTCTGTATTTGACAATTACTAGTTCAGTTCTTCAAGTTATAATTAGAAATAATAATTAGAATTTGACAAATCTAAGTTCTGTAATTCACTATTACAAGTACAGATCTTCAAGTTATAATTTACAATAATAATTAGAAGCTTTCAATTTTAAGTTCTGTATTTGACAATTACAAGTTCAGATCTACAAGTTATAATTTGCACTAATAATTTGTATTTAACAATTAGAAGTTCTGTATTTGACAATTACAAGTTCAGATCTTCAAGTTATAATTTGAAATAATAATTAGAAGCTATCAATTTTAAGTTCTGTATTTGACAATTACTAGTTCAGATCTTCAAGTTATAATTTGAAATAATAATTTGAATTTAACAAATCTAAGTTCTGTAATTCACTATTACAAGTTCAGATCTTCAAGTTATAATTTACAATAATAATTAGAAGTTATCAATTTTAAGTTCTGCATTTTACAATTACAAGTTCAGATCTTCAAGTTATAATTTGCAATAATAATTAGAAGCTATCAATTTTAAGTTCTGTATTTTACAATTACTAGTTCAGATCTTCAAGTTATAATTTGAAATAATAATTTGAATTTAACAAATCTAAGTTCTGTAATTCACTATTACAAGTTCAGATCTACAAGTTATAATTTACAATAATAATTAGAAGCTATCAATTTTAAATTCTGTATTTGACAATTACAAGTTCAGATCTTCAAGTTATAATTTGCACTAATAATTTGTATTTAACAATTAGAAGTTCTGTATGTGACAATTACAAGTTCAGATCTTCAAGTTATAATTTGCAATAATAATTAAAAGCTATTAATTTTAAGTTCTGTATTTGACAATTACAAGTTCAGATCTTCAAGTTATAATTTGAAATAATAATTAGAAGCTATCAATTTTATGTTCTGTATTTGACAATTACAAGTTCAGATCTTCAAGTTATAATTTGCAATAATAATTAGAAGCTATCAATTTTAAGTGCTGTATTTGACAATTACTAGTTCAGATCTTCAAGTTATAATTTGCACTAATAATTTGTATTTAAAAATTAGAAGTTCTGTATTTGACAATTACAAGTTCAGATCTTCAAGTTATAATTTTCACTAATAATTTGTATTTAACAATTAGAAGTTCTGTATTTGACTATTACAAGTTCAGATCTTCAAATTATTATGTGCAATCTTATTTTGAATTTAACCATTCGAAGTTCTGTATTTACCTATTACAGGTTCAGATCTTCAAGTAATAATTTGCACTAATAATTTGTATTTAACAATTCGAAGTTCTGTATTTGACTATTACAAGTTCAGATCTTCAAGTTATAATTTGAATTATCATTATAAGCTATCAATTTTAAGTTCTGTATTTGACAATTACAAGTACAGATCTTCAAATTATTATTTGCAATAATAATTAGAAGCTATCAATTTTAAGTTCTGCATTTGACAATTACAAGTTCAGATCTTCAAGTTATTATTTGCAATAATAATTAGAAGCTATTAATTTTAAGTTCTGTATTTGACAATTACAAGTTCAGATCTTCAAGTTATAATTTGAAATAATAATTAGAAGCTATCAATTTTAAGTTCTGTATTTGACAATTACAAGTTCAGATCTGCAAGTTATAATTTGCAATAATAATTAGAAGCTATCAATTTTAAGTTCTGTATTTGACAATTACTAGTTCAGATCTTCAAGTTATAATTAGAAATAATAATTAGAATTTGACAAATCTAAGTTCTGTAATTCACTATTACAAGTTCAGATCTTCAAGTTATAATTTACAATAATAATTAGAAGCTTTCAATTTTAAGTTCTGTATTTGACAATTACAAGTTCAGATCTACAAGTTATAATTTGCACTAATAATTTGTATTTAACAATTAGAAGTTCTGTATTTGACAATTACTAGTTCAGATCTTCAAGTTATAATTTGAAATAATAATTTGAATTTAACAAATCTAAGTTCTGTAATTCACTATTACAAGTTCAGATCTTCAAGTTATAATTTGAAATAATAATTTGAATTTAACAAATCTAAGTTCTGTAATTCACTATTACAAGTTCAGATCTTCAAGTTATAATTTACAATAATAATTAGAAGTTATCAATTTTAAGTTCTGCATTTGACAATTACAAGTTCAGTTCTTCAAGTTATAATTTGCACTAATAATTTGTATTTAACAATTAGATGTTCTGTATTTGTCTATTACAAGTTCAGATCTTCAAATTATAATTTGCACTAATAATTTGTATTTAACAATTAGAAGTTCTGTATTTGACAATTACCAGTTCAGATCCTCAAGTTATAATTTGCACTAATAATTTGTAATTAACAATTCGAAGTTCTGTATTTGACTATTACAAGTTCAGATCTTAAAGTTATAATTTGAATTATAATTATAAGCTATCAATTTTAAGTTCTGTATTTGACAATTACAAGTACAGATCTTCAAATTATTATTTGCAATGATAATTAGAAGCTATCAATTTTAAGTTCTGCATTTGACAATTACAAGTTCAGATCTTCAAGTTATTATTTGCAATAATAATTAGGAGCTATTAATTTTAAGTTCTGTATTTGACAATTACAAGTTCAGATCTTCAAGTTATAATTTGAAATAATAATTAGAAGCTATCAATTTTAAGTTCTGTATTTGACAATTACAAGTTCAGATCTTCAAGTTATAATTTGCAATAATAATTAGAAGCTATCAATTTTAAGTTCTGTATTTGACAATTACTAGTTCAGATCTTCAAGTTATAATTAGAAATAATAATTAGAATTTGACAAATCTAAGTTCTGTAATTCACTATTACAAGTACAGATCTTCAAGTTATAATTTACAATAATAATTAGAAGCTTTCAATTTTAAGTTCTGTATTTGACAATTACAAGTTCAGATCTACAAGTTATAATTTGCACTAATAATTTGTATTTAACAATTAGAAGTTCTGTATTTGACAATTACAAGTTCAGATCTTCAAGTTATAATTTGAAATAATAATTAGAAGCTATCAATTTTAAGTTCTGTATTTGACAATTACTAGTTCAGATCTTCAAGTTATAATTTGAAATAATAATTAGAAGCTATCAATTTTAAGTTCTGTATTTGACAATTACAAGTTCAGATCTTCAAGTTATAATTTGCAATAATAATTAGAAGCTATCAATTTTAAGTGCTGTATTTGACAATTACTAGTTCAGATCTTCAAGTTATAATTTGCACTAATAATTTGTATTTAAAAATTAGAAGTTCAGTATTTGACAATTACAAGTTCAGATCTTCAAGTTATAATTTTCACTAATAATTTGTATTTAACAATTAGAAGTTCTGTATTTGACTATTACAAGTTCAGATCTTCAAATTATTATGTGCAATCTTATTTTGAATTTAACCATTCGAAGTTCTGTATTTACCTATTACAGGTTCAGATCTTCAAGTAATAATTTGCACTAATAATTTGTATTTAACAATTCGAAGTTCTGTATTTGACTATTACAAGTTCAGATCTTCAAGTTATAATTTGAATTATCATTATAAGCTATCAATTTTAAGTTCTGTATTTGACAATTACAAGTACAGATCTTCAAATTATTATTTGCAATAATAATTAGAAGCTATCAATTTTAAGTTCTGCATTTGACAATTACAAGTTCAGATCTTCAAGTTATTATTTGCAATAATAATTAGAAGCTATTAATTTTAAGTTCTGTATTTGACAATTACAAGTTCAGATCTTCAAGTTATAATTTGAAATAATAATAAGAAGCTATCAATTTTAAGTTCTGTATTTGACAATTACAAGTTCAGATCTGCAAGTTATAATTTGCAATAATAATTAGAAGCTATCAATTTTAAGTTCTGTATTTGACAATTACTAGTTCAGATCTTCAAGTTATAATTAGAAATAATAATTAGAATTTGACAAATCTAAGTTCTGTAATTCACTATTACAAGTTCAGATCTTCAAGTTATAATTTGAATTATAATTATAAGCTATCAATTTTAAGTTCTGTATTTGACAATTACAAGTACAGATCTTCAAATTATTATTTGCAATAATAATTAGAAGCTATCAATTTTAAGTTCTGCATTTGACAATTACAAGTTCAGATCTTCAAGTTATTATTTGCAATAATAATTAGAAGCTATTAATTTTACGTTCTGTATTTGACAATTACAAGTTCAGATCTTCAAGTTATAATTTGAAATAATAATTAGAAGCTATCAATTTTAAGTTCTGTATTTGACAATTACAAGTTCAGATCTTCAAGTTATAATTTGCAATAATAATTAGAAGCTAACAATTTTAAGTTCTGTATTTGACAATTACTAGTTCAGTTCTTCAAGTTATAATTAGAAATAATAATTAGAATTTGACAAATCTAAGTTCTGTAATTCACTATTACAAGTACAGATCTTCAAGTTATAATTTACAATAATAATTAGAAGCTTTCAATTTTAAGTTCTGTATTTGACAATTACAAGTTCAGATCTACAAGTTATAATTTGCACTAATAATTTGTATTTAACAATTAGAAGTTCTGTATTTGACAATTACAAGTTCAGATCTTCAAGTTATAATTTGAAATAATAATTAGAAGCTATCAATTTTAAGTTCTGTATTTGACAATTACTAGTTCAGATCTTCAAGTTATAATTTGAAATAATAATTTGAATTTAACAAATCTAAGTTCTGTAATTCACTATTACAAGTTCAGATCTTCAAGTTATAATTTACAATAATAATTAGAAGTTATCAATTTTAAGTTCTGCATTTTACAATTACAAGTTCAGATCTTCAAGTTATAATTTGCAATAATAATTAGAAGCTATCAATTTTAAGTTCTGTATTTTACAATTACTAGTTCAGATCTTCAAGTTATAATTTGAAATAATAATTTGAATTTAACAAATCTAAGTTCTGTAATTCACTATTACAAGTTCAGATCTACAAGTTATAATTTACAATAATAATTAGAAGCTATCAATTTTAAATTCTGTATTTGACAATTACAAGTTCAGATCTTCAAGTTATAATTTGCACTAATAATTTGTATTTAACAATTAGAAGTTCTGTATGTGACAATTACAAGTTCAGATCTTCAAGTTATAATTTGCAATAATAATTAAAAGCTATTAATTTTAAGTTCTGTATTTGACAATTACAAGTTCAGATCTTCAAGTTATAATTTGAAATAATAATTAGAAGCTATCAATTTTATGTTCTGTATTTGACAATTACAAGTTCAGATCTTCAAGTTATAATTTGCAATAATAATTAGAAGCTATCAATTTTAAGTGCTGTATTTGACAATTACTAGTTCAGATCTTCAAGTTATAATTTGCACTAATAATTTGTATTTAAAAATTAGAAGTTCTGTATTTGACAATTACAAGTTCAGATCTTCAAGTTATAATTTTCACTAATAATTTGTATTTAACAATTAGAAGTTCTGTATTTGACTATTACAAGTTCAGATCTTCAAATTATTATGTGCAATCTTATTTTGAATTTAACCATTCGAAGTTCTGTATTTACCTATTACAGGTTCAGATCTTCAAGTAATAATTTGCACTAATAATTTGTATTTAACAATTCGAAGTTCTGTATTTGACTATTACAAGTTCAGATCTTCAAGTTATAATTTGAATTATCATTATAAGCTATCAATTTTAAGTTCTGTATTTGACAATTACAAGTACAGATCTTCAAATTATTATTTGCAATAATAATTAGAAGCTATCAATTTTAAGTTCTGCATTTGACAATTACAAGTTCAGATCTTCAAGTTATTATTTGCAATAATAATTAGAAGCTATTAATTTTTAGTTCTGTATTTGACAATTACAAGTTCAGATCTACAAGTTATAATTTGAAATAATAATTAGAAGCTATCAATTTTAAGTTCTGTATTTGACAATTACAAGTTCAGATCTGCAAGTTATAATTTGCAATAATAATTAGAAGCTATCAATTTTAAGTTCTGTATTTGACAATTACTAGTTCAGATCTTCAAGTTATAATTAGAAATAATAATTAGAATTTGACAAATCTAAGTTCTGTAATTCACTATTACAAGTTCAGATCTTCAAGTTAGAATTTACAATAATAATTAGAAGCTTTCAATTTTAAGTTCTGTATTTGACAATTACAAGTTCAGATCTACAAGTTATAATTTGCACTAATAATTTGTATTTAACAATTAGAAGTTCTGTATTTGACAATTACTAGTTCAGATCTTCAAGTTATAATTTGAAATAATAATTTGAATTTAACAAATCTAAGTTCTGTAATTCACTATTACAAGTTCAGATCTTCAAGTTATAATTTGAAATAATAATTTGAATTTAACAAATCTAAGTTCTGTAATTCACTATTACAAGTTCAGATCTTCAAGTTATAATTTACAATAATAATTAGAAGTTATCAATTTTAAGTTCTGCATTTGACAATTACAAGTTCAGTTCTTCAAGTTATAATTTGCACTAATAATTTGTATTTAACAATTAGATGTTCTGTATTTGTCTATTACAAGTTCAGATCTTCAAATTATAATTTGCACTAATAATTTGTATTTAACAATTAGAAGTTCTGTATTTGACAATTACCAGTTCAGATCCTCAAGTTATAATTTGCACTAATAATTTGTAATTAACAATTCGAAGTTCTGTATTTGACTATTACAAGTTCAGATCTTAAAGTTATAATTTGAATTATAATTATAAGCTATCAATTTTAAGTTCTGTATTTGACAATTACAAGTACAGATCTTCAAATTATTATTTGCAATGATAATTAGAAGCTATCAATTTTAAGTTCTGCATTTGACAATTACAAGTTCAGATCTTCAAGTTATTATTTGCAATAATAATTAGGAGCTATTAATTTTAAGTTCTGTATTTGACAATTACAAGTTCAGATCTTCAAGTTATAATTTGAAATAATAATTAGAAGCTATCAATTTTAACTTCTGTATTTGACAATTACAAGTTCAGATCTTCAAGTTATAATTTGCAATAATAATTAGAAGCTATCAACTTTAAGTTCTGTATTTGACAATTACTAGTTCAGATCTTCAAGTTATAATTAGAAATAATAATTAGAATTTGACAAATCTAAGTTCTGTAATTCACTATTACAAGTACAGATCCTCAAGTTATAATTTACAATAATAATTAGAAGCTTTCAATTTTAAGTTCTGTATTTGACAATTACAAGTTCAGATCTACAAGTTATAATTTGCACTAATAATTTGTATTTAACAATTAGAAGTTCTGTATTTGACAATTACAAGTTCAGATCTTCAAGTTATAATTTGAAATAATAATTAGAAGCTATCAATTTTAAGTTCTGTATTTGACAATTACTAGTTCAGATCTTCAAGTTATAATTTGAAATAATAATTAGAAGCTATCAATTTTATGTTCTGTATTTGACAATTACAAGTTCAGATCTTCAAGTTATAATTTGCAATAATAATTAGAAGCTATCAATTTTAAGTGCTGTATTTGACAATTACTAGTTCAGATCTTCAAGTTATAATTTGCACTAATAATTTGTATTTAAAAATTAGAAGTTCTGTATTTGACAATTACAAGTTCAGATCTTCAAGTTATAATTTTCACTAATAATTTGTATTTAACAATTAGAAGTTCTGTATTTGACTATTACAAGTTCAGATCTTCAAATTATTATGTGCAATCTTATTTTGAATTTAACCATTCGAAGTTCTGTATTTACCTATTACAGGTTCAGATCTTCAAGTAATAATTTGCACTAATAATTTGTATTTAACAATTCGAAGTTCTGTATTTGACTATTACAAGTTCAGATCTTCAAGTTATAATTTGAATTATCATTATAAGCTATCAATTTTAAGTTCTGTATTTGACAATTACAAGTACAGATCTTCAAATTATTATTTGCAATAATAATTAGAAGCTATCAATTTTAAGTTCTGCATTTGACAATTACAAGTTCAGATCTTCAAGTTATTATTTGCAATAATAATTAGAAGCTATTAATTTTAAGTTCTGTATTTGACAATTACAAGTTCAGATCTTCAAGTTATAATTTGAAATAATAATTAGAAGCTATCAATTTTAAGTTCTGTATTTGACAATTACAAGTTCAGATCTGCAAGTTATAATTTGCAATAATAATTAGAAGCTATTAATTTTAAGTTCTGTATTTGACAATTACTAGTTCAGATCTTCAAGTTATAATTAGAAATAATAATTAGAATTTGACAAATCTAAGTTCTGTAATTCACTAGTACAAGTTCAGATCTTCAAGTTATAATTTACAATAATAATTAGAAGCTTTCAATTTTAAGTTCTGTACTTGACAATTACAAGTTCAGATCTACAAGTTATAATTTGCACTAATAATTTGTATTTAACAATTAGAAGTTCTGTATTTGACAATTACTAGTTCAGATCTTCAAGTTATAATTTGAAATAATAATTTGAATTTAACAAATCTAAGTTCTGTAATTCACTATTACAAGTTCAGATCTTCAAGTTATAATTTGAAATAATAATTTGAATTTAACAAATCTAAGTTCTGTAATTCACTATTACAAGTTCAGATCTTCAAGTTATAATTTACAATAATAATTAGAAGTTATCAATTTTAAGTTCTGCATTTGACAATTACAAGTTCAGTTCTTCAAGTTATAATTTGCACTAATAATTTGTATTTAACAATTAGATGTTCTGTATTTGTCTATTACAAGTTCAGATCTTCAAATTATAATTTGCACTAATAATTTGTATTTAACAATTAGAAGTTCTGTATTTGACAATTACCAGTTCAGATCCTCAAGTTATAATTTGCACTAATAATTTGTAATTAACAATTCGAAGTTCTGTATTTGACTATTACAAGTTCAGATCTTAAAGTTATAATTTGAATTATAATTATAAGCTATCAATTTTAAGTTCTGTATTTGACAATTACAAGTACAGATCTTCAAATTATTATTTGCAATGATAATTAGAAGCTATCAATTTTAAGTTCTGCATTTGACAATTACAAGTTCAGATCTTCAAGTTATTATTTGCAATAATAATTAGGAGCTATTAATTTTAAGTTCTGTATTTGACAATTACAAGTTCAGATCTTCAAGTTATAATTTGAAATAATAATTAGAAGCTATCAATTTTAAGTTCTGTATTTGACAATTACAAGTTCAGATCTTCAAGTTATAATTTGCAATAATAATTAGAAACTATCAATTTTAAGTTCTGTATTTGACAATTACTAGTTCAGATCTTCAAGTTATAATTAGAAATAATAATTAGAATTTGACAAATCTAAGTTCTGTAATTCACTATTACAAGTACAGATCTTCAAGTTATAATTTACAATAATAATTAGAAGCTTTCAATTTTAAGTTCTGTATTTGACAATTACAAGTTCAGATCTACAAGTTATAATTTGCACTAATAATTTGTATTTAACAATTAGAAGTTCTGTATTTGACAATTACAAGTTCAGATCTTCAAGTTATAATTTGAAATAATAATTAGAAGCTATCAATTTTAAGTTCTGTATTTGACAATTACTAGTTCAGATCTTCAAGTTATAATTTGAAATAATAATTAGAAGCTATCAATTTTATGTTCTGTATTTGACAATTACAAGTTCAGATCTTCAAGTTATAATTTGCAATAATAATTAGAAGCTATCAATTTTAAGTGCTGTATTTGACAATTACTAGTTCAGATCTTCAAGTTATAATTTGCACTAATAATTTGTATTTAAAAATTAGAAGTTCTGTATTTGACAATTACAAGTTCAGATCTTCAAGTTATAATTTTCACTAATAATTTGTATTTAACAATTAGAAGTTCTGTATTTGACTATTACAAGTTCAGATCTTCAAATTATTATGTGCAATCTTATTTTGAATTTAACCATTCGAAGTTCTGTATTTACCTATTACAGGTTCAGATCTTCAAGTAATAATTTGCACTAATAATTTGTATTTAACAATTCGAAGTTCTGTATTTGACTATTACAAGTTCAGATCTTCAAGTTATAATTTGAATTATCATTATAAGCTATCAATTTTAAGTTCTGTATTTGACAATTACAAGTACAGATCTTCAAATTATTATTTGCAATAATAATTAGAAGCTATCAATTTTAAGTTCTGCATTTGACAATTACAAGTTCAGATCTTCAAGTTATTATTTGCAATAATAATTAGAAGCTATTAATTTTAAGTTCTGTATTTGACAATTACAAGTTCAGATCTTCAAGTTATAATTTGAAATAATAATTAGAAGCTATCAATTTTAAGTTCTGTATTTGACAATTACAAGTTCAGATCTGCAAGTTATAATTTGCAATAATAATTAGAAGCTATCAATTTTAAGTTCTGTATTTGACAATTACTAGTTCAGATCTTCAAGTTATAATTAGAAATAATAATTAGAATTTGACAAATCTAAGTTCTGTAATTCACTATTACAAGTTCAGATCTTCAAGTTATAATTTACAATAATAATTAGAAGCTTTCAATTTTAAGTTCTGTATTTGACAATTACAAGTTCAGATCTACAAGTTATAATTTGCACTAATAATTTGTATTTAACAATTAGAAGTTCTGTATTTGACAATTACAAGTTCAGATCTTCAAGTTATAATTTGAAATAATAATTAGAAGCTATCAATTTTAAGTTCTGTATTTGACAATTACTAGTTCAGATCTTCAAGTTATAATTTGAAATAATAATTTGAATTTAACAAATCTAAGTTCTGTAATTCACTATTACAAGTTCAGATCTTCAAGTTATAATTTACAATAATAATTAGAAGTTATCAATTTTAAGTTCTGCATTTGACAATTACAAGTTCAGTTCTTCAAGTTATAATTTGCACTAATAATTTGTATTTAACAATTAGATGTTCTGTATTTGTCTATTACAAGTTCAGATCTTCAAATTATAATTTGCACTAATAATTTGTATTTAACAATTAGAAGTTCTGTATTTGACAATTACCAGTTCAGATCCTCAAGTTATAATTTGCACTAATAATTTGTATTTAACAATTCGAAGTTCTGTATTTGACTATTACAAGTTCAGATCTTAAAGTTATAATTTGAATTATAATTATAAGCTATCAATTTTAAGTTCTGTTTTTGACAATTACAAGTACAGATCTTCAAATTATTATTTGCAATGATAATTAGAAGCTATCAATTTTAAGTTCTGCATTTGACAATTACAAGTTCAGATCTTCAAGTTATTATTTGCAATAATAATTAGGAGCTATTAATTTTAAGTTCTGTATTTGACAATTACAAGTTCAGATCTTCAAGTTATAATTTGAAATAATAATTAGAAGCTATCAATTTTAAGTTCTGTATTTGACAATTACAAGTTCAGATCTTCAAGTTATAATTTGCAATAATAATTAGAAGCTATCAATTTTAAGTTCTGTATTTGACAATTACTAGTTCAGATCTTCAAGTTATAATTAGAAATAATAATTAGAATTTGACAAATCTAAGTTCTGTAATTCACTATTACAAGTACAGATCTTCAAGTTATAATTTACAATAATAATTAGAAGCTTTCAATTTTAAGTTCTGTATTTGACAATTACAAGTTCAGATCTACAAGTTATAATTTGCACTAATAATTTGTATTTAACAATTAGAAGTTCTGTATTTGACAATTACAAGTTCAGATCTTCAAGTTATAATTTGAAATAATAATTAGAAGCTATCAATTTTAAGTTCTGTAATTGACAATTACTTGTTCAGATCTTCAAGTTATAATTTGAAATAATAATTTGAATTTAACAAATCTAAGTTCTGTAATTCACTATTACAAGTTCAGATCTTCAAGTTATAATTTACAATAATAATTAGAAGTTATCAATTTTAAGTTCTGCATTTGACAATTACAAGTTCAGATCTTCAAGTTATAATTTGCAATAATAATTAGAAGCTATCAATTTTAAGTTCTGTATTTTACAATTACTAGTTCAGAGCTTCAAGTTATAATTTGAAATAATAATTTGAATTTAACAAATCTAAGTTCTGTATTTCACTATTACAAGTTCAGATCTTCAAGTTATAATTTACAATATTAATTAGAAGCTATCAATTTTAAGTTCTGTATTTGACAATTACAAGTTCAGATCTTCAAGTTATAATTTGCACTAATAATTTGTATTTAACAATTAGAAGTTCTGTATGTGACAATTACAAGTTCAGATCTTCAAGTTATAATTTGCAATAATAATTAGAAGCTATTAATTTTAAGTTCTGTATTTGACAATTACAAGTTCAGATCTTCAAGTTATAATTTGAAATAATAATTAGAAGCTATCAATTTTATGTTCTGTATTTAACAATTACAAGTTCAGATCTTCAAGTTATAATTTGCAATAATAATTAGAAGCTATCAATTTTAAGTGCTGTATTTGACAATTACTAGTTCAGATCTTCAAGTTATAATTTGCACTAATAATTTGTATTTAAAAATTAGAAGTTCTGTATTTGACAATTACAAGTTCAGATCTTCAAGTTATAATTTTCACTAATAATTTGTATTTAACAATTAGAAGTTCTGTATTTGACTATTACAAGTTCAGATCTTCAAATTATTATGTGCAATCTAATTTTGAATTTAACCATTCGAAGTTCTGTATTTACCTATTACAGGTTCAGATCTTCAAGTTATAATTTGAATTATCATTATAAGCTATCAATTTTAAGTTCTGTATTTGACAATTACAAGTACAGATCTTCAAATTATTATTTGCAATAATAATTAGAAGCTATCAATTTTAAGTTCTGCATTTGACAATTACAAGTTCAGATCTTCAAGTTATTATTTGCAATAATAATTAGAAGCTATTAATTTTAAGTTCTGTATTTGACAATTACAAGTTCAGATCTTCAAGTTATAATTTGAAATAATAATTAGAAGCTATCAATTTTAAGTTCCTTATTTGACAATTACAAGTTCAGATCTGCAAGTTATAATTTGCAATAATAATTAGAAGCTATCAATTTTAAGTTCTGTATTTGACAATTACTAGTTCAGATCTTCAAGTTATAATTAGAAATAATAATTAGAATTTGACAAATCTAAGTTCTGTAATTCACTATTACAAGTTCAGATCTTCAAGTTATAATTTACAATAATAATTAGAAGCTTTCAATTTTAAGTTCTGTATTTGACAATTACAAGTTCAGATCTACAAGTTATAATTTGCACTAATAATTTGTATTTAACAATTAGAAGTTCTGTATTTGACAATTACAAGTTCAGATCTTCAAGTTATAATTTGAAATAATAATTAGAAGCTATCAATTTTAAGTTCTGTATTTGACAATTACTAGTTCAGATCTTCAAGTTATAATTTGAAATAATAATTTGAATTTAACAAATCTAAGTTCTGTAATTCACTATTACAAGTTCAGATCTTCAAGTTATAATTTACAATAATAATTAGAAGTTATCAATTTTAAGTTCTGCATTTGACAATTACAAGTTCAGATCTTCAAGTTATACTTTGCACTAATAATTTGTATTTAACAATTAGAAGTTAATGCATGTCTTTCGATGTTGCAGTGCTTTCCTGTGATTTTGCACAGTTTCTTGCTTACTAGATACTTTATGACTTTTTATTTATACTGTATATAGTTTTTGGAAAATTTTTGTACTTTGTTTTTTGAGTTTTTGTTGTATGGACTTGAAACACTGCTGGATGGACCGACTTGTTTTGCCTTTACCAATGTATTTACGCACACACTGTGTCCTTATTTTAACTTAGTGACTTTGTATTACAACTTTATTAATGTTATTGTTAGGTTTTCACATGTTCATTTTTATCGATTACCTGTTTGTGGTTATGTTTGTCACGTTTTGAATTTTTAAATTTTATTGTGATTGTATATCCTACATGCCACTGAAAAAGATTTTTTACATTTTTTATATTGACTTGGTTGGGGTGCCACCTGACAGAAGTGTGTGCCGATATCTCCTTATTTTGTATGCGTTTAAAACAACCACCATCATTGGCTGTTCGGTAGGTGTTTCGTCCCCTTGTCATTGAGTTGATGTTTGTATTGCCCTATTTTTGTTTTCAGTCCTGAAGATGGCTTATTTAGTATAGCCGAAACGTCGACCAACAGCTTTTTTGTTTTATTTGCGCTCCACTGACCCGATATTCCTTTTCTAACCAATTAGAAGTTCTGTATTTGTCTATTACAAGTTCAGATCTTCAAATTATAATTTGCACTAATAATTTGTATTTAACAATTAGAAGTTCTGTATTTGACAATTACCAGTTCAGATCCTCAAGTTATAATTTGCACTAATAATTTGTATTTAACAATTAGAAGTTCTGTATTTGACAATTACCAGTTCAGATCTTCAAGTTATAATTAGAAATAATAATTAGAAGCTATCAATTTTGAGTTCTGTATTTGACAATTACAAGTTCAGATCTTCAAGTTATAATTTGCAATAATAATTAGAAGCTATCAATTTTAAGTTCTGTATTTGACAATTACTAGTTCAGATCTTCAAGTTATAATTTGAAATAATAATTGAATTTAACAAATCTAAGTTCTGTAATTCACTATTACAAGTTCAGATCTTCAAGTTATAATTTACAATAATAATTAGAAGCTATCAATTTTAGTTCTGTATTTGACAAATACAAGTTCAGAACTTCAAGTTATAATTTGCAATAATAATTAGAAGCTATCAATTTTAAGTTCTGTATTTGACAATTACAAGTACAGATCTTCAAATTATTATTTGCAATAATAATTAGAAGCTATCAATTTTAAGTTCTGCATCTGACAATTAAAAGTTCAGATCTTCAAGTTATTATTTGCAATAATAATTAGAAGCTATCAATTTTAAGTTCTGTATTTGACAATTACAAGTTCACATCTTCAAGTTATAATTTGAAATAATAATTAGAAGCTATCAATTTTATGTTCTGTATTTGACAATTAGAAGTTCAGTTCTTAAAGTAATAATTTGCACTAATAATTTGTATTTAACAATTCGAAGTTCTGTATTTGACTATTACAAGTTCAGATCTTCAAGTTATAATTTGAATTATAATTATAAGCTATCAATTTTAAGTTCTGTATTTGACAATTACAAGTACAGATCTTCAAATTATTATTTGCAATAATAATTAGAAGCTATCAATTTTAAGTTCTGCATTTGACAATTACAAGTTCAGATCTTCAAGTTATTATTTGCAATAATAATTAGAAGCTATTAATTTTAAGTTCTGTATTTGACAATTACAAGTTCAGATCTTCAAGTTATAATTTGAAATAATAATTAGAAGCTATCAATTTTAAGTTCTGTATTTGACAATTACAAGTTCAGATCTTCAAGTTATAATTTGCAATAATAATTAGAAGCTATCAATTTTAAGTTCTGTATTTGACAATTACTAGTTCAGATCTTCAAGTTATAATTAGAAATAATAATTAGAATTTGACAAATCTAAGTTCTGTAATTCACTATTACAAGTTCAGATCTTCAAGTTATAATTTACAATAATAATTAGAAGCTTTCAATTTTAAGTTCTGTATTTGACAATTACAAGTTCAGATCTACAAGTTATAATTTGCACTAATAATTTGTATTTAACAATTAGAAGTTCTGTATTTGACAATTACAAGTTCAGATCTTCAAGTTATAATTTGAAATAATAATTAGAAGCTATCAATTTTAAGTTCTGTATTTGACAATTACTAGTTAAGATCTTCAAGTAATAATTTGCACTAATAATTTGTATTTAACAATTCGAAGTTCTGTATTTTACTATTACAAGTTCAGATCTTCAAGTTATAATTTGAATTATGGTTATAAGCTATCAATTTTAAGTTCTGTATTTGACAATTACAAGTACAGATCTTCAAATTATTATTTGCAATAATAATTAGAAGCTATTAATTTTAAGTTCTGTATTTGACAATTACAAGTTCAGATCTTCAAGTTATAATTTGAAATAATAATTAGAAGCTATTAATTTTAAGTTCTGTATTTGACAATTACAAGTTCAGATCTTCAAGTTATAATTTGAAATAATAATTAGAAGCTATCAATTTTAAGTTCTGTATTTGACAATTACTAGTTAAGATCTTCAAGTTATAATTTGCAATAATAATTATAAGCTATCAATTTTAAGTTCTGTATTTGACAATTACTTGTTCAGATCTTCAAGTTATTATTTGCAATAATAATTAGAAGCTATTAATTTTAAGTTCTGTATTTGACAATTACAAGTTCAGATCTACAAGTTATAATTTGAAATAATAATTAGAAGCTATCAATTTTAAGTTCTGTATTTGACAATTACAAGTTCAGATCTTCAAGTTATAATTTGCAATAATAATTAGAAGCTATCAATTTTAAGTTCTGTATTTGACAATTACTAGTTCAGATCTTCAAGTTATAATTTGCAATAATAATTAGAAGCTATCAATTTTAAGTTCTGTATTTGACAATTACTAGTTCAGATCTTCAAGTTATAATTAGAAATAATAATTAGAATTTGACAAATCTAAGTTCTGTATTTGACTATTACAAGTTCAGATCTTCAAGTTTTAATTTGAATTATAATTATAAGCTATCAATTTTAAGTTCTGTATTTGACAATTACAAGTACAGATCTTCAAGTTATAATTTGCACTAATAATTTGTATTTAACAATTCGAAGTTCTGTATTTGACTATTACAAGTTCAGATCTTCAAGTTATAATTTGAATTATAATTATAAGCTATCAATTTTAAGTTCTGTATTTGACAATTACAAGTTCAGATCTTCAAGTTATTATTTGCAATAATAATTAGAAGCTATTAATTTTAAGTTCTGTATTTGACAATTACAAGTTCAGATCTTCAAGTTATAATTTGCAATAATAATTAGAAGCTATCAATTTTAAGTTCTGTATTTGACAATTACTAGTTCAGATCTTCAAGTTATAATTATAAATAATAATTAGAATTTGACAAATCTAAGTTCTGTAATTCACTATTACAAGTTCAGATCTTCAAGTTATAATTTACAATAATAATTAGAAGTTATCAATTTTAAGTTCTGCATTTGACAATTACAGGTTCAGATCTTCAAATTATAATTTGCACTAATAATTTGTATTTACCAATTAGAAGTTCTGTATTTGACAATTACAAGTACAGATCTTCAAATTATTATTTGCAATAATAATTAGAAGCTATCAATTTTAAGTTCTGCATTTGACAATTAAAAGTTCAGATCTTCAAGTTATTATTTGTAATAATAATTAGAAGCTATCAATTTTAAGTTCTGTATTTGACAATTACAAGTTCACATCTTCTAGTTATAATTTGAAATAATAATTAGAAGCTATCAATTTTATGTTCTGTATTTGACAATTACAAGTTCAGATCTTCAAGTTATAATTTGCAATAATAATTAGAAGCTATCAATTTTAAGTGCTGTATTTGACAATTACTAGTTCAGATCTTCAAGTTATAATTTGCACTAATAATTTGTATTTAACAATTAGAAGTTCTGTATTTGACAATTACAAGTTCAGATCTTCAAGTTATAATTTTCACTAATAATTTGTATTTAACAATTCGAAGTTCTGTATTTTACTATTACAAGTTCAGATCTTCAAGTTATAATTTGAATTATGGTTATAAGCTATCAATTTTAAGTTCTGTATTTGACAATTACAAGTACAGATCTTCAAATTATTATTTGCAATAATAATTAGAAGCTATCAATTTTAAGTTCTGTATTTGACAATTACAAGTTCAGATCTTCAAGTTATAATTTGAAATAATAATTAGAAGCTATTAATTTTAAGTTCTGTATTTGACAATTACAAGTTCAGATCTTCAAGATATAATTTGAAATAATAATTAGAAGCTATCAATTTTAAGTTCTGTATTTGACAATTACAAGTTCAGATCTTCAAGTTATAATTTGCAATAATAATTATAAGCTATCAATTTTAAGTTCTGTATTTGACAATTACAAGTTCAGATCTTCAAGTTATTATTTGCAATAATAATTAGAAGCTATTAATTTTAAGTTCTGTATTTGACAATTACAAGTTCAGATCTTCAAGTTATAATTTGAAATAATAATTAGAAGCTATCAATTTTAAGTTCTGTATTTGACAATTACAAGTTCAGATCTTCAAGTTATAATTTGCAATAATAATTAGAAGCTATCAATTTTAAGTTCTGTATTTGACAATTACTAGTTCAGATCTTCAAGTTATAATTTGCAATAATAATTAGAAGCTATCAATTTTAAGTTCTGTATTTGACAATTACTAGTTCAGATCTTCAAGTTATAATTAGAAATAATAATTAGAATTTGACAAATCTAAGTTCTGTATTTGACTATTACAAGTTCAGATCTTCAAGTTATAATTTGAATTATAATTATAAGCTATCAATTTTAAGTTCTGTATTTGACAATTACAAGTACAGATCATCAAGTTATAATTTGCACTAATAATTTGTATTTAACAATTCGAAGTTCTGTATTTGACTATTACAAGTTCAGATCTTCAAGTTATAATTTGAATTATAATTATAAGCTATCAATTTTAAGTTCTGTATTTGACAATTACAAGTTCAGATCTTCAAGTTATTATTTGCAATAATAATTAGAAGCTATTAATTTTAAGTTCTGTATTTGACAATTACAAGTTCAGATCTTCAAGTTATAATTTGCAATAATAATTAGAAGCTATCAATTTTAAGTTCTGTATTTGACAATTACTAGTTCAGATCTTCAAGTTATAATTAGAAATAATAATTAGAATTTGACAAATCTAAGTTCTGTAATTCACTATTACAAGTTCAGATCTACAAGTTATAATTTACAATAATAATTAGAAGCTTTCAATTTTAAGTTCTGTATTTGACAATTACAAGTTCAGATCTACAAGTTATAATTTGCACTAATAATTTGTATTTAACAATTAGAAGTTCTGTATTTGACAATTACAAGTTCAGATCTTCAAGTTATAATTTGAAATAATAATTAGAAGCTATCAATTTTAAGTTCTGTATTTGACAATTACTAGTTCAGATCTTCAAGTAATAATTTGCACTAATAATTTGTATTTAACAATTCGAAGTTCTGT
Source organism: Cantharis lateralis (assembly GCA_963170105.1). Lineage (NCBI taxonomy): Eukaryota > Metazoa > Arthropoda > Insecta > Coleoptera > Cantharidae > Cantharis > Cantharis lateralis. Next base: position 30,799,584 of record OY720625.1, on the reverse strand, counting down.
ATTTGACTATTACAAGTTCAGATCTTCAAGTTATAATTTGAATTATAGTTATAAGCTATCAATTTTAAGTTCTGTATTTGACAATTACAAGTACAGATCTTCAAATTATTATTTGCAATAATAATTAGAAGCTATCAATTTTAAGTGCTGTATTTGACAATTACAAGTTCAGATCTTCAAGTTATAATTTTCACTAATAATTTGTATTTAACAATTAGAAGTTCTGTATTTGACTATTACAAGTTCAGATCTTCAAATTATTATGTGCAATCTTAGTTTGAATTTAACCATTCGAAGTTCTGTATTTACCTATTACAGGTTCAGATCTTCAAGTAATAATTTGCACTAATAATTTTATTTAACAATTCGAAGTTCTGTATTTGACTATTACAAGTTCAGATCTTCAAGTTATAATTTGAATTATAATTATAAGCTATCAATTTTAAGTTCTGTATTTGACAATTACAAGTACAGATCTTCAAATTATTATTTGCAATAATAATTAGAAGCTATCAATTTTAAGTTCTGCATTTGACAATTACAAGTTCAGATCTGCAAGTTATTATTTGCAATAATAATTAGAAGCTATCAATTTTAAGTTCTGTATTTGACAATTACAAGTTCAGATCTTCAAGTTATAATTTGAAATAATAATTAGAAGCTATTAATTTTAAGTTCTGTATTTGACAATTACAAGTTCAGATCTTCAAGTTATAATTTGAAATAATAATTAGAAGCTATCAATTTTAAGTTCTGTATTTGACAATTACAAGTTCAGATCTTCAAGTTATAATTTGCAATAATAATTATAAGCTATCAATTTTAAGTTCTGTATTTGACAATTACAAGTTCAGATCTTCAAGTTTTTATTTGCAATAATAATTAGAAGCTATTAATTTTAAGTTCTGTATTTGACAATTACAAGTTCAGATCTTCAAGTTATAATTTGAAATAATAATTAGAAGCTATCAATTTTAAGTTCTGTATTTGACAATTACAAGTTCAGATTTTCAAGTTATAATTTGCAATAATAATTAGAAGCTATCAATTTTAAGTTCTGTATTTGACAATTACTAGTTCAGATCTTCAAGTTATAATTTGCAATAATAATTAGAAGCTATCAATTTTAAGTTCTGTATTTGACAATTACTAGAGATCTTCAAGTTATAATTAGAAATAATAATTAGAATTTGACAAATCTAAGTTCTGTATTTGACTATTACAAGTTCAGATCTTCAAGTTATAATTTGAATTATAATTATAAGCTATCAATTTTAAGTTCTCTATTTGACAATTACAAGTACAGATCTTCAAGTTATAATTTGCACTAATAATTTGTATTTAACAATTCGAAGTTCTGTATTTGACTATTACAAGTTCAGATCTTCAAGTTATAATTTGAATTATAATTATAAGCTATCAATTTTAAGTTCTGTATTTGACAATTACAAGTTCAGATCTTCAAGTTATTATTTGCAATAATAATTAGAAGCTATTAATTTTAAGTTCTGTATTTGACAATTACAAGTTCAGATCTTCAAGTTATAATTTGCAATAATAATTAGAAGCTATCAATTTTAAGTTCTGTATTTGACAATTACTAGTTCAGATCTTCAAGTTATAATTAGAAATAATAATTAGAATTTGACAAATCTAAGTTCTGTAATTCACTATTACAAGTTCAGATCTTCAAATTATTATTTGCAATAATAATTAGAAGCTATCAATTTTAAGTTCTGCATTTGACAATTAAAAGTTCAGATCTTCAAGTTATTATTTGTAATAATAATTAGAAGCTATCAATTTTAAGTTCTGAATTTGACAATTACAAGTTCACATCTTCTAGTTATAATTTGAAATAATAATTAGAAGCTATCAATTTTATGTTCTGTATTTGACAATTACAAGTTCAGATCTTCAAGTTATAATTTGCAATAATAATTAGAAGCTATCAATTTTAAGTGCTGTATTTGACAATTACTAGTTCAGATCTTCAAGTTATAATTTGCACTAATAATTTGTATTTAACAATTAGAAGTTCTGTATTTGACAATTACAAGTTCAGATCTTCAAGTTATAATTTTCACTAATAACTTGTATTTAACAATTAGAAGTTCTGTATTTGACTATTACAAGTTCAGATCTTCAAATTATTATGTGTAATCTTAGTTTGAATTTAACCATTCGAAGTTCTGTATTTACCTATTACAGGTTCAGATCTTCAAGTAATAATTTGCACTAATAATTTGTATTTAACAATTCGAAGTTCTGTATTTGATTATTACAAGTTCAGATCTTCAAGTTATAATTTGAATTATAATTATAAGCTATCAATTTTAAGTCCTGTATTTGACAATTACAAGTACAGATCTTCAAGTTATAATTTGCACTAATAATTTGTATTTAACAATTCGAAGTTCTGTATTTGACTATTACAAGTTCAGATCTTCAAGTTATAATTTGAATTATAATTATAAGCTATCAATTTTAAGTTCTGTATTTGACAATTACAAGTTCAGATCTTCAAGTTATAATTTGCAATAATAATTAGAAGCTATCAATTTTAAGTTCTGTATTTGACAATTACTAGAGATCTTCAAGTTATAATTAGAAATAATAATTAGAATTTGACAAATCTAAGTTCTGTATTTGACTATTACAAGTTCAGATCTTCAAGTTATAATTTGAATTATAATTATAAGCTATCAATTTTAAGTTCTGTATTTGACAATTACAAGTACAGATCTTCAAGTTATAATTTGCACTAATAATTTGTATTTAACAATTCGAAGTTCTGTATTTGACTATTACAAGTTCAGATCTTCAAGTTATAATTTGAATTATAATTATAAGCTATCAATTTTAAGTTCTGTATTTGACAATTACAAGTTCAGATCTTCAAGTTATTATTTGCAATAATAATTAGAAGCTATTAATTTTAAGTTCTGTATTTGACAATTACAAGTTCAGATCTTCAAGTTATAATTTGCAATAATAATTAGAAGCTATCAATTTTAAGTTCTGTATTTGACAATTACTAGTTCAGATCTTCAAGTTATAATTAGAAATAATAATTAGAATTTGACAAATCTAAGTTCTGTAATTCACTATTACAAGTTCAGATCTTCAAATTATTATTTGCAATAATAATTAGAAGCTATCAATTTTAAGTTCTGCATTTGACAATTAAAAGTTCAGATCTTCAAGTTATTATTTGTAATAATAATTAGAAGCTATCAATTTTAAGTTCTGAATTTGACAATTACAAGTTCACATCTTCTAGTTATAATTTGAAATAATAATTAGAAGCTATCAATTTTATGTTCTGTATTTGACAATTACAAGTTCAGATCTTCAAGTTATAATTTGCAATAATAATTAGAAGCTATCAATTTTAAGTGCTGTATTTGACAATTACTAGTTCAGATCTTCAAGTTATAATTTGCACTAATAATTTGTATTTAACAATTAGAAGTTCTGTATTTGACAATTACAAGTTCAGATCTTCAAGTTATAATTTTCACTAATAACTTGTATTTAACAATTAGAAGTTCTGTATTTGACTATTACAAGTTCAGATCTTCAAATTATTATGTGTAATCTTAGTTTGAATTTAACCATTCGAAGTTCTGTATTTACCTATTACAGGTTCAGATCTTCAAGTAATAATTTGCACTAATAATTTGTATTTAACAATTCGAAGTTCTGTATTTGATTATTACAAGTTCAGATCTTCAAGTTATAATTTGAATTATAATTATAAGCTATCAATTTTAAGTCCTGTATTTGACAATTACAAGTACAGATCTTCAAATTATTATTTGCAATAATAATTAGAAGCTATCAATTTTAAGTTCTGCATTTGACAATTACAAGTTCAGATCTTCAAATTATTATTTGCAATAATAATTAGAAGCTATCAATTTTAAGTTCTGCATTTGACAATTAAAAGTTCAGATCTTCAAGTTATTATTTGTAATAATAATTAGAAGCTATCAATTTTAAGTTCTGAATTTGACAATTACAAGTTCACATCTTCTAGTTATAATTTGAAATAATAATTAGAAGCTATCAATTTTATGTTCTGTATTTGACAATTACAAGTTCAGATCTTCAAGTTATAATTTGCAATAATAATTAGAAGCTATCAATTTTAAGTGCTGTATTTGACAATTACTAGTTCAGATCTTCAAGTTATAATTTGCACTAATAATTTGTATTTAACAATTAGAAGTTCTGTATTTGACAATTACAAGTTCAGATCTTCAAGTTATAATTTTCACTAATAACTTGTATTTAACAATTAGAAGTTCTGTATTTGACTATTACAAGTTCAGATCTTCAAATTATTATGTGTAATCTTAGTTTGAATTTAACCATTCGAAGTTCTGTATTTACCTATTACAGGTTCAGATCTTCAAGTAATAATTTGCACTAATAATTTGTATTTAACAATTCGAAGTTCTGTATTTGATTATTACAAGTTCAGATCTTCAAGTTATAATTTGAATTATAATTATAAGCTATCAATTTTAAGTCCTGTATTTGACAATTACAAGTACAGATCTTCAAATTATTATTTGCAATAATAATTAGAAGCTATCAATTTTAAGTTCTGCATTTGACAATTACAAGTTCAGATCTTCAAGTTATTATTTGCAATAATAATTAGAAGCTATTAATTTTAAGTTCTGTATTTGACAATTACAAGTTCAGATCTGCAAGTTATAATTTGAAATAATAATTAGAAGCTATCAATTTTAAGTTCTGTATTTGACAATTACAAGTTCAGATCTTCAAGTTATAATTTGCAATAATAATTAGAAGCTATCAATTTTAAGTTCTGTATTTGACAATTACTAGTTCAGATCTTCAAGTTATAATTAGAAATAATAATTAGAATTTGACAAATCTAAGTTCTGTAATTCACTATTACAAGTTCAGATCTTCAAGTTATAATTTACAATAATAATTAGAAGCTTTCAATTTTAAGTTCTGTATTTGACAATTACAAGTTCAGATCTGCAAGTAATAATTTGCACTAATAATTTGTATTTAACAATTAGAAGTTCTGTATTTGACAATTACAAGTTCAGATCTCCAAGTTATAATTTGAAATAATAATTAGAAGCTATCAATTTTAAGTTCTGTATTTGACAATTACTAGTTCAGATCTTCAAGTTTTAATTTGAAATAATAATTTGAATTTAACAAATCTAAGTTCTGTAATTCACTATTACAAGTTCAGATCTTCAAGTTATAATTTACAATAATAATTAGAAGTTATCAATTTTAAGTTCTGCATTTGACAATTACAAGTTCAGATCTTCAAGTTATAATTTGCACTAATAATTTGTATTTAACAATTAGAAGTTCTGTATTTGTCTATTACAAGTTCAGATCTTCAAATTATAATTTGCACTAATAATTTGTATTTAACAATTAGAAGTTCTGTATTTGACAATTACCAGTTCAGATCTTCAAGTTATAATTTGCACTAATAATTTGTATTTAACAATTAGAAGTTCTGTATTTGACAATTACCAGTTCAGATCTTCAAGTTATAATTAGAAATAATAATTAGAAGCTATCAATTTTGAGTTCTGTATTTGACAATTACAAGTTCAGATCTTCAAGTTATAATTTGCAATAATAATTAGAAGCTATCAATTTTAAGTTCTGTATTTGACAATTACTAGTTCAGATCTTCAAGTTATAATTTGAAATAATAATTGAATTTAACAAATCTAAGTTCTGTAATTCACTATTACAAGTTCAGATCTTCAAGTTATAATTTACAATAATAATTAGAAGCTACCAATTTTAGTTCTGTATTTGACAAATACAAGTTCAGAACTTCAAGTTATAATTTGCAATAATAATTAGAATCTATCAATTTTAAGTTCTGTATTTGACAATTACAAGTACAGAACTTCAAGTTATAATTTGCAATAATAATTAGAAGCTATCAATTTTAAGTTCTGTATTTGACTATTACAAGTTCAGATCTTCAAGTTATAATTTGAATTATAATTATAAGCTATCAATTTTAAGTTCTGTATTTGACAATTACAAGTACAGATCTTCAAGTTATAATTTGCACTAATAATTTGTATTTAACAATTCGAAGTTCTGTATTTGACTATTACAAGTTCAGATCTTCAAGTTATAATTTGAATTATAATTATAAGCTATCAATTTTAAGTTCTGTATTTGACAATTACAAGTTCAGATCTTCAAGTTATTATTTGCAATAATAATTAGAAGCTATTAATTTTAAGTTCTGTATTTGACAATTACAAGTTCAGATCTTCAAGTTATAATTTGCAATAATAATTAGAAGCTATCAATTTTAAGTTCTGTATTTGACAATTACTAGTTCAGATCTTCAAGTTATAATTAGAAATAATAATTAGAATTTGACAAATCTAAGTTCTGTAATTCACTATTACAAGTTCAGATCTTCAAATTATTATTTGCAATAATAATTAGAAGCTATCAATTTTAAGTTCTGCATTTGACAATTAAAAGTTCAGATCTTCAAGTTATTATTTGTAATAATAATTAGAAGCTATCAATTTTAAGTTCTGAATTTGACAATTACAAGTTCACATCTTCTAGTTATAATTTGAAATAATAATTAGAAGCTATCAATTTTATGTTCTGTATTTGACAATTACAAGTTCAGATCTTCAAGTTATAATTTGCAATAATAATTAGAAGCTATCAATTTTAAGTGCTGTATTTGACAATTACTAGTTCAGATCTTCAAGTTATAATTTGCACTAATAATTTGTATTTAACAATTAGAAGTTCTGTATTTGACAATTACAAGTTCAGATCTTCAAGTTATAATTTTCACTAATAACTTGTATTTAACAATTAGAAGTTCTGTATTTGACTATTACAAGTTCAGATCTTCAAATTATTATGTGTAATCTTAGTTTGAATTTAACCATTCGAAGTTCTGTATTTACCTATTACAGGTTCAGATCTTCAAGTAATAATTTGCACTAATAATTTGTATTTAACAATTCGAAGTTCTGTATTTGATTATTACAAGTTCAGATCTTCAAGTTATAATTTGAATTATAATTATAAGCTATCAATTTTAAGTCCTGTATTTGACAATTACAAGTACAGATCTTCAAATTATTATTTGCAATAATAATTAGAAGCTATCAATTTTAAGTTCTGCATTTGACAATTACAAGTTCAGATCTTCAAGTTATTATTTGCAATAATAATTAGAAGCTATTAATTTTAAGTTCTGTATTTGACAATTACAAGTTCAGATCTGCAAGTTATAATTTGAAATAATAATTAGAAGCTATCAATTTTAAGTTCTGTATTTGACAATTACAAGTTCAGATCTTCAAGTTATAATTTGCAATAATAATTAGAAGCTATCAATTTTAAGTTCTGTATTTGACAATTACTAGTTCAGATCTTCAAGTTATAATTAGAAATAATAATTAGAATTTGACAAATCTAAGTTCTGTAATTCACTATTACAAGTTCAGATCTTCAAGTTATAATTTACAATAATAATTAGAAGCTTTCAATTTTAACTTCTGTATTTGACAATTACAAGTTCAGATCTGCAAGTAATAATTTGCACTAATAATTTGTATTTAACAATTAGAAGTTCTGTATTTGACAATTACAAGTTCAGATCTCCAAGTTATAATTTGAAATAATAATTAGAAGCTATCAATTTTAAGTTCTGTATTTGACAATTACTAGTTCAGATCTTCAAGTTTTAATTTGAAATAATAATTTGAATTTAACAAATCTAAGTTCTGTAATTCACTATTACAAGTTCAGATCTTCAAGTTATAATTTACAATAATAATTAGAAGTTATCAATTTTAAGTTCTGCATTTGACAATTACAAGTTCAGATCTTCAAGTTATAATTTGCACTAATAATTTGTATTTAACAATTAGAAGTTCTGTATTTGTCTATTACAAGTTCAGATCTTCAAATTATAATTTGCACTAATAATTTGTATTTAACAATTAGAAGTTCTGTATTTGACAATTACCAGTTCAGATCTTCAAGTTATAATTTGCACTAATAATTTGTATTTAACAATTAGAAGTTCTGTATTTGACAATTACCAGTTCAGATCTTCAAGTTATAATTAGAAATAATAATTAGAAGCTATCAATTTTGAGTCCTGTATTTGACAATTACAAGTACAGATCTTCAAGTTATAATTTGCACTAATAATTTGTATTTAACAATTCGAAGTTCTGTATTTGATTATTACAAGTTCAGATCTTCAAGTTATAATTTGAATTATAATTATAAGCTATCAATTTTAAGTCCTGTATTTGACAATTACAAGTACAGATCTTCAAGTTATAATTTGCACTAATAATTTGTATTTAACAATTCGAAGTTCTGTATTTGACTATTACAAGTTCAGATCTTCAAGTTATAATTTGAATTATAATTATAAGCTATCAATTTTAAGTTCTGTATTTGACAATTACAAGTTCAGATCTTCAAGTTATAATTTGCAATAATAATTAGAAGCTATCAATTTTAAGTTCTGTATTTGACAATTACTAGAGATCTTCAAGTTATAATTAGAAATAATAATTAGAATTTGACAAATCTAAGTTCTGTATTTGACTATTACAAGTTCAGATCTTCAAGTTATAATTTGAATTATAATTATAAGCTATCAATTTTAAGTTCTGTATTTGACAATTACAAGTACAGATCTTCAAGTTATAATTTGCACTAATAATTTGTATTTAACAATTCGAAGTTCTGTATTTGACTATTACAAGTTCAGATCTTCAAGTTATAATTTGAATTATAATTATAAGCTATCAATTTTAAGTTCTGTATTTGACAATTACAAGTTCAGATCTTCAAGTTATTATTTGCAATAATAATTAGAAGCTATTAATTTTAAGTTCTGTATTTGACAATTACAAGTTCAGATCTTCAAGTTATAATTTGCAATAATAATTAGAAGCTATCAATTTTAAGTTCTGTATTTGACAATTACTAGTTCAGATCTTCAAGTTATAATTAGAAATAATAATTAGAATTTGACAAATCTAAGTTCTGTAATTCACTATTACAAGTTCAGATCTTCAAATTATTATTTGCAATAATAATTAGAAGCTATCAATTTTAAGTTCTGCATTTGACAATTAAAAGTTCAGATCTTCAAGTTATTATTTGTAATAATAATTAGAAGCTATCAATTTTAAGTTCTGAATTTGACAATTACAAGTTCACATCTTCTAGTTATAATTTGAAATAATAATTAGAAGCTATCAATTTTATGTTCTGTATTTGACAATTACAAGTTCAGATCTTCAAGTTATAATTTGCAATAATAATTAGAAGCTATCAATTTTAAGTGCTGTATTTGACAATTACTAGTTCAGATCTTCAAGTTATAATTTGCACTAATAATTTGTATTTAACAATTAGAAGTTCTGTATTTGACAATTACAAGTTCAGATCTTCAAGTTATAATTTTCACTAATAACTTGTATTTAACAATTAGAAGTTCTGTATTTGACTATTACAAGTTCAGATCTTCAAATTATTATGTGTAATCTTAGTTTGAATTTAACCATTCGAAGTTCTGTATTTACCTATTACAGGTTCAGATCTTCAAGTAATAATTTGCACTAATAATTTGTATTTAACAATTCGAAGTTCTGTATTTGATTATTACAAGTTCAGATCTTCAAGTTATAATTTGAATTATAATTATAAGCTATCAATTTTAAGTCCTGTATTTGACAATTACAAGTACAGATCTTCAAATTATTATTTGCAATAATAATTAGAAGCTATCAATTTTAAGTTCTGCATTTGACAATTACAAGTTCAGATCTTCAAATTATTATTTGCAATAATAATTAGAAGCTATCAATTTTAAGTTCTGCATTTGACAATTAAAAGTTCAGATCTTCAAGTTATTATTTGTAATAATAATTAGAAGCTATCAATTTTAAGTTCTGAATTTGACAATTACAAGTTCACATCTTCTAGTTATAATTTGAAATAATAATTAGAAGCTATCAATTTTATGTTCTGTATTTGACAATTACAAGTTCAGATCTTCAAGTTATAATTTGCAATAATAATTAGAAGCTATCAATTTTAAGTGCTGTATTTGACAATTACTAGTTCAGATCTTCAAGTTATAATTTGCACTAATAATTTGTATTTAACAATTAGAAGTTCTGTATTTGACAATTACAAGTTCAGATCTTCAAGTTATAATTTTCACTAATAACTTGTATTTAACAATTAGAAGTTCTGTATTTGACTATTACAAGTTCAGATCTTCAAATTATTATGTGTAATCTTAGTTTGAATTTAACCATTCGAAGTTCTGTATTTACCTATTACAGGTTCAGATCTTCAAGTAATAATTTGCACTAATAATTTGTATTTAACAATTCGAAGTTCTGTATTTGATTATTACAAGTTCAGATCTTCAAGTTATAATTTGAATTATAATTATAAGCTATCAATTTTAAGTCCTGTATTTGACAATTACAAGTACAGATCTTCAAATTATTATTTGCAATAATAATTAGAAGCTATCAATTTTAAGTTCTGCATTTGACAATTACAAGTTCAGATCTTCAAGTTATTATTTGCAATAATAATTAGAAGCTATTAATTTTAAGTTCTGTATTTGACAATTACAAGTTCAGATCTGCAAGTTATAATTTGAAATAATAATTAGAAGCTATCAATTTTAAGTTCTGTATTTGACAATTACAAGTTCAGATCTTCAAGTTATAATTTGCAATAATAATTAGAAGCTATCAATTTTAAGTTCTGTATTTGACAATTACTAGTTCAGATCTTCAAGTTATAATTAGAAATAATAATTAGAATTTGACAAATCTAAGTTCTGTAATTCACTATTACAAGTTCAGATCTTCAAGTTATAATTTACAATAATAATTAGAAGCTTTCAATTTTAAGTTCTGTATTTGACAATTACAAGTTCAGATCTGCAAGTAATAATTTGCACTAATAATTTGTATTTAACAATTAGAAGTTCTGTATTTGACAATTACAAGTTCAGATCTCCAAGTTATAATTTGAAATAATAATTAGAAGCTATCAATTTTAAGTTCTGTATTTGACAATTACTAGTTCAGATCTTCAAGTTTTAATTTGAAATAATAATTTGAATTTAACAAATCTAAGTTCTGTAATTCACTATTACAAGTTCAGATCTTCAAGTTATAATTTACAATAATAATTAGAAGTTATCAATTTTAAGTTCTGCATTTGACAATTACAAGTTCAGATCTTCAAGTTATAATTTGCACTAATAATTTGTATTTAACAATTAGAAGTTCTGTATTTGTCTATTACAAGTTCAGATCTTCAAATTATAATTTGCACTAATAATTTGTATTTAACAATTAGAAGTTCTGTATTTGACAATTACCAGTTCAGATCTTCAAGTTATAATTTGCACTAATAATTTGTATTTAACAATTAGAAGTTCTGTATTTGACAATTACCAGTTCAGATCTTCAAGTTATAATTAGAAATAATAATTAGAAGCTATCAATTTTGAGTTCTGTATTTGACAATTACAAGTTCAGATCTTCAAGTTATAATTTGCAATAATAATTAGAAGCTATCAATTTTAAGTTCTGTATTTGACAATTACTAGTTCAGATCTTCAAGTTATAATTTGAAATAATAATTGAATTTAACAAATCTAAGTTCTGTAATTCACTATTACAAGTTCAGATCTTCAAGTTATAATTTACAATAATAATTAGAAGCTACCAATTTTAGTTCTGTATTTGACAAATACAAGTTCAGAACTTCAAGTTATAATTTGCAATAATAATTAGAATCTATCAATTTTAAGTTCTGTATTTGACAATTACAAGTACAGAACTTCAAGTTATAATTTGCAATAATAATTAGAAGCTATCAATTTTAAGTTCTGTATTTGACTATTACAAGTTCAGATCTTCAAGTTATAATTTGAATTATAATTATAAGCTATCAATTTTAAGTTCTGTATTTGACAATTACAAGTACAGATCTTCAAGTTATAATTTGCACTAATAATTTGTATTTAACAATTCGAAGTTCTGTATTTGACTATTACAAGTTCAGATCTTCAAGTTATAATTTGAATTATAATTATAAGCTATCAATTTTAAGTTCTGTATTTGACAATTACAAGTTCAGATCTTCAAGTTATTATTTGCAATAATAATTAGAAGCTATTAATTTTAAGTTCTGTATTTGACAATTACAAGTTCAGATCTTCAAGTTATAATTTGCAATAATAATTAGAAGCTATCAATTTTAAGTTCTGTATTTGACAATTACTAGTTCAGATCTTCAAGTTATAATTAGAAATAATAATTAGAATTTGACAAATCTAAGTTCTGTAATTCACTATTACAAGTTCAGATCTTCAAATTATTATTTGCAATAATAATTAGAAGCTATCAATTTTAAGTTCTGCATTTGACAATTAAAAGTTCAGATCTTCAAGTTATTATTTGTAATAATAATTAGAAGCTATCAATTTTAAGTTCTGAATTTGACAATTACAAGTTCACATCTTCTAGTTATAATTTGAAATAATAATTAGAAGCTATCAATTTTATGTTCTGTATTTGACAATTACAAGTTCAGATCTTCAAGTTATAATTTGCAATAATAATTAGAAGCTATCAATTTTAAGTGCTGTATTTGACAATTACTAGTTCAGATCTTCAAGTTATAATTTGCACTAATAATTTGTATTTAACAATTAGAAGTTCTGTATTTGACAATTACAAGTTCAGATCTTCAAGTTATAATTTTCACTAATAACTTGTATTTAACAATTAGAAGTTCTGTATTTGACTATTACAAGTTCAGATCTTCAAATTATTATGTGTAATCTTAGTTTGAATTTAACCATTCGAAGTTCTGTATTTACCTATTACAGGTTCAGATCTTCAAGTAATAATTTGCACTAATAATTTGTATTTAACAATTCGAAGTTCTGTATTTGATTATTACAAGTTCAGATCTTCAAGTTATAATTTGAATTATAATTATAAGCTATCAATTTTAAGTCCTGTATTTGACAATTACAAGTACAGATCTTCAAATTATTATTTGCAATAATAATTAGAAGCTATCAATTTTAAGTTCTGCATTTGACAATTACAAGTTCAGATCTTCAAGTTATTATTTGCAATAATAATTAGAAGCTATTAATTTTAAGTTCTGTATTTGACAATTACAAGTTCAGATCTGCAAGTTATAATTTGAAATAATAATTAGAAGCTATCAATTTTAAGTTCTGTATTTGACAATTACAAGTTCAGATCTTCAAGTTATAATTTGCAATAATAATTAGAAGCTATCAATTTTAAGTTCTGTATTTGACAATTACTAGTTCAGATCTTCAAGTTATAATTAGAAATAATAATTAGAATTTGACAAATCTAAGTTCTGTAATTCACTATTACAAGTTCAGATCTTCAAGTTATAATTTACAATAATAATTAGAAGCTTTCAATTTTAACTTCTGTATTTGACAATTACAAGTTCAGATCTGCAAGTAATAATTTGCACTAATAATTTGTATTTAACAATTAGAAGTTCTGTATTTGACAATTACAAGTTCAGATCTCCAAGTTATAATTTGAAATAATAATTAGAAGCTATCAATTTTAAGTTCTGTATTTGACAATTACTAGTTCAGATCTTCAAGTTTTAATTTGAAATAATAATTTGAATTTAACAAATCTAAGTTCTGTAATTCACTATTACAAGTTCAGATCTTCAAGTTATAATTTACAATAATAATTAGAAGTTATCAATTTTAAGTTCTGCATTTGACAATTACAAGTTCAGATCTTCAAGTTATAATTTGCACTAATAATTTGTATTTAACAATTAGAAGTTCTGTATTTGTCTATTACAAGTTCAGATCTTCAAATTATAATTTGCACTAATAATTTGTATTTAACAATTAGAAGTTCTGTATTTGACAATTACCAGTTCAGATCTTCAAGTTATAATTTGCACTAATAATTTGTATTTAACAATTAGAAGTTCTGTATTTGACAATTACCAGTTCAGATCTTCAAGTTATAATTAGAAATAATAATTAGAAGCTATCAATTTTGAGTTCTGTATTTGACAATTACAAGTTCAGATCTTCAAGTTATAATTTGCAATAATAATTAGAAGCTATCAATTTTAAGTTCTGTATTTGACAATTACTAGTTCAGATCTTCAAGTTATAATTAGAAATAATAATTAGAATTTGACAAATCTAAGTTCTGTAATTCACTATTACAAGTTCAGATCTTCAAATTATTATTTGCAATAATAATTAGAAGCTATCAATTTTAAGTTCTGCATTTGACAATTAAAAGTTCAGATCTTCAAGTTATTATTTGTAATAATAATTAGAAGCTATCAATTTTAAGTTCTGAATTTGACAATTACAAGTTCACATCTTCTAGTTATAATTTGAAATAATAATTAGAAGCTATCAATTTTATGTTCTGTATTTGACAATTACAAGTTCAGATCTTCAAGTTATAATTTGCAATAATAATTAGAAGCTATCAATTTTAAGTGCTGTATTTGACAATTACTAGTTCAGATCTTCAAGTTATAATTTGCACTAATAATTTGTATTTAACAATTAGAAGTTCTGTATTTGACAATTACAAGTTCAGATCTTCAAGTTATAATTTTCACTAATAACTTGTATTTAACAATTAGAAGTTCTGTATTTGACTATTACAAGTTCAGATCTTCAAATTATTATGTGTAATCTTAGTTTGAATTTAACCATTCGAAGTTCTGTATTTACCTATTACAGGTTCAGATCTTCAAGTAATAATTTGCACTAATAATTTGTATTTAACAATTCGAAGTTCTGTATTTGATTATTACAAGTTCAGATCTTCAAGTTATAATTTGAATTATAATTATAAGCTATCAATTTTAAGTCCTGTATTTGACAATTACAAGTACAGATCTTCAAATTATTATTTGCAATAAAAATTAGAATTTGACAAATCTAAGTTCTGTATTTGACTATTACAAGTTCAGATCTTCAAGTTATTATTTGCAATAATAATTAGAAGCTATTAATTTTAAGTTCTGTATTTGACAATTACAAGTTCAGATCTGCAAGTTATAATTTGAAATAATAATTAGAAGCTATCAATTTTAAGTTCTGTATTTGACAATTACAAGTTCAGATCTTCAAGTTATAATTTGCAATAATAATTAGAAGCTATCAATTTTAAGTTCTGTATTTGACAATTACTAGTTCAGATCTTCAAGTTATAATTAGAAATAATAATTAGAATTTGACAAATCTAAGTTCTGTAATTCACTATTACAAGTTCAGATCTTCAAGTTATAATTTACAATAATAATTAGAAGCTTTCAATTTTAAGTTCTGTATTTGACAATTACAAGTTCAGATCTGCAAGTAATAATTTGCACTAATAATTTGTATTTAACAATTAGAAGTTCTGTATTTGACAATTACAAGTTCAGATCTCCAAGTTATAATTTGAAATAATAATTAGAAGCTATCAATTTTAAGTTCTGTATTTGACAATTACTAGTTCAGATCTTCAAGTTTTAATTTGAAATAATAATTTGAATTTAACAAATCTAAGTTCTGTAATTCACTATTACAAGTTCAGATCTTCAAGTTATAATTTACAATAATAATTAGAAGTTATCAATTTTAAGTTCTGCATTTGACAATTACAAGTTCAGATCTTCAAGTTATAATTTGCACTAATAATTTGTATTTAACAATTAGAAGTTCTGTATTTGTCTATTACAAGTTCAGATCTTCAAATTATAATTTGCACTAATAATTTGTATTTAACAATTAGAAGTTCTGTATTTGACAATTACCAGTTCAGATCTTCAAGTTATAATTTGCACTAATAATTTGTATTTAACAATTAGAAGTTCTGTATTTGACAATTACCAGTTCAGATCTTCAAGTTATAATTAGAAATAATAATTAGAAGCTATCAATTTTGAGTTCTGTATTTGACAATTACAAGTTCAGATCTTCAAGTTATAATTTGCAATAATAATTAGAAGCTATCAATTTTAAGTTCTGTATTTGACAATTACTAGTTCAGATCTTCAAGTTATAATTTGAAATAATAATTGAATTTAACAAATCTAAGTTCTGTAATTCACTATTACAAGTTCAGATCTTCAAGTTATAATTTACAATAATAATTAGAAGCTACCAATTTTAGTTCTGTATTTGACAAATACAAGTTCAGAACTTCAAGTTATAATTTGCAATAATAATTAGAATCTATCAATTTTAAGTTCTGTATTTGACAATTACAAGTACAGAACTTCAAGTTATAATTTGCAATAATAATTAGAAGCTATCAATTTTAAGTTCTGTATTTGACTATTACAAGTTCAGATCTTCAAGTTATAATTTGAATTATAATTATAAGCTATCAATTTTAAGTTCTGTATTTGACAATTACAAGTACAGATCTTCAAGTTATAATTTGCACTAATAATTTGTATTTAACAATTCGAAGTTCTGTATTTGACTATTACAAGTTCAGATCTTCAAGTTATAATTTGAATTATAATTATAAGCTATCAATTTTAAGTTCTGTATTTGACAATTACAAGTTCAGATCTTCAAGTTATTATTTGCAATAATAATTAGAAGCTATTAATTTTAAGTTCTGTATTTGACAATTACAAGTTCAGATCTTCAAGTTATAATTAGCAATAATAATTAGAAGCTATCAATTTTAAGTTCTGTATTTGACAATTACTAGTTCAGATCTTCAAGTTATAATTAGAAATAATAATTAGAATTTGACAAATCTAAGTTCTGTAATTCACTATTACAAGTTCAGATCTTCAAATTATTATTTGCAATAATAATTAGAAGCTATCAATTTTAAGTTCTGCATTTGACAATTAAAAGTTCAGATCTTCAAGTTATTATTTGTAATAATAATTAGAAGCTATCAATTTTAAGTTCTGAATTTGACAATTACAAGTTCACATCTTCTAGTTATAATTTGAAATAATAATTAGAAGCTATCAATTTTATGTTCTGTATTTGACAATTACAAGTTCAGATCTTCAAGTTATAATTTGCAATAATAATTAGAAGCTATCAATTTTAAGTGCTGTATTTGACAATTACTAGTTCAGATCTTCAAGTTATAATTTGCACTAATAATTTGTATTTAACAATTAGAAGTTCTGTATTTGACAATTACAAGTTCAGATCTTCAAGTTATAATTTTCACTAATAACTTGTATTTAACAATTAGAAGTTCTGTATTTGACTATTACAAGTTCAGATCTTCAAATTATTATGTGTAATCTTAGTTTGAATTTAACCATTCGAAGTTCTGTATTTACCTATTACAGGTTCAGATCTTCAAGTAATAATTTGCACTAATAATTTGTATTTAACAATTCGAAGTTCTGTATTTGATTATTACAAGTTCAGATCTTCAAGTTATAATTTGAATTATAATTATAAGCTATCAATTTTAAGTCCTGTATTTGACAATTACAAGTACAGATCTTCAAATTATTATTTGCAATAATAATTAGAATTTGACAAATCTAAGTTCTGTATTTGACTATTACAAGTTCAGATCTTCAAGTTATAATTTGAATTATAATTATAAGCTATCAATTTTAAGTTCTGTATTTGACAATTACAAGTACAGATCTTCAAGTTATAATTTGCACTAATAATTTGTATTTAACAATTCGAAGTTCTGTATTTGACTATTACAAGTTCAGATCTTCAAGTTATAATTTGAATTATAATTATAAGCTATCAATTTTGAGTTCTGTATTTGACAATTACAAGTTCAGATCTTCAAGTTATAATTTGCAATAATAATTAGAAGCTATCAATTTTAAGTTCTGTATTTGACAATTACTAGTTCAGATCTTCAAGTTATAATTTGAAATAATAATTGAATTTAACAAATCTAAGTTCTGTAATTCACTATTACAAGTTCAGATCTTCAAGTTATAATTTACAATAATAATTAGAAGCTACCAATTTTAGTTCTGTATTTGACAAATACAAGTTCAGAACTTCAAGTTATAATTTGCAATAATAATTAGAATCTATCAATTTTAAGTTCTGTATTTGACAATTACAAGTACAGAACTTCAAGTTATAATTTGCAATAATAATTAGAAGCTATCAATTTTAAGTTCTGTATTTGACTATTACAAGTTCAGATCTTCAAGTTATAATTTGAATTATAATTATAAGCTATCAATTTTAAGTTCTGTATTTGACAATTACAAGTACAGATCTTCAAGTTATAATTTGCACTAATAATTTGTATTTAACAATTCGAAGTTCTGTATTTGACTATTACAAGTTCAGATCTTCAAGTTATAATTTGAATTATAATTATAAGCTATCAATTTTAAGTTCTGTATTTGACAATTACAAGTTCAGATCTTCAAGTTATTATTTGCAATAATAATTAGAAGCTATTAATTTTAAGTTCTGTATTTGACAATTACAAGTTCAGATCTTCAAGTTATAATTAGCAATAATAATTAGAAGCTATCAATTTTAAGTTCTGTATTTGACAATTACTAGTTCAGATCTTCAAGTTATAATTAGAAATAATAATTAGAATTTGACAAATCTAAGTTCTGTAATTCACTATTACAAGTTCAGATCTTCAAATTATTATTTGCAATAATAATTAGAAGCTATCAATTTTAAGTTCTGCATTTGACAATTAAAAGTTCAGATCTTCAAGTTATTATTTGTAATAATAATTAGAAGCTATCAATTTTAAGTTCTGAATTTGACAATTACAAGTTCACATCTTCTAGTTATAATTTGAAATAATAATTAGAAGCTATCAATTTTATGTTCTGTATTTGACAATTACAAGTTCAGATCTTCAAGTTATAATTTGCAATAATAATTAGAAGCTATCAATTTTAAGTGCTGTATTTGACAATTACTAGTTCAGATCTTCAAGTTATAATTTGCACTAATAATTTGTATTTAACAATTAGAAGTTCTGTATTTGACAATTACAAGTTCAGATCTTCAAGTTATAATTTTCACTAATAACTTGTATTTAACAATTAGAAGTTCTGTATTTGACTATTACAAGTTCAGATCTTCAAATTATTATGTGTAATCTTAGTTTGAATTTAACCATTCGAAGTTCTGTATTTACCTATTACAGGTTCAGATCTTCAAGTAATAATTTGCACTAATAATTTGTATTTAACAATTCGAAGTTCTGTATTTGATTATTACAAGTTCAGATCTTCAAGTTATAATTTGAATTATAATTATAAGCTATCAATTTTAAGTCCTGTATTTGACAATTACAAGTACAGATCTTCAAATTATTATTTGCAATAATAATTAGAATTTGACAAATCTAAGTTCTGTATTTGACTATTACAAGTTCAGATCTTCAAGTTATAATTTGAATTATAATTATAAGCTATCAATTTTAAGTTCTGTATTTGACAATTACAAGTACAGATCTTCAAGTTATAATTTGCACTAATAATTTGTATTTAACAATTCGAAGTTCTGTATTTGACTATTACAAGTTCAGATCTTCAAGTTATAATTTGAATTATAATTATAAGCTATCAATTTTAAGTTCTGTATTTGACAATTACAAGTTCAGATCTTCAAGTTATTATTTGCAATAATAATTAGAAGCTATTAATTTTAAGTTCTGTATTTGACAATTACAAGTTCAGATCTTCAAGTTATAATTTGCAATAATAATTAGAAGCTATCAATTTTAAGTTCTGTATTTGACAATTACTAGTTCAGATCTTCAAGTTATAATTAGAAATAATAATTAGAATTTGACAAATCTAAGTTCTGTAATTCACTATTACAAGTTCAGATCTTCAAATTATTATTTGCAATAATAATTAGAAGCTATCAATTTTAAGTTCTGCATTTGACAATTAAAAGTTCAGATCTTCAAGTTATTATTTGTAATAATAATTAGAAGCTATCAATTTTAAGTTCTGAATTTGACAATTACAAGTTCACATCTTCTAGTTATAATTTGAAATAATAATTAGAAGCTATCACTTTTATGTTCTGTATTTGACAATTACAAGTTCAGATCTTCAAGTTATAATTTGCAATAATAATTAGAAGCTATCAATTTTAAGTGCTGTATTTGACAATTACTAGTTCAGATCTTCAAGTTATAATTTGCACTAATAATTTGTATTTAACAATTAGAAGTTCTGTATTTGACAATTACAAGTTCAGATCTTCAAGTTATAATTTTCACTAATAACTTGTATTTAACAATTAGAAGTTCTGTATTTGACTATTACAAGTTCAGATCTTCAAATTATTATGTGTAATCTTAGTTTGAATTTAACCATTCGAAGTTCTGTATTTACCTATTACAGGTTCAGATCTTCAAGTAATAATTTGCACTAATAATTTGTATTTAACAATTCGAAGTTCTGTATTTGATTATTACAAGTTCAGATCTTCAAGTTATAATTTGAATTATAATTATAAGCTATCAATTTTAAGTCCTGTATTTGACAATTACAAGTACAGATCTTCAAATTATTATTTGCAATAATAATTAGAAGCTATCAATTTTAAGTTCTGCATTTGACAATTACAAGTTCAGATCTTCAAATTATTATTTGCAATAATAATTAGAAGCTATCAATTTTAAGTTCTGCATTTGACAATTAAAAGTTCAGATCTTCAAGTTATTATTTGTAATAATAATTAGAAGCTATCAATTTTAAGTTCTGAATTTGACAATTACAAGTTCACATCTTCTAGTTATAATTTGAAATAATAATTAGAAGCTATCAATTTTATGTTCTGTATTTGACAATTACAAGTTCAGATCTTCAAGTTATAATTTGCAATAATAATTAGAAGCTATCAATTTTAAGTTCTGTATTTGACTATTACAAGTTCAGATCTTCAAGTTATAATTTGCAATAATAATTAGAAGCTATCAATTTTAAGTTCTGTATTTGACAATTACTAGTTCAGATCTTCAAGTTATAATTAGAAATAATAATTAGAATTTGACAAATCTAAGTTCTGTAATTCACTATTACAAGTTCAGATCTTCAAGTTATAATTTACAATAATAATTAGAAGCTTTCAATTTTAAGTTCTGTATTTGACAATTACAAGTTCAGATCTGCAAGTAATAATTTGCACTAATAATTTGTATTTAACAATTAGAAGTTCTGTATTTGACAATTACAAGTTCAGATCTTCAAGTTATAATTTGAAATAATAATTAGAAGCTATCAATTTTAAGTTCTGTATTTGACAATTACTAGTTCAGATCTTCAAGTTTTAATTTGAAATAATAATTTGAATTTAACAAATCTAAGTTCTGTAATTCACTATTACAAGTTCAGATCTTCAAGTTATAATTTACAATAATAATTAGAAGTTATCAATTTTAAGTTCTGCATTTGACAATTACAAGTTCAGATCTTCAAGTTATAATTTGCACTAATAATTTGTATTTAACAATTAGAAGTTCTGTATTTGTCTATTACAAGTTCAGATCTTCAAATTATAATTTGCACTAATAATTTGTATTTAACAATTAGAAGTTCTGTATTTGACAATTACCAGTTCAGATCTTCAAGTTATAATTTGCACTAATAATTTGTATTTAACAATTAGAAGTTCTGTATTTGACAATTACCAGTTCAGATCTTCAAGTTATAATTAGAAATAATAATTAGAAGCTATCAATTTTGAGTTCTGTATTTGACAATTACAAGTTCAGATCTTCAAGTTATAATTTGCAATAATAATTAGAAGCTATCAATTTTAAGTTCTGTATTTGACAATTACTAGTTCAGATCTTCAAGTTATAATTTGAAATAATAATTGAATTTAACAAATCTAAGTTCTGTAATTCACTATTACAAGTTCAGATCTTCAAGTTATAATTTACAATAATAATTAGAAGCTACCAATTTTAGTTCTGTATTTGACAAATACAAGTTCAGAACTTCAAGTTATAATTTGCAATAATAATTAGAATCTATCAATTTTAAGTTCTGTATTTGACAATTACAAGTACAGAACTTCAAGTTATAATTTGCAATAATAATTAGAAGCTATCAATTTTAAGTTCTGTATTTGACTATTACAAGTTCAGATCTTCAAGTTATAATTTGAATTATTATTATAAGCTATCAATTTTAAGTTCTGTATTTGACAATTACAAGTACAGATCTTCAAGTTATAATTTGCACTATTAATTTGTATTTAACAATTCGAAGTTCTGTATTTGACTATTACAAGTTCAGATCTTCAAGTTATAATTTGAATTATAATTATAAGCTATCAATTTTAAGTTCTGTATTTGACAATTACAAGTTCAGATCTTCAAGTTATTATTTGCAATAATAATTAGAAGCAATTAATTTTAAGTTCTGTATTTGACAATTACAAGTTCAGATCTTCAAGTTATAATTTGCAATAATAATTAGAAGCTATCAATTTTAAGTTCTGTATTTGACAATTACTAGTTCAGATCTTCAAGTTATAATTAGAAATAATAATTAGAATTTGACAAATCTAAGTTCTGTAATTCACTATTACAAGTTCAGATCTTCAAATTATTATTTGCAATAATAATTAGAAGCTATCAATTTTAAGTTCTGCATTTGACAATTAAAAGTTCAGATCTTCAAGTTATTATTTGTAATAATAATTAGAAGCTATCAATTTTAAGTTCTGAATTTGACAATTACAAGTTCACATCTTCTAGTTATAATTTGAAATAATAATTAGAAGCTATCAATTTTATGTTCTGTATTTGAAAATTACAAGTTCAGATCTTCAAGTTATAATTTGCAATAATAATTAGAAGCTATCAATTTTAAGTGCTGTATTTGACAATTACTAGTTCAGATCTTCAAGTTATAATTTGCACTAATAATTTGTATTTAACAATTAGAAGTTCTGTATTTGACAATTACAAGTTCAGATCTTCAAGTTATAATTTTCACTAATAACTTGTATTTAACAATTAGAAGTTCTGTATTTGACTATTACAAGTTCAGATCTTCAAATTATTATGTGTAATCTTAGTTTGAATTTAACCATTCGAAGTTCTGTATTTACCTATTACAGGTTCAGATCTTCAAGTAATAATTTGCACTAATAATTTGTATTTAACAATTCGAAGTTCTGTATTTGATTATTACAAGTTCAGATCTTCAAGTTATAATTTGAATTATAATTATAAGCTATCAATTTTAAGTCCTGTATTTGACAATTACAAGTACAGATCTTCAAATTATTATTTGCAATAATAATTAGAATTTGACAAATCTAAGTTCTGTATTTGACTATTACAAGTTCAGATCTTCAAGTTATAATTTGAATTATAATTATAAGCTATCAATTTTAAGTTCTGTATTTGACAATTACAAGTACAGATCTTCAAGTTATAATTTGCACTAATAATTTGTATTTAACAATTCGAAGTTCTGTATTTGACTATTACAAGTTCAGATCTTCAAGTTATAATTTGAATTATAATTATAAGCTATCAATTTTAAGTTCTGTATTTGACAATTACAAGTTCAGATCTTCAAGTTATTATTTGCAATAATAATTAGAAGCTATTAATTTTAAGTTCTGTATTTGACAATTACAAGTTCAGATCTTCAAGTTATAATTTGCAATAATAATTAGAAGCTATCAATTTTAAGTTCTGTATTTGACAATTACTAGTTCAGATCTTCAAGTTATAATTAGAAATAATAATTAGAATTTGACAAATCTAAGTTCTGTAATTCACTATTACAAGTTCAGATCTTCAAATTATTATTTGCAATAATAATTAGAAGCTATCAATTTTAAGTTCTGCATTTGACAATTAAAAGTTCAGATCTTCAAGTTATTATTTGTAATAATAATTAGAAGCTATCAATTTTAAGTTCTGAATTTGACAATTACAAGTTCACATCTTCTAGTTATAATTTGAAATAATAATTAGAAGCTATCACTTTTATGTTCTGTATTTGACAATTACAAGTTCAGATCTTCAAGTTATAATTTGCAATAATAATTAGAAGCTATCAATTTTAAGTGCTGTATTTGACAATTACTAGTTCAGATCTTCAAGTTATAATTTGCACTAATAATTTGTATTTAACAATTAGAAGTTCTGTATTTGACAATTACAAGTTCAGATCTTCAAGTTATAATTTTCACTAATAACTTGTATTTAACAATTAGAAGTTCTGTATTTGACTATTACAAGTTCAGATCTTCAAATTATTATGTGTAATCTTAGTTTGAATTTAACCATTCGAAGTTCTGTATTTACCTATTACAGGTTCAGATCTTCAAGTAATAATTTGCACTAATAATTTGTATTTAACAATTCGAAGTTCTGTATTTGATTATTACAAGTTCAGATCTTCAAGTTATAATTTGAATTATAATTATAAGCTATCAATTTTAAGTCCTGTATTTGACAATTACAAGTACAGATCTTCAAATTATTATTTGCAATAATAATTAGAAGCTATCAATTTTAAGTTCTGCATTTGACAATTACAAGTTCAGATCTTCAAATTATTATTTGCAATAATAATTAGAAGCTATCAATTTTAAGTTCTGCATTTGACAATTAAAAGTTCAGATCTTCAAGTTATTATTTGTAATAATAATTAGAAGCTATCAATTTTAAGTTCTGAATTTGACAATTACAAGTTCACATCTTCTAGTTATAATTTGAAATAATAATTAGAAGCTATCAATTTTATGTTCTGTATTTGACAATTACAAGTTCAGATCTTCAAGTTATAATTTGCAATAATAATTAGAAGCTATCAATTTTAAGTTCTGTATTTGACTATTACAAGTTCAGATCTTCAAGTTATAATTTGCAATAATAATTAGAAGCTATCAATTTTAAGTTCTGTATTTGACAATTACTAGTTCAGATCTTCAAGTTATAATTAGAAATAATAATTAGAATTTGACAAATCTAAGTTCTGTAATTCACTATTACAAGT
Organism: Cantharis lateralis; assembly: GCA_963170105.1. Classification (NCBI taxonomy): domain Eukaryota; kingdom Metazoa; phylum Arthropoda; class Insecta; order Coleoptera; family Cantharidae; genus Cantharis; species Cantharis lateralis. The sequence goes on along the minus strand of OY720625.1, from coordinate 30,774,471 downwards.
TCAGATCTTCAAGTTATAATTTACAATAATAATTAGAAGCTTTCAATTTTAAGTTCTGTATTTGACAATTACAAGTTCAGATCTGCAAGTAATAATTTGCACTAATAATTTGTATTTAACAATTAGAAGTTCTGTATTTGACAATTACAAGTTCAGATCTTCAAGTTATAATTTGAAATAATAATTAGAAGCTATCAATTTTAAGTTCTGTATTTGACAATTACTAGTTCAGATCTTCAAGTTTTAATTTGAAATAATAATTTGAATTTAACAAATCTAAGTTCTGTAATTCACTATTACAAGTTCAGATCTTCAAGTTATAATTTACAATAATAATTAGAAGTTATCAATTTTAAGTTCTGCATTTGACAATTACAAGTTCAGATCTTCAAGTTATAATTTGCACTAATAATTTGTATTTAACAATTAGAAGTTCTGTATTTGTCTATTACAAGTTCAGATCTTCAAATTATAATTTGCACTAATAATTTGTATTTAACAATTAGAAGTTCTGTATTTGACAATTACCAGTTCAGATCTTCAAGTTATAATTTGCACTAATAATTTGTATTTAACAATTAGAAGTTCTGTATTTGACAATTACCAGTTCAGATCTTCAAGTTATAATTAGAAATAATAATTAGAAGCTATCAATTTTGAGTTCTGTATTTGACAATTACAAGTTCAGATCTTCAAGTTATAATTTGCAATAATAATTAGAAGCTATCAATTTTAAGTTCTGTATTTGACAATTACTAGTTCAGATCTTCAAGTTATAATTTGAAATAATAATTGAATTTAACAAATCTAAGTTCTGTAATTCACTATTACAAGTTCAGATCTTCAAGTTATAATTTACAATAATAATTAGAAGCTACCAATTTTAGTTCTGTATTTGACAAATACAAGTTCAGAACTTCAAGTTATAATTTGCAATAATAATTAGAATCTATCAATTTTAAGTTCTGTATTTGACAATTACAAGTACAGAACTTCAAGTTATAATTTGCAATAATAATTAGAAGCTATCAATTTTAAGTTCTGTATTTGACTATTACAAGTTCAGATCTTCAAGTTATAATTTGAATTATAATTATAAGCTATCAATTTTAAGTTCTGTATTTGACAATTACAAGTACAGATCTTCAAGTTATAATTTGCACTATTAATTTGTATTTAACAATTCGAAGTTCTGTATTTGACTATTACAAGTTCAGATCTTCAAGTTATAATTTGAATTATAATTATAAGCTATCAATTTTAAGTTCTGTATTTGACAATTACAAGTTCAGATCTTCAAGTTATTATTTGCAATAATAATTAGAAGCTATTAATTTTAAGTTCTGTATTTGACAATTACAAGTTCAGATCTTCAAGTTATAATTTGCAATAATAATTAGAAGCTATCAATTTTAAGTTCTGTATTTGACAATTACTAGTTCAGATCTTCAAGTTATAATTAGAAATAATAATTAGAATTTGACAAATCTAAGTTCTGTAATTCACTATTACAAGTTCAGATCTTCAAATTATTATTTGCAATAATAATTAGAAGCTATCAATTTTAAGTTCTGCATTTGACAATTAAAAGTTCAGATCTTCAAGTTATTATTTGTAATAATAATTAGAAGCTATCAATTTTAAGTTCTGAATTTGACAATTACAAGTTCACATCTTCTAGTTATAATTTGAAATAATAATTAGAAGCTATCAATTTTATGTTCTGTATTTGACAATTACAAGTTCAGATCTTCAAGTTATAATTTGCAATAATAATTAGAAGCTATCAATTTTAAGTGCTGTATTTGACAATTACTAGTTCAGATCTTCAAGTTATAATTTGCACTAATAATTTGTATTTAACAATTAGAAGTTCTGTATTTGACAATTACAAGTTCAGATCTTCAAGTTATAATTTTCACTAATAACTTGTATTTAACAATTAGAAGTTCTGTATTTGACTATTACAAGTTCAGATCTTCAAATTATTATGTGTAATCTTAGTTTGAATTTAACCATTCGAAGTTCTGTATTTACCTATTACAGGTTCAGATCTTCAAGTAATAATTTGCACTAATAATTTGTATTTAACAATTCGAAGTTCTGTATTTGATTATTACAAGTTCAGATCTTCAAGTTATAATTTGAATTATAATTATAAGCTATCAATTTTAAGTCCTGTATTTGACAATTACAAGTACAGATCTTCAAATTATTATTTGCAATAATAATTAGAATTTGACAAATCTAAGTTCTGTATTTGACTATTACAAGTTCAGATCTTCAAGTTATAATTTGAATTATAATTATAAGCTATCAATTTTAAGTTCTGTATTTGACAATTACAAGTGCAGATCTTCAAGTTATAATTTGCACTAATAATTTGTATTTAACAATTCGAAGTTCTGTATTTGACTATTACAAGTTCAGATCTTCAAGTTATAATTTGAATTATAATTATAAGCTATCAATTTTAAGTTCTGTATTTGACAATTACAAGTTCAGATCTTCAAGTTATTATTTGCAATAATAATTAGAAGCTATTAATTTTAAGTTCTGTATTTGACAATTACAAGTTCAGATCTTCAAGTTATAATTTGCAATAATAATTAGAAGCTATCAATTTTAAGTTCTGTATTTGACAATTACTAGTTCAGATCTTCAAGTTATAATTAGAAATAATAATTAGAATTTGACAAATCTAAGTTCTGTAATTCACTATTACAAGTTCAGATCTTCAAATTATTATTTGCAATAATAATTAGAAGCTATCAATTTTAAGTTCTGCATTTGACAATTAAAAGTTCAGATCTTCAAGTTATTATTTGTAATAATAATTAGAAGCTATCAATTTTAAGTTCTGAATTTGACAATTACAAGTTCACATCTTCTAGTTATAATTTGAAATAATAATTAGAAGCTATCAATTTTATGTTCTGTATTTGACAATTACAAGTTCAGATCTTCAAGTTATAATTTGCAATAATAATTAGAAGCTATCAATTTTAAGTGCTGTAATTGACAATTACTAGTTCAGATCTTCAAGTTATAATTTGCACTAATAATTTGTATTTAACAATTAGAAGTTCTGTATTTGACAATTACAAGTTCAGATCTTCAAGTTATAATTTTCACTAATAACTTGTATTTAACAATTAGAAGTTCTGTATTTGACTATTACAAGTTCAGATCTTCAAATTATTATGTGTAATCTTAGTTTGAATTTAACCATTCGAAGTTCTGTATTTACCTATTACAGGTTCAGATCTTCAAGTAATAATTTGCACTAATAATTTGTATTTAACAATTCGAAGTTCTGTATTTGATTATTACAAGTTCAGATCTTCAAGTTATAATTTGAATTATAATTATAAGCTATCAATTTTAAGTCCTGTATTTGACAATTACAAGTACAGATCTTCAAATTATTATTTGCAATAATAATTAGAAGCTATCAATTTTAAGTTCTGCATTTGACAATTACAAGTTCAGATCTTCAAGTTATTATTTGCAATAATAATTAGAAGCTATTAATTTTAAGTTCTGTATTTGACAATTACAAGTTCAGATCTGCAAGTTATAATTTGAAATAATAATTAGAAGCTATCAATTTTAAGTTCTGTATTTGACAATTACAAGTTCAGATCTTCAAGTTATAATTTGCAATAATAATTAGAAGCTATCAATTTTAAGTTCTGTATTTGACAATTACTAGTTCAGATCTTCAAGTTATAATTAGAAATAATAATTAGAATTTGACAAATCTAAGTTCTGTAATTCACTATTACAAGTTCAGATCTTCAAGTTATAATTTACAATAATAATTAGAAGCTTTCAATTTTAAGTTCTGTATTTGACAATTACAAGTTCAGATCTGCAAGTAATAATTTGCACTAATAATTTGTATTTAACAATTAGAAGTTCTGTATTTGACAATTACAAGTTCAGATCTCCAAGTTATAATTTGAAATAATAATTAGAAGCTATCAATTTTAAGTTCTGTATTTGACAATTACTAGTTCAGATCTTCAAGTTTTAATTTGAAATAATAATTTGAATTTAACAAATCTAAGTTCTGTAATTCACTATTACAAGTTCAGATCTTCAAGTTATAATTTACAATAATAATTAGCAGTTATCAATTTTAAGTTCTGCATTTGACAATTACAAGTTCAGATCTTCAAGTTATAATTTGCACTAATAATTTGTATTTAACAATTAGAAGTTCTGTATTTGTCTATTACAAGTTCAGATCTTCAAATTATAATTTGCACTAATAATTTGTATTTAACAATTAGAAGTTCTGTATTTGACAATTACCAGTTCAGATCTTCAAGTTATAATTTGCACTAATAATTTGTATTTAACAATTAGAAGTTCTGTATTTGACAATTACCAGTTCAGATCTTCAAGTTATAATTAGAAATAATAATTAGAAGCTATCAATTTTGAGTTCTGTATTTGACAATTACAAGTTCAGATCTTCAAGTTATAATTTGCAATAATAATTAGAAGCTATCAATTTTAAGTTCTGTATTTGACAATTACTAGTTCAGATCTTCAAGTTATAATTTGAAATAATAATTGAATTTAACAAATCTAAGTTCTGTAATTCACTATTACAAGTTCAGATCTTCAAGTTATAATTTACAATAATAATTAGAAGCTACCAATTTTAGTTCTGTATTTGACAAATACAAGTTCAGAACTTCAAGTTATAATTTGCAATAATAATTAGAAGCTATCAATTTTAAGTTCTGTATTTGACAATTACAAGTACAGAACTTCAAGTTATAATTTGCAATAATAATTAGAAGCTCTCAATTTTAAGTTCTGTATTTGACTATTACAAGTTCAGATCTTCAAGTTCTAATTTGAATTATAATTATAAGCTATCAATTTTAAGTTCTGTATTTGACAATTACAAGTACAGATCTTCAAGTTATAATTTGCACTAATAATTTGTATTTAACAATTCGAAGTTCTGTATTTGACTATTACAAGTTCAGATCTTCAAGTTATAATTTGAATTATAATTATAAGCTATCAATTTTAAGTTCTGTATTTGACAATTACAAGTTCAGATCTTCAAGTTATTATTTGCAATAATAATTAGAAGCTATTAATTTTAAGTTCTGTATTTGACAATTACAAGTTCAGATCTTCAAGTTATAATTTGCAATAATAATTAGAAGCTATCAATTTTAAGTTCTGTATTTGACAATTACTAGTTCAGATCTTCAAGTTATAATTAGAAATAATAATTAGAATTTGACAAATCTAAGTTCTGTAATTCACTATTACAAGTTCAGATCTTCAAATTATTATTTGCAATAATAATTAGAAGCTATCAATTTTAAGTTCTGCATTTGACAATTAAAAGTTCAGATCTTCAAGTTATTATTTGTAATAATAATTAGAAGCTATTAATTTTAAGTTCTGAATTTGACAATTACAAGTTCACATCTTCTAGTTATAATTTGAAATAATAATTAGAAGCTATCAATTTTATGTTCTGTATTTGACAATTACAAGTTCAGATCTTCAAGTTATAATTTGCAATAATAATTAGAAGCTATCAATTTTAAGTGCTGTATTTGACAATTACTAGTTCAGATCTTCAAGTTATAATTTGCACTAATAATTTGTATTTAACAATTAGAAGTTCTGTATTTGACAATTACAAGTTCAGATCTTCAAGTTATAATTTTCACTAATAACTTGTATTTAACAATTAGAAGTTCTGTATTTGACTATTACAAGTTCAGATCTTCAAATTATTATGTGTAATCTTAGTTTGGATTTAACCATTCGAAGTTCTGTATTTACCTATTACAGGTTCAGATCTTCAAGTAATAATTTGCACTAATAATTTGTATTTAACAATTCGAAGTTCTGTATTTGATTATTACAAGTTCAGATCTTCAAGTTATAATTTGAATTATAATTATAAGCTATCAATTTTAAGTCCTGTATTTGACAATTACAAGTACAGATCTTCAAATTATTATTTGCAATAATAATTAGAAGCTATCAATTTTAAGTTCTGCATTTGACAATTACAAGTTCAGATCTTCAAGTTATTATTTGCAATAATAATTAGAAGTTATTAATTTTAAGTTCTGTATTTGACAATTACAAGTTCAGATCTTCAAGTTATAATTTGAAATAATAATTAGAAGCTATCAATTTTAAGTTCTGTATTTGACAATTACAAGTTCAGATCTTCAAGTTATAATTTGTAATAATAATTAGAAGCTATCAATTTTAAGTTCTGTATTTGACAATTACTAGTTCAGATCTTCAAGTTATAATTAGAAATAATAATTAGAATTTGACAAATCTAAGTTCTGTAATTCACTATTACAAGTTCAGATCTTCAAGTTATAATTTACAATAATAATTAGAAGCTTTCAATTTTAAGTTCTGTATTTGACAATTACAAGTTCAGATCTGCAAGTTATAATTTGCACTAATAATTTGTATTTAACAATTAGAAGTTCTGTATTTGACAATTACAAGTTCAGATCTCCAAGTTATAATTTGAAATAATAATTAGAAGCTATCAATTTTAAGTTCTGTATTTGACAATTACTAGTTCAGATCTTCAAGTTATAATTTGAAATAATAATTTGAATTTAACAAATCTAAGTTCTGTAATTCACTATTACAAGTTCAGATCTTCAAGTTATAATTTACAATAATAATTAGAAGTTATCAATTTTAAGTTCTGCATTTGACAATTACAAGTTCAGATCTTCAAGTTATAATTTGCACTAATAATTTGTATTTAACAATTAGAAGTTCTGTATTTGTCTATTACAAGTTCAGATCTTCAAATTATAATTTGCACTAATAATTTGTATTTAACAATTAGAAGTTCTGTATTTGACAATTACCAGTTCAGATCTTCAAGTTATAATTTGCACTAATAATTTGTATTTAACAATTAGAAGTTCTGTATTTGACAATTACCAGTTCAGATCTTCAAGTTATAATTAGAAATAATAATTAGAAGCTATCAGTTTTGAGTTCTGTATTTGACAATTACAAGTTCAGATCTTCAAGTTATAATTTGCAATAATAATTAGAAGCTATCAATTTTAAGTTCTGTATTTGACAATTACTAGTTCAGATCTTCAAGTTATAATTTGAAATAATTATTGAATTTAACAAATCTAAGTTCTGTAATTCACTATTACAAGTTCAGATCTTCAAGTTATAATTTACAATAATAATTAGAAGCTACCAATTTTAGTTCTGTATTTGACAAATACAAGTTCAGAACTTCAAGTTATAATTTGCAATAATAATTAGAAGCTATCAATTTTAAGTTCTGTATTTGACAATTACAAGTACAGATCTTCAAATTATTATTTGCAATAATAATTAGAAGCTATCAATTTTAAGTTCTGCATTTGACAATTAAAAGTTCAGATCTTCAAGTTATTATTTGCAATAATAATTAGAAGCTATCAATTTTAAGTTCTGTATTTGACAATTACAAGTTCACATCTTCAAGTTATAATTTGAAATAATAATTAGAAGCTATCAATTTTAAGTTCTGTATTTGACAATTACAAGTTCAGTTCTTCAAGTTATAATTTGCAATAATAATTAGAAGCTATCAATTTTAAGTTCTGTATTTGACAATTACTAGTTCAGATCTTCTAGTTATAATTTGAAATAATAATTTGAATTTAACAAATCTAAGTTCTGTAATTCACTATTACAAGTTCAGATCTTCAAGTTATAATTTACAATAATAATTAGAAACTATCAATTTTAAGTTCTGTATTTGACAATTACAAGTTCAGATCTTCAAGTTATAATTTGCACTAATAATTTGTATTTAACAATTAGAAGTTCTGTATTTGACAATTACCAGTTCAGATCTTCTAGTTATAATTTGCAATAATAATTAGAAGCTATCAATTTTAAGTTCTGTATTTGACAATTACTAGTTCAGATCTTCTAGTTATAATTTGAAATAATAATTTGAATTTAACAAATCTAAGTTCTGTAATTCACTATTACAAGTTCAGATCTTCAAGTTATAATTTACAATAATAATTAGAAACTATCAATTTCAAGTTCTGTATTTGACAATTACAAGTTCAGATCTTCAAGTTACAATTAGCACTAATAATTTGTATTTAACAATTAGAAGTTCTGTATTTGACAATTACCAGTTCAGATCTTCTAGTTATAATTTGTAATAATAATTAGAAGCTATTACTTTTAAGTTCTGTATTTGACAATTACAAGTTCAGATCTTCAAGTTATAATTTGCAATAATAATTAGAAGCTCTCAATTTTAACTTCTGTATTTGACAATTACTAGTGCAGATCTTCAAGTTATAATTTGAAATAATAATTTGAATTTAACAAATCTAAGTTCTGTAATTCACTATTACTAGTTCAGATCTTCAAGTTATAATTTGAAATAATAATTTGAATTTAACAAATCTAAGTTCAGTAATTCACTATTACTAGTTCAGATCTTCAAGTTATAATTTACAATAATATTTAGTAGCTATCAATTTTAGTTCTGTATTTGACAAATACAAGTTCAGATCTTCAAGTTATAATTTGCAATAATAATTATAAGCTATCAATTTTAATTAGATTAATAATCTTGGGATATTGGTAAGGAAAAACAAACAACGATGACTCGTCAGCCGACGTTTCGGTGCTATATAATCACCATAATCATGGCACTAAAACAATATACAGGTTACAGATCAGTAAAGCATAAATTTTAAAAAACTGTACTCACAACGAGCAGGGTGTGAAATAGTTTGTGTAAATTCCAAAAATGTACAGACAGGACAGCAAACAGGTGGCGTAATACACTTCCACGACGTCAACAGGGTAAAATTATTGTAAAACATTAACAATTGTATAAATAAAAATAACAAAGAATCAAATTTTCAATGTCAAATATAAAACATGAATGATAATGTGAAAGTGCCTGTTGCAATCCTGAAGATAAAAATAATATACAGAGGCGCATCGTTAAACACAAAACAAACAAATTTGAACAGAATGTTCTCCTAGAATATACAGAGGTATACAAAAACAAGATGGAAAATTTATCGTAAGGTACACACCCAATTATATCGTGTGAGCACAGACGCAAATAACATGAAGCGAACAAAGACAATACAAACAAAGGCAAAACATAACAAAAACCCATTGTGAAAGCACCAACAACGTAAGATGGAGAATGATGTTGGAGGGGGGGGGGGGGGAGATTCCCATCGGTTAATCCGGGGGCCTCTTGCTCCTACTAAGGTATTCCAGAAGCAGGTTCTTGTAGCCTGAATTTATGTATCCATAGTCGGTCTGTTTATTAATATTTCCTGGAGTAGTGGAAATATAGGCTGCTTCTAAGAAAGTTCGTTTTCTGTAGTTGTTTTCAGAGTTCAAAATAGTCACATTGTCACATGAAAAGTTGTGTGAGTTGTCAATGATATGTTCAGAGAGGCCAGTCTTTCCTGACCCCGAACGTATGTCATATTGGTGTTGTTTTAACCTGGCAGATAACCTTTGTTTAGTTTGTCCGATGTAAGAAGACCCACATTTGCATTGGACACTGTAGACGACGTTGGCCCTTTCTGTGGTAGGTATTTTATCTTTGGTTTTGGAGAAAAGAATATTGTTCAAAGTGAAACGACTGTGGTAAGCAATGCAAATTTCATTATCTTTTAAAATGTTCCCAAACACTCGATTTATTTTATCTGTCAACCAAGGATGGAAAGTGATCTTATGGTATCTTCTTTCGGATTTGGAGTTGTTTAAGTTCAAATCCGACACCGGTAATTTAGGTATTCTTCTTTTGAATAACGTAGTATCAATCAGTTTGCCCGGGTAACCATTCTTAAGAAGCTGGGTCTTAAGATCATGTAGTCTGATACCAACTTTGTCTGTGGACACACAGGTAATTATCCTCTGCTTAAGAGCACTTACCAAATTCATTTTTTGATTTATGGGATGAGAAGAGTTGAAGTTCAACAATCTATCCGTTGATGCAGGCTTTCTATAAATGTCCGTGCAAAGTGTGCCGTCCTCCTTTCTTTTAATTAGTAGGTCCAGAAACGGTATGGAAGAGTTTGATTCTAATTCGTGTGTGAACTTTAACAATTTGTCGTAGTTGTTGAGGATCTCCAGGCATCTGTCCACCTCCTTGGATGGGACCGCGGTCAAAATATCATCCACATACAGCAATAGAAAAGGTAGGTTGAAGGTTGCGGATCCAAAGAAATTAAGCAGTAAGTCAGTCATCACAAAGCTAGAAAATATGGGACTGCATGGATCACCCATAGCCGATCCTATCAATTGGGAGTAGAATTGTCCACCATAGCTAAAATAGCTGTTATCGAAAATGGTGGCAACCATTTCCATGAATAACTTCGCAGGGATGGAAGTAAACGGCGAGATGATGTCCCAATTGTTAGTAAGTGATGCAATGACCGACTCCTTTGAAATATTGGTGAAAAGCGAGCTCACATCAAACGATATTAAAGTGTAATCCTCCGGCAGCCTGGCTCGTAGGATCTTTTCCTTCGCCTCTTCAGTGTTCTTCACTATAAACGGAAGTATAGGTGTGACATTTTTTAAGATGTTGTTGATATATCTGGCTAATGGGATGGAAGGAGACTCGATACAACTTATCACAGGTCGTAAGGGTATACCATCCTTGTGAGCTTTAGGCAAGCCATAAGCACGAGGGAACTGTGCATTATACTTGTTAAGTGATTTTCTTTCTAGGTCGTTGATGTGACCTAGATCATATAGTTTTTTGAACATCTTGTTGAATCTACTTTGAATGGTAATTGTAGGGTTTTTTGAGAGTTTTTTATACGTTTTGGAATCATCAAATAGTGAGCTCATCTTCTCTTCATATTCGCTCCTGTACATGATAACGGTAGAATTACCTTTATCAGCCTTGAGTATCAACAGCTCCGGATTATCCTTAAGGAACCTTTTCGTGAACCACACCTGTTTTGCCGTACGGTCGACCATAGGGTGTCTGTTGCAGAAATTGTGGGCTACATTGATTATTCTACCTCTCAACAATTCCCTACTTTGGTCTGGAACCGATGTGTCACTCAATATATTTTCCATCTCAGACAGGAAATTAAACATGGGGAAATCTCGAACAGAAGGAGTTATCGAAAATTTCGGTCCTAATGACACCGTTCTGACAACCATATCGGGAAGTTGAGTCTTCGTGCAATTAAGCACCCACTGCTCATCTCCCAAACATTCGCAGGTATATTGTTGATAGACCAGTCTCTTGAACTTGTCGCAATTTCTGCCTCTAACATTCACAAACAGCCGCTCAAAGTTACCTCTCTGGACATCTACAAAACTCTGTACCTCTTCCTGTGGCAAAAGAGACTTAGCCAGTAACACCTGTGTCTCCAGTTCATTCTCTAACAACTTTATATTAGAAATAGAAATTCTAATATGGATATTTAATATTGACTTTTTGAAACAATTTAGGAAAAGATCTGCCTCTCTTAATATTTTCCTGTCAGGGATAAGCTCCTGTGACATACTGGATACTTTCCTCTGAATAAATCCCGGGAAAACCCCCGCTCTTCGACATCTAAGTAAGAACACTCTCCTATTTTTGGCATTAGCCAGCTTTCTCAATGTGACCTTAATTGCGTTGAGTGATGCCACCGCCTGCGAACCATATACCGTTCTCGTGATCGAAAAGAAAACAATAATTTTACCCTGTTGACGTCGTGGAAGTGTATTACGCCACCTGTTTGCTGTCCTGTCTGTACATTTTTGGAATTTACACAAACTATTTCACACCCTGCTCGTTGTGAGTACAGTTTTTTAAAATTTATGCTTTACTGATCTGTAACCTGTATATTGTTTTAGTGCCATGATTATGGTGATTATATAGCACCGAAACGTCGGCTGACGAGTCATCGTTGTTTGTTTTTCCTTACCAATATCCCAAGATTATTAATCTAATTAACTGTTTTGGATGAGATTTTTACCTTATCAATTTTAAGTTCAGTATTTGATAATTACTAGTTCAGATCTTCAAGTTATAATTTGAAATAATAATTTGAATTTAAAAAATTTAAGTTCTGTAATTCACTATTACAAGTTCAGATCTTCAAGATATAATTTACAATAATAATTATAAGCTATCAATTTTAAGTTCTGTATTTGACAATTACTAGTTCAGATCTTCAAGTTATAATTTGAAATAATAATTTGAATTTAACAAATCTAAGTTCTGTAATTCACTATTACAAGTTCAGATCTTCAAGTTATAATTTGCAATAATAATTAGAAGCTATCAATTTTAAGTTCCGTATTTGACAATTACAAGTTCAGATCTTCAAGTTATAATTTGCACTAATAAATTGTTTTTCATAATTAGAAGTTCTGTATTTGACAATTACAAGTTCAGAACTTCAAGTTATAATTTGAAATAATAATTAGAAGCTATCAATTTTAAGTTCTGTATTTGACAATTACAAGTTCAGATCTTCCAGTTATAATTTGCAATAATAATTAGAAGCTATCAATTTTAAGTTCTGTATTTGACAATTACTAGTTCAGATCTTCAAGTTATAATTTGAAATAATAATTTGAATTTAACAAATCGAAGTTCTGTAATTCACTATTACAAGTTCAGATCTTCAAGTTATAATTTACAATTATAATTATAAGCTATCAATTTTAAGTTCTGTATTTGACAATTACTAGTTCAGATCTTCAAGTGATAATTTGAAATAATAATTTGAATTTAACAAATCTAAGTTCTGTAATTCACTATTACAAGTTCAGATCTTCAAGTTATAATTCGCAATAATAATTAGAAGCTATTAATTTTAAGTTCTGTATTTGACAATTACAAGTTCAGATCTTCAAGTTATAATTTGCACTAATAATTTGTATTTAACAATTAGAAGTTCTGTATTTGTCTATTACAAGTTCAGATCTTCAAATTATAATTTGCACTAATAATTTGTATTTAACAATTAGAAGTTCTGTATTTGACAATTACCAGTTCAGATATTCAAGTTATAATTTGCACTAATAATTTGTATTTAACAATTAGAAGTTCTGTATTTGTCTATTACAAGTTCAGATCTTCAAATTATAATTTGCACTAATAATTTGTATTTAACAATTAGAAGTTCTGTATTTGACAATTACCAGTTCAGATATTCAAGTTATAATTTGCACTAATAATTTGTATTTAACAATTAGAAGTTCTGTATTTGACAATTACCAGTTCAGATCTTCTAGTTATAATTAGAAATAATAATTAGAAGCTATCAATTTTGAGTTCTGTATTTGACAATTACAAGTTCAGATCTTCAAGTTATAATTTGCAATAATAATTAGAAGCTATCAATTTTAAGTTCTGTATTTGACAATTACTAGTTCAGATCTTCAAGTTATAATTTGAAATAATAATTGAATTTAACAAATCTAAGTTCTGTAATTCACTATTACAAGTTCAGATCTTCAAGTTATAATTTACAATAATAATTAGAAGCTACCAATTTTAGTTCTGTATTTGACAAATACAAGTTCAGAACTTCAAGTTATAATTTGCAATAATAATTAGAAGCTATCAATTTTAAGTTCTGTATTTGACAATTACATGTACAGATCTTCAAATTATTATTTGCAATAATAATTAGAAGCTATCAATTTTAAGTTCTGCATTTGACAATTAAAAGTTCAGATCTTCACGTTATTATTTGCAATAATAATTAGAAGCTATCAATTTTAAGTTCTGTATTTGACAATTACAGGTTCACATCTTCAAGTTATAATTTGAAATAATAATTAGAAGCTATCAATTTTAAGTTCTGTATTTGACAATTACAAGTTCAGTTCTTCAAGTTATAATTTGCAATAATATTTAGAAGCTATCAATTTTAAGTTCTGTATTTGACAATTACTAGTTCAGATCTTCTAGTTATAATTTGAAATAATAATTTGAATTTAACAAATCTAAGTTCTGTAATTCACTATTACAAGTTCAGATCTTCAAGTTATAATTTACAATAATAATTAGAAACTATCAATTTTAAGTTCTGTATTTGACAATTACAAGTTCAGATCTTCAAGTTATAATTTGCACTAATAATTTGTATTTAACAATTAGAAGTTCTGTATTTGACAATTACCAGTTCAGATCTTCTAGTTATAATTCGCAATAATAATTAGAAGCTATCAATTTTAAGTTCTGTATTTGACAATTACTAGTTCAGATCTTCTAGTTATAATTTGAAATAATAATTTGAATTTAACAAATCTAAGTTCTGTAATTCACTATTACAAGTTCAGATCTTCAAGTTATAATTTACAATAATAATTAGAAACTATCAATTTTAAGTTCTGTATTTGACAATTACAAGTTCAGATCTTCAAGTTACAATTAGCACTAATAATTTGTATTTAACAATTAGAAGTTCTGCATTTGACAATTACCAGTTCAGATCTTCTAGTTATAATTTGTAATAATAATTAGAAGCTATTACTTTTAAGTTCTGTATTTGACAATTACAAGTTCAGATCTTCAAGTTATAATTTGCAATAATAATTAGAAGCTCTCAATTTTAACTTCTGTATTTGACAATTACTAGTGCAGATCTTCAAGTTATAATTTGAAATAATAATTTGAATTTAACAAATCTAAGTTCTGTAATTCACTATTACTAGTTCAGATCTTCAAGTTATAATTTGAAATAATAATTTGAATTTAACAAATCTAAGTTCTGTAATTCACTATTACTAGTTCAGATCTTCAAGTTATAATTTACAATAATATTTAGTAGCTATCAATTTTAGTTCTGTATTTGACAAATACAAGTTCAGATCTTCAAGTTATAATTTGCAATAATAATTATAAGCTATCAATTTTAAGTTCAGTATTTGATAATTACTAGTTCAGATCTTCAAGTTATAATTTGAAATAATAATTTGAATTTAAAAAATTTAAGTTCTGTAATTCACTATTACAAGTTCAGATCTTCAAGATATAATTTACAATAATAATTATAAGCTATCAATTTTAAGTTCTGTATTTGACAATTACTAGTTCAGATCTTCAAGTTATAATTTGAAATAATAATTTGAATTTAACAAATCTAAGTTCTGTAATTCACTATTACAAGTTCAGATCTTCAAGTTATAATTTGCAATAATAATTAGAAGCTATCAATTTTAAGTTCCGTATTTGACAATTACAAGTTCAGATCTTCAAGTTATAATTTGCACTAATAAATTGTTTTTCATAATTAGAAGTTCTGTATTTGACAATTACAAGTTCAGAACTTCAAGTTATAATTTGAAATAATAATTAGAAGCTATCAATTTTAAGTTCTGTATTTGACAATTACAAGTTCAGATCTTCCAGTTATAATTTGCAATAATAATTAGAAGCTATCAATTTTAAGTTCTGTATTTGACAATTACTAGTTCAGATCTTCAAGTTATAATTTGAAATAATAATTTGAATTTAACACATCGAAGTTCTGAAATTCACTATTACAAGTTCAGATCTTCAAGTTATAATTTACAATTATAATTATAAGCTATCAATTTTAAGTTCTGTATTTGACAATTACTAGTTCAGATCTTCAAGTGATAATTTGAAATAATAATTTGAATTTAACAAATCTAAGTTCTGTAATTCACTATTACAAGTTCAGATCTTCAAGTTATAATTTGCAATAATAATTAGAAGCTATTAATTTTAAGTTCTGTATTTGACAATTACAAGTTCAGATCTTCAAGTTATAATTTGCACTAATAATTTGTATTTAATAATTAGAAGTTCTGTATTTGACAATTACTAGTTCAGATCTTCAAGTTATAATTTGAAATAATAATTTGAATTTAACAAATCTAAGTTCTGTAATTCACTATTACAAGTTCAGATCTTCAAGTTATAATTTACAATAATAATTAGAAACTATCAATTTTAAGTTCTGTATTTGACAATTACAAGTTCAGATCTTCTAGTTATAATTTGCACTAATAATTTGTATTTAACAATTAGAAGTTCTGTATTTGACAATTACCAGTTCAGTTCTTCTAGTTATAATTTGCAATAATAATTAGAAGCTATCAATTTTAAGTTCTGTATTTGACAATTACTAGTTCAGATCTTCTAGTTATAATTTGAAATAATAATTTGAATTTAACAAATCTAAGTTCTGTAATTCACTATTACAAGTTCAGATCTTCAAGTTATAATTTACAATAATAATTAGAAACTATCAATTTTAAGTTCTGTATTTGACAATTACAAGTTCAGATCTTCAAGTTACAATTTGCACTAATAATTTGTATTTAACAATTAGAAGTTCTGTATTTGACAATTACCAGTTCAGATCTTCTAGTTATAATTTGTAATAATAATTAGAAGCTATTAATTTTAAGTTCTGTATTTGACAATTACAAGTTCAGATCTTCAAGTTACAATTAGCACTAATAATTTGTATTTAACAATTAGAAGTTCTGTATTTGACAATTACCAGTTCAGATCTTCTAGTTATAATTTGTAATAATAATTAGAAGCTATTACTTTTAAGTTCTGTATTTGACAATTACAAGTTCAGATCTTCAAGTTATAATTTGCAATAATAATTAGAAGCTCTCAATTTTAACTTCTGTATTTGACAATTACTAGTGCAGATCTTCAAGTTATAATTTGAAATAATAATTTGAATTTAACAAATCTAAGTTCTGTAATTCACTATTACTAGTTCAGATCTTCAAGTTATAATTTACAATAATATTTAGTAGCTATCAATTTTTGTTCTGTATTTGACAAATACAAGTTCAGATCTTCAAGTTATAATTTGCAATAATAATTATAAGCTATCTATTTTAAGTTCAGTATTTGATAATTACTAGTTCAGATCTTCAAGTTATAATTTGAAATAATAATTTGAATTTAAAAAATTTAAGTTCTGTAATTCACTATTACAAGTTCAGATCTTCAAGATATAATTTACAATAATAATTATAAGCTATCAATTTTAAGTTCTGTATTTGACAATTACTAGTTCAGATCTTCAAGTTATAATTTGAAATAATAATTTGAATTTAACAAATCTAAGTTCTGTAATTCACTATTACAAGTTCAGATCTTCAAGTTATAATTTGCAATAATAATTAGAAGCTATCAATTTTAAGTTCCGTATTTGACAATTACAAGTTCAGATCTTCAAGTTAAAATTTGCACTAATAAATTGTTTTTCATAATTAGAAGTTCTGTATTTGACAATTACTAGTTCAGAACTTCAAGTTATAATTTGAAATAATAATTAGAAGCTATCAATTTTAAGTTCTGTATTTGACAATTACAAGTTCAGATCTTCCAGTTATAATTTGCAATAATAATTAGAAGCTATCAATTTTAAGTTCTGTATTTGACAATTACTAGTTCAGATCTTCAAGTTATAATTTGAAATAATAATTTGAATTTAACAAATCGAAGTTCTGTAATTCACTATTACAAGTTCAGATCTTCAAGTTATAATTTACAATTATAATTATAAGCTATCAATTTTAAGTTCTGTATTTGACAATTACTAGTTCAGATCTTCAAGTGATAATTTGAAATAATAATTTGAATTTAACAAATCTAAGTTCTGTAATTCACTATTACAAGTTCAGATCTTCAAGTTATAATTTGCAATAATAATTAGAAGCTATTAATTTTAAGTTCTGTATTTGACAATTACAAGTTCAGATCTTCAAGTTATAATTTGCACTAATAATTTGTATTTAATAATTAGAAGTTCTGTATTTGACAATTACTAGTTCAGATCTTCAAGTTATAATTTGAAATAATAATTTGAATTTAACAAATCTAAGTTCTGTATTTGACTATTACAAGATCAGATCTTCAAATTATTATTTGCAATAATAATTATAAGCTATCAATTTAAGTTCTGTATTTGACAATTACTATGTAGTTCAGATCTTCAAGTTATAATTTGAAATAATAATTTGAATTTAACAAATCTAAGTTTTGTAATTCACTATTACAAGTTCAGATCTTCAAGTTATAATTTGCAATAATAATTAGAAGCTATCAATTTTAAGTTCTGTATTTGACAATTACTAGTTCAGATCTTCAAGTTATAATTTGCACTAATAATTTGTATTTAACAATTAGAAGTTCTGTATTTGACTATTACAAGTTCAGATCTTCAAATTATTATTTGCAATAATAATTATAAGCTATCAATTTAAGTTCTGTATTTGACAATTACTAGTTCAGATCTTCAAGTTATAATTTGAAATAATAATTTGAATTTAACAAATCTAAGTTTTGTAATTCACTATTACAAGTTCAGATCTTCAAGTTATAATTTGCAATAATAATTAGAAGCTATCAATTTTAAGTTCTGTATTTGACAATTACAAGTTCAGATCTTCAAGTTATAATTTGCACTAATAATTTGTATTTAACAATTAGAAGTTCTGTATTTGACTATTACAAGTTCAGATCTTCAAATTATTATTTGCAATCTTAGTTTGAATTTAACAATTAGAAGTTCTGTATTTACCTATTACAAGTTCAGATCTTCAAGTTATAATTTGCACTAATAATTTGTATTTAATAATTCGATGTTCTGTATTTGACTATTACAAGTTCAGATCTTCAAGTTATAATTTGAACTATAATTATAAGCTATCAATTTTAAGTTCTGTATTTGACAATTACAAGTACAGATCTTCAAGTTATTTTTTGCAATAATAATTAGAAGCTATCAATTTTAAGTTCTGTATTTGACAATTACAAGTTCAGATCTTCAAGTTATAATTTGCAATAATAATTAGAAGCTATCAATTTTAAGTTCTGTATTTGACTATTACAAGTTCAGTTCTTCAAATTATTATTTGCAATCTTAGTTTGAATTTAACAATTCAAAGTTCTGTATTTACCTATTACAAGTGCTGATCTTCAAGTTGTAATTTGCACTAATAATTTGTATTTAACAATTCCAAGTTCTGCATTTGACAATTTCAAGTTCAGATCTTCAAGTTTTTATTTGCAATAATAATTAGAAGCTATCAATTTTAAGTGCTGTATTTGACAATTACAAGTTCAGATCTTCAAGTTATAATTTACAATAATAATTAGAAGCTATCAATTTTAAGTTCTGTATTTGACAATTACAAGTTCAGATCTTCAAGTTATAATTTGCACTAATAATTTGTATTTAATAATTAGAAGTTCTGTATTTGACAATTACTAGTTCAGATCTTCAAGTTATAATTTGAAATAATAATTTGAATTTAACAAATCTAAGTTTTGTAATTCACTATTACAAGTTCCGACCTTCAAGTTATAATTTGCAATAATAATTAGAAGCTATCAATTTTAAGTTCTGTATTTGACAATTACAAGTTCAGATCTTCAAGTTATAATTTGCACTAATAATTTGTATTTAACAATTAGAAGTTCTGTATTTGACTATTACAAGTTCAGATCTTCAAATTATTATTTGCAATCTTAGTTTGAATTTAACAATTAGAAGTTCTGTATTTACCTATTACAAGTTCAGATCTTCAAGTTATAATTTGCACTAATAATTTGTATTTAACAATTCGAAGTTCTGTATTTGACTATTACAAGTTCAGATCTTCAAGTTATAATTTGAACGATAATTATAAGCTATCAATTTTAAGTTCTTTATTTGACAATTACAAGTACAGATCTTCAAGTTATAATTTACAATAATAATTAGAAGCTATCAATTTTAAGTTCTGTATTTGACAATTACTAATTCAGATCTTCAAGTTATAATTAAAATAATAATTAGAAGCTATCAATTTTAAGTTCTGTATTTGACAATTACAAA
Organism: Cantharis lateralis; assembly: GCA_963170105.1. Lineage (NCBI taxonomy): Eukaryota > Metazoa > Arthropoda > Insecta > Coleoptera > Cantharidae > Cantharis > Cantharis lateralis. The sequence continues at coordinate 30,754,588 of OY720625.1, read as the reverse complement.
TTCAAATCTTCAAGTTATAATTTGCAATAATAATTAGAAGCTATCAATTTTAAGTTCTGTATTTGACAATTACTAGTTCAGATCTTCAAGTTATAATTTGAAATAATAAATTGAATTTAACAAATCTTAGTTCTGTAATTCACTATTACAAGTTCAGATCTTCAAGTTATAATTTGCAATAATAATTAGAAGCTATCAATTTTAAGTTCTGTATTTGACAATTACTAGTTCAGATCTTCAAGTTATAATTTGCACTAATAATTTGTATTTAACAATTAGAAGTTCTGTATTTGACTATTACAAGACGATTCAAATTATTATTTGCAATAATAATTATAAGCTATCAATTTAGGTTCTGTATTTGACAATTACTAGTTCAGATCTTCAAGTTATAATTTTAAATAATAATTTGAATTTAACAAATCTAAGTTTTGTAATTCACTATTACAAGTTCAGATCTTCAAGTTATAATTTGCAATAATAATCAGAAGCTATCAATTTTAAGTTCTGTATTTGACAATTACAAGTTCAGATCTTCAAGTTATAATTTGCACTAATAATTTGTATTTAACAATTAGAAGTTCTGTATTTGACAATTACCAGTTCAGATCTTCAAGTTATAATTTGAAATAATAATTAGAAGCTATCAATTTTAAGTTCTGTATTTGACAACTACAAGTTCAGATCTTCAAGTTATAATTTGCAATAATAATTAGAAGCTATCAATTTTAAGTTCTGTATTTGACAATTACTAGTTCAGATCTTCAAGTTATAATTTGAAATAATAATTGAATTTAACAAGTCTAAGTTCTGTAATTCACTATTACAAGTTCAGATCTTCAAGTTATAATTTACAATAATAATTAGAAGCTATCAATTTTAGTTCTGTATTTGACAAATACAAGTTCAGAACTTCCAGTTATAATTTGCAATAATAATTAGAAGCTATCAATTTTAAGTTCTGTATTTGACAATTACTAGTTCAGATCTTCAAGTTATAATTTGAAATAAAAATTTGAATTTAAAAAATCTAAGTTCTGTAATTCACTATTATAAGTTCAGATCTTCAAGATATAATTTAAAATAATAATTATAAGCTATCAATTTTAAGTTCTGTATTTGACCATTACTAGTTCAGATCTACAAGTTATAATTTGAAATAATAATTTGAATTTAACAAAACTAAGTACTGTAATTCACTATTACAAGTTCAGATCTTCAAGTTATAATTTGCAATAATAATTAGAAGCTATCAATTTTAAGTTCTGTATTTGACAATTACGAGTTCAGATCTTCAAGTTATAATTTGCACTAATAAATTGTATTTAACAATTCCAAGTTCTGCATTTGACAATTTCAAGTTCAGATCTTCAAGTTTTTATTTGCAATAATAATTAGAAGCTATCAATTTTAAGTTCTGTATTTGACAATTACAAGTTCAGATCTTCAAGTTATAATTTATAATAATAATTAGAAGCTATCAATTTTAAGTTCTGTATTTGACAATTACAAGTTCAGATCTTCAAGTTATAATTTGCACTAATAATTTGTATTTAATAATTAGAAGTTCTGTATTTGACAATTACTAGTTCAGATCTTCAAGTTATAATTTGAAATAATAATTTGAATTTAACAAATCTAAGTTTTGTAATTCACTATTACAAGTTCCGACCTTCAAGTTATAATTTGCAATAATAATTAGAAGCTATCAATTTTAAGTTCTGTATTTGACAATTACAAGTTCAGATCTTCAAGTTATAATTTGCACTAATAATTTGTATTTAACAATTAGAAGTTCTGTATTTGACTATTACAAGTTCAGATCTTCAAATTATTATTTGCAATCTTAGTTTGAATTTAACAATTAGAAGTTCTGTATTTACCTATTACAAGTTCAGATCTTCAAGTTATAATTTGCACTAATAATTTGTATTTAACAATTCGAAGTTCTGTATTTGACTATTACAAGTTCAGATCTTCAAGTTATAATTTGAACGATAATTATAAGCTATCAATTTTAAGTTCTTTATTTGACAATTACAAGTACAGATCTTCAAGTTATAATTTACAATAATAATTAGAAGCTATCAATTTTAAGTTCTGTATTTGACAATTACTAATTCAGATCTTCAAGTTATAATTAAAATAATAATTAGAAGCTATCAATTTTAAGTTCTGTATTTGACAATTACAAATTCAAATCTTCAAGTTATAATTTGCAATAATAATTAGAAGCTATCAATTTTAAGTTCTGTATTTGACAATTACTAGTTCAGATCTTCAAGTTATAATTTGAAATAATAAATTGAATTTAACAAATCTTAGTTCTGTAATTCACTATTACAAGTTCAGATCTTCAAGTTATAATTTGCAATAATAATTAGAAGCTATCAATTTTAAGTTCTGTATTTGACAATTACTAGTTCAGATCTTCAAGTTATAATTTGCACTAATAATTTGTATTTAACAATTAGAAGTTCTGTATTTGACTATTACAAGACGATTCAAATTATTATTTGCAATAATAATTATAAGCTATCAATTTAGGTTCTGTATTTGACAATTACTAGTTCAGATCTTCAAGTTATAATTTTAAATAATAATTTGAATTTAACAAATCTAAGTTTTGTAATTCACTATTACAAGTTCAGATCTTCAAGTTATAATTTGCAATAATAATCAGAAGCTATCAATTTTAAGTTCTGTATTTGACAATTACAAGTTCAGATCTTCAAGTTATAATTTGCACTAATAATTTGTATTTAACAATTAGAAGTTCTGTATTTGACTATTACAAGTTCAGTTCTTCAAATTATTATTTGCAATCTTAGTTTGAATTTAACAATTAGAAGTTCTGTATTTACCTATTACAAGTTCAGATCTTCAAGTTATAATTTGCACTAATAATTTGTATTTAATAATTCGATGTTCTGTATTTGACTATTACAAGTTCAGATCTTCAAGTTATAATTTGAACTATAATTATAAGCTATCAATTTTAAGTTCTGTATTTGACAATTACAAGTACAGATCTTCAAGTTTTTATTTGCAATAATAATTAGAAGCTATAAATTTTAAGTTCTGTATTTGACAATTACAAGTTCAGATCTTCAAGTTATAATTTGAAATAATAATTAGAAGCTATCAATTTTAAGTTCTGTATTTGACAATTACAAGTTCAGATCTTCAAGTTATAATTTGCAATAATAATTAGAAGCTATCAATTTTAAGTTCTGTATTTGACAATTACAAGTTCAGATCTTCAAGTTATAATTTGCACTAATAATTTGTATTTAACAATTAGAAGTTCTGTATTTGACAATTACCAGTTCAGATCTTCAAGTTTTTATTTGCAATAATAATTAGAAGCTATCAATTTTAAGTGCTGTATTTGACAATTACAAGTTCAGATCTTCAAGTTATAATTTACAATAATAATTAGAAGCTATCAATTTTAAGTTCTGTATTTGACAATTACAAGTTCAGATCTTCAAGTTATAATTTGCACTAATAATTTGTATTTAATAATTAGAAGTTCTGTATTTGACAATTACTAGTTCAGATCTTCAAGTTATAATTTGAAATAATAATTTGAATTTAACAAATCTAAGTTTTGTAATTCACTATTACAAGTTCCGACCTTCAAGTTATAATTTGCAATAATAATTAGAAGCTATCAATTTTAAGTTCTGTATTTGACAATTACAAGTTCAGATCTTCAAGTTATAATTTGCACTAATAATTTGTATTTAACAATTAGAAGTTCTGTATTTGACTATTACAAGTTCAGATCTTCAAATTATTATTTGCAATCTTAGTTTGAATTTAACAATTAGAAGTTCTGTATTTACCTATTACAAGTTCAGATCTTCAAGTTATAATTTGCACTAATAATTTGTATTTAACAATTCGAAGTTCTGTATTTGACTATTACAAGTTCAGATCTTCAAGTTATAATTTGAACGATAATTATAAGCTATCAATTTTAAGTTCTTTATTTGACAATTACAAGTACAGATCTTCAAGTTATAATTTACAATAATAATTAGAAGCTATCAATTTTAAGTTCTGTATTTGACTATTACAAGTTCAGTTCTTCAAATTATTATTTGCAATCTTAGTTTGAATTTAACAATTCAAAGTTCTGTATTTACCTATTACAAGTGCTGATCTTCAAGTTGTAATTTGCACTAATAATTTGTATTTAACAATTCCAAGTTCTGCATTTGACTATTTCAAGTTCAGATCTTCAAGTTTTTATTTGCAATAATAATTAGAAGCTATCAATTTTAAGTGCTGTATTTGACAATTACAAGTTCAGATCTTCAAGTTATAATTTACAATAATAATTAGAAGCTATCAATTTTAAGTTCTGTATTTGACAATTACAAGTTCAGATCTTCAAGTTATAATTTGCACTAATAATTTGTATTTAATAATTAGAAGTTCTGTATTTGACAATTACTAGTTCAGATCTTCAAGTTATAATTTGAAATAATAATTTGAATTTAACAAATCTAAGTTTTGTAATTCACTATTACAAGTTCCGACCTTCAAGTTATAATTTGCAATAATAATTAGAAGCTATCAATTTTAAGTTCTGTATTTGACAATTACAAGTTCAGATCTTCAAGTTATAATTTGCACTAATAATTTGTATTTAACAATTAGAAGTTCTGTATTTGACTATTACAAGTTCAGATCTTCAAATTATTATTTGCAATCTTAGTTTGAATTTAACAATTAGAAGTTCTGTATTTACCTATTACAAGTTCAGATCTTCAAGTTATAATTTGCACTAATAATTTGTATTTAACAATTCGAAGTTCTGTATTTGACTATTACAAGTTCAGATCTTCAAGTTATAATTTGAACGATAATTATAAGCTATCAATTTTAAGTTCTTTATTTGACAATTACAAGTACAGATCTTCAAGTTATAATTTACAATAATAATTAGAAGCTATCAATTTTAAGTTCTGTATTTGACAATTACTAATTCAGATCTTCAAGTTATAATTAAAATAATAATTAGAAGCTATCAATTTTAAGTTCTGTATTTGACAATTACAAATTCAAATCTTCAAGTTATAATTTGCAATAATAATTAGAAGCTATCAATTTTAAGTTCTGTATTTGACAATTACTAGTTCAGATCTTCAAGTTATAATTTGAAATAATAAATTGAATTTAACAAATCTTAGTTCTGTAATTCACTATTACAAGTTCAGATCTTCAAGTTATAATTTGCAATAATAATTAGAAGCTATCAATTTTAAGTTCTGTATTTGACAATTACTAGTTCAGATCTTCAAGTTATAATTTGCACTAATAATTTGTATTTAACAATTAGAAGTTCTGTATTTGACTATTACAAGACGATTCAAATTATTATTTGCAATAATAATTATAAGCTATCAATTTAGGTTCTGTATTTGACAATTACTAGTTCAGATCTTCAAGTTATAATTTTAAATAATAATTTGAATTTAACAAATCTAAGTTTTGTAATTCACTATTACAAGTTCAGATCTTCAAGTTATAATTTGCAATAATAATCAGAAGCTATCAATTTTAAGTTCTGTATTTGACAATTACAAGTTCAGATCTTCAAGTTATAATTTGCACTAATAATTTGTATTTAACAATTAGAAGTTCTGTATTTGACAATTACCAGTTCAGATCTTCAAGTTATAATTTGAAATAATAATTAGAAGCTATCAATTTTAAGTTCTGTATTTGACAACTACAAGTTCAGATCTTCAAGTTATAATTTGCAATAATAATTAGAAGCTATCAATTTTAAGTTCTGTATTTGACAATTACTAGTTCAGATCTTCAAGTTATAATTTGAAATAATAATTGAATTTAACAAATCTAAGTTCTGTAATTCACTATTACAAGTTCAGATCTTCAAGTTATAATTTACAATAATAATTAGAAGCTATCAATTTTAGTTCTGTATTTGACAAATACAAGTTCAGAACTTCCAGTTATAATTTGCAATAATAATTAGAAGCTATCAATTTTAAGTTCTGTATTTGACAATTACTAGTTCAGATCTTCAAGTTATAATTTGAAATAAAAATTTGAATTTAAAAAATCTAAGTTCTGTAATTCACTATTATAAGTTCAGATCTTCAAGATATAATTTAAAATAATAATTATAAGCTATCAATTTTAAGTTCTGTATTTGACCATTACTAGTTCAGATCTACAAGTTATAATTTGAAATAATAATTTGAATTTAACAAAACTAAGTACTGTAATTCACTATTACAAGTTCAGATCTTCAAGTTATAATTTGCAATAATAATTAGAAGCTATCAATTTTAAGTTCTGTATTTGACAATTACGAGTTCAGATCTTCAAGTTATAATTTGCACTAATAAATTGTATTTAACAATTCCAAGTTCTGCATTTGACAATTTCAAGTTCAGATCTTCAAGTTTTTATTTGCAATAATAATTAGAAGCTATCAATTTTAAGTTCTGTATTTGACAATTACAAGTTCAGATCTTCAAGTTATAATTTACAATAATAATTAGAAGCTATCAATTTTAAGTTCTGTATTTGACAATTACAAGTTCAGATCTTCAAGTTATAATTTGCACTAATAATTTGTATTTAATAATTAGAAGTTCTGTATTTGACAATTACTAGTTCAGATCTTCAAGTTATAATTTGAAATAATAATTTGAATTTAACAAATCTAAGTTTTGTAATTCACTATTACAAGTTCCGACCTTCAAGTTATAATTTGCAATAATAATTAGAAGCTATCAATTTTAAGTTCTGTATTTGACAATTACAAGTTCAGATCTTCAAGTTATAATTTGCACTAATAATTTGTATTTAACAATTAGAAGTTCTGTATTTGACTATTACAAGTTCAGATCTTCAAATTATTATTTGCAATCTTAGTTTGAATTTAACAATTAGAAGTTCTGTATTTACCTATTACAAGTTCAGATCTTCAAGTTATAATTTGCACTAATAATTTGTATTTAACAATTCGAAGTTCTGTATTTGACTATTACAAGTTCAGATCTTCAAGTTATAATTTGAACGATAATTATAATCTATCAATTTTAAGTTCTTTATTTGACAATTACAAGTACAGATCTTCAAGTTATAATTTACAATAATAATTAGAAGCTATCAATTTTAAGTTCTGTATTTGACAATTACTAATTCAGATCTTCAAGTTATAATTAAAATAATAATTAGAAGCTATCAATTTTAAGTTCTGTATTTGACAATTACAAATTCAAATCTTCAAGTTATAATTTGCAATAATAATTAGAAGCTATCAATTTTAAGTTCTGTATTTGACAATTACTAGTTCAGATCTTCAAGTTATAATTTGAAATAATAAATTGAATTTAACAAATCTTAGTTCTGTAATTCACTATTACAAGTTCAGATCTTCAAGTTATAATTTGCAATAATAATTAGAAGCTATCAATTTTAAGTTCTGTATTTGACAATTACTAGTTCAGATCTTCAAGTTATAATTTGCACTAATAATTTGTATTTAACAATTAGAAGTTCTGTATTTGACTATTACAAGACGATTCAAATTATTATTTGCAATAATAATTATAAGCTATCAATTTAGGTTCTGTATTTGACAATTACTAGTTCAGATCTTCAAGTTATAATTTTAAATAATAATTTGAATTTAACAAATCTAAGTTTTGTAATTCACTATTACAAGTTCAGATCTTCAAGTTATAATTTGCAATAATAATCAGAAGCTATCAATTTTAAGTTCTGTATTTGACAATTACAAGTTCAGATCTTCAAGTTATAATTTGCACTAATAATTTGTATTTAACAATTAGAAGTTCTGTATTTGACTATTACAAGTTCAGTTCTTCAAATTATTATTTGCAATCTTAGTTTGAATTTAACAATTAGAAGTTCTGTATTTACCTATTACAAGTTCAGATCTTCAAGTTATAATTTGCACTAATAATTTGTATTTAATAATTCGATGTTCTGTATTTGACTATTACAAGTTCAGATCTTCAAGTTATAATTTGAACTATAATTATAAGCTATCAATTTTAAGTTCTGTATTTGACAATTACAAGTACAGATCTTCAAGTTTTTATTTGCAATAATAATTAGAAGCTATAAATTTTAAGTTCTGTATTTGACAATTACAAGTTCAGATCTTCAAGTTATAATTTGAAATAATAATTAGAAGCTATCAATTTTAAGTTCTGTATTTGACAATTACAAGTTCAGATCTTCAAGTTATAATTTGCAATAATAATTAGAAGCTATCAATTTTAAGTTCTGTATTTGACAATTACAAGTTCAGATCTTCAAGTTATAATTTGCACTAATAATTTGTATTTAACAATTAGAAGTTCTGTATTTGACAATTACCAGTTCAGATCTTCAAGTTATAATTTGAAATAATAATTAGAAGCTATCAATTTTAAGTTCTGTATTTGACAACTACAAGTTCAGATCTTCAAGTTATAATTTGCAATAATAATTAGAAGCTATCAATTTTAAGTTCTGTATTTGACAATTACTAGTTCAGATCTTCAAGTTATAATTTGAAATAATAATTGAATTTAACAAATCTAAGTTCTGTAATTCACTATTACAAGTTCAGATCTTCAAGTTATAATTTACAATAATAATTAGAAGCTATCAATTTTAGTTCTGTATTTGACAAATACAAGTTCAGAACTTCCAGTTATAATTTGCAATAATAATTAGAAGCTATCAATTTTAAGTTCTGTATTTGACAATTACTAGTTCAGATCTTCAAGTTATAATTTGAAATAAAAATTTGAATTTAAAAAATCTAAGTTCTGTAATTCACTATTACAAGTTCAGATCTTCAAGATATAATTTAAAATAATAATTATAAGCTATCAATTTTAAGTTCTGTATTTGACCATTACTAGTTCAGATCTACAAGTTATAATTTGAAATAATAATTTGAATTTAACAAAACTAAGTACTGTAATTCACTATTACAAGTTCAGATCTTCAAGTTATAATTTGGAATAATAATTAGAAGCTATCAATTTTAAGTTCTGTATTTGACAATTACGAGTTCAGATCTTCAAGTTATAATTTGCACTAATAAATTGTTTTTCATAATTAGAAGTTCTGTATTTGACAATTACAAGTTCAGATCTTCAAGTTATAAAGTGAAATAATAATTACAAGCTTTCAATTTTAAGTTCTGTATTTGACAATTACAAGTTCAGATCTTCAAGTTATAATTTGCAATAATAATTAGAAGCTATCAATTTTAAGTTCTGTATTTGACAATTACTAGTTCAGATCTTCAAGTTATAATTTGAAATAATAATTTGAATTTAACAAATCGAAGTTCTGTAATTCACTATTACAAGTTCAGATCCTCAAGGTATAATTTGAATTATAATTATAAGCTATCTATTTTAAGTTCAGTATTTGACAATTACAAGTACAGATCTTCAAGTTATTATTTGCAATAATAATTAGAAGCTATCAATTTTAAGTTCTGTATTTGACAATTGCAAGTTCAGATCTGCAAGTTATAATTTACAATAATAATTAGAAGCTATCAATTTTAAGTTCTGTATTTGACAATTACAAGTTCAGATCTTCAAGTTATAATTTGCACTAATAATTTGTATTTAACAATTACAAGTTCTGTATTTGACTATTACAAGTTCAGATCTTCAAATTATTATTTGCAATCTTAGTTTGAATTTAACAATTAGAAGTTCTGTATTTCCTATTACAAGTTCAGATCTTCAAGTTATAATTTGCACTAATAATTTGTATTTAATAATTCGATGTTCTGTATTTGACTATTACTAGTTCAGATCTTCAAGTTATAATTTGAACTATAATTATAAGCTATCAATTTTAAGTTCTGTATTTGACAATTACAAGTACAGATCTTCAAGTTTTTATTTGCAATAATAATTAGAAGCTATAAATTTTAAGTTCTGTATTTGACAATTACAAGTTCAGATCTTCAAGTTATAATTTGAAATAATAATTAGAAGCTATCCATTTTAAGTTCTGTATTTGACAATTACAAGTTCAGATCTTCAAGTTATAATTTGCAATAATAATTAGAAGCTATCAATTTTAAGTTCTGTATTTGACAATTACAAGTTCAGATCTTCAAGTTATAATTTGCACTAATAATTTGTATTTAACAATTAGAAGTTCTGTATTTGACAATTACCAGTTCAGATCTTCAAGTTATAATTTGAAATAATAATTAGAAGCTATCAATTTTAAGTTCTGTATTTGACAACTACAAGTTCAGATCTTCAAGTTATAATTTGCAATAATAATTAGAAGCTATCAATTTTAAGTTCTGTATTTGACAATTACTAGTTCAGATCTTCAAGTTATAATTTGAAATAATAATTGAATTTAACAAATCCAAGTTCTGTAATTCACTATTACAAGTTCAGATCTTCAAGTTATAATTTACAATAATAATTAGAAGCTATCAATTTTAGTTCTGTATTTGACAAATACAAGTTCAGAACTTCCAGTTATAATTTGCAATAATAATTAGAAGCTATCAATTTTAAGTTCTGTATTTGACAATTACTAGTTCAGATCTTCAAGTTATAATTTGAAATAAAAATTTGAATTTAAAAAATCTAAGTTCTGTAATTCACTATTACAAGTTCAGATCTTCAAGATATAATTTAAAATAATAATTATAAGCTATCAATTTTAAGTTCTGTATTTGACCATTACTAGTTCAGATCTACAAGTTATAATTTGAAATAATAATTTTAATTTAACAAAACTAAGTACTGTAATTCACTATTACAAGTTCAGATCTTCAAGTTATAATTTGCAATAATAATTAGAAGCTATCAATTTTAAGTTCTGTATTTGACAATTACGAGTTCAAATCTTCAAGTTATAATTTGCACTAATAAATTGTTTTTCATAATTAGAAGTTCTGTATTTGACAATTACAAGTTCACATCTTCAAGTTATAAAGTGAAATAATAATTAGAAGCTTTCAATTTTAAGTTCTGTATTTGACAATTACAAGTTCAGATCTTCAAGTTATAATTTGCAATAATAATTAGAAGCTTTCAATTTTAAGTTCTGTATTTGACAATTACTAGTTCAGATCTTCAAGTTATTATTTGCAATAATAATTAGAAGCTATCAATTTTAAGTTCTGTATTTGACAATTACAAGTTCAGATCTGCAAGTTATAATTTACAATAATAATTAGATATCAATTTTAAGTTCTGTATTTGACAATTACAAATTCAGATCTTCAAGTTATAATTTACAATAATAATTAGAAGCTATCAATTTTAAGTTCTGTATTTGACAATTACAAATTCAGATCTTCAAGTTATAATTTACAATAATAATTAGAAGCTATCAATTTTAAGTTCTGTATTTGACAATTACAAATTCAGATCTTCTAGTTATAATTTGCAATAATAATTAGAAGCTATCAATTTTAAGTTCTGTATTTGACAATTACTAGTTCAGATCTTCAAGTTATAATTTGAAATAATAATTTGTATTTAACAAATCTAAGTTCTGTAATTCACTATTACAAGTTCAGATCTTCAAGTTATAATTTACAATAATAATTAGAAGCTATCAATTTTAAGTTCTGTATTTGACTATTACAAGTTCAGAACTTCAAATTATTATTTGCAATCTTAGTTTGAATTTAACAATTCGAAGTTCTGTATTTACCTATTACAAGTTCAGATCTTCAAGTTATAATTTGGACTAATAATTTGTATTTAACAATTCGAAGTTCTGTATTTGACTATTACAAGTTCAGATCCTCAAGTTATAATTTGAATTATAATTATAAGCTATCAATTTTAAGTTCAGTATTTGAAAATTACAAGTACAGATCTTCAAGTTATTATTTGCAATAATAATTAGAAGCTATCAATTTTAAGTTCTGTATTTGACAATTACAAGTTCAGATCTGCAAGTTATAATTTACAATAATAATTAGAAGCTATCAATTTTAAGTTCTGTATTTGACAATTACAAATTCGGATCTTCAAGTTATAATTTACAATAATAATTAGAAGCTATCAATTTTAAGTTCTGTATTTGACAATTACAAATTCAGATCTTCAAGTTATAATTTACAATAATAATTAGAAGCTATCAATTTTAAGTTCTGTATTTGACAATTACAAATTCAGATCTTCTAGTTATAATTTGCAATAATAATTAGAAGCTATCAATTTTAAGTTCTGTATTTGACAATTACTAGTTCAGATCTTCAAGTTATAATTTGAAATAATAATTTAAATTTAACAAATCTAAGTTCTGTAATTCATTATTACAAGTTCAGATCTTCAAGTTATAATTTTCAATAATAATTAGAAGCTATTAATTTTAAGTCCGTATTTGACAATTACAAGTTCAGATCTTCTAGTTATAATTTGCACTAATAATTTGTATTTAACAATTAGAAGTTCTGTATTTGACAATTACAAGTTCAGATCTTCAAGTTATAATTTGCAATAATAATTAGAAGCTATCAATTTTAAGTTCTGTATTTGACAATTACAAGTTCAGATCTTCAAGTTATAATTTGAAATACTAATTAGAAGCTATCAATTTTAAGTTCTGTATTTGACAATTACAAGTTCAGATCTTCAAGTTATAATTTGCACTAATAATTTGTATTTAACAATTCGAAGTTCTGTATTTGACTATTACAAGTTCAGATCTTCAAGATATAATTTGAATTATAATTATAAGCTAACAATTTTAAGTTCTGTATTTGACAATTACAAGTACAGATCTTCAAATTATTATTTGCAATAATAATTAGAAGCTATCAATTTTAAGTTCTGTATTTGACAATTACAAGTTCAGATCTTCAAGTTATAATTTGAAATAATAATACAAGCTATCAATTTTAAGTTCTGTATTTGACAATTACAAGTTCAGATCTTCAAGTTATAATTTGCAATTATAATTAGAAGCTATCAATTTTAAGTTCTGTATTTGACAATTACAAGTTCAGATCTTCAAGTTATAATTTGCACTAATAATTTGTATTTAACAATTAGAAGTTCTGTATTTGACAATAACAAGTTCAGATCTTCAAGTTACAATTTGCACTAATAATTTGTATTTAACAATTAGAAGTTCTGTATTTGACTATTACAAGATCAGATCTTCAAATTATTATTTGCAATAATAATTATAAGCTATCAATTTAAGTTCTGTATTTGACAATTACTAGTTCAGATCTTCAAGTTATAATTTGAAATAATAATTTGAATTTAACAAATCTAAGTTTTGTAATTCACTATTACAAGTTCAGATCTTCAAGTTATAATTTGCAATAATAATTAGAAGCTATCAATTTTAAGTTCTGTATTTGACAATTACAAGTTCAGATCTTCAAGTTATAATTTGCACTGATAATTAGTATTTAACAATTAGAAGTTCTGTATTTGACTATTACAAGTTCAGATCTTCAAATTATTATTTGCAATCTTAGTTAGAATTTAACAATTAGAAGTTCTGTATTTACCTATTTACAAGTTCAGATCTTCAAGTTATAATTTGCACTAATAATTTGTATTTAACAATTCGAAGTTCTGTATTTGACTATTACTAGTTCAGATCTTCAAGTTATAATTTGCACTAATAATTTGTATTTAACAATTAGAAGTTCTGTATTTGACAATTACTAGTTCAGATCTTCAAGTTATAATTTGAAATAATAATTTGAATTTAACAAATCTTAGTTCTGTAATTCACTATTACAAGTTCAGATCTTCAAGTTATAATTTGCACTAATAATTTGTATTTAACAATTCGAAGTTCTGTATTTGACTATTACAAGTTCAGATCTTCAAGATATAATTTGAATTATAATTATAAGCTAACAATTTTAAGTTCTGTATTTGACAATTACAAGTACAGATCTTCAAATTATTATTTGCAATAATAATTAGAAGCTATCAATTTTAAGTTCTGTATTTGACAATTACAAGTTCAGATCTTCAAGTTATAATTTGAAATAATAATACAAGCTATCAATTTTAAGTTCTGTATTTGACAATTACAAGTTCAGATCTTCAAGTTATAATTTGCAATTATAATTAGAAGCTATCAATTTTAAGTTCTGTATTTGACAATTACAAGTTCAGATCTTCAAGTTATAATTTGCACTAATAATTTGTATTTAACAATTAGAAGTTCTGTATTTGACAATAACAAGTTCAGATCTTCAAGTTACAATTTGCACTAATAATTTGTATTTAACAATTAGAAGTTCTGTATTTGACTATTACAAGATCAGATCTTCAAATTATTATTTGCAATAATAATTATAAGCTATCAATTTAAGTTCTGTATTTGACAATTACTAGTTCAGATCTTCAAGTTATAATTTGAAATAATAATTTGAATTTAACAAATCTAAGTTTTGTAATTCACTATTACAAGTTCAGATCTTCAAGTTATAATTTGCAATAATAATTAGAAGCTATCAATTTTAAGTTCTGTATTTGACAATTACAAGTTCAGATCTTCAAGTTATAATTTGCACTGATAATTAGTATTTAACAATTAGAAGTTCTGTATTTGACTATTACAAGTTCAGATCTTCAAATTATTATTTGCAATCTTAGTTAGAATTTAACAATTAGAAGTTCTGTATTTACCTATTTACAAGTTCAGATCTTCAAGTTATAATTTGCACTAATAATTTGTATTTAACAATTCGAAGTTCTGTATTTGACTATTACTAGTTCAGATCTTCAAGTTATAATTTGCACTAATAATTTGTATTTAACAATTAGAAGTTCTGTATTTGACAATTACTAGTTCAGATCTTCAAGTTATAATTTGAAATAATAATTTGAATTTAACAAATCTTAGTTCTGTAATTCACTATTACAAGTTCAGATCTTCAAGTTATAATTTGCACTAATAATTTGTATTTAACAATTAGAAGTTCTGTATTTGACTATTACAAGTTCAGATCTTCAAATTATTATTTGCAATAATAATTATAAGCTATCAATTTAAGTTCTGTATTTGACAATTACTAGTTCAGATCTTCAAGTTATAATTTGAAATAATAATTTGAATTTAACAAATCTAAGTTTTGTAATTCACTATTACAAGTTCAGATCTTCAAGTTATAATTTGCAATAATAATTAGAAGCTATCAATTTTAAGTTCTGTATTTGACAATTACAAGTTCAGATCTTCAAGTTATAATTTGCACTAATAATTTGTATTTAACAATTAGAAGTTCTGTATTTGACTATTACAAGTTCAGATCTTCAAATTATTATTTGCAATCTTAGTTTGAATTTAGCAATTAGAAGTTCTGTATTTACCTATTACAAGTTCAGATCTTCAAGTTATAATTTGCACTAATAATTTGTATTTAATAATTCGATGTTCTGTATTTGACTATTACAAGTTCAGATCTTCAAGTTATAATTTGAACTATAATTATAAGCTATCAATTTTAAGTTCTGTATTTGACAATTACAAGTACAGATCTTCAAGTTATTTTTTGCAATAATAATTAGAAGCTATCAATTTTAAGTTCTGTATTTGACAATTACAAGTTCAGATCTTCAAGTTATAATTTGCAATAATAATTAGAAGCTATCAATTTTAAGTTCTGTATTTGACTATTACAAGTTCAGTTCTTCAAATTATTATTTGCAATCTTAGTTTGAATTTAACAATTCAAAGTTCTGTATTTACCTATTACAAGTGCTGATCTTCAAGTTGTAATTTGCACTAATAATTTGTATTTAACAATTCCAAGTTCTGTATTTGACTATTACAAGTTCAGATCTCCAAGTTATAATTTGAATTATAATTATAAGCTATCAATTTTAAGTTCTGTATTTGACAATTACAAGTACAGATCTTCAAATTATTAATTGCAATAATAATTAGAAGCTATCAATTTTAAGTTCTGCATTTGACAATTTCAAGTTCAGATCTTCAAGTTTTTATTTGCAATAATAATTAGAAGCTATCAATTTTAAGTTCTGTATTTGACAATTACAAGTTCAGATCTTCAAGTTATAATTTACAATAATAATTAGAAGCTATCAATTTTAAGTTCTGTATTTGACAATTACAAGTTCAGATCTTCAAGTTATAATTTGCACTAATAATTTGTATTTAATAATTAGAAGTTCTGTATTTGACAATTACTAGTTCAGATCTTCAAGTTATAATTTGAAATAATAATTTGAATTTAACAAATCTAAGTTTTGTAATTCACTATTACAAGTTCCGACCTTCAAGTTATAATTTGCAATAATAATTAGAAGCTATCAATTTTAAGTTCTGTATTTGACAATTACTAGTTCAGATCTTCAAGTTATAATTTGAAATAATAAATTGAATTTAACAAATCTTAGTTCTGTAATTCACTATTACAAGTTCAGATCTTCAAGTTATAATTTGCAATAATAATTAGAAGCTATCAATTTTAAGTTCTGTATTTGACAATTACTAGTTCAGATCTTCAAGTTATAATTTGCACTAATAAATTGTATTTAACAATTAGAAGTTCTGTATTTGACTATTACAAGACGATTCAAATTATTATTTGCAATAATAATTATAAGCTATCAATTTAGGTTCTGTATTTGACAATTACTAGTTCAGATCTTCAAGTTATAATTTGAAATAATAATTTGAATTTAACAAATCTAAGTTTTGTAATTCACTATTACAAGTTCAGATCTTCAAGTTATAATTTGCAATAATAATCAGAAGCTATCAATTTTAAGTTCTGTATTTGACAATTACAAGTTCAGATCTTCAAGTTATAATTTGCACTAATAATTTGTATTTAACAATTAGAAGTTCTGTATTTGACTATTACAAGTTCAGATCTTCAAATTATTATTTGCAATCTTAGTTTGAATTTAACAATTAAAAGTTCTGTATTTACCTATTACAAGTTCAGATCTTCAAGTTATAATTTGCACTAATAATTTGTATTTAATAATTCGATGTTCTGTATTTGACTATTACAAGTTCAGATCTTCAAGTTATAATTTGAACTATAATTATAAGCTATCAATTTTAAGTTCTGTATTTGACAATTACAAGTACAGATCTTCAAGTTTTTATTTGCAATAATAATTAGAAGCTATAAATTTTAAGTTCTGTATTTGACAATTACAAGTTCAGATCTTCAAGTTATAATTTGAAATAATAATTAGAAGCTATCAATTTTAAGTTCTGTATTTGACAATTACAAGTTCAGATCTTCAAGTTATAATTTGCAATAATAATTAGAAGCTATCAATTTTAAGTTCTTTATTTGACTATTACAAGTTCAGTTCTTCAAATTATTATTTGCAATCTTAGTTTGAATATAGCAATTCGAAGTTCTGTATTTACCTATTACAAGTTCTGATCTTCAAGTTATAATTTGCACTAATAATTTGTATTTAACAATTCGAAGTTCTGTATTTGACTATTACAAGTTCAGATCTTCAAGTTATAATTTGAATTATAATTATAAGCTATCAATTTTAAGTTCTGTATTTGACAATTACAAGTACAGATCTTCAAATTTTTAATTGCAATAATAATTAGAAGCTATCAATTTTAAGTTCTGCATTTGACAATTTCAAGTTCAGATCTTCAAGTTATTATTTGCAATAATAATTAGAAGCTATCAATTTTAAGTTCTGTATTTGACAATTACAAGTTCAGATCTTCAAGTTATAATTTACAAATAATAATTAGAAGCTATCAATTTTAAGTTCTGTATTTGACAATTACAAGTTCACATCTTCAAGTTATAATTTGCAATAATAATTAGAAGCTATCAATTTTAAGTTCTGTATTTGACAATTACTAGTTCAGATCTTCAAATTATAATTTGAAATAATAATTTGAATTTAACAAATCTAAGTACTGTAATTCACTATTACAAGTTCAGATCTTCAAGTTATAATTTGCAATAATAATTAGAAGCTATCAATTTTAAGTTCTGTATTTGACAATTACTAGTTCAGATCTTCAAGTTATAATTTGCACTAATAATTTGTATTTAATAATTAGAAGTTCTGTATTTGACAATTACTAGTTCAGATCTTCAAGTTATAATTTGAAATAATAAATTGAATTTAACAAATCTTAGTTCTGTAATTCACTATTACAAGTTCAGATCTTCAAGTTATAATTTGCAATAATAATTAGAAGCTATCAATTTTAAGTTCTGTATTTGACAATTACTAGTTCAGATCTTCAAGTTATAATTTGCACTAATAATTTGTATTTAACAATTAGAAGTTCTGTATTTGACTATTACAAGATCAGATCTTCAAATTATTATTTGCAATAATAATTATAAGCTATCAATTTAAGTTCTGTATTTGACAATTACTAGTTCAGATCTTCAAGTTATAATTTGAAATAATAATTTGAATTTAACAAATCTAAGTTCTGTATTTGACAATTACAAGTTCAGATCTTCAAGTTATTATTTGCAATAATAATTAGAAGCTATTAATTTTAAGTTCTGTATTTGACAATTACAAGTTCAGATCTACAAGTTATAATTTGCACTAATAATTTGTATTTAACAATTAGAAGTTCTGTATTTGACTATTACAAGTTCAGATCTTCAAATTATTATTTGCAATCTTAGTTTGAATTTAACAATTAGAAGTTCTGTATTTACCTATTTACAAGTTCAGATCTTCAAGTTATAATTTGCACTAATAATTTGTATTTAACAATTCGAAGTTCTGTATTTGACTATTACTAGTTCAGATCTTCAAGTTATAATTTGCACTAATAATTTGTATTTAATAATTAGAAGTTCTGTATTTGACAATTA
This sequence comes from Cantharis lateralis, assembly GCA_963170105.1. NCBI lineage: Eukaryota > Metazoa > Arthropoda > Insecta > Coleoptera > Cantharidae > Cantharis > Cantharis lateralis. The sequence goes on along the minus strand of OY720625.1, from coordinate 30,735,726 downwards.
CAAGTACAGATCTTCAAGTTATAATTTGCACTAATAATTTGTATTTAACAATTCGAAGTTCTGTATTTGACTATTACAAGTTCAGATCTTCAAGTTATAATTTGAATTATAATTATAAGCTATCAATTTTAAGTTCTGTATTTGACTATTACAAGTTCAGATCTTCAAGTTATAATTTGAATTATAATTATAAGCTATCAATTTTAAGTTCTGTATTTGACAATTACAAGTTCAGATCTTCAAGTTATTATTTGTAATAATAATTAGAAGCTATCAATTTTAAGTTCCTTATTTGACAATTACAAGTTCACATCTTCTAGTTATAATTTGAAATAATAATTAGAAGCTATCAATTTTATGTTCTGTATTTGACAATTACAAGTTCAGATCTTCAAGTTATAATTTGCAATAATAATTAGAAGCTATCAATTTTAAGTGCTGTATTTGACAATTACTAGTTCAGATCTTCAAGTTATAATTTGCACTAATAATTTGTATTTAACAATTAGAAGTTCTGTATTTGACAATTACAAGTTCAGATCTTCAAGTTATAATTTTCACTAATAATTTGTATTTAACAATTAGAAGTTCTGTATTTGACTATTACAAGTTCAGATCTTCAAATTATTATGTGCAATCTTAGTTTGAATTTAACCATTCGAAGTTCTGTATTTGACAACTACAAGTTCAGATCTTCAAGTTATAATTTGCAATAATAATTAGAAGCTATCAATTTTAAGTTCTGTATTTGACAATTAATAGTTCAAATCATCAAGTTATAATTTGAAATAATAATTGAATTTAACAAATCTAAGTTCTGTAATTCACTATTACAAGTTCAGATCTTCAAGTTATAATTTACAATAATAATTAGAAGCTATCAATTTTAGTTCTGTATTTGACAAATACAAGTTCAGAACTTCCAGTTATAATTTGCAATAATAATTAGAAGCTATCAATTTTAAGTTCTGTATTTGACAATTACTAGTTCAGATCTTCAAGTTATAATTTGAAATAAAAATTTGAATTTAAAAAATCTAAGTTCTGTAATTCACTATTACAAGTTCAGATCTTCAAGATATAATTTAAAATAATAATTATAAGCTATCAATTTTAAGTTCTGTATTTGACCATTACTAGTTCAGATCTACAAGTTATAATTTGAAATAATAATTTTAATTTAACAAAACTAAGTACTGTAATTCACTATTACAAGTTCAGATCTTCAAGTTATAATTTGCAATAATAATTAGAAGCTATCAATTTTAAGTTCTGTATTTGACAATTACGAGTTCAGATCTTCAAGTTATAATTTGCACTAATAAATTGTTTTTCATAATTAGAAGTTCTGTATTTGACAATTACAAGTTCAGATCTTCAAGTTATAAAGTGAAATAATAATTAGAAGCTTTCAATTTTAAGTTCTGTATTTGACAATTACAAGTTCAGATCTTCAAGTTATAATTTGCAATAATAATTAGAAGCTATCAATTTTAAGTTCTGTATTTGACAATTACTAGTTCAGATCTTCAAGTTATAATTTGAAATAATAATTTGAATTTAACAAATCGAAGTTCTGTAATTCACTATTACAAGTTCAGATCCTCAAGTTATAATTTGAATTATAATTATAAGCTATCTATTTTAAGTTCAGTATTTGACAATTACAAGTACAGATCTTCAAGTTATTATTTGCAATAATAATTAGAAGCTATCAATTTTAAGTTCTGTATTTGACAATTACAAGTTCAGATCTGCAAGTTATAATTTACAATAATAATTAGATATCAATTTTAAGTTCTGTATTTGACAATTACAAATTCAGATCTTCAAGTTATAATTTACAATAATAATTAGAAGCTATCAATTTTAAGTTCTGTATTTGACAATTACAAATTCAGATCTTCAAGTTATAATTTACAATAATAATTAGAAGCTATCAATTTTAAGTTCTGTATTTGACAATTACAAATTCAGATCTTCTAGTTATAATTTGCAATAATAATTAGAAGCTATCAATTTTAAGTTCTGTATTTGACAATTACTAGTTCAGATCTTCAAGTTATAATTTGAAATAATAATTTGTATTTAACAAATCTAAGTTCTGTAATTCACTATTACAAGTTCAGATCTTCAAGTTATAATTTACAATAATAATTAGAAGCTATCAATTTTAAGTTCTGTATTTGACTATTACAAGTTCAGAACTTCAAATTATTATTTGCAATCTTAGTTTGAATTTAACAATTCGAAGTTCTGTATTTACCTATTACAAGTTCAGATCTTCAAGTTATAATTTGGACTAATAATTTGTATTTAACAATTCGAAGTTCTGTATTTGACTATTACAAGTTCAGATCCTCAAGTTATAATTTGAATTATAATTATAAGCTATCAATTTTAAGTTCAGTATTTGAAAATTACAAGTACAGATCTTCAAGTTATTATTTGCAATAATAATTAGAAGCTATCAATTTTAAGTTCTGTATTTGACAATTACAAGTTCAGATCTGCAAGTTATAATTTACAATAATAATTAGAAGCTATCAATTTTAAGTTCTGTATTTGACAATTACAAATTCGGATCTTCAAGTTATAATTTACAATAATAATTAGAAGCTATCAATTTTAAGTTCTGTATTTGACAATTACAAATTCAGATCTTCAAGTTATAATTTACAATAATAATTAGAAGCTATCAATTTTAAGTTCTGTATTTGACAATTACAAATTCAGATCTTCTAGTTATAATTTGCAATAATAATTAGAAGCTATCAATTTTAAGTTCTGTATTTGACAATTACTAGTTCAGATCTTCAAGTTATAATTTGAAATAATAATTTAAATTTAACAAATCTAAGTTCTGTAATTCATTATTACAAGTTCAGATCTTCAAGTTATAATTTTCAATAATAATTAGAAGCTATTAATTTTAAGTCCGTATTTGACAATTACAAGTTCAGATCTTCTAGTTATAATTTGCACTAATAATTTGTATTTAACAATTAGAAGTTCTGTATTTGACAATTACAAGTTCAGATCTTCAAGTTATAATTTGCAATAATAATTAGAAGCTATCAATTTTAAGTTCTGTATTTGACAATTACAAGTTCAGATCTTCAAGTTATAATTTGAAATACTAATTAGAAGCTATCAATTTTAAGTTCTGTATTTGACAATTACAAGTTCAGATCTTCAAGTTATAATTTGCACTAATAATTTGTATTTAACAATTCGAAGTTCTGTATTTGACTATTACAAGTTCAGATCTTCAAGATATAATTTGAATTATAATTATAAGCTAACAATTTTAAGTTCTGTATTTGACAATTACAAGTACAGATCTTCAAATTATTATTTGCAATAATAATTAGAAGCTATCAATTTTAAGTTCTGTATTTGACAATTACAAGTTCAGATCTTCAAGTTATAATTTGAAATAATAATACAAGCTATCAATTTTAAGTTCTGTATTTGACAATTACAAGTTCAGATCTTCAAGTTATAATTTGCAATTATAATTAGAAGCTATCAATTTTAAGTTCTGTATTTGACAATTACAAGTTCAGATCTTCAAGTTATAATTTGCACTAATAATTTGTATTTAACAATTAGAAGTTCTGTATTTGACAATAACAAGTTCAGATCTTCAAGTTACAATTTGCACTAATAATTTGTATTTAACAATTAGAAGTTCTGTATTTGACTATTACAAGATCAGATCTTCAAATTATTATTTGCAATAATAATTATAAGCTATCAATTTAAGTTCTGTATTTGACAATTACTAGTTCAGATCTTCAAGTTATAATTTGAAATAATAATTTGAATTTAACAAATCTAAGTTTTGTAATTCACTATTACAAGTTCAGATCTTCAAGTTATAATTTGCAATAATAATTAGAAGCTATCAATTTTAAGTTCTGTATTTGACAATTACAAGTTCAGATCTTCAAGTTATAATTTGCACTGATAATTAGTATTTAACAATTAGAAGTTCTGTATTTGACTATTACAAGTTCAGATCTTCAAATTATTATTTGTAATCTTAGTTAGAATTTAACAATTAGAAGTTCTGTATTTACCTATTTACAAGTTCAGATCTTCAAGTTATAATTTGCACTAATAATTTGTATTTAACAATTCGAAGTTCTGTATTTGACTATTACTAGTTCAGATCTTCAAGTTATAATTTGCACTAATAATTTGTATTTAACAATTAGAAGTTCTGTATTTGACAATTACTAGTTCAGATCTTCAAGTTATAATTTGAAATAATAATTTGAATTTAACAAATCTTAGTTCTGTAATTCACTATTACAAGTTCAGATCTTCAAGTTATAATTTGCACTAATAATTTGTATTTAACAATTCGAAGTTCTGTATTTGACTATTACAAGTTCAGATCTTCAAGATATAATTTGAATTATAATTATAAGCTAACAATTTTAAGTTCTGTATTTGACAATTACAAGTACAGATCTTCAAATTATTATTTGCAATAATAATTAGAAGCTATCAATTTTAAGTTCTGTATTTGACAATTACAAGTTCAGATCTTCAAGTTATAATTTGAAATAATAATACAAGCTATCAATTTTAAGTTCTGTATTTGACAATTACAAGTTCAGATCTTCAAGTTATAATTTGCAATTATAATTAGAAGCTATCAATTTTAAGTTCTGTATTTGACAATTACAAGTTCAGATCTTCAAGTTATAATTTGCACTAATAATTTGTATTTAACAATTAGAAGTTCTGTATTTGACTATTACAAGTTCAGATCTTCAAATTATTATTTGTAATCTTAGTTAGAATTTAACAATTAGAAGTTCTGTATTTACCTATTTACAAGTTCAGATCTTCAAGTTATAATTTGCACTAATAATTTGTATTTAACAATTCGAAGTTCTGTATTTGACTATTACTAGTTCAGATCTTCAAGTTATAATTTGCACTAATAATTTGTATTTAACAATTAGAAGTTCTGTATTTGACAATTACTAGTTCAGATCTTCAAGTTATAATTTGAAATAATAATTTGAATTTAACAAATCTTAGTTCTGTAATTCACTATTACAAGTTCAGATCTTCAAGTTATAATTTGCACTAATAATTTGTATTTAACAATTCGAAGTTCTGTATTTGACTATTACAAGTTCAGATCTTCAAGATATAATTTGAATTATAATTATAAGCTAACAATTTTAAGTTCTGTATTTGACAATTACAAGTACAGATCTTCAAATTATTATTTGCAATAATAATTAGAAGCTATCAATTTTAAGTTCTGTATTTGACAATTACAAGTTCAGATCTTCAAGTTATAATTTGAAATAATAATACAAGCTATCAATTTTAAGTTCTGTATTTGACAATTACAAGTTCAGATCTTCAAGTTATAATTTGCAATTATAATTAGAAGCTATCAATTTTAAGTTCTGTATTTGACAATTACAAGTTCAGATCTTCAAGTTATAATTTGCACTAATAATTTGTATTTAACAATTAGAAGTTCTGTATTTGACAATAACAAGTTCAGATCTTCAAGTTACAATTTGCACTAATAATTTGTATTTAACAATTAGAAGTTCTGTATTTGACTATTACAAGATCAGATCTTCAAATTATTATTTGCAATAATAATTATAAGCTATCAATTTAAGTTCTGTATTTGACAATTACTAGTTCAGATCTTCAAGTTATAATTTGAAATAATAATTTGAATTTAACAAATCTAAGTTTTGTAATTCACTATTACAAGTTCAGATCTTCAAGTTATAATTTGCAATAATAATTAGAAGCTATCAATTTTAAGTTCTGTATTTGACAATTACAAGTTCAGATCTTCAAGTTATAATTTGCACTGATAATTAGTATTTAACAATTAGAAGTTCTGTATTTGACTATTACAAGTTCAGATCTTCAAATTATTATTTGCAATCTTAGTTAGAATTTAACAATTAGAAGTTCTGTATTTACCTATTTACAAGTTCAGATCTTCAAGTTATAATTTGCACTAATAATTTGTATTTAACAATTCGAAGTTCTGTATTTGACTATTACTAGTTCAGATCTTCAAGTTATAATTTGCACTAATAATTTGTATTTAACAATTAGAAGTTCTGTATTTGACAATTACTAGTTCAGATCTTCAAGTTATAATTTGAAATAATAATTTGAATTTAACAAATCTTAGTTCTGTAATTCACTATTACAAGTTCAGATCTTCAAGTTATAATTTGCACTAATAATTTGTATTTAACAATTAGAAGTTCTGTATTTGACTATTACAAGTTCAGATCTTCAAATTATTATTTGCAATAATAATTATAAGCTATCAATTTAAGTTCTGTATTTGACAATTACTAGTTCAGATCTTCAAGTTATAATTTGAAATAATAATTTGAATTTAACAAATCTAAGTTTTGTAATTCACTATTACAAGTTCAGATCTTCAAGTTATAATTTGCAATAATAATTAGAAGCTATCAATTTTAAGTTCTGTATTTGACAATTACAAGTTCAGATCTTCAAGTTATAATTTGCACTAATAATTTGTATTTAACAATTAGAAGTTCTGTATTTGACTATTACAAGTTCAGATCTTCAAATTATTATTTGCAATCTTAGTTTGAATTTAGCAATTAGAAGTTCTGTATTTACCTATTACAAGTTCAGATCTTCAAGTTATAATTTGCACTAATAATTTGTATTTAATAATTCGATGTTCTGTATTTGACTATTACAAGTTCAGATCTTCAAGTTATAATTTGAACTATAATTATAAGCTATCAATTTTAAGTTCTGTATTTGACAATTACAAGTACAGATCTTCAAGTTATTTTTTGCAATAATAATTAGAAGCTATCAATTTTAAGTTCTGTATTTGACAATTACAAGTTCAGATCTTCAAGTTATAATTTGCAATAATAATTAGAAGCTATCAATTTTAAGTTCTGTATTTGACTATTACAAGTTCAGTTCTTCAAATTATTATTTGCAATCTTAGTTTGAATTTAACAATTCAAAGTTCTGTATTTACCTATTACAAGTGCTGATCTTCAAGTTGTAATTTGCACTAATAATTTGTATTTAACAATTCCAAGTTCTGTATTTGACTATTACAAGTTCAGATCTCCAAGTTATAATTTGAATTATAATTATAAGCTATCAATTTTAAGTTCTGTATTTGACAATTACAAGTACAGATCTTCAAATTATTAATTGCAATAATAATTAGAAGCTATCAATTTTAAGTTCTGCATTTGACAATTTCAAGTTCAGATCTTCAAGTTTTTATTTGCAATAATAATTAGAAGCTATCAATTTTAAGTTCTGTATTTGACAATTACAAGTTCAGATCTTCAAGTTATAATTTACAATAATAATTAGAAGCTATCAATTTTAAGTTCTGTATTTGACAATTACAAGTTCAGATCTTCAAGTTATAATTTGCACTAATAATTTGTATTTAATAATTAGAAGTTCTGTATTTGACAATTACTAGTTCAGATCTTCAAGTTATAATTTGAAATAATAATTTGAATTTAACAAATCTAAGTTTTGTAATTCACTATTACAAGTTCCGACCTTCAAGTTATAATTTGCAATAATAATTAGAAGCTATCAATTTTAAGTTCTGTATTTGACAATTACTAGTTCAGATCTTCAAGTTATAATTTGAAATAATAAATTGAATTTAACAAATCTTAGTTCTGTAATTCACTATTACAAGTTCAGATCTTCAAGTTATAATTTGCAATAATAATTAGAAGCTATCAATTTTAAGTTCTGTATTTGACAATTACTAGTTCAGATCTTCAAGTTATAATTTGCACTAATAAATTGTATTTAACAATTAGAAGTTCTGTATTTGACTATTACAAGACGATTCAAATTATTATTTGCAATAATAATTATAAGCTATCAATTTAGGTTCTGTATTTGACAATTACTAGTTCAGATCTTCAAGTTATAATTTGAAATAATAATTTGAATTTAACAAATCTAAGTTTTGTAATTCACTATTACAAGTTCAGATCTTCAAGTTATAATTTGCAATAATAATCAGAAGCTATCAATTTTAAGTTCTGTATTTGACAATTACAAGTTCAGATCTTCAAGTTATAATTTGCACTAATAATTTGTATTTAACAATTAGAAGTTCTGTATTTGACTATTACAAGTTCAGATCTTCAAATTATTATTTGCAATCTTAGTTTGAATTTAACAATTAAAAGTTCTGTATTTACCTATTACAAGTTCAGATCTTCAAGTTATAATTTGCACTAATAATTTGTATTTAATAATTCGATGTTCTGTATTTGACTATTACAAGTTCAGATCTTCAAGTTATAATTTGAACTATAATTATAAGCTATCAATTTTAAGTTCTGTATTTGACAATTACAAGTACAGATCTTCAAGTTTTTATTTGCAATAATAATTAGAAGCTATAAATTTTAAGTTCTGTATTTGACAATTACAAGTTCAGATCTTCAAGTTATAATTTGAAATAATAATTAGAAGCTATCAATTTTAAGTTCTGTATTTGACAATTACAAGTTCAGATCTTCAAGTTATAATTTGCAATAATAATTAGAAGCTATCAATTTTAAGTTCTGTATTTGACTATTACAAGTTCAGTTCTTCAAATTATTATTTGCAATCTTAGTTTGAATATAGCAATTCGAAGTTCTGTATTTACCTATTACAAGTTCTGATCTTCAAGTTATAATTTGCACTAATAATTTGTATTTAACAATTCGAAGTTCTGTATTTGACTATTACAAGTTCAGATCTTCAAGTTATAATTTGAATTATAATTATAAGCTATCAATTTTAAGTTCTGTATTTGACAATTACAAGTACAGATCTTCAAATTTTTAATTGCAATAATAATTAGAAGCTATCAATTTTAAGTTCTGCATTTGACAATTTCAAGTTCAGATCTTCAAGTTATTATTTGCAATAATAATTAGAAGCTATCAATTTTAAGTTCTGTATTTGACAATTACAAGTTCAGATCTTCAAGTTATAATTTACAAATAATAATTAGAAGCTATCAATTTTAAGTTCTGTATTTGACAATTACAAGTTCACATCTTCAAGTTATAATTTGCAATAATAATTAGAAGCTATCAATTTTAAGTTCTGTATTTGACAATTACTAGTTCAGATCTTCAAATTATAATTTGAAATAATAATTTGAATTTAACAAATCTAAGTACTGTAATTCACTATTACAAGTTCAGATCTTCAAGTTATAATTTGCAATAATAATTAGAAGCTATCAATTTTAAGTTCTGTATTTGACAATTACTAGTTCAGATCTTCAAGTTATAATTTGCACTAATAATTTGTATTTAATAATTAGAAGTTCTGTATTTGACAATTACTAGTTCAGATCTTCAAGTTATAATTTGAAATAATAAATTGAATTTAACAAATCTTAGTTCTGTAATTCACTATTACAAGTTCAGATCTTCAAGTTATAATTTGCAATAATAATTAGAAGCTATCAATTTTAAGTTCTGTATTTGACAATTACTAGTTCAGATCTTCAAGTTATAATTTGCACTAATAATTTGTATTTAACAATTAGAAGTTCTGTATTTGACTATTACAAGATCAGATCTTCAAATTATTATTTGCAATAATAATTATAAGCTATCAATTTAAGTTCTGTATTTGACAATTACTAGTTCAGATCTTCAAGTTATAATTTGAAATAATAATTTGAATTTAACAAATCTAAGTTCTGTATTTGACAATTACAAGTTCAGATCTTCAAGTTATTATTTGCAATAATAATTAGAAGCTATTAATTTTAAGTTCTGTATTTGACAATTACAAGTTCAGATCTACAAGTTATAATTTGCACTAATAATTTGTATTTAACAATTAGAAGTTCTGTATTTGACTATTACAAGTTCAGATCTTCAAATTATTATTTGCAATCTTAGTTTGAATTTAACAATTAGAAGTTCTGTATTTACCTATTTACAAGTTCAGATCTTCAAGTTATAATTTGCACTAATAATTTGTATTTAACAATTCGAAGTTCTGTATTTGACTATTACTAGTTCACATCTTCAAGTTATAATTTGCACTAATAATTTGTATTTAATAATTAGAAGTTCTGTATTTGACAATTACAAGTACAGATCTTCAAGTTATAATTTGCACTAATAATTTGTATTTAACAATTCGAAGTTCTGTATTTGACTATTACAAGTTCAGATCTTCAAGTTATAATTTGAATTATAATTATAAGCTATCAATTTTAAGTTCTGTATTTGACTATTACAAGTTCAGATCTTCAAGTTATAATTTGCACTAATAAATTGTATTTAACAATTAGAAGTTCTGTATTTGACTATTACAAGACGATTCAAATTATTATTTGCAATAATAATTATAAGCTATCAATTTAGGTTCTGTATTTGACAATTACTAGTTCAGATCTTCAAGTTATAATTTGAAATAATAATTTGAATTTAACAAATCTAAGTTTTGTAATTCACTATTACAAGTTCAGATCTTCAAGTTATAATTTGCAATAATAATCAGAAGCTATCAATTTTAAGTTCTGTATTTGACAATTACAAGTTCAGATCTTCAAGTTATAATTTGCACTAATAATTTGTATTTAACAATTAGAAGTTCTGTATTTGACTATTACAAGTTCAGATCTTCAAATTATTATTTGCAATCTTAGTTTGAATTTAACAATTAAAAGTTCTGTATTTACCTATTACAAGTTCAGATCTTCAAGTTATAATTTGCACTAATAATTTGTATTTAATAATTCGATGTTCTGTATTTGACTATTACAAGTTCAGATCTTCAAGTTATAATTTGAACTATAATTATAAGCTATCAATTTTAAGTTCTGTATTTGACAATTACAAGTACAGATCTTCAAGTTTTTATTTGCAATAATAATTAGAAGCTATAAATTTTAAGTTCTGTATTTGACAATTACAAGTTCAGATCTTCAAGTTATAATTTGAAATAATAATTAGAAGCTATCAATTTTAAGTTCTGTATTTGACAATTACAAGTTCAGATCTTCAAGTTATAATTTGCAATAATAATTAGAAGCTATCAATTTTAAGTTCTGTATTTGACTATTACAAGTTCAGTTCTTCAAATTATTATTTGCAATCTTAGTTTGAATATAGCAATTCGAAGTTCTGTATTTACCTATTACAAGTTCTGATCTTCAAGTTATAATTTGCACTAATAATTTGTATTTAACAATTCGAAGTTCTGTATTTGACTATTACAAGTTCAGATCTTCAAGTTATAATTTGAATTATAATTATAAGCTATCAATTTTAAGTTCTGTATTTGACAATTACAAGTACAGATCTTCAAATTTTTAATTGCAATAATAATTAGAAGCTATCAATTTTAAGTTCTGCATTTGACAATTTCAAGTTCAGATCTTCAAGTTATTATTTGCAATAATAATTAGAAGCTATCAATTTTAAGTTCTGTATTTGACAATTACAAGTTCAGATCTTCAAGTTATAATTTACAAATAATAATTAGAAGCTATCAATTTTAAGTTCTGTATTTGACAATTACAAGTTCACATCTTCAAGTTATAATTTGCAATAATAATTAGAAGCTATCAATTTTAAGTTCTGTATTTGACAATTACTAGTTCAGATCTTCAAATTATAATTTGAAATAATAATTTGAATTTAACAAATCTAAGTACTGTAATTCACTATTACAAGTTCAGATCTTCAAGTTATAATTTGCAATAATAATTAGAAGCTATCAATTTTAAGTTCTGTATTTGACAATTACTAGTTCAGATCTTCAAGTTATAATTTGCACTAATAATTTGTATTTAATAATTAGAAGTTCTGTATTTGACAATTACTAGTTCAGATCTTCAAGTTATAATTTGAAATAATAATTTGAATTTAACAAATCTAAGTTCTGTATTTGACAATTACAAGTTCAGATCTTCAAGTTATTATTTGCAATAATAATTAGAAGCTATTAATTTTAAGTTCTGTATTTGACAATTACAAGTTCAGATCTACAAGTTATAATTTGCACTAATAATTTGTATTTAACAATTAGAAGTTCTGTATTTGACTATTACAAGTTCAGATCTTCAAATTATTATTTGCAATCTTAGTTTGAATTTAACAATTAGAAGTTCTGTATTTACCTATTTACAAGTTCAGATCTTCAAGTTATAATTTGCACTAATAATTTGTATTTAACAATTCGAAGTTCTGTATTTGACTATTACTAGTTCAGATCTTCAAGTTATAATTTGCACTAATAATTTGTATTTAATAATTAGAAGTTCTGTATTTGACAATTACAAGTACAGATCTTCAAGTTATAATTTGCACTAATAATTTGTATTTAACAATTCGAAGTTCTGTATTTGACTATTACAAGTTCAGATCTTCAAGTTATAATTTGAATTATAATTATAAGCTATCAATTTTAAGTTCTGTATTTGACTATTACAAGTTCAGATCTTCAAGTTATAATTTGAATTATAATTATAAGCTATCAATTTTAAGTTCTGTATTTGACAATTACAAGTTCAGATCTTCAAGTTATTATTTGTAATAATAATTAGAAGCTATCAATTTTAAGTTCCTTATTTGACAATTACAAGTTCACATCTTCTAGTTATAATTTGAAATAATAATTAGAAGCTATCAATTTTATGTTCTGTATTTGACAATTACAAGTTCAGATCTTCAAGTTATAATTTGCAATAATAATTAGAAGCTATCAATTTTAAGTGCTGTATTTGACAATTACTAGTTCAGATCTTCAAGTTATAATTTGCACTAATAATTTGTATTTAACAATTAGAAGTTCTGTATTTGACAATTACAAGTTCAGATCTTCAAGTTATAATTTTCACTAATAATTTGTATTTAACAATTAGAAGTTCTGTATTTGACTATTACAAGTTCAGATCTTCAAATTATTATGTGCAATCTTAGTTTGAATTTAACCATTCGAAGTTCTGTATTTACCTATTACAGGTTCAGATCTTCAAGTAATAATTTGCACTAATAATTTGTATTTAACAATTCGAAGTTCTGTATTTGACTATTACAAGTTCAGATCTTCAAGTTATAATTTGAATTATAATTATAAGCTATCAATTTTAAGTCCTGTATTTGACAATTACAAGTACAGATCTTCAAATTATTATTTGCAATAATAATTAGAAGCTATCAATTTTAAGTTCTGCATTTGACAATTACAAGTTCAGATCTTCAAGTTATTATTTGCAATAATAATTAGTAGCTATTAATTTTAAGTTCTGTATTTGACAATTACAAGTTCAGATCTTCAAGTTATAATTTGAAATAATAATTAGAAGCTATCAATTTTAAGTTCTGTATTTGACAATTACAAGTTCAGATCTTCAAGTTATAATTTGCAATAATAATTAGAAGCTATCAATTTTAAGTTCTGTATTTGACAATTACTAGTTCAGATCTTCAAGTTATAATTAGAATTAATAATTAGAATTTGACAAATCTAAGTTCTGTAATTCACTATTACAAGTTCAGATCTTCAAGTTATAATTTGCAATAATAATTAGAAGCTTTCAATTTTAAGTTCTGTATTTGACAATTACAAGTTCAGATCTGCAAGTTATAATTTGCACTAATAATTTGTATTTAACAATTAGAAGTTCTGTATTTGACAATTACAAGTTCAGATCTTCAAGTTATAATTTGAAATAATAATTAGAAGCTATCAATTTTAAGTTCTGTATTTGACAATTACTAGTTCAGATCTTCAAGTTATAATTTGAAATAATAATTTGAATTTAACAAATCTAAGTTCTGTAATTCACTATTACAAGTTCAGATCTTCAAGTTATAATTTGCAATAATAATTAGAAGCTTTCAATTTTAAGTTCTGTATTTGACAATTACAAGTTCAGATCTGCAAGTTATAATTTGCACTAATAATTTGTATTTAACAATTAGAAGTTCTGTATTTGACAATTACAAGTTCAGATCTTCAAGTTATAATTTACAATAATAATTAGAAGTTATCAATTTTAAGTTCTGCATTTGACAATTACAAGTTCAGATCTTCAAGTTATAATTTGCACTAATAATTTGTATTTAACAATTAGAAGTTCTGTATTTGTCTATTACAAGTTCAGATCTTCAAATTATAATTTGCACTAATAATTTGTATTTAACAATTTTAAGTTCTGTATTTGACAATTACAAATTCAGATCTTCAAGTTATAATTTACAATAATAATTAGAAGCTATCAATTTTAAGTTCTGTATTTGACAATTACAAATTCAGATTTTCAAGTTATAATTTACAATAATAATTAGAAGCTATCAATTTTAAGTTCTGTATTTGACAATTACAGATTCAGATCTTCAAGTTATAATTTGAAATAATAATTAGAAGCTATCAATTTTAAGTTCTGTATTTGACAATTACTAGTTCAGATCTTCAAGTTATAATTTGCAATAATAATTAGAAGCTATCAATTTTAAGTTCTGTATTTGACAATTACCAGTTCAGATCTACAAGTTATAATTTGAAATAATAATTTGTATTTAACAAATATAAGTTCTGTAATTCACTATTACAAGTTCAGATCTTCAAGTTATAATTTACAATAATAATTATAAGCTATCAATTTTAAGTTCTGTATTTGACAATTACTAGTTCAGATCTTCAAGTTATAATTTGCAATAATAATTAGAAGCTATCAATTTTAAGTTCTGTATTTGACAATTACCAGTTCAGATCTACAAGTTATAATTTGAAATAATAATTTGAATTTAACAAATCGAAGTTCTGTAATTCACTATTACAAGTTCAGATCTTCAAGTTATAATTTACAATAATAATTATAAGCTATCAATTTTAAGTTCTGTATTTGACAATTACTAGTTCAGATCTTCAAGTTATAATTTGCAATAATAATTAGAAGCTATCAATTTTAAGTTCTGTATTTGACAATTACCAGTTCAGATCTACAAGTTATAATTTGAAATAATAATTTGTATTTAACAAATATAAGTTCTGTAATTCACTATTACAAGTTCAGATCTTCAAGTTATAATTTACAATAATAATTAGAAGCTATCAATTTTAAGTTCTGTATTTGACTATTACAAGTTCAGATCTTCAAATTATTATTTGCAATCTTAGTTTGAATTTAACAATTCGAAGTTCTGTATTTACCTATTACAAGTTCAGATCTTCAAGTTATAATTTGCACTAATAATTTGTATTTAACAATTCGAAGTTCTGTATTTGACTATTACAAGTTCAGATCCTCAAGTTATAATTTGAATTATAATTATAAGCTATCAATTTTAAGTTCAGTATTTGACAATTACAAGTACAGATCTTCAAGTTATTATTTGCAATAATAATTAGAAGCTATCAATTTTAAGTTCTGTATTTGACAATTACAAGTTCAGATCTTCAAGTTATAATTTGCACTAATAATTTGTATTTAACAATTAGAAGTTCTGTATTTGACAATTACTAGTTCAGATCTTCAAGTTATAATTTGAAATAATAATTTGAATTTAACAAATCTTAGTTCTGTAATTCACTATTACAAGTTCAGATCTTCAAGTTATAATTTGCACTAATAATTTGTATTTAACAATTCGAAGTTCTGTATTTGACTATTACAAGTTCAGATCTTCAAGATATAATTTGAATTATAATTATAAGCTAACAATTTTAAGTTCTGTATTTGACAATTACAAGTTCAGATCTTCAAGTTATAATTTTCACTAATAATTTGTATTTAACAATTAGAAGTTCTGTATTTGACTATTACAAGTTCAGATCTTCAAATTATTATGTGCAATCTTAGTTTGAATTTAACCATTCGAAGTTCTGTATTTACCTATTACAGGTTCAGATCTTCAAGTAATAATTTGCACTAATAATTTGTATTTAACAATTCGAAGTTCTGTATTTGACTATTACAAGTTCAGATCTTCAAGTTATAATTTGAATTATAATTATAAGCTATCAATTTTAAGTCCTGTATTTGACAATTACAAGTACAGATCTTCAAATTATTATTTGCAATAATAATTAGAAGCTATCAATTTTAAGTTCTGCATTTGACAATTACAAGTTCAGATCTTCAAGTTATTATTTGCAATAATAATTAGTAGCTATTAATTTTAAGTTCTGTATTTGACAATTACAAGTTCAGATCTTCAAGTTATAATTTGAAATAATAATTAGAAGCTATCAATTTTAAGTTCTGTATTTGACAATTACAAGTTCAGATCTTCAAGTTATAATTTGCAATAATAATTAGAAGCTATCAATTTTAAGTTCTGTATTTGACAATTACTAGTTCAGATCTTCAAGTTATAATTAGAATTAATAATTAGAATTTGACAAATCTAAGTTCTGTAATTCACTATTACAAGTTCAGATCTTCAAGTTATAATTTGCAATAATAATTAGAAGCTTTCAATTTTAAGTTCTGTATTTGACAATTACAAGTTCAGATCTGCAAGTTATAATTTGCACTAATAATTTGTATTTAACAATTAGAAGTTCTGTATTTGACAATTACAAGTTCAGATCTTCAAGTTATAATTTGAAATAATAATTAGAAGCTATCAATTTTAAGTTCTGTATTTGACAATTACTAGTTCAGATCTTCAAGTTATAATTTGAAATAATAATTTGAATTTAACAAATCTAAGTTCTGTAATTCACTATTACAAGTTCAGATCTTCAAGTTATAA
Source organism: Cantharis lateralis (assembly GCA_963170105.1). Lineage (NCBI taxonomy): Eukaryota > Metazoa > Arthropoda > Insecta > Coleoptera > Cantharidae > Cantharis > Cantharis lateralis. The sequence goes on along the minus strand of OY720625.1, from coordinate 30,718,942 downwards.
TTTGCAATAATAATTAGAAGCTTTCAATTTTAAGTTCTGTATTTGACAATTACAAGTTCAGATCTGCAAGTTATAATTTGCACTAATAATTTGTATTTAACAATTAGAAGTTCTGTATTTGACAATTACAAGTTCAGATCTTCAAGTTATAATTTACAATAATAATTAGAAGTTATCAATTTTAAGTTCTGCATTTGACAATTACAAGTTCAGATCTTCAAGTTATAATTTGCACTAATAATTTGTATTTAACAATTAGAAGTTCTGTATTTGTCTATTACAAGTTCAGATCTTCAAATTATAATTTGCACTAATAATTTGTATTTAACAATTTTAAGTTCTGTATTTGACAATTACAAATTCAGATCTTCAAGTTATAATTTACAATAATAATTAGAAGCTATCAATTTTAAGTTCTGTATTTGACAATTACAAATTCAGATTTTCAAGTTATAATTTACAATAATAATTAGAAGCTATCAATTTTAAGTTCTGTATTTGACAATTACAGATTCAGATCTTCAAGTTATAATTTGAAATAATAATTAGAAGCTATCAATTTTAAGTTCTGTATTTGACAATTACTAGTTCAGATCTTCAAGTTATAATTTGCAATAATAATTAGAAGCTATCAATTTTAAGTTCTGTATTTGACAATTACCAGTTCAGATCTACAAGTTATAATTTGAAATAATAATTTGAATTTAACAAATCGAAGTTCTGTAATTCACTATTACAAGTTCAGATCTTCAAGTTATAATTTACAATAATAATTATAAGCTATCAATTTTAAGTTCTGTATTTGACAATTACTAGTTCAGATCTTCAAGTTATAATTTGCAATAATAATTAGAAGCTATCAATTTTAAGTTCTGTATTTGACAATTACCAGTTCAGATCTACAAGTTATAATTTGAAATAATAATTTGTATTTAACAAATATAAGTTCTGTAATTCACTATTACAAGTTCAGATCTTCAAGTTATAATTTACAATAATAATTAGAAGCTATCAATTTTAAGTTCTGTATTTGACTATTACAAGTTCAGATCTTCAAATTATTATTTGCAATCTTAGTTTGAATTTAACAATTCGAAGTTCTGTATTTACCTATTACAAGTTCGGATCTTCAAGTTATAATTTGCACTAATAATTTGTATTTAACAATTCGAAGTTCTGTATTTGACTATTACAAGTTCAGATCCTCAAGTTAAAATTTGAATTATAATTATAAGCTATCAATTTTAAGTTCAGTATTTGACAATTACAAGTACAGATCTTCAAGTTATTATTTGCAATAATAATTAGAAGCTATCAATTTTAAGTTCTGTATTTGACAATTACAAGTTCAGATCTTCAAGTTATAATTTGCACTAATAATTTGTATTTAACAATTAGAAGTTCTGTATTTGACAATTACTAGTTCAGATCTTCAAGTTATAATTTGAAATAATAATTTGAATTTAACAAATCTTAGTTCTGTAATTCACTATTACAAGTTCAGATCTTCAAGTTATAATTTGCACTAATAATTGGTATTTAACAATTCGAAGTTCTGTATTTGACTATTACAAGTTCAGATCTTCAAGATATAATTTGAATTATAATTATAAGCTAACAATTTTAAGTTCTGTATTTGACAATTACAAGTACAGATCTTCAAATTATTATTTGCAATAATAATTAGAAGCTATCAATTTTAAGTTCTGTATTTGACAATTACAAGTTCAGATCTTCAAGTTATAATTTGAAATAATAATACAAGCTATCAATTTTAAGTTCTGTATTTGACAATTACAAGTTCAGATCTTCAAGTTATAATTTGCAATTATAATTAGAAGCTATCAATTTTAAGTTCTGTATTTGACAATTACAAGTTCAGATCTTCAAGTTATAATTTGCACTAATAATTTGTATTTAACAATTAGAAGTTCTGTATTTGACAATAACAAGTTCAGATCTTCAAGTTACAATTTGCACTAATAATTTGTATTTAACAATTAGAAGTTCTGTATTTGACTATTACAAGATCAGATCTTCAAATTATTATTTGCAATAATAATTATAAGCTATCAATTTAAGTTCTGTATTTGACAATTACTAGTTCAGATCTTCAAGTTATAATTTGAAATAATAATTTGAATTTAACAAATCTAAGTTTTGTAATTCACTATTACAAGTTCAGATCTTCAAGTTATAATTTGCAATAATAATTAGAAGCTATCAATTTTAAGTTCTGTATTTGACAATTACAAGTTCAGATCTTCAAGTTATAATTTGCACTGATAATTAGTATTTAACAATTAGAAGTTCTGTATTTGACTATTACAAGTTCAGATCTTCAAATTATTATTTGCAATCTTAGTTAGAATTTAACAATTAGAAGTTCTGTATTTACCTATTTACAAGTTCAGATCTTCAAGTTATAATTTGCACTAATAATTTGTATTTAACAATTCGAAGTTCTGTATTTGACTATTACTAGTTCAGATCTTCAAGTTATAATTTGCACTAATAATTTGTATTTAACAATTAGAAGTTCTGTATTTGACAATTACTAGTTCAGATCTTCAAGTTATAATTTGAAATAATAATTATAAGCTAACAATTTTAAGTTCTGTATTTGACAATTACAAGTTCAGATCTTCAAGTTATAATTTTCACTAATAATTTGTATTTAACAATTAGAAGTTCTGTATTTGACTATTACAAGTTCAGATCTTCAAATTATTATGTGCAATCTTAGTTTGAATTTAACCATTCGAAGTTCTGTATTTACCTATTACAGGTTCAGATCTTCAAGTAATAATTTGCACTAATAATTTGTATTTAACAATTCGAAGTTCTGTATTTGACTATTACAAGTTCAGATCTTCAAGTTATAATTTGAATTATAATTATAAGCTATCAATTTTAAGTCCTGTATTTGACAATTACAAGTACAGATCTTCAAATTATTATTTGCAATAATAATTAGAAGCTATCAATTTTAAGTTCTGCATTTGACAATTACAAGTTCAGATCTTCAAGTTATTATTTGCAATAATAATTAGTAGCTATTAATTTTAAGTTCTGTATTTGACAATTACAAGTTCAGATCTTCAAGTTATAATTTGAAATAATAATTAGAAGCTATCAATTTTAAGTTCTGTATTTGACAATTACAAGTTCAGATCTTCAAGTTATAATTTGCAATAATAATTAGAAGCTATCAATTTTAAGTTCTGTATTTGACAATTACTAGTTCAGATCTTCAAGTTATAATTAGAATTAATAATTAGAATTTGACAAATCTAAGTTCTGTAATTCACTATTACAAGTTCAGATCTTCAAGTTATAATTTGCAATAATAATTAGAAGCTTTCAATTTTAAGTTCTGTATTTGACAATTACAAGTTCAGATCTGCAAGTTATAATTTGCACTAATAATTTGTATTTAACAATTAGAAGTTCTGTATTTGACAATTACAAGTTCAGATCTTCAAGTTATAATTTGAAATAATAATTAGAAGCTATCAATTTTAAGTTCTGTATTTGACAATTACTAGTTCAGATCTTCAAGTTATAATTTGAAATAATAATTTGAATTTAACAAATCTAAGTTCTGTAATTCACTATTACAAGTTCAGATCTTCAAGTTATAATTTGCAATAATAATTAGAAGCTTTCAATTTTAAGTTCTGTATTTGACAATTACAAGTTCAGATCTGCAAGTTATAATTTGCACTAATAATTTGTATTTAACAATTAGAAGTTCTGTATTTGACAATTACAAGTTCAGATCTTCAAGTTATAATTTACAATAATAATTAGAAGTTATCAATTTTAAGTTCTGCATTTGACAATTACAAGTTCAGATCTTCAAGTTATAATTTGCACTAATAATTTGTATTTAACAATTAGAAGTTCTGTATTTGTCTATTACAAGTTCAGATCTTCAAATTATAATTTGCACTAATAATTTGTATTTAACAATTTTAAGTTCTGTATTTGACAATTACAAATTCAGATCTTCAAGTTATAATTTACAATAATAATTAGAAGCTATCAATTTTAAGTTCTGTATTTGACAATTACAAATTCAGATTTTCAAGTTATAATTTACAATAATAATTAGAAGCTATCAATTTTAAGTTCTGTATTTGACAATTACAGATTCAGATCTTCAAGTTATAATTTGAAATAATAATTAGAAGCTATCAATTTTAAGTTCTGTATTTGACAATTACTAGTTCAGATCTTCAAGTTATAATTTGCAATAATAATTAGAAGCTATCAATTTTAAGTTCTGTATTTGACAATTACCAGTTCAGATCTACAAGTTATAATTTGAAATAATAATTTGAATTTAACAAATCGAAGTTCTGTAATTCACTATTACAAGTTCAGATCTTCAAGTTATAATTTACAATAATAATTATAAGCTATCAATTTTAAGTTCTGTATTTGACAATTACTAGTTCAGATCTTCAAGTTATAATTTGCAATAATAATTAGAAGCTATCAATTTTAAGTTCTGTATTTGACAATTACCAGTTCAGATCTACAAGTTATAATTTGAAATAATAATTTGTATTTAACAAATATAAGTTCTGTAATTCACTATTACAAGTTCAGATCTTCAAGTTATAATTTACAATAATAATTAGAAGCTATCAATTTTAAGTTCTGTATTTGACTATTACAAGTTCAGATCTTCAAATTATTATTTGCAATCTTAGTTTGAATTTAACAATTCGAAGTTCTGTATTTACCTATTACAAGTTCAGATCTTCAAGTTATAATTTGCACTAATAATTTGTATTTAACAATTCGAAGTTCTGTATTTGACTATTACAAGTTCAGATCCTCAAGTTAAAATTTGAATTATAATTATAAGCTATCAATTTTAAGTTCAGTATTTGACAATTACAAGTACAGATCTTCAAGTTATTATTTGCAATAATAATTAGAAGCTATCAATTTTAAGTTCTGTATTTGACAATTACAAGTTCAGATCTTCAAGTTATAATTTGCACTAATAATTTGTATTTAACAATTAGAAGTTCTGTATTTGACAATTACTAGTTCAGATCTTCAAGTTATAATTTGAAATAATAATTTGAATTTAACAAATCTTAGTTCTGTAATTCACTATTACAAGTTCAGATCTTCAAGTTATAATTTGCACTAATAATTTGTATTTAACAATTCGAAGTTCTGTATTTGACTATTACAAGTTCAGATCTTCAAGATATAATTTGAATTATAATTATAAGCTAACAATTTTAAGTTCTGTATTTGACAATTACAAGTACAGATCTTCAAATTATTATTTGCAATAATAATTAGAAGCTATCAATTTTAAGTTCTGTATTTGACAATTACAAGTTCAGATCTTCAAGTTATAATTTGAAATAATAATACAAGCTATCAATTTTAAGTTCTGTATTTGACAATTACAAGTTCAGATCTTCAAGTTATAATTTGCAATTATAATTAGAAGCTATCAATTTTAAGTTCTGTATTTGACAATTACAAGTTCAGATCTTCAAGTTATAATTTGCACTAATAATTTGTATTTAACAATTAGAAGTTCTGTATTTGACAATAACAAGTTCAGATCTTCAAGTTACAATTTGCACTAATAATTTGTATTTAACAATTAGAAGTTCTGTATTTGACTATTACAAGATCAGATCTTCAAATTATTATTTGCAATAATAATTATAAGCTATCAATTTAAGTTCTGTATTTGACAATTACTAGTTCAGATCTTCAAGTTATAATTTGAAATAATAATTTGAATTTAACAAATCTAAGTTTTGTAATTCACTATTACAAGTTCAGATCTTCAAGTTATAATTTGCAATAATAATTAGAAGCTATCAATTTTAAGTTCTGTATTTGACAATTACAAGTTCAGATCTTCAAGTTATAATTTGCACTGATAATTAGTATTTAACAATTAGAAGTTCTGTATTTGACTATTACAAGTTCAGATCTTCAAATTATTATTTGCAATCTTAGTTAGAATTTAACAATTAGAAGTTCTGTATTTACCTATTTACAAGTTCAGATCTTCAAGTTATAATTTGCACTAATAATTTGTATTTAACAATTCGAAGTTCTGTATTTGACTATTACTAGTTCAGATCTTCAAGTTATAATTTGCACTAATAATTTGTATTTAACAATTAGAAGTTCTGTATTTGACAATTACTAGTTCAGATCTTCAAGTTATAATTTGAAATAATAATTTGAATTTAACAAATCTTAGTTCTGTAATTCACTATTACAAGTTCAGATCTTCAAGTTATAATTTGCACTAATAATTTGTATTTAACAATTAGAAGTTCTGTATTTGACTATTACAAGTTCAGATCTTCAAATTATTATTTGCAATAATAATTATAAGCTATCAATTTAAGTTCTGTATTTGACAATTACTAGTTCAGATCTTCAAGTTATAATTTGAAATAATAATTTGAATTTAACAAATCTAAGTTTTGTAATTCACTATTACAAGTTCAGATCTTCAAGTTATAATTTGCAATAATAATTAGAAGCTATCAATTTTAAGTTCTGTATTTGACAATTACAAGTTCAGATCTTCAAGTTATAATTTGCACTAATAATTTGTATTTAACAATTAGAAGTTCTGTATTTGACAATTACTAGTTCAGATCTTCAAGTTATAATTTGAAATAATAATTTGAATTTAACAAATCTTAGTTCTGTAATTCACTATTACAAGTTCAGATCTTCAAGTTATAATTTGCACTAATAATTTGTATTTAACAATTCGAAGTTCTGTATTTGACTATTACAAGTTCAGATCTTCAAGATATAATTTGAATTATAATTATAAGCTAACAATTTTAAGTTCTGTATTTGACAATTACAAGTACAGATCTTCAAATTATTATTTGCAATAATAATTAGAAGCTATCAATTTTAAGTTCTGTATTTGACAATTACAAGTTCAGATCTTCAAGTTATAATTTGAAATAATAATACAAGCTATCAATTTTAAGTTCTGTATTTGACAATTACAAGTTCAGATCTTCAAGTTATAATTTGCAATTATAATTAGAAGCTATCAATTTTAAGTTCTGTATTTGACAATTACAAGTTCAGATCTTCAAGTTATAATTTGCACTAATAATTTGTATTTAACAATTAGAAGTTCTGTATTTGACAATAACAAGTTCAGATCTTCAAGTTACAATTTGCACTAATAATTTGTATTTAACAATTAGAAGTTCTGTATTTGACTATTACAAGATCAGATCTTCAAATTATTATTTGCAATAATAATTATAAGCTATCAATTTAAGTTCTGTATTTGACAATTACTAGTTCAGATCTTCAAGTTATAATTTGAAATAATAATTTGAATTTAACAAATCTAAGTTTTGTAATTCACTATTACAAGTTCAGATCTTCAAGTTATAATTTGCAATAATAATTAGAAGCTATCAATTTTAAGTTCTGTATTTGACAATTACAAGTTCAGATCTTCAAGTTATAATTTGCACTGATAATTAGTATTTAACAATTAGAAGTTCTGTATTTGACTATTACAAGTTCAGATCTTCAAATTATTATTTGCAATCTTAGTTAGAATTTAACAATTAGAAGTTCTGTATTTACCTATTTACAAGTTCAGATCTTCAAGTTATAATTTGCACTAATAATTTGTATTTAACAATTCGAAGTTCTGTATTTGACTATTACTAGTTCAGATCTTCAAGTTATAATTTGCACTAATAATTTGTATTTAACAATTAGAAGTTCTGTATTTGACAATTACTAGTTCAGATCTTCAAGTTATAATTTGAAATAATAATTTGAATTTAACAAATCTTAGTTCTGTAATTCACTATTACAAGTTCAGATCTTCAAGTTATAATTTGCACTAATAATTTGTATTTAACAATTAGAAGTTCTGTATTTGACTATTACAAGTTCAGATCTTCAAATTATTATTTGCAATAATAATTATAAGCTATCAATTTAAGTTCTGTATTTGACAATTACTAGTTCAGATCTTCAAGTTATAATTTGAAATAATAATTTGAATTTAACAAATCTAAGTTTTGTAATTCACTATTACAAGTTCAGATCTTCAAGTTATAATTTGCAATAATAATTAGAAGCTATCAATTTTAAGTTCTGTATTTGACAATTACAAGTTCAGATCTTCAAGTTATAATTTGCACTAATAATTTGTATTTAACAATTAGAAGTTCTGTATTTGACTATTACAAGTTCAGATCTTCAAATTATTATTTGCAATCTTAGTTTGAATTTAGCAATTAGAAGTTCTGTATTTACCTATTACAAGTTCAGATCTTCAAGTTATAATTTGCACTAATAATTTGTATTTAATAATTCGATGTTCTGTATTTGACTATTACAAGTTCAGATCTTCAAGTTATAATTTGAACTATAATTATAAGCTATCAATTTTAAGTTCTGTATTTGACAATTACAAGTACAGATCTTCAAGTTATTTTTTGCAATAATAATTAGAAGCTATCAATTTTAAGTTCTGTATTTGACAATTACAAGTTCAGATCTTCAAGTTATAATTTGCAATAATAATTAGAAGCTATCAATTTTAAGTTCTGTATTTGACTATTACAAGTTCAGTTCTTCAAATTATTATTTGCAATCTTAGTTTGAATTTAACAATTCAAAGTTCTGTATTTACCTATTACAAGTGCTGATCTTCAAGTTGTAATTTGCACTAATAATTTGTATTTAACAATTCCAAGTTCTGTATTTGACTATTACAAGTTCAGATCTCCAAGTTATAATTTGAATTATAATTATAAGCTATCAATTTTAAGTTCTGTATTTGACAATTACAAGTACAGATCTTCAAATTATTAATTGCAATAATAATTAGAAGCTATCAATTTTAAGTTCTGCATTTGACAATTTCAAGTTCAGATCTTCAAGTTTTTATTTGCAATATTAATTAGAAGCTATCAATTTTAAGTTCTGTATTTGACAATTACAAGTTCAGATCTTCAAGTTATAATTTACAATAATAATTAGAAGCTATCAATTTTAAGTTCTGTATTTGACAATTACAAGTTCAGATCTTCAAGTTATAATTTGCACTAATAATTTGTATTTAATAATTAGAAGTTCTGTATTTGACAATTACTAGTTCAGATCTTCAAGTTATAATTTGAAATAATAATTTGAATTTAACAAATCTAAGTTTTGTAATTCACTATTACAAGTTCCGACCTTCAAGTTATAATTTGCAATAATAATTAGAAGCTATCAATTTTAAGTTCTGTATTTGACAATTACTAGTTCAGATCTTCAAGTTATAATTTGAAATAATAAATTGAATTTAACAAATCTTAGTTCTGTAATTCACTATTACAAGTTCAGATCTTCAAGTTATAATTTGCAATAATAATTAGAAGCTATCAATTTTAAGTTCTGTATTTGACAATTACTAGTTCAGATCTTCAAGTTATAATTTGCACTAATAATTTGTATTTAACAATTAGAAGTTCTGTATTTGACTATTACAAGACGATTCAAATTATTATTTGCAATAATAATTATAAGCTATCAATTTAGGTTCTGTATTTGACAATTACTAGTTCAGATCTTCAAGTTATAATTTGAAATAATAATTTGAATTTAACAAATCTAAGTTTTGTAATTCACTATTACAAGTTCAGATCTTCAAGTTATAATTTGCAATAATAATCAGAAGCTATCAATTTTAAGTTCTGTATTTGACAATTACAAGTTCAGATCTTCAAGTTATAATTTGAAATAATAATTTGTATTTAACAATTAGAAGTTCTGTATTTGACTATTACAAGTTCAGATCTTCAAATTATTATTTGCAATCTTAGTTTGAATTTAACAATTAAAAGTTCTGTATTTACCTATTACAAGTTCAGATCTTCAAGTTATAATTTGCACTAATAATTTGTATTTAATAATTCGATGTTCTGTATTTGACTATTACAAGTTCAGATCTTCAAGTTATAATTTGAACTATAATTATAAGCTATCAATTTTAAGTTCTGTATTTGACAATTACAAGTACAGATCTTCAAGTTTTTATTTGCAATAATAATTAGAAGCTATAAATTTTAAGTTCTGTATTTGACAATTACAAGTTCAGATCTTCAAGTTATAATTTGAAATAATAATTAGAAGCTATCAATTTTAAGTTCTGTATTTGACAATTACAAGTTCAGATCTTCAAGTTATAATTTGCAATAATAATTAGAAGCTATCAATTTTAAGTTCTGTATTTGACAATTACCAGTTCAGATCTACAAGTTATAATTTGAAATAATAATTTGAATTTAACAAATCGAAGTTCTGTAATTCACTATTACAAGTTCAGATCTTCAAGTTATAATTTACAATAATAATTATAAGCTATCAATTTTAAGTTCTGTATTTGACAATTACTAGTTCAGATCTTCAAGTTATAATTTGCAATAATAATTAGAAGCTATCAATTTTAAGTTCTGTATTTGACAATTACCAGTTCAGATCTACAAGTTATAATTTGAAATAATAATTTGTATTTAACAAATATAAGTTCTGTAATTCACTATTACAAGTTCAGATCTTCAAGTTATAATTTACAATAATAATTAGAAGCTATCAATTTTAAGTTCTGTATTTGACTATTACAAGTTCAGATCTTCAAATTATTATTTGCAATCTTAGTTTGAATTTAACAATTCGAAGTTCTGTATTTACCTATTACAAGTTCAGATCTTCAAGTTATAATTTGCACTAATAATTTGTATTTAACAATTCGAAGTTCTGTATTTGACTATTACAAGTTCAGATCCTCAAGTTATAATTTGAATTATAATTATAAGCTATCAATTTTAAGTTCAGTATTTGACAATTACAAGTACAGATCTTCAAGTTATTATTTGCAATAATAATTAGAAGCTATCAATTTTAAGTTCTGTATTTGACAATTACAAGTTCAGATCTTCAAGTTATAATTTGCACTAATAATTTGTATTTAACAATTAGAAGTTCTGTATTTGACAATTACTAGTTCAGATCTTCAAGTTATAATTTGAAATAATAATTTGAATTTAACAAATCTTAGTTCTGTAATTCACTATTACAAGTTCAGATCTTCAAGTTATAATTTGCACTAATAATTTGTATTTAACAATTCGAAGTTCTGTATTTGACTATTACAAGTTCAGATCTTCAAGATATAATTTGAATTATAATTATAAGCTAACAATTTTAAGTTCTGTATTTGACAATTACAAGTACAGATCTTCAAATTATTATTTGCAATAATAATTAGAAGCTATCAATTTTAAGTTCTGTATTTGACAATTACAAGTTCAGATCTTCAAGTTATAATTTGAAATAATAATACAAGCTATCAATTTTAAGTTCTGTATTTGACAATTACAAGTTCAGATCTTCAAGTTATAATTTGCAATTATAATTAGAAGCTATCAATTTTAAGTTCTGTATTTGACAATTACAAGTTCAGATCTTCAAGTTATAATTTGCACTAATAATTTGTATTTAACAATTAGAAGTTCTGTATTTGACAATAACAAGTTCAGATCTTCAAGTTACAATTTGCACTAATAATTTGTATTTAACAATTAGAAGTTCTGTATTTGACTATTACAAGATCAGATCTTCAAATTATTATTTGCAATAATAATTATAAGCTATCAATTTAAGTTCTGTATTTGACAATTACTAGTTCAGATCTTCAAGTTATAATTTGAAATAATAATTTGAATTTAACAAATCTAAGTTTTGTAATTCACTATTACAAGTTCAGATCTTCAAGTTATAATTTGCAATAATAATTAGAAGCTATCAATTTTAAGTTCTGTATTTGACAATTACAAGTTCAGATCTTCAAGTTATAATTTGCATTGATAATTAGTATTTAACAATTAGAAGTTCTGTATTTGACTATTACAAGTTCAGATCTTCAAATTATTATTTGCAATCTTAGTTAGAATTTAACAATTAGAAGTTCTGTATTTACCTATTTACAAGTTCAGATCTTCAAGTTATAATTTGCACTAATAATTTGTATTTAACAATTCGAAGTTCTGTATTTGACTATTACTAGTTCAGATCTTCAAGTTATAATTTGCACTAATAATTTGTATTTAACAATTAGAAGTTCTGTATTTGACAATTACTAGTTCAGATCTTCAAGTTATAATTTGAAATAATAATTTGAATTTAACAAATCTTAGTTCTGTAATTCACTATTACAAGTTCAGATCTTCAAGTTATAATTTGCACTAATAATTTGTATTTAACAATTAGAAGTTCTGTATTTGACTATTACAAGTTCAGATCTTCAAATTATTATTTGCAATAATAATTATAAGCTATCAATTTAAGTTCTGTATTTGACAATTACTAGTTCAGATCTTCAAGTTATAATTTGAAATAATAATTTGAATTTAACAAATCTAAGTTTTGTAATTCACTATTACAAGTTCAGATCTTCAAGTTATAATTTGCAATAATAATTAGAAGCTATCAATTTTAAGTTCTGTATTTGACAATTACAAGTTCAGATCTTCAAGTTATAATTTGCACTAATAATTTGTATTTAACAATTAGAAGTTCTGTATTTGACTATTACAAGTTCAGATCTTCAAATTATTATTTGCAATCTTAGTTTGAATTTAGCAATTAGAAGTTCTGTATTTACCTATTACAAGTTCAGATCTTCAAGTTATAATTTGCACTAATAATTTGTATTTAATAATTCGATGTTCTATATTTGACTATTACAAGTTCAGATCTTCAAGTTATAATTTGAACTATAATTATAAGCTATCAATTTTAAGTTCTGTATTTGACAATTACAAGTACAGATCTTCAAGTTATTTTTTGCAATAATAATTAGAAGCTATCAATTTTAAGTTCTGTATTTGACAATTACAAGTTCAGATCTTCAAGTTATAATTTGCAATAATAATTAGAAGCTATCAATTTTAAGTTCTGTATTTGACTATTACAAGTTCAGTTCTTCAAATTATTATTTGCAATCTTAGTTTGAATTTAACAATTCAAAGTTCTGTATTTACCTATTACAAGTGCTGATCTTCAAGTTGTAATTTGCACTAATAATTTGTATTTAACAATTCCAAGTTCTGTATTTGACTATTACAAGTTCAGATCTCCAAGTTATAATTTGAATTATAATTATAAGCTATCAATTTTAAGTTCTGTATTTGACAATTACAAGTACAGATCTTCAAATTATTAATTGCAATAATAATTAGAAGCTATCAATTTTAAGTTCTGCATTTGACAATTTCAAGTTCAGATCTTCAAGTTTTTATTTGCAATAATAATTAGAAGCTATCAATTTTAAGTTCTGTATTTGACAATTACAAGTTCAGATCTTCAAGTTATAATTTACAATAATAATTAGAAGCTATCAATTTTAAGTTCTGTATTTGACAATTACAAGTTCAGATCTTCAAGTTATAATTTGCACTAATAATTTGTATTTAATAATTAGAAGTTCTGTATTTGACAATTACTAGTTCAGATCTTCAAGTTATAATTTGAAATAATAATTTGAATTTAACAAATCTAAGTTTTGTAATTCACTATTACAAGTTCCGACCTTCAAGTTATAATTTGCAATAATAATTAGAAGCTATCAATTTTAAGTTCTGTATTTGACAATTACTAGTTCAGATCTTCAAGTTATAATTTGAAATAATAAATTGAATTTAACAAATCTTAGTTCTGTAATTCACTATTACAAGTTCAGATCTTCAAGTTATAATTTGCAATAATAATTAGAAGCTATCAATTTTAAGTTCTGTATTTGACAATTACTAGTTCAGATCTTCAAGTTATAATTTGCACTAATAATTTGTATTTAACAATTAGAAGTTCTGTATTTGACTATTACAAGACGATTCAAATTATTATTTGCAATAATAATTATAAGCTATCAGTTTAGGTTCTGTATTTGACAATTACTAGTTCAGATCTTCAAGTTATAATTTGAAATAATAATTTGAATTTAACAAATCTAAGTTTTGTAATTCACTATTACAAGTTCAGATCTTCAAGTTATAATTTGCAATAATAATCAGAAGCTATCAATTTTAAGTTCTGTATTTGACAATTACAAGTTCAGATCTTCAAGTTATAATTTGAAATAATAATTTGTATTTAACAATTAGAAGTTCTGTATTTGACTATTACAAGTTCAGATCTTCAAATTATTATTTGCAATCTTAGTTTGAATTTAACAATTAAAAGTTCTGTATTTACCTATTACAAGTTCAGATCTTCAAGTTATAATTTGCACTAATAATTTGTATTTAATAATTCGATGTTCTGTATTTGACTATTACAAGTTCAGATCTTCAAGTTATAATTTGAACTATAATTATAAGCTATCAATTTTAAGTTCTGTATTTGACAATTACAAGTACAGATCTTCAAGTTTTTATTTGCAATAATAATTAGAAGCTATAAATTTTAAGTTCTGTATTTGACAATTACAAGTTCAGATCTTCAAGTTATAATTTGAAATAATAATTAGAAGCTATCAATTTTAAGTTCTGTATTTGACAATTACAAGTTCAGATCTTCAAGTTATAATTTGCAATAATAATTAGAAGCTATCAATTTTAAGTTCTGTATTTGACTATTACAAGTTCAGTTCTTCAAATTATTATTTGCAATCTTAGTTTGAATATAGCAATTCGAAGTTCTGTATTTACCTATTACAAGTTCTGATCTTCAAGTTATAATTTGCACTAATAATTTGTATTTAACAATTCGAAGTTCTGTATTTGACTATTACAAGTTCAGATCTTCAAGTTATAATTTGAATTATAATTATAAGCTATCAATTTTAAGTTCTGTATTTGACAATTACAAGTACAGATCTTCAAATTTTTAATTGCAATAATAATTAGAAGCTATCAATTTTAAGTTCTGCATTTGACAATTTCAAGTTCAGATCTTCAAGTTATTATTTGCAATAATAATTAGAAGCTATCAATTTTAAGTTCTGTATTTGACAATTACAAGTTCAGATCTTCAAGTTATAATTTACAAATAATAATTAGAAGCTATCAATTTTAAGTTCTGTATTTGACAATTACAAGTTCACATCTTCAAGTTATAATTTGCAATAATAATTAGAAGCTATCAATTTTAAGTTCTGTATTTGACAATTAAAGTTCAGATCTTCAAATTATAATTTGAAATAATAATTTGAATTTAACAAATCTAAGTACTGTAATTCACTATTACAAGTTCAGATCTTCAAGTTATAATTTGCAATAATAATTAGAAGCTATCAATTTTAAGTTCTGTATTTGACAATTACTAGTTCAGATCTTCAAGTTATAATTTGCACTAATAGTTTGTATTTAATAATTAGAAGTTCTGTATTTGACAATTACTAGTTCAGATCTTCAAGTTATAATTTGAAATAATAAATTGAATTTAACAAATCTTAGTTCTGTAATTCACTATTACAAGTTCAGATCTTCAAGTTATAATTTGCAATAATAATTAGAAGCTATCAATTTTAAGTTCTGTATTTGACAATTACTAGTTCAGATCTTCAAGTTATAATTTGCACTAATAATTTGTATTTAACAATTAGAAGTTCTGTATTTGACTATTACAAGATCAGATCTTCAAATTATTATTTGCAATAATAATTATAAGCTATCAATTTAAGTTCTGTATTTGACAATTACTAGTTCAGATCTTCAAGTTATAATTTGAAATAATAATTTGAATTTAACAAATCTAAGTTCTGTATTTGACAATTACAAGTTCAGATCTTCAAGTTATTATTTGCAATAATAATTAGAAGCTATTAATTTTAAGTTCTGTATTTGACAATTACAAGTTCAGATCTACAAGTTATAATTTGCACTAATAATTTGTATTTAACAATTAGAAGTTCTGTATTTGACTATTACAAGTTCAGATCTTCAAATTATTATTTGCAATCTTAGTTTGAATTTAACAATTAGAAGTTCTGTATTTACCTATTTACAAGTTCAGATCGTCAAGTTATAATTTGCACTAATAATTTGTATTTAACAATTCGAAGTTCTGTATTTGACTATTACTAGTTCAGATCTTCAAGTTATAATTTGCACTAATAATTTGTATTTAATAATTAGAAGTTCTGTATTTGACAATTACAAGTACAGATCTTCAAGTTATAATTTGCACTAATAATTTGTATTTAACAATTCGAAGTTCTGTATTTGACTATTACAAGTTCAGATCTTCAAGTTATAATTTGAATTATAATTATAAGCTATCAATTTTAAGTTCTGTATTTGACTATTACAAGTTCAGATCTTCAAGTTATAATTTGAATTATAATTATAAGCTATCAATTTTAAGTTCTGTATTTGACAATTACAAGTTCAGATCTTCAAGTTATTATTTGTAATAATAATTAGAAGCTATCAATTTTAAGTTCCTTATTTGACAATTACAAGTTCACATCTTCTAGTTATAATTTGAAATAATAATTAGAAGCTATCAATTTTATGTTCTGTATTTGACAATTACAAGTTCAGATCTTCAAGTTATAATTTGCAATAATAATTAGAAGCTATCAATTTTAAGTGCTGTATTTGACAATTACTAGTTCAGATCTTCAAGTTATAATTTGCACTAATAATTTGTATTTAACAATTAGAAGTTCTGTATTTGACAATTACAAGTTCAGATCTTCAAGTTATAATTTTCACTAATAATTTGTATTTAACAATTAGAAGTTCTGTATTTGACTATTACAAGTTCAGATCTTCAAATTATTATGTGCAATCTTAGTTTGAATTTAACCATTCGAAGTTCTGTATTTACCTATTACAGGTTCAGATCTTCAAGTAATAATTTGCACTAATAATTTGTATTTAACAATTCGAAGTTCTGTATTTGACTATTACAAGTTCAGATCTTCAAGTTATAATTTGAATTATAATTATAAGCTATCAATTTTAAGTCCTGTATTTGACAATTACAAGTACAGATCTTCAAATTATTATTTGCAATAATAATTAGAAGCTATCAATTTTAAGTTCTGCATTTGACAATTACAAGTTCAGATCTTCAAGTTATTATTTGCAATAATAATTAGTAGCTATTAATTTTAAGTTCTGTATTTGACAATTACAAGTTCAGATCTTCAAGTTATAATTTGAAATAATAATTAGAAGCTATCAATTTTAAGTTCTGTATTTGACAATTACAAGTTCAGATCTTCAAGTTATAATTTGCAATAATAATTAGAAGCTATCAATTTTAAGTTCTGTATTTGACAATTACTAGTTCAGATCTTCAAGTTATAATTAGAATTAATAATTAGAATTTGACAAATCTAAGTTCTGTAATTCACTATTACAAGTTCAGATCTTCAAGTTATAATTTGCAATAATAATTAGAAGCTTTCAATTTTAAGTTCTGTATTTGACAATTACAAGTTCAGATCTGCAAGTTATAATTTGCACTAATAATTTGTATTTAACAATTAGAAGTTCTGTATTTGACAATTACAAGTTCAGATCTTCAAGTTATAATTTGAAATAATAATTAGAAGCTATCAATTTTAAGTTCTGTATTTGACAATTACTAGTTCAGATCTTCAAGTTATAATTTGAAATAATAATTTGAATTTAACAAATCTAAGTTCTGTAATTCACTATTACAAGTTCAGATCTTCAAGTTATAATTTGCAATAATAATTAGAAGCTTTCAATTTTAAGTTCTGTATTTGACAATTACAAGTTCAGATCTGCAAGTTATAATTTGCACTAATAATTTGTATTTAACAATTAGAAGTTCTGTATTTGACAATTACAAGTTCAGATCTTCAAGTTATAATTTACAATAATAATTAGAAGTTATCAATTTTAAGTTCTGCATTTGACAATTACAAGTTCAGATCTTCAAGTTATAATTTGCACTAATAATTTGTATTTAACAATTAGAAGTTCTGTATTTGTCTATTACAAGTTCAGATCTTCAAATTATAATTTGCACTAATAATTTGTATTTAACAATTTTAAGTTCTGTATTTGACAATTACAAATTCAGATCTTCAAGTTATAATTTACAATAATAATTAGAAGCTATCAATTTTAAGTTCTGTATTTGACAATTACAAATTCAGATTTTCAAGTTATAATTTACAATAATAATTAGAAGCTATCAATTTTAAGTTCTGTATTTGACAATTACAGATTCAGATCTTCAAGTTATAATTTGAAATAATAATTAGAAGCTATCAATTTTAAGTTCTGTATTTGACAATTACTAGTTCAGATCTTCAAGTTATAATTTGCAATAATAATTAGAAGCTATCAATTTTAAGTTCTGTATTTGACAATTACCAGTTCAGATCTACAAGTTATAATTTGAAATAATAATTTGTATTTAACAAATATAAGTTCTGTAATTCACTATTACAAGTTCAGATCTTCAAGTTATAATTTACAATAATAATTATAAGCTATCAATTTTAAGTTCTGTATTTGACAATTACTAGTTCAGATCTTCAAGTTATAATTTGCAATAATAATTAGAAGCTATCAATTTTAAGTTCTGTATTTGACAATTACCAGTTCAGATCTACAAGTTATAATTTGAAATAATAATTTGAATTTAACAAATCGAAGTTCTGTAATTCACTATTACAAGTTCAGATCTTCAAGTTATAATTTACAATAATAATTATAAGCTATCAATTTTAAGTTCTGTATTTGACAATTACTAGTTCAGATCTTCAAGTTATAATTTGCAATAATAATTAGAAGCTCTCAATTTTAAGTTCTGTATTTGACAATTACCAGTTCAGATCTACAAGTTATAATTTGAAATAATAATTTGTATTTAACAAATATAAGTTCTGTAATTCACTATTACAAGTTCAGATCTTCAAGTTATAATTTACAATAATAATTAGAAGCTATCAATTTTAAGTTCTGTATTTGACTATTACAAGTTCAGATCTTCAAATTATTATTTGCAATCTTAGTTTGAATTTAACAATTCGAAGTTCTGTATTTACCTATTACAAGTTCAGATCTTCAAGTTATAATTTGCACTAATAATTTGTATTTAACAATTCGAAGTTCTGTATTTGACTATTACAAGTTCAGATCCTCAAGTTATAATTTGAATTATAATTATAAGCTATCAATTTTAAGTTCAGTATTTGACAATTACAAGTACAGATCTTCAAGTTATTATTTGCAATAATAATTAGAAGCTATCAATTTTAAGTTCTGTATTTGACAATTACAAGTTCAGATCTTCAAGTTATAATTTACAATAATAATTAGAAGCTATCAATTTTAAGTTCTGTATTTGACAATTACAAATTCAGATCTTCAAGTTTTAATTTACAATAATAATTAGAAGCTATCAATTTTAATTTCTGTATTTGACAATTACAAATTCAGATCTTCAAGTAATAATTTACAATAATAATTAGAAGCTATCAATTTTAAGTTCTGTATTTGCAATTACTAGTTCAGATCTTCAAGTTATAATTTGAAATAATAATTGAATTTAACAAATCTAAGTGCTGTAATTCACTATTACAAGTTCAGATCTTCAAGTTATAATTTACAATAATAATTAGAAGCTATCAATTTTAGTTCTGTATTTGACAAATACAAGTTCAGAACTTCAAGTTATAATTTGCAATAATAATTAGAAGCTATCAATTTTAAGTTCTGTATTTGACAATTACTAGTTCAGATCTTCAAGTTATAATTTGCACTAATAATTTGTATTTAACAATTAGAAGTTCTGTATTTGACTATTACAAGTTCAGATCTTCAAGTTATTATTTGCAATAATAATTATAAGCTATCAATTTAAGTTCTGTATTTGACAATTACTAGTTCAGATCTTCATGTTATAATTTGCAATAATAATTAGAAGCTATCAATTTTAAGTTCTGTATTTGACAATTACAAGTTCAGATCTTCAAGTTATAATTTGCACTTATAATTTGTTTTTAACAGTTAGAAGTTCTGTATTTGACTATTACTAGTTCAGATTTTCAAATTATTATTTGCAATCTTAATTTGAATTTAACAATTAGAAGTTCTGTATTTACCTATGTTATATCATTTTAATTTTTGAAGACACCCGGTAACAAAACTTTTTAAAATTAGAATTTTAATTTCTATGTTTGGTCTTATTCATTACCATTAAAGTTGTTTGTTCAAATGCATTACATAAGTATGATTTAATTTTCACAAGAATTTCTTGAAAAATAGAACCAAAAACAATAAATTTAATTGCTTTCGGCGTCAATAGTATTATAAAACATATTATTTTTGGGTTTAAATATTGTTCATAGAAATTAGTCACAATTTGTCGTATGATCTTAAAATTTTCTTATTGGTCACTTTGAACAAGCACTCCACTTTATTGGTCATTAACTAAAGTTATAAATTTTGCTGTTTTTCATATTTTGGGCAGTTGATTACCGCCATCCGAATCACTCACTTGCATTAACTGCAAGTTATGACAATCAGAGTTGATTACCGCCATCCGAATCACTCACTTGCATTAACTGCAAGTTATGACGAATTTATAGTTGCAATAATTTTCTAAGATCCAAAGTTTGATGAATAAATCTTCAGTTAAAAGTTTTAAAGTACGGTGAAATTGGTAATTTTGTGTTTCGAAATATTAATTGAAGTTGTGCTAGTAATTTCGTAGTGGGACATTTACGTTTTTGAGTTTTTTTTGAAGTTTTCGTTACGTTTTCGTTATTTTTCCCCAATATTGGAGGGATTAGCTTGGGCCCACGTAAAGCGAATTACCGAAAGTGTTAGTTAAAACACATAATCTCTTAATGAGGATATTTGGCCTCTTCAATAATTGAGTTTCTTTGGTAACCAAGTCACCAGTATCAATTTTGGTAACAACATCAGTTAAACTGCAAGATTTATGGACGCCTGATGAGGGATTCCTTCGGCCTTCTACTATTCGTATCTTCAAATCTGTGAGTTTATTTTGTTTGTATTAAATAATTTTGTATCGAAGTATTTTGCAATTTTGACTTTTCCGAATTAAATTTATAAATATTAGTGTAAAACTATTTGTTTTGATCAATTAATTTTATGTGTTTGAACTCAAGTTAAAACCAAGTTCATTGCCAGAGTCATAAAATTTTAACTATTTTAAGTAATAATTAGTTCATCTTTGTAGCTATACTTAAGTTGTCTAAAACGGGACCGTTTCTTTTATTATTTTATTAGAATATTTTAGTCTTTTGTCATTAATTTTCGCATTTTTGTTAATTAATATCTAATTATAGTTTTGTTTATTTTGAATTTTGAATTAATATCATTAAATTTAACATAATAGTTTCTTTTGTACTTTGTCTAATTCAATAATTAAAACCAACAATTTTACCATATTTTGTGTTTTTGTGCCTTTTTTTTTTGTTTAAATTTAGGTTTCTGTGAAGGAGGCCGAATTGAATCGCTTCCAGGTTTGGCTAAGTCCTGTTAGCTTTATTGTAACTAATAATCACGGTGAGTATCCTTCGGGCAGACTTGTTTACCAGTGGGAACTCGTTTGTTGGGGTACGATCCTGGACATTTATCCATTGGTGGCGCCTATGATTTATTTTTCATAACAACTTGAAAATTTTGACGATTTTATACGCGACGCACATTTTAAATACCGATTCAGTAAACCCCCCCTTCCGCTGCAGCTAGGCCGGCACCTTTTTGTATGCGGGGGTGTGCGTTGTGAAAATTTAGCCCGTAACACCTATTACATGTTCAGATCTTCAAGTTATAATTTGCACTAATAATTTGTATTTAACAATTCGATGTTCTGTATTTGACTATTACAAGTTCAGATCTTCAAGTTATAATTTGAACTATAATTATAAGCTATCAATTTTAAGTTCTGTATTTGACAATTAAAAGTACAGATCTTCCAGTTATTATTTGCAATAATAATTAGAAGCTATCAATTTTAAGTTCTGTATTTGACAATTACAAGTTCAGATCTTCAAGTTATAATTTGAAGTAATAATTTGAATTTTACAAATCTAAGTTCTGTAATTCACTATTACAAGTTCAGATCTTCAAGTTATAATTTACAATAATAATTAGAAGCTATCAATTTTAAGTTCTGTATTTGACAATTACTAGTTCAGATCTTCAAGTTATAATTTGAAATAATAATTTGAATTTTACAAATCTAAGTTCTGTAATTCACTATTACAAGTTCAGATCTTCAAGTTATAATTTGCAATCACAATTTGTATTTAACAATGCTAAGTTGCGTATTTGACTATTACAAGTTCAGATCTTCGAATTATTATTTGCAATCTTAGTTTGAATTTAACAATTCGAAGTTCTGTATTTACCTATTACAGGTTCAGATCTTCAAGTTATAATTTGCAATCACAATTTGTATTTAACAATGCTAAGTTGCGTATTTGTTTATTACAAGTTCAGATCTTCAAATTATAATTTGCAATAATAATTAGAAGCTATCAATTTTAAGTTCTGTATTTGACAATTACAAGTTCAGATCTTCAAGTTATTATTTGCAATAATAATTAGAAGCTATCAATTTTAAGTTCTGTATTTGACAATTACAAGTTCAGATCTTGAAGTTATAATTTACAATAATAATTAGAAGCTATCAATTTTAAGTTCTGTATTTAACAATTACAAGTTCAGATCTTCAAGTTATAATATGCAATAATAATTAGAAGCTATGAATTTTAAGTTCTGTATTTGACAATTACTAGTTCAGATCTTCAAGTTATTATTTGAAATAATAATTTGAATTTAACAAATCTAAGTTCTGTAATTCACTATTACGAGTTCAGATCTTCAAGTTATAATTTACAATAATAATTAGAAGCTATCAATTTTAAGTTCTGTATTTGACAATTACAAGTTCAGATCTTCAAGTTATAATTTGCACTAATAATTTGTATTTAACAATTTGAAGTTCTGTATTTGACAATTACAAGTTCAGATCTTCAAGTTATAATTTGCAATAATAATTAGAAGCTATTAATTTTAAGTTCTGTATTTGACAATTACAAGTTCAGATCTTCAAGTTATAATTTGAAATAATAATTAGAAGGTATCAATTTTATTTTCTGTATTTGACAATTACAAGTTCAGTTCTTCAAGTTATAATTTGCAATAATAATTAGAAGCTATCAATTTTAAGTTCTGTATTTGACAATTACAAGTTCAGATCTTCAAGTTATAATTTGCAATAATAATTAGAAGCTATCAATTTTAAGTTCTGTATTTGACAATTACTAGTTCAGATCTCCAAGTTATTATTTGCAATAATAATTAGAAGCTATCAATTTTAAGTTCTGTATTTGACAATTACAAGTTCAGATCTTCAAGTTATAATTTGCACTACTAATTTGTATTTAACAATTAGAAGTTCTGTATTTGACAATTACAAGTTCAGATCTTCAAGTTATAATTTGCAATAATAATTAGAAGCTATCAATTTTTAGTTCTGTATTTGACAATTACAAGTTCAGATCTTCAAGTTATAAATTGAAATAATAATTAGAAGCTATCAATTTTAAGTTCTGTATTTGACAATTACAAGTTCAGATCTTCTAGTTATAATTTGCAATAATAATTAGAAGCTATCAATATTAAGTTCTGTATTTGAAAATTACTAGTTCAGATCTTCAAGTTATAATTTGCACTAATAATTTGTATTTAACAATTAGAAGTTCTGTATTTGACAATTACAAGTTCAGATCTTCTAGTTATAATTTGCAATAATAATTAGAAGCTATCAATATTAAGTTCTGTATTTGAAAATTACTAGTTCAGATCTTCAAGTTATAATTTGCACTAATAATTTGTATTTAACAATTAGAAGTTCTGTATTTGACAATTACAAGTTCAGATCTTCTAGTTATAATTTGCAATAATAATTAGAAGCTATCAATATTAAGTTCTGTATTTGAAAATTACTAGTTCAGATCTTCAAGTTATAATTTGCAATACTAATTAGAAGCTATCAATTTTAAGTTCTGTATTTGACAATTACTAGTGTATTTGACAATTACTAGTTCAGATCTCCAAGTTATTATTTGCAATAATAATTAGAAGCTATCAATTTTAAGTTCCTTATTTGACAATTACAAGTTCAGATCTTCAAGTTATAATTTACAATAATAATTAGAAGCTATCAATTTTAAGTTCTGTATTTGACAATTACAAGTTCAGATCTACAAGTTATAATTTGCAATAATAATTAGAAGCTATCAATTTTAAGTTCTGTATTTGACAATTACTAGTTCAGATCTTCAAGTTATAATTTGAAATAATAATTAGATTTAACAAATCTAAGTTCTGTAATTCACTATTACAAGTTCAGATCTTCAAGTTATAATTTACAATAATAATTAGAAGCTATCAATTTTAAGTTCTGTATTTGATAATTACAAGTTCAGATCTTCCAGTTATAATTTGCACTACTAATATGTATTTAACAATTAGAAGTTCTGTATTTGACAATTACAAGTTCAGATCTTCAAGTTATAATTTGCAATAATAATTAGAAGCTATCAATTTTTAGTTCTGTATTTGACAATTACAAGTTCAGATCTTCAAGTTATAAATTGAAATAATAATTAGAAGCTATCAATTTTAAGTTCTGTATTTGACAATTACAAGTTCAGATCTTCTAGTTATAATTTGCAATAATAATTAGAAGCTATCAATATTAAGTTCTGTATTTGAAAATTACTAGTTCAGATCTTCAAGTTATAATTTGCACTAATAATTTGTATTTAACAATTAGAAGTTCTGTATTTGACAATTACAAGTTCAGATCTTCTAGTTATAATTTGCAATAATAATTAGAAGCTATCAGTATTAAGTTCTGTATTTGAAAATTACTAGTTCAGATCTTCAAGTTATAATTTGCACTAATAATTTGTATTTAATAATTAGAAGTTCTGTATTTGACAATTACTAGTTCAGATCTTCAAGTTATAATTTGAAATAATAATTTGAATTTAGCAAATCTTAGTTCTGTAATTCACTATTACAAGTTCAGATCTTCAAGTTATAATTTGCAATAATAATTAGAAGCTATCAATTTTAAGTTCTGTATTTGACAATTACTAGTTCAGATCTTCAAGTTATAATTTGCACTAATAATTTGTATTTAACAATTGGAAGTTCTGTATTTGACTATTACAAGTTCAGATCTTCAAATTATTATTTGCAATAATAATTATAAGCTATCAATTTAAGTTCTGTATTTGACAATTACTAGTTCAGATCTTCAAGTTATAATTTGAAATAATAATTTGAATTTAGCAAATCTAAGTTTTGTAATTCACTATTACAAGTTCAGATCTTCAAGTTATAATTTGCAATAATAATTAGAAGCTATCAATTTTAAGTTCTGTATTTGACAATTACAAGATCAGATCTTCAAGTTATAATTTGTAATAATAATTAGAAGCTATCAATTTTAAGTTCTGTATTTGACAATTACTAGTTCAGATCTCCAAGTTATTATTTGCAATAATAATTAGAAGCTATCAATTTTAAGTTCTGTATTTGACAATTACAAGTTCAGATCTTCAAGTTATAATTTACAATAATAATTAGAAGCTATCAATTTTAAGTTCTGTATTTGACAATTACAAGTTCAGATCTTCAAGTTATAATTTGCAATAATAATTAGAAGCTACCAATTTTAAGTTCTGTATTTGACAATTACTAGTTCAGATCTTCCAGTTATAATTTGAAATAATAATTTGAATTTAACAAATCTAAGTTCTGTAATTCACTATTACAAGTTCAGATCTTCAAGTTATAATTTACAATAATAATTAGAAGCTATCAATTGTAAGTTCTGTATTTGACAATTACAATGTTCAGATCTTCAAGTTATAATTTGAAATAATAATTAGAAGCTATCAATTTTATGTTCTGTATTTGTCAATTACAAGTTCAGATCTTCAAGTTATAATTTGCAATAATAATTAGAAACTATCAATTTTAAGTTCTGTATTTGACAATTACAAGTTCAGATCTTCAAGTTATAATTTGCAATAATAATTAGAAGCTATCAATTTTAAGTTCTGTATTGGACAATTACTAGTTCAGATCTCCAAGTTAATATTTGCAATAATAATTAGTAGCTATCAATTTTAAGTTCTGTATTTGACAATTACAAGTTCAGATCTTCAAGTTATAATTTACAATATAATTAGAAGCTATCAATTTTAAGTTCTGTATTTGACAATTACAAGTTCAGATCTTCAAGATATAATTTGCAATAATAATTAGAAGCTATCAATTTTAAGTTCTGTATTTGACAATTACTAGTTCAGATCTTCAAGTTATAATTTGAAATAATAATTTGAATTTAACAAATCTAAGTTCTGTAATTCACTATTACAAGTTCAGATCTTCAAGTTATAATTTACAATAATAATTAGAAGCTATCAATTTTAAGTTCTGTATTTGATAATTACAAGTTCAGATCTTCAAGTTATAATTTGCACTACTAATTTGTATTTAACAATTAGAAGTTCTGTATTTGACAATTACAAGTTCAGATCTTCAAGTTATAATTTGCAATAATAATTAGAAGCTATCAATTTTAAGTTCTGTATTTGACAATTACAAGTTCAGATCTTCAAGTTATAAATTGAAATAATAATTAGAAGCTATCAATTTTAAGTTCTGTATTTGACAATTACAAGTTCAGATCTTCAAGTTATAATTTGCACTAATAATTTGTATTTAACAATTAGAAGTTCTGTATTTGACAATTACAAGTTCAGATCTTCAAGTTATAATATGCAATAATAATTAGAAGCTATCAATTTTAAGTTCTGTATTCGACAATTACTAGTTCAGATCTTCAAGTTATAATTTGAAATAATAATTTGAATTTAACAAATATAAGTTCTGTAATTCACTATTACAAGTTCAGATCTTCAAGTTATAATTTGCACTAATAATTTGTATTTAACAATTTGAAGTTCTGGATTTGACAATTACAAGTTCAGATCTTCAAGTTATAATTTGCAATAATAATTAGAAGCTATTAATTTTAAGTTCTGTATTTGCCAATTACAAGTTCAGATCTTCAAGTTATAATTTGAAATAATAATTAGAAGCTATCAATTTTATGTTCTGTATTTGACAATTACAAGTTCAGATCTTCAAGTTATAATTTGCAATAATAATTAGAAGCTATCAATTTTAAGTTCTGTATTTGACAATTACAAGTTCAGATCTTCATGTTATAATTTGCAATAATAATTAGAAGCTATCAATTTTAAGTTCTGTATTGGACAATTACTAGTTCAGATCTCCAAGTTATTATTTGCTATAATAATTAGAAGCTATCAATTTTAAGTTCTGTATTTGACAATTACACGTTCAGATCTTCAAGTTATAATTTACAATATAATTAGAAGCTATCAATTTTAAGTTCTGTATTTGACAATTACAAGTTCAGATCTTCAAGATATAATTTGCAATAATAATTAGAAGCTATCAATTTTAAGTTCTGTATTTGACAATTACTAGTTCAGATTTTCAAGTTATAATTTGAAATAATAATTTGAATTTAACAAATCTAAGTTCTGTAATTCACTATTACAAGTTCAGATCTTCAAGTTATAATTTACAATAATAATTAGAAGCTATCAATTTTAAGTTCTGTATTTGATAATTACAAGTTCAGATCTTCAAGTTATAATTTGCACTACTAATTTGTATTTAACAATTAGAAGTTCTGTATTTGACAATTACAAGTTCAGATCTTCAAGTTATAATTTGCAATAATAATTAGAAGCTATCAATTTTAAGTTCTGTATTTGACAATTACAAGTTCAGATCTTCAAGTTATAAATTGAAATAATAATTAGAAGCTATCAATTTTAAGTTCTGTATTTGACAATTACAAGTTCAGATCTTCAAGTTATAATTTGCACTAATAATTTCTATTTAACAATTAGAAGTTCTGTATTTGACAATTACAAGTTCAGATCTTCAAGTTATAATATGCAATAATAATTAGAAGCTATCAATTTTAAGTTCTGTATGTGACAATTACTAGTTCAGATCTTCAAGTTATAATTTGCACTAATAATTTGTATTTAACAATTAGAAGTTCTGTATTTGACTATTACAAGTTCAGATCTTCAAATTATTATTTGCAATAATAATTATAAGCTATCAATTTAAGTTCTGTATTTGACAATTACTAGTTCAGATCTTCAAGTTATAATTTGAAATAATAATTTGAATTTAGCAAATCTAAGTTTTGTAATTCACTATTACAAGTTCTGATCTTCAAGTTATAATTTGCAATAATAATTAGAAGCTATCAATTTTAAGTTCTGTATTTGACAATTACAAGTTCAGATCTTCAAGTTATAATTTGCACTAATAATTTGTTTTTAACAGTTAGAAGTTCTGTATTTGACTATTACTAGTTCAGATTTTCAAATTATTATTTGCAATCTTAGTTTGAATTTAACAATTAGAAGTTCTGTATTTACCTATTACATGTTCAGATCTTCAAGTTATAATTTGCACTAATAATTTGTATTTAACAATTCGATGTTCTGTATTTGACTATTACAAGTTCAGATCTTCAAGTTATAACTTGAACTATAATTATAAGCTATCAATTTTAAGTTCTATATTTGACAATTAAAAGTACAGATCTTCAAGTTATTATTTGCAATAATAATTAGAAGCTATCAATTTTAAGTTCTGTATTTGACAATTACAAGTTCAGATCTTCAAGTTATAATTTGAAATTATAATTAGAAGCTATCAATTTTAAGTTCTGCATTTGACAATTACAAGTTCAGATCTTCAAGTTATAATTTACAATAATAATTAGAAGCTATCAATTTTAAGTTCTGTATTTGACTATTACAAGTTCAGATCTTCAAGTTATAACTTGAACTATAATTATAAGCTATCAATTTTAAGTTCTGTATTTGACAATTAAAAGTACAGATCTTCAAGTTATTATTTGCAATAATAATTAGAAGCTATCAATTTTAAGTTCTGTATTTGACAATTACAAGTTCAGATCTTCAAGTTATAATTTGAAATTATAATTAGAAGCTATCAATTTTAAGTTCTGCATTTGACAATTACAAGTTCAGATCTTCAAGTTATAATTTACAATAATAATTAGAAGCTATCAATTTTAAGTTCTGTATTTGACAATTACTAGTTCAGATCTTCAAGTTATAATTTGAAATAATAATTTGAATTTTACAAATCTAAGTTCTGTAATTCACTATTACAAGTTCAGATCTTCAAGTTATAATTTGCAATCACAATTTGTATTTAACAATGCTAAGTTGCGTATTTGTCTATTACAAGTTCAGATCTTCAAATTATAATTTGCAATAATAATTAGAAGCTATCAATTTTAAGTTCTGTATTTGACAATTACAAGTTCAGAACTTCAAGTTATTATTTGCAATAATAATTAGAAGCTATCAATTTTAAGTTCTGTATTTGACAATTACAAGTTCAGATCTTGAAGTTATAATTTACAATAATAATTAGAAGCTATCAATTTTAAGTTCTGTATTTAACAATTACAAGTTCAGATCTTCAAGTTATAATATGCAATAATAATTAGAAGCTATCAATTTTAAGTTCTGTATTCGACAATTACTAGTTCAGATCTTCAAGTTATATTTTGAAATAATAATTTGAATTTAACAAATCTAAGTTCTGTAATTCACTATTACAAGTTCAGATCTTCAAGTTATAATTTTCAATAATAATTAGAAGCTATCAATTGTAAGTTCTGTATTTGACAATTACAATGTTCAGATCTTCAAGTTATAATTTGAAATAATAATTAGAAGCTATCAATTTTATGTTCTGTATTTGTCAATTACAAGTTCAGATCTTCAAGTTATAATTTGCAATAATAATTAGAAGCTATCAATTTTAAGTTCTGTATTTGACAATTACAAGTTCAGATCTTCAAGTTATAATTTGCAATAATAATTAGAAGCTATCAATTTTAAGTTCTGTATTGGACAATTACTAGTTCAGATCTCCAAGTTATTATTTGCTATAATAATTAGTAGCTATCAATTTTAAGTTCTGTATTTGACAATTACAAGTTCAGATCTTCAAGTTATTATTTACAATATAATTAGAAGCTATCAATTTTAAGTTCTGTATTTGACAATTACAAGTTCAGATCTTCAAGATATAATTTGCAATAATAATTAGAAGCTATCAATTTTAAGTTCTGTATTTGACAATTACTAGTTCAGATCTTCAAGTTATAATTTGAAATAATAATTTGAATTTAACAAATCTAAGTTCTGTAATTCACTATTACAAGTTCAGATCTTCAACTTATAATTTACAATAATAATTAGAAGCTATCAATTTTAAGTTCTGTATTTGATAATTACAAGTTCAGATCTTCAAGTTATAATTTGCACTACTAATTTGTATTTAACAATTAGAAGTTCTGTATTTGACAATTACAAGTTCAGATCTTCAAGTTATAATTTGCAATAATAATTAGAAGCTATCAATTTTAAGTTCTGTATTTGACAATTACAAGTTCAGATCTTCAAGTTATAAATTGAAATAATAATTAGAATTTAACAAATATAAGTTCTGTAATTCACTATTACAAGTTCAGATCTTCAAGTTATAATTTGCACTAATAATTTGTATTTAACAATTTGAAGTTCTGGATTTGACAATTACAAGTTCAGATCTTCAAGTTATAATTTGCAATAATAATTAGAAGCTATTAATTTTAAGTTCTGTATTTGACAATTACAAGTTCAGATCTTCAAGTTATAATTTGAAATAATAATTAGAAGCTATCAATTTTATGTTCTGTATTTGACAATTACAAGTTCAGATCTTCAAGTTATAATTTGCAATAATAATTAGAAGCTATCAATTTTAAGTTCTGTATTTGACAATTACAAGTTCAGATCTTCAAGTTATAATTTGCAATAATAATTAGAAGCTATCAATTTTAAGTTCTGTATTTGACAATTACTAGTTCAGATCTCCAAGTTATTATTTGCAATAATAATTAGAAGCTATCAATTTTAAGTTCTGTATTTGACAATTACAAGTTCAGATCTTCAAGTTATAATTTGCAATAATAATTAGAAGCTATCAATTTTAAGTTCTGTATTGGACAATTACTAGTTCAGATCTCCAAGTTATTATTTGCTATAATAATTAGAAGCTATCAATTTTAAGTTCTGTATTTGACAATTACACGTTCAGATCTTCAAGTTATAATTTACAATATAATTAGAAGCTATCAATTTTAAGTTCTGTATTTGACAATTACAAGTTCAGATCTTCAAGATATAATTTGCAATAATAATTAGAAGCTATCAATTTTAAGTTCTGTATTTGACAATTACTAGTTCAGATTTTCAAGTTATAATTTGAAATAATAATTTGAATTTAACAAATCTAAGTTCTGTAATTCACTATTACAAGTTCAGATCTTCAAGTTATAATTTACAATAATAATTAGAAGCTATCAATTTTAAGTTCTGTATTTGATAATTACAAGTTCAGATCTTCAACTTATAATTTGCACTACTAATTTGTATTTAACAATTAGAAGTTCTGTATTTGACAATTACAAGTTCAGATCTTCAAGTTATAATTTGCAATAATAATTAGAAGCTATCAATTTTAAGTTCTGTATTTGACAATTACAAGTTCAGATCTTCAAGTTATAAATTGAAATAATAATTAGAAGCTATCAATTTTAAGTTCTGTATTTGACAATTACAAGTTCAGATCTTCAAGTTATAATTTGCACTAATAATTTGTATTTAACAATTAGAAGTTCTGTATTTGACAATTACAAGTTCAGATCTTCAAGTTATAATATGCAATAATAATTAGAAGCTATCAATTTTAAGTTCTGTATTCGACAATTACTAGTTCAGATCTTCAAGTTATACATTGAAATATTAATTTGAATTTAACAAATCCAAGTTCTGTAATTCACTATTACAAGTTCAGATCTTCAAGTTATAATTCGTACTAATAATTTGTATTTAACAATTTGAAGTTCTGTATTTGACAATTACAAGTTCAGATCTTCAAGTTATAATTTGCAATAATAATTAGAAGCTATTAATTTTAAGTTCTGTATTTGACAATTACAAGTTCAGATCTTCAAGTTATAATTTGAAATAATAATTAGAAGCTATCAATTTTATGTTCTGTATTTGACAATTACAAGTTCAGATCTTCAAGTTATAATTTGCAATAATAATTAGAAGCTATCAATTTTAAGTTCTGTATTTGACAATTACAAGTTCAGATCTTCAAGTTATAATTTGCAATAATAATTAGAAGCTATCAATTTTAAGTTCTGTATTTGACAATTACTAGTTCAGATCTCCAAGTTATTATTTGCAATAATAATTAGAAGCTATCAATTTTAAGTTCTGTATTTGACAATTACAAGTTCAGATCTTAAAGTTATAATTTACAATAATAATTAGAAGCTATCAATTTTAAGTTCTGTATTTGACAATTACAAGTTCAGATCTTCAAGTTATAATTTGCAATAATAATTAGAAGCTATCAATTTTAAGTTCTGTATTTGACAATTACTAGTTCAGATCTTCAAGTTATAATTTGAAATAATAATTTGAATTTAACAAATCTAAGTTCTGTAATTCACTATTACAAGTTCAGATCTTCAAGTTATAATGTACAATAATAATTAGAAGCTATCAATTTTAAGTTCTGTATTTGATAATTACAAGTTCAGATCTTCAAGTTATAATTTGCACTACTAATTTGTATTTAACAATTAGAAGTTCTGTATTTGACAATTACAAGTTCAGATCTTCAAGTTATAATTTGCAATAATAATTAGAAGCTATTAATTTTAAGTTCTGTATTTGACAATTACAAGTTCAGATCTTCAAGTTATAAATTGAAATAATAATTAGAAGCTATCAATTTTAAGTTCTGTATTTGACAATTACAAGTTCAGATCTTCTAGTTATAATTTGCAATAATAATTAGAAGCTATCAAT
The DNA here is from genome assembly GCA_963170105.1 of Cantharis lateralis. Taxonomy (NCBI): domain Eukaryota; kingdom Metazoa; phylum Arthropoda; class Insecta; order Coleoptera; family Cantharidae; genus Cantharis; species Cantharis lateralis. Next base: position 30,685,806 of record OY720625.1, on the reverse strand, counting down.
ATTAAGTTCTGTATTTGAAAATTACTAATTCAGATCTTCAAGGTATAATTTGCACTAATAATTTGTATTTAACAATTAGAAGTTCTGTATTTGACAATTACAAGTTCAGATCTTCTAGTTATAATTTGCAATAATAATTAGAAGCTATCAATATTAAGTTCTGTATTTGAAAATTACTAGTTCAGATCTTCAAGTTATAATTTGCACTAATAATTTGTATTTAATAATTAGAAGTTCTGTATTTGACAATTACTAGTTCAGATCTTCAAGTTATAATTTGAAATAATAATTTGAATTTAACAAATCTAAGTTCTGTAATTCACTATTACAAGTTCAGATCTTCAAGTTATAATTTACAATAATAATTAGAAGCTATCAATTTTAAGTTCTGTATTTGACAATTACTTGTTCAGATCTTCAAGTTATAATTTGCACTAATAATTTGTATTTAACAATTAGAAGTTCTGTATTTGACAATTACAAGTTCAGATCTTCAAGTTATAATTTGCAATAATAATTAGAAGCTATCAATTTTAAGTTCTGTATTTGACAATTACAAGATCAGATCTTCAAGTTATAATTTGCAATAATAATTAGAAGCTATCAATTTTAAGTTCTGTATTTGACAATTACTAGTTCAGATCTCCAAGTTATTATTTGCAATAATAATTAGAAGCTATCAATTTTAAGTTCTGTATTTGACAATTACAAGTTCAGATCTTCAAGTTATAATTTACAATAATAATTAGAAGCTATCAATTTTAAGTTCTGTATTTGACAATTACAAGTTCAGATCTTCAAGTTATAATTTGCAATAATAATTAGAAGCTATCAATTTTAAGTTCTGTATTTGACAATTACTAGTTCAGATCTTCAAGTTATAATTTGAAATAATAATTTGAATTTAACAAATCTAAGTTCTGTAATTCACTATTACAAGTTCAGATCTTCAAGTTATAATTTACAATAATAATTAGAAGCTATCAATTTTAAGTTCTGTATTTGATAATTACAAGTTCAGATCTTCAAGTTATAATTTGCACTACTAATTTGTATTTAACAATTAGCAGTTCTGTATTTGACAATTACAAGTTCAGATCTTCAAGTTATAATTTGCAATAATAATTAGAAGCTATTAATTTTAAGTTCTGTATTTGACAATTACAAGTTCAGATCTTCAAGTTATAAATTGAAATAATAATTAGAAGCTATCAATTTTAAGTTCTGTATTTGACAATTACAAGTTCAGATCTTCTAGTTATAATTTGCAATAATAATTAGAAGCTATCAATATTAAGTTCTGTATTTGAAAATTACAAGTTCAGATCTTCAAGTTATAAATTGAAATAATAATTAGAAGCTATCAATTTTAAGTTCTGTATTTGACAATTACAAGTTCAGATCTTCTAGTTATAATTTGCAATAATAATTAGAAGCTATCAATATTAAGTTCTGTATTTGAAAATTACTAGTTCAGATCTTCAAGTTATAATTTGCACTAATAATTTGTATTTAACAATTAGAAGTTCTGTATTTGACAATTACAAGTTCAGTTCTTCTAGTTATAATTTGCAATAATAATTAGAAGCTATCAATATTAAGTTCTGAATTTGAAAATTCCTAGTTCAGATCTTCAAGTTATAATTTGCACTAATAATTTGTATTTAACAATTAGAAGTTCTGTATTTGACAATTACTAGTTCAGATCTTCAAGTTATAATTTGAAATAATAATTTGAATTTAACAAATCTAAGTTCTGTAATTCACTATTACAAGTTCAGATCTTCAAGTTATAATTTACAATAATAATTAGAAGCTATCAATTTTAAGTTCTGTATTTGACAATTACATGTTCAGATCTTCAAGTTATAATATGCACTAATAATTTGTATTTAACAATTAGAAGTTCTGTATTTGACAATTACAAGTTCAGATCTTCAAGTTATAATTTGCAATAATAATTAGAAGCTATCAATTTTAAGTTCTGTATTTGACAATTACAAGTTCAGATCTTCAAGTTATAATTTGCACTAATAATTTGTATTTAACAATTAGAAGTTCTGTATTTGACAATTACAACTTCATATCTTCAAGTTATAATTTGCAATAATAATTAGAAGCTATCAATTTTAAGTTCTGTATTTGACAATTACTAGTTCAGATCTTCAAGTTATAATTTGCACTAATAATTTGTATTTAACAATTAGAAGTTCTGTATTTGACTATTACAAGTTCATATCTTCAAGTTATAATTTGCAATAATAATTAGAAGCTATCAATTTTAAGTTCTGTATTTGACAATTACTAGTTCAGATCTTCAAGTTATAATTTGCACTAATAATTTGTATTTAACAATTAGAAGTTCTGTATTCGACTATTACAAGTTCAGATCTTCTAATTATTATTTGCAATAATAATTATAAGCTATCAATTTAAGTTCTGTATTTGACAATTACTAGTTCAGATCTTCAAGTTATAATTTGAAATAATAATTTGAATTTAACAAATCTAAGTTTTGTAATTCACTATTACAATTTCAGATCTTCAAGTTATAATTTGCAATAATAATTAGAAGCTATCAATTTTAAGTTCTGTATTTGACAATTACAAGTTCAGATCTTCAAGTTATAATTTGCACTAATAATTTGTTTTTAACAGTTAGAAGTTCTGTATTTGACTATTACTAGTTCAGATTATCAAATTATTATTTGCAATCATAGTTTGAATTTAACAATTAGAAGTTCTCTATTTACCTATTACAAGTTCAGATCTTCAAGTTATAATTTGCACTAATAATTTGTATTTAACAATTCGATGTTCTGTATTTGACTATTACAAGTTCAGATCTTCAAGTTATAATTTGAACTATAATTATAAGCTATCAATTTTTAGTTCTGTATTTGACAATTACAAGTACAGATCTTCAAGTTATTATTTGCAATAATAATTAGAAGCTATCAATTTTAAGTTCTGTATTTGACAATTACAAGTTCAGATCTTCAAGTTATAATTTGAAATAATAATTAGAAGCTATCAATTTTAAGTTCTGCATTTGACAATTACAAGTTCAGATCTTCAAGTTATAATTTGAAATAATAATTAGAAGCTATCAATTTTAAGTTCTGTATTTGATAATTACAAGTTCAGATCTTCAAGTTATAATTTGCACTACTAATTTGTATTTAACAATTAGCAGTTCTGTATTTGACAATTACAAGTTCAGATCTTCAAGTTATAATTTGCAATAATAATTAGAAGCTATTAATTTTAAGTTCTGTATTTGACAATTACAAGTTCAGATCTTCAAGTTATAAATTGAAATAATAATTAGAAGCTATCAATTTTAAGTTCTGTATTTGACAATTACAAGTTCAGATCTTCTAGTTATAATTTGCAATAATAATTAGAAGCTATCAATATTAAGTTCTGTATTTGAAAATTACAAGTTCAGATCTTCAAGTTATAAATTGAAATAATAATTAGAAGCTATCAATTTTAAGTTCTGTATTTGACAATTACAAGTTCAGATCTTCTAGTTATAATTTGCAATAATAATTAGAAGCTATCAATATTAAGTTCTGTATTTGAAAATTACTAGTTCAGATCTTCAAGTTATAATTTGCACTAATAATTTGTATTTAACAATTAGAAGTTCTGTATTTGACAATTACAAGTTCAGTTCTTCTAGTTATAATTTGCAATAATAATTAGAAGCTATCAATATTAAGTTCTGAATTTGAAAATTCCTAGTTCAGATCTTCAAGTTATAATTTGCACTAATAATTTGTATTTAACAATTAGAAGTTCTGTATTTGACAATTACTAGTTCAGATCTTCAAGTTATAATTTGAAATAATAATTTGAATTTAACAAATCTAAGTTCTGTAATTCACTATTACAAGTTCAGATCTTCAAGTTATAATTTACAATAATAATTAGAAGCTATCAATTTTAAGTTCTGTATTTGACAATTACATGTTCAGATCTTCAAGTTATAATTTGCACTAATAATTTGTATTTAACAATTAGAAGTTCTGTATTTGACAATTACAAGTTCAGATCTTCAAGTTATAATTTGCAATAATAATTAGAAGCTATCAATTTTAAGTTCTGTATTTGACAATTACAAGTTCAGATCTTCAAGTTATAATTTGCACTAATAATTTGTATTTAACTATTAGAAGTTCTGTATTTGACAATTACAAGTTCATATCTTCAAGTTATAATTTGCAATAATAATTAGAAGCTATCAATTTTAAGTTCTGTATTTGACAATTACTAGTTCAGATCTTCAAGTTATAATTTGCACTAATAATTTGTATTTAACAATTAGAAGTTCTGTATTTGACTATTACAAGTTCATATCTTCAAGTTATAATTTGCAATAATAATTAGAAGCTATCAATTTTAAGTTCTGTATTTGACAATTACTAGTTCAGATCTTCAAGTTATAATTTGCACTAATAATTTGTATTTAACAATTAGAAGTTCTGTATTTGACTATTACAAGTTCAGATCTTCTAATTATTATTTGCAATAATAATTATAAGCTATCAATTTAAGTTCTGTATTTGACAATTACTAGTTCAGATCTTCAAGTTATAATTTGAAATAATAATTTGAATTTAACAAATCTAAGTTTTGTAATTCACTATTACAATTTCAGATCTTCAAGTTATAATTTGCAATAATAATTAGAAGCTATCAATTTTAAGTTCTGTATTTGACAATTACAAGTTCAGATCTTCAAGTTATAATTTGCACTAATAATTTGTTTTTAACAGTTAGAAGTTCTGTATTTGACTATTACTAGTTCAGATTATCAAATTATTATTTGCAATCATAGTTTGAATTTAACAATTAGATGTTCTCTATTTACCTATTACAAGTTCAGATCTTCAAGTTATAATTTGCACTAATAATTTGTATTTAACAATTCGATGTTCTGTATTTGACTATTACAAGTTCAGATCTTCAAGTTATAATTTGAACTATAATTAAGCTATCAATTTTTAGTTCTGTATTTGACAATTACAAGTACAGATCTTCAAGTTATTATTTGCAATAATAATTAGAAGCTATCAATTTTAAGTTCTGTATTTGACAATTACAAGTTCAGATCTTCAAGTTATAATTTGAAATAATAATTAGAAGCTATCAATTTTAAGTTCTGCATTTGACAATTACAAGTTCAGATCTTCAAGTTATAATTTGCAATAATAATTAGAAGCTATCAATTTTATGTTCTGTATTTGATAATTACAAGTTCAGATCTTCAAGTTATAATTTGCAATAATAATTAGAAGCTATCAATTTTAAGTTCTGTATTTGACAATTACTAGTTCAGATCTCCAAGTTATTATTTGCAATAATAATTAGAAGCTATCAATTTTAAGTTCTGTATTTGACAATTACAAGTTCAGATCTTCAAGTTATAATTTACAATAATAATTAGAAGCTATCAATTTTAACTTCTGTATTTGACAATTACAAGTTCAGATCTTCAAGTTATAATTTACAATAATAATTAGAAGCTATCAATTTTAAGTTCTGTATTTGATAATTACAAGTTCAGATCTTCAAGTTATAATTTGCACTACTAATTTGTATTTAACAATTAGAAGTTCTGTATTTGACAATTACAAGTTCAGATCTTCAAGTTATAATTTGCAATAATAATTAGAAGCTATTAATTTTAAGTTCTGTATTTGACAATTACAAGTTCAGATCTTCAAGTTATAAATTGAAATAATAATTAGAAGCTATCAATTTTAAGTTCTGTATTTGACAATTACAAGTTCAGATCTTCTAGTTATAATTTGCAATAATAATTAGAAGCTATCAATATTAAGTTCTGTATTTGAAAATTACTAGTTCAGATCTTCAAGTTATAATTTGCACTAATAATTTGTATTTAACAATTAGAAGTTCTGTATTTGACAATTACAAGTTCAGATCTTCTAGTTATAATTTGCAATAATAATTAGAAGCTATCAATAATAAGTTCTGAATTTGAAAATTACTAGTTCAGATCTTCAAGTTATAATTTGCACTAATAATTTGTATTTAACAATTAGAAGTTCTGTATTTGACAATTACTAGTTCAGATCTACAAGTTATAATTTGAAATAATAATTTGAATTTAACAAATCTAAGTTCTGTAATTCACTATTACAAGTTCAGATCTTCAAGTTATAATTTACAATAATAATTAGAAGCTATCAATTTTAAGTTCTGTATTTGACAATTACATGTTCAGATCTTCAAGTTATAATTTGCACTAATAATTTGTATTTAACAATTAGAAGTTCTGTATTTGACAATTACAAGTTCAGATCTTCAAGTTATAATTTGCAATAATAATTAGAAGCTATCAATTTTAAGTTCTGTATTTGACAATTACAAGTTCAGATCTTCAAGTTATAATTTGCACTAATAATTTGTATTTAACAATTAGAAGTTCTGTATTTGACAATTACAAGTTCATATCTTCAAGTTATAATTTGCAATAATAATTAGAAGCTATCAATTTTAAGTTCTGTATTTGACAATTACTAGTTCAGATCTTAAAGTTATAATTTGCACTAATAATTTGTATTTAACAATTAGAAGTTCTGTATTTGACTATTACAAGTTCAGATCTTCTAATTATTATTTGCAATAATAATTATTAGCTATCAATTTAAGTTCTGTATTTGACAATTACTAGTTCAGATCTTCAAGTTATAATTTGAAATAATAATTTGAATTTAACAAATCTAAGTTTTGTAATTCACTATTACAATTTCAGATCTTCAAGTTATAATTTGCAATAATAATTAGAAGCTATAAATTTTAAGTTCTGTATTTGACAATTACAAGTTCAGATCTTCAAGTTATAATTTGCACTAATAATTTGTTTTTAACAGTTAGAAGTTCTGTATTTGACTATTACTAGTTCAGATTATCAAATTATTATTTGCAATCTTAGTTTGAATTTAACAATTAGAAGTTCTCTATTTACCTATTACAAGTTCAGATCTTCAAGTTATAATTTGCACTAATAATTTGTATTTAACAATTCGATGTTCTGTATTTGACTATTACAAGTTCAGATCTTCAAGTTATAATTTTAACTATAATTATAAGCTATCAATTTTTAGTTCTGTATTTGACAATTACAAGTACAGATCTTCAAGTTATTATTTGCAATAATAATTAGAAGCTATCAATTTTAAGTTCTGTATTTGACAATTACAAGTTCAGATCTTCAAGTTATAATTTGCAATAATAATTAGAAGCTATCAATTTTAAGTTCTGCATTTGACAATTACAAGTTCAGATCTTCAAGTTATAATTTGCAATGATAATTAGAAGCTATCAATTTTAAGTTCTGTATTTGACAATTACAAGTTCAGATCTTCAAGTTATAATTTGCAATAATAATTAGAAGCTATCAATTTTAAGTTCTGTATTTGACAATTACTAGTTCAGATCTCCAAGTTATTATTTGCAATAATAATTAGAAGCTATCAATTTTAAGTTCTGTATTTGACAATTACAAGTTCAGATCTTCAAGTTATAATTTACAATAATAATTAGAAGCTATCAATTTTAAGTTCTGTATTTGACAATTACAAGTTCAGATCTTCAAGTTATAATATGCAATAATAATTAGAAGTTATCAATTTTAAGTTCTGTATTTGACAATTACTAGTTCAGATCTTCAAGTTATAATTTGAAATAATAATTTGAATTTAACAAATCTAAGTTCTGTAATTCACTATTACAAGTTCAGATCTTCAAGTTATAATTTACAATAATAATTAGAAGCTATCAATTTTAAGTTCTGTATTTGATAATTACAAGTTCAGATCTTCAAGTTATAATTTGCACTACTAATTTGTATTTAACAATTAGAAGTTCTGTATTTGACAATTACAAGTTCAGATCTTCAAGTTATAATTTGCAATAATAATTAGAAGCTATTAATTTTAAGTTCTGTATTTGACAATTACAAGTTCAGATCTTCAAGTTATAAATTGAAATAAAAATTAGAAGCTATCAATTTTAAGTTCTGTATTTGACAATTACAAGTTCAGATCTTCTAGTTATAATTTGCAATAATAATTAGAAGCTATCAATATTAAGTTCTGAATTTGAAAATTACTAGTTCAGATCTTCAAGTTATAATTTGCACTAATAATTTGTATTTAACATTTAGAAGTTCTGTATTTGACAATTACTAGTTCAGATCTTCAAGTTATAATTTGAAATAATAATTTGAATTTAACAAATCTAAGTTCTGTAATTCACTATTACAAGTTCAGATCTTCAAGTTATAATTTACAATAATAATTAGAAGCTATCAATTTTAAGTTCTGTATTTGACAATTACATGTTCAGATCTTCAAGTTATAATTTGCACTAATAATTTGTATTTAACAATTAGAAGTTCTGTATTTGACAATTACAAGTTCAGATCTTCAAGTTATAATTTGCAATAATAATTAGAAGCTATCAATTTTAAGTTCTGTATTTGACAATTACAAGTTCAGATCTTCAAGTTATAATTTGCACTAATAATTTGTATTTAACAATTAGAAGTTCTGTATTTGACAATTACAAGTTCATATCTTCAAGTTATAATTTGCAATAATAATTAGAAGCTATCAATTTTAAGTTCTGTATTTGACAATTACTAGTTCAGATCTTCAAGTTATAATTTGCACTAATAATTTGTATTTAACAATTAGAAGTTCTGTATTTGACTATTACAAGTTCAGATCTTCTAATTATTATTTGCAATAATAATTATAAGCTATCAATTTAAGTTCTGTATTTGACAATTACTAGTTCAGATCTTCAAGTTATAATTTGAAATAATAATTTGAATTTAACAAATCTAAGTTTTGTAATTCACTATTACAATTTCAGATCTTCAAGTTATAAATTTGCAATAATAATTAGAAGCTATCAATTTTAAGTTCTGTATTTGACAATTACAAGTTCAGATCTTCAAGTTATAATTTGCACTAATAATTTGTTTTTAACAGTTAGAAGTTCTGTATTTGACTATTACTAGTTCAGATTATCAAATTATTATTTGCAATCTTAGTTTGAATTTAACAATTAGAAGTTCTCTATTTACCTATTACAAGTTCAGATCTTCAAGTTATAATTTGCACTAATAATTTGTATTTAGAAATTCGATGTTCTGTATTTGACTATTACAAGTTCAGATCTTCAAGTTATAATTTACAATAATAATTAGAAGCTATCAATTTTAAGTTCTGTATTTGACAATTACAAGTTCAGATCTTCAAGTTATAATTTGCAATAATAATTAGAAGCTATCAATTTTAAGTTCTGTATTTGACAATTACTAGTTCAGATCTTCAAGTTATAATTTGAAATAATAATTTGAATTTAACAAATCTAAGTTCTGTAATTCACTATTACAAGTTCAGATCTTCAAGTTATAATTTACAATAATAATTAGAAGCTATCAATTTTAAGTTCTGTATTTGATAATTACAAGTTCAGATCTTCAAGTTATAATTTGCACTACTAATTTGTATTTAACAATTAGAAGTTCTGTATTTGACAATTACAAGTTCAGATCTTCAAGTTATAATTTGCAATAATAATTAGAAGCTATTAATTTTAAGTTCTGTATTTGACAATTACAATTTCAGATCTTCAAGTTATAAATTTGCAATAATAATTAGAAGCTATCAATTTTAAGTTCTGTATTTGACAATTACAAGTTCAGATCTTCAAGTTATAATTTGCACTAATAATTTGTTTTTAACAGTTAGAAGTTCTGTATTTGACTATTACTAGTTCAGATTATCAAATTATTATTTGCAATCTTAGTTTGAATTTAACAATTAGAAGTTCTCTATTTACCTATTACAAGTTCAGATCTTCAAGTTATAATTTGCACTAATAATTTGTATTTAGAAATTCGATGTTCTGTATTTGACTATTACAAGTTCAGATCTTCAAGTTATAATTTACAATAATAATTAGAAGCTATCAATTTTAAGTTCTGTATTTGACAATTACAAGTTCAGATCTTCAAGTTATAATTTGCAATAATAATTAGAAGCTATCAATTTTAAGTTCTGTATTTGACAATTACTAGTTCAGATCTTCAAGTTATAATTTGAAATAATAATTTGAATTTAACAAATCTAAGTTCTGTAATTCACTATTACAAGTTCAGATCTTCAAGTTATAATTTACAATAATAATTAGAAGCTATCAATTTTAAGTTCTGTATTTGATAATTACAAGTTCAGATCTTCAAGTTATAATTTGCACTACTAATTTGTATTTAACAATTAGAAGTTCTGTATTTGACAATTACAAGTTCAGATCTTCAAGTTATAATTTGCAATAATAATTAGAAGCTATTAATTTTAAGTTCTGTATTTGACAATTACAAGTTCAGATCTTCAAGTTATAAATTGAAATAATAATTAGAAGCTATCAATTTTAAGTTCTGTATTTGACAATTACAAGTTCAGATCTTCTAGTTATAATTTGCAATAATAATTAGAAGCTATCAATATTAAGTTCTGTATTTGACTATTACAAGTTCAGATCTTCAAGTTATAATTTGCAATAATAATTAGAAGCTATCAATTTTAAGTTCTGTATTTGACAATTACAAGTTCAGATCTTCAAGTTATAATTTGCACTAATAATTTGTATTTAACAATTAGAAGTTCTGTATTTGACAATTACAAGTTCAGATCTTCAAGTTATAATTTGCAATAATAATTAGAAGCTATCAATTTTAAGTTCTGTATTTGACAATTACAAGTTCAGATCTTCAAGTTATAATTTGCAATAATAATTAGAAGCTATCAATTTTTAGTTCTGTATTTGACAATTACTAGTTCAGATCTCCAAGTTATTATTTGCAATAATAATTAGAAGCTATCAATTTTAAGTTCTGTATTTGACAATTACAAGTTCAGATCTTCAAGTTATAATTTACAATAATAATTAGAAGCTATCAATTTTAAGTTCTGTATTTGACAATTGCAAGTTCAGATCTTCAAGTTATAATTTGCAATAATAATTGGAAGCTATCAATTTTAAGTTCTGTATTTGACAATTACTAGTTCAGATCTTCAAGTTATAATTTGAAATAATAATTAGAAGCTATCAATTTTAAGTTCTGTATTTGATAATTACAAGTTCAGATCTTCAAGTTATAATTTGCACTACTAATTTGTATTTAACAATTAGAAGTTGTGTATTTGACAATTACAAGTTCAGATCTTCAAGTTATAAATTGAAATAATAATTAGAAGCTATCAATTTTAAGTTCTGTATTTGACAATTACAAGTTCAGATCTTCAAGTTATAAATTGAAATAATAATTAGAAGCTATCAATTTTAAGTTCTGTATTTGACAATTACAAGTTCAGATCATCTAGTTATTATTTGCAATAATAATTAGAAGCTATCAATTTTAAGTTCTGTATTTGACAATTACAAGTTCAGATCTTCAAGTTATAATTTACAATAATAATTAGAAGCTATCAATTTTAAGTTCTGTATTTGACAATTACAAGTTCAGATCTTCAAGTTATAATTTGCAATAATAATTAGAAGCTATCAATTTTAAGTTCTGTATTTGACAATTACTAGTTCAGATCTTCAAGTTATAATTTGAAATAATAATTTGAATTTAACAAACCTAAGTTCTGTAATTCACTATTACAAGTTCAGATCTTCAAGTTATAATTTACAATAATAATTAGAAGCTATCAATTTTAAGTTCTGTATTTGATAATTACAAGTTCAGATCTTCAAGTTATAATTTGCACTACTAATTTGAATTTAACAATTAGAAGTTCTGTATTTGACAATTACAAGTTCAGATCTTCAAGTTATAATTTGCAATAATAATTAGAAGCTATTAATTTTAAGTTCTGTATTTGACAATTACAAGTTCAGATCTTCAAGTTATAAATTGAAATAATAATTAGAAGCTATCAATTTTAAGTTCTGTATTTGACAATTACAAGTTCAGATCTACTAGTTATAATTTGCAATAATAATTAGAAGCTATCAATATTAAGTTCTGTATTTGAAAATTACTAGTTCAGATCTTCAAGTTATAATTTGCACTAATAATTTGTATTTAACAATTAGAAGTTCTGTATTTGACAATTACAAGTTCAGATATTCTAGTTATAATTTGCAATAATAATTAGAAGCTATCAATATTAAGTTCTGAATTTGAAAATTACTAGTTCAGATCTTCAAGTTATAATTTGCACTAATAATTTGTATTTAACATTTAGAAGTTCTGTATTTGACAATTACTAGTTCAGATCTTCAAGTTATAATTTGAAATAATAATTTGAATTTAACAAATCTAAGTTCTGTAATTCACTATTACAAGTTCAGATCTTCAAGTTATAATTTACAATAATAATTAGAAGCTATCAATTTTAAGTTCTGTATTTGACAATTACATGTTCAGATCTTCAAGTTATAATTTGCACTAATAATTTGTATTTAACAATTAGAAGTTCTGTATTTGACAATTACAAGTTCAGATCTTCAAGTTATAATTTGCAATAATAATTAGAAGCTATCAATTTTAAGTTCTGTATTTGACAATTACAAGTTCAGATCTTCAAGTTATAATTTGCACTAATAATTTGTATTTAACAATTAGAAGTTCTGTATTTGACAATTACAAGTTCATATCTTCAAGTTATAATTTGCAATAATAATTAGAAGCTATCAATTTTAAGTTCTGTATTTGACAATTACTAGTTCAGATCTTCAAGTTATAATTTGCACTAATAATTTGTATTTAACAATTAGAAGTTCTGTATTTGACTATTACAAGTTCAGATCTTCTAATTATTATTTGCAATAATAATTATAAGCTATCAATTTAAGTTCTGTATTTGACAATTACTAGTTCAGATCTTCAAGTTATAATTTGAAATAATAATTTGAATTTAACAAATCTAAGTTTTGTAATTCACTATTACAATTTCAGATCTTCAAGTTATAAATTTGCAATAATAATTAGAAGCTATCAATTTTAAGTTCTGTATTTGACAATTACAAGTTCAGATCTTCAAGTTATAATTTGCACTAATAATTTGTTTTTAACAGTTAGAAGTTCTGTATTTGACTATTACTAGTTCAGATTATCAAATTATTATTTGCAATCTTAGTTTGAATTTAACAATTAGAAGTTCTCTATTTACCTATTACAAGTTCAGATCTTCAAGTTATAATTTGCACTAATAATTTGTATTTAGAAATTCGATGTTCTGTATTTGACTATTACAAGTTCAGATCTTCAAGTTATAATTTGAACTATAATTATAAGCTATCAATTTTTAGTTCTGTATTTGACAATTACAAGTACAGATCTTCAAGTTATTATTTGCAATAATAATTAGAAGCTATCAATTTTAAGTTCTGTATTTGACAATTACAAGTTCAGATCTTCAAGTTATAATTTACAATAATAATTAGAAGCTATCAATTTTAAGTTCTGTATTTGACAATTACAAGTTCAGATCTTCAAGTTATAATTTGCAATAATAATTAGAAGCTATCAATTTTAAGTTCTGTATTTGACAATTACTAGTTCAGATCTTCAAGTTATAATTTGAAATAATAATTTGAATTTAACAAATCTAAGTTCTGTAATTCACTATTACAAGTTCAGATCTTCAAGTTATAATTTACAATAATAATTAGAAGCTATCAATTTTAAGTTCTGTATTTGATAATTACAAGTTCAGATCTTCAAGTTATAATTTGCACTACTAATTTGTATTTAACAATTAGAAGTTCTGTATTTGACAATTACAAGTTCAGATCTTCAAGTTATAATTTGCAATAATAATTAGAAGCTATTAATTTTAAGTTCTGTATTTGACAATTACAAGTTCAGATCTTCAAGTTATAAATTGAAATAATAATTAGAAGCTATCAATTTTAAGTTCTGTATTTGACAATTACAAGTTCAGATCTTCTAGTTATAATTTGCAATAATAATTAGAAGCTATCAATATTAAGTTCTGTATTTGAAAATTACTAGTTCAGATCTTCAAGTTATAATTTGCACTAATAATTTGTATTTAACAATTAGAAGTTCTATATTTGACAATTACAAGTTCAGATCTTCTAGTTATAATTTGCACTAATAATTTGTATTTAACAATTAGAAGTTCTGTATTTGACTATTACAAGTTCAGATCTTCTAATTATTATTTGCAATAATAATTATAAGCTATCAATTTAAGTTCTGTATTTGACAATTACTAGTTCAGATCTTCAAGTTATAATTTGAAATAATAATTTGAATTTAACAAATCTAAGTTTTGTAATTCACTATTACAATTTCAGATCTTCAAGTTATAAATTTGCAATAATAATTAGAAGCTATCAATTTTAAGTTCTGTAATTGACTATTACAAGTTCAGATCTTCAAGTTATAATTTGCACTAATAATTTGTTTTTAACAATTCGAAGTTCTGTATTTACCTATTACAAGTTCAGATCTTCAAGTTATAATTTGTACTAATAATATGTATTTAACAATTCGAAGTTCTGTATTTGACTATTACAAGTTCAGATCTTCAAGTTATAATTTACAATAATAATTAAATGCTATCAATTTTAAGTTCTGTATTTGACAATTACAAGTTCAGATCTTCAAGTTATAATTTGCAATAATAATTAGAAGCTATCAATTTTAAGTACTGTATTTGACAATTACAAGTTCAGATCTTCAAGTTATAATTTGAAATAATAATTTGAATTTAACAAATCTAAGTTCTGTAATTCACTATTACAAGTTCAGATCTTCAAGTTATAATTTACAATAATAATTAGAAGCTATCAATTTTAAGTTCTGTATTTGACTATTACAAGTTCAGATCTTCAAGTTATAATTTGCAATAATAATTAGAAGCTATCAATTTTAAGTTCTGTATTTGACAATTACAAGTTCAGATCTTCAAGTTATAATTTGCACTAATAATTTGTATTTAACAATTAGAAGTTCTGTATTTGACAATTACAAGTTCAGATCTTCAAGTTATAATTTGCAATAATAATTAGAAGCTATCAATTTTAAGTTCTGTATTTGACAATTACAAGTTCAGATCTTCAAGTTATAATTTGCAATAATAATTAGAAGCTATCAATTTTTAGTTCTGTATTTGACAATTACTAGTTCAGATCTCCAAGTTATTATTTGCAATAATAATTAGAAGCTATCAATTTTAAGTTCTGTATTTGACAATTACAAGTTCAGATCTTCAAGTTATAATTTACAATAATAATTAGAAGCTATCAATTTTAAGTTCTGTATTTGACAATTGCAAGTTCAGATCTTCAAGTTATAATTTGCAATAATAATTGGAAGCTATCAATTTTAAGTTCTGTATTTGACAATTACTAGTTCAGATCTTCAAGTTATAATTTGAAATAATAATTAGAAGCTATCAATTTTAAGTTCTGTATTTGATAATTACAAGTTCAGATCTTCAAGTTATAATTTGCACTACTAATTTGTATTTAACAATTAGAAGTTGTGTATTTGACAATTACAAGTTCAGATCTTCAAGTTATAAATTGAAATAATAATTAGAAGCTATCAATTTTAAGTTCTGTATTTGACAATTACAAGTTCAGATCTTCAAGTTATAAATTGAAATAATAATTAGAAGCTATCAATTTTAAGTTCTGTATTTGACAATTACAAGTTCAGATCATCTAGTTATTATTTGCAATAATAATTAGAAGCTATCAATTTTAAGTTCTGTATTTGACAATTACAAGTTCAGATCTTCAAGTTATAATTTACAATAATAATTAGAAGCTATCAATTTTAAGTTCTGTATTTGACAATTACAAGTTCAGATCTTCAAGTTATAATTTGCAATAATAATTAGAAGCTATCAATTTTAAGTTCTGTATTTGACAATTACTAGTTCAGATCTTCAAGTTATAATTTGAAATAATAATTTGAATTTAACAAATCTAAGTTCTGTAATTCACTATTACAAGTTCAGATCTTCAAGTTATAATTTACAATAATAATTAGAAGCTATCAATTTTAAGTTCTGTATTTGATAATTACAAGTTCAGATCTTCAAGTTATAATTTGCACTACTAATTTGTATTTAACAATTAGAAGTTCTGTATTTGACAATTACAAGTTCAGATCTTCAAGTTATAATTTGCAATAATAATTAGAAGCTATTAATTTTAAGTTCTGTATTTGACAATTACAAGTTCAGATCTTCAAGTTATAAATTGAAATAATAATTAGAAGCTATCAATTTTAAGTTCTGTATTTGACAATTACAAGTTCAGATCTTCTAGTTATAATTTGCAATAATAATTAGAAGCTATCAATATTAAGTTCTGTATTTGAAAATTACTAGTTCAGATCTTCAAGTTATAATTTGCACTAATAATTTGTATTTAACAATTAGAAGTTCTGTATTTGACAATTACAAGTTCAGATCTTCTAGTTATAATTTGCAATAATAATTAGAAGCTATCAATATTAAGTTCTGAATTTGAAAATTACTAGTTCAGATCTTCAAGTTATAATTTGCACTAATAATTTGTATTTAACAATTAGAAGTTCTGTATTTGACAATTACTAGTTCAGATCTTCAAGTTATAATTTGAAATAATAATTTGAATTTAACAAATCTAAGTTCTGTAATTCACTATTACAAGTTCAGATCTTCAAGTTATAATTTACAATAATAATTAGAAGCTATCAATTTTAAGTTCTGTATTTGACAATTACATGTTCAGATCTTCAAGTTATAATTTGCACTAATAATTTGTATTTAACAATTAGAAGTTCTGTATTTGATAATTACAAGTTCAGATCTTCAAGTTATAATTTGCAATAATAATTAGAAGCTATCAATTTTAAGTTCTGTATTTGACAATTACAAGTTCAGATCTTCAAGTTATAATTTGCACTAATAATTTGTATATAACAATTAGAAGTTCTGTATTTGACAATTACAAGTTCATATCTTCAAGTTATAATTTGAAATAATAATTTGAATTTAACAAATCTAAGTTCTGTAATTCACTATTACAAGTTCAGATCTTCAAGTTATAATTTACAATAATAATTAGAAGCTATCAATTTTAAGTTCTGTATTTGATAATTACAAGTTCAGATCTTCAAGTTATAATTTGCACTACTAATTTGTATTTAACAATTAGAAGTTCTGTATTTGACAATTACAAGTTCAGATCTTCAAGTTATAATTTACAATAATAATTAGAAGCTATCAATTTTAAGTTCTGTATTTGACAATTGCAAGTTCAGATCTTCAAGTTATAATTTGCAATAATAATTGGAAGCTATCAATTTTAAGTTCTGTATTTGACAATTACTAGTTCAGATCTTCAAGTTATAATTTGAAATAATAATTAGAAGCTATCAATTTTAAGTTCTGTATTTGATAATTACAAGTTCAGATCTTCAAGTTATAATTTGCACTACTAATTTGTATTTAACAATTAGAAGTTGTGTATTTGACAATTACAAGTTCAGATCTTCAAGTTATAAATTGAAATAATAATTAGAAGCTATCAATTTTAAGTTCTGTATTTGACAATTACAAGTTCAGATCTTCAAGTTATAAATTGAAATAATAATTAGAAGCTATCAATTTTAAGTTCTGTATTTGACAATTACAAGTTCAGATCATCTAGTTATTATTTGCAATAATAATTAGAAGCTATCAATTTTAAGTTCTGTATTTGACAATTACAAGTTCAGATCTTCAAGTTATAATTTACAATAATAATTAGAAGCTATCAATTTTAAGTTCTGTATTTGACAATTACAAGTTCAGATCTTCAAGTTATAATTTGCAATAATAATTAGAAGCTATCAATTTTAAGTTCTGTATTTGACAATTACTAGTTCAGATCTTCAAGTTATAATTTGAAATAATAATTTGAATTTAACTAATCTAAGTTCTGTAATTCACTATTACAAGTTCAGATCTTCAAGTTATAATTTACAATAATAATTAGAAGCTATCAATTTTAAGTTCTGTATTTGATAATTACAAGTTCAGATCTTCAAGTTATAATTTGCACTACTAATTTGTATTTAACAATTAGAAGTTCTGTATTTGACAATTACAAGTTCAGATCTTCAAGTTATAATTTGCAATAATAATTAGAAGCTATTAATTTTAAGTTCTGTATTTGACAATTACAAGTTCAGATCTTCAAGTTATAAATTGAAATAATAATTAGAAGCTATCAATTTTAAGTTCTGTATTTGACAATTACAAGTTCAGATCTTCTAGTTATAATTTGCAATAATAATTAGAAGCTATCAATATTAAGTTCTGTATTTGAAAATTACTAGTTCAGATCTTCAAGTTATAATTTGCACTAATAATTTGTATTTAACAATTAGAAGTTCTGTATTTGACAATTACAAGTTCAGATCTTCTAGTTATAATTTGCAATAATAATTAGAAGCTATCAATATTAAGTTCTGAATTTGAAAATTACTAGTTCAGATCTTCAAGTTATAATTTGCACTAATAATTTGTATTTAACAATTAGAAGTTCTGTATTTGACAATTACTAGTTCAGATCTTCAAGTTATAATTTGAAATAATAATTTGAATTTAACAAATCTAAGTTCTGTAATTCACTATTACAAGTTCAGATCTTCAAGTTATAATTTACAATAATAATTAGAAGCTATCAATTTTAAGTTCTGTATTTGACAATTACATGTTCAGATCTTCAAGTTATAATTTGCACTAATAATTTGTATTTAACAATTAGAAGTTCTGTATTTGATAATTACAAGTTCAGATCTTCAAGTTATAATTTGCAATAATAATTAGAAGCTATCAATTTTAAGTTCTGTATTTGACAATTACAAGTTCAGATCTTCAAGTTATAATTTGCACTAATAATTTGTATATAACAATTAGAAGTTCTGTATTTGACAATTACAAGTTCATATCTTCAAGTTATAATTTGCAATAATAATTAGAAGCTATCAATTTTAAGTTCTGTATTTGACAATTACTAGTTCAGATCTTCAAGTTATAATTTGCACTAATAATTTGTATTTAACAATTAGAAGTTCTGTATTTGACTATTACAAGTTCAGATCTTCTAATTATTATTTGCAATAATAATTATAAGCTATCAATTTAAGTTCTGTATTTGACAATTACTAGTTCAGATCTTCAAGTTATAATTTGAAATAATAATTTGAATTTAACAAATCTAAGTTTTGTAATTCACTATTACAATTTCAGATCTTCAAGTTATAAATTTGCAATAATAATTAGAAGCTATCAATTTTAAGTTCTGTATTTGACAATTACAAGTTCAGATCTTCAAGTTATAATTTGCACTAATAATTTGTTTTTAACAGTTAGAAGTTCTGTATTTGACTATTACTAGTTCAGATTATCAAATTATTATTTGCAATCTTAGTTTGAATTTAACAATTAGAAGTTCTCTATTTACCTATTACAAGTTCAGATCTTCAAGTTATAATTTGCACTAATAATTTGTATTTAACAATTCGATGTTCTGTATTTGACTATTACAAGTTCAGATCTTCAAGTTATAATTTGAACTATAATTATAAGCTATCAATTTTTAGTTCTGTATTTGACAATTACAAGTACAGATCTTCAAGTTATTATTTGCAATAATAATTAGAAGCTATCAATTTTAAGTTCTGTATTTGACAATTACAAGTTCAGATCTTCAAGTTATAATTTACAATAATAATTAGAAGCTATCAATTTTAAGTTCTGTATTTGACAATTACAAGTTCAGATCTTCAAGTTATAATTTGCAATAATAATTAGAAGCTATCAATTTTAAGTTCTGTATTTGACAATTACTAGTTCAGATCTTCAAGTTATAATTTGAAATAATAATTTGAATTTAACAAATCTAAGTTCTGTAATTCACTATTACAAGTTCAGATCTTCAAGTTATAATTTACAATAATAATTAGAAGCTATCAATTTTAAGTTCTGTATTTGATAATTACAAGTTCAGATCTTCAAGTTATAATTTGCACTACTAATTTGTATTTAACAATTAGAAGTTCTGTATTTGACAATTACAAGTTCAGATCTTCAAGTTATAATTTGCAATAATAATTAGAAGCTATTAATTTTAAGTTCTGTATTTGACAATTACAAGTTCAGATCTTCAAGTTATAAATTGAAATAATAATTAGAAGCTATCAATTTTAAGTTCTGTATTTGACAATTACAAGTTCAGATCTTCTAGTTATAATTTGCAATAATAATTAGAAGCTATCAATTTTAAGTTCTGTATTTGAAAATTACTAGTTCAGATCTTCAAGTTATAATTTGCACTAATAATTTGTATTTAACAATTAGAAGTTCTGTATTTGACAATTACAAGTTCAGATCTTCTAGTTATAATTTGCAATAATAATTAGAAGCTATCAATATTAAGTTCTGTATTTGAAAATTACTAGTTCAGATCTTCAAGTTATAATTTGAAATAATAATTTGAATTTAACAAATCTAAGTTCTGTAATTCACTATTACAAGTTCAGATCTTCAAGTTATAATTTACAATAATAATTAGAAGCTATCAATTTTAAGTTCTGTATTTGACAATTACATGTTCAGATCTTCAAGTTATAATTTGCACTAATAATTTGTATTTAACAATTAGAAGTTCTGTATTTGACAATTACAAGTTCAGATCTTCAAGTTATAATTTGCAATAATAATTAGAAGCTATCAATTTTAAGTTCTGTATTTGACAATTACAAGTTCAGATCTTCAAGTTATAATTTGCACTAATAATTGGTATTTAACAATTAGAAGTTCTGTATTTGACAATTACAAGTTCATATCTTCAAGTTATAATTTGCAATAATAATTAGAAGCTATCAATTTTAAGTTCTGTATTTGACAATTACTAGTTCAGATCTTCAAGTTATAATTTGCACTAATAATTTGTATTTAACAATTAGAAGTTCTGTATTTGACTATTACAAGTTCAGATCTTCTAATTATTATTTGCAATAATAATTATAAGCTATCAATTTAAGTTCTGTATTTGACAATTACTAGTTCAGATCTTCAAGTTATAATTTGAAATAATAATTTGAATTTAACAAATCTAAGTTTTGTAATTCACTATTACAATTTCAGATCTTCAAGTTATAAATTTGCAATAATAATTAGAAGCTATCAATTTTAAGTTCTGTATTTGACAATTACAAGTTCAGATCTTCAAGTTATAATTTGCACTAATAATTTGTTTTTAACAGTTAGAAGTTCTGTATTTGACTATTACTAGTTCAGATTATCAAATTATTATTTGCAATCTTAGTTTGAATTTAACAATTAGAAGTTCTCTATTTACCTATTACAAGTTCAGATCTTCAAGTTATAATTTGCACTAATAATTTGTATTTAACAATTCGATGTTCTGTATTTGACTATTACAAGTTCAGATCTTCAAGTTATAATTTGAACTATAATTATAAGCTATCAATTTTTAGTTCTGTATTTGACAATTACAAGTACAGATCTTCAAGTTATTATTTGCAATAATAATTAGAAGCTATCAATTTTAAGTTCTGTATTTGACAATTACAAGTTCAGATCTTCAAGTTATAATTTACAATAATAATTAGAAGCTATCAATTTTAAGTTCTGTATTTGACAATTACAAGTTCAGATCTTCTAGTTATAATTTGCAATAGTAATTAGAAGCTATCAATTTTAAGTTCTGTATTTGACAATTACTAGTTCAGATCTTCAAGTTATAATTTGAAATAATAATTTGAATTTAACAAATCTAAGTTCTGTAATTCACTATTACAAGTTCAGATCTTCAAGTTATAATTTACAATAATAATTAGAAGCTATCAATTTTAAGTTCTGTATTTGATAATTACAAGTTCAGATCTTCAAGTTATAATTTGCACTACTAATTTGTATTTAACAATTAGAAGTTCTGTATTTGACAATTACAAGTTCAGATCTTCAAGTTATAATTTGCAATAATAATTACAAGCTATTAATTTTAAGTTCTGTATTTGACAATTACAAGTTCAGATCTTCAAGTTATAAATTGAAATAATAATTAGAAGCTATCAATTTTAAGTTCTGTATTTGACAATTACAAGTTCAGATCTTCTAGTTATAATTTGCAATAATAATTAGAAGCTATCAATATTAAGTTCTGTATTTGAAAATTACTAGTTCAGATCTTCAAGTTATAATTTGCACTAATAATTTGTATTTAACAATTAGAAGTTCTGTATTTGACAATTACAAGTTCAGATCTTCTAGTTATAATTTGCAATAATAATTAGAAGCTATCAATATTAAGTTCTGTATTTGAAAATTACTAGTTCAGATCTTCAAGTTATAATTTGAAATAATAATTTGAATTTAACAAATCTAAGTTCTGTAATTCACTATTACAAGTTCAGATCTTCAAGTTATAATTTACAATAATAATTAGAAGCTATCAATTTTAAGTTCTGTATTTGACAATTACAAGTTCAGATCTTCAAGTTATAATTTGCACTAATAATTTGTATTTAACAATTAGAAGTTCTGTATTTGACAATTACAAGTTCATATCTTCAAGTTATAATTTGCAATAATAATTAGAAGCTATCAATTTTAAGTTCTGTATTTGACAATTACTAGTTCAGATCTTCAAGTTATAATTTGCACTAATAATTTGTATTTAACAATTAGAAGTTCTGTATTTGACTATTACAAGTTCAGATCTTCTAATTATTATTTGCAATAATAATTATAAGCTATCAATTTAAGTTCTGTATTTGACAATTACTAGTTCAGATCTTCAAGTTATAATTTGAAATAATAATTTGAATTTAACAAATCTAAGTTTTGTAATTCACTATTACAATTTCAGATCTTCAAGTTATAAATTTGCAATAATAATTAGAAGCTATCAATTTTAAGTTCTGTATTTGACAATTACAAGTTCAGATCTTCAAGTTATAATTTGCACTAATAATTTGTTTTTAACAGTTAGAAGTTCTGTATTTGACTATTACTAGTTCAGATTATCAAATTATTATTTGCAATCTTAGTTTGAATTTAACAATTAGAAGTTCTCTATTTACCTATTACAAGTTCAGATCTTCAAGTTATAATTTGCACTAATAATTTGTATTTAACAATTCGATGTTCTGTATTTGACTATTACAAGTTCAGATCTTCAAGTTATAATTTGAACTATAATTATAAGCTATCAATTTTTAGTTCTGTATTTGACAATTACAAGTACAGATCTTCAAGTTATTATTTGCAATAATAATTAGAAGCTATCAATTTTAAGTTCTGTATTTGACAATTACAAGTTCAGATCTTCAAGTTATAATTTACAATAATAATTAGAAGCTATCAATTTTAAGTTCTGTATTTGACAATTACAAGTTCAGATCTTCAAGTTATAATTTGCAATAATAATTAGAAGCTATCAATTTTAAGTTCTGTATTTGACAATTACTAGTTCAGATCTTCAAGTTATAATTTGAAATAATAATTTGAATTTAACAAATCTAAGTTCTGTAATTCACGATTACAAGTTCAGATCTTCAAGTTATAATTTACAATAATAATTAGAAGCTATCAATTTTAAGTTCTGTATTTGATAATTACAAGTTCAGATCTTCAAGTTATAATTTGCACTACTAATTTGTATTTAACAATTAGAAGTTCTGTATTTGACAATTACAAGTTCAGATCTTCAAGTTATAATTTGCAATAATAATTAGAAGCTATTAATTTTAAGTTCTGTATTTGACAATTACAAGTTCAGATCTTCAAGTTATAAATTGAAATAATAATTAGAAGCTATCAATTTTAAGTTCTGTATTTGACAATTACAAGTTCAGATCTTCTAGTTATAATTTGCAATAATAATTAGAAGCTATCAATATTAAGTTCTGTATTTGAAAATTACTAGTTCAGATCTTCAAGTTATAATTTGCACTAATAATTTGTATTTAACAATTAGAAGTTCTGTATTTGACAATTACAAGTTCAGATCTTCTAGTTATAATTTGCAATAATAATTAGAAGCTATCAATATTAAGTTCTGTATTTGAAAATTACTAGTTCAGATCTTCAAGTTATAATTTGAAATAATAATTTGAATTTAACAAATCTAAGTTCTGTAATTCACTATTACAAGTTCAGATCTTCAAGTTATAATTTACAATAATAATTAGAAGCTATCAATTTTAAGTTCTGTATTTGACAATTACATGTTCAGATCTTCAAGTTATAATTTGCACTAATAATTTGTATTTAACAATTAGAAGTTCTGTATTTGACAATTACAAGTTCAGATCTTCAAGTTATAATTTGCAATAATAATTAGAAGCTATCAATTTTAAGTTCTGTATTTGACAATTACAAGTTCAGATCTTCAAGTTATAATTTGCACTAATAATTTGTATTTAACAATTAGAAGTTCTGTATTTGACAATTACAAGTTCATATCTTCAAGTTATAATTTGCAATAATAATTAGAAGCTATCAATTTTAAGTTCTGTATTTGACAATTACTAGTTCAGATCTTCAAGTTATAATTTGCACTAATAATTTGTATTTAACAATTAGAAGTTCTGTATTTGACTATTACAAGTTCAGATCTTCTAATTATTATTTGCAATAATAATTATAAGCTATCAATTTAAGTTCTGTATTTGACAATTACTAGTTCAGATCTTCAAGTTATAATTTGAAATAATAATTTGAATTTAACAAATCTAAGTTTTGTAATTCACTATTACAATTTCAGATCTTCAAGTTATAAATTTGCAATAATAATTAGAAGCTATCAATTTTAAGTTCTGTATTTGACAATTACAAGTTCAGATCTTCAAGTTATAATTTGCACTAATAATTTGTTTTTAACAGTTAGAAGTTCTGTATTTGACTATTACTAGTTCAGATTTTCAAATTATTATTTGCAATCTTAGTTTGAATTTAACAATTAGAAGTTCTGTATTTACCTATTACAAGTTCAGATCTTCAAGTTATAATTTGCACTAATAATTTGTATTTAACAATTCGATGTTCTGTATTTGACTATTACAAGTTCAGATCTACAAGTTATAATTTGAACTATAATTATAAGCTATCAATTTTAAGTTCTGTATTTGACAATTACAAGTACAGATCTTCAAGTTATTATTTGCAATAATAATTAGAAGCTATCAATTTTAAGTTCTGTATTTGACAATTACAAGTTCAGATCTTCAAGTTATAATTTGAAATAATAATTAGAAGCTATCAATTTTAAGTTCTGCATTTGACAATTACAAGTTCAGATCTTCAAGTTATAATTTGCAATAATAATTAGAAGCTATCAATTTTAAGTTCTGTATTTGACAATTACTAGTTCAGATCTTCAAGTTATAATTTGAAATAATAATTTGAATTTAACAAATCTAAGTTCTGTAATTCACTATTACAAGTTCAGATCTTCAAGTTATAATTTACAATAATAATTAGAAGCTATCAATTTTAAGTTCTGTATTTGACTATTACAAGTTCAGATCTTCAAATTATTATTTGCAATCTTAGTTTGAATTTAACAATTCGAAGTTCTGTATTTACCTATTACAAGTTCAGATCTTCAAGTTATAATTTGTACTAATAATTTGTATTTAACAATTCGAAGTTCTGTATTTGACTATTACAAGTTCAGATCTTCAAGTTATAATTTACAATAATAATTAAATGCTATCAATTTTAAGTTCTGTATTTGACAATTACAAGTTCAGATCTTCAAGTTATAATTTGCAATAATAATTAGAAGCTATCAATTTTAAGTACTGTATTTGATAAATTTCAAGTTCAGATCTTCAAGTTATAATTTGCAATAATAATTAGAAGCTATCAATTTTAAGGGCTGTATTTGACAATTACTAGTTCAGATCTTCAAGTTATAATTTGAAATAATAATTTGAATTTAACAAATCTAAGTTCTGTAATTCACTATTACAAGTTCAGATCTTCAAGTTATAATTTACAATAATAATTAGAAGCTATCAATTTTAAGTTCTGTATTTGACTATTACAAGTTCAGATCTTCAAGTTATAATTTGCAATAATAATTAGAAGCTATCAATTTTAAGTTCTGTATTTGACAATTACAAGTTCAGATCTTCAAGTTATAATTTGCACTAATAATTTGTATTTAACAATTAGAAGTTCTGTATTTGACAATTACAAGTTCAGATCTTCAAGTTATAATTTGCAATAATAATTAGAAGCTATCAATTTTAAGTTCTGTATTTGACAATTACATGTTCAGATCTTCAAGTTATAATTTGCACTAATAATTTGTATTTAACAATTAGAAGTTCTGTATTTGACAATTACAAGTTCAGATCTTCAAGTTATAATTTGCAATAATAATTAGAAGCTATCAATTTTAAGTTCTGTATTTGACAATTACAAGTTCAGATCTTCAAGTTATAATTTGCACTAATAATTTGTATTTAACAATTAGAAGTTCTGTATTTGACAATTACAAGTTCATATCTTCAAGTTATAATTTGCAATAATAATTAGAAGCTATCAATTTTAAGTTCTGTATTTGACAATTACTAGTTCAGATCTTCAAGTTATAATTTGCACTAATAATTTGTATTTAACAATTAGAAGTTCTGTATTTGACTATTACAAGTTCAGATCTTCTAATTATTATTTGCAATAATAATTATAAGCTATCAATTTAAGTTCTGTATTTGACAATTACTAGTTCAGATCTTCAAGTTATAATTTGAAATAATAATTTGAATTTAACAAATCTAAGTTTTGTAATTCACTATTACAATTTCAGATCTTCAAGTTATAAATTTGCAATAATAATTAGAAGCTATCAATTTTAAGTTCTGTATTTGACAATTACAAGTTCAGATCTTCAAGTTATAATTTGCACTAATAATTTGTTTTTAACAGTTAGAAGTTCTGTATTTGACTATTACTAGTTCAGATTTTCAAATTATTATTTGCAATCTTAGTTTGAATTTAACAATTAGAAGTTCTGTATTTACCTATTACAAGTTCAGATCTTCAAGTTATAATTTGCACTAATAATTTGTATTTAACAATTCGATGTTCTGTATTTGACTATTA
Organism: Cantharis lateralis; assembly: GCA_963170105.1. NCBI lineage: Eukaryota > Metazoa > Arthropoda > Insecta > Coleoptera > Cantharidae > Cantharis > Cantharis lateralis. The sequence goes on along the minus strand of OY720625.1, from coordinate 30,658,585 downwards.
CAAGTTCAGATCTACAAGTTATAATTTGAACTATAATTATAAGCTATCAATTTTAAGTTCTGTATTTGACAATTACAAGTACAGATCTTCAAGTTATTATTTGCAATAATAATTAGAAGCTATCAATTTTAAGTTCTGTATTTGACAATTACAAGTTCAGATCTTCAAGTTATAATTTGAAATAATAATTAGAAGCTATCAATTTTAAGTTCTGCATTTGACAATTACAAGTTCAGATCTTCAAGTTATAATTTGCAATAATAATTAGAAGCTATCAATTTTAAGTTCTGTATTTGACAATTACTAGTTCAGATCTTCAAGTTATAATTTGAAATAATAATTTGAATTTAACAAATCTAAGTTCTGTAATTCACTATTACAAGTTCAGATCTTCAAGTTATAATTTACAATAATAATTAGAAACTATCAATTTTAAGTTCTGTATTTGACTATTACAAGTTCAGATCTTCAAATTATTATTTGCAATCTTAGTTTGAATTTAACAATTCGAAGTTCTGTATTTACCTATTACAAGTTCAGATCTTCAAGTTATAATTTGTACTAATAATTTGTATTTAACAATTCGAAGTTCTGTATTTGACTATTACAAGTTCAGATCTTCAAGTTATAATTTACAATAATAATTAAATGCTATCAATTTTAAGTTCTGTATTTGACAATTACAAGTTCAGATCTTCAAGTTATAATTTGCAATAATAATTAGAAGCTATCAATTTTAAGTACTGTATTTGACAATTACAAGTTCAGATCTTCAAGTTATAATTTGCAATAATAATTAGAAGCTATCAATTTTAAGGGCTGTATTTGACAATTACTAGTACAGATCTTCAAGTTATAATTTGAAATAATAATTTGAATTTAACAAATCTAAGTTCTGTAATTCACTATTACAAGTTCAGATCTTCAAGTTATAATTTACAATAATAATTAGAAGCTATCAATTTTAAGTTCTGTATTTGACTATTACAAGTTCAGATCTTCAAGTTATAATTTGCAATAATAATTAGAAGCTATCAATTTTAAGTTCTGTATTTGACAATTACAAGTTCAGATCTTCAAGTTATAATTTGCACTAATAATTTGTATTTAACAATTAGAAGTTCTGTATTTGACAATTACAAGTTCAGATCTTCAAGTTATAATTTGCAATAATAATTAGAAGCTATCAATTTTAAGTTCTGTATTTGACAATTACTAGTTCAGATCTTCAAGTTATAATTTGCACTAATAATTTGTATTTAACAATTAGAAGTTCTGTATTTGACTATTACAAGTTCAGATCTTCGAATTATTATTTGCAATCTTAGTTTGAATTTAACAATTCGAAGTTCTGTATTTACCTATTACAGGTTCAGATCTTCAAGTTATAATTTGCAATCACAATTTGTATTTAACAATGCTAAGTTGCGTATTTGTCTATTACAAGTTCAGATCTTCAAATTATAATTTGCAATAATAATTAGAAGCTATCAATTTTAAGTTCTGTATTTGACAATTACAAGTTCAGATCTTCTAGTTATTATTTGCAATAATGATTAGAAGCTATCAATTTTAAGTTCTGTATTTGACAATTACAAGTTCAGATCTTGAAGTTATAATTTACAATAATAATTAGAAGCTATCAATTTTAAGTTCTGTATTTAACAATTACAAGTTCAGATCTTCAAGTTATAATATGCAATAATAATTAGAAGCTATCAATTTTAAGTTCTGTATTTGACAATTACTAGTTCAGATCTTCAAGTTATAATTTGAAATAATAATTTGAATTTAACAAATCTAAGTTCTGTAATTCACTATTACAAGTTCAGATCTTCAAGTTATAATTTACAATAATAATTAGAAGCTATCAATTTTAAGTTCTGTATTTGACAATTACAAGTTCAGATCTTCAAGTTATAATTTGCACTAATAATTTGTATTTAACAATTTGAAGTTCTGTATTTGACAATTACAAGTTCAGATCTTCAAGTTATAATTTGCAATAATAATTAGAAGCTATTAATTTTAAGTTCTGTATTTGACAATTACAAGTTGAGATCTTCAAGTTAAAATTTGAAATAATAATTAGAAGCTATCAATTTTATGTTCTGTATTTGACAATTACAAGTTCAGATCTTCAAGTTATAATTTGCAATAATAATTAGAAGCTATCAATTTTAAGTTCTGTATTTGACAATTACAAGTTCAGATCTTCAAGTTATAATTTGCAATAATAATTAGAAGCTATCAATTTTAAGTTCTGTATTTGACAATTACTAGTTCAGATCTCCAAGTTATTATTTGCAATAATAATTAGAAGCTATCAATTTTAAGTTCTGTATTTGACAATTACAAGTTCAGATCTTCAAGTTATAATTTACAATAATAATTAGAAGCTATCAATTTTAAGTTCTGTATTTGACAATTACAAGTTCAGATCTTCAAGTTATAATTTGCAATAATAATTGGAAGCTATCAATTTTAAGTTCTGTATTTGACAATTACTAGTTCAGATCTTCAAGTTATAATTTGAAATAATAATTAGAAGCTATCAATTTTAAGTTCTGTATTTGATAATTACAAGTTCAGATCTTCAAGTTATAATTTGCACTACTAATTTGTATTTAACAATTAGAAGTTGTGTATTTGACAATTACAAGTTCAGATCTTCCAGTTATAATTTGCAATAATAATTAGAAGCTATCAATTTTAAGTTCTGTATTTGACAATTACAAGTTCAGATCTTCAAGTTATAAATTGAAATAATAATTAGAAGCTATCAATTTTAAGTTCTGTATTTGACAATTACAAGTTCAGATCTTCTAGTTATAATTAGCAATGATAATTAGAAGCTATCAATATTAAGTTCTGTATTTGAAAATTACTAGTACAGATCTTCAAGTTATAATTTGCACTAATAATTTGTATTTAACAATTAGAAGTTCTGTATTTGACAATTATAAGTTCAGATCTTCTAGTTATAATTTGCAATAATAATTAGAAGCTATCAATATGAAGTTCTGTATTTGAAAATTACTAGTTCAGATCTTCAAGTTATAATTTGCACAAATAATTTAAATTTAATAATTAGAAGTTCTGTATTTGACAATTACTAGTTCAGATCTTCAAGTTATAATTTGAAATAATAATTTGAATTTAACAAATCTTAGTTCTGTAATTCACTATTACAAGTTCAGATCTTCAAGTTATAATTTGGAATAATAATTAGAAGCTATCAATTTTAAGTTCTGTATTTGACAATTACTAGTTCAGATCTTCAAGTTATAATTTGCACTAATAATTTGTATTTAACAATTAGAAGTTCTGTATTTGACTATTACAAGTTCAGATCTTCAAATTATTATTTGCAATAATAATTATAAGCTATCAATTTAAGTTCTGTATTTGACAATTACTAGTTCAGATCTTCAAATTATAATTTGAAATAATAATTTGAATTTAACAAATCTAAGTTTTGTAATTCACTATTACAAGTTCAGATCTTCAAGTTATAATTTGCAATAATAATTAGAAGCTATCAATTTTAAGTTCTGTATTTGACAATTACAAGTTCAGATCTTCAAGTTATAATTTGCACTAATAATTTGTATTTAACAATTCGATGTTCTGTATTTGACTATTACAAGTTCAGAACTTCAAGTTATAATTTGAACTATAATTATAAGCTATCAATTTTAAGTTCTGTATTTGACAATTACAAGTACAGATCTTCAAGTTATAATTTGAACTATAATTATAAGCTATCAATTTTAAGTTCTGTATTTGACAATTACAAGTACAGATCTTCAAGTTATTATTTGCCATAATAATTAGAAGCTATCAATTTTAAGTTCTGTATTTGTCAATTACAAGTTCAGATCTTCAAGTTATAATTTGCACTAATAATTTGTATTTAACAATTCGATGTTCTGTATTTGACTATTACAAGTTCAGATCTTCAAGTGATAATTTGAACTATAATTATAAGCTATCAATTTTAAGTTCTGTATTTGACAATTACAAGTACAGATCTTCAAGTTATTATTTGCAATAATAATTAGAAGCTATCAATTTTAAGTTCTGTATTTGACAATTACAAGTTCAGATCTTCAAGTTATAATTTGAAATAATAATTAGAAGCTATCAATTTTAAGTTCTGCATTTGACAATTACAAGTTCAGATCTTCAAGTTATAATTTGCAATAATAATTAGAAGCTATCAATTTTAAGTTCTGTATTTGACAATTACTAGTTCAGATCTTCAAGTTATACTTTGAAATAATAATTTGAATTTAACAAATCTAAGTTCTGTAATTCACTATTACAAGTTCAGATCTTCAAGTTATAATTTACAATAATAATTAGAAGCTATCAATTTTAAGTTCTGTATTTGACTATTACAAGTTCAGATCTTCAAATTATTATTTGCAATCTTAGTTTGAATTTAACAATTCGAAGTTCTGTATTTACCTATTACAAGTTCAGATCTTCAAGTTATAATTTGTACTAATAATTTGTATTTAACAATTCGAAGTTCTGTATTTGACTATTACAAGTTCAGATCGTCAAGTTATAATTTACAATAATAATTAAAGGCTATCAATTTTAAGTACTGTATTTGACAATTACAAGTTCAGATCTTCAAGTTATAATTTACAATAATAATTAGAAGCTATCAATTTTAAGTTCTGTATTTGATAATTACAAGTTCAGATCTTCAAGTTATAATTTGCACTACTAATTTGTATTTAACAATTAGAAGTTGTGTATTTGACAATTACAAGTTCAGATCTTCCAGTTATAATTTGCAATAATAATTAGAAGCTATCAATTTTAAGTTCTGTATTTGACAATTACAAGTTCAGATCTTCAAGTTATAAATTGAAATAATAATTAGAAGCTATCAATTTTAAGTTCTGTATTTGACAATTACAAGTTCAGATCTTCAAGTTATAATTTGCAATAATAATTAGAAGCTATCAATTTTAAGTTCTGTATTTGACAATTACTAGTTCAGATCTTCAAGTTATAATTTGCACTAATAATTTGTATGTAACAATTAGAAGTTCTGTATTTGACTATTACAAGTTCAGATCTTCGAATTATTATTTGCAATCTTAGTTTGAATTTAACAATTCGAAGTTCTGTATTTACCTATTACAGGTTCAGATCTTCAAGTTATAATTTGCAATCACAATTTGTATTTAACAATGCTAAGTTGCGTATTTGTCTATTACAAGTTCAGATCTTCAAATTATAATTTGCAATAATAATTAGAAGCTATCAATTTTAAGTTCTGTATTTGACAATTACAAGTTCAGATCTTCTAGTTATTATTTGCAATAATGATTAGAAGCTATCAATTTTAAGTTCTGTATTTGACAATTACAAGTTCAGATCTTGAAGTTATAATTTACAATAACAATTAGAAGCTATCAATTTTAAGTTCTGAATTTAACAATTACAAGTTCAGATCTTCAAGTTATAATATGCAATAATAATTAGAAGCTATCAATTTTAAGTTCTGTATTTGACAATTACTAGTTCAGATCTTCAAGTTATAATTTGAAATAATAATTTGAATTTAACAAATCTAAGTTCTGTAATTCACTATTACAAGTTCAGATCTTCAAGTTATAATTTACAATAATAATTAGAAGCTATCAATTTTAAGTTCTGTATTTGACAATTACAAGTTCAGATCTTCAAGTTATAATTTGCACTAATAATTTGTATTTAACAATTTGAAGTTCTGTATTTGACAATTACAAGTTCAGATCTTCAAGTTATAATTTGCAATAATAATTAGAAGCTATTAATTTTAAGTTCTGTATTTGACAATTACAAGTTGAGATCTTCAAGTTAAAATTTGAAATAATAATTAGAAGCTATCAATTTTATGTTCTGTATTTGACAATTACAAGTTCAGATCTTCAAGTTATAATTTGCAATAATAATTAGAAGCTATCAATTTTAAGTTCTGTATTTGACAATTACAAGTTCAGATCTTCAAGTTATAATTTGCAATTATAATTAGAAGCTATCAATTTTAAGTTCTGTATTTGACAATTACTAGTTCAGATCTCCAAGTTATTATTTGCAATAATAATTAGAAGCTATCAATTTTAAGTTCTGTATTTGACAATTACAAGTTCAGATCTTCAAGTTATAATTTACAATAATAATTAGAAGCTATCAATTTTAAGTTCTGTATTTGACAATTACAAGTTCAGATCTTCAAGTTATAATTTGCAATAATAATTGGAAGCTATCAATTTTAAGTTCTGTATTTGACAATTACTAGTTCAGATCTTCAAGTTATAATTTGAAATAATAATTAGAAGCTATCAATTTTAAGTTCTGTATTTGATAATTACAAGTTCAGATCTTCAAGTTATAATTTGCACTACTAATTTGTATTTAACAATTAGAAGTTGTGTATTTGACAATTACAAGTTCAGATCTTTCAGTTATAATTTGCAATAATAATTAGAAGCTATCAATTTTAAGTTCTGTATTTGACAATTACAAGTTCAGATCTTCAAGTTATAAATTGAAATAATAATTAGAAGCTATCAATTTTAAGTTCTGTATTTGACAATTACAAGTTCAGATCTTCTAGTTATAATTTGCAATGATAATTTGAAGCTATCAATATTAAGTTCTGTATTTGAAAATTACTAGTACAGATCTTCAAGTTATAATTTGCACTAATAATTTGTATTTAACAATGCTAAGTTGCGTATTTGTCTATTACAAGTTCAGATCTTCAAATTATAATTTGCAATAATAATTAGAAGCTATCAATTTTAAGTTTTGTATTTGACAATTACAAGTTCAGATCTTCTAGTTATTATTTGCAATAATGATTAGAAGCTATCAATTTTAAGTTCTGTATTTGACAATTACAAGTTCAGATCTTCTAGTTATTATTTGCAATAATGATTAGAAGCTATCAATTTTAAGTTCTGTATTTGACAATTACAAGTTCAGATCTTGAAGTTATAATTTACAATAATAATTAGAAGCTATCAATTTTAAGTTCTGAATTTTACAATTACAAGTTCAGATCTTCAAGTTATAATATGCAATAATAATTAGAAGCTATCAATTTTAAGTTCTGTATTTGACAATTACTAGTTCAGATCTTCAAGTTATAATTTGAAATAATAATTGGAATTTAACAAATCTAAGTTCTGTAATTCACTATTACAAGTTCAGATCTTCAAGTTATAATTTACAATAATAATTAGAAGCTATCAATTTTAAGTTCTGTATTTGACAATTACAAGTTCAGATCTTCAAGTTATAATTTGCACTAATAATTTGTATTTAACAATTTGAAGTTCTGTATTTGACAATTACAAGTTCAGATCTTCAAGTTATAATTTGCAATAATAATTAGAAGCTATTAATTTTAAGTTCTGTATTTGACAATTACAAGTTGAGATCTTCAAGTTAAAATTTGAAATAATAATTAGAAGCTATCAATTTTATGTTCTGTATTTGACAATTACAAGTTCAGATCTTCAAGTTATAATTTGCAATAATAATTAGAAGCTATCAATTTTAAGTTCTGTATTTGACAATTACAAGTTCAGATCTTCAAGTTATAATTTGCAATAATAATTAGAAGCTATCAATTTTAAGTTCTGTATTTGACAATTACTAGTTCAGATCTCCAAGTTATTATTTGCAATAATAATTAGAAGCTATCAATTTTAAGTTCTGTATTTGACAATTACAAGTTCAGATCTTCAAGTTATAATTTACAATAATAATTAGAAGCTATCAATTTTAAGTTCTGTATTTGACAATTACAAGTTCAGATCTTCAAGTTATAATTTGCAATAATAATTGGAAGCTATCAATTTTAAATTCTGTATTTGACAATTACTAGTTCAGATCTTCAAGTTATAATTTGAAATAATAATTAGAAGCTATCAATTTTAAGTTCTGTATTTGATAATTACAAGTTCAGATCTTCAAGTTATAATTTGCAATAATAATTAGAAGCTATCAATTTTAAGTTCTGTATTTGACAATTACTAGTTCAGATCTTCAAGTTATAATTTGCGCTAATAATTTGTATTTAACAATTAGAAGTTCTGTATTTGACTATTACAAGTTCAGATCTTCAAATTATTATTTGCAATAATAATTATAAGCTATCAATTTAAGTTCTGTATTTGACAATTACTAGTTCAGATCTTCAAATTATAATTTGAAATAATAATTTGAATTTAACAAATCTAAGTTTTGTAATTCACTATTACAAGTTCAGATCTTCAAGTTATAATTTGCAATAATAATTAGAAGCTATCAATTTTAAGTTCTGTATTTGACAATTACAAGTTCAGATCTTCCAGTTATAATTTGCAATAATAATTAGAAGCTATCAATTTTAAGTACTGTATTTGACAATTACAAGTTCAGATCTTCAAGTTATAAATTGAAATAATAATTAGAAGCTATCAATTTTAAGTTCTGTATTTGACAATTACAAGTTCAGATCTTCTAGTTATAATTTGCAATAATAATTAGAAGCTATCAATATTAAGTTCTGTATTTGAAAATTACTAGTACAGATCTTCAAGTTATAATTTGCACTAATAATTTGTATTTAACAATGAGAAGTTCTGTATTTGACAATTACAAGTTCAGATCTTCTAGTTATAATTTGCAATAATAATTAGAAGCTATCAATATGAAGTTCTGTATTTGAAAATTACTAGTTCAGATCTTCAAGTTATAATTTGCACAAATAATTTGTATTTAATAATTAGAAGTTCTGTATTTGACAATTACTAGTTCAGATCTTCAAGTTATAATTTGAAATAATAATTTAAATTTAACAAATCTTAGTTCTGTAATTCACTATTACAAGTTCAGATCTTCAAGTTATAATTTGCAATAATAATTAGAAGCTATCAATTTTAAGTTCGGTATTTGACAATTACTAGTTCAGATCTTCAAGTTATAATTTGCACTAATAATTTGTATTTAACAATTAGAAGTTCTGTATTTGACTATTACAAGTTCAGATCTTCAAATTATTATTTGCAATAATAATTATAAGCTATCAATTTAAGTTCTGTATTTGACAATTACTAGTTCAGATCTTCAAATTATAATTTGAAATAATAATTTGAATTTAACAAATCTAAGTTTTGTATTTCACTATTACAAGTTCAGATCTTCAAGTTAATATTTGCAATAATAATTAGAAGCTATCAATTTTAAGTTCTGTATTTGACAATTACAAGTTCAGATCTTCAAGTTATAATTTGCACTAATAATTTGTATTTAACAATTCGATGTTCTGTATTTGACTATTACAAGTTCAGATCTTCAAGTTATAATTTGAACTATAATTATAAACTATCAATTTTAAGTTCTGTATTTGACAATTACTAGTACAGATCTTCAAGTTATAATTTGAACTATAATTATAAGCTATCAATTTTAAGTTCTGTATTTGACAATTACAAGTACAGATCTTCAAGTTATTATTTGCCATAATAATTAGAAGCTATCAATTTTAAGTTCTGTATTTGACAATTACAAGTTCAGATCTTCAAGTTATAATTTGCACTAATAATTTGTATTTAACAATTCGATGTTCTGTATTTGACTATTACAAGTTCAGATCTTCAAGTTATAATTTGAACTATAATTATAAGCTATCAATTTTAAGTTCTGTATTTGACAATTACAAGTACAGATCTTCAAGTTATTATTTGCAATAATAATTAGAAGCTATCAATTTTAAGTTCTGTATTTGACAATTACAAGTTCAGATCTTCAAGTTATAATTTGAAATAATAATTAGAAGCTATCAATTTTAAGTTCTGCATTTGACAATTACAAGTTCAGATCTTCAAGTTATAATTTGCAATAATAATCAGAAGCTATCAATTTTAAGTTCTGTATTTGACAATTACTAGTTCAGATCTTCAAGTTATACTTTGAAATAATAATTTGAATTTAACAAATCTAAGTTCTGTAATTCACTATTACAAGTTCAGATCTTCAAGTTATAATTTACAATAATAATTTGAAGCTATCAATTTTAAGTTCTGTATTTGACTATTACAAGTTCAGATCTTCAAATTATTATTTGCAATCTTAGTTTGAATTTAACAATTCGAAGTTCTGTATTTACCTATTACAAGTTCAGATCTTCAAGTTATAATTTGTACTAATAATTTGTATTTAACAATTCGAAGTTCTGTAATTCACTATTACAAGTTCAGATCTTCAAGTTATAATTTACAATAATAATTAAAAGCTATCAATTTTAAGTACTGTATTTGACAATTACAAGTTCAGATCTTCAAGTTATAATTTGCAATAATAATCAGAAGCTATCAATTTTAAGTTCTGTATTTGACAATTACTAGTTCAGATCTTCAAGTTATACTTTGAAATAATAATTTGAATTTAACAAATCTAAGTTCTGTAATTCACTATTACAAGTTCAGATCTTCAAGTTATAATTTACAATAATAATTAAAAGCTATCAATTTTAAGTACTGTATTTGACAATTACAAGTTCAGATCTTCAAGTTATAATTTGCAATAATAATTAGAAGCTATTAATTTTAAGTTCTGTATTTGACAATTACAAGTTGAGATCTTCAAGTTAAAATTTGAAATAATAATTAGAAGCTATCAATTTTATGTTCTGTATTTGACAATTACAAGTTCAGATCTTCAAGTTATAATTTGCAATAATAATTAGAAGCTATCAATTTTAAGTTCTGTATTTGACAATTACAAGTTCAGATCTTCAAGTTATAATTTGCAATAATAATTAGAAGCTATCAATTTTAAGTTCTGTATTTGACAATTACTAGTTCAGATCTCCAAGTTATTATTTGCAATAATAATTAGAAGCTATCAATTTTAAGTTCTGTATTTGACAATTACAAGTTCAGATCTTCAAGTTATAATTTACAATAATAATTAGAAGCTATCAATTTTAAGTTCTGTATTTGACAATTACAAGTTCAGATCTTCAAGTTATAATTTGCAATAATAGTTAGAAGCTATCAATTTTAAGTTCTGTATTTGACAATTACTAGTTCAGATCTTCAAGTTATAATTTGAAATAATAATTTGAATTTAACAAATCTAAGTTCTGTAATTCACTATTACAAGTTCAGATCTTCAAGTTATAATTTACAATAATAATTAGAAGCTATCAATTTTAAGTTCTGTATTTGATAATTACAAGTTCAGATCTTCAAGTTATAATTTGCACTACTAATTTGTATTTAACAATTAGAAGTTCTGTATTTGACAATTACAAGTTCAGATCTTCAAGTTATAATTTGCAATAATAATTAGAAGCTATCAATTTTAAGTTCTGTATTTGACAATTACAAGTTCAGATCTTCAAGTTATAATTTGCACTAATAATTTGTATTTAACAATTCGATGTTCTGTATTTGACTATTACAAGTTCAGATCTTCAAGTTATAATTTGAACTATAATTATAAGCTATCAATTTTAAGTTCTGTATTTGACAATTACAAGTACAGATCTTCAAGTTATAATTTGAACTATAATTATAAGCTATCAATTTTAAGTTCTGTATTTGACAATTACAAGTACAGATCTTCAAGTTATTATTTGCCATAATAATTAGAAGCTATCAATTTTAAGTTCTGTATTTGACAATTACAAGTTCAGATCTTCAAGTTATAATTTGCACTAATAATTTGTATTTACAATTCGATGTTCTGTATTTGACTATTACAAGTTCAGATCTTCAAGTTATAATTTGAACTATAATTATAAGCTATCAATTTTAAGTTCTGTATTTGACAATTACAAGTACTGATCTTCAAGTTATTATTTGCAATAATAATTAGAAGCTATCAATGTTAAGTTCTGTATTTGACAATTACAAGTTCAGAACTTCAAGTTATAATTTGAAATAATAATTAGAAGCTATCAATTTTAAGTTCTGCATTTGACAATTACAAGTACAGATCTTCAAGTTATAATTTGCAATAATAATCAGAAGCTATCAATTTTAAGTTCTGTATTTGACAATCACTAGTTCAGATCTTCAAGTTATACTTTGAAATAATAATTTGAATTTAACAAATCTAAGTTCTGTAATTCACTATTACAAGTTCAGATCTTCAAGTTATAATTTACAATAATAATTAGAAGCTATCAATTTTAAGTTCTGTATTTGACTATTACAAGTTCAGATCTTCAAATTATTATTTGCAATCTTAGTTTGAATTTAACAATTCGAAGTTCTGTATTTACCTATTACAAGTTCAGATCTTCAAGTTATAATTTGTACTAATAATTTGTATTTAACAATTCGAAGTTCTGTATTTGACTATTACAAGTTCAGATCTTCAAGTTATAATTTACAATAATAATTAAAACCTATCAATTTTAAGTACTGTATTTGACAATTACAAGTTTAGATCTTCAAGTTATAATTTGCAATAATAATTAGAAGCTATCAATTTTAAGTTCTGTATTTGACAATTACTAGTTCAGATCTTCAAGTTATTATTTGAAATAATAATTTGTATTTAACAAATCTAAGTTCTGTAATTCACTATTACAAGTTCAGATCTTCAAGTTATAATTTACAATAATAATTAGAAGCTATCAATTTTAAGTTCTGTATTTGACTATTACAAGTTCAGATCTTCAAGTTATAATTTGCAATAATAATTAGAAGCTATCAATTTTAAGTTCTGTATTTGACAATTACAAGTTCAGATCTTCAAGTTATAATTTGCACTAATAATTTGTATTTAACAATTTGAAGTTCTGTATTTGACAATTACAAGTTCAGATCTTCAAGTTATAATTTGCAATAATAATTAGAAGCTATTAATTTTAAGTTCTGTATTTGACAATTACAAGTTGAGATCTTCATGTTAAAATTTGAAATAATAATTAGAAGCTATCAATTTTATGTTCTGTATTTGACAATTACAAGTTCAGATCTTCAAGTGATAATTTGCAATAATAATTAGAAGCTATCAATTTTAAGTTCTGTATTTGACAATTACAAGTTCAGATCTTCAAGTTATAATTTGCAATAATAATTAGAAGCTATCAATTTTAAGTTCTGTATTTGACAATTACTAGTTCAGATCTCCAAGTTATTATTTGCAATAATAATTAGAAGCTATCAATTTTAAGTTCTGTATTTGACAATTACAAGTTCAGATCTTCAAGTTATAATTTACAATAATAATTAGAAGCTATCAATTTTAAGTTCTGTATTTGACAATTACAAGTTCAGATCTTCAAGTTATAATTTGCAGTAATAATTAGAAGCTATCAATTTTAAGTTCTGTATTTGACAATTACTAGTTCAGATCTTCAAGTTATAATTTGAAATAATAATTTGAATTTAACAAATCTAAGTTCTGTAATTCACTATTACAAGTTCAGATCTTCAAGTTATAATTTACAATAATAATTAGAAGCTATCAATTTTAAGTTCTGTATTTGACTATTACAAGTTCAGATCTTCAAGTTATAATTTGCAATAATAATTAGAAGCTATCAATTTTAAGTTCTGTATTTGACAATTACTAGTTCAGATCTTCAAGTTATAATTTGCACTAATAATTTGTATTTAACAATTAGAAGTTCTGTATTTGACTATTACAAGTTCAGATCTTCGAATTATAATTTGCAATCTTAGTTTGAATTTAACAATTCGAAGTTCTGTATTTACCTATTACAGGTTCAGATCTTCAATTTATAATTTGCAATCACAATTTGTATTTAACAATGCTAAGTTGCGTGTTAGTCTATTACAAGTTCAGATCTTCAAATTATAATTTGCAATAATAATTAGAAGCTATCAATTTTAAGTTCTGTATTTGACAATTACAAGTTCAGATCTTCAAGTTATAATTTGCAGTAATAATTAGAAGCTATCAATTTTAAGTTCTGTATTTGACAATTACTAGTTCAGATCTTCAAGTTATAATTTGAAATAATAATTTGAATTTAACAAATCTAAGTTCTGTAATTCACTATTACAAGTTCAGATCTTCAAGTTATAATTTACAATAATAATTAGAAGCTATCAATTTTAAGTTCTGTATTTGACTATTACAAGTTCAGATCTTCAAGTTATAATTTGCAATAATAATTAGAAGCTATCAATTTTAAGTTCTGTATTTGACAATTACAAGTTCAGATCTTCAAGTTATAATTTGCACTAATAATTTGTATTTAACAATTAGAAGTTCTGTATTTGACAATTACAAGTTCAGATCTTCAAGTTATAATTTGCAATAATAATTAGAAGCTATCAATTTTAAGTTCTGTATTTGACAATTACTAGTTCAGATCTTCAAGTTATAATTTGCACTAATAATTTGTATTTAACAATTAGAAGTTCTGTATTTGACTATTACAAGTTCAGATCTTCGAATTATAATTTGCAATCTTAGTTTGAATTTAACAATTCGAAGTTCTGTATTTACCTATTACAGGTTAAGATCTTCAATTTATAATTTGCAATCACAATTTGTATTTAACAATGCTAAGTTGCGTGTTAGTCTATTACAAGTTCAGATCTTCAAATTATAATTTGCAATAATAATTAGAAGCTATCAATTTTAAGTTCTGTATTTGACAATTACAAGTTCAGATCTTCAAGTTATTATTTGCAGTAATAATTAGAAGCTATCAATTTTAAGATCTGTATTTGACAATTACAAGTTCAGATCTTGAAGTTATAATTTACAATAATAATTAGAAGCTATCAATTTTAAGTTCTGTATTTAACAATTACAAGTTCAGATCTTCAAGTTATAATATGCAATAATAATTAGAAGCTATCAATTTTAAGTTCTGTATTTGACAATTACTAGTTCAGATCTTCAAGTTATAATTTGAAATAATAATTTGAATTTAACAAATCTAAGTTCTGTAATTCACTATTACAAGTTCAGATCTTCAAGTTATAATTTACAATAATAATTAGAAGCTATCAATTTTAAGTTCTGTATTTGACAATTACAAGTTCAGTTCTTCTAGTTATAATTTGCACTAATAATTTGTATTTAACAATTTGAAGTTCTGTATTTGACAATTACAAGTTCAGATCTTCAAGTTATAATTTGCAATAATAATTTGAAGCTATCAATTTTAAGTTCTGTATTTGACAATTACAAGTTCAGATCTTCAAGTTATTATTTGCAATAATAATTAGAAGCTATCAATTTTAAGTTCTGTATTTGACAATTACAAGTTTAGATCTTGAAGTTATAATTTACAATAATAATTAGAAGCTATCAATTTTAAGTTCTGTATTTAACAATTACAAGTTCAGATCTTCAAGTTATAATATGCAGTAATAATTAGAAGCTATCAATTTTAAGTTCTGTATTTGACAATTACTAGTTCAGATCTTCAAGTTATAATTTGAAATAATAATTTGAATTTAACAAATCTAAGTTCTGTAATTCACTATTACAAGTTCAGATCTTCAAGTTATAATTTACAATAATAATTAGAAGCTATCAATTTTAAGTTTTGTATTTGACAATTACAAGTTCAGATCTTCAAGTTATAGTTTGCAATAATAATTAGAAGCTATTAATTTTAAGTTCTGTATTTGACAATTGCAAGTTCAGATCTTCAAGTTATAATTTGAAATAATAATTAGAAGCTATCAATTTTATGTTCTGTATTTGACAATTACAAGTTCAGATCTTCAAGTTATAATTTGCAATAATAATTAGAAGCTATCATTTTTAAGTTCTGTATTTGACAATTACAAGTGCAGATCTTCAAGTTATAATTTGCAATAATAATTAGAAGCTATCAATTTTAAGTTCTGTATTTGACAATTACTAGTTCAGATCTCCAAGTTATTATTTGCAATAATAATTAGAAGCTATCAATTTTAAGTTCTGTATTTGACAATTACAAGTTCAGATCTTCAAGTTATAATTTACAATAATAATTAGAAGCTATCAATTTTAAGTTCTGTATTTGACTATTACAAGTTCAGATCTTCAAGTTATAATTTGCAATAATAATTAGAAGCTATCAATTTTAAGTTCTGTATTTGACAATTACAAGTTCAGATCTTGAAGTTATAATTTACAATAATAATTAGAAGCTATCAATTTTAAGTTCTGTATTTAACAATTACAAGTTCAGATCTTCAAGTTATAATATGCAATAATAATTAGAAGCTATCAATTTTAAGTTCTGTATTTGACAATTACTAGTTCAGATCTTCAAGTTATAATTTGAAATAATAATTTGAATTTAACAAATCTAAGTTCTGTAATTCACTATTACAAGTTCAGATCTTCAAGTTATAATTTACAATAATAATTAGAAGCTATCAATTTTAAGTTCTGTATTTGACAATTACAAGTTCAGATCTTCAAGTTATAATTTGCACTAATAATTTGTATTTAACAATTTGAAGTTCTGTATTTGACAATTACAAGTTCAGATCTTCAAGTTATAATTTGCAATAATAATTTGAAGCTATCAATTTTAAGTTCTGTATTTGACAATTACAAGTTCAGATCTTCAAGTTATTATTTGCAATAATAATTAGAAGCTATCAATTTTAAGTTCTGTATTTGACAATTACAAGTTTAGATCTTGAAGTTATAATTTACAATAATAATTAGAAGCTATCAATTTTAAGTTCTGTATTTAACAATTACAAGTTCAGATCTTCAAGTTATAATATGCAGTAATAATTAGAAGCTATCAATTTTAAGTTCTGTATTTGACAATTACTAGTTCAGATCTTCAAGTTATAATTTGAAATAATAATTTGAATTTAACAAATCTAAGTTCTGTAATTCACTATTACAAGTTCAGATCTTCAAGTTATAATTTACAATAATAATTAGAAGCTATCAATTTTAAGTTTTGTATTTGACAATTACAAGTTCAGATCTTCAAGTTATAGTTTGCAATAATAATTAGAAGCTATTAATTTTAAGTTCTGTATTTGACAATTGCAAGTTCAGATCTTCAAGTTATAATTTGAAATAATAATTAGAAGCTATCAATTTTATGTTCTGTATTTGACAATTACAAGTTCAGATCTTCAAGTTATAATTTGCAATAATAATTAGAAGCTATCATTTTTAAGTTCTGTATTTGACAATTACAAGTGCAGATCTTCAAGTTATAATTTGCAATAATAATTAGAAGCTATCAATTTTAAGTTCTGTATTTGACAATTACTAGTTCAGATCTCCAAGTTATTATTTGCAATAATAATTAGAAGCTATCAATTTTAAGTTCTGTATTTGACAATTACAAGTTCAGATCTTCAAGTTATAATTTACAATAATAATTAGAAGCTATCAATTTTAAGTTCTGTATTTGACCATTACAAGTTCAGATCTTCAAGTTATAATTTGCAATAATAATTAGAAGCTATCAATTTTAAGTTCTGTATTTGACAATTACAAGTTCAGATCTTCTAGTTATTATTTGCACTAATAATTTGTATTTAACAATTAGAAGTTCTGTATTTGACAATTACAAGTTCAGATCTTCAAGTTATAATTTGCAATAATAATTAGAAGCTATCAATTTTAAGTTCTGTATTTGAAAATTACTAGTTCAGATCTTCAAGTTATAATTTGCACTAATAATTTGTATTTAACAATTAGAAGTTCTGTATTTCACTATTACAAGTTCAGATCTTCGAATAATTATTTGCATTCTTAGTTTGAATTTAACAATTCGAAGTTCTGTATTTACCTATTACAGGTTCAGATCTTCAAGTTATAATTTGCAATCACAATTTGTATTTAACAATCATAAGTTGCGTGTTTGTCTATTACAAGTTCAGATCTTCAAATTATAATTTGCAATAATAATTAGAAGCTATCAATTTTAAGTTCTGTATTTGACAATTACAAGTTCAGATCTTCAAGTTATTATTTGCAATAATAATTAGAAGCTATCAATTTTAAGTTCTGTATTTGACAATTACAAGTTCAGATCTTGAAGTTATTTTTTACAATAATAATTAGAAGCTATCAATTTTAAGTTCTGTATTTAACAATTACAAGTTCAGATCTTCAAGTTATAATATGCAATAATAATTAGAAGCTATCAGTTTTAAGTTCTGTATTTGACAATTACTAGTTCAGATCTTCAAGCTATAATTTGAAATAATAATTTGAATTTAACAAATCTAAGTTCTGTAATTCACTATTACAAGTTCAGATCTTCAAGTTATAATTTACAATAATAATTAGAAGCTATCAATTTTAAGTTCTGTATTTGACAATTACAAGTTCAGATCTTCAAGTTATAATTTGCACTAATAATTTGTATTTAACAATTTGAAGTTCTGTATTTGACAATTACAAGTTCAGATCTTCAAGTTATAATTTGCACTAATAATTTGTATTTAACAATTAGAAGTTCTGTATTTGACAATTACAAGTTCAGATCTTCAAGTTATAATTTGCAATAATAATTAGAAGCTATCAATTTTAAGTTCTGTATTTGACAATTACAAGTTCAGATCTTCAAGTTATAATTTGCAATAATAATTAGAAGCTATCAATTTTAAGTTCTGTATTTGACAATTACTAGTTCAGATCTCCAAGTTATTATTTGCAATAATAATTAGAAGCTATCAATTTTAAGTTCTGTATTTGACAATTACAAGTTCAGATCTTCAAGTTATAATTTACAATAATAATTAGAAGCTATCAATTTTAAGTTCTGTATTTGATTATTACAAGTTCAGATCTTCAAGTTATAATTTGCAATAATAATTAGAAGCTATCAATTTTGAGTTCTGTATTTGACAATTACAAGTTCAGATCTTCAAGTTATAATTTGTATTTAACAATTAGTAGTTCTGTATTTGACAATTACAAGTTCAGATCTTCAAGTTATAATTTGCAATAATAATTAGAAGCTATCAATTTTAAGTTCTGTATTTGACAATTTCTAGTTCAGATCTTCAAGTTATAATTTGCACTAATAATTTGTATTTAACAATTTGAAGTTCTGTATTTGACTATTACAAGTTCAGATCTTCGAATTATTATTTGCAATCTTAGTTTGAATTTAACAATTCGAAGTTCTGTATTTACCTATTACAGGTTCAGATCTTCAATTTATAATTTGCAATCACAATTTGTATTTAACAATGCTAAGTTGCATGTTAGTCTATTACAAGTTCAGATCTTCAAATTATAATTTGCAATAATAATTAGAAGCTATCAATTTTAAGTTCTGTATTTGACAATTACAAGTTCAGATCTTCAAGTTATTATTTGCAGTAATAATTAGAAGCTATCAATTTTAAGTTCTGTATTTGACAATTACAAGTTCAGATCTTGAAGTTATAATTTACAATAATAATTAGAAGCTATCAATTTTAAGTTCTGTATTTAACAATTACAAGTTCAGATCTTCAAGTTATAATATGCAATAATAATTAGAAGCTATCAATTTTAAGTTCTGTATTTGACAATTACTAGTTCAGATCTTCAAGTTATAATTTGAAATAATAATTTGAATTTAACAAATCTAAGTTCTGTAATTCACTATTACAAGTTCAGATCTTCAAGTTATAATTTACAATAATAATTAGAAGCTATCAATTTTAAGTTCTGTATTTGACAATTACAAGTTCAGTTCTTCAAGTTATAATTTGCAATAATAATTAGAAGCTATCAATTTTAAGTTCTGTATTTGACAATTACAAGTTCAGATCTTCAAGTTATAATTTGCAATAATAATTTGAAGCTATCAATTTTAAGTTCTGTATTTGACAATTACAAGTTCAGATCTTCAAGTTATTATTTGCAATAATAATTAGAAGCTATCAATTTTAAGTTCTGTATTTGACAATTACAAGTTTAGATCTTGAAGTTATAATTTACAATAATAATTAGAAGCTATCAATTTTAAGTTCTGTATTTAACAATTACAAGTTCAGATCTTCAAGTTATAATATGCAGTAATAATTAGAAGCTATCAATTTTAAGTTCTGTATTTGACAATTACTAGTTCAGATCTTCAAGTTATAATTTGAAATAATAATTTGAATTTAACAAATCTAAGTTCTGTAATTCACTATTACAAGTTCAGATCTTCAAGTTATAATTTACAATAATAATTAGAAGCTATCAATTTTAAGTTTTGTATTTGACAATTACAAGTTCAGATCTTCAAGTTATAGTTTGCAATAATAATTAGAAGCTATTAATTTTAAGTTCTGTATTTGACAATTGCAAGTTCAGATCTTCAAGTTATAATTTGAAATAATAATTAGAAGCTATCAATTTTATGTTCTGTATTTGACAATTACAAGTTCAGATCTTCAAGTTATAATTTGCAATAATAATTAGAAGCTATCATTTTTAAGTTCTGTATTTGACAATTACAAGTGCAGATCTTCAAGTTATAATTTGCAATAATAATTAGAAGCTATCAATTTTAAGTTCTGTATTTGACAATTACTAGTTCAGATCTCCAAGTTATTATTTGCAATAATAATTAGAAGCTATCAATTTTAAGTTCTGTATTTGACAATTACAAGTTCAGATCTTCAAGTTATAATTTACAATAATAATTAGAAGCTATCAATTTTAAGTTCTGTATTTGACTATTACAAGTTCAGATCTTCAAGTTATAATTTGCAATAATAATTAGAAGCTATCAATTTTAAGTTCTGTATTTGACAATTACAAGTTCAGATCTTGAAGTTATAATTTACAATAATAATTAGAAGCTATCAATTTTAAGTTCTGTATTTAACAATTACAAGTTCAGATCTTCAAGTTATAATATGCAATAATAATTAGAAGCTATCAATTTTAAGTTCTGTATTTGACAATTACTAGTTCAGATCTTCAAGTTATAATTTGAAATAATAATTTGAATTTAACAAATCTAAGTTCTGTAATTCACTATTACAAGTTCAGATCTTCAAGTTATAATTTACAATAATAATTAGAAGCTATCAATTTTAAGTTCTGTATTTGACAATTACAAGTTCAGATCTTCAAGTTATAATTTGCACTAATAATTTGTATTTAACAATTTGAAGTTCTGTATTTGACAATTACAAGTTCAGATCTTCAAGTTATAATTTGCAATAATAATTTGAAGCTATCAATTTTAAGTTCTGTATTTGACAATTACAAGTTCAGATCTTCAAGTTATTATTTGCAATAATAATTAGAAGCTATCAATTTTAAGTTCTGTATTTGACAATTACAAGTTTAGATCTTGAAGTTATAATTTACAATAATAATTAGAAGCTATCAATTTTAAGTTCTGTATTTAACAATTACAAGTTCAGATCTTCAAGTTATAATATGCAGTAATAATTAGAAGCTATCAATTTTAAGTTCTGTATTTGACAATTACTAGTTCAGATCTTCAAGTTATAATTTGAAATAATAATTTGAATTTAACAAATCTAAGTTCTGTAATTCACTATTACAAGTTCAGATCTTCAAGTTATAATTTACAATAATAATTAGAAGCTATCAATTTTAAGTTTTGTATTTGACAATTACAAGTTCAGATCTTCAAGTTATAGTTTGCAATAATAATTAGAAGCTATTAATTTTAAGTTCTGTATTTGACAATTGCAAGTTCAGATCTTCAAGTTATAATTTGAAATAATAATTAGAAGCTATCAATTTTATGTTCTGTATTTGACAATTACAAGTTCAGATCTTCAAGTTATAATTTGCAATAATAATTAGAAGCTATCATTTTTAAGTTCTGTATTTGACAATTACAAGTGCAGATCTTCAAGTTATAATTTGCAATAATAATTAGAAGCTATCAATTTTAAGTTCTGTATTTGACAATTACTAGTTCAGATCTCCAAGTTATTATTTGCAATAATAATTAGAAGCTATCAATTTTAAGTTCTGTATTTGACAATTACAAGTTCAGATCTTCAAGTTATAATTTACAATAATAATTAGAAGCTATCAATTTTAAGTTCTATATTTGACTATTACAAGTTCAGATCTTCAAGTTATAATTTGCAATAATAATTAGAAGCTATCAATTTTAAGTTCTGTATTTGACAATTACAAGTTCAGATCTTCTAGTTATAATTTGCACTAATAATTTGTATTTAACAATTAGAAGTTCTGTATTTGACAATTACAAGTTCAGATCTTCAAGTTATAATTTGCAATAATAATTAGAAGCTATCAATTTTAAGTTCTGTATTTGAAAATTACTAGTTCAGATCTTCAAGTTATAATTTGCACTAATAATTTGTATTTAACAATTAGAAGTTCTGTATTTCACTATTACAAGTTCAGATCTTCGAATAATTATTTGCATTCTTAGTTTGAATTTAACAATTCGAAGTTCTGTATTTACCTATTACAGGTTCAGATCTTCAAGTTATAATTTGCAATCACAATTTGTATTTAACAATCATAAGTTGCGTGTTTGTCTATTACAAGTTCAGATCTTCAAATTATAATTTGCAATAATAATTAGAAACTATCAATTTTAAGTTCTGTATTTGACAATTACAAGTTCAGATCTTCAAGTTATTATTTGCAATAATAATTAGAAGCTATCAATTTTAAGTTCTGTATTTGACAATTACAAGTTCAGATCTTGAAGTTATTTTTTACAATAATAATTAGAAGCTATCAATTTTAAGTTCTGTATTTAACAATTACAAGTTCAGATCTTCAAGTTATAATATGCAATAATAATTAGAAGCTATCAGTTTTAAGTTCTGTATTTGACAATTACTAGTTCAGATCTTCAAGCTATAATTTGAAATAATAATTTGAATTTAACAAATCTAAGTTCTGTAATTCACTATTACAAGTTCAGATCTTCAAGTTATAATTTACAATAATAATTAGAAGCTATCAATTTTAAGTTCTGTATTTGACAATTACAAGTTCAGATCTTCAAGTTATAATTTGCACTAATAATTTGTATTTAACAATTTGAAGTTCTGTATTTGACAATTACTAGTTCAGATCTTCAAGTTATAATTTGCACTAATAATTTGTATTTAACAATTAGAAGTTCTGTATTTGACAATTACAAGTTCAGATCTTCAAGTTATAATTTGCAATAATAATTAGAAGCTATCAATTTTAAGTTCTGTATTTGACAATTACAAGTTCAGATCTTCAAGTTATAATTTGCAATAATAATTAGAAGCTATCAATTTTAAGTTCTGTATTTGACAATTACTAGTTCAGATCTCCAAGTTATTATTTGCAATAATAATTAGAAGCTATCAATTTTAAGTTCTGTATTTGACAATTACAAGTTCAGATCTTCAAGTTATAATTTACAATAATAATTAGAAGCTATCAATTTTAAGTTCTGTATTTGATTATTACAAGTTCAGATCTTCAAGTTATAATTTGCAATAATAATTAGAAGCTATCAATTTTGAGTTCTGTATTTGACAATTACAAGTTCAGATCTTCAAGTTATAATTTGTATTTAACAATTAGTAGTTCTGTATTTGACAATTACAAGTTCAGATCTTCAAGTTATAATTTGCAATAATAATTAGAAGCTATCAATTTTAAGTTCTGTATTTGACAATTTCTAGTTCAGATCTTCAAGTTATAATTTGCACTAATAATTTGTATTTAACAATTTGAAGTTCTGTATTTGACTATTACAAGTTCAGATCTTCGAATTATTATTTGCAATCTTAGTTTGAATTTAACAATTCGAAGTTCTGTATTTACCTATTACAGGTTCAGATCTTCAATTTATAATTTGCAATCACAATTTGTATTTAACAATGCTAAGTTGCATGTTAGTCTATTACAAGTTCAGATCTTCAAATTATAATTTGCAATAATAATTAGAAGCTATCAATTTTAAGTTCTGTATTTGACAATTACAAGTTCAGATCTTCAAGTTATTATTTGCAGTAATAATTAGAAGCTATCAATTTTAAGTTCTGTATTTGACAATTACAAGTTCAGATCTTGAAGTTATAATTTACAATAATAATTAGAAGCTATCAATTTTAAGTTCTGTATTTAACAATTACAAGTTCAGATCTTCAAGTTATAATATGCAATAATAATTAGAAGCTATCAATTTTAAGTTCTGTATTTGACAATTACTAGTTCAGATCTTCAAGTTATAATTTGAAATAATAATTTGAATTTAACAAATCTAAGTTCTGTAATTCACTATTACAAGTTCAGATCTTCAAGTTATAATTTACAATAATAATTAGAAGCTATCAATTTTAAGTTCTGTATTTGACAATTACAAGTTCAGATCTTCAAGTTATAATTTGCACTAATAATTTGTATTTAACAATTTTAAGTTCTGTATTTGACTATTACAAGTTCAGATCTTCAAGTTATAATTTGCAATAATAATTAGAAGCTATCAATTTTAAGTTCTGTATTTGACAATTACAAGTTCAGATCTTCAAGTTATAATTTGCACTAATAATTTGTATTTAACAATTTTAAGTTCTGTATTTGACTATTACAAGTTCAGATCTTCAAGTTATAATTTGCAATAATAATTAGTAGCTATCAATTTTAAGTTCTGTATTTGACAATTACAAGTTCAGATCTTCAAGTTATAATTTGCACTAATAATTTGTATTTAACAATTTTAAGTTCTGTATTTGACTATTACAAGTTCAGATCTTCAAGTTATAATTTGCAATAATAATTAGAAGCTATCAATTTTAAGTTTTGTATTTGACAATTACAAGTTCAGATCTTCAAGTTATAGTTTGCAATAATAATTAGAAGCTATTAATTTTAAGTTCTGTATTTGACAATTGCAAGTTCAGATCTTCAAGTTATAATTTGAAATAATAATTAGAAGCTATCAATTTTATGTTCTGTATTTGACAATTACAAGTTCAGATCTTCAAGTTATAATTTGCAATAATAATTAGAAGCTATCATTTTTAAGTTCTGTATTTGACAATTACAAGTGCAGATCTTCAAGTTATAATTTGCAATAATAATTAGAAGCTATCAATTTTAAGTTCTGTATTTGACAATTACTAGTTCAGATCTCCAAGTTATTATTTGCAATAATAATTAGAAGCTATCAATTTTAAGTTCTGTATTTGACAATTACAAGTTCAGATCTTCAAGTTATAATTTACAATAATAATTAGAAGCTATCAATTTTAAGTTCTGTATTTGACTATTACAAGTTCAGATCTTCAAGTTATAATTTGCAATAATAATTAGAAGCTATCAATTTTAAGTTCTGTATTTGACAATTACAAGTTCAGATCTTCTAGTTATAATTTGCACTAATAATTTGTATTTAACAATTAGAAGTTCTGTATTTGACAATTACAAGTTCAGATCTTCAAGTTATAATTTGCAATAATAATTAGAAGCTATCAATTTTAAGTTCTGTATTTGAAAATTACTAGTTCAGATCTTCAAGTTATAATTTGCACTAATAATTTGTATTTAACAATTAGAAGTTCTGTATTTGACTATTACAAGTTCAGATCTTCGAATTATTATTTGCATTCTTAGTTTGAATTTAACAATTCGAAGTTCTGTATTTACCTATTACAGGTTCAGATCTTCAAGTTATAATTTGCAATCACAATTTGTATTTAACAATCATAAGTTGCGTGTTTGTCTATTACAAGTTCAGATCTTCAAATTATAATTTGCAATAATAATTAGAAGCTATCAATTTTAAGTTCTGTATTTGACAATTACAAGTTCAGATCTTCAAGTTATTATTTGCAATAATAATTAGAAGCTATCAATTTTAAGTTCTGTATTTGACAATTACTAGTTCAGATCTTCAAGTTATAATTTGCACTAATAATTTGTATTTAACAATTTGAAGTTCTGTATTTGACAATTACAAGTTCAGATCTTTAAGTTATAATTTGCAATAATAATTAGAATCTATCAATTTTAAGTTCTGTATTTGACAATTACAAGTTCAGATCTTCAAGTTATTATTTGCAATAATAATTAGAAGCTATCAATTTTAAGTTCTGTATTTGACAATTACAAGTTCAGATCTTGAAGTTATTATTTGCAATAATAATTAGAAGCTATCAATTTTAAGTTCTGTATTTGACAATTACAAGTTCAGATCTTGAAGTTATAATTTACAATAATAATTAGAAGCTATCAATTTTAAGTTCTGTATTTGACTATTTCAAGTTCAGATCTTCAAGTTATAATTTGCAATAATAATTAGAAGCTATCAATTTTAAGTTCTGTATTTGACAATTACAAGTTCAGATCTTCAAGTTATAATTTGCACTAATAATTTGTATTTAACAATTAGAAGTTCTGTATTTGACAATTACAAGTTCAGATCTTCAAGTTATAATTTGCAATAATAATTAGAAGCTATCAATTTTAAGTTCTGTATTTGACAATTACTAGTTCAGATCTTCAAGTTATAATTTGCAATCACAATTTGTATTTAACAATGCTAAGTTGCGTATTTGTCTATTACAAGTTCAGATCTTCAAATTATAATTTGCAATAATAATTAGAAGCTATCAATTTTAAGTTCTGTATTTGACAATTACAAGTTCAGATCTTCAAGTTATTATTTGCAATAATAATTAGAAGCTCTCAATTTTAAGTTCTGTATTTGACAATTACAAGTTCAGATCTTGAAGTTATAATTTACAATAATAATTAGAAGCTATCAATTTTAAGTTCTGTATTTCACAATTACAAGTTCAGATCTTCAAGTTATAATATGCAATAATAATTAGAAGCTATCAATTTTAAGTTCTGTATTTGACAATTACTAGTTCAGATCTTCAAGTTATAATTTGAAATAATAATTTGAATTTAACAAATCTAAGTTCTGTAATGCACTATTACAAGTTCAGATCTTCAAGTTATAATTTACAATAATAATTAGAAGCTATCAATTTTAAGTTCTGTATTTGACAATTACAAGTTCAGATCTTCAAGTTATAATTTGCACTAATAATTTGTATTTAACAATTTGAAGTTCTGTATTTGACAATTACAAGTTCAGATCTTCAAGTTATAATTTGCAATAATAATTAGAAGCTATCAATTTTAAGTTCTGTATTTGACAATTACAAGTTCAGATCTTCAAGTTATAATTTGCAATAATAATTAGAAGCTATCAATTTTAAGTTCTGTATTTGACAATTACAAGTTCAGATCTTCAAGTTATAATTTGCAATAATAATTAGAAGCTATCAATTTTAAGTTCTGTATTTGTCAATTACTAGTTCAGATCTTCAAGTTATAATTTGCACTAATAATTTGTATTTAACAATTTGAAGTTCTGTATTTGACAATTACAAGTTCAGATCTTTAAGTTATAATTTGCAATAATAATTAGAATCTATCAATTTTAAGTTCTGTATTTGACAATTACAAGTTCAGATCTTCAAGTTATTATTTGCAATAATAATTAGAAGCTATCAATTTTAAGTTCTGTATTTGACAATTACAAGTTCAGATCTTGAAGTTATTATTTGCAATAATAATTAGAAGCTATCAATTTTAAGTTCTGTATTTGACAATTACAAGTTCAGATCTTGAAGTTATAATTTACAATAATAATTAGAAGCTATCAATTTTAAGTTCTGTATTTGACTATTTCAAGTTCAGATCTTCAAGTTATAATTTGCAATAATAATTAGAAGCTATCAATTTTAAGTTCTGTATTTGACAATTACAAGTTCAGATCTTCAAGTTATAATTTGCACTAATAATTTTTATTTAACAATTAGAAGTTCTGTATTTGACAATTACAAGTTCAGATCTTCAAGTTATAATTTGCAATAATAATTAGAAGCTATCAATTTTAAGTTCTGTATTTGACAATTACTAGTTCAGATCTTCAAGTTATAATTTGCAATCACAATTTGTATTTAACAATGCTAAGTTGCGTATTTGTCTATTACAAGTTCAGATCTTCAAATTATAATTTGCAATAATAATTAGAAGCTATCAATTTTAAGTTCTGTATTTGACAATTACAAGTTCAGATCTTCAAGTTATTATTTGCAATAATAATTAGAAGCTCTCAATTTTAAGTTCTGTATTTGACAATTACAAGTTCAGATCTTGAAGTTATAATTTACAATAATAATTAGAAGCTATCAATTTTAAGTTCTGTATTTCACAATTACAAGTTCAGATCTTCAAGTTATAATATGCAATAATAATTAGAAGCTATCAATTTTAAGTTCTGTATTTGACAATTACTAGTTCAGATCTTCAAGTTATAATTTGAAATAATAATTTGAATTTAACAAATCTAAGTTCTTTAATTCACTATTACAAGTTCAGATCTTCAAGTTATAATTTACAATAATAATTAGAAGCTATCAATTTTAAGTTCTGTATTTGACAATTACAAGTTCAGATCTTCAAGTTATAATTTGCAATAATAATTAGAAGCTATCAATTTTAAGTTCTGTATTTGACAATTACAAGTTCAGATCTTCAAATTATAATTTGGAATAATAATTAGAAGCTATCAATTTTAAGTTCTGTATTTGACAATTACAAGTTCAGATCTTCAAGTTATAATTTGCAATAATAATTAGAAGCTATCAATTTTAAGTTCTGTATTTGACAATTACTAGTTCAGATCTTCAAGTTATAATTTGCACTAATAATTTGTATTTAACAATTTGAAGTTCTGTATTTGACAATTACAAGTTCAGATCTTTAAGTTATAATTTGCAATAATAATTAGAATCTATCAATTTTAAGTTCTGTATTTGACAATTACAAGTTCAGATCTTCAAGTTATTATTTGCAATAATAATTAGAAGCTATCAATTTTAAGTTCTGTATTTGACAATTACAAGTTCAGATCTTGAAGTTATTATTTGCAATAATAATTAGAAGCTATCAATTTTAAGTTCTGTATTTGACAATTACAAGTTCAGATCTTGAAGTTATAATTTACAATAATAATTAGAAGCTATCAATTTTAAGTTCTGTATTTGACTATTTCAAGTTCAGATCTTCAAGTTATAATTTGCAATAATAATTAGAAGCTATCAATTTTAAGTTCTGTATTTGACAATTACAAGTTCAGATCTTCAAGTTATAATTTGCAATAATAATTAGAAGCTATTAATTTTAAGTTCTGTATTTGACAATTGCAAGTTCAGATCTTCAAGTTATAATTTGAAATAATAATTAGAAGCTATCAATTTTATGTTCTGTATTTGACAATTACAAGTTCAGATCTTCAAGTTATAATTTGCAATAATAATTAGAAGCAATCAATTTTAAGTTCTGTATTTGACAATTACAAGTTCAGATCTTCAAGTTATAATTTGCAATAATAATTAGAAGCTATCAATTTTAAGTTCTGTATTTGACAATTACTAGTTCAGAACTCCAAGTTATTATTTGCAATAATAATTAGAAGCTATCAATTTTAAGTTCTGTATTTGACTATTACAAGTTCAGATCTTCAAGTTATAATTTACAATAATAATTAGAAGCTATCAATTTTAAGTTCTGTATTTGACAATTACAAGTTCAGATCTTCAAGTTATAATTTGCAATAATAATTAGAAGCTATCAATTTTAAGTTCTGTATTTGACAATTACTAGTTCAGATCTTCAAGTTATAATTTGAAATAATAATTTGAATTTAACAAATCTAAGTTCTGTAATTCACTATTACAAGTTCAGATCTTCAAGTTATAATTTACAATAATAATTAGAAGCTATCAATTTTAAGTTCTGTATTTGACTATTACAAGTTCAGATCTTCAAGTTATAATTTGCAATAATAATTAGAAGCTATCAATTTTAAGTTCTGTATTTGACAATTACAAGTTCAGATCTTCAAGTTATAATTTGCACTAATAATTTGTATTTAACAATTAGAAGTTCTGTATTTGACAATTACAAGTTCAGATCTTCAAGTTATAATTTGCAATAATAATTAGAAGCTATCAATTTTAAGTTCTGTATTTGACAATTACTAGTTCAGATCTTCAAGTTATAATTTGCACTAATAATTTGTATTTAACAATTAGAAGTTCTGTATTTGACTATTACAAGTTCAGATCTTCGAATTATTATTTGCAATCTTAGTTTGAATTTAACAATTCGAAGTTCTGTATTTACCTATTACAGGTTCAGATCTTCAAGTTATAATTTGCAATCACAATTTGTATTTAACAATGCTAAGTTGCGTGTTAGTCTATTACAATTCAGATCTTCAAATTATAATTTGCAATAATAATTAGAAGCTATCAATTTTAAGTTCTGTATTTGACAATTACAAGTTCAGATCTTCAAGTTATTATTTGCAGTAATAATTAGAAGCTATCAATTTTAAGTTCTGTATTTGACAATTACAAGTTCAGATCTTGAAGTTATAATTTACAATAATAATTAGAAGCTATCAATTTTAAGTTCTGTATTTAACAATTACAAGTTCAGATCTTCAAGTTACAATATGCAATAATAATTAGAAGCTATCAATTTTAAGTTCTGTATTTGACAATTACTAGTTCAGATCTTCAAGGTATAATTTGAAATAATAATTTGAATTTAACAAATCTAAGTTCTGTAATTCACTATTACAAGTTCAGATCTTCAAGTTATAATTTACAATAATAATTAGAAGCTATCAATTTTAAGTTCTGTATTTGACAATTACAAGTTCAGATCTTCAAGTTATAATTTGCACTAATAATTTGTATTTAACAATTTGAAGTTCTGTATTTGACAATTACAAGTTCAGATCTTCAAGTTATAATTTGCAATAATAATTTGAAGCTATCAATTTTAAGTTCTGTATTTGACAATTACAAGTTCAGATCTTCAAGTTATTATTTGCAATAATAATTAGAAGCTATCAATTTTAAGTTCTGTATTTGACAATTACAAGTTTAGATCTTGAAGTTATAATTTACAATAATAATTAGAAGCTATCAATTTTAAGTTCTGTATTTAACAATTACAAGTTCAGATCTTCAAGTTATAATATGCAGTAATAATTAGAAGCTATCAATTTTAAGTTCTGTATTTGACAATTACTAGTTCAGATCTTCAAGTTATAATTTGAAATAATAATTTGAATTTAACAAATCTAAGTTCTGTAATTCACTATTACAAGTTCAGATCTTCAAGTTATAATTTACAATAATAATTAGAAGCTATCAATTTTAAGTTTTGTATTTGACAATTACAAGTTCAGATCTTCAAGTTATAGTTTGCAATAATAATTAGAAGCTATTAATTTTAAGTTCTGTATTTGACAATTGCAAGTTCAGATCTTCAAGTTATAATTTGAAATAATAATTAGAAGCTATCAATTTTATGTTCTGTATTTGACAATTACAAGTTCAGATCTTCAAGTTATAATTTGCAATAATAATTAGAAGCTATCATTTTTAAGTTCTGTATTTGACAATTACAAGTGCAGATCTTCAAGTTATAATTTGCAATAATAATTAGAAGCTATCAATTTTAAGTTCTGTATTTGACAATTACAAGTTCAGATCTTCAAGTTATAATTTGCACTAATAATTTGTATTTAACAATTTGAAGTTCTGTATTTGACAATTACAAGTTCAGATCTTCAAGTTATAATTTGCAATAATAATTAGAAGCTATCAATTTTAAGTTCTGTATTTGACAATTACAAGTTCAGATCTTCAAGTTATAATTTGCAATAATAATTAGAAGCTATCAATTTTAAGTTCTGTATTTGACAATTACAAGTTCAGATCTTCAAGTTATAATTTGCAATAATAATTAGAAGCTATCAATTTTAAGTTCTGTATTTGACAATTACTAGTTCAGATCTCCAAGTTATTATTTGCAATAATAATTAGAAGCTATCAATTTTAAGTTCTGTATTTGACAATTACAAGTTCAGATCTTCAAGTTATAATTTACAATAATAATTAGAAGCTATCAATTTTAAGTTCTGTATTTGACTATTACAAGTTCAGATCTTCAAGTTATAATTTGCAATAATAATTAGAAGCTATCAATTTTGAGTTCTGTATTTGACAATTACAAGTTCAGATCTTCAAGTTATAATTTGTATTTAACAATTAGTAGTTCTGTATTTGACAATTACAAGTTCAGATCTTCAAGTTATAATTTGCAATAATAATTAGAAGCTATCAATTTTAAGTTCTGTATTTGACAATTTCTAGTTCAGATCTTCAAGTTATAATTTGCACTAATAATTTGTATTTAACAATTTGAAGTTCTGTATTTGACTATTACAAGTTCAGATCTTCGAATTATTATTTGCAATCTTAGTTTGAATTTAACAATTCGAAGTTCTGTATTTACCTATTACAGGTTCAGATCTTCAATTTATAATTTGCAATCACAATTTGTATTTAACAATGCTAAGTTGCGTGTTAGTCTATTACAAGTTCAGATCTTCAAATTATAATTTGCAATAATAATTAGAAGCTATCAATTTTATGTTCTGTATTTGACAATTACAAGTTCAGATCTTCAAGTTATAATTTGCAATAATAATTAGAAGCTATCATTTTTAAGTTCTGTATTTGACAATTACAAGTGCAGATCTTCAAGTTATAATTTGCAATAATAATTAGAAGCTATCATTTTTAAGTTTTGTATTTGACAATTACAAGTTCAGATCTTCAAGTTATAGTTTGCAATAATAATTAGAAGCTATTAATTTTAAGTTCTGTATTTGACAATTGCAAGTTCAGATCTTCAAGTTATAATTTGAAATAATAATTAGAAGCTATCAATTTTATGTTCTGTATTTGACAATTACAAGTTCAGATCTTCAAGTTATAATTTGCAATAATAATTAGAAGCTATCATTTTTAAGTTCTGTATTTGACAATTACAAGTGCAGATCTTCAAGTTATAATTTGCAATAATAATTAGAAGCTATCAATTTTAAGTTCTGTATTTGACAATTACTAGTTCAGATCTCCAAGTTATTATTTGCAATAATAATTAGAAGCTATCAATTTTAAGTTCTGTATTTGACAATTACAAGTTCAGATCTTCAAGTTATAATTTACAATAATAATTAGAAGCTATCAATTTTAAGTTCTGTATTTGACTATTACAAGTTCAGATCTTCAAGTTATAATTTGCAATAATAATTAGAAGCTATCAATTTTAAGTTCTGTATTTGACAATTACAAGTTCAGATCTTCTAGTTATAATTTGCACTAATAATTTGTATTTAACAATTAGAAGTTCTGTATTTGACAATTACAAGTTCAGATCTTCAAGTTATAATTTGCAATAATAATTAGAAGCTATCAATTTTAAGTTCTGTATTTGAAAATTACTAGTTCAGATCTTCAAGTTATAATTTGCACTAATAATTTGTATTTAACAATTAGAAGTTCTGTATTTGACTATTACAAGTTCAGATCTTCGAATTATTATTTGCATTCTTAGTTTGAATTTAACAATTCGAAGTTCTGTATTTACCTATTACAGGTTCAGATCTTCAAGTTATAATTTGCAATCACAATTTGTATTTAACAATCATAAGTTGCGTGTTTGTCTATTACAAGTTCAGATCTTCAAATTATAATTTGCAATAATAATTAGAAGCTATCAATTTTAAGTTCTGTATTTGACAATTACAAGTTCAGATCTTCAAGTTATTATTTGCAATAATAATTAGAAGCTATCAATTTTAAGTTCTGTATTTGACAATTACTAGTTCAGATCTTCAAGTTATAATTTGCACTAATAATTTGTATTTAACAATTTGAAGTTCTGTCTTTGACAATTACAAGTTCAGATCTTTAAGTTATAATTTGCAATAATAATTAGAATCTATCAGTTTTAAGTTCTGTATTTGACAATTACAAGTTCAGATCTTCAAGTTATTATTTGCAATAATAATTAGAAGCTATCAATTTTAAGTTCTGTATTTGACAATTACAAGTTCAGATCTTGAAGTTATTATTTGCAATAATAATTAGAAGCTATCAATTTTAAGTTCTGTATTTGACAATTACAAGTTCAGATCTTGAAGTTATAATTTACAATAATAATTAGAAGCTATCAATTTTAAGTTCTGTATTTGACTATTTCAAGTTCAGATCTTCAAGTTATAATTTGCAATAATAATTAGAAGCTATCAATTTTAAGTTCTGTATTTGACAATTACAAGTTCAGATCTTCAAGTTATAATTTGCACTAATAATTTGTATTTAACAATTAGAAGTTCTGTATTTGACAATTACAAGTTCAGATCTTCAAGTTATAATTTGCAATAATAATTAGAAGCTATCAATTTTAAGTTCTGTATTTGACAATTACTAGTTCAGATCTTCAAGTTATAATTTGCAATCACAATTTGTATTTAACAATGCTAAGTTGCGTATTTGTCTATTACAAGTTCAGATCTTCAAATTATAATTTGCAATAATAATTAGAAGCTATCAATTTTAAGTTCTGTATTTGACAATTACAAGTTCAGATCTTCAAGTTATTATTTGCAATAATAATTAGAAGCTATCAATTTTAAGTTCTGTATTTGACAATTACAAGTTCAGATCTTGAAGTTATAATTTACAATAATAATTAGAAGCTATCAATTTTAAGTTCTGTATTTCACAATTACAAGTTCAGATCTTCAAGTTATAATATGCAATAATAATTAGTAGCTATCAATTTTAAGTTCTGTATTTGACAATTACTAGTTCAGATCTTCAAGTTATAATTTGAAATAATAATTTGAATTTAACAAATCTAAGTTCTGTAATTCACTATTACAAGTTCAGATCTTCAAGTTATAATTTACAATAATAATTAGAAGCTATCAATTTTAAGTTCTGTATTTGACAATTACAAGTTCAGATCTTCAAGTTATAATTTGCACTAATAATTTGTATTTAACAATTTGAAGTTCTGTATTTGACAATTACAAGTTCAGATCTTCAAGTTATAATTTGCAATAATAATTAGAAGCTATCAATTTTAAGTTCTGTATTTGACAATTACAAGTTCAGATCTTCAAGTTATAATTTGCAATAATAATTAGAAGCTATCAATTTTAAGTTCTGTATTTGACAATTACAAGTTCAGATCTTCAAGTTATAATTTGCAATAATAATTAGAAGCTATCAATTTTAAGTTCTGTATTTGACAATTACTAGTTCAGATCTTCAAGTTATAATTTGCACTAATAATTTGTATTTAACAATTTGAAGTTCTGTATTTGACAATTACAAGTTCAGATCTTTAAGTTATAATTTGCAATAATAATTAGAATCTATCAATTTTAAGTTCTGTATTTGACAATTACAAGTTCAGATCTTCAAGTTATTATTTGCAATAATAATTAGAAGCTATCAATTTTAAGTTCTGTATTTGACAATTACAAGTTCAGATCTTGAAGTTATTATTTGCAATAATAATTAGAAGCTATCAATTTTAAGTTCTGTATTTGACAATTACAAGTTCAGATCTTGAAGTTATAATTTACAATAATAATTAGAAGCTATCAATTTTAAGTTCTGTATTTGAATATTTCAAGTTCAGATCTTCAAGTTATAATTTGCAATAATAATTAGAAGCTATCAATTTTAAGTTCTGTATTTGACAATTACAAGTTCAGATCTTCAAGTTATAATTTGCACTAATAATTTGTATTTAACAATTAGAAGTTCTGTATTTGACAATTACAAGTTCAGATCTTCAAGTTATAATTTGCAATAATAATTAGAAGCTATCAATTTTAAGTTCTGTATTTGACAATTACTAGTTCAGATCTTCAAGTTATAATTTGCACTAATAATTTTTATTTAACAATTAGAAGTTCTGTATTTGACTATTACAAGTTCAGATCTTCGAATTATTATTTGCAATCTTAGTTTGAATTTAACAATTCGAAGTTCTGTATTTACCTATTACAGGTTCAGATCTTCAAGTTATAATTTGTAATCACAATTTGTATTTAACAATGCTAAGTTGCGTGTTTGTCTATTACAAGTTCAGATCTTCAAATTATAATTTGCAGTAATAATTAGAAGCTATCAATTTTAAGTTCTGTATTTGACAATTACAAGTTCAGATCTTCAAGTTATTATTTGCAATAATAATTAGAAGCTATCAATTTTAAGTTCTGTATTTGACAATTACAAGTTCAGATCTTGAAGTTATAATTTACAATAATAATTAGAAGCTATCAATTTTAAGTTCTGTATTTAACAATTACAAGTTCAGATCTTCAAGTTATAATATGCAATAATAATTAGAAGCTATCAATTTTAAGTTCTGTATTTGACAATTACTAGTTCAGATCTTCAAGTTATAATTTGAAATAATAATTGGAATTTAACAAATCTAAGTTCTGTAATTCACTATTACAAGTTCAGATCTTCAAGTTATAATTTACAATAATAATTAGAAGCTATCAATTTTAAGTTCTGTATTTGACAATTACAAGTTCAGATCTTCAAGTTATAATTTGCACTAATAATTTGTATTTAACAATTTGAAGTTCTGTATTTGACAATTACAAGTTCAGATCTTCAAGTTATAATTTGCAATAATAATTAGAAGCTATCAATTTTAAGTTCTGTATTTGACAATTACAAGTTCAGATCTTCAAGTTATAATTTGCAATACTAATTAGAAGCTATCAATTTTAAGTTCTGTATTTGACAATTACAAGTTCAGATCTTCAAGTTATAATTTGCAATAATAATTAGAAGCTATCAATTTTAAGTTCTGTATTTGACAATTACTAGTTCAGATCTCCAAGTTATTATTTGCAATAATAATTAGAAGCTATCAATTTTAAGTTCTGTATTTGACAATTACAAGTTCAGATCTTCAAGTTATAATTTACAATAATAATTAGAAGCTATCAATTTTAAGTTCTGTATTTGACTATTACAAGTTCAGATCTTCAAGTTATAATTTGCAATAATAATTAGAAGCTATCAATTTTAAGTTCTGTATTTGACAATTACAAGTTCAGATCTTCAAGTTATAATTTGCAATAATAATTAGAAGCTATCAATTTTAAGTTCTGTATTTGACAATTACTAGTTCAGATCTTCAAGTTATAATTTGCACTAATAATTTGTATTTAACAATTAGAAGTTCTGTATTTGACTATTACAAGTTCAGATCTTCGAATTATTATTTGCTATCTTAGTTTGAATTTAACAATTCGAAGTTCTGTATTTACCTATTACAGGTTCAGATCTTCAAGTTATAATTTGCAATCACAATTTGTATTTAACAATGCTAAGTTGCGTATTTGTCTATTACAAGTTCAGATCTTCAAATTATAATTTGCAATAATAATTAGAAGCTATCAATTTTAAGTTCTGTATTTGACAATTACAAGTTCAGATCTTCAAGTTATTATTTGCAATAATAATTAGAAGCTATCAATTTTAAGTTCTGTATTTGACAATTACAAGTTCAGATCTTGAAGTTATAATTTACAATAATAATTAGAAGCTATCAATTTTAAGTTCTGTATTTCACAATTACAAGTTCAGATCTTCAAGTTATAATATGCAATAATAATTAGAAGCTATCAATTTTAAGTTCTATATTTGACAATTACTAGTTCAGATCTTCAAGTTATAATTTGAAATAATAATTTGAATTTAACAAATCTAAGTTCTGTAATTCACTATTACAAGTTCAGATCTTCAAGTTATAATTTACAATAATAATTAGAAGCTATCAATTTTAAGTTCTGTATTTGACAATTACAAGTTCAGATCTTCAAGTTATAATTTGCACTAATAATTTGTATTTAACAATTTGAAGTTCTGTATTTGACAATTACAAGTTCAGATCTTCAAGTTATAATTTGCAATAATAATTAGAAGCTATCAATTTTAAGTTCTGTATTTGACAATTACAAGTTCAGATCTTCAAGTTATAATTTGCAATAATAATTAGAAGCTATCAATTTTAAGTTCTGTATTTGACAATTACTAGTTCAGATCTTCAAGTTATAATTTGCACTAATAATTTGTATTTAACAATTTGATGTTCTGTATTTGACTATTACAAGTTCAGATCTTCGAATTATTATTTGCAATCTTAGTTTGAATTTAACAATTCGAAGTTCTGTATTTGACAATTACAAGTTCAGATCTTCAAGTTATAATTTGCACTAATAATTTGTATTTAGCAATTTGAAGTTCTGTATTTGACAATTACAAGTTCAGATCTTCAAGTTATAATTTGCAATAATAATTAGAATCTATCAATTTTAAGTTCTGTATTTGACAATTACAAGTTCAGATCTTCAAGTTATTATTTGCAATAATAATTAGAAGCTATCAATTTTAAGTTCTGTATTTGACAATTACAAGTTCAGATCTTGAAGTTATTATTTGCAATAATAATTAGAAGCTATCAATTTTAAGTTCTGTATTTGACAATTACAAGTTCAGATCTTGAAGTTATAATTTACAATAATAATTAGAAGCTATCAATTTTAAGTTCTGTATTTGACTATTACAAGTTCAGATCTTCAAGTTATAATTTGCAATAATAATTAGAAGCTATCAATTTTAAGTTCTGTATTTGACAATTACTAGTTCAGATCTTCAAGTTATAATTTGCACTAATAATTTGTATTTAACAATTAGAAGTTCTGTATTTGACTATTACAAGTTCAGATCTTCGGATTATTATTTGCAATCTTAGTTTGAATTTAACAATTCGAAGTTCTGTATTTACCTATTACAGGTTCAGATCTTCAAGTTATAATTTGCAATCACAATTTGTATTTAACAATGCTAAGTTGCGTGTTTGTCTAATACAAGTTCAGATCTTCAAATTATAATTTACAATAATAATTAGAAGCTATCAATTTGAAGTTCTGTATTTGACAATTACAAGTTCAGATCTTCAAGTTTTTATTTGCAATAATAATTAGAAGCTATCAATTTTAAGTTCTGTATTTGACAATTACAAGTTCAGATCTTGAAGTTATAATTTACAATAATAATTAGAAGCTATCAATTTTAAGTTCTGTATTTAACAATTACAAGTTCAGATCTTCAAGTTATAATATGCAATAATAATTAGAAGCTATCAATTTTAAGTTCTGTATTTGACAATTACTAGTTCAGATCTTCAAGTTATAATTTGAAATAATAATTGGAATTTAACAAATCTAAGATCTGTAATTCACTATTACAAGTTCAGATCTTCAAGTTATAATTTACAATAATAATTAGAAGCTATCAATTTTAAGTTCTGTATTTGACAATTACAAGTTCAGATCTTCAAGTTATAATTTGCACTAATAATTTGTATTTAACAATTTGAAGTTCTGTATTTGACAATTACAAGTTCAGATCTTCAAGTTATAATTTGCAATAATAATTAGAAGCTATCAATTTTAAGTTCTGAATTTGACAATTACAAGTTCAGATCTTCAAGTTATAATTTGCAATAATAATTAGAAGCTATCAATTTTAAGTTCTGTATTTGACAATTACAAGTTCAGATCTTCAAGTTATAATTTGCAATAATAATTAGAAGCTATCAATTTTAAGTTCTGTATTTGACAATTACTAGTTCAGATCTCCAAGTTATTATTTGCAATAATAATTAGAAGCTATCAATTTTAAGTTCTGTATTTGACAATTACAAGTTCAGATCTTCAAGTTATAATTTACAATAATAATTAGAAGCTATCAATTTTAAGTTCTGTATTTGACTATTACAAGTTCAGATCTTCAAGTTATAATTTGCAATAATAATTAGAAGCTATCAAT
Organism: Cantharis lateralis; assembly: GCA_963170105.1. Classification (NCBI taxonomy): domain Eukaryota; kingdom Metazoa; phylum Arthropoda; class Insecta; order Coleoptera; family Cantharidae; genus Cantharis; species Cantharis lateralis. The sequence continues at coordinate 30,618,839 of OY720625.1, read as the reverse complement.
TTTAAGTTCTGTATTTGACAATTACAAGTTCAGATCTTCAAGTTATAATTTGTATTTAACAATTAGTAGTTCTGTATTTGACAATTACAAGTTCAGATCTTCAAGTTATAATTTGCAATAATAATTAGAAGCTATCAATTTTAAGTTCTGTATTTGACAATTACAAGTTCAGATCTTGAAGTTATTATTTGCAATAATAATTAGAAGCTGTCAATTTTAAGTTCTGTATTTGACAATTACAAGTTCAGATCTTGAAGTTATAATTTACAATAATAATTAGAAGCTATCAATTTTAAGTTCTGTATTCGACTATTACAAGTTCAGATCTTCTAGTTATAATTTGCAATAATAATTAGAAGCTATCAATTTTAAGTTTTGTATTTGACAATTACAAGTTCAGATCTTCAAGTTATAATTTGCACTAATAATTTGTATTTAACAATTAGAAGTTCTGTATTTGACAATTACAAGTTCAGATCTTCAAGTTATAATTTGCAATAATAATTAGAAGCTATCAATTTTAAGTTCTGTATTTGACAATTACTAGTTCAGATCTTCAAGTTATAATTTGCACTAATAATTTTTATTTAACAATTAGAAGTTCTGTATTTGACAATTACAAGTTCAGATCTTCAAGTTATAATTTGCAATAATAATTAGAAGCTATCAATTTTAAGTTCTGTATTTGACAATTACTAGTTCAGATCTTCAAGTTATAATTTGCACTAATAATTTGTATTTAACAATTTGATGTTCTGTATTTGACTATTACAAGTTCAGATCTTCGAATTATTATTTGCAATCTTAGTTTGAATTTAACAATTCGAAGTTCTGTATTTGACAATTACAAGTTCAGATCTTCAAGTTATAATTTGCACTAATAATTTGTATTTAGCAATTTGTAGTTCTGTATTTGACAATTACAAGTTCAGATCTTCAAGTTATAATTTGCAATAATAATTAGAATCTATCAATTTTAAGTTCTGTATTTGACAATTACAAGTTCAGATCTTCAAGTTATTATTTGCAATAATAATTAGAAGCTATCAATTTTAAGTTCTGTATTTGACAATTACAAGTTCAGATCTTGAAGTTATTATTTGCAATAATAATTAGAAGCTATCAATTTTAAGTTCTGTATTTGACAATTACAAGTTCAGATCTTGAAGTTATAATTTACAATAATAATTAGAAGCTATCAATTTTAAGTTCTGTATTTGACTATTACAAGTTCAGATCTTCAAGTTATAATTTGCAATAATAATTAGAAGCTATCAATTTTAAGTTCTGTATTTGACAATTACTAGTTCAGATCTTCAAGTTATAATTTGCACTAATAATTTGTATTTAACAATTAGAAGTTCTGTATTTGACTATTACAAGTTCAGATCTTCGGATTATTATTTGCAATCTTAGTTTGAATTTAACAATTCGAAGTTCTGTATTTACCTATTACAGGTTCAGATCTTCAAGTTATAATTTGCAATCACAATTTGTATTTAACAATGCTAAGTTGCGTGTTTGTCTAATACAAGTTCAGATCTTCAAATTATAATTTACAATAATAATTAGAAGCTATCAATTTGAAGTTCTGTATTTGACAATTACAAGTTCAGATCTTCAAGTTTTTATTTGCAATAATAATTAGAAGCTATCAATTTTAAGTTCTGTATTTGACAATTACAAGTTCAGATCTTGAAGTTATAATTTACAATAATAATTAGAAGCTATCAATTTTAAGTTCTGTATTTAACAATTACAAGTTCAGATCTTCAAGTTATAATATGCAATAATAATTAGAAGCTATCAATTTTAAGTTCTGTATTTGACAATTACTAGTTCAGATCTTCAAGTTATAATTTGAAATAATAATTGGAATTTAACAAATCTAAGATCTGTAATTCACTATTACAAGTTCAGATCTTCAAGTTATAATTTACAATAATAATTAGAAGCTATCAATTTTAAGTTCTGTATTTGACAATTACAAGTTCAGATCTTCAAGTTATAATTTGCACTAATAATTTGTATTTAACAATTTGAAGTTCTGTATTTGACAATTACAAGTTCAGATCTTCAAGTTATAATTTGCAATAATAATTAGAAGCTATCAATTTTAAGTTCTGTATTTGACAATTACAAGTTCAGATCTTCAAGTTATAATTTGCAATAATAATTAGAAGCTATCAATTTTAAGTTCTGTATTTGACAATTACAAGTTCAGATCTTCAAGTTATAATTTGCAATAATAATTAGAAGCTATCAATTTTAAGTTCTGTATTTGACAATTACTAGTTCAGATCTCCAAGTTATTATTTGCAATAATAATTAGAAGCTATCAATTTTAAGTTCTGTATTTGACAATTACAAGTTCAGATCTTCAAGTTATAATTTACAATAATAATTAGAAGCTATCAATTTTAAGTTCTGTATTTGACTATTACAAGTTCAGATCTTCAAGTTATAATTTGCAATAATAATTAGAAGCTATCAATTTTAAGTTCTGTATTTGACAATTACAAGTTCAGATCTTCAAGTTATAATTTGTATTTAACAATTAGTAGTTCTGTATTTGACAATTACAAGTTCAGATCTTCAAGTTATAATTTGCAATAATAATTAGAAGCTATCAATTTTAAGTTCTGTATTTGACAATTACAAGTTCAGATCTTGAAGTTATTATTTGCAATAATAATTAGAAGCTATCAATTTTAAGTTCTGTATTTGACAATTACAAGTTCAGATCTTGAAGTTATAATTTACAATAATAATTAGAAGCTATCAATTTTAAGTTCTGTATTCGACTATTACAAGTTCAGATCTTCTAGTTATAATTTGCAATAATAATTAGAAGCTATCAATTTTAAGTTTTGTATTTGACAATTACAAGTTCAGATCTTCAAGTTATAATTTGCACTAATAATTTGTATTTAACAATTAGAAGTTCTGTATTTGACAATTACAAGTTCAGATCTTCAAGTTATAATTTGCAATAATAATTAGAAGCTATCAATTTTAAGTTCTGTATTTGACAATTACTAGTTCAGATCTTCAAGTTATAATTTGCACTAATAATTTTTATTTAACAATTAGAAGTTCTGTATTTGACTATTACAAGTTCAGATCTTCGAATTATTATTTGCAATCTTAGTTTGAATTTAACAATTCGAAGTTCTGTATTTACCTATTACAGGTTCAGATCTTCAAGTTATAATTTGCAATCACAATTAGTATTTAACAATGCTAAGTTGCGTGTTTGTCTATTACAAGTTCAGATCTTCAAATTATAATTTGCAATAATAATTAGAAGCTATCAATTTTAAGTTCTGTATTTGACAATTACAAGTTCAGATCTTCAAGTTATTATTTGCAATAATAATTAGAAGCTCTCAATTTTAAGTTCTGTATTTGACAATTACAAGTTCAGATCTTGAAGTTATAATTTACAATAATAATTAGAAGCTATCAATTTTAAGTTCTGTATTTAACAATTACAAGTTCAGATCTTCAAGTTATAATATGCAATAATAATTAGAAGCTATCAATTTTAAGTTCTGTATTTGACAATTACTAGTTCAGATCTTCAAGTTATAATTTGAAATAATAATTTGAATTTAACAAATCTAAGTTCTGTAATTCACTATTACAAGTTCAGATCTTCAAGTTATAATTTACAATAATAATTAGAAGCTATCAATTTTAAGTTCTGTAATTGACAATTACAAGTTCAGATCTTCAAGTTATAATTTGCAATAATAATTAGAAGCTATCAATTTTAAGTTCTGTATTTGACAATTACAAGTTCAGATCTTCAAGTTATAATTTGCAATAATAATTAGAAGCTATCAATTTTAAGTTCTGTATTTGACAATTACAAGTTCAGATCTTCAAGTTATAATTTGCAATAATAATTAGAAGCTATCAATTTTAAGTTCTGTATTTGACAATTACAAGTTCAGATCTTCAAGTTATAATTTGCAATAATAATTAGAAGCTATCAATTTTAAGTTCTGTATTTGACAATTACTAATTCAGATCTCCAAGTTATTATTTGCAATAATAATTAGAAGCTATCAATTTTAAGTTCTGTATTTGACAATTACAAGTTCAGATCTTCAAGTTATAATTTACAATAATAATTAGAAGCTATCAATTTTAAGTTCTGTATTTGACTATTACAAGTTCAGATCTTCAAGTTATAATTTGCAATAATAATTAGAAGCTATCAATTTTAAGTTCTGTATTTAACAATTACAAGTTCAGATCTTCAAGTTATAATATGCAATAATAATTAGTAGTTCTGTATTTGACAATTACAAGTTCAGATCTTCAAGTTATAATTTGCAATAATAATTAGAAGCTATCAATTTTAAGTTCTGTATTTGACAATTACTAGTTCAGATCTTCAAGTTATAATTTGCACTAATAATTTGTATTTAACAATTAGAAGTTCTGTATTTGACTATTACAAGTTCAGATCTTCGAATTATTATTTGCAATCTTAGTTTGAATTTAACAATTCGAAGTTCTGTATTTACCTATTACAGGTTCAGATCTTCAAGTTATAATTTGCAATCACAATTTGTATTTAACAATGCTAAGTTGCGTATTTCAGATCTTCAAATTATAATTTGCAATAATAACTAGAAGCTATCAATTTTAAGTTCTGTATTTGACAATTACAAGTTCAGATCTTCAAGTTATTATTTGCAATAATAATTAGAAGCTATCAATTTTAAGTTCTGTATTTGACAATTACAAGTTCAGATCTTGAAGTTATAATTTACAATAATAATTAGAAGCTATCAATTTTAAGTTCTGTATTTCACAATTACAAGTTCAGATCTTCAAGTTATAATATGCAATAATAATTAGAAGCTATCAATTTTAAGTTCTGTATTTGACAATTACTAGTTCAGATCTTCAAGTTATAATTAGAAATAGTAATTTGAATTTAACAAATCTAAGTTCTGTAATTCACTATTACAAGTTCAGATCTTCAAGTTATAATTAACAATAATAATTAGAAGCTATCAATTTTAAGTTCTGTATTTGACAATTACAAGTTCAGATCTTCAAGTTTTTATTTGCAATAATAATTAGAAGCTATCAATTTTAAGTTCTGTATTTGACAATTACAAGTTCAGATCTTGAAGTTATAATTTACAATAATAATTAGAAGCTATCAATTTTAAGTTCTGTATTTAACAATTACAAGTTCAGATCTTCAAGTTATAATATGCAATAATAATTAGAAGCTATCAATTTTAAGTTCTGTATTTGACAATTACTAGTTCAGATCTTCAAGTTATAATTTGAAATAATAATTGGAATTTAACAAATCTAAGATCTGTAATTCACTATTACAAGTTCAGATCTTCAAGTTATAATTTACAATAATAATTAGAAGCTATCAATTTTAAGTTCTGTATTTGACAATTACAAGTTCAGATCTTCAAGTTATAATTTGCACTAATAATTTGTATTTAACAATTTGAAGTTCTGTATTTGACAATTACAAGTTCAGATCTTCAAGTTATAATTTGCAATAATAATTAGAAGCTATCAATTTTAAGTTCTGTATTTGACAATTACAAGTTCAGATCTTCAAGTTATAATTTGCAATAATAATTAGAAGCTATCAATTTTAAGTTCTGTATTTGACAATTACAAGTTCAGATCTTCAAGTTATAATTTGCAATAATAATTAGAAGCTATCAATTTTAAGTTCTGTATTTGACAATTACTAGTTCAGATCTCCAAGTTATTATTTGCAATAATAATTAGAAGCTATCAATTTTAAGTTCTGTATTTGACAATTACAAGTTCAGATCTTCAAGTTATAATTTACAATAATAATTAGAAGCTATCAATTTTAAGTTCTGTATTTGACTATTACAAGTTCAGATCTTCAAGTTATAATTTGCAATAATAATTAGAAGCTATCAATTTTAAGTTCTGTATTTGACAATTACAAGTTCAGATCTTCAAGTTATAATTTGTATTTAACAATTAGTAGTTCTGTATTTGACAATTACAAGTTCAGATCTTCAAGTTATAATTTGCAATAATAATTAGAAGCTATCAATTTTAAGTTCTGTATTTGACAATTACAAGTTCAGATCTTGAAGTTATTATTTGCAATAATAATTAGAAGCTATCAATTTTAAGTTCTGTATTTGACAATTACAAGTTCAGATCTTGAAGTTATAATTTACAATAATAATTAGAAGCTATCAATTTTAAGTTCTGTATTCGACTATTACAAGTTCAGATCTTCTAGTTATAATTTGCAATAATAATTAGAAGCTATCAATTTTAAGTTTTGTATTTGACAATTACAAGTTCAGATCTTCAAGTTATAATTTGCACTAATAATTTGTATTTAACAATTAGAAGTTCTGTATTTGACAATTACAAGTTCAGATCTTCAAGTTATAATTTGCAATAATAATTAGAAGCTATCAATTTTAAGTTCTGTATTTGACAATTACTAGTTCAGATCTTCAAGTTATAATTTGCACTAATAATTTTTATTTAACAATTAGAAGTTCTGTATTTGACTATTACAAGTTCAGATCTTCGAATTATTATTTGCAATCTTAGTTTGAATTTAACAATTCGAAGTTCTGTATTTACCTATTACAGGTTCAGATCTTCAAGTTATAATTTGCAATCACAATTAGTATTTAACAATGCTAAGTTGCGTGTTTGTCTATTACAAGTTCAGATCTTCAAATTATAATTTGCAATAATAATTAGAAGCTATCAATTTTAAGTTCTGTATTTGACAATTACAAGTTCAGATCTTCAAGTTATTATTTGCAATAATAATTAGAAGCTCTCAATTTTAAGTTCTGTATTTGACAATTACAAGTTCAGATCTTGAAGTTATAATTTACAATAATAATTAGAAGCTATCAATTTTAAGTTCTGTATTTAACAATTACAAGTTCAGATCTTCAAGTTATAATATGCAATAATAATTAGAAGCTATCAATTTTAAGTTCTGTATTTGACAATTACTAGTTCAGATCTTCAAGTTATAATTTGAAATAATAATTTGAATTTAACAAATCTAAGTTCTGTAATTCACTATTACAAGTTCAGATCTTCAAGTTATAATTTACAATAATAATTAGAAGCTATCAATTTTAAGTTCTGTAATTGACAATTACAAGTTCAGATCTTCAAGTTATAATTTGCAATAATAATTAGAAGCTATCAATTTTAAGTTCTGTATTTGACAATTACAAGTTCAGATCTTCAAGTTATAATTTGCAATAATAATTAGAAGCTATCAATTTTAAGTTCTGTATTTGACAATTACAAGTTCAGATCTTCAAGTTATAATTTGCAATAATAATTAGAAGCTATCAATTTTAAGTTCTGTATTTGACAATTACAAGTTCAGATCTTCAAGTTATAATTTGCAATAATAATTAGAAGCTATCAATTTTAAGTTCTGTATTTGACAATTACTAATTCAGATCTCCAAGTTATTATTTGCAATAATAATTAGAAGCTATCAATTTTAAGTTCTGTATTTGACAATTACAAGTTCAGATCTTCAAGTTATAATTTACAATAATAATTAGAAGCTATCAATTTTAAGTTCTGTATTTGACTATTACAAGTTCAGATCTTCAAGTTATAATTTGCAATAATAATTAGAAGCTATCAATTTTAAGTTCTGTATTTAACAATTACAAGTTCAGATCTTCAAGTTATAATATGCAATAATAATTAGTAGTTCTGTATTTGACAATTACAAGTTCAGATCTTCAAGTTATAATTTGCAATAATAATTAGAAGCTATCAATTTTAAGTTCTGTATTTGACAATTACTAGTTCAGATCTTCAAGTTATAATTTGCACTAATAATTTGTATTTAACAATTAGAAGTTCTGTATTTGACTATTACAAGTTCAGATCTTCGAATTATTATTTGCAATCTTAGTTTGAATTTAACAATTCGAAGTTCTGTATTTACCTATTACAGGTTCAGATCTTCAAGTTATAATTTGCAATCACAATTTGTATTTAACAATGCTAAGTTGCGTATTTCAGATCTTCAAATTATAATTTGCAATAATAACTAGAAGCTATCAATTTTAAGTTCTGTATTTGACAATTACAAGTTCAGATCTTCAAGTTATTATTTGCAATAATAATTAGAAGCTATCAATTTTAAGTTCTGTATTTGACAATTACAAGTTCAGATCTTGAAGTTATAATTTACAATAATAATTAGAAGCTATCAATTTTAAGTTCTGTATTTCACAATTACAAGTTCAGATCTTCAAGTTATAATATGCAATAATAATTAGAAGCTATCAATTTTAAGTTCTGTATTTGACAATTACTAGTTCAGATCTTCAAGTTATAATTAGAAATAGTAATTTGAATTTAACAAATCTAAGTTCTGTAATTCACTATTACAAGTTCAGATCTTCAAGTTATAATTAACAATAATAATTAGAAGCTATCAATTTTAAGTTCTGTATTTGACAATTACAAGTTCAGATCTTCAAGTTATAATTTGCACTAATAATTTGTATTTAACAATTTGAAGTTCTGTATTTGACAATTACAAGTTCAGATCTTCAAGTTATAATTTGCAATAATAATTAGAAGCTATCAATTTTAAGTTCTGTATTTGACAATTACAAGTTCAGATCTTCAAGTTATAATTTGCAATAATAATTAGAAGCTATCAATTTTAAGTTCTGTATTTGACAATTACAAGTTCAGATCTTCAAGTTATAATTTGCAATAATAATTAGAAGCTATCAATTTTAAGTTCTGTATTTGACAATTACTAGTTCAGATCTTCAAGTTATAATTTGCACTAATAATTTGTATTTAACAATTTGAAGTTCTGTATTTGACTATTACAAGTTCAGATCTTCGAATTATTATTTGCAATCTTAGTTTGAATTTAACAATTCGAAGTTCTGTATTTACCTATTACAGGTTCAGATCTTCAAGTTATAATTTGCAATCACAATTTGTATTTAACAATGCTAAGTTGCGTATTTGTCTATTACAAGTTCTGATCTTCAAATTATAATTTGCAATAATAATTAGAAGCTATCAATTTTAAGTTCTGTATTTGACAATTACAAGTTCAGATCTTCAAGTTATTATTTGCAATAATAATTAGAAGCTATCAATTTTAAGTTCTGTATTTGACAATTACAAGTTCAGATCTTGAAGTTATAATTTACAATAATAATTAGAAGCTATCAATTTTAAGTTCTGTATTTCACAATTACAAGTTCAGATCTTCAAGTTATAATATGCAATAATAATTAGAAGCTATCAATTTTAAGTTCTGTATTTGACAATTACTAGTTCAGATCTTCAAGTTATAATTTGAAATAATAATTTGAATTTAACAAATCTAAGTTCTGTAATTCACTATTACAAGTTCAGATGTTCAAGTTATAATTTACAATAATAATTAGAAGCTATCAATTTTAAGTTCTGTATTTGACAATTACAAGTTCAGATCTTCAAGTTACAATTTGCACTAATAATTTGTATTTAACAATTTGAAGTTCTGTATTTGACAATTACAAGTTCAGATCTTCAAGTTATAATTTGCAATAATAATTAGAATCTATCAATTTTAAGTTCTGTATTTGACAATTACAAGTTCAGATCTTCAAGTTATTATTTGCAATAATAATTAGAAGCTATCAATTTTAAGTTCTGTATTTGACAATTACAAGTTCAGATCTTCAAGTTATAATTTGCAATAATAATTAGAAGCTATCAATTTTAAGTTCTGTATTTGACAATTACTAGTTCAGATCTCCAAGTTATTATTTGCAATAATAATTAGAAGCTATCAATTTTAAGTTCTGTATTTGACAATTACAAGTTCAGATCTTCAAGTTATAATTTACAATAATAATTAGAAGCTATCAATTTTAAGTTCTGTATTTGACTATTACAAGTTCAGATCTTCAAGTTATAATTTGCAATAATAATTAGAAGCTATCAATTTAAGTTCTGTATTTGACAATTACAAGTTCAGATCTTCAAGTTATAATTTGCAATAATAATTAGAAGCTATCAATTTTAAGTTCTGTATTTGACAATTACTAGTTCAGATCTTCAAGTTATAATTTGCACTAATAATTTGTATTTAACAATTAGAAGTTCTGTATTTGACTATTACAAGTTCAGATCTTCGAATTATTATTTGCAATCTTAGTTTGAATTTAACAATTCGAAGTTCTGTATTTACCTATTACAGGTTCAGTTCTTCAAGTTATAATTTGCAATCACAATTTGTATTTAACAATGCTAAGTTGCGTATTTGTCTATTACAAGTTCAGATCTTCAAATTATAATTTGCAATAATAATTAGAAGCTATCAATTTTAAGTTCTGTATTTGACAATTACAAGTTCAGATCTTCAAGTTATAATTTGCAATAATAATTAGAAGCTATCAATTTTAAGTTCTGTTTTTGACAATTACAAGTTCAGATCTTCAAGTTATAATTTGCAATAATAATTAGAAGCTATCAATTTTAAGTTCTGTATTTGACAATTACTAGTTCAGATCTCCAAGTTATTATTTGCAATAATAATTAGAAGCTATCAATTTTAAGTTCTGTATTTGACAATTACAAGTTCAGATCTTCAAGTTATAATTTACAATAATAATTAGAAGCTATCAATTTTAAGTTCTGTATTTGACTATTACAAGTTCAGATCTTCAAGTTATAATTTGCAATAATAATTAGAAGCTATCAATTTTAAGTTCTGTATTTGACAATTACAAGTTCAGATCTTCAAGTTATAATTTGTATTTAACAATTAGTAGTTCTGTATTTGACAATTACAAGTTCAGATCTTCAAGTTATAATTTGCAATAATAATTAGAAGCTATCAATTTTAAGTTCTGTATTTGACAATTACTAGTTCAGATCTTCAAGTTATAATTTGCACTAATAATTTGTATTTAACAATTTGAAGTTCTGTATTTGACTATTACAAGTTCAGATCTTCGAATTATTATTTGCAATCTTAGTTTGAATTTAACAATTCGAAGTTCTGTATTTACCTATTACAGGTTCAGATCTTCAAGTTATAATTTGCAATCACAATTTGTATTTAACAATGCTAAGTTGCGTATTTGTCTATTACAAGTTCAGATCTTCAAATTATAATTTGCAATAATAATTAGAAGCTATCAATTTTAAGTTCTGTATTTGACAATTACAAGTTCAGATCTTCAAGTTATTATTTGCAATAATAATTAGAAGCTATCAATTTTAAGTTCTGTATTTGACAATTACAAGTTCAGATCTTGAAGTTATAATTTACAATAATAATTAGAAGCTATCAATTTTAAGTTCTGTATTTCACAATTACAAGTTCAGATCTTCAAGTTATAATATGCAATAATAATTAGAAGCTATCAATTTTAAGTTCTGCGTTTGACAATTACAAGTTCAGATCTTCAAGTTATTATTTGCAATAATAATTAGAAGCTATCAATTTTAAGTTCTGTATTTGACAATTACAAGTTCAGATCTTCAAGTTATAATTTACAATAATAATTAGAAGCTATCAATTTTAAGTTCTGTATTTGACTATTACAAGTTCAGATCTTCAAGTTATAATTTGCAATAATAATTAGAAGCTATCAATTTAAGTTCTGTATTTGACAATTACAAGTTCAGATCTTCAAGTTATTATTTGCAATAATAATTAGAAGCTATCAATTTTAAGTTCTGTATTTGACAATTACAAGTTCAGATCTTCAAGTTATAATTTGCAATAATAATTCGAAGCTATCAATTTTAAGTTCTGTATTTGACAATTACTAGTTCAGATCTCCAAGTTATTATTTGCAATAATAATTAGAAGCTATCAATTTTAAGTTCTGTATTTGACAATTACAAGTTCAGATCTTCAAGTTATAATTTACAATAATAATTAGAAGCTATCAATTTTAAGTTCTGTATTTGACTATTACAAGTTCAGATCTTCAAGTTATAATTTGCAATAATAATTAGAAGCTATCAATTTAAGTTCTGTATTTGACAATTACAAGTTCAGATCTTCAAGTTATAATTTGTATTTAACAATTAGTAGTTCTGTATTTGACAATTACAAGTTCAGATCTTCAAGTTATAATTTGCAATAATAATTAGAAGCTATCAATTTTAAGTTCTGTATTTGACAATTACTAGTTCAGATCTTCAAGTTATAATTTGCACTAATAATTTGTATTTAACAATTTTAAGTTCTGTATTTGACGATTACAAGTTCAGATCTTGAAGTTATAATTTACAATAATAATTAGAAGCTATCTATTTTAAGTTCTGTATTTCACAATTACAAGTTCAGATCTTCAAGTTATAATATGCAATAATAATTAGAAGCTATCAATTTTAAGTTCTGTATTTGACAATTACTAGTTCAGATCTTCAAGTTATAATTTGAAATAATAATTTGAATTTAACAAATCTAAGTTCTGTAATTCACTATTACAAGTTCAGATCTTCAAGTTATAATTTACAATAATAATTAGAAGCTATCAATTTTAAGTTCTGTATTTGACAATTACAAGTTGAGATCTTCAAGTTATAATTTGCACTAATAATTTGTATTTAACAATTTGAAGTTCTGTATTTGACAATTACAAGTTCAGATCTTCAAGTTATAATTTGCAATAATAATTAGAAGCTATCAATTTTAAGTTCTGTATTTGACAATTACAAGTTCAGATCTTCAAGTTATAATTTGCAATAATAATTAGAAGCTATCAATTTTAAGTTCTGTATTTGACAATTACAAGTTCAGATCTTCAAGTTATAATTTGCAATAATAATTAGAAGCTATCAATTTTAAGTTCTGTATTTGACAATTACTAGTTCAGATCTTCAAGTTATAATTTGCACTAATAATTTGTATTTAACAATTTGAAGTTCTGTATTTGACTATTACAAGTTCAGATCTTCGAATTATTATTTGCAATCTTAGTTTGAATTTAACAATTCGAAGTTCTGTATTTACCTATTACAGGTTCAGATCTTCAAGTTATAATTTGCAATCACAATTTGTATTTAACAATGCTAAGTTGCGTATTTGTCTATTACAAGTTCAGATCTTCAAATTATAATTTGCAATAATAATTAGAAGCTATCAATTTTAAGTTCTGTATTTGACAATTACTAGTTCAGATCTTCAAGTTTTTATTTGCAATAATAATTAGAAGCTATCAATTTTAAGTTCTGTATTTGACAATTACAAGTTCAGATCTTGAAGTTATAATTTACAATAATAATTAGAAACTATCAATTTTAAGTTCTGTATTTCACAATTACAAGTTCAGATCTTCAAGTTATAATATGCAATAATAATTAGAAGCTATCAATTTTAAGTTCTGTATTTGACAATTACTAGTTCAGATCTTCAAGTTATAATTTGAAATAATAATTTGAATTTAACAAATCTAAGTTCTGTAATTCACTATTACAAGTTCAGATCTTCAAGTTATAATTTACAATAATAATTAGAAGCTATCAATTTTAAGTTCTGTATTTGACAATTACAAGTTCAGATCTTCAAGTTATAATTTGCAATAATAATTAGAAGCTATCAATTTTAAGTTCTGTATTTGACAATTACTAGTTCAGATCTTCAAGTTATAATTTGCACTAATAATTTGTATTTAACAATTAGAAGTTCTGTATTTGACTATTACAAGTTCAGATCTTCAAGTTATAATATGCAATAATAATTAGAAGCTATCAATTTTAAGTTCTGTATTTGACAATTACTAGTTCAGATCTTCAAGTTATAATTTGAAATAATAATTTGAATTTAACAAATCTAAGTTCTGTAATTCACTATTACAAGTTCAGATCTTCAAGTTATAATTTACAATAATAATTAGAAGCTATTAATTTTAAGTTCTGTATTTAACAATTACAAGTTCAGATCTTCAAGTTATAATATGCAATAATAATTAGAAGCTATCAATTTTAAGTTCTGTATTTGACAATTACTAGTTCAGATCTTCAAGTTATAATTTGAAATAATAATTTGAATTTAACAAATCTAAGTTCTGTAATTCACTATTACAAGTTCAGATCTTCAAGTTATAATTTACAATAATAATTAGAAGCTATCAATTTTAAGTTCTTTATTAGACAATTACAAGTTCAGATCTTCAAGTTATAATTTGCAATAATAATTAGAAGCTATCAATTTTAAGTTCTGCATTTGACAATTACAAGTTCAGATCTCGAAGTTATAATTTACAATAATAATTAGAAGCTATCAATTTTAGTTCTGTATTTAACAATTACAAGTTCAGATCTCAAGTTATAATATGCAATAATAATTAGAAGCTATCAATTTTAAGTTCTGTATTTGACAATTACTAGTTCATATCTTCAAGTTATAATTTGAAATAATAATTTGAATTTAACAAATCTAAGTTCTGTAATTCACTATTACAAGTTCAGATCTTCAAGTTATAATTTACAATAATAATTAGAAGCTATCAATTTTAAGTTCTGTAATTGACAATTACAAGTTCAGATCTTCAAGTTATAATTTGCAATAATAATTAGAAGCTATCAATTTTAAGTTCTGTATTTGACAATTACAAGTTCAGATCTTCAAGTTATAATTTGCAATAATAATTAGAAGCTATCAATTTTAAGTTCTGTATTTGACAATTACAAGTTCAGATCTTCAAGTTATAATTTGCAATAATAATTAGAAGCTATCAATTTTAAGTTCTGTATTTGACAATTACAAGTTCAGATCTTCAAGTTATAATTTGCAATAATAATTAGAAGCTATCAATTTTAAGTTCTGTATTTGACAATTACTAATTCAGATCTCCAAGTTATTATTTGCAATAATAATTAGAAGCTATCAATTTTAAGTTCTGTATTTGACAATTACAAGTTCAGATCTTCAAGTTATAATTTACAATAATAATTAGAAGCTATCAATTTTAAGTTCTGTATTTGACTATTACAAGTTCAGATCTTCAAGTTATAATTTGCAATAATAATTAGAAGCTATCAATTTTAAGTTCTGTATTTAACAATTACAAGTTCAGATCTTCAAGTTATAATATGCAATAATAATTAGTAGTTCTGTATTTGACAATTACAAGTTCAGATCTTCAAGTTATAATTTGCAATAATAATTAGAAGCTATCAATTTTAAGTTCTGTATTTGACAATTACTAGTTCAGATCTTCAAGTTATAATTTGCACTAATAATTTGTATTTAACAATTAGAAGTTCTGTATTTGACTATTACAAGTTCAGATCTTCGAATTATTATTTGCAATCTTAGTTTGAATTTAACAATTCGAAGTTCTGTATTTACCTATTACAGGTTCAGATCTTCAAGTTATAATTTGCAATCACAATTTGTATTTAACAATGCTAAGTTGCGTATTTCAGATCTTCAAATTATAATTTGCAATAATAACTAGAAGCTATCAATTTTAAGTTCTGTATTTGACAATTACAAGTTCAGATCTTCAAGTTATTATTTGCAATAATAATTAGAAGCTATCAATTTTAAGTTCTGTATTTGACAATTACAAGTTCAGATCTTGAAGTTATAATTTACAATAATAATTAGAAGCTATCAATTTTAAGTTCTGTATTTCACAATTACAAGTTCAGATCTTCAAGTTATAATATGCAATAATAATTAGAAGCTATCAATTTTAAGTTCTGTATTTGACAATTACTAGTTCAGATCTTCAAGTTATAATTAGAAATAGTAATTTGAATTTAACAAATCTAAGTTCTGTAATTCACTATTACAAGTTCAGATCTTCAAGTTATAATTAACAATAATAATTAGAAGCTATCAATTTTAAGTTCTGTATTTGACAATTACAAGTTCAGATCTTCAAGTTATAATTTGCACTAATAATTTGTATTTAACAATTTGAAGTTCTGTATTTGACAATTACAAGTTCAGATCTTCAAGTTATAATTTGCAATAATAATTAGAAGCTATCAATTTTAAGTTCTGTATTTGACAATTACAAGTTCAGATCTTCAAGTTATAATTTGCAATAATAATTAGAAGCTATCAATTTTAAGTTCTGTATTTGACAATTACAAGTTCAGATCTTCAAGTTATAATTTGCAATAATAATTAGAAGCTATCAATTTTAAGTTCTGTATTTGACAATTACTAGTTCAGATCTTCAAGTTATAATTTGCACTAATAATTTGTATTTAACAATTTGAAGTTCTGTATTTGACTATTACAAGTTCAGATCTTCGAATTATTATTTGCAATCTTAGTTTGAATTTAACAATTCGAAGTTCTGTATTTACCTATTACAGGTTCAGATCTTCAAGTTATAATTTGCAATCACAATTTGTATTTAACAATGCTAAGTTGCGTATTTGTCTATTACAAGTTCTGATCTTCAAATTATAATTTGCAATAATAATTAGAAGCTATCAATTTTAAGTTCTGTATTTGACAATTACAAGTTCAGATCTTCAAGTTATTATTTGCAATAATAATTAGAAGCTATCAATTTTAAGTTCTGTATTTGACAATTACAAGTTCAGATCTTGAAGTTATAATTTACAATAATAATTAGAAGCTATCAATTTTAAGTTCTGTATTTCACAATTACAAGTTCAGATCTTCAAGTTATAATATGCAATAATAATTAGAAGCTATCAATTTTAAGTTCTGTATTTGACAATTACTAGTTCAGATCTTCAAGTTATAATTTGAAATAATAATTTGAATTTAACAAATCTAAGTTCTGTAATTCACTATTACAAGTTCAGATGTTCAAGTTATAATTTACAATAATAATTAGAAGCTATCAATTTTAAGTTCTGTATTTGACAATTACAAGTTCAGATCTTCAAGTTACAATTTGCACTAATAATTTGTATTTAACAATTTGAAGTTCTGTATTTGACAATTACAAGTTCAGATCTTCAAGTTATAATTTGCAATAATAATTAGAATCTATCAATTTTAAGTTCTGTATTTGACAATTACAAGTTCAGATCTTCAAGTTATTATTTGCAATAATAATTAGAAGCTATCAATTTTAAGTTCTGTATTTGACAATTACAAGTTCAGATCTTCAAGTTATAATTTGCAATAATAATTAGAAGCTATCAATTTTAAGTTCTGTATTTGACAATTACTAGTTCAGATCTCCAAGTTATTATTTGCAATAATAATTAGAAGCTATCAATTTTAAGTTCTGTATTTGACAATTACAAGTTCAGATCTTCAAGTTATAATTTACAATAATAATTAGAAGCTATCAATTTTAAGTTCTGTATTTGACTATTACAAGTTCAGATCTTCAAGTTATAATTTGCAATAATAATTAGAAGCTATCAATTTAAGTTCTGTATTTGACAATTACAAGTTCAGATCTTCAAGTTATAATTTGCAATAATAATTAGAAGCTATCAATTTTAAGTTCTGTATTTGACAATTACTAGTTCAGATCTTCAAGTTATAATTTGCACTAATAATTTGTATTTAACAATTAGAAGTTCTGTATTTGACTATTACAAGTTCAGATCTTCGAATTATTATTTGCAATCTTAGTTTGAATTTAACAATTCGAAGTTCTGTATTTACCTATTACAGGTTCAGTTCTTCAAGTTATAATTTGCAATCACAATTTGTATTTAACAATGCTAAGTTGCGTATTTGTCTATTACAAGTTCAGATCTTCAAATTATAATTTGCAATAATAATTAGAAGCTATCAATTTTAAGTTCTGTATTTGACAATTACAAGTTCAGATCTTCAAGTTATAATTTGCAATAATAATTAGAAGCTATCAATTTTAAGTTCTGTTTTTGACAATTACAAGTTCAGATCTTCAAGTTATAATTTGCAATAATAATTAGAAGCTATCAATTTTAAGTTCTGTATTTGACAATTACTAGTTCAGATCTCCAAGTTATTATTTGCAATAATAATTAGAAGCTATCAATTTTAAGTTCTGTATTTGACAATTACAAGTTCAGATCTTCAAGTTATAATTTACAATAATAATTAGAAGCTATCAATTTTAAGTTCTGTATTTGACTATTACAAGTTCAGATCTTCAAGTTATAATTTGCAATAATAATTAGAAGCTATCAATTTTAAGTTCTGTATTTGACAATTACAAGTTCAGATCTTCAAGTTATAATTTGTATTTAACAATTAGTAGTTCTGTATTTGACAATTACAAGTTCAGATCTTCAAGTTATAATTTGCAATAATAATTAGAAGCTATCAATTTTAAGTTCTGTATTTGACAATTACTAGTTCAGATCTTCAAGTTATAATTTGCACTAATAATTTGTATTTAACAATTTGAAGTTCTGTATTTGACTATTACAAGTTCAGATCTTCGAATTATTATTTGCAATCTTAGTTTGAATTTAACAATTCGAAGTTCTGTATTTACCTATTACAGGTTCAGATCTTCAAGTTATAATTTGCAATCACAATTTGTATTTAACAATGCTAAGTTGCGTATTTGTCTATTACAAGTTCAGATCTTCAAATTATAATTTGCAATAATAATTAGAAGCTATCAATTTTAAGTTCTGTATTTGACAATTACAAGTTCAGATCTTCAAGTTATTATTTGCAATAATAATTAGAAGCTATCAATTTTAAGTTCTGTATTTGACAATTACAAGTTCAGATCTTGAAGTTATAATTTACAATAATAATTAGAAGCTATCAATTTTAAGTTCTGTATTTCACAATTACAAGTTCAGATCTTCAAGTTATAATATGCAATAATAATTAGAAGCTATCAATTTTAAGTTCTGCGTTTGACAATTACAAGTTCAGATCTTCAAGTTATTATTTGCAATAATAATTAGAAGCTATCAATTTTAAGTTCTGTATTTGACAATTACAAGTTCAGATCTTCAAGTTATAATTTACAATAATAATTAGAAGCTATCAATTTTAAGTTCTGTATTTGACTATTACAAGTTCAGATCTTCAAGTTATAATTTGCAATAATAATTAGAAGCTATCAATTTAAGTTCTGTATTTGACAATTACAAGTTCAGATCTTCAAGTTATTATTTGCAATAATAATTAGAAGCTATCAATTTTAAGTTCTGTATTTGACAATTACAAGTTCAGATCTTCAAGTTATAATTTGCAATAATAATTCGAAGCTATCAATTTTAAGTTCTGTATTTGACAATTACTAGTTCAGATCTCCAAGTTATTATTTGCAATAATAATTAGAAGCTATCAATTTTAAGTTCTGTATTTGACAATTACAAGTTCAGATCTTCAAGTTATAATTTACAATAATAATTAGAAGCTATCAATTTTAAGTTCTGTATTTGACTATTACAAGTTCAGATCTTCAAGTTATAATTTGCAATAATAATTAGAAGCTATCAATTTAAGTTCTGTATTTGACAATTACAAGTTCAGATCTTCAAGTTATAATTTGTATTTAACAATTAGTAGTTCTGTATTTGACAATTACAAGTTCAGATCTTCAAGTTATAATTTGCAATAATAATTAGAAGCTATCAATTTTAAGTTCTGTATTTGACAATTACTAGTTCAGATCTTCAAGTTATAATTTGCACTAATAATTTGTATTTAACAATTTTAAGTTCTGTATTTGACGATTACAAGTTCAGATCTTGAAGTTATAATTTACAATAATAATTAGAAGCTATCTATTTTAAGTTCTGTATTTCACAATTACAAGTTCAGATCTTCAAGTTATAATATGCAATAATAATTAGAAGCTATCAATTTTAAGTTCTGTATTTGACAATTACTAGTTCAGATCTTCAAGTTATAATTTGAAATAATAATTTGAATTTAACAAATCTAAGTTCTGTAATTCACTATTACAAGTTCAGATCTTCAAGTTATAATTTACAATAATAATTAGAAGCTATCAATTTTAAGTTCTGTATTTGACAATTACAAGTTGAGATCTTCAAGTTATAATTTGCACTAATAATTTGTATTTAACAATTTGAAGTTCTGTATTTGACAATTACAAGTTCAGATCTTCAAGTTATAATTTGCAATAATAATTAGAAGCTATCAATTTTAAGTTCTGTATTTGACAATTACAAGTTCAGATCTTCAAGTTATAATTTGCAATAATAATTAGAAGCTATCAATTTTAAGTTCTGTATTTGACAATTACAAGTTCAGATCTTCAAGTTATAATTTGCAATAATAATTAGAAGCTATCAATTTTAAGTTCTGTATTTGACAATTACTAGTTCAGATCTTCAAGTTATAATTTGCACTAATAATTTGTATTTAACAATTTGAAGTTCTGTATTTGACTATTACAAGTTCAGATCTTCGAATTATTATTTGCAATCTTAGTTTGAATTTAACAATTCGAAGTTCTGTATTTACCTATTACAGGTTCAGATCTTCAAGTTATAATTTGCAATCACAATTTGTATTTAACAATGCTAAGTTGCGTATTTGTCTATTACAAGTTCAGATCTTCAAATTATAATTTGCAATAATAATTAGAAGCTATCAATTTTAAGTTCTGTATTTGACAATTACTAGTTCAGATCTTCAAGTTTTTATTTGCAATAATAATTAGAAGCTATCAATTTTAAGTTCTGTATTTGACAATTACAAGTTCAGATCTTGAAGTTATAATTTACAATAATAATTAGAAACTATCAATTTTAAGTTCTGTATTTCACAATTACAAGTTCAGATCTTCAAGTTATAATATGCAATAATAATTAGAAGCTATCAATTTTAAGTTCTGTATTTGACAATTACTAGTTCAGATCTTCAAGTTATAATTTGAAATAATAATTTGAATTTAACAAATCTAAGTTCTGTAATTCACTATTACAAGTTCAGATCTTCAAGTTATAATTTACAATAATAATTAGAAGCTATCAATTTTAAGTTCTGTATTTGACAATTACAAGTTCAGATCTTCAAGTTATAATTTGCAATAATAATTAGAAGCTATCAATTTTAAGTTCTGTATTTGACAATTACTAGTTCAGATCTTCAAGTTATAATTTGCACTAATAATTTGTATTTAACAATTAGAAGTTCTGTATTTGACTATTACAAGTTCAGATCTTCAAGTTATAATATGCAATAATAATTAGAAGCTATCAATTTTAAGTTCTGTATTTGACAATTACTAGTTCAGATCTTCAAGTTATAATTTGAAATAATAATTTGAATTTAACAAATCTAAGTTCTGTAATTCACTATTACAAGTTCAGATCTTCAAGTTATAATTTACAATAATAATTAGAAGCTATTAATTTTAAGTTCTGTATTTAACAATTACAAGTTCAGATCTTCAAGTTATAATATGCAATAATAATTAGAAGCTATCAATTTTAAGTTCTGTATTTGACAATTACTAGTTCAGATCTTCAAGTTATAATTTGAAATAATAATTTGAATTTAACAAATCTAAGTTCTGTAATTCACTATTACAAGTTCAGATCTTCAAGTTATAATTTACAATAATAATTAGAAGCTATCAATTTTAAGTTCTTTATTAGACAATTACAAGTTCAGATCTTCAAGTTATAATTTGCAATAATAATTAGAAGCTATCAATTTTAAGTTCTGCATTTGACAATTACAAGTTCAGATCTCGAAGTTATAATTTACAATAATAATTAGAAGCTATCAATTTTAGTTCTGTATTTAACAATTACAAGTTCAGATCTCAAGTTATAATATGCAATAATAATTAGAAGCTATCAATTTTAAGTTCTGTATTTGACAATTACTAGTTCATATCTTCAAGTTATAATTTGAAATAATAATTTGAATTTAACAAATCTAAGTTCTGTAATTCACTATTACAAGTTCAGATCTTCAAGTTATAATTTACAATAATAATTAGAAGCTATCAATTTTAAGTTCTGTATTTGACAATTACAAGTTCCGATCTTCAAGTTATAATTTGCAATAATAATTAGAAGCTATCAATTTTATGTTCTGTATTTGACAATTACAAGTTCAGATCTTCAAGTTATAATTTGCAATAATAATTAGAAGCTATCAATTTTAAGTTCTGTATTTGACAATTACAAGTTCAGATCTTCAAGTTATAATTTGCAATAATAATTAGAAGCTATCAATTTTAAGTTCTGTATTTGACAATTACTAGTTCAGATCTCCAAGTCATTATTTGCAATAATAATTAGAAGCTATCAATTTTAAGTTCTGTATTTGATAATTACAAGTTCAGATCTTCAAGTTATAATTTACAATAATAATTAGAAGCTATCAATTTTAAGTTCTGTATTTGACAATTACAAGTTCAGATCTTCTAGTTATAATTTGCAATAATAATTAGAAGCTATCAATTTTAAGTTCTGTATTTGACAATTACTAGTTCAGATCTGCAAGTTATTATTTGCAATAATAATTAGAAGCTATCAATTTTAAGTTCTGTATTTGACAATTACAAGTTCAGATCTTCAAGTTATAATTTACAATAATAATTAGAAGCTATCAATTTTAAGTTCTGTATTTGACAATTACAAGTTCAGATCTTCAAGTTATAATTTGCAATAATAATTAGAAGCTATCAATTTTAAGTTCTGTATTTGACAATTACAAGTTCAGATCTTCAAGTTATAATTTACAATAATAATTAGAAGCTATCAATTTTAAGTTCTGTATTTGACAATTACAAGTTCAGATCTTCAAGTTATAATTTGCAATAATAATTAGAAGCTATTAATTTTAAGTTCTGTAATTGACAATTACAAGTTCAGATCTTCAAGTTATAATTTGAAATAATAATTAGAAGCTATCAATTTTATGTTCTGTATTTGACAATTACAAGTTCAGATCTTCAAGTTATAATTTGCAATAATAATTAGCAGCTATCAATTTTAAGTTCTGTATTTGACAATTACAAGTTCAGATCTTCAAGTTATAATTTACAATAATTATTAGAAGCTATCAATTTTAAGTTCTGTATTTGACAATTACTAGTTCAGATCTTCAAGTTATAATTTGAAATAATAATTGAATTTAACAAATCTAAGTTCTGTAATTCACTATTACAAGTTCAGATCTTCAAGTTATAATTTACAATAATAATTAGAAGCTATCAATTTTAAGTTCTGTATTTGACTATTACAAGTTCAGATCTTCAAGTTATAATATGCAATAATAATTAGAAGCTATCAATTTTAAGTTCTGTATTTGACAATTACAAGTTCAAATCTTCAAGTTATAATTTGCACTAATAATTTGTATTTAACAATTAGAAGTTCTGTATTTGACAATTACAAGTTCAGATCTTCAAGTTATAATTTGCAATAATAATTAGAAGCTATCAATTTTAAGTTCTGTATTTGACAATTACTAGTTCAGATCTTCAAGTTATAATTTGAAATAATAATTTGAATTTAACAAATCTAAGTTCTGTAATTCACTATTACAAGTTCAGATCTTCAAGTTATAATTTACAATAATAATTAGAAGCTATCAGTTTTAAGTTCTGTATTTGATAATTACAAGTTCAGATCTTCAAGTTATAATTTGCACTACTAATTTGTATTTAACAATTAGAAGATCTGTATTTGACAATTACAAGTTCATATCTTCAAGTTATAATTTGCAATAATAATTAGAAGCTATTAATTTTAAGTTCTGTATTTGACAATTACAAGTTCAGATCTTCAAGTTATAAATTGAAATAATAATTAGAAGCTATCAATTTTAAGTTCTGTATTTGACAATTACAAGTTCAGATCTTCTAGTTATAATTTGCAATAATAATTAGAAGCTATCAATATTAAGTTCTGTATTTGAAAATTACTAGTTCAGATCTTCAAGTTATAATTTGCACTAATAATTTGTATTTAACAATTAGAAGTTCTGTATTTGACAATTACATGTTCAGATCTTCTAGTTATAATTTGCAATAATAATTAGAAGCTATCAATATTAAGTTCTGAATTTGAAAATTACTAGTTCAGATCTTCAAGTTATAATTTGCACTAATAATTTGTATTTAACAATTAGAAGTTCTGTAATTTTATTTAATTTGCAATTTAATTTGCAATAATAATTAGAAGCTATCAATTTTAAGTTCTGCATTTGACAATTACAAGTTCAGATCTTCAAGTTATAATTTGCAATAATAATTAGAAGCTATCAATTTTAAGTTCTGTATTTGACAATTACAAGTTCAGATCTTCAAGTTATAATTTGCAATAATAATTAGAAGCTATCAATTTTAAGTTCTGTATTTGACAATTACAAGTTCAGATCTTCTAGTTATAATTTGCAATAATAATTAGAAGCTATCAATATTAAGTTCTGTATTTGAAAATTACTAGTTCAGATCTTCAAGTTATAATTTGCACTAATAATTTGTATTTAACAATTAGAAGTTCTGTATTTGACAATTACAAGTTCAGATCTTCTAGTTATAATTTGCAATAATAATTAGAAGCTATCAATATTAAGGTCTGAATTTGAAAATTACTAGTTCAGATCTTCAAGTTATAATTTGCACTAATAATTTGTATTTAACAATTAGAAGTTCTGTATTTGACAATTACTAGTTCAGATCTTCAAGTGATAATTTGAAATAATAATTTGAATTTAACAAATCTAAGTTCTGTAATTCACTATTACAAGTTCAGATCTACAAGTTATAATTTACAATAATAATTAGAAGCTATCAATTTTAAGTTCTGTATTTGACAATTACATGTTCAGATCTTCAAGTTATAATTTGCACTAATAATTTGTATTTAACAATTAGAAGTTCTGTATTTGACAATTACAAGTTCAGATCTTCAAGTTATAATTTGCAATAATAATTAGAAGCTATCAATTTTAAGTTCTGTATTTGACAATTACAAGTTCAGATCTTCAAGTTATAATTTGCACTAATAATTTGTATTTAACAATTAGAAGTTCTGTATCTGACAATTACAAGTTCATATCTTCAAGTTATAATTTGCAATAATAATTAGAAGCTATCAATTTTAAGTTCTGTATTTGACAATTACTAGTTCAGATCTTCAAGTTATAATTTGCACTAATAATTTGTATTTAACAATTAGAAGTTCTGTATTTGACTATTACAAGTTCAGATCTTCTAATTATTATTTGCAATAATAATTATAAGCTATCAATTTAAGTTCTGTATTTGACAATTACTAGTTCAGATCTTCAAGTTATAATTTGAAATAATAATTTGAATTTAACAAATCTAAGTTTTGTAATTCACTATTACAATTTCAGATCTTCAAGTTCTAATTTGCAATAATAATTAGAAGCTATCAATTTTAAGTTCTGTATTTGACAATTACAAGTTCAGATCTTCAAGTTATAATTTGCACTAATAATTTGTTTTTAACAGTTAGAAGTTCTGTATTTGACTATTACTAGTTCAGATTTTCAAATTATTATTTGCAATCTTAGTTTGAATTTAACAATTAGAAGTTCTCTATTTACCTATTACAAGTTCAGATCTTCAAGTTATAATTTGCACTAATAATTTGTATTTAACAATTTGATGTTCTGTATTTGACTATTACAAGTTCAGATCTTCAAGTTATAATTTGAACTATAATTATAAGCTATCAATTTTTAGTTCTGTATTTGACAATTACAAGTACAGATCTTCAAGTTATTATTTGCAATAATAATTAGAAGCTATCAATTTTAAGTTCTGTATTTGACAATTACAAGTTCAGATCTTCAAGTTATAATTTGAAATAATAATTAGAAGCTATCAATTTTAAGTTCTGCATTTGACAATTACAAGTTCAGATCTTCAAGTTATAATTTGCAATAATAATTAGAAGCTATCAATTTTAAGTTCTGTATTTGACAATTACATAGTTCAGATCTTCAAGTTATAATTTGCAATAATAATTAGAAGCTATCAATTTTAAGTTCTGTATTTGACAATTACAAGTTCAGATCTTCAAGTTATAAATTGAAATAATAATTAGAAGCTATCAATTTTAAGTTCTGTTTTTGACAATTACAAGTTCAGATCTTCAAGTTATAATTTGCAATAATAATTAGAAGCTATCAATTTTAAGTTCTGTATTTGACAATTACAAGTTCAGATCTTCAAGTTATAAATTGAAATAATAATTATAAGCTATCAATTTAAGTTCTGTATTTGACAATTACTAGTTCAGATCTTCAAGTTATAATTTGAAATAATAATTTGAATTTAACAAATCTAAGTTTTGTAATTCACTATTACAATTTCAGATCTTCAAGTTATAATTTGCAATAATAATTAGAAGCTATCAATTTTAAGTTCTGTATTTGACAATTACAAGTTCAGATCTTCAAGTTATAATTTGCACTAATAATTTGTTTTTAACAGTTAGAAGTTCTGTATTTGACTATTACTAGTTCAGATTTTCAAATTATTATTTGCAATCTTAGTTTGAATTTAACAATTAGAAGTTCTCTATTTACCTATTACAAGTTCAGATCTTCAAGTTATAATTTGCACTAATAATTTGTATTTAACAATTTGATGTTCTGTATTTGACTATTACAAGTTCAGATCTTCAAGTTATAATTTGAACTATAATTAAAAGCTATCAATTTTTAGTTCTGTATTTGACAATTACAAGTTCAGATCTTCAAGTTATAATTTGCACTAATAATTTGTATTTAACAATTTGAAGTTCTGTATTTGACAATTACAAGTTCAGATCTTCAAGTTATAATATGCAATAATAATTAGAAGCTATCAATTTTAAGTTCTGTATTCGACAATTACTAGTTCAGATCTTCAAGTTATAATTTGAAATAATAATTTGAATTTAACAAATCTAAGTTCTGTAATTCACTATTACAAGTTCAGATCTTCAAGTTATAATTTGCACTAATAATTTGTATTTAACAATTTGAAGTTCTGTATTTGACAATTACAAGTTCAGATCTTCAAGTTATAATTTGCAATAATAATTAGAAGCTATCAATTTTAAGTTCTGTATTTGACAATTACTAGTTCATATCTTCAAGTTATAATTTGAAATAATAATTTGAATTTAACAAATCTAAGTTCTGTAATTCACTATTACAAGTTCAGATCTTCAAGTTATAATTTACAATAATAATTAGAAGCTATCAATTTTAAGTTCTGTATTTGACAATTACAAGTTCAGATCTTCAAGTTATTATTTGCAATAATAATTAGAAGCTATCAATTTTAAGTTCTGTATTTGACAATTACAGGTTCAGATCTTCAAGTTATAATTTGCAATCACAATTTGTATTTAACAATGCTAAGTTGCGTATTTGTCTATTACAAGTTCAGATCTTCAAATTATAATTTGCAATAATAATTAGAAGCTATCAATTTTAAGTTCTGTATTTGACAATTACAAGTTCAGATCTTCAAGTTATTATTTGCAATAATAATTAGAAGCTATCAATTTTAAGTTCTGTATTTGACAATTACAAGTTCAGATCTTGAAGTTATAATTTACAATAATAATTAGAAGCTATCAATTTTAAGTTCTGTATTTCACAATTACAAGTTCAGATCTTCAAGTTATAATATGCAATAATAATTAGAAGCTATCAATTTTAAGTTCTGTATTTGACAATTACTAGTTCAGATCTTCAAGTTATAATTTGAAATAATAATTTGAATTTAACAAATCTAAGTTCTGTAATTCACTATTACAAGTTCAGATCTTCAAGTTATAATTTACAATAATAATTAGAAGCTATCAATTTTAAGTTATGTATTTGACAATTACAAGTTCAGATCTTCAAGTTATAATTTGCACTAATAATTTGTATTTAACAATTTGAAGTTCTGTATTTGACAATTACAAGTTCAGATCTTCAAGTTATAATTTGCAATAATAATTAGAATCTATCAATTTTAAGTTCTGTATTTGACAATTACAAGTTCAGATCTTCAAGTTATTATTTGCAATAAAAATTAGAAGCTATCAATTTTAAGTTCTGTATTTGACAATTACTAGTTCAGATCTTCAAGTTATTATTTGCAATAATAATTAGAAGCTATCAATTTTAAGTTCTGTATTTGACAATTACAAGTTCAGATCTTCAAGTTATAATTTGCAATAATAATTAGAAGCTATCAATTATAAGTTCTGTATTTGACAATTTATTACTAGTTCAGATCTCCAAGTTATTATTTGCAATAATAATTAGAAGCTATCAATTTTAAGTTCTGTATTTGACAATTACAAGTTCAGATCTTCAAGTTATAATTTACAATAATAATTAGAAGCTATCAATTTTAAGTTCTGTATTTGACTATTACAAGTTCAGATCTTCAAGTTATAATTTGCAATAATAATTAGAAGCTATCAATTTTAAGTTCTGTATTTGACAATTACAAGTTCAGATCTTCAAGTTATAATTTGTATTTAACAATTAGTAGTTCTGTATTTGACAATTACAAGTTCAGATCTTCAAGTTATAATTTGCAATAATAATTAGTAGCTATCAATTTTAAGTTCTGTATGTGACAATTACTAGTTCAGATCTTCAAGTTATAATTTGCACTAATAATTTGTATTTAACAATTAGAAGTTCTGTATTTGACTATTAATAGTTCAGATCTTCGAATTATTATTTGCAATCTTAGTTTGAATTTAACAATTCGAAGTTCTGTTTTTACCTATTACAGGTTCAGATCTTCAAGTTATAATTTGCAATCACAATTTGTATTTAACAATGCTAAGTTGCATATTTGTCTATTACAAGTTCAGATCTTCAAATTATAATTTGCAATAATAATTAGGAGCTATCAATTTTAAGTTCTGTATTTCACAATTACAAGTTCAGATCTTCAAGTTATAATATGCAATAATAATTAGAAGCTATCAATTTTAAGTTCTGTATTTGACAATTACTAGTTCAGATCTTCAAGTTATAATTTGAAATAATAATTTGAATTTAACAAATCTAAGTTCTATAATTCACTATTACAAGTTCAGATCTTCAAGTTATAATTTACAATAATAATTAGAAGCTATCAATTTTAAGTTCTGTATTTGACAATTACAAGTTCAGATCTTCAAGTTATAATTTGCACTAATAATTTGTATTTAACAATTTGAAGTTCTGTATTTGACAATTACAAGTTCAGATCTTCAAGTTATAATTTGCAATAATAATTAGAATCTATCAATTTTAAGTTCTGTATTTGACAATTACAAGTTCAGATCTTCAAGTTATTATTTGCAATAATAATTAGAAGCTATCAATTTTAAGTTCTGTATTTGACAATTACAAGTTCAGATCTTGAAGTTATAATTTACAATAATAATTAGAAGCTATCAATTTTAAGTTCTGTATTTAATAATTACAAGTTCAGATCTTCAAGTTATAATATGCAATAATAATTAGAAGCTATCTATTTTAATTTCTGTATTTGACAATTACTAGTTCAGATCTTCAAGTTATAATTTGAAATAATAATTTGAATTTAACAAATCTAAGTTCTGTAATTCACTATTACAAGTTCAGATCTTCAAGTTATAATTTACAATAATAATTAGAAGCTATCAATTTTAATTTCTGTATTTGACAATTACAAGTTCAGATCTTCAAGTTATAATTTGCAATAATAATTAGAAGCTATTAATTTTAAGTTCTGTATTTGACAATTACAAGTTCAGATCTTCAAGTTATAATTTGAAATAATAATTAGAAGCTATCAATTTTATGTTCTGTATTTGACAATTACAAGTTCAGATCTTCAAGTTATAATTTGCAATAATAATTAGAAGCTATCAATTTTAAGTTCTGTATTTGACAATTACAAGTTCAGATCTTCAAGTTATAATTTACAATAATAATTAGAAGCTATCAATTTTAAGTTCTGTATTTGACAATTACAAGTTCAGATCTTCAAGTTATAATTTGCAATAATAATTAGAAGCTATCAATTTTAAGTTCTGTATTTGACAATTACTAGTTCAGATCTTCAAGTTATAATTTGAAATAATAATTGAATTTAACAAATCTAAGTTCTGTAATTCACTATTACAAGTTCAGATCTTCAAGTTATAATTTACAATAATAATTAGAAGCTATCAATTTTAAGTTCTGTATTTGACTATTACAAGTTCAGATCTTCAAGTTATAATTTGCAATAATAATTAGAAGCTATCAATTCTAAGTTCTGTATTTGACAATTACAAGTTCAGATCTTCAAGTTATAATTTGCACTAATAATTTGTATTTAACAATTAGAAGTTCTGTATTTGACAATTACAAGTTCAGATCTTCAAGTTATAATTTGCAATAATAATTAGAAGCTATCAATTTTAAGTTCTGTATTTGACAATTACTAGTTCAGATCTTCAAGTTATAATTTGCACTAATAATTTGTATTTAACAATTAGAAGTTCTGTATTTGACTATTACAAGTTCAGATCTTCAAGTTATAATATGCAATAATAATTAGAAGCTATCAATTTTAAGTTCTGTATTTGACAATTACAAGTTCAGATCTTCAAGTTATTATTTGCAATAATAATTAGAAGCTATCAATTTTAAGTTCTGCATTTGACAATTACAAGTTCAGATCTCGAAGTTATAATTTACAATAATAATTAGAAGCTATCAATTTTAAGTTCTGTATTTAACAATTACAAGTTCAGATCTCAAGTTATAATATGCAATAATAATTAGAAGCTATCAATTTTAAGTTCTGTATTTGACAATTACTAGTTCATATCTTCAAGTTATAATTTGAAATAATAATTTGAATTTAACAAATCTAAGTTCTGTAATTCACTATTACAAGTTCAGATCTTCAAGTTATAATTTACAATAATAATTAGAAGCTATCAATTTTAAGTTCTGTATTTGACAATTACAAGTTCAGATCTTCAAGTTATAATTTGCAATAATAATTAGAAGCTATCAATTTTATGTTCTGTATTTGACAATTACAAGTTCAGAACTTCAAGTTATAATTTGCAATAATAATTAGAAGCTATCAATTTTAAGTTCTGTATTTGACAATTACAAGTTCAGATCTTCAAGTTATAATTTGCAATAATAATTAGAAGCTATCAATTTTAAGTTCTGTATTTGACAATTACTAGTTCAGATCTCCAAGTTATTATTTGCAATAATAATTAGAAGCTATCAATTTTAAGTTCTGTATTTGACAATTACAAGTTCAGATCTTCAAGTTATAATTTACAATAATAATTAGAAGCTATCAATTTTAAGTTCTGTATTTGACAATTACAAGTTCAGATCTTCTAGTTATAATTTGCAATAATAATTAGAAGCTATCAATTTTAAGTTCTGTATTTGACAATTACTAGTTCAGATCTCCAAGTTATTATTTGCAATAATAATTAGAAGCTATCAATTTTAAGTTCTGTATTTGACAATTACAAGTTCAGATCTTCAAGTTATAATTTACAATAATAATTAGAAGCTATCAATTTTAAGTTCTGTATTTGACAATTACAAGTTCAGATCTTCAAGTTATAATTTGCAATAATAATTAGAAGCTATCAATTTTAAGTTCTGTATTTGACAATTACAAGTTCAGATCTTCAAGTTATAATTTGCATTAATAATTAGAAGCTATCAATTTTAAGTTCTGTATTTGACAATTACAAGTTCAGATCTTCAAGTTATAATTTACAATAATAATTAGAAGCTATCAATTTTAAGTTCTGTATTTGACTATTACAAGTTCAGATCTTCAAGTTATAATTTGCAATAATAATTAGAAGCTATCAATTTTAAGTTCTGTATTTGACAATTACAAGTTAAGATCTTCAAGTTATAATTTGTATTTAACAATTAGTAGTTCTGTATTTGACAATTACAAGTTCAGATCTTCAAGTTATAATTTGCAATAATAATTAGAAGCTATCAATTTTAAGTTCTGTATTTGACAATTACTAGTTCAGATCTTCAAGTTATAATTTGCACTAATAATTTGTATTTAACAATTAGAAGTTCTGTATTTGACTATTACAAGTTCAGATCTTCGAATTATTATTTGCAATCTTAGTTTGAATTTAACAATTCGAAGTTCTGTATTTACCTATTACAGGTTCAGATCTTCAAGTTATAATTTGCAATCACAATTTGTATTTAACAATGCTAAGTTGCATATTTGTCTATTACAAGTTCAGATCTTCTAATTATAATTTGCAATAATAATTAGAAGCTATCAATTTTAAGTTCTGTATTTGACAATTACAAGTTCAGATCTTCAAGTTATTATTTGCAATAATAATTAGAAGCTATCAATTATAAGTTCTGTATTTGACAATTACAAGTTCAGATCTTGAAGTTATAATTTACAATAATAATTAGAAGCTATCAATTTTAAGTTCTGTATTTCACAATTACAAGTTCAGATCTTCAAGTTATAATATGCAATAATAATTAGAAGCTATCAATTTTAAGTTCTGTATTTGACAATTACTAGTTCAGATCTTCAAGTTATAATTTGAAATAATAATTTGAATTTAACAAATCTAAGTTCTGTAATTCACTATTACAAGTTCAGATCTTCAAGTTATAATTTACAATAATAATTAGAAGCTATCAATTTTAAGTTCTCTATTTGACAATTACAAGTTCAGATCTTCAAGTTATAATTTGCACTAATAATTTGTATTTAACAATTTAAAGTTCTGTATTTGACAATTACAAGTTCAGATCTTCAAGTTATAATTTGCAATAATAATTAGAATCTATCAATTTTAAGTTCTATATTTGACAATTACAAGTTCAGATCTTCAAGTTATTATTTGCAATAATAATTAGAAGTATCAATTTTAAGTTCTGTATTTGACAATTACAAGTTCAGATCTTGAAGTTATAATTTACAATAATAATTAGAAGCTATCAATTTTAAGTTCTGTATTTAACAATTACAAGTTCAGATCTTCAAGTTATAATATGCAATAATAATTAGAAGCTATCAATTTTAATTTCTGTATTTGACAATTACTAGTTCAGATCTTCAAGTTATAATTTGAAATAATAATTTGAATTTAACAAATCTAAGTTCTGTAATTCACTATTACAAGTTCAGATCTTCAAGTTATAATTTACAATAATAATTAGAAGCTATAAATTTTAATTTCTGTATTTAACAATTACAAGTTCAGATCTTCAAGTTATAATTTGCAATAATAATTAGAAGCTATTAATTTTAAGTTCTGTATTTGACAATTACAAGTTCAGATCTTCAAGTTATAATTTGAAATAAAATTAGAAGCTATCAATTTTATGTTCTGTATTTGACAATTACAAGTTCAGATCTTCAAGTTATAATTTGCAATAATAATTAGAAGCTATCAATTTTAAGTTCTGTATTTGACAATTACAAGTTCAGATCTTCAAGTTATAATTTACAATAATAATTAGAAGCTATCAATTTTAAGTTCTGTATTTGACAATTACAAGTTCAGATCTTCAAGTTATAATTTGCAATAATAATTAGAAGCTATCAATTTTAAGTTCTGTATTTGACAATTACTAGTTCAGATCTTCAAGTTATAATTTGAAATAATAATTGAATTTAACAAATCTAAGTTCTGTAATTCACTATTACAAGTTCAGATCTTCAAGTTATAATTTACAATAATAATTAGAAGCTATTAATTTTAAGTTCTGTATTTGACTATTACAAGTTCAGATCTTCAAGTTATAATTTGCAATAATAATTAGAAGCTATCAATTTTAAGTTCTGTAATTGACAATTACAAGTTCAGATCTTCAAGTTATAATTTGCATTAATAATTTGTATTTAACAATTAGAAGTTCTGTATTTGACAATTACAAGTTCAGATCTTCAAGTTATAATTTGCAATAATAATTAGAAGCTATCAATTTTAAGTTCTGTATTTGACAATTACTAGTTCAGATCTTCAAGTTATAATTTGCACTAATAATTTGTATTTAACAATTAGAAGTTCTGTATTTGACTATTACAAGTTCAGATCTTCAAGTTATAATAAGCAATAATAATTAGAAGCTATCAATTTTAAGTTCTGTATTTGACAATTACTAGTTCAGATCTTCAAGTTATAATTTGAAATAATAATTTGAATTTAACAAATCTAAGTTCTGTAATTCACTATTACAAGTTCAGATCTTCAAGTTATAATTTACAATAATAATTAGAAGCTATTAATTTTAAGTTCTGTATTTAACAATTACAAGTTCAGATCTTCAAGTTATAATATGAATAATAATTAGAAGCTATCAATTTTAAGTTCTGTATTTGACAATTACAAGTTCAGATCTTCAAGTTATTATTTGCAATAATAATTAGAAGCTGTCAATTTTAAGTTCTGCATTTGACAATTACAAGTTCAGATCTCGAAGTTATAATTTACAATAATAATTAGAAGCTATCAATTTTAAGTTCTGTATTTAACAATTACAAGTTCAGATCTCAAGTTATAATATGCAATAATAATTAGAAGCTATCAATTTTAAGTTCTGTATTTGACAATTACTAGTTCATATCTTCAAGTTATAATTTGAAATAATAATTTGAATTTAACAAATCTAAGTTCTGTAATTCACTATTACAAGTTCAGATCTTCAAGTTATAATTTACAATAATAATTAGAAGCTATCAATTTTAAGTTCTGTATTTGACAATTACAAGTTCAGATCTTCAAGTTATAATTTGCAATAATAATTAGAAGCTATCAATTTTAAGTTCTGTATTTGACAATTACAAGTTCAGATCTTCAAGTTATAATTTGCAATAATAATTAGAATCTATCAATTTTAAGTTCTATATTTGACAATTACAAGTTCAGATCTTCAAGTTATTATTTGCAATAATAATTAGAAGCTATCAATTTTAAGTTCTGTATTTGACAATTACAAGTTCAGATCTTGAAGTTATAATTTACAATAATAATTAGAAGCTATCAATTTTAAGTTCTGTATTTAACAATTACAAGTTCAGATCTTCAAGTTATAATTTACAATAATAATTAGAAGCTATAAATTTTAATTTCTGTATTTAACAATTACAAGTTCAGATCTTCAAGTTATAATTTGCAATAATAATTAGAAGCTATTAATTTTAAGTTCTGTATTTGACAATTACAAGTTCAGATCTTCAAGTTATAATTTGAAATATTAATTAGAAGCTATCAATTTTATGTTCTGTATTTGACAATTACAAGTTCAGATCTTCAAGTTATAATTTGCAATAATAATTAGAAGCTATCAATTTTAAGTTCTGTATTTGACAATTACAAGTTCAGATCTTCAAGTTATAATTTACAATAATAATTATAAGCTATCAATTATAAGTTCTGTATTTGACAATTACAAGTTCAGATCTTCAAGTTATAATTTGCAATAATAATTAGAAGCTATCAATTTTAAGTTCTGTATTTGACAATTACTAGTTCAGATCTTCAAGTTATAATTTGAAATAATAATTGAATTTAACAAATCTAAGTTCTGTAATTCACTATTACAAGTTCAGATCTTCAAGTTATAATTTACAATAATAATTAGAAGCTATTAATTTTAAGTTCTGTATTTGACTATTACAAGTTCAGATCTTCAAGTTATAATTTGCAATAATAATTAGAAGCTATCAATTTTAAGTTCTGTAATTGACAATTACAAGTTCAGATCTTCAAGTTATAATTTGCACTAATAATTTGTATTTAACAATTAGAAGTTCTGTATTTGACAATTACAAGTTCAGATCTTCAAGTTATAATTTGCAATAATAATTAGAAGCTATCAATTTTAAGTTCTGTATTTGACAATTACTAGTTCAGATCTTCAAGTTATAATTTGCACTAATAATTTGTATTTAACAATTAGAAGTTCTGTATTTGACTATTACTAGTTCAGATCTTCAAGTTATAATAAGCAATAATAATTAGAAGCTATCAATTTTAAGTTCTGTATTTGACAATTACTAGTTCAGATCTTCAAGTTATAATTTGAAATAATAATTTGAATTTAACAAATCTAAGTTCTGTAATTCACTATTACAAGTTCAGATCTTCAAGTTATAATTTACAATAATAATTAGAAGCTATTAATTTTAAGTTCTGTATTTAACAATTACAAGTTCAGATCTTCAAGTTATAATATGCAATAATAATTAGAAGCTATCAATTTTAAGTTCTGTATTTGACAATTACTAGTTCAGATCTTCAAGTTATAATTTGAAATAATAATTTGAATTTAACAAATCTAAGTTCTGTAATTCACTATTACAAGTTCAGATCTTCAAGTTATAATTTACAATAATAATTAGAAGCTATCAATTTTAAGTTCTGTATTTGACAATTACAAGTTCAGATCTTCAAGTTATTATTTGCAATAATAATTAGAAGCTGTCAATTTTAAGTTCTGCATTTGACAATTACAAGTTCAGATCTCGAAGTTATAATTTACAATAATAATTAGAAGCTATCAATTTTAAGTTCTGTATTTAACAATTACAAGTTCAGATCTCAAGTTATAATATGCAATAATAATTAGAAGCTATCAATTTTAAGTTCTGTATTTGACAATTACTAGTTCATATCTTCAAGTTATAATTTGAAATAATAATTTGAATTTAACAAATCTAAGTTCTGTAATTCACTATTACAAGTTCAGATCTTCACGTTATAATTTACAATAATAATTAGAAGCTATCAATTTTAAGTTCTGTATTTGACAATTACAAGTTCAGATCTTCAAGTTATAATTTGCAATAATAATTAGAAGCTATCAATGTTATGTTCTGTATTTGACAATTACAAGTTCAGATCTTCAAGTTATAATTTGCAATAATAATTAGAAGCTATCAATTTTAAGTTCTGTATTTGACAATTACAAGTTCAGATCTTCAAGTTATAATTTGCAATAATAATTAGAAGCTATCAATTTTAAGTTCTGTATTTGACAATTACTAGTTCAGATCTCCAAGTTATTATTTGCAATAATAATTAGAAGCTATCAATTTTAAGTTCAGTATTTGACAATTACAAGTTCAGATCTTCAAGTTATAATTTACAATAATAATTAGAAGCTATCAATTTTAAGTTCTGTATTTGACAATTACAAGTTCAGATCTTCTAGTTATAATTTGCAATAATAATTAGAAGCTATCAATTTTAAGTTCTGTATTTGACAATTACTAGTTCAGATCTCCAAGTTATTATTTGCAATAATAATTAGAAGCTATCAATTTTAAGTTCTGTATTTGACAAATACAAGTTCAGATCTTCAAGTTATAATTTACAATAATAATTAGAAGCTATCAATTTTAAGTTCTGTATTTGACAATTACAAGTTCAGATCTTCAAGTTATAATTTGCAATAATAATTAGAAGCTATCAATTTTAAGTTCTGTATTTGACAATTACAAGTTCAGATCTTCAAGTTATAATTTACAATAATAATTAGAAGCTATCAATTTTAAGTTCTGTATTTGACAATTACAAGTTCAGATCTTCAAGTTATAATTTGCAATAATAATTAGAAGCTATTAATTTTAAGTTCTGTAATTGACAATAACAAGTTCAGATCTTCAAGTTATAATTTGAAATAATAATTAGAAGCTATCAATTTTAAGTTCTGTATTTGACAATTACAAGTTCAGATCTTCAAGTTATTATTTGCAATAATAATTAGAAGCTATCAATTTTAAGTTCTGTATTTGACAATTACAAGTTCAGATCTTGAAGTTATAATTTACAATAATAATTAGAAGCTATCAATTTTAAGTTCTGTATTTAACAATTACAAGTTCAGATCTTCAAGTTATAATATGCAATAATAATTAGAAGCTATCAATTTTAAGTTCTGTATTTTTCAATTACTAGTTCAGATCTTCAAGTTATAATTTGAAATAATAATTTGAATTTAACAAATCTAAGTTCTGTAATTCACTATTACAAGTTCAGATCTTCAAGTTATAATTTACAATAATAATTAGAAGCTATTAATTTTAAGTTCTGTATTTGACAATTACAAGTTCAGATCTTCAAGTTATAATTTGCACTAATAATTTGTATTTAACAATTTGAAGTTCTGTATTTGACAATTACAAGTTCAGATCTTCAAGTTATAATTTGGAATAATAGTTAGAAGCTATCAATTTTAAGTTCTGTATTTGACAATTACAAGTTCAGATCTTCAAGTTATTATTTGCAATAATAATTAGAAGCTATCAATTTTAAGTTCTGTATTTGACAATTACAAGTTCAGATCTTGAAGTTATAATTTACAATAATAATTAGAAGCTATCAATTTTAAGTTCTGTATTTAACAATTACAAATTCAGATCTTCAAGTTATAATATGCAATAATAATTAGAAGCTATCAATTTTAAGTTCTGTATTTGACAATTACTAGTTCAGATCTTCAAGTTATAATTTGAAATAATAATTAGAAGCTATCAATTTTATGTTCTGTATTTGACAATTACAAGTTCAGATCTTCAAGTTATAATTTGCAATAATAATTAGAAGCTATCAATTTTAAGTTCCGTATTTGACAATTACAAGTTCAGATCTTCAAGTTATAATTTACAATAATAATTAGAAGCTATCAATTTTAAGTTCTGTATTTGACAATTACAAGTTCAGATCTTCAAGTTATAATTTGCAATAATAATTAGAAGCTATCAATTTTAAGTTCTGTATTTGACAATTACTAGTTCAGATCTTCAAGTTATAATTTGAAATAATAATTTGAATTTAACAAATCTAAGTTCTGTAAATCACTATTACAAGTTCAGATCTTCAAGTTATAATTTACAATAATAATTAGAAGCTATCAATTTTAAGTTCTGTATTTGACTATTACAAGTTCAGATCTTCAAGTTATAATTTGCAATAATAATTAGAAGCTATCAATTTTAAGTTCTGTATTTGACAATTACAAGTTCAGATCTTCAAGTTATAATTTGCACTAATAATTTGTATTTAACAATTAGTAGTTCTGTATTTGACAATTACAAGTTCAGATCTTCAAGTTATAATTTGCAATAATAATTAGAAGCTATCAATTTTAAGTTCTGTATTTGACAATTACTAGTTCAGATCTTCAAGTTATAATTTGCAATAATAATTTGTATTTAACAATTAGAAGTTCTGTATTTGACTATTACAAGTTCAGATCTTCGAATTATTATTTGCAATCTTAGTTTGAATTTAACAATTCGAAGTTCTGTATTTACCTATTACAGGTTCAGATCTTCAAGTTATAATTTGCAATCACAATTTGTATTTAACAATGCTAAGTTGCGTATTTGTCTATTACTAGTTCAGATCTTCAAATTATAATTTGCAATAATAATTAGAAGCTATCAATTTTAAGTTCTGTATTTGACAATTACAAGTTCAGATCTTCAAGTTATTATTTGCAATAATAATTAGAAGCTATCAATTTTAAGTTCTGTATTTGACAATTACAAGTTCAGATCTTGAAGTTATAATTTACAATAATAATTAGAAGCTATCAATTTTAAGTTCTGTATTTAACAATTACAAGTTCAGATCTTCAAGTTATAATATGCAATAATAATTAGAAGCTATCAATTTTAAGTTCTGTATTTGACAATTACTAGTTCAGATCTTCAAGTTATAATTTGAAATAATAATTTGAATTTAACAAATCTAAGTTCTGTAATTCACTATTACAAGTTCAGATCTTAAAGTTATAATTTACAATAATAATTAGAAGCTATCAATTTTAAGTTCTGTATTTGACAATTACAAGTTCAGATCTTCAAGTTATAATTTGCAATAATAATTAGAAGCTATTAATTTTAAGTTCTGTATTTGACAATTACAAGTTCAGATCTTCAAGTTATAATTTGAAATAATAATTAGAAGATATCAAATTTATGTTCTGTATTTGACAATTACAAGTTCAGATCTTCAAGTTATAATTTGCAATAATAATTAGAAGCTATCAATTTTAAGTTCTGTATTTGACAATTACAAGTTCAGATCTTCAAGTTATAATTTGCAATAATAATTAGAAGCAATCAATTTTAAGTTCTGTATTTGACAATTACTAGTTCAGATCTTCAAGTTATAATTTGAAATAATAATTTGAATTTAACAAATCTAAGTTCTGTAATTCACTATTACAAGTTCAGATCTTCAAGTTATAATTTACAATAATAATTAGAAGCTATCAATTTTAAGTTCTGTATTTGACTATTGCAAGTTCAGATCTTCAAGTTATAATTTGCAATAATAATTAGAAGCTATCAATTTTAAGTTCTGTATTTGACAATTACAAGTTCAGATCTTCAAGTTATAATTTGCACTAATAATTTGTATTTAACAATTAGAAGTTCTGTATTTGACAATTACAAATTCAGATCTTCAAGTTATAATTTGCAATAATAATTAGAAGCTATCAATTTTAAGTTCTGTATTTGACAATTACTAGTTCAGATCTTCAAGTTATAATTTGCACTAATAATTTGTATTTAACAATTAGAAGTTCTGTTATTTGACTATTACAAGTTCAGATCTTCAAGTTATAATATGCAATAATAATTAGAAGATATCAATTTTAAGTTCTGTATTTGACAATTACTAGTTCAGATCTTCAAGTTATAATTTGAAATAATAATTTGAATTTAACAAATCTAAGTTCTGTAATTCACTATTACAAGTTCAGATCTTCAAGTTATAATTTACAATAATAATTAGAAGCTATCAATTTTAAGTTCTGTATTTAACAATTGCAAGTTCAGATCTTCAAGTTATAATATGCAATAATAATTAGAAGCTATCAATTTTAAGTTCTGTATTTGACAATTACTAGTTCAGATCTTCAAGTTATAATTTGAAATAATAATTTGAATTTAACAAATCTAAGTTCTGTAATTCACTATTACAAGTTCCGATCTTCAAGTTATAATTTACAATAATAATTAGAAGCTATCAATTTTAAGTTCTGTATTTGACAATTACAAGTTCAGATCTTCAAGTTATAATTTGCACTAATAATTTGTATTTAACAATTTGAAGTTCTGTATTTGACAATTACAAGTTCAGATCTTCAAGTTATAATTTGCAATAAAAATTAGAATCTATCAATTTTAAGTTCTGTATTTGACAATTACAAGTTCAGATCTTCAAGTTATTATTTGCAATAATAATTAGAAGCTATCAATTTTAAGTTCTGTATTTGACAATTACAAGTTCAGATCTTGAAGTTATAATTTACAATAATAATTAGAAGCTATCAATTTTAAGTTCTGTATTTAACAATTACAAGTTCAGATCTTCAAGTTATAATATGCAATAATAAATCGAAGCTATCAATTTTAATTTCTGTATTTGACAATTACTAGTTCAGATCTTCAAGTTATAATTTGAAATAATAATTTGAATTTAACAAATCTAAGTTCTGTAATTCACTATTACAAGTTCAGATCTTCAAGTTATAATTTACAATAATAATTAGAAGCTATCAATTTTAATTTCTGTATTTGACAATTACAAGTTCAGATCTTCAAGTTATAATTTGCAATAATAATTAGAAGCTATTAATTTTAAGTTCTGTATTTGACAATTACAAGTTCAGATCTTCAAGTTATAATTTGAAATAATAATTAGAAGCTATCAATTTTATGTTCTGTATTTGACAATTACAAGTTCAGATCTTCAAGTTATAATTTGCAATAATAATTAGAAGCTATCAATTTTAAGTTCTGTATTTGACAATTACAAGTTCAGATCTTCAAGTTATAATTTACAATAATAATTAGTAGCTATCAATTTTAAGTTCTGTATTTGACAATTACAAGTTCAGATCTTCAAGTTATAATTTGCAATAATAATTAGAAGCTATCAATTTTAAGTTCTGTATTTGACAATTACTAGTTCAGATCTTCAAATTATAATTTGAAATAATAATTGAATTTAACAAATCTAAGTTCTGTAATTCACTATTACAAGTTCAGATCTTCAAGTTATAATTTACAAAAATAATTAGAAGCTATCAATTTTAAGTTCTGTATTTGACTATTACAAGTTCAGATCTTCAAGTTATAATTTGCAATAATAATTAGAAGCTATCAATTTTAAGTTCTGTATTTGACAATTACAAGTTCAGATCTTCAAGTTATAATTTGCACTAATAATTTGTATTTAACAATTAGAAGTTCTGTATTTGACAATTACAAGTTCAGATCTTCAAGTTATAATTTGCAATAATAATTAGAAGCTATCAATTTTAAGTTCTGTATTTGACAATTACTAGTTCAGATCTTCAAGTTATAATTTGCACTAATAATTTGTATTTAACAATTAGAAGTTCTGTATTTGACTATTACAAGTTCAGATCTTCAAGTTATAATATGCAATAATAATTAGAAGCTATCAATTTTAAGTTCTGTATTTGACAATTACTAGTTCAGATCTTCAAGTTATAATTTGAAATAATAATTTGAATTTAACAAATCTAAGTTCTGTAATTCACTATTACAAGTTCAGATCTTCAAGTTATAATTTACAATAATAATTAGAAGCTATCAATTTTAAGTTCTGTATTTGACTATTACAAGTTCAGATCTTCAAGTTATAATTTGCAATAATAATTAGAAGCTATCAATTTTAAGTTCTGTATTTGACAATTACTAGTTCAGATCTTCAAATTATAATTTGAAATAATAATTGAATTTAACAAATCTAAGTTCTGTAATTCACTATTACAAGTTCAGATCTTCAAGTTATAATTTACAAAAATAATTAGAAGCTATCAATTTTAAGTTCTGTATTTGACTATTACAAGTTCAGATCTTCAAGTTATAATTTGCAATAATAATTAGAAGCTATCAATTTTAAGTTCTGTATTTGACAATTACAAGTTCAGATCTTCAAGTTATAATTTGCACTAATAATTTGTATTTAACAATTAGAAGTTCTGTATTTGACAATTACAAGTTCAGATCTTCAAGTTATAATTTGCAATAATAATTAGAAGCTATCAATTTTAAGTTCTGTATTTGACAATTACTAGTTCAGATCTTCAAGTTATAATTTGCACTAATAATTTGTATTTAACAATTAGAAGTTCTGTATTTGACTATTACAAGTTCAGATCTTCAAGTTATAATATGCAATAATAATTAGAAGCTATCAATTTTAAGTTCTGTATTTGACAATTACTAGTTCAGATCTTCAAGTTATAATTTGAAATAATAATTTGAATTTAACAAATCTAAGTTCTGTAATTCACTATTACAAGTTCAGATCTTCAAGTTATAATTTACAATAATAATTAGAAGCTATTAATTTTAAGTTCTGTATTTAACAATTACAAGTTCAGATCTTCAAGTTATAA
This sequence comes from Cantharis lateralis, assembly GCA_963170105.1. Taxonomy (NCBI): domain Eukaryota; kingdom Metazoa; phylum Arthropoda; class Insecta; order Coleoptera; family Cantharidae; genus Cantharis; species Cantharis lateralis. The sequence goes on along the minus strand of OY720625.1, from coordinate 30,575,476 downwards.
TATGCAATAATAATTAGAAGCTATCAATTTTAAGTTCTGTATTTGACAATTACTAGTTCAGATCTTCAAGTTATAATTTGAAATAATAATTTGAATTTAACAAATCTAAGTTCTGTAATTCACTATTACAAGTTCAGATCTTCAAGTTATAATTTACAATAATAATTAGAAGCTATCAATTTTAAGTTCTGTATTTGACAATTACAAGTTCAGATCTTCAAGTTATTATTTGCAATAATAATTAGAAGCTATCAATTTTAAGTTCTGCATTTGACAATTACAAGTTCAGATCTCGAAGTTATAATTTACAATAATAATTAGAAGCTATCAATTTTAAGTTCTGTATTTAACAATTACAAGTTCAGATCTCAAGTTATAATATGCAATAATAATTAGAAGCTATCAATTTTAAGTTCTGTATTTGACAATTACTAGTTCATATCTTCAAGTTATAATTTGAAATAATAATTTGAATTTAACAAATCTAAGTTCTGTAATTCACTATTACAAGTTCAGATCTTCAAGTTATAATTTACAATAATAATTAGAAGCTATCAATTTTAAGTTCTGTATTTGACAATTACAAGTTCAGATCTTCAAGTTATAATTTGCAATAATAATTAGAAGCTATCAATTTTATGTTCTGTATTTGACAATTACAAGTTCAGATCTTCAAGTTATAATTTGCAATAATAATTAGAAGCTATCAATTTTAAGTTCTGTATTTGACAATTACAAGTTCAGATCTTCAAGTTATAATTTGCAATAATAATTAGAAGCTATCAATTTTAAGTTCTGTATTTGACAATTACTAGTTCAGATCTCCAAGTTATTATTTGCAATAATAATTAGAATCTATCAATTTTAAGTTCTGTATTTGACAATTACAAGTTCAGATCTTCAAGTTATAATTTGAAATAATAATTTGAATTTAACAAATCTAAGTTCTGTAATTCACTATTACAAGTTCAGATCTTCAAGTTATAATTTACAATAATAATTAGAAGCTATCAATTTTAAGTTCTGTATTTGACAATTACAAGTTCAGATCTTCAAGTTATAATTTGCAATAATAATTAGAAGCTATCAATTTTATGTTCTGTATTTGACAATTACAAGTTCAGATCTTCAAGTTATAATTTGCAATAATAATTAGAAGCTATCAATTTTAAGTTCTGTATTTGACAATTACAAGTTCAGATCTTCAAGTTATAATTTGCAATAATAATTAGAAGCTATCAATTTTAAGTTCTGTATTTGACAATTACTAGTTCAGATCTCCAAGTTATTATTTGCAATAATAATTAGAAGCTATCAATTTTAAGTTCTGTATTTGACAATTACAAGTTCAGATCTTCAAGTTATAATTTACAATAATAATTAGAAGCTATCAATTTTAAGTTCTGTATTTGACAATTACAAGTTCACATCTTCTAGTTATAATTTGCAATAATAATTAGAAGCTATCAATTTTAAGTTCTGTATTTGACAATTACTAGTTCAGATCTCCAAGTTATTATTTGCAATAATAATTAGAAGCTATCAATTTTAAGTTCTGTATTTGACAATTACAAGTTCAGATCTTCAAGTTATAATTTACTATAATAATTAGAAGCTATCAATTTTAAGTTCTGTATTTGACAATTACAAGTTCAGATCTTCAAGTAATAATTTGCAATAATAATTAGAAGCTATCAATTTTAAGTTCTGTATTTGACAATTACAAGTTCAGATCTTCAAGTTATAATTTACAATAATAATTAGAAGCTATCAATTTTAAGTTCTGTATTTGACAATTACAAGTTCAGATCTTCAAGTTATAATTTGCAATAATAATTAGAAGCTATTAATTTTAAGTTCTGTAATTGACAATTACAAGTTCAGATCTTCAAGTTATAATTTGAAATAATAATTAGAAGCTATCAATTTTATGTTCTGTATTTGACAATTACAAGTTCAGATCTTCAAGTTATAATTTGCAATAATAATTAGAAGCTATCAATTTTAAGTTCTGTATTTGACAATTACAAGTTCAGATCTTCAAGTTATAATTTACAATAATAATTAGAAGCTATCAATTTTAAGTTCTGTATTTGACAATTACTAGTTCAGATCTTCAAGTTATAATTTGAAATAATAATTGAATTTAACAAATCTAAGTTCTGTAATTCACTATTACAAGTTCAGATCTTCAAGTTATAATTTACAATAATAATTAGAAGCTATCAATTTTAAGTTCTGTATTTGACTATTACAAGTTCAGATCTTCAAGTTATAATTTGCAATAATAATTAGAAGCTATCAATTTTAAGTTCTGTATTTGACAATTACAAGTTCAGATCTTCAAGTTATATTTTGCACTAATAATTTGTATTTAACAATTAGAAGTTCTGTATTTGACAATTACAAGTTCAGATCTTCAAGTTATAATTTGCAATAATAATTAGAAGCTATCAATTTTAAGTTCTGTATTTGACAATTATTAGTTCAGATCTTCAAGTTATAATTTGCACTAATAATTTGTATTTAACAATTAGAAGTTCTGTATTTGACTATTACAAGTTCAGATCTTCAAGTTATAATATGCAATAATAATTAGAAGCTATCAATTTTAAGTTCTGTATTTGACAATTACTAGTTCAGATCTTCAAGTTATAATTTGAAATAATAATTTGAATTTAACAAATCTAAGTTCTGTAATTCACTATTACAAGTTCAGATCTTCAAGTTATAATTTACAATAATAATTAGAAGCTATCAAATTTAAGTTCTGTATTTGACAATTACAAGTTCAGATCTTCAAGTTATAATTTGCACTAATAATTTGTATTTAACAATTTGAAGTTCTGTATTTGACAATTACAAGTTCAGATCTTCAAGTTATAATTTGCAATAATAATTAGAATCTATCAATTTTAAGTTCTGTATTTGACAATTACAAGTTCAGATCTTCAAGTTATTATTTGCAATAATAATTAGAAGCTATCAATTTTAAGTTCTGTATTTGACAATTACAAGTTCAGATCTTGAAGTTATAATTTACAATAATAATTAGAAGCTATCAATTTTAAGTTCTGTATTTAACAATTACAAGTTCAGATCTTCAAGTTATAATATGCAATAATAATTAGAAGCTATCAATTTTAATTTCTGTATTTGACAATTACTAGTTCAGATCTTCAAGTTATAATTTGAAATAATAATTTGAATTTAACAAATCTAAGTTCTGTAATTCACTATTACAAGTTCAGATCTTCAAGTTATAATTTACAATAATAATTAGAAGCTATCAATTTTAATTTCTGTATTTGACAATTACAAGTTCAGATCTTCAAGTTATAATTTGCAATAATAATTAGAAGCTATTAATTTTAAGTTCTGTATTTGACAATTACAAGTTCAGATCTTCAAGTTATAATTTGAAATAATAATTAGAAGCTATCAATTTTATGTTCTGTATTTGACAATTACAAGTTCAGATCTTCAAGTTATAATTTGCAATAATAATTAGAAGCTATCAATTTTAAGTTCTGTATTTGACAATTACAAGTTCAGATCTTCAAGTTATAATTTACAATAATAATTAGTAGCTATCAATTTTAAGTTCTGTATTTGACAATTACAAGTTCAGATCTTCAAGTTATAATTTGCAATAATAATTAGAAGCTATCAATTTTAAGTTCTGTATTTGACAATTACTAGTTCAGATCTTCAAATTATAATTTGAAATAATAATTGAATTTAACAAATCTAAGTTCTGTAATTCACTATTACAAGTTCAGATCTTCAAGTTATAATTTACAAAAATAATTAGAAGCTATCAATTTTAAGTTCTGTATTTGACTATTACAAGTTCAGATCTTCAAGTTATAATTTGCAATAATAATTAGAAGCTATCAATTTTAAGTTCTGTATTTGACAATTACAAGTTCAGATCTTCAAGTTATAATTTGCACTAATAATTTGTATTTAACAATTAGAAGTTCTGTATTTGACAATTACAAGTTCAGATCTTCAAGTTATAATTTGCAATAATAATTAGAAGCTATCAATTTTAAGTTCTGTATTTGACAATTACTAGTTCAGATCTTCAAGTTATAATTTGCACTAATAATTTGTATTTAACAATTAGAAGTTCTGTATTTGACTATTACAAGTTCAGATCTTCAAGTTATAATATGCAATAATAATTAGAAGCTATCAATTTTAAGTTCTGTATTTGACAATTACTAGTTCAGATCTTCAAGTTATAATTTGAAATAATAATTTGAATTTAACAAATCTAAGTTCTGTAATTCACTATTACAAGTTCAGATCTTCAAGTTATAATTTACAATAATAATTAGAAGCTATTAATTTTAAGTTCTGTATTTAACAATTACAAGTTCAGATCTTCAAGTTATAATATGCAATAATAATTAGAAGCTATCAATTTTAAGTTCTGTATTTGACAATTACTAGTTCAGATCTTCAAGTTATAATTTGAAATAATAATTTGAATTTAACAAATCTAAGTTCTGTAATTCACTATTACAAGTTCAGATCTTCAAGTTATAATTTACAATAATAATTAGAAGCTATCAATTTTAAGTTCTGTATTTAACAATTACAAGTTCAGATCTCAAGTTATAATATGCAATAATAATTAGAAGCTATCAATTTTAAGTTCTGTATTTGACAATTACTAGTTCATATCTTCAAGTTATAATTTGAAATAATAATTTGAATTTAACAAACCTAAGTTCTGTAATTCACTATTACAAGTTCAGATCTTCAAGTTATAATTTACAATAATAAGTAGAAGCTATCAATTTTAAGTTCTGTATTTGACAATTACAAGTTCAGATCTTCAATTTATAATTTGCAATAATAATTAGAAGCTATCAATTTTATGTCCTGTATTTGACAATTACAAGTTCAGATCTTCAAGTTATAATTTGCAATAATAATTAGAAGCTATCAATTTTAAGTTCTGTATTTGACAATTACAAGTTCAGATCTTCAAGTTATAATTTGCAATAATAATTAGAAGCTATCAATTTTAAGTTCTGTATTTGACAATTACTAGTTCAGATCTCCAAATTATTATTTGCAATAATAATTAGAAGCTATCAATTTTAAGTTCTGTATTTGACAATTACAAGTTCAGATCTTCAAGTTATAATTTGAAATAATAATTTGAATTTAACAAATCTAAGTTCTGTAATTCACTATTACAAGTTCAGATCTTCAAGTTATAATTTACAATAATAATTAGAAGCTATCAATTTTAAGTTCTGTATTTGACAATTACAAGTTCAGATCTTCAAGTTATAATTTGCAATAATAATTAGAAGCTATCAATTTTATGTTCTGTATTTGACAATTACAAGTTCAGATCTTCAAGTTATAATTTGCAATAATAATTAGAAGCTATCAATTTTAAGTTCTGTATTTGACAATTACAAGTTCAGATCTTCAAGTTATAATTTGCAATAATAATTAGAAGCTATCAATTTTAAGTTCTGTATTTGACAATTACTAGTTCAGATCTCCAAGTTATTATTTGCAATAATAATTAGAAGCTATCAATTTTAAGTTCTGTATTTGACAATTACAAGTTCAGATCTTCAAGTTATAATTTACAATAATAATTAGAAGCTATCAATTTTAAGTTCTGTATTTGACAATTACAAGTTCACATCTTCTAGTTATAATTTGCAATAATAATTAGAAGCTATCAATTTTAAGTTCTGTATTTGACAATTACTAGTTCAGATCTCCAAGTTATTATTTGCAATAATAATTAGAAGCTATCAATTTTAAGTTCTGTATTTGACAATTACAAGTTCAGATCTTCAAGTTATAATTTACAATAATAATTAGAAGCTATCAATTTTAAGTTCTGTATTTGACAATTACAAGTTCAGATCTTCAAGTAATAATTTGCAATAATAATTAGAAGCTATCAATTTTAAGTTCTGTATTTGACAATTACAAGTTCAGATCTTCAAGTTATAATTTACAATAATAATTAGAAGCTATCAATTTTAAGTTCTGTATTTGACAATTACAAGTTCAGATCTTCAAGTTATAATTTGCAATAATAATTAGAAGCTATTAATTTTAAGTTCTGTAATTGACAATTACAAGTTCAGATCTTCAAGTTATAATTTGAAATAATAATTAGAAGCTATCAATTTTATGTTCTGTATTTGACAATTACAAGTTCAGATCTTCAAGTTATAATTTGCAATAATAATTAGAAGCTATCAATTTTAAGTTCTGTATTTGACAATTACAAGTTCAGATCTTCAAGTTATAATTTACAATAATAATTAGAAGCTATCAATTTTAAGTTCTGTATTTGACAATTACTAGTTCAGATCTTCAAGTTATAATTTGAAATAATAATTGAATTTAACAAATCTAAGTTCTGTAATTCACTATTACAAGTTCAGATCTTCAAGTTATAATTTACAATAATAATTAGAAGCTATCAATTTTAAGTTCTGTATTTGACTATTACAAGTTCAGATCTTCAAGTTATAATTTGCAATAATAATTAGAAGCTATCAATTTTAAGTTCTGTATTTGACAATTACAAGTTCAGATCTTCAAGTTATATTTTGCACTAATAATTTGTATTTAACAATTAGAAGTTCTGTATTTGACAATTACAAGTTCAGATCTTCAAGTTATAATTTGCAATAATAATTAGAAGCTATCAATTTTAAGTTCTGTATTTGACAATTATTAGTTCAGATCTTCAAGTTATAATTTGCACTAATAATTTGTATTTAACAATTAGAAGTTCTGTATTTGACTATTACAAGTTCAGATCTTCAAGTTATAATATGCAATAATAATTAGAAGCTATCAATTTTAAGTTCTGTATTTGACAATTACTAGTTCAGATCTTCAAGTTATAATTTGAAATAATAATTTTAATTTAACAAATCTAAGTTCTGTAATTCACTATTACAAGTTCAGATCTTCAAGTTATAATTTACAATAATAATTAGAAGCTATTAATTTTAAGTTCTGTATTTAACAATTACAAGTTCAGATCTTCAAGTTATAATATGCAATAATAATTAGAAGCTATCAATTTTAAGTTCTGTATTTGACAATTACTAGTTCAGATCTTCAAGTTATAATTTGAAATAATAATTTGAATTTAACAAATCTAAGTTCTGTAATTCACTATTACAAGTTCAAATCTTCAAGTTATAATTTACAATAATAATTAGAAGCTATCAATTTTAAGTTCTGTATTTGACAATTACAAGTTCAGATCTTCAAGTTATAATTTGCACTAATAATTTGTATTTAACAATTAGAAGTTCTGTATTTGACTATTACAAGTTCAGATCTTCGAATTATTATTTGCAATCTTAGTTTGAATTTAAAAATTCGAAGTTCTGTATTTACCTATTACAGGTTCAGATCTTCAAGTTATAATTTGCAATCACAATTTGTATTTAACAATGCTAAGTTGCGTATTTGTCTATTACAAGTTCAGATCTTCAAATTATAATTTGCAATAATAATTATAAGCTATCAATTTTAAGTTCTGTATTTGACAATTACTAGTTCAGATTTTCAAGTTATTATTTGCAATAATAATTAGAAGCTATCAATTTTAAGTTCTGTATTTGACAATTACAAGTTCAGATCTTGAAGTTATAATTTACAATAATAATTAGAAGCTATCAATTTTAAGTTCTGTATTTAACAATTACAAGTTCAGATTTTCAAGTTATAATATGCAATAATAATTAGAAGCTATCAATTTTAAGTTCTGTATTTGACACTTACTAGTTCAGATCTTCAAGTTATAATTTGAAATAATAATTTGAATTTAACAAATCTAAGTTCTGTAATTCACTATTACAAGTTCAGATCTTCAAGTTATAATTTACAATAATAATTAGAAGCTATCAATTTTAAGTTCTGTATTTGACAATTACAAGTTCAGATCTTCAAGTTATAATTTGCACTAATAATTTGTATTTAACAATTTGAAGTTCTGTATTTGACAATTACAAGTTCAGATCTTCAAGTTATAATTTGCAATAATAATTAGAAGCTATCAATTTTAAGTTCTGTATTTAACAATTACAAGTTCAGATCTTCAAGTTATAATATGCAATAATAATTAGAAGCTATCAATTTTAAGTTCTGTATTTGACAATTACAAGTTCAGATCTTGAAGTTATAATTTACAATAATAATTAGAAGCTATCAATTTTAAGTTCTGTATTTAACAATTACAAGTTCAGATCTTCAAGTTATAATATGCAATAATAATTAGAAGCTATCAATTTTAAGTTCTGTATTTGACAATTACTAGTTCAGATCTTCAAGTTATAATTTGAAATAATAATTTGAATTTAACAAATCTAAGTTCTGTAATTCACTATTACAAGTTCAGATCTTCAAGTTATAATTTACAATAATAATTAGAAGCTATCAATTTTAAGTTCTGTATTTGACAATTAATAGTTCAGATCTTCAAGTTATAATTTGCAATAATAATTAGAAGCTATTAATTTTAAGTTCTGTATTTGACAATTACAAGTTCAGCTCTTCAAGTTATAATTTGAAATAATAATTAGAAGCTATCAATTTTATGTTCTGTATTTGACAATTACAAGTTCAGATCTTCAAGTTATAATTTGCAATAATAATTAGAAGCTATCAATTTTAAGTTCTGTATTTGACAATTACAAGTTCAGATCTTCAAGTTATAATTTACAATAATAATTAGAAGCTATCAATTTTAAGTTCTGTATTTGACAATTACAAGTTCAGATCTTCAAGTTATAATTTGCAATAATAATTAGAAGCTATCAATTTTAAGTTCTGTATTTGACAATTACTAGTTCAGATCTTCAAGTTATAATTTGAAATAATAATTTGAATTTAACAAATCTAAGTTCTGTAATTCACTATTACAAGTTCAGATCTTCAAGTTATAATTTACAATAATAATTAGAAGCTATCAATTTTAAGTTCTGTATTTGACTATTACAAGTTCAGATCTTCAAGTTATAATTTGCAATAATAATTAGAAGCTATCAATTTTAAGTTCTGTATTTGACAATTACAAGTTCAGATCTTCAAGTTATAATTTGCACTAATAATTTGTATTTAACAATTAGAAGTTCTGTATTTGACAATTACAAGTTCAGATCTTCAAGTTATAATTTGCAATAATAATTAGAAGCTATCAATTTTAAGTTCTGTATTTGACAATTACTAGTTCAGATCTTCAAGTTATAATTTGCACTAATAATTTGTATTTAACAATTAGAAGTTCTGTATTTGACTATTACAAGTTCAGATCTTCAAGTTATAATATGCAATTATAATTAGAAGATATCAATTTTAAGTTCTGTATTTGACAATTACTAGTTCAGATCTTCAAGTTATAATTTGAAATAATAATTTGAATTTAACAAATCTAAGTTCTGTAATTCACTATTACAAGTTCATTTCTTCAAGTTATAATTTACAATAATAATTAGAAGCTATCAATTTTAAGTTCTGTATTTAACAATTGCAAGTTCAGATCTTCAAGTTATAATATGCAATAATAATTAGAAGCTATCAATTTTAAGTTCTGTATTTGACAATTACTAGTTCAGATCTTCAAGTTATAATTTGAAATAATAATTTGAATTTAACAAATCTAAGTTCTGTAATTCACTATTACAAGTTCAGATCTTCAAGTTATAATTTACAATAATAATTAGAAGCTATCAATTTTAAGTTCTGTATTTGACAATTACAAGTTCAGAACTTCAAGTTATTATTTGCAATAATAATTAGAAGCTATCAATTTTAAGTTCTGCATTTGACAATTACAAGTTCAGATCTTGAAGTTATAATTTACAATAATAATTAGAAGCTATCAATTTTAAGTTCTGTATTTAACAATTACAAGTTCAGATCTCAAGTTATAATATGCAATAATAATTAGAAGCTATCAATTTTAAGTTCTGTATTTGACAATTACTAGTTCAGATCTTCAAGTTATAATTTGAAATAATAATTTGAATTTAACAAATCTAAGTTCTGTAATTCACTATTACAAGTTCAGATCTTCAAGTTATAATTTACAATAATAATTAGAAGCTATCAATTTTAAGTTCTGTATTTGACAATTACAAGTTCAGATCTTCAAGTTATAATTTGCAATAATAATTAGAAGCTATTAATTTTAAGTTCTGTATTTGACAATTACAAGTTCAGATCTTCAAGTTATAATTTGAAATAATAATTAGAAGCTATCAATTTTATGTTCTCTATTTGACAATTACAAGTTCAGATCTTCAAGTTATAATTTGCAATAATAATTAGAAGCTATCAATTTTAAGTTCTGTATTTGACAATTACAAGTTCAGATCTTCAAGTTATAATTTGCAATAATAATTAGAAGCTATCAATTTTAAGTTCTGTATTTGACAATTACTAGTTCAGATCTCCAAGTTATTATTTGCAATAATAATTAGAAGCTATCAATTTTAAGTTCTGTATTTGACAATTACAAGTTCAGATCTTCAAGTTATAATTTACAATAATAATTAGAAGCTATCAATTTTAAGTTCTGTATTTGACAATTACAAGTTCAGATCTTCAAGTTATAATTTGCAATAATAATTAGAAGCTATCAATTTTAAGTTCTGTATTTGACAATTACTAGTTCAGATCTTCAAGGTATAATTTGAAATAATAATTTGAATTTAACAAATCTAAGTTCTGTAATTCACTATTACAAGTTCAGATCTTCAAGTTATAATTTACAATAATAATTAGAAGCTATCAATTTTAAGTTCTGTATTTGACTATTACAAGTTCAGATCTTCAAGTTATAATTTGCAATAATAATTAGAAGCTATCAATTTTAAGTTCTGTATATGACAATTACAAGTTCAGATCTTCAAGGTATAATTTGCACTAATAATTTGTATTTAACAATTAGAAGTTCTGTATTTGACAATTACAAGTTCAGATCTTCAAGTTATAATTTGCAATAATAATTAGAAGCTATCAATTTTAAGTTCTGTATTTGACAATTACTAGTTCAGATCTTCAAGTTATAATTTGCACTAATAATTTGTATTTAACATTTAGAAGTTCTGTATTTGACTATTACAAGTTCAGATCTTCGAATTATTATTTGCAATCTTAGTTTGAATTTAACAATTCGAAGTTCTGTATTTACCTATTACAAGTTCAGATCTTCAAGTTATAATTTGCAATCACAATTTGTATTTAACAATGCTAAGTTGCGTATTTGTCTATTACAAGTTCAGATCTTCAAATTATAATTTGCAATAATAATTAGAAGCTATCAATTTTAAGTTCTGTATTTGACAATTACAAGTTCAGATCTTCAAGTTATTATTTGCAATAATAATTAGAAGCTATCAATTTTAAGTTCTGTATTTGACAATTACAAGTTCAGATCTTGAAGTTATAATTTACAATAATAATTAGAAGCTATCAATTTTAAGTTCTGTATTTAACAATTACAAGTTCAGATCTTCAAGTTATAATATGCAATAATAATTAGAAGCTATCAATTTTAAGTTCTGTATTTGACAATTACTAGTTCAGATCTTCAAGTTATAATTTGAAATAATAATTTGAATTTTACAAATCTAAGTTCTGTAATTCACTATTACAAGTTCAGATCTTCAAGTTATAATTTACAATAATAATTAGAAGCTATCAATTTTAAGTTCTGTATTTGACAATTACAAGTTCAGATCTTCAAGTTATAATTTGCAATAATAATTAGAAGCTATTAATTTTAAGTTCTGTATTTGACAATTACAAGTTCAGATCTTCAAGTTATAATTTGCAATAATAATTAGAAGCTATCAATTTTAAGTTCTGTATTTGACAATTACAAGTTCAGATCTTGAAGTTATAATTTACAATAATAATTAGAAGCTATCAATTTTAAGTTCTGTATTTAACAATTACAAGTTCAGATCTTCAAGTTATAATATGCAATAATAATTAGAAGCTATCAATTTTAAGTTCTGTATTTGACAATTACTAGTTCAGATCTTCAAGTTATAATTTGAAATAATAATTTGAATTTAACAAAACTAAGTTCTGTAATTCACTATTACAAGTTCAGATCTTCAAGTTATAATTTACAATAATAATTAGAAGCTATCAATTTTAAGTTCTGTATTTGACAATTACAAGTTCAGATCTTCAAGTTATAATTTGCAATAATAATTAGAAGCTATCAATTTTAAGTTCTGTATTTGACAATTACTAGTTCAGATCTCCAAGATATTATTTGCAATAATAATTAGAAGCTATTAATTTTAAGTTCTGTATTTGACAATTACAAGTTCAGATCTTCAAGTTATAATTTGAAATAATAATTAGAAGCTATCAATTTTATGTTCTCTATTTGACAATTACAAGTTCAGATCTTCAAGTTATAATTTGCAATAATAATTAGAAGCTATCAATTTTAAGTTCTGTATTTGACAATTACAAGTTCAGATCTTCAAGTTATAATTTGCAATAATAATTAGAAGCTATCAATTTTAAGTTCTGTATTTGACAATTACTAGTTCAGATCTCCAAGTTATTATTTGCAATAATAATTAGAAGCTATCAATTTTAAGTTCTGTATTTGACAATTACAAGTTCAGATCTTCAAGTTATAATTTGCAATAATAATTAGAAGCAATCAATTTTAAGTTCTGTATTTGACAATTACTAGTTCAGATCTTCAAGGTATAATTTGAAATAATAATTTGAATTTAACAAATCTAAGTTCTGTAATTCACTATTACAAGTTCAGATCTTCAAGTTATAATTTACAATAATAATTAGAAGCTATCAATTTTAAGTTCTGTATTTGACTATTACAAGTTCAGATCTTCAAGTTATAATTTGCAATAATAATTAGAAGCTATCAATTTTAAGTTCTGTATTTGACATTTACAAGTTCAGATCTTCAAGGTATAATTTGCACTAATAATTTGTATTTAACAATTAGAAGTTCTGTATTTGACAATTACAAGTTCAGATCTTCAAGTTATAATTTGCAATAATAATTAGAAGCTATCAATTTTAAGTTCTGTATTTGACAATTACTAGTTCAGATCTTCAAGTTATAATTTGCACTAATAATTTGTATTTAACATTTAGAAGTTCTGTATTTGACTATTACAAGTGCAGATCTTCGAATTATTATTTGCAATCTTAGTTTGAATTTAACAATTCGAAGTTCTGTATTTACCTATTACAGGTTCAGATCTACAAGTTATAATTTGCAATCACAATTTGTATTTAACAATGCTAAGTTGCGTATTTGTCTATTACAAGTTCAGATCTTCAAATTATAATTTGCAATAATAATTAGAAGCTATCAATTTTAAGTTCTGTATTTGACAATTACAAGTTCCGATCTTCAAGTTATTATTTGCAATAATAATTAGAAGCTATCAATTTTAAGTTCTGTATTTGACAATTACAAGTTCAGATCTTGAAGTTATAATTTACAAAAATAATTAGAAGCTATCAATTTTAAGTTCTGTATTTAACAATTACAAGTTCAGATCTTCAAGTTATAATATGCAATAATAATTAGAAGCTATCAATTTTAAGTTCTGTATTTGACAATTACTAGTTCAGATCTTCAAGTTATAATTTGAAATAATAATTTGAATTTTACAAATCTAAGTTCTGTAATTCACTATTACAAGTTCAGATCTTCAAGTTATAATTTACAATAATAATTTAAAGCTATCAATTTTAAGTTCTGTATTTGACAATTACAAGTTCAGATCTTCAAGTTATAATTTGCAATAATAATTAGAAGCTATCAATTTTAAGTTCTGTATTTGACAATTACTAGTTCAGATCTTCAAGTTATAATTTGAAATAATAATTTGAATTTAACAAATCTAAGTTCTGTAATTCACTATTACAAGTTCAGATCTTCAAGTTATAATTTACAATAATAATTAGAAGCTATCAATTTTAAGTTCTGTATTTGACAATTACAAGTTCAGATCTTCAAGTTATAATTTGCAATAATAATTAGAAGCTATTAATTTTAAGTTCTGTATTTGACAATTACAAGTTCAGATCTTCAAGTTATAATTTGAAATAATAATTAGAAGCTATCAATTTTATGTTCTCTATTTGACAATTACAAGTTCAGATCTTCAAGTTATAATTTGCAATAATAATTAGAAGCTATCAATTTTAAGTTCTGTATTTGACAATTACAAGTTCAGATCTTCAAGTTATAATTTGCAATAATAATTAGAAGCTATCAATTTTAAGTTCTGTATTTGACAATTACTAGTTCAGATCTCCAAGTTATTATTTGCAATAATAATTAGAAGCTATCAATTTTAAGTTCTGTATTTGACAATTACAAGTTCAGATCTTCAAGTTATAATTTACAATAATAATTAGAAGCTATCAATTTTAAGTTCTGTATTTGACAATTACAAGTTCAGATCTTCAAGTTATAATTTGCAATAATAATTAGAAGCTATCAATTTTAAGTTCTGTATTTGACAATTACTAGTTCAGATCTTCAAGGTATAATTTGAAATAATAATTTGAATTTAACAAATCTAAGTTCTGTAATTCACTATTACAAGTTCAGATCTTCAAGTTATAATTTACAATAATAATTAGAAGCTATCAATTTTAAGTTCTGTATTTGACTATTACAAGTTCAGATCTTCAAGTTATAATTTGCAATAATAATTAGAAGCTATCAATTTTAAGTTCTGTATATGACAATTACAAGTTCAGATCTTCAAGGTATAATTTGCACTAATAATTTGTATTTAACAATTAGAAGTTCTGTATTTGACAATTACAAGTTCAGATCTTCAAGTTATAATTTGCAATAATAATTAGAAGCTATCAATTTTAAGTTCTGTATTTGACAATTACTAGTTCAGATCTTCAAGTTATAATTTGCACTAATAATTTGTATTTAACATTTAGAAGTTCTGTATTTGACTATTACAAGTTCAGATCTTCGAATTATTATTTGCAATCTTAGTTTGAATTTAACAATTCGAAGTTCTGTATTTACCTATTACAAGTTCAGATCTTCAAGTTATAATTTGCAATCACAATTTGTATTTAACAATGCTAAGTTGCGTATTTGTCTATTACAAGTTCAGATCTTCAAATTATAATTTGCAATAATAATTAGAAGCTATCAATTTTAAGTTCTGTATTTGACAATTACAAGTTCAGATCTTCAAGTTATTATTTGCAATAATAATTAGAAGCTATCAATTTTAAGTTCTGTATTTGACAATTACAAGTTCAGATCTTGAAGTTATAATTTACAATAATAATTAGAAGCTATCAATTTTAAGTTCTGTATTTAACAATTACAAGTTCAGATCTTCAAGTTATAATATGCAATAATAATTAGAAGCTATCAATTTTAAGTTCTGTATTTGACAATTACTAGTTCAGATCTTCAAGTTATAATTTGAAATAATAATTTGAATTTTACAAATCTAAGTTCTGTAATTCACTATTACAAGTTCAGATCTTCAAGTTATAATTTACAATAATAATTAGAAGCTATCAATTTTAAGTTCTGTATTTGACAATTACAAGTTCAGATCTTCAAGTTATAATTTGCAATAATAATTAGAAGCTATTAATTTTAAGTTCTGTATTTGACAATTACAAGTTCAGATCTTCAAGTTATAATTTGCAATAATAATTAGAAGCTATCAATTTTAAGTTCTGTATTTGACAATTACAAGTTCAGATCTTGAAGTTATAATTTACAATAATAATTAGAAGCTATCAATTTTAAGTTCTGTATTTAACAATTACAAGTTCAGATCTTCAAGTTATAATATGCAATAATAATTAGAAGCTATCAATTTTAAGTTCTGTATTTGACAATTACTAGTTCAGATCTTCAAGTTATAATTTGAAATAATAATTTGAATTTAACAAAACTAAGTTCTGTAATTCACTATTACAAGTTCAGATCTTCAAGTTATAATTTACAATAATAATTAGAAGCTATCAATTTTAAGTTCTGTATTTGACAATTACAAGTTCAGATCTTCAAGTTATAATTTGCAATAATAATTAGAAGCTATCAATTTTAAGTTCTGTATTTGACAATTACTAGTTCAGATCTCCAAGTTATTATTTGCAATAATAATTAGAAGCTATTAATTTTAAGTTCTGTATTTGACAATTACAAGTTCAGATCTTCAAGTTATAATTTGAAATAATAATTAGAAGCTATCAATTTTATGTTCTCTATTTGACAATTACAAGTTCAGATCTTCAAGTTATAATTTGCAATAATAATTAGAAGCTATCAATTTTAAGTTCTGTATTTGACAATTACAAGTTCAGATCTTCAAGTTATATTTTGCAATAATAATTAGAAGCTATCAATTTTAAGTTCTGTATTTGACAATTACTAGTTCAGATCTCCAAGTTATTATTTGCAATAATAATTAGAAGCTATCAATTTTAAGTTCTGTATTTGACAATTACAAGTTCAGATCTTCAAGTTATAATTTGCAATAATAATTAGAAGCAATCAATTTTAAGTTCTGTATTTGACAATTACTAGTTCAGATCTTCAAGGTATAATTTGAAATAATAATTTGAATTTAACAAATCTAAGTTCTGTAATTCACTATTACAAGTTCAGATCTTCAAGTTATAATTTACAATAATAATTAGAAGCTATCAATTTTAAGTTCTGTATTTGACTATTACAAGTTCAGATCTTCAAGTTATAATTTGCAATAATAATTAGAAGCTATCAATTTTAAGTTCTGTATTTGACATTTACAAGTTCAGATCTTCAAGGTATAATTTGCACTAATAATTTGTATTTAACAATTAGAAGTTCTGTATTTGACAATTACAAGTTCAGATCTTCAAGTTATAATTTGCAATAATAATTAGAAGCTATCAATTTTAAGTTCTGTATTTGACAATTACTAGTTCAGATCTTCAAGTTATAATTTGCACTAATAATTTGTATTTAACATTTAGAAGTTCTGTATTTGACTATTACAAGTGCAGATCTTCGAATTATTATTTGCAATCTTAGTTTGAATTTAACAATTCGAAGTTCTGTATTTACCTATTACAGGTTCAGATCTACAAGTTATAATTTGCAATCACAATTTGTATTTAACAATGCTAAGTTGCGTATTTGTCTATTACAAGTTCAGATCTTCAAATTATAATTTGCAATAATAATTAGAAGCTATCAATTTTAAGTTCTGTATTTGACAATTACAAGTTCCGATCTTCAAGTTATTATTTGCAATAATAATTAGAAGCTATCAATTTTAAGTTCTGTATTTGACAATTACAAGTTCAGATCTTGAAGTTATAATTTACAAAAATAATTAGAAGCTATCAATTTTAAGTTCTGTATTTAACAATTACAAGTTCAGATCTTCAAGTTATAATATGCAATAATAATTAGAAGCTATCAATTTTAAGTTCTGTATTTGACAATTACTAGTTCAGATCTTCAAGTTATAATTTGAAATAATAATTTGAATTTTACAAATCTAAGTTCTGTAATTCACTATTACAAGTTCAGATCTTCAAGTTATAATTTACAATAATAATTTAAAGCTATCAATTTTAAGTTCTGTATTTGACAATTACAAGTTCAGATCTTCAAGTTATAATTTGCAATAATAATTAGAAGCTATTAATTTTAAGTTCTGTATTTGACAATTACAAGTTCAGATCTTCAAGTTATAATTTGCAATAATAATTAGAAGCTATCAATTTTAAGTTCTGTATTTGACAATTACAAGTTCAGATCTTGAAGTTATAATTTACAATAATAATTAGAAGCTATCAATTTTAAGTTCTGTATTTAACAATTACAAGTTCAGATCTTCAAGTTATAATATGCAATAATAATTAGAAGCTATCAATTTTAAGTTCTGTATTTGACAATTACTAGTTCAGATCTTCAAGTTATAATTTGAAATAATAATTTGAATTTAACAAATCTAAGTTCCGTAATTCACTATTACAAGTTCAGATCTTCAAGTTATAATTTACAATAATAATTAGAAGCTATCAATTTTAAGTTCTGTATTTGACAATTACAAGTTCAGATCTTCAAGTTATAATTTGCAATAATAATTAGAAGCTATCAATTTTAAGTTCTGTATTTGACAATTACTAGTTCAGATCTCCAAGTTATTATTTGCAATAATAATTAGAAGCTATCAATTTTAAGTTCTGTATTTGACAATTACAAGTTCAGATCTTGAAGTTATAATTTACAATAATAATTAGAAGCTATCAATTTTAAGTTCTGTATTTAACAATTACAAGTTCAGATCTACAAGTTATAATATGCAATAATAATTAGAAGCTATCAATTTTAAGTTCTGTATTTGACAATTACTAGTTCAGATCTCCAAGTTATTATTTGCAATAATAATTAGAAGCTATCAATTTTAAGTTCTGTATTTGACAATTACAAGTTCAGATCTTCAAGTTATAATTTGCAATAATAATTAGAAGCTATCAATTTTAAGTTCTGTATTTGACAATTACAAGTTCAGATCTTGAAGTTATAATTTACAATAATAATTAGAAGCTATCAATTTTAAGTTCTGTATTTAACAATTACAAGTTCAGATCTTCAAGTTATAATATGCAATAATAATTAGAAGCTATCAATTTTAAGTTCTGTATTTGACAATTACTAGTTCAGATCTTCAAGTTATAATTTGAAATAATAATTTGAATTTAACAAATCTAAGTTCCGTAATTCACTATTACAAGTTCAGATCTTCAAGTTATAATTTACAATAATAATTAGAAGCTATCAATTTTAAGTTCTGTATTTGACAATTACAAGTTCAGATCTTGAAGTTATAATTTACAAAAATAATTAGAAGCTATCAATTTTAAGTTCTGTATTTAACAATTACAAGTTCAGATCTTCAAGTTATAATATGCAATAATAATTAGAAGCTATCAATTTTAAGTTCTGTATTTGACAATTACTAGTTCAGATCTTCAAGTTATAATTTGAAATAATAATTTGAATTTTACAAATCTAAGTTCTGTAATTCACTATTACAAGTTCAGATCTTCAAGTTATAATTTACAATAATAATTAGAAGCTATCAATTTTAAGTTCTGTATTTGACAATTACAAGTTCAGATCTTCAAGTTATAATTTGCAATAATAATTAGAAGCTATTAATTTTAAGTTCTGTATTTGACAATTACAAGTTCAGATCTTCAAGTTATAATTTGCAATAATAATTAGAAGCTATCAATTTTAAGTTCTGTATTTGACAATTACAAGTTCAGATCTTGAAGTTATAATTTACAATAATAATTAGAAGCTATCAATTTTAAGTTCTGTATTTAACAATTACAAGTTCAGATCTTCAAGTTATAATATGCAATAATAATTAGAAGCTATCAATTTTAAGTTCTGTATTTGACAATTACTAGTTCAGATCTTCAAGTTATAATTTGAAATAATAATTTGAATTTAACAAATCTAAGTTCTGTAATTCACTATTACAAGTTCAGATCTGCAAGTTATAATTTACAATAATAATTAGAAGCTATCAATTTTAAGTTCTGTATTTGACAATTACAAGTTCAGATCTTCAAGTTATAATTTGCAATAATAATTAGAAGCTATCAATTTTAAGTTCTGTATTTGACAATTACTAGTTCAGATCTCCAAGTTATTATTTGCAATAATAATTAGAAGCTATCAATTTTAAGTTCTGTATTTGACAATTACAAGTTCAGATCTTGAAGTTATAATTTACAATAATAATTAGAAGCTATCAATTTTAAGTTCTGTATTTAACAATTACAAGTTCAGATCTTCAAGTTATAATATGCAATAATAATTAGAAGCTATCAATTTTAAGTTCTGTATTTGACAATTACTAGTTCAGATCTTCAAGTTATAATTTGAAATAATAATTTGAATTTAACAAATCTAAGTTCTGTAATTCACTATTACAAGTTCAGATCTTCAAGTTATAATTTACAATAATAATTAGAAGCTATCAATTTTAAGTTCTGTATTTGACAATTACAAGTTCAGATCTTCAAGTTATAATTTGCACTAATAATTTGTATATAACAATTTGAAGTTCTGTATTTGACAATTACAAGTTCAGATCTTCAAGTTATAATTTGCAATAATAATTAGAAGCTATCAATTTTAAGTTCTGTATTTGACAATTACAAGTTCAGATCTTCAAGTTATTATTTGCAATAATAATTAGAAGCTATCAATTTTAAGTTCTGTATTTGACAATTACAAGTTCAGATCTTGAAGTTATAATTTACAATAATAATTAGAAGCTATCAATTTTAAGTTCTGTATTTAACAATTACAAGTTCAGATCTTCAAGTTATAATATGCAATAATAATTAGAAGCTATCAATTTTAAGTTCTGTATTTGACAATTACTAGTTCAGATCTTCAAGTTATAATTTGAAATAATAATTTGAATTTAACAAATCTAAGTTCTGTAATTCACTATTACAAGTTCAGATCTTCAAGTTATAATTTACAATAATAATTAGAAGCTATCAATTTTAAGTTCTGTATTTGACAATTACAAGTTCAGATCTTCAAGTTATAATTTGCAATAATAATTAGAAGCTATTAATTTTAAGTTCTGTATTTGACAATTACAAGTTCAGATCTTCAAGTTATAATTTGCAATAATAATTAGAAGCTATCAATTTTAAGTTCTGTATTTGACAATTACTAGTTCAGATCTTCAAGTTATAATTTGAAATAATAATTTGAATTTAACAAATCTAAGTTCTGTAATTCACTATTACAAGTTCAGATCTTCAAGTTATAATTTACAATAATAATTAGAAGCTATCAATTTTAAGTTCTGTATTTGACAATTACAAGTTCAGATCTTCAAGTTATAATTTGCAATAATAATTAGAAGCTATTAATTTTAAGTTCTGTATTTGACAATTACAAGTTCAGATCTTCAAGTTATAATTTGCAATAATAATTAGAAGCTATCAATTTTAAGTTCTGTATTTGACAATTACAAGTTCAGATCTTGAAGTTATAATTTACAATAATAATTAGAAGCTATCAATTTTAAGTTCTGTATTTAACAATTACAAGTTCAGATCTTCACGTTATAATATGCAATAATAATTAGAAGCTATCAATTTTAAGTTCTGTATTTGACAATTACTAGTTCAGATCTTCAAGTTATAATTTGAAATAATAATTTGAATTTAACAAATCTAAGTTCTGTAATTCACTATTACAAGTTCAGATCTTCAAGTTATAATTTACAATAATAATTAGAAGCTATCAATTTTAAGTTCTGTATTTGACAATTACAAGTTCAGATCTTCAAGTTATAATTTGCACTAATAATTTGTATTTAACAATTTGAAGTTCTGTATTTGACAATTACAAGTTCAGATCTTCAAGTTATAATTTGCAATAATAATTAGAAGCTATCAATTTTAAGTTCTGTATTTGACAATTACAAGTTCAGATCTTCAAGTTATTATTTGCAATAATAATTAGAAGCTATCAATTTTAAGTTCTGTATTTGACAATTACAAGTTCAGATCTTGAAGTTATAATTTACAATAATAATTAGAAGCTATCAATTTTAAGTTTTGTATTTAACAATTACAAGTTCAGATCTTCAAGTTATAATATGCAATAATAATTAGAAGCTATCAATTTTAAGTTCTGTATTTGACAATTACTAGTTCAGATCTTCAAGTTATAATTTGAAATAATAATTTGAATTTAACAAATCTAAGTTCTGTAATTCACTATTACAAGTTCAGATCTTCAAGTTATAATTTACAATAATAATTAGAAGCTATCAATTTTAAGTTCTGTATTTGACAATTACAAGTTCAGATCTTCAAGTTATAATTTGCAATAATAATTAGAAGCTATTAATTTTAAGTTCTGTATTTGACAATTACAAGTTCAGATCTTCAAGTTATAATTTGCAATAATAATTAGAAGCTATCAATTTTAAGTTCTGTATTTGACAATTACAAGTTCAGATCTTGAAGTTATAATTTACAATAATAATTAGAAGCTATCAATTTTAAGTTCTGTATTTAACAATTACAAGTTCAGATCTTCAAGTTATAATATGCAATAATAATTAGAAGCTATCAATTTTAAGTTCTGTATTTGACAATTACTAGTTCAGATCTTCAAGTTATAATTTGAAATAATAATTTGAATTTAACAAATCTAAGTTCTGTAATTCACTATTACAAGTTCAGATCTTCAAGTTATAATTTACAATAATAATTAGAAGCTATCAATTTTAAGTTCTGTATTTGACAATTACAAGTTCAGATCTTCAAGTTATAATTTGCAATAATAATTAGAAGCTATTAATTTTAAGTTCTGTATTTGACAATTACAAGTTCAGATCTTCAAGTTATAATTTGCAAAAATAATTAGAAGCTATCAATTTTAAGTTCTGTATTTGACAATTACAAGTTCAGATCTTGAAGTTATAATTTACAATAATAATTAGAAGCTATCAATTTTAAGTTCTGTATTTAACAATTACAAGTTCAGATCTTCAAGTTATAATATGCAATAATAATTAGAAGCTATCAATTTTAAGTTCTGTATTTGACAATTACTAGTTCAGATCTTCAAGTTATAATATGAAATAATAATTTGAATTTAACAAATCTAAGTTCTGTAATTCACTATTACAAGTTCAGATCTTCAAGTTATAATTTACAATAATAATTAGAAGCTATCAATTTTAAGTTCTGTATTTGACAATTACAAGTTCAGATCTTCAAGTTATAATTTGCACTAATAATTTGTATTTAACAATTTGAAGTTCTGTATTTGACAATTACAAGTTCAGATCTTCTAGTTATAATTTGCAATAATAATTAGAAGCTATCAATTTTAAGTTCTGTATTTGACAATTACAAGTTCAGATCTTCAAGTTATTATTTGCGATAATAATTAGAAGCTATCAATTTTAAGTTCTGTATTTGACAATTACAAGTTCAGATCTTGAAGTTATAATTTACAATAATAATTAGAAGCTATCAATTTTAAGTTCTGTATTTAACAATTACAATTTCAGATCTTCAAGTTATAATATGCAATAATAATTAGAAGCTATCAATTTTAAGTTCTGTATTTGACAATTACTAGTTCAGATCTTCAAGGTATAATTTGCACTAATAATTTGTATTTAACAATTAGAAGTTCTGTATTTGACAATTACAAGTTCAGATCTTCAAGTTATAATTTGCAATAATAATTAGAAGCTATCAATTTTAAGTTCTGTATTTGACAATTACTAGTTCAGATCTTCAAGTTATAATTTGCACTAATAATTTGTATTTAACATTTAGAAGTTCTGTCTTTGACTATTACAAGTTCAGATCTTCGAATTATTATTTGCAATCTTAGTTTGAATTTAACAATTCGAAGTTCTGTATTTACCTATTACAGGTTCAGATCTTCAAGTTATAATTTGCAATCACAATTTGTATTTAACAATGCTAAGTTGCGTATTTGTCTATTACAAGTTCAGATCTTCAAATTATAATTTGCAATAATAATTAGAAGCTATCAATTTTAAGTTCTGTATTTGACAATTACAAGTTCAGATCTTCAAGTTATTATTTGCAATAATAATTAGAAGCTATCAATTTTAAGTTCTGTATTTGACAATTACAAGTTCAGATCTTGAAGTTATAATTTACAATAATAATTAGAAGCTATCAATTTTAAGTTCTGTATTTAACAATTACAAGTTCAGATCTTCAAGTTATAATATGCAATAATAATTAGAAGCTATCAATTTTAAGTTCTGTATTTGACAATTACTAGTTCAGATCTTCAAGTTATAATTTGAAATAATAATTTGAATTTTACAAATCTAAGTTCTGTAATTCACTATTACAAGTTCAGATCTTCAAGTTATAATTTACAATAATAATTAGAAGCTATCAATTTTAAGTTCTGTATTTGACAATTACAAGTCCAGATCTTCAAGTTATAATTTGCAATAATAATTAGAAGCTATTAATTTTAAGTTCTGTATTTGACAATTACAAGTTCAGATCTTCAAGTTATAATTTGCAATAATAATTAGAAGCTATCAATTTTAAGTTCTGTATTTGACAATTACAAGTTCAGATCTTGAAGTTATAATTTACAATAATAATTAGAAGCTATCAATTTTAAGTTCTGTATTTAACAATTACAAGTTCAGATCTTCAAGTTATAATATGCAATAATAATTAGAAGCTATCAATTTTAAGTTCTGTATTTGACAATTACTAGTTCAGATCTTCAAGTTATAATTTGAAATAATAATTTGAATTTAACAAATCTAAGTTCTGTAATTCACTATTACAAGTTCAGATCTTCAAGTTATAATTTACAATAATAATTAGAAGCTATCAATTTTAAGTTCTGTATTTGACAATTACAAGTTCAGATCTTCAAGTTATAATTTGCAATAATAATTAGAAGCTATCAATTTTAAATTCTGTATTTGACAATTACTAGTTCAGATCTCCAAGTTATTATTTGCAATAATAATTAGAAGCTATCAATTTTAAGTTCTGTATTTGACAATTACAAGTTCAGATCTTGAAGTTATAATTTACAATAATAATTAGAAGCTATCAATTTTAAGTTC
Organism: Cantharis lateralis; assembly: GCA_963170105.1. Classification (NCBI taxonomy): domain Eukaryota; kingdom Metazoa; phylum Arthropoda; class Insecta; order Coleoptera; family Cantharidae; genus Cantharis; species Cantharis lateralis. Next base: position 30,550,745 of record OY720625.1, on the reverse strand, counting down.
TGTATTTAACAATAACAAGTTCAGATCTTCAAGTTATAATATGCAATAATAATTAGAAGCTATCAATTTTAAGTTCTGTATTTGACAATTACTAGTTCAGATCTTCAAGTTATAATTTGAAATAATAATTTGAATTTAACAAATCTAAGTTCTGTAATTCACTATTACAAGTTCAGATCTTCAAGTTATAATTTACAATAATAATTAGAAGCTATCAATTTTAAGTTCTGTATTTGACAATTACAAGTTCAGATCTTCAAGTTATAATTTGCAATAATAATTAGAAGCTATTAATTTTAAGTTCTGTATTTGACAATTACAAGTTCAGATCTTCAAGTTATAATTTGCAATAATAATTAGAAGCTATCAATTTTAAGTTCTGTATTTGACAATTACAAGTTCAGATCTTGAAGTTATAATTTACAATAATAATTAGAAGCTATCAATTTTAAGTTCTGTATTTAACAATTACAAGTTCAGATCTTCAAGTTATAATATGCAATAATAATTAGAAGCTATCAATTTTAAGTTCTGTATTTGACAATTACTAGTTCAGATCTTCAAGTTATAATATGAAATAATAATTTGAATTTAACAAATCTAAGTTCTGTAATTCACTATTACAAGTTCAGATCTTCAAGTTATAATTTACAATAATAATTAGAAGCTATCAATTTTAAGTTCTGTATTTGACAATTACAAGTTCAGATCTTCAAGTTATAATTTGCACTAATAATTTGTATTTAACAATTTGAAGTTCTGTATTTGACAATTACAAGTTCAGATCTTCAAGTTATAATTTGCAATAATAATTAGAAGCTATCAATTTTAAGTTCTGTATTTGACAATTACAAGTTCAGATCTTCAAGTTATTATTTGCGATAATAATTAGAAGCTATCAATTTTAAGTTCTGTATTTGACAATTACAAGTTCAGATCTTGAAGTTATAATTTACAATAATAATTAGAAGCTATCAATTTTAAGTTCTGTATTTGACTATTACAAGTTCAGATCTTCAAGTTATAATTTGCAATAATAATTAGAAGCTATCAATTTTAAGTTCTGTATTTGAAAATTACAAGTTCAGATCTTCAAGGTATAATTTGCACTAATAATTTGTATTTAACAATTAGAAGTTCTGTATTTGACAATTACAAGTTCAGATCTTCAAGTTATAATTTGCAATAATAATTAGAAGCTATCAATTTTAAGTTCTGTATTTGACAATTACTAGTTCAGATCTTCAAGTTATAATTTGCACTAATAATTTGTATTTAACATTTAGAAGTTCTGTATTTGACTATTACAAGTTCAGATCTTCGAATTATTATTTGCAATCTTAGTTTGAATTTAACATTTCGAAGTTCTGTATTTACCTATTACAGGTTCAGATCTACAAGTTATAATTTGCAATCACAATTTGTATTTAACAATGCTAAGTTGCGTATTTGTCTATTACAAGTTCAGATCTTCAAATTATAATTTGCAATAATAATTAGAAGCTATCAATTTTAAGTTCTGTATTTGACAATTACAAGTTCCGATCTTCAAGTTATTATTTGCAATAATAATTAGAAGCTATCAATTTTAAGTTCTGTATTTGACAATTACAAGTTCAGATCTTGAAGTTATAATTTACAAAAATAATTAGAAGCTATCAATTTTAAGTTCTGTATTTAACAATTACAAGTTCAGATCTTCAAGTTATAATATGCAATAATAATTAGAAGCTATCAATTTTAAGTTCTGTATTTGACAATTACTAGTTCAGATCTTCAAGTTATAATTTGAAATAATAATTTGAATTTTACAAATCTAAGTTCTGTAATTCACTATTACAAGTTCAGATCTTCAAGTTATAATTTACAATAATAATTAGAAGCTATCAATTTTAAGTTCTGTATTTGACAATTACAAGTTCAGATCTTCAAGTTATAATTTGCAATAATAATTAGAAGCTATTAATTTTAAGTTCTGTATTTGACAATTACAAGTTCAGATCTTCAAGTTATAATTTGCAATAATAATTAGAAGCTATCAATTTTAAGTTCTGTATTTGACAATTACAAGTTCAGATCTTGAAGTTATAATTTACAATAATAATTAGAAGCTATCAATTTTAAGTTCTGTATTTAACAATTACAAGTTCAGATCTTCAAGTTATAATATGCAATAATAATTAGAAGCTATCAATTTTAAGTTCTGTATTTGACAATTACTAGTTCAGATCTTCAAGTTATAATTTGAAATAATAATTTGAATTTAACAAATCTAAGTTCTGTAATTCACTATTACAAGTTCAGATCTTCAAGTTATAATTTACAATAATAATTAGAAGCTATCAATTTTAAGTTCTGTATTTGACAATTACAAGTTCAGATCTTCAAGTTATAATTTGCAATAATAATTAGAAGCTATCAATTTTAAGTTCTGTATTTGACAATTACTAGTTCAGATCTCCAAGTTATTATTTGCAATAATAATTAGAAGCTATCAATTTTAAGTTCTGTATTTGACAATTACAAGTTCAGATCTTGAAGTTATAATTTACAATAATAATTAGAAGCTATCAATTTTAAGTTCTGTATTTAACAATTACAAGTTCAGATCTTCAAGTTATAATATGCAATAATAATTAGAAGCTATCAATTTTAAGTTCTGTATTTGACAATTACTAGTTCAGATCTTCAAGTTATTATTTGCAATAATAATTAGAAGCTATCAATTTTAAGTTCTGTATTTGACAATTACAAGTTCCGATCTTCAAGTTATTATTTGCAATAATAATTAGAAGCTATCAATTTTAAGTTCTGTATTTGACAATTACAAGTTCAGATCTTGAAGTTATAATTTACAAAAATAATTAGAAGCTATCAATTTTAAGTTCTGTATTTAACAATTACAAGTTCAGATCTTCAAGTTATAATATGCAATAATAATTAGAAGCTATCAATTTTAAGTTCTGTATTTGACAATTACTAGTTCAGATCTTCAAGTTATAATTTGAAATAATAATTTGAATTTTACAAATCTAAGTTCTGTAATTCACTATTACAAGTTCAGATCTACAAGTTATAATTTACAATAATAATTAGAAGCTATCAATTTTAAGTTCTGTATTTGACAATTACAAGTTCAGATCTTCAAGTTATAATTTGCAATAATAATTAGAAGCTATTAATTTTAAGTTCTGTATTTGACAATTACAAGTTCAGATCTTCAAGTTATAATTTGCAATAATAATTAGAAGCTATCAATTTTAAGTTCTGTATTTGACAATTACAAGTTCAGATCTTGAAGTTATAATTTACAATAATAATTAGAAGCTATCAATTTTAAGTTCTGTATTTAACAATTACAAGTTCAGATCTTCAAGTTATAATATGCAATAATAATTAGAAGCTATCAATTTTAAGTTCTGTATTTGACAATTACTAGTTCAGATCTTCAAGTTATAATTTGAAATAATAATTTGAATTTAACAAATCTAAGTTCTGTAATTCACTATTACAAGTTCAGATCTTCAAGTTATAATTTACAATAATAATTAGAAGCTATCAATTTTAAGTTCTGTATTTGACAATTACAAGTTCAGATCTTCAAGTTATAATTTGCAATAATAATTAGAAGCTATCAATTTTAAGTTCTGTATTTGACAATTACTAGTTCAGATCTCCAAGTTATTATTTGCAATAATAATTAGAAGCTATCAATTTTAAGTTCTGTATTTGACAATTACTAGTTCAGATCTTCAAGTTATAATTTACAATAATAATTAGAAGCTATCAATTTTAAGTTCTGTATTTAACAATTACAAGTTCAGATCTTCAAGTTATAATATGCAATAATAATTAGAAGCTATCAATTTTAAGTTCTGTATTTGACAATTACTAGTTCAGATCTTCAAGTTATAATTTGAAATAATAATTTGAATTTAACAAATCTAAGTTCTGTAATTCACTATTACAAGTTCAGATCTTCAAGTTATAATTTACAATAATAATTAGAAGCTATCAATTTTAAGTTCTGTATTTGACAATTACAAGTTCAGATCTTCAAGTTATAATTTGCACTAATAATTTGTATTTAACAATTTGAAGTTCTGTATTTGACAATTACAAGTTCAGATCTTCAAGTTATAATTTGCAATAATAATTAGAAGCTATCAATTTTAAGTTCTGTATTTGACAATTACAAGTTCAGATCTTCAAGTTATTATTTGAAATAATAATTAGAAGCTATCAATTTTAAGTTCTGTATTTGACAATTACAAGTTCAGATCTTGAAGTTATAATTTACAATAATAATTAGAAGCTATCAATTTTAAGTTCTGTATTTAACAATTACAAGTTCAGATCTTCAAGTTATAATATGCAATAATAATTAGAAGCTATCAATTTTAAGTTCTGTATTTGACAATTACTAGTTCAGATCTTCAAGTTATAATTTGAAATAATAATTTGAATTTAACAAATCTAAGTTCTGTAATTCACTATTACAAGTTCAGATCTTCAAGTTATAATTTACAATAATAATTAGAAGCTATCAATTTTAAGTTCTGTATTTGACAATTACAAGTTCAGATCTTCAAGTTATAATTTGCAATAATAATTAGAAGCTATTAATTTTAAGTTCTGTATTTGACAATTACAAGTTCAGATCTTCAAGTTATAATTTGCAATAATAATTAGAAGCTATCAATTTTAAGTTCTGTATTTGACAATTACAAGTTCAGATCTTCAAGTTATAATTTTCAATAATAATTAGAAGCTATCAATTTTAAGTTCTCTATTTGACAATTACAAGTTCAGATCTTGAAGTTATAATTTACAATAATAATTAGTAGCTATCAATTTTAAGTTCTGTATTTAACAATTACAAGTTCAGATCTTCAAGTTATAATATGCAATAATAATTAGAAGCTATCAATTTTAAGTTCTGTATTTGACAATTACTAGTTCAGATCTTCAAGTTATAATTTGAAATAATAATTTGAATTTAACAAATCTAAGTTCTGTAATTCACTATTACAAGTTCAGATCTTCAAGTTATAATTTACAATAATAATTAGAAGCTATCAATTTTAAGTTCTGTATTTGACAATTACAAGTTCAGATCTTCAAGTTATAATTTGCAATAATAATTAGAAGCTATTAATTTTAAGTTCTGTATTTGACAATTACAAGTTCAGATCTTCAAGTTATAATTTGCAATAATAATTAGAAGCTATCAATTTTAAGTTCTGTATTTGACAATTACAAGTTCAGATCTTGAAGTTATAATTTACAATAATAATTAGAAGCTATCAATTTTAAGTTCTGTATTTAACAATTACAAGTTCAGATCTTCACGTTATAATATGCAATAATAATTAGAAGCTATCAATTTTAAGTTCTGTAATTGACAATTACTAGTTCAGATCTTCAAGTTATAATTTGAAATAATAATTTGAATTTAACAAATCTAAGTTCTGTAATTCACTATTACAAGTTCAGATCTTCAAGTTATAATTTACAATAATAATTAGAAGCTATCAATTTTAAGTTCTGTATTTGACAATTACAAGTTCAGATCTTCAAGTTATAATTTGCACTAATAATTTGTATTTAACAATTTGAAGTTCTGTATTTGACAATTACAAGTTCAGATCTTCAAGTTATAATTTGCAATAATAATTAGAAGCTATCAATTTTAAGTTCTGTATTTGACAATTACAAGTTCAGATCTTCAAGTTATTATTTGCAATAATAATTAGAAGCTATCAATTTTAAGTTCTGTATTTGACAATTACAAGTTCAGATCTTGAAGTTATAATTTACAATAATAATTAGAAGCTATCAATTTTAAGTTCTGTATTTAACAATTACAAGTTCAGATCTTCAAGTTATAATATGCAATAATAATTAGAAGCTATCAATTTTAAGTTCTGTATTTGACAATTACTAGTTCAGATCTTCAAGTTATAATTTGAAATAATAATTTGAATTTAACAAATCTAAGTTCTGTAATTCACTATTACAAGTTCAGATCTTCAAGTTATAATTTACAATAATAATTAGAAGCTATCAATTTTAAGTTCTGTATTTGACAATTACAAGTTCACATCTTCAAGTTATAATTTGCAATAATAATTAGAAGCTATTAATTTTAAGTTCTGTATTTGACAATTACAAGTTCAGATCTTCAAGTTATAATTTGCAATAATAATTAGAAGCTATCAATTTTAAGTTCTGTATTTGACAATTACAAGTTCAGATCTTGAAGTTATAATTTACAATAATAATTAGAAGCTATCAATTTTAAGTTCTGTATTTAACAATTACAAGTTCAGATCTTCAAGTTATAATATGCAATAATAATTAGAAGCTATCAATTTTAAGTTCTGTATTTGACAATTACTAGTTCAGATCTTCAAGTTATAATTTGAAATAATAATTTGAATTTAACAAATCTAAGTTCTGTAATTCACTATTACAAGTTCAGATCTTCAAGTTATAATTTACAATAATAATTAGAAGCTATCAATTTTAAGTTCTGTATTTGACAATTACAAGTTCAGATCTTCAAGTTATAATTTGCAATAATAATTAGAAGCTATTAATTTTAAGTTCTGTATTTGACAATTACAAGTTCAGATCTTCAAGTTATAATTTGCAATAATAATTAGAAGCTATCAATTTTAAGTTCTGTATTTGACAATTACAAGTTCAGATCTTGAAGTTATAATTTACAATAATAATTAGAAGCTATCAATTTTAAGTTCTGTATTTAACAATTACAAGTTCAGATCTTCAAGTTATAATATGCAATAATAATTAGAAGCTATCAATTTTAAGTTCTGTATTTGACAATTACTAGTTCAGATCTTCAAGTTATAATATGAAATAATAATTTGAATTTAACAAATCTAAGTTCTGTAATTCACTATTACAAGTTCAGATCTTCAAGTTATAATTTACAATAATAATTAGAAGCTATCAATTTTAAGTTCTGTATTTGACAATTACAAGTTCAGATCTTCAAGTTATAATTTGCACTAATAATTTGTATTTAACAATTTGAAGTTCTGTATTTGACAATTACAAGTTCAGATCTTCAAGTTATAATTTGCAATAATAATTAGAAGCTATCAATTTTAAGTTCTGTATTTGACAATTACAAGTTCAGATCTTCAAGTTATTATTTGCGATAATAATTAGAAGCTATCAATTTTAAGTTCTGTATTTGACAATTACAAGTTCAGATCTTGAAGTTATAATTTACAATAATAATTAGAAGCTATCAATTTTAAGTTCTGTATTTAACAATTACAAGTTCAGATCTTCAAGTTATAATATGCAATAATAATTAGAAGCTATCAATTTTAAGTTCTGTATTTGACAATTACTAGTTCAGATCTTCAAGGTATAATTTGCACTAATAATTTGTATTTAACAATTAGAAGTTCTGTATTTGACAATTACAAGTTCAGATCTTCAAGTTATAATTTGCAATAATAATTAGAAGCTATCAATTTTAAGTTCTGTATTTGACAATTACTAGTTCAGATCTTCAAGTTATAATTTGCACTAATAATTTGTATATAACATTTAGAAGTTCTGTATTTGACAATTACAAGTTCAGATCTTCAAGTTATAATTTGCAATAATAATTAGAAGCTATCAATTTTAAGTTCTGTATTTAACAATTACAAGTTCAGATCTTCAAGTTATAATATGCAATAATAATTAGAGCTATCAATTTTAAGTTCTGTATTTGACAATTACTAGTTCAGATCTTCAAGTTATAATTTGAAATAATAATTTGAATTTTACAAATCTAAGTTCTGTAATTCACTATTACAAGTTCAGATCTTCAAGTTATAATTTACAATAATAATTAGAAGCTATCAATTTTAAGTTCTGTATTTGACAATTACAAGTTCAGATCTTCAAGTTATAATTTGCAATAATAATTAGAAGCTATTAATTTTAAGTTCTGTATTTGACAATTACAAGTTCAGATCTTCAAGTTATAATTTGCAATAATAATTAGAAGCTATCAATTTTAAGTTCTGTATTTGACAATTACAAGTTCAGATCTTGAAGTTATAATTTACAATAATAATTAGAAGCTATCAATTTTAAGTTCTGTATTTGACAATTACAAGTTCAGATCTTGAAGTTATAATTTACAATAATAATTAGAAGCTATCAATTTTAAGTTCTGTATTTAACAATTACAAGTTCAGATCTTCAAGTTATAATATGCAATAATAATTAGAAGCTATCAATTTTAAGTTCTGTATTTGACAATTACTAGTTCAGATCTTCAAGTTATAATTTGAAATAATAATTTGAATTTAACAAATCTAAGTTCTGTAATTCACTATTACAAGTTCAGATCTTCAAGTTATAATTTACAATAATAATTAGAAGCTATCAATTTTAAGTTCTGTATTTGACAATTACAAGTTCAGATCTTCAAGTTATAATTTGCAATAATAATTAGAAGCTATCAATTTTAAGTTCTGTATTTGACAATTACTAGTTCAGATCTCCAAGTTATTATTTGCAATAATAATTAGAAGCTATCAATTTTAAGTTCTGTATTTGACAATTACTAGTTCAGATCTTCAAGTTATAATTTGAAATAATAATTTGAATTTTACAAATCTAAGTTCTGTAATTCACTATTACAAGTTCAGATCTTCAAGTTATAATTTACAATAATAATTAGAAGCTATCAATTTTAAGTTCTGTATTTGACAATTACAAGTTCAGATCTTCAAGTTATAATTTGCAATAATAATTAGAAGCTATTAATTTTAAGTTCTGTATTTGACAATTACAAGTTCAGATCTTCAAGTTATAATTTGCAATAATAATTAGAAGCTATCAATTTTAAGTTCTGTATTTGACAATTACAAGTTCAGATCTTGAAGTTATAATTTACAATAATAATTAGAAGCTATCAATTTTAAGTTCTGTATTTAACAATTACAAGTTCAGATCTTCAAGTTATAATATGCAATAATAATTAGAAGCTATCAATTTTAAGTTCTGTATTTGACAATTACTAGTTCAGATCTTCAAGTTATAATTTGAAATAATAATTTGAATTTAACAAATCTAAGTTCTGTAATTCACTATTACAAGTTCAGATCTTCAAGTTATAATTTACAATAATAATTAGAAGCTATCAATTTTAAGTTCTGTATTTGACAATTACAAGTTCAGATCTTCAAGTTATAATTTGCAATAATAATTAGAAGCTATCAATTTTAAGTTCTGTATTTGACAATTACTAGTTCAGATCTCCAAGTTATTATTTGCAATAATAATTAGAAGCTATCAATTTTAAGTTCTGTATTTGACAATTACTAGTTCAGATCTTCAAGTTATAATTTACAATAATAATTAGAAGCTATCAATTTTAAGTTCTGTATTTAACAATTACAAGTTCAGATCTTCAAGTTATAATATGCAATAATAATTAGAAGCTATCAATTTTAAGTTCTGTATTTGACAATTACTAGTTCAGATCTTCAAGTTATAATTTGAAATAATAATTTGAATTTAACAAATCTAAGTTCTGTAATTCACTATTACAAGTTCAGATCTTCAAGTTATAATTTACAATAATAATTAGAAGCTATCAATTTTAAGTTCTGTATTTGACAATTACAAGTTCAGATCTTCAAGTTATAATTTGCACTAATAATTTGTATTTAACAATTTGAAGTTCTGTATTTGACAATTACAAGTTCAGATCTTCAAGTTATAATTTGCAATAATAATTAGAAGCTATCAATTTTAAGTTCTGTATTTGACAATTACAAGTTCAGATCTTCAAGTTATTATTTGCAATAATAATTAGAAGCTATCAATTTTAAGTTCTGTATTTGACAATTACAAGTTCAGATCTTGAAGTTATAATTTACAATAATAATTAGAAGCTATCAATTTTAAGTTCTGTATTTAACAATTACAAGTTCAGATCTTCAAGTTATAATATGCAATAATAATTAGAAGCTATCAATTTTAAGTTCTGTATTTGACAATTACTAGTTCAGATCTTCAAGTTATAATTTGAAATAATAATTTGAATTTAACAAATCTAAGTTCTGTAATTCACTATTACAAGTTCAGATCTTCAAGTTATAATTTACAATAATAATTAGAAGCTATCAATTTTAAGTTCTGTATTTGACAATTACAAGTTCAGATCTTCAAGTTATAATTTGCAATAATAATTAGAAGCTATTAATTTTAAGTTCTGTATTTGACAATTACAAGTTCAGATCTTCAAGTTATAATTTGCAATAATAATTAGAAGCTATCAATTTTAAGTTCTGTATTTGACAATTACAAGTTCAGATCTTCAAGTTATAATTTTCAATAATAATTAGAAGCTATCAATTTTAAGTTCTCTATTTGACAATTACAAGTTCAGATCTTGAAGTTATAATTTACAATAATAATTAGAAGCTATCAATTTTAAGTTCTGTATTTAACAATTACAAGTTCAGATCTTCAAGTTATAATATGCAATAATAATTAGAAGCTATCAATTTTAAGTTCTGTATTTGACAATTACTAGTTCAGATCTTCAAGTTATAATTTGAAATAATAATTTGAATTTAACAAATCTAAGTTCTGTAATTCACTATTACAAGTTCAGATCTTCAAGTTATAATTTACAATAATAATTAGAAGCTATCAATTTTAAGTTCTGTATTTGACAATTACAAGTTCAGATCTTCAAGTTATAATTTGCAATAATAATTAGAAGCTATTAATTTTAAGTTCTGTATTTGACAATTACAAGTTCAGATCTTCAAGTTATAATTTGCAATAATAATTAGAAGCTATCAATTTTAAGTTCTGTATTTGACAATTACAAGTTCAGATCTTGAAGTTATAATTTACAATAATAATTAGAAGCTATCAATTTTAAGTTCTGTATTTAACAATTACAAGTTCAGATCTTCACGTTATAATATGCAATAATAATTAGAAGCTATCAATTTTAAGTTCTGTATTTGACAATTACTAGTTCAGATCTTCAAGTTATAATTTGAAATAATAATTTGAATTTAACAAATCTAAGTTCTGTAATTCACTATTACAAGTTCAGATCTTCAAGTTATAATTTACAATAATAATTAGAAGCTATCAATTTTAAGTTCTGTATTTGACAATTACAAGTTCAGATCTTCAAGTTATAATTTGCAATAATAATTAGAAGCTATTAAATTTAAGTTCTGTATTTGACAATTACAAGTTCAGATCTTCAAGTTATAATTTGCAATAATAATTAGAAGCTATCAATTTTAAGTTCTGTATTTGACAATTACAAGTTCAGATCTTCAAGTTATAATTTTCAATAATAATTAGAAGCTATCAATTTTAAGTTCTCTATTTGACAATTACAAGTTCAGATCTTGAAGTTATAATTTACAATAATAATTAGAAGCTATCAATTTTAAGTTCTGTATTTAACAATTACAAGTTCAGATCTTCAAGTTATAATATGCAATAATAATTAGAAGCTATCAATTTTAAGTTCTGTATTTGACAATTACTAGTTCAGATCTTCAAGTTATAATTTGAAATAATAATTTGAATTTAACAAATCTAAGTTCTGTAATTCACTATTACAAGTTCAGATCTTCAAGTTATAATTTACAATAATAATTAGAAGCTATCAATTTTAAGTTCTGTATTTGACAATTACAAGTTCAGATCTTCAAGTTATAATTTGCAATAATAATTAGAAGCTATTAATTTTAAGTTCTGTATTTGACAATTACAAGTTCAGATCTTCAAGTTATAATTTGCAATAATAATTAGAAGCTATCAATTTTAAGTTCTGTATTTGACAATTACAAGTTCAGATCTTGAAGTTATAATTTACAATAATAATTAGAAGCTATCAATTTTAAGTTCTGTATTTAACAATTACAAGTTCAGATCTTCACGTTATAATATGCAATAATAATTAGAAGCTATCAATTTTAAGTTCTGTATTTGACAATTACTAGTTCAGATCTTCAAGTTATAATTTGAAATAATAATTTGAATTTAACAAATCTAAGTTCTGTAATTCACTATTACAAGTTCAGATCTTCAAGTTATAATTTACAATAATAATTAGAAGCTATCAATTTTAAGTTCTGTATTTGACAATTACAAGTTCAGATCTTCAAGTTATAATTTGCACTAATAATTTGTATTTAACAATTTGAAGTTCTGTATTTGACAATTACAAGTTCAGATCTTCAAGTTATAATTTGCAATAATAATTAGAAGCTATCAATTTTAAGTTCTGTATTTGACAATTACAAGTTCAGATCTTCAAGTTATTATTTGCAATAATAATTAGAAGCTATCAATTTTAAGTTCTGTATTTGACAATTACAAGTTCAGATCTTGAAGTTATAATTTACAATAATAATTAGAAGCTATCAATTTTAAGTTCTGTATTTAACAATTACAAGTTCAGATCTTCAAGTTATAATATGCAATAATTATTAGAAGCTATCAATTTTAAGTTCTGTATTTGACAATTACTAGTTCAGATCTTCAAGTTATAATTTGAAATAATAATTTGAATTTAACAAATCTAAGTTCTGTAATTCACTATTACAAGTTCAGATCTTCAAGTTATAATTTACAATAATAATTAGAAGCTATCAATTTTAAGTTCTGTATTTGACAATTACAAGTTCAGATCTTCAAGTTATAATTTGCAATAATAATTAGAAGCTATTAATTTTAAGTTCTGTATTTGACAATTACAAGTTCAGATCTTCAAGTTATAATTTGCAATAATAATTAGAAGCTATCAATTTTAAGTTCTGTATTTGACAATTACAAGTTCAGATCTTGAAGTTATAATTTACAATAATAATTAGAAGCTATCAATTTTAAGTTCTGTATTTAACAATTACAAGTTCAGATCTTCAAGTTATAATATGCAATAATAATTAGAAGCTATCAATTTTAAGTTCTGTATTTGACAATTACTAGTTCAGATCTTCAAGTTATAATTTGAAATAATAATTTGAATTTAACAAATCTAAGTTCTGTAATTCACTATTACAAGTTCAGATCTTTAAGTTATAATTTACAATAATAATTAGAAGCTATCAATTTTAAGTTCTGTATTTGACAATTACAAGTTCAGATCTTCAAGTTATAATTTGCAATAATAATTAGAAGCTATTAATTTTAAGTTCTGTATTTGACAATTACAAGTTCAGATCTTCAAGTTATAATTTGCAATAATAATTAGAAGCTATCAATTTTAAGTTCTGTATTTGACAATTACAAGTTCAGATCTTGAAGTTATAATTTACAATAATAATTAGAAGCTATCAATTTTAAGTTCTGTATTTAACAATTACAAGTTCAGATCTTCAAGTTATAATATGCAATAATAATTAGAAGCTATCAATTTTAAGTTCTGTATTTGACAATTACTAGTTCAGATCTTCAAGTTATAATATGAAATAATAATTTGAATTTAACAAATCTAAGTTCTGTAATTCACTATTACAAGTTCAGATCTTCAAGTTATAATTTACAATAATAATTAGAAGCTATCAATTTTAAGTTCTGTATTTGACAATTACAAGTTCAGATCTTCAAGTTATAATTTGCACTAATAATTTGTATTTAACAATTTGAAGTTCTGTATTTGACAATTACAAGTTCAGATCTTCAAGTTATAATTTGCAATAATAATTAGAAGCTATCAATTTTAAGTTCTGTATTTGACAATTACAAGTTCAGATCTTCAAGTTATTATTTGCGATAATAATTAGAAGCTATCAATTTTAAGTTCTGTATTTGACAATTACAAGTTCAGATCTTGAAGTTATAATTTACAATAATAATTAGAAGCTATCAATTTTAAGTTCTGTATTTAACAATTACAAGTTCAGATCTTCAAGTTATAATATGCAATAATAATTAGAAGCTATCAATTTTAAGTTCTGTATTTGACAATTACTAGTTCAGATCTTCAAGGTATAATTTGCACTAATAATTTGTATTTAACAATTAGAAGTTCTGTATTTGACAATTACAAGTTCAGATCTTCAAGTTATAATTTGCAATAATAATTAGAAGCTATCAATTTTAAGTTCTGTATTTGACAATTACTAGTTCAGATCTTCAAGTTATAATTTGCACTAATAATTTGTATTTAACATTTAGAAGTTCTGTATTTGACAATTACAAGTTCAGATCTTCAAGTTATTATTTGCGATAATAATTAGAAGCTATCAATTTTAAGTTCTGTATTTGACAATTACAAGTTCAGATCTTGAAGTTATAATTTACAATAATAATTAGAAGCTATCAATTTTAAGTTCTGTATTTAACAATTACAAGTTCAGATCTTCAAGTTATAATATGCAATAATAATTAGAAGCTATCAATTTTAAGTTCTGTATTTGACAATTACTAGTTCAGATCTTCAAGGTATAATTTGCACTAATAATTTGTATTTAACAATTAGAAGTTCTGTATTTGACAATTACAAGTTCAGATCTTCAAGTTATAATTTGAAATAATAATTTGAATTTAACAAATCTAAGTTCTGTAATTCACTATTACAAGTTCAGATCTTCAAGTTATAATTTGCAATAATAATTAGAAGCTATCAATTTTAAGTTCTGTATTTGACAATTACAAGTTCAGATCTTGAAGTTATAATTTACAATAATAATTAGAAGCTATCAATTTTAAGTTCTGTATTTAACAATTACAAGTTCAGATCTTCAAGTTATAATATGCAATAATAATTAGAAGCTATCAATTTTAAGTTCTGTATTTGACAATTACTAGTTCAGATCTTCAAGTTATAATTTGAAATAATAATTTGAATTTAACAAATCTAAGTTCTGTAATTCACTATTACAAGTTCAGATCTTCAAGTTATAATTTACAATAATAATTAGAAGCTATCAATTTTAAGTTCTGTATTTGACAATTACAAGTTCAGATCTTCAAGTTATAATTTGCAATAATAATTAGAAGCTATTAATTTTAAGTTCTGTATTTGACAATTACAAGTTCAGATCTTCAAGTTATAATTTGCAATAATAATTAGAAGCTATCAATTTTAAGTTCTGTATTTGACAATTACAAGTTCAGATCTTCAAGTTATAATTTTCAATAATAATTAGAAGCTATCAATTTTAAGTTCTGTATTTGACAATTACAAGTTCAGATCTTCAAGTTATTATTTGCAATAATAATTAGAAGCTATCAATTTTAAGTTCTGTATTTGACAATTACAAGTTCAGATCTTGAAGTTATAATTTACAATAATAATTAGAAGCTATCAATTTTAAGTTCTGTATTTAACAATTACAAGTTCAGATCTTCAAGTTATAATATGCAATAATAATTAGAAGCTATCAATTTTAAGTTCTGTATTTGACAATTACTAGTTCAGATCTTCAAGTTATAATTTGATATAATAATTTGAATTTAACAAATCTAAGTTCTGTAATTCACTATTACAAGTTCAGATCTTCAAGTTATAATTTACAATAATAATTAGAAGCTATCAATTTTAAGTTCTGTATTTGACAATTACAAGTTCAGATCTTCAAGTTATAATTTGCAATAATAATTAGAAGCTATTAATTTTAAGTTCTGTATTTGACAATTACAAGTTCAGATCTTCAAGTTATAATTTGCAATAATAATTAGAAGCTATCAATTTTAAGTTCTGTATTTGACAATTACAAGTTCAGATCTTCAAGTTATAATTTTCAATAATAATTAGAAGCTATCAATTTTAAGTTCTCTATTTGACAATTACAAGTTCAGATCTTGAAGTTATGATTTACAATAATAATTAGAAGCTATCAATTTTAAGTTCTGTATTTAACAATTACAAGTTCAGATCTTCAAGGTATAATATGCAATAATAATTAGAAGCTATCAATTTTAAGTTCTGTATTTGACAATTACTAGTTCAGATCTTCAAGTTATAATTTGAAATAATAATTTGAATTTAACAAATCTAAGTTCTGTAATTCACTATTACAAGTTCAGATCTTCAAGTTATAATTTACAATAATAATTAGAAGCTATCAATTTTAAGTTCTGTATTTGACAATTACAAGTTCAGATCTTCAAGTTATAATTTGCAATAATAATTAGAAGCTATTAATTTTAAGTTCTGTATTTGACAATTACAAGTTCAGATCTTGAAGTTATAATTTGCAATAATAATTAGAAGCTATCAATTTTAAGTTCTGTATTTGACAATTACAAGTTCAGATCTTGAAGTTATAATTTACAATAATAATTAGAAGCTATCAATTTTAAGTTCTGTATTTGACAATTACAAGTTCAGATCTTCAAGTTATTATTTGCAATAATAATTAGAAGCTATCAATTTTAAGTTCTGTATTTGACAATTACAAGTTCAGATCTTGAAGTTATAATTTACAATAATAATTAGAAGCTATCAATTTTAAGTTCTGTATTTAACAATTACAAGTTCAGATCTTCAAGTTATAATATGCAATAATAATTAGAAGCTATCAATTTTAAGTTCTGTATTTGACAATTACTAGTTCAGATCTTCAAGTTATAATTTGAAATAATAATTTGAATTTAACAAATCTAAGTTCTGTAATTCACTATTACAAGTTCAGATCTTCAAGTTATAATTTACAATTATAATTAGAAGCTATCAATTTTAAGTTCTGTATTTGACAATTACAAGTTCAGATCTTCAAGTTATAATTTGCAATAATAATTAGAAGCTATTAATTTTAAGTTCTGTATTTGACAATTACAAGTTCAGATCTTCAAGTTATAATTTGCAATAATAATTAGAAGCTATCAATTTTAAGTTCTGTATTTGACAATTACAAGTTCAGATCTTCAAGTTATAATTTTCAATAATAATTAGAAGCTATCAATTTTAAGTTCTCTATTTGACAATTACAAGTTCAGATCTTGAAGTTATGATTTACAATAATAATTAGAAGCTATCAATTTTAATTTCTGTATTTAACAATTACAAGTTCAGATCTTCAAGGTATAATATGCAATAATAATTAGAAGCTATCAATTTTAAGTTCTGTATTTGACAATTACTAGTTCAGATCTTCAAGTTATAATTTGAAATAATAATTTGAATTTAACAAATCTAAGTTCTGTAATTCACTATTACAAGTTCAGATCTTCAAGTTATAATTTACAATAATAATTAGAAGCTATCAATTTTAAGTTCTGTATTTGACAATTACAAGTTCAGATCTTCAAGTTATAATTTGCAATAATAATTAGAAGCTATCAATTTTACGTTCTGTATTTGACAATTACTAGTTCAGATCTCCAAGTTATTATTTGCAATAATAATTAGAAGCTATCAATTTTAAGTTCTGTATTTGACAATTACAAGTTCAGATCTTGAAGTTATAATTTACAATAATAATTAGAAGCTATCAATTTTAAGTTCTGTATTTAACAATTACCAGTTCAGATCTTCAAGTTATAATATGCAATAATAATTAGAAGCTATCAATTTTAAGTTCTGTATTTGACAATTACTAGTTCAGATCTTCAAGTTATAATTTGAAATAATAATTTGAATTTAACAAATCTAAGTTCTGTAATTCACTATTACAAGTTCAGATCTTCAAGTTATAATTTACAATAATAATTAGAAGCTATCAATTTTAAGTTCTGTATTTGACAATTACAAGTTCAGATCTTCAAGTTATAATTTGCTCTAATAATTTGTATTTAACAATTTGAAGTTCTGTATTTGACAATTACAAGTTCAGATCTTCAAGTTATAATTTGCAATAATAATTAGAAGCTATCAATTTTAAGTTCTGTATTTGACAATTACAAGTTCAGATCTTCAAGTTATTATTTGCAATAATAATTAGAAGCTATCAATTTTAAGTTCTGTATTTGACAATTACAAGTTCAGATCTTGAAGTTATAATTTACAATAATAATTAGAAGCTATCAATTTTAAGTTCTGTATTTAACAATTACAAGTTCAGATCTTCAAGTTATAATATGCAATAATAATTAGAAGCTATCAATTTTAAGTTCTGTATTTGACAATTACTAGTTCAGATCTTCAAGTTATAATTTGATATAATAATTTGAATTTAACAAATCTAAGTTCTGTAATTCACTATTACAAGTTCAGATCTTCAAGTTATAATTTACAATAATAATTAGAAGCTATCAATTTTAAGTTCTGTATTTGACAATTACAAGTTCAGATCTTCAAGTTATAATTTGCAATAATAATTAGAAGCTATTAATTTTAAGTTCTGTATTTGACAATTACAAGTTCAGATCTTCAAGTTATAATTTGAAATAATAATTAGAAGCTATCAATTTTAAGTTCTGTATTTGACAATTACAAGTTCAGATCTTCAAGTTATAATTTGCAATAATAATTAGAAGCTATCAATTTTAAGTTCTGTATTTGACAATTACATGTTCAGATCTTCAAGTTATAATTTGCAATAATAATTAGAAGCTATCAATTTTAAGTTCTGTATTTGACAATTACTAGTTCAGATCTCCAAGTTATTATTTGCAATAATAATTAGAAGCTATCAATTTTAAGTTCTGTATTTGACAATTACAAGTTCAGATCTTCAAGTTATAATTTACAATAATAATTAGAAGCTATCAATTTTAAGTTCTGTATTTGACAATTACAAGTTCAGATCTTCAAGTTATAATTTGCAATAATAATTAGAAGCTATCAATTTTAAGTTCTGTATTTGACAATTACTAGTTCAGATCTTCAAGTTATAATTTGAAGTAATAATTTGAATTTAACAAATCTAAGTTCTGTAATTCACTATTACAAGTTCAGATCTTCAAGTTATAATTTACAATAATAATTAGAAGCTATCAATTTTAAGTTCTGTATTTGACTATTACAAGTTCAGATCTTCAAGTTATAATTTGCAATAATAATTAGAAGCTATCAATTTTAAGTTCTGTATTTGACAATTGCAAGTTCAGATCTTCAAGTTATAATTTGCACTAATAATTTGTATTTAACAATTAGAAGTTCTGTATTTGACAATTACAAGTTCAGATCTTCAAGTTATAATTTGCAATAATAATTAGAAGCTATCAATTTAAGGTCTGTATTTGACAATTACTAGTTCAGATCTTCAAGTTATAATTTGAACTAATAATTTGTATTTAACAATTAGAAGTTCTGTATTTGACTATTACAAGTTCAGATCTTCGAATTATTATTTGCAATCTTAGTTTGAATTTAACAATTCGAAGTTCTGTATTTGACTATTACAAGTTCAGATCTTCAAATTATTATTTGCAATCTTAATTTGAATTTAACAATTCGAAGTTCTGTATTTACCTATTACAAGTTAAGATCTTCAAGTTATAATTTGTACTAATAATTTGTATTTAACAATTCGAAGTTCTGTATTTGACTATTACAAGTTCAGATCTTCAAGTTATAATTTGCAATAATAATTAGAAGCTATCAATTTTAAGTTCTGTATTTGAGAATTACAAGTTCAGATCTTCAAGTTATAATTTGCACTAATAATTTGTATTTAACAATTAGAAGTTCAGTATTTGACAATTACAAGTTCAGATCTTCAAGTTATAATTTGCAATAATAATTAGAAGCTATCAATTTTAAGTTCTGTATTTGACAATTACTAGTTCAGATCTTCAAGTTATAATTTGCACTAATAATTTGTATTTAACAATTAGAAGTTCTGTATTTGACTATTACAAGTTCAGATCTTCGAATTATTATTTGCAATCTTAGTTTGAATTTAACAATTCGAAGTTCTGTATGTACCTATTACAGGTTTAGATCTTCAAGTTATAATTTGCAATCACAATTTGTATTTATCAATGCTAAGTTGCGCATTTGTCTATTACAAGTTCAGATCTTCAAATTATAATTTGCAATAATAATTAGAAGCTATCAATTTTAAGTTCTGTATTTGACAATTACAAGTTCAGATCTTCAAGTTATTATTTGCAATAATAATTAGAAGCTATCAATTTTAAGTTCTGCATTTGACAATTACAAGTTCAGATCTTGAAGTTATAATTTACAATAATAATTAGAAGCTATCAATTTTAAGTTCTGTATTTAACAATTACAAGTTCAGATCTCAAGTTATAATATGCAATAATAATTAGAAGCTATCAATTTTAAGTTCTGTATTTGACAATTACAAGTTCAGATCTTCAAGTTATAATTTGAAATAATAATTAGAAGCTATCAATTTTATGTTCTGTATTTGACAATTACAAGTTCAGATCTTCAAGTTATGATTTGCAATAATAATTAGAAGCTATTAATTTTAAGTTCTGTATTTGACAATTACAAGTTCAGATCTACAAGTTATAATTTGAAATAATAATTAGAAGCTGTCAATTTTATGTTCTGTATTTGACAATTACAAATTCAGATCTTCAAGTTATAATTAGCAATAATAATTAGAAGCTATCAATTTTAAGTTCTGTATTTGACAATTACAAGTTCAGATCTTCAAGTTATAATTTGCAATAATAATTAGAAGCTATCAATTTTAAGTTCTGCATTTGACAATTACTATTTCAGATCTCCAAGTTATTATTTGCAATAATAATTAGAAGCTATTAATTTTAAGTTCTGTATTTGACAATTACAAGTTCAGATCTTCAAGTTATAATTTACAATAATAATTAGAAGCTATCAATTTTAAGTTCTGTATTTGACAATTACAAGTTCAGATCTTCAAGTTATAATTTGCAATAATAATTAGAAGCTATCAATTTTAAGTTCTGTATTTGACAATTACAAGTTCAGATCTTCAAGTTATAATTTGCACTAATATTTTGTATTTAACAATTAGAAGTTCTGTATTTGACTATTACAAGTTCAGATCTTCGAATTATTATTTGCAATCTTAGTTTGAATTTAACAATTCGAAGTTCTGTATGTACCTATTACAGGTTCAGATCTTCAAGTTATAATTTGCAATCACAATTTGTATTTATCAATGCTAAGTTGCGTATTTGTCTATTACAAGTTCAGATCTTCAAATTATAATTTCCAATAATAATTAGAAGCTATCAATTTTAAGTTCTGTATTTGACAATTACAAGTTCAGATCTTCAAGTTATTATTTGCAATAATAATTAGAAGCTATCAATTTTAAGTTCTGTATTTGACAATTACTAGTTCAGATCTTCAAGTTATAATTTGATATAATAATTTGAATTTAACAAATCTAAGTTCTGTAATTCACTATTACAAGTTCAGATCTTCAAGTTATAATTTACAATAATAATTAGAAGCTATCAATTTTAAGTTCTGTATTTGACAATTACAAGTTCAGATCTTCAAGTTATAATTTGCAATAATAATTAGAAGCTATTAATTTTAAGTTCTGTATTTGACAATTACAAGTTCAGATCTTCAAGTTATAATTTGAAATAATAATTAGAAGCTATCAATTTTAAGTTCTGTATTTGACAATTACAAGTTCAGATCTTCAAGTTATAATTTGCAATAATAATTAGAAGCTATCAATTTTAAGTTCTGTATTTGACAATTACATGTTCAGATCTTCAAGTTATAATTTGCAATAATAATTAGAAGCTATCAATTTTAAGTTCTGTATTTGACAATTACTAGTTCAGATCTCCAAGTTATTATTTGCAATAATAATTAGAAGCTATCAATTTTAAGTTCTGTATTTGACAATTACAAGTTCAGATCTTCAAGTTATAATTTACAATAATAATTAGAAGCTATCAATTTTAAGTTCTGTATTTGACAATTACAAGTTCAGATCTTCAAGTTATAATTTGCAATAATAATTAGAAGCTATCAATTTTAAGTTCTGTATTTGACAATTACTAGTTCAGATCTTCAAGTTATAATTTGAAGTAATAATTTGAATTTAACAAATCTAAGTTCTGTAATTCACTATTACAAGTTCAGATCTTCAAGTTATAATTTACAATAATAATTAGAAGCTATCAATTTTAAGTTCTGTATTTGACTATTACAAGTTCAGATCTTCAAGTTATAATTTGCAATAATAATTAGAAGCTATCAATTTTAAGTTCTGTATTTGACAATTGCAAGTTCAGATCTTCAAGTTATAATTTGCACTAATAATTTGTATTTAACAATTAGAAGTTCTGTATTTGACAATTACAAGTTCAGATCTTCAAGTTATAATTTGCAATAATAATTAGAAGCTATCAATTTAAGGTCTGTATTTGACAATTACTAGTTCAGATCTTCAAGTTATAATTTGAACTAATAATTTGTATTTAACAATTAGAAGTTCTGTATTTGACTATTACAAGTTCAGATCTTCGAATTATTATTTGCAATCTTAGTTTGAATTTAACAATTCGAAGTTCTGTATTTGACTATTACAAGTTCAGATCTTCAAATTATTATTTGCAATCTTAATTTGAATTTAACAATTCGAAGTTCTGTATTTACCTATTACAAGTTAAGATCTTCAAGTTATAATTTGTACTAATAATTTGTATTTAACAATTCGAAGTTCTGTATTTGACTATTACAAGTTCAGATCTTCAAGTTATAATTTGCAATAATAATTAGAAGCTATCAATTTTAAGTTCTGTATTTGAGAATTACAAGTTCAGATCTTCAAGTTATAATTTGCACTAATAATTTGTATTTAACAATTAGAAGTTCAGTATTTGACAATTACAAGTTCAGATCTTCAAGTTATAATTTGCAATAATAATTAGAAGCTATCAATTTTAAGTTCTGTATTTGACAATTACTAGTTCAGATCTTCAAGTTATAATTTGCACTAATAATTTGTATTTAACAATTAGAAGTTCTGTATTTGACTATTACAAGTTCAGATCTTCGAATTATTATTTGCAATCTTAGTTTGAATTTAACAATTCGAAGTTCTGTATGTACCTATTACAGGTTTAGATCTTCAAGTTATAATTTGCAATCACAATTTGTATTTATCAATGCTAAGTTGCGCATTTGTCTATTACAAGTTCAGATCTTCAAATTATAATTTGCAATAATAATTAGAAGCTATCAATTTTAAGTTCTGTATTTGACAATTACAAGTTCAGATCTTCAAGTTATTATTTGCAATAATAATTAGAAGCTATCAATTTTAAGTTCTGCATTTGACAATTACAAGTTCAGATCTTGAAGTTATAATTTACAATAATAATTAGAAGCTATCAATTTTAAGTTCTGTATTTAACAATTACAAGTTCAGATCTCAAGTTATAATATGCAATAATAATTAGAAGCTATCAATTTTAAGTTCTGTATTTGACAATTACAAGTTCAGATCTTCAAGTTATAATTTGAAATAATAATTAGAAGCTATCAATTTTATGTTCTGTATTTGACAATTACAAGTTCAGATCTTCAAGTTATGATTTGCAATAATAATTAGAAGCTATTAATTTTAAGTTCTGTATTTGACAATTACAAGTTCAGATCTACAAGTTATAATTTGAAATAATAATTAGAAGCTGTCAATTTTATGTTCTGTATTTGACAATTACAAATTCAGATCTTCAAGTTATAATTAGCAATAATAATTAGAAGCTATCAATTTTAAGTTCTGTATTTGACAATTACAAGTTCAGATCTTCAAGTTATAATTTGCAATAATAATTAGAAGCTATCAATTTTAAGTTCTGCATTTGACAATTACTATTTCAGATCTCCAAGTTATTATTTGCAATAATAATTAGAAGCTATTAATTTTAAGTTCTGTATTTGACAATTACAAGTTCAGATCTTCAAGTTATAATTTACAATAATAATTAGAAGCTATCAATTTTAAGTTCTGTATTTGACAATTACAAGTTCAGATCTTCAAGTTATAATTTGCAATAATAATTAGAAGCTATCAATTTTAAGTTCTGTATTTGACAATTACAAGTTCAGATCTTCAAGTTATAATTTGCACTAATATTTTGTATTTAACAATTAGAAGTTCTGTATTTGACTATTACAAGTTCAGATCTTCGAATTATTATTTGCAATCTTAGTTTGAATTTAACAATTCGAAGTTCTGTATGTACCTATTACAGGTTCAGATCTTCAAGTTATAATTTGCAATCACAATTTGTATTTATCAATGCTAAGTTGCGTATTTGTCTATTACAAGTTCAGATCTTCAAATTATAATTTCCAATAATAATTAGAAGCTATCAATTTTAAGTTCTGTATTTGACAATTACAAGTTCAGATCTTCAAGTTATTATTTGCAATAATAATTAGAAGCTATCAATTTTAAGTTCTGAATTTGACAATTACAAGTTCAGATCTTGAAGTTATAATTTACAATTAAATTAGAAGCTATCAATTTTAAGTTCTGTATTTAACAATTACAAGTTCAGATCTCAAGTTATAATATGCAATAATAATTAGAAGCTATCAATTTTAAGTTCTGTATTTGACAATTACAAGTTCAGATCTTCAAGTTATAATTTGAAATAATAATTAGAAGCTATCAATTTTATGTTCTGTATTTGACAATTACAAGTTCAGATCATCAAGTTATAATTTGCAATAATAATTAGAAGCTATTAATTTTAAGTTCTGTATTTGACAATTACAAGTTCAGATCTTCAAGTTATAATTTGAAATAATAATTAGGAGCTATCAATTTTATGTTCTGTATTTGACAATTACAAGTTCAGATCTTCAAGTTATAATTAGCAATAATAATTAGAAGCTATCAATTTTAAGTTATGTATTTGACAATTACAAGTTCAGATCTTCAAGTTATAATTTGCAATAATAATTAGAAGCTATCAATTTTAAGTTCTGTATTTGACAATTACTACTTCAGATCTCCAAGTTATTATTTGCAATAATAATTAGAAGCTATCAATTTTAAGTTCTGTATTTGACAATTACAAGTTCAGATCTTCAAGTTATAATTTACAATAATAATTAGAAGCTATCAATTTTAAGTTCTGTATTTGACAATTACAAGTTCAGATCTTCAAGTTATAATTTGCAATAATAATTAGAAGCTATCAATTTTAAGTTCTGTATTTGACAATTACTAGTTCAGATCTTCAAGTTATAATTTGCACTAATATTTTGTATTTAACAATTAAAAGTTCTGTATTTGACTATTACAAGTTCAGATCTTCGAATTATTATTTGCAATCTTAGTTTGAATTTAACAATTCGAAGTTCTGTATGTACCTATTACAGGTTCAGATCTTTAAGTTATAATTTGCAATCACAATTTGTATTTATCAATGCTAAGTTGCGTATTTGTCTATTACAAGTTCAGATCTTCAAATTATAATATGCAATAATAATTTGAAGCTATCAATTTTAAGTTCTGTATTTGACAATTACAAGTTCAGATCTTCAAGTTATAATTTGAAATAATAATTAGAAGCTATCAATTTTATGTTCTGTATTTGACAATTACAAGTTCAGATCATCAAGTTATAATTTGCAATAATAATTAGAAGCTATTAATTTTAAGTTCTGTATTTGACAAGTACAAGTTCAGATCTTCAAGTTATAATTTGCAATAATAATTAGAAGCTATCAATTTTAAGTTCTGTATTTGACAATTACAAGTTCAGATCTTCAAGTTATAATTTGCAATAATAATTAGAAGCTATCAATTTTATGTTCTGTATTTGACAATTACTAGTTCAGATCTCCAAGTTATTATTTGCAATAATAATTAGAAGCTATCAATTTTAAGTTCTGTATTTGACAATTACAAGTTCAGATCTTCAAGTTATAATTTACAATAATAATTAGAAGCTATCAATTTTAAGTTCTGTATTTGACAATTACAAGTTCAGATCTTCAAGTTATAATTTGCAATAATAATTAGAAGCTATCAATTTTATGTTCTGTATTTGACAATTACTAGTTCAGATCTTCAAGTTATAATTTGAAATAATAATTTGAATTTAACAAATCTAAGTTCTGTAATTCACAATTCAAGTTCAGATCTTCAAGTTATAATTTACAATAATAATTAGAAGCTATCAATTTTAAGTTCTGTATTTGATAATTACAAGTTCAGATCTTCAAGTTATAATTTGCACTACTAATTTGTATTTAACAATTAGAAGTTCTGTATTTGACAATTACAAGTTCAGATCTTCAAGTTATAATTTGCAATAATAATTAGAAGCTATCAATTTTAAGTTCTGTATTTGACAATTACAAGTTCAGATCTTCAAGTTATAAATTAAAATAATAATTAGAAGCTATCAATTTTAAGTTCTGTATTTGACAATTACAAGTTCAGAACTTCTAGTTATAATTTGCAATAATAATTGGAAGCTATCAATATTAAGTTCTGTATTTGAAAATTACTAGTTCAGATCTTCAAGTTATAATTTGCACTAATAATTTGTATTTAATAATTAGAAGTTCTGTATTTGACAATTACTAGTTCAGATCTTCAAGTTATAATTTGAAATAATAATTTGAATTTAACAAATCTTAGTTCTGTAATTAACTATTACAAGTTCAGATCTTCAAGTTATAATTTGCAATAATAATTAGAAGCTATCAATTTTAAGTTCTGTATTTGACAATTACTAGTTCAGATCTTCAAGTTATAATTTGCACTAATAATTTGTATTTAACAATTAGAAGTTCTGTATTTGACTATTACAAGTTCAGATCTTCAAATTATTATTTGCAATAATAATTATAAGCTATCAATTTAAGTTCTGTATTCGACAATTACTAGTTCAGATCTTCAAGTTATAATTTGAAATAATAATTTGAATTTAACAAATCTAAGTTTTGTAATTCACTATTACAAGTTCAGATCTTCAAGTTATAATTTGCAATAATAATTAGAAGCTATCAATTTTAAGTTCTGTATTTGACAATTACAAGTTCAGATCTTCAAGTTATAATTTGCACTAATAATTTGTTTTTAACAGTTAGAAGTTCTGTATTTGACTATTACTAGTTCAGATTTTCAAATTATTATTTGCAATCTTAGTTTGAATTTAACAATTAGAAGTTCTGTATTTACCTTTTACAAGTTCAGATCTTCAAGTTATAATTTGCACTAATAATTTGTATTTAACAATTCGATGTTCTGTATTTGACTATTACAAGTTCAGATCTTCAAGTTATAATTTGAAATAATAATTAGAAGCTATCAATTTTAAGTTCTGCATTTGACAATTACAAGTTCAGATCTTCAAGTTATAATTTACAATAATAATTAAAAGCTATCAATTTTAAGTTCTGTATTTGACAATTACAAGTTCAGATCTTCAAGTTATAATTTGCAATAATAATTAGAAGCTATCAATTTTAAGTTCTGTATTTGACTATTACAAGTTCAGATCTTCAAGTTATAATTTGCAATAATAATTAGAAGCTATCAATTTTAAGTTCTGTATTTGACAATTGCAAGTTCAGATCTTCAAGTTATAATTTGCACTAATAATTTGTATTTAACAATTAGAAGTTCTGTATTTGACTATTACAAGTTCAGATCTTCGAATTATTATTTGCAATCTTAGTTTGAATTTAACAATTCGAAGTTCTGTATTTACCTATTACAGGTTCAGATCTTCAAGTTATAATTTGCAATCACAATTTGTTTTTAACAATGCTAAGTTGCGTATTTGTCAATTACAAGTTCAGATCTTCAAATTATAATTTGCAATAATAATTAGAAGCTATCAATTTTAAGTTCTGTATTTGACAATTACAAGTTCAGATCTTCAGGTTATTATATGCAATAATAATTAGAAGCTATCAATTTTAAGTTCTGTATTTGACAATTACAAGTTCAGATCTAAAAGTTATAATTTACAATAATAATTAGAAGCTATCAATTTTAAATTCTGTATTTAACAATTACAAGTTCAGATCTTCGAGTTATAATATGCAATAATAATTAGAAGCTATCAATTTTAAGTTCTGTATTTGACAATTACTAGTTCAGATCTTCAAGTTTTAATTTGAAATAATAATTTGAATTTAACAAATCTAAGTTCTGTAATTCACTATTACAAGTTCAGATCTTCAAGTTATAATTTACAATAATAATTAGAAGCTATCAATTTTATAGTTCTGTATTTGACAATTACAAGTTCAGATCTTCAAGTTATAATTTGCAATAATAATTAGAAGCTATTAATTTTAAGTTCTGTATTTGACAATTACAAGTTCAGATCTTCAAGTTATAATTTGAAATAATAATTAGAAGCTATCAATTTTATGTTCTGTATTTGACAATTACTAGTTCAGATCTTCTAGTTATAATTTGCAATAATAATTAGAAGCTATTAATTTTAAGTTCTGTATTTGACAATTACAAGTTCAGATCTTCAAGTTATAATTTGCAATAATAATTAGAAGCTATCAATTTTAAGTTCTGTATTTGACAATTACTAGTTCAGATCTTCAAGTTATAATTTGCACTAATAATTTGTATTTAACAATTAGAAGTTCTGTATTTGACTATTACAAGTTCAGATCTTCGAATTATTATTTGCAATCTTAGTTTGAATTTAACAATTCGAAGTTCTGTATTTACCTATTACAGGTTCAGATCTTCAAGTTATAATTTGCAATCACAATTTGTATTTAACAATGCTAAGTTGCGTATTTGTCTATTACAAGTTCAGATCTTCAAATTATAATTTGCAATAATAATTAGAAGCTATCAATTTTAAGTTCTGTATTTGACAATTACTAGTTCAGATCTTCAAGTTATAATTTGCACTAATAATTTGTATTTAACAATTAGAAGTTCTGTAGTTGACTATTACAAGTTCAGATCTTCAAATTATTATTTGCAATAATAATTATAAGCTATCAATTTAAGTTCTGTATTCGACAATTACTAGTTCAGATCTTAAAGTTATAATTTGAAATAATAATTTGAATTTAACAAATCTAAGTTTTGTAATTCACTATTACAAGTTCAGATCTTCAAGTTATAATTTGCAATAATAATTAGAAGCTATCAATTTTAAGTTCTGTATGTGACAATTACAAGTTCAGATCTTCAAGTTATAATTTGCACTACTAATTTGTTTTTAACAGTTAGAAGTTCTGTATTTGACTATTACTAGTTCAGATTTTCAAATTATTATTTTCAATCTTAGTTTGAATTTAACAATTAGAAGTTCTGTATTTACCTATTACAAGTTCAGATCTTCAAGTTATAATTTGCGCTAATAATTTGTATTTAACAATTCGATGTTCTGTATTTGACTATTACAAGTTCAGATCTTCAAGTTATAATTTGAAATAATAATTAGAAGCTATCAATTTTAAGTTCTGCATTTGACAATTACAAGTTCAGATCTTCAAGTTATAATTTGCAATAATAATTAGAAGCTATCAATTTTAAGTTCTGTATTTGACAATTACTAGTTCAGATCTTCAAGGTATAATTTGAAATAATAATTTGAATTTAACAAATCTAAGTTCTGTAATTCACTATTACAAGTTCAGATCTTCAAGTTATAATTTACAATAATAATTAGAAGCTATCAATTTTAAGTTCTGTATTTGACTATTACAAGTTCAGATCTTCAAATTATTATTTGCAATCTTAGTTTGAATTTAACAATTCGAAGTTCTGTATTTACCTATTACAAGTTCAGATCTTCAAGTTATAATTTGTACTAATAATTTGTATTTAACAATTCGAAGTTCTGTATTTGACTATTACAAGTTCAGATCTTCAAGTTATAATTTACAATAATAATTAAAAGCTATCAATTTTAAGTTCTGTATTTGACAATTACAAGTTCAGATCTTCAAGTTATAATTTGCAATAATAATTAGAAGCTATCAATTTTAAGTACTGTATTTGACAATTACAAGTTCAGATCTTCAAGTTATAATTTGCAATAATAATTAGAAGCTATCAATTTTAAGTTCTGTATTTGACAATTACTAGTTCAGATCTTCAAGTTATAATTTGAAACAATAATTTGAATTTAACAAATCTAAGTTCTGTAATTCACTATTACAAGTTCAGATCTTCAAGTTATAATTTACAATAATAATTAGAAGCTATCAATTTTAAGTTCTGTATTTGACTATTACAAGTTCAGATCTTCAAGTTATAATTTGCAATAATAATTAGAAGCTATCAATTTTAAGTTCTGTATTTGACAATTGCAAGTTCAGATCTTCAAGTTATAATTTGCACTAATAATTTGTATTTAACAATTAGAAGTTCTGTATTTGACAATTACAAGTTCAGATCTTCAAGTTATAATTTGCAATAATAATTAGAAGCTATCAATTTTAAGTTCTGTATTTGACAATTACTAGTTCATATCTTCAAGTTATAATTTGCACTAATAATTTGTATTTAACAATTAGAAGTTCTGTATTTGACTATTACAAGTTCAGATCTTCGAATTATTATTTGCAATCTTAGTTTGAATTTAACAATTCGAAGTTCTGTATTTACCTATTACAGGTTCAGATCTTCAAGTTATAATTTGCAATCACAATTTGTATTTAACAATGCTAAGTTGCGTATTTGTCAATTACAAGTTCAGATCTTCAAATTATAATTTGCAATAATAATTAGAAGCTATCAATTTTAAGTTCTGTATTTGACAATTACAAGTTCAGATCTTCAAGTTATTATATGCAATAATAATTAGAAGCTATCAATTTTAAGTTCTGTATTTGACAATTACAAGTTCAGATCTAAAAGTTATAATTTACAATAATAATTAGAAGCTATCAATTTTAAATTCTGTATTTAACAATTACAAGTTCAGATCTTCAAGTTATAATATGCAATAATAATTAGAAGCTATCAATTTTAAGTTCTGTATTTGACAATTACTAGTTCAGATCTTCAAGTTATAATTTGAAATAATAATTTGAATTTAACAAATCTAAGTTCTGTAATTCACTATTACAAGTTCAGATCTTCAAGTTATAATTTACAATAATAATTAGAATCTATCAATTTTAAGTTCTGTATTTGACAATTACAAGTTCAGATCTTCAAGTTATAATTTGCAATAATAATTAGAAGCTATTAATTTTAAGTTCTGTATTTGACAATTACAAGTTCAGATCTTCAAGTTATAATTTGAAATAATAATTAGAAGCTATCAATTTTATGTTCTGTATTTGACAATTACTAGTTCAGATCTTCTAGTTATAATTTGCAATAATAATTAGAAGCTATTAATTTTAAGTTCTGTATTTGACTATTACAAGTTCAGATCTTCAAGTTATAATTTGCAATAATAATTAGAAGCTATCAATTTTAAGTTCTGTATTTGACAATTACTAGTTCAGATCTTCAAGTTATAATTTGCACTAATAATTTGTATTTAACAATTAGAAGTTCTGTATTTGACTATTACAAGTTCAGATCTTCGAATTATTATTTCCAATCTTAGTTTGAATTTAACAATTCGAAGTTCTGTATTTAACTATTACAGGTTCTGATCTTCAAGTTATAATTTGCAATCACAATTTGTATTTAACAATGCTAAGTTGCGTATTTGTCTTTTACAAGTTCAGATCTTCAAATTATAATTTGCAATAATAATTAGAAGCTATCAATTTTAAGTTCTGTATTTGACAATTACAAGTTCAGATCTTCAAGTTATTATTTGCAATAATAATTAGAAGCTAACAATTTCAAGTTCTGTATTTGACAATTACAAGTTCAGATCTAAAAGTTATAATTTACAATAATAATTAGAAGCTATCAATTTTAAATTCTGTATTTAACAATTACAAGTTCAGATCTTCAAGTTATAATATGCAATAATAATTAGAAGCTATCAATTTTAAGTTCTGTATTAGACAATTACAAGTTCAGATCTTCAAGTGATAATTTGAAATAATAATTTGAATTTAACAAATCTAAGTTCTGTAATTCACTATTCAAGTTCAAATCTTCAAGTTATAATTTACAATAATAATTAGAAGCTATCAATTTTAAGTTCTGTATTTGACAATTACAAGTTCAGATCTTCAAGTTATAATTTGCAATAATAATTAGAAGCTATTAATTTTAAGTTCTGTATTTGACAATTACTAGTTCAGATCTTCAAGTTATAATTTGAAATAATAATTTGAATTTAACAAATCTAAGTTCTGTAATTCACTATTACAAGTTCAGATCTTCAAGTTATAATTTACAATAATAATTAGAAGCTATCAATTTTAAGTTCTGTATTTGACTATTACAAGTTCAGATCTTCAAATTATTATTTGCAATCTTAGTTTGAATTTAACAATTCGAAGTTCTGTATTTACCTATTACAAGTTCAGATCTTCAAGTTATAATTTGTACTAATAATTTGTATTTAACAATTCGAAGTTCTGTATTTGACTATTACAAGTTCAGATCTTCAAGTTATAATTTACAATAATAATTAAAAGCTATCAATTTTAAGTTCTGTATTTGACAATTACAAGTTCAGATCTTCAAGTTATAATTTGCAATAATAATTAGAAGCTATCAATTTTAAGTACTGTATTTGACAATTACAAGTTCAGATCTTCAAGTTATAATTTGCAATAATAATTAGAAGCTATCAATTTTAAGTTCTGTATTTGACAATTACTAGTTCAGATCTTCAAGTTATAATTTGAAATAATAATTTGAATTTAACAAATCTAAGTTCTGTAATTCACTATTACAAGTTCAGATCTTCAAGTTATAATTTACAATAATAATTAGAAGCTATCAATTTTAAGTTCTGTATTTGACTATTACAAGTTCAGATCTTCAAGTTATAATTTGCAATAATAATTAGAAGCTATCAATTTTAAGTTCTGTATTTGACAATTGCAAGTTCAGATCTTCAAGTTATAATTTGCACTAATAATTTGTATTTAACAATTAGAAGTTCTGTATTTGACAATTACAAGTTCAGATCTTCAAGTTATAATTTGCAATAATAATTAGAAGCTATCAATTTTAAGTTCTGTATTTGACAATTACTAGTTCATATCTTCAAGTTATAATTTGCACTAATAATTTGTATTTAACTATTAGAAGTTCTGTATTTGACTATTACAAGTTCAGATCTTCAAATTATTATTTGCAATCTTAGTTTGAATTTAACAATTCGAAGTTCTGTATTTACCTATTACAGGTTCAGATCTTCAAGTTATAATTTGCAATCACAATTTGTATTTAACAATGCTAAGTTGCGTATTTGTCAATTACAAGTTCAGATCTTCAAATTATAATTTGCAATAAAATTAGAAGCTATCAATTTTAAGTTCTGTATTTGACAATTACAAGTTCAGATCTTCAAGTTATTATATGCAATAATAATTAGAAGCTATCAATTTTAAGTTCTGTATTTGACAATTACAAGTTCAGATCTAAAAGTTATAATTTACAATAATAATTAGAAGCTATCAATTTTAAATTCTGTATTTAACAATTACAAGTTCAGATCTTCAAGTTATAATATGCAATAATAATTAGAAGCTATCAATTTTAAGTTCTGTATTTGACAATTACTAGTTCAGATCTTCAAGTTATAATTTGAAATAATAATTTGAATTTAACAAATCTAAGTTCTGTAATTCACTATTACAAGTTCAGATCTTCAAGTTATAATTTACAATAATAATTAGAAGCTATCAATTTTAAGTTCTGTATTTGACAATTACAAGTTCAGATCTTCAAGTTATAATTTGCAATAATAATTAGAAGCTATTAATTTTAAGTTCTGTATTTGACAATTACAAGTTCAGATCTTCAAGTTATAATTTGAAATAATAATTAGAAGCTATCAATTTTATGTTCTGTATTTGACAATTACTAGTTCAGATCTTCTAGTTATAATTTGCAATAATAATTAGAAGCTATTAATTTTAAGTTCTGTATTTGACTATTACAAGTTCAGATCTTCAAGTTATAATTTGCAATAATAATTAGAAGCTATCAATTTTAAGTTCTGTATTTGACAATTACTAGTTCAGATCTTCAAGTTATAATTTGCACTAATAATTTGTATTTAACAATTAGAAGTTCTGTATTTGACTATTACAAGTTCAGATCTTCGAATTATTATTTGCAATCTTAGTTTGAATTTAACAATTCGAAGTTCTGTATTTACCTATTACAGGTTCAGATCTTCAAGTTATAATTTGCAATCACAATTTGTATTTAACAATGCTAAGTTGCGTATTTGTCTTTTACAAGTTCAGATCTTCAAATTATAATTTGCAATAATAATTAGAAGCTATCAATTTTAAGTTCTGCATTTGACAATTACAAGTTCAGATCTTCAAGTTATTATTTGCAATAATAATTAGAAACTATCAATTTCAAGTTCTGTATTTGACAATTACAAGTTCAGATCTAAAAGTTATAATTTACAATAATAATTAGAAGCTATCAATTTTAAATTCTGTATTTAACAATTACAAGTTCAGATCTTCAAGTTATAATATGCAATAATAATTAGAAGCTATCAATTTTAAGTTCTGTATTTGACAATTACTAGTTCAGTTCTTCAAGTGATAATTTGAAATAATAATTTGAATTTAACAAATCTAAGTTCTGTAATTCACTATTCAAGTTCAAATCTTCAAGTTATAATTTACAATAATAATTAGAAGCTATCAATTTTAAGTTCTGTATTTGACAATTACAAGTTCAGATCTTCAAGTTATAATTTGCAATCACAATTTGTATTTAACAATGCTAAGTTGCGTATTTGTCAATTACAAGTTCAGATCTTCAAATTATAATTTGCAATAATAATTAGAAGCTATCAATTTTAAGTTCTGTATTTGACAATTACAAGTTCAGATCTTCAAGTTATTATATGCAATAATAATTAGAAGCTATCAATTTTAAGTTCTGTATTTGACAATTACAAGTTCAGATCTAAAAGTTATAATTTACAATAATAATTAGAAGCTATCAATTTTAAATTCTGTATTTCACAATTACCAGTTCAGATCTTCAAGTTATAATATGCAATAATAATTAGAAGCTATCAATTTTAAGTTCTGTATTTGACAATTACTAGTTCAGATCTTCAAGTTATAATTTGAAATAATAATTTGAATTTAACAAATCTAAGTTCTGTAATTCACTATTACAAGTTCAGATCTTCAAGTTATAATTTACAATAATAATTAGAAGCTATCAATTTTAAGTTCTGTATTTGACAATTACAAGTTCAGATCTTCAAGTTATAATTTGCAATAATAATTAGAAGCTATTAATTTTAAGTTCTGTATTTGACAATTACAAGTTCAGATCTTCAAGTTATAATTTGAAATAATAATTAGAAGCTATCAATTTTATGTTCTGTATTTGACAATTACTAGTTCAGATCTTGTAGTTATAATTTGCAATAATAATTAGAAGCTATTAATTTTAAGTTCTGTATTTGACTATTACAAGTTCAGATCTTCAAGTTATAATTTGCAATAATAATTAGAAGCTATCAATTTTAAGTTCTGTATTTGACAATTACTAGTTCAGATCTTCAAGTTATAATTTGCACTAATAATTTGTATTTAACAATTAGAAGTTCTGTATTTGACTATTACAAGTTCAGATCTTCAAGTTATAATTTACAATAATAATTAAAAGCTATCAATTTTAAGTTCTGTATTTGACAATGACAAGTTCAGATCTTCAAGTTATAATTTGCAATAATAATTAGAAGCTATCAATTTTAAGTACTGTATTTGACAATTACAAGTTCAGATCTTCAAGTTATAATTTGCAATAATAATTAGAAGCTATCAATTTTAAGTTCTGTATTTGACAATTACTAGTTCAGATCTTCAAGTTATAATTTGAAATAATAATTTGAATTTAACAAATCTAAGTTCTGTAATTCACTATTACAAGTTCAGATCTTCAAGTTATAATTTACAATAATAATTAGAAGCTATCAATTTTAAGTTCTGTATTTGACTATTACAAGTTCAGATCTTCAAGTTATAATTTGCAATAATAATTAGAAGCTATCAATTTTAAGTTCTGTATTTGACAATTGCAAGTTCAGATCTTCAAGTTATAATTTGCACTAATAATTTGTATTTAACAATTAGAAGTTCTGTATTTGACAATTACAAGTTCAGATCTTCAAGTTATAATTTGCAATAATAATTAGAAGCTATCAATTTTAAGTTCTGTATTTGACAATTAGTAGTTCATATCTTCAAGTTATAATTTGCACTAATAATTTGTATTTAACAATTAGAAGTTCTGTATTTGACTATTACAAGTTCAGATCTTCGAATTATTATTTGCAATCTTAGTTTGAATTTAACAATTCGAAGTTCTGTATTTACCTATTACAGGTTCAGATCTTCAAGTTATAATTTGCAATCACAATTTGTATTTAACAATGCTAAGTTGCGTATTTGTCAATTACAAGTTCAGATCTTCAAATTATAATTTGCATTAATAATTAGAAGCTATCAATTTTAAGTTCTGTATTTGACAATTACAAGTTCAGATCTTCAAGTTATTATATGCAATAATAATTAGAAGCTATCAATTTTAAGTTCTGTATTTGACAATTACAAGTTCAGATCTAAAAGTTATAATTTACAATAATAATTAGAAGCTATCAATTTTAAATTCTGTATTTAACAATTACAAGTTCAGATCTTCAAGTTATAATATGCAATAATAATTAGAAGCTATCAATTTTAAGTTCTGTATTTGACAATTACTAGTTCAGATCTTCAAGTTATAATTTGAAATAATAATTTGAATTTAACAAATCTAAGTTCTGTAATTCACTATTACAAGTTCAGATCTTCAAGTTATAATTTACAATAATAATTAGAAGCTATCAATTTTAAGTTCTGTATTTGACAATTACAAGTTCAGATCTTCAAGTTATAATTTGCAATAATAATTAGAAGCTATCAATTTTAAGTTCTGTATTTGACAATTGCAAGTTCAGATCTTCAAGTTATAATTTGCACTAATAATTTGTATTTAACAATTAGAAGTTCTGTATTTGACAATTACAAGTTCAGATCTTCAAGTTATAATTTGCAATAATAATTAGAAGCTATCAATTTTAAGTTCTGTATTTGACAATTACTAGTTCATATCTTCAAGTTATAATTTGCACTAATAATTTGTATTTAACAATTAGAAGTTCTGTATTTGACTATTACAAGTTCAGATCTTCGAATTATTATTTGCAATCTTAGTTTGAATTTAACAATTCGAAGTTCTGTATTTACCTATTACAGGTTCAGATCTTCAAGTTATAATTTGCAATCACAATTTGTATTTAACAATGCTAAGTTGCGTATTTGTCAATTACAAGTTCAGATCTTCAAATTATAATTTGCAATAATAATTAGAAGCTATCAATTTTAAGTTCTGTATTTGTCAATTACAAGTTCAGATCTTCAAATTATAATTTGCAATAATAATTAGAAGCTATCAATTTTAAGTTCTGTATTTGACAATTACAAGTTCAGATCTTCAAGTTATTATATGCAATAATAATTAGAAGCTATCAATTTTAAGTTCTGTATTTGACAATTACAAGTTCAGATCTAAAAGTTATAATTTACAATAATAATTAGAAGCTATCAATTTTAAATTCTGTATTTAACAATTACAAGTTCAGATCTTCAAGTTATAATATGCAATAATAATTAGAAGCTATCAATTTTAAGTTCTGTATTTGACAATTACTAGTTCAGATCTTCAAGTTATAATTTGAAATAATAATTTGAATTTAACAAATCTAAGTTCTGTAATTCACTATTACAAGTTCAGATCTTCAAGTTATAATTTACAATAATAATTAGAAGCTATCAATTTTAAGTTCTGTATTTGACTATTACAAGTTCAGATCTTCAAGTTATAATTTACAATAATAATTAAAAGCTATCAATTTTAAGTTCTGTATTTGACAATTACAAGTTCAGATCTTCAAGTTATAATTTGCAATAATAATTAGAAGCTATCAATTTTAAGTACTGTATTTGACAATTACAAGTTCAGATCTTCAAGTTATAATTTGCAATAATAATTAGAAGCTATCAATTTTAAGTTCTGTATTTGACAATTACTAGTTCAGATCTTCAAGTTATAATTTGAAATAATAATTTGAATTTAACAAATCTAAGTTCTGTAATTCACTATTACAAGTTCAGATCTTCAAGTTATAATTTACAATAATAATTAGAAGCTATCAATTTTAAGTTCTGTATTTGACTATTACAAGTTCAGATCTTCAAGTTATAATTTGCAATAATAATTAGAAGCTATCAATTTTAAGTTCTGTATTTGACAATTGCAAGTTCAGATCTTCAAGTTATAATTTGCACTAATAATTTGTATTTAACAATTAGAAGTTCTGTATTTGACAATTACAAGTTCAGATCTTCAAGTTATAATTTGCAATAATAATTAGAAGCTATCAATTTTAAGTTCTGTATTTGACAATTAGTAGTTCATATCTTCAAGTTATAATTTGCACTAATAATTTGTATTTAACAATTAGAAGTTCTGTATTTGACTATTACAAGTTCAGATCTTCGAATTATTATTTGCAATCTTAGTTTGAATTTAACAATTCGAAGTTCTGTATTTACCTATTACAGGTTCAGATCTTCAAGTTATAATTTGCAATCACAATTTGTATTTAACAATGCTAAGTTGCGTATTTGTCAATTACAAGTTCAGATCTTCAAATTATAATTTGCAATAATAATTAGAAGCTATCAATTTTAAGTTCTGTATTTGACAATTACAAGTTCAGATCTTCAAGTTATTATATGCAATAATAATTAGAAGCTATCAATTTTAAGTTCTGTATTTGACAATTACAAGTTCAGATCTAAAAGTTATAATTTACAATAATAATTAGAAGCTATCAATTTTAAATTCTGTATTTAACAATTACAAGTTCAGATCTTCAAGTTATAATATGCAATAATAATTAGAAGCTATCAATTTTAAGTTCTGTATTTGACAATTACTAGTTCAGATCTTCAAGTTATAATTTGAAATAATAATTTGAATTTAACAAATCTAAGTTCTGTAATTCACTATTACAAGTTCAGATCTTCAAGTTATAATTTACAATAATAATTAGAAGCTATCAATTTTAAGTTCTGTATTTGACAATTACAAGTTCAGATCTTCAAGTTATAATTTGCAATAATAATTAGAAGCTATCAATTTTAAGTTCTGTATTTGACAATTGCAAGTTCAGATCTTCAAGTTATAATTTGCACTAATAATTTGTATTTAACAATTAGAAGTTCTGTATTTGACAATTACAAGTTCAGATCTTCAAGTTATAATTTGCAATAATAATTAGAAGCTATCAATTTTAAGTTCTGTATTTGACAATTACTAGTTCATATCTTCAAGTTATAATTTGCACTAATAATTTGTATTTAACAATTAGAAGTTCTGTATTTGACTATTACAAGTTCAGATCTTCGAATTATTATTTGCAATCTTAGTTTGAATTTAACAATTCGAAGTTCTGTATTTACCTATTACAGGTTCAGATCTTCAAGTTATAATTTGCAATCACAATTTGTATTTAACAATGCTAAGTTGCGTATTTGTCAATTACAAGTTCAGATCTTCAAATTATAATTTGCAATAATAATTAGAAGCTATCAATTTTAAGTTCTGTATTTGACAATTACAAGTTCAGATCTTCAAGTTATTATATGCAATAATAATTAGAAGCTATCAATTTTAAGTTCTGTATTTGACAATTACAAGTTCAGATCTAAAAGTTATAATTTACAATAATAATTAGAAGCTATCAATTTTAAATTCTGTATTTAACAATTACAAGTTCAGATCTTCAAGTTATAATATGCAATAATAATTAGAAGCTATCAATTTTAAGTTCTGTATTTGACAATTACTAGTTCAGATCTTCAAGTTATAATTTGAAATAATAATTTGAATTTAACAAATCTAAGTTCTGTAATTCACTATTACAAGTTCAGATCTTCAAGTTATAATTTACAATAATAATTAGAAGCTATCAATTTTAAGTTCTGTATTTGACAATTACAAGTTCAGATCTTCAAGTTATAATTTGCAATAATAATTAGAAGCTATTAATTTTAAGTTCTGTATTTGACAATTACAAGTTCAGATCTTCAAGTTATAATTTGAAATAATAATTAGAAGCTATCAATTTTATGTTCTGTATTTGACAATTACTAGTTCAGATCTTCTAGTTATAATTTGCAATAATAATTAGAAGCTATTAATTTTAAGTTCTGTATTTGACTATTACAAGTTCAGATCTTCAAGTTATAATTTGCAATAATAATTAGAAGCTATCAATTTTAAGTTCTGTATTTGACAATTACTAGTTCAGATCTTCAAGTTATAATTTGCACTAATAATTTGTATTTAACAATTAGAAGTTCTGTATTTGACTATTACAAGTTCAGATCTTCGAATTATTATTTGCAATCTTAGTTTGAATTTAACAATTCGAAGTTCTGT
This sequence comes from Cantharis lateralis, assembly GCA_963170105.1. Taxonomy (NCBI): domain Eukaryota; kingdom Metazoa; phylum Arthropoda; class Insecta; order Coleoptera; family Cantharidae; genus Cantharis; species Cantharis lateralis. The sequence goes on along the minus strand of OY720625.1, from coordinate 30,510,246 downwards.
ATTTACCTATTACAGGTTCAGATCTTCAAGTTATAATTTGCAATCACAATTTGTATTTAACAATGCTAAGTTGCGTATTTGTCAATTACAAGTTCAGATCTTCAAATTATAACTTGCAATAATAATTAGAAGCTATCAATTTTAAGTTCTGTATTTGACAATTACAAGTTCAGATCTTCAAGTTATTATATGCAATAATAATTAGAAGCTATCAATTTTAAGTTCTGTATTTGACAATTACAAGTTCAGATCTAAAAGTTATAATTTACAATAATAATTAGAAGCTATCAATTTTAAATTCTGTATTTAACAATTACAAGTTCAGATCTTCAAGTTATAATATGCAATAATAATTAGAAGCTATCAATTTTAAGTTCTGTATTTGACAATTACTAGTTCAGATCTTCAAGTTATAATTTGAAATAATAATTTGAATTTAACAAATCTAAGTTCTGTAATTCACTATTACAAGTTCAGATCTTCAAGTTATAATTTACAATAATAATTAGAAGCTATCAATTTTAAGTTCTGTATTTGACAATTACAAGTTCAGATCTTCAAGTTATAATTTGCAATAATAATTAGAAGCTATTAATTTTAAGTTCTGTATTTGACAATTACAAGTTCAGATCTTCAAGTTATAATTTGAAATAATAATTAGAAGCTATCAATTTTATGTTCTGTATTTGACAATTACTAGTTCAGATCTTCTAGTTATAATTTGCAATAATAATTAGAAGCTATTAATTTTAAGTTCTGTATTTGACTATTACAAGTTCAGATCTTCAAGTTATAATTTGCAATAATAATTAGAAGCTATCAATTTTAAGTTCTGTATTTGACAATTACTAGTTCAGATCTTCAAGTTATAATTTGCACTAATAATTTGTATTTAACAATTAGAAGTTCTGTATTTGACTATTACAAGTTCAGATCTTCGAATTATTATTTGCAATCTTAGTTTGAATTTAACAATTCGAAGTTCTGTATTTACCTATTACAGGTTCAGATCTTCAAGTTATAATTTGCAATCACAATTTGTATTTAACAATGCTAAGTTGCGTATTTGTCTTTTACAAGTTCAGATCTTCAAATTATAATTTGCAATAATAATTAGAAGCTATCAATTTTAAGTTCTGCATTTGACAATTACAAGTTCAGATCTTCAAGTTATTATTTGCAATAATAATTAGAAACTATCAATTTCAAGTTCTGTATTTGACAATTACAAGTTCAGATCTAAAAGTTATAATTTACAATAATAATTAGAAGCTATCAATTTTAAATTCTGTATTTAACAATTACAAGTTCAGATCTTCAAGTTATAATATGCAATAATAATTAGAAGCTATCAATTTTAAGTTCTGTATTTGACAATTACTAGTTCAGTTCTTCAAGTGATAATTTGAAATAATAATTTGAATTTAACAAATCTAAGTTCTGTAATTCACTATTCAAGTTCAAATCTTCAAGTTATAATTTACAATAATAATTAGAACCTATCAATTTTAAGTTCTGTATTTGACAATTACAAGTTCAGATCTTCAAGTTATAATTTGCAATCACAATTTGTATTTAACAATGCTAAGTTGCGTATTTGTCAATTACAAGTTCAGATCTTCAAATTATAATTTGCACTAATAATTTGTATTTAACAATTAGAAGTTCTGTATTTGACTATTACAAGTTCAGATCTTCGAATTATTATTTGCAATCTTAGTTTGAATTTAACAATTCGAAGTTCTGTATTTACCTATTACAGGTTCAGATCTTCAAGTTATAATTTGCAATCACAATTTGTATTTAACAATGCTAAGTTGCGTATTTGTCTTTTACAAGTTCAGATCTTCAAATTATAATTTGCAATAATAATTAGAAGCTATCAATTTTAAGTTCTGCATTTGACAATTACAAGTTCAGATCTTCAAGTTATTATTTGCAATAATAATTAGAAACTATCAATTTCAAGTTCTGTATTTGACAATTACAAGTTCAGATCTAAAAGTTATAATTTACAATAATAATTAGAAGCTATCAATTTTAAATTCTGTATTTAACAATTACAAGTTCAGATCTTCAAGTTATAATATGCAATAATAATTAGAAGCTATCAATTTTAAGTTCTGTATTTGACAATTACTAGTTCAGTTCTTCAAGTGATAATTTGAAATAATAATTTGAATTTAACAAATCTAAGTTCTGTAATTCACTATTCAAGTTCAAATCTTCAAGTTATAATTTACAATAATAATTAGAACCTATCAATTTTAAGTTCTGTATTTGACAATTACAAGTTCAGATCTTCAAGTTATAATTTGCAATCACAATTTGTATTTAACAATGCTAAGTTGCGTATTTGTCAATTACAAGTTCAGATCTTCAAATTATAATTTGCAATAATAATTAGAAGCTATCAATTTTAAGTTCTGTATTTGACAATTACAAGTTCAGATCTTCAAGTTATTATATGCAATAATAATTAGAAGCTATCAATTTTAAGTTCTGTATTTGACAATTACAAGTTCAGATCTAAAAGTTATAATTTACAATAATAATTAGAAGCTATCAATTTTAAATTCTGTATTTCACAATTACAAGTTCAGATCTTCAAGTTATAATATGCAATAATAATTAGAAGCTATCAATTTTAAGTTCTGTATTTGACAATTACTAGTTCAGATCTTCAAGTTATAATTTGAAATAATAATTTGAATTTAACAAATCTAAGTTCTGTAATTCACTATTACAAGTTCAGATCTTCAAGTTATAATTTACAATAATAATTAGAAGCTATCAATTTTAAGTTCTGTATTTGACAATTACAAGTTCAGATCTTCAAGTTATAATTTGCAATAATAATTAGAAGCTATTAATTTTAAGTTCTGTATTTGACAATTACAAGTTCAGATCTTCAAGTTATAATTTGAAATAATAATTAGAAGCTATCAATTTTATGTTCTGTATTTGACAATTACTAGTTCAGATCTTCTAGTTATAATTTGCAATAATAATTAGAAGCTATTAATTTTAAGTTCTGTATTTGACTATTACAAGTTCAGATCTTCAAGTTATAATTTGCAATAATAATTAGAAGCTATCAATTTTAAGTTCTGTATTTGACAATTACTAGTTCAGATCTTCAAGTTATAATTTGCACTAATAATTTGTATTTAACAATTAGAAGTTCTGTATTTGACTATTACAAGTTCAGATCTTCGAATTATTATTTGCAATCTTAGTTTGAATTTAACAATTCGAAGTTCTGTATTTACCTATTACAGGTTCAGATCTTCAAGTTATAATTTGCAATCACAATTTGTATTTAACAATGCTAAGTTGCGTATTTGTCTTTTACAAGTTCAGATCTTCAAATTATAATTTGCAATAATAATTAGAAGCTATCAATTTTAAGTTCTGCATTTGACAATTACAAGTTCAGATCTTCAAGTTATTATTTGCAATAATAATTAGAAACTATCAATTTCAAGTTCTGTATTTGACAATTACAAGTTCAGATCTAAAAGTTATAATTTACAATAATAATTAGAAGCTATCAATTTTAAATTCTGTATTTAACAATTACAAGTTCAGATCTTCAAGTTATAATATGCAATAATAATTAGAAGCTATCAATTTTAAGTTCTGTATTTGACAATTACTAGTTCAGTTCTTCAAGTGATAATTTGAAATAATAATTTGAATTTAACAAATCTAAGTTCTGTAATTCACTATTCAAGTTCAAATCTTCAAGTTATAATTTACAATAATAATTAGAACCTATCAATTTTAAGTTCTGTATTTGACAATTACAAGTTCAGATCTTCAAGTTATAATTTGCAATCACAATTTGTATTTAACAATGCTAAGTTGCGTATTTGTCAATTACAAGTTCAGATCTTCAAATTATAATTTGCAATAATAATTAGAAGCTATCAATTTTAAGTTCTGTATTTGACAATTACAAGTTCAGATCTTCAAGTTATTATATGCAATAATAATTAGAAGCTATCAATTTTAAGTTCTGTATTTGACAATTACAAGTTCAGATCTAAAAGTTATAATTTACAATAATAATTAGAAGCTATCAATTTTAAATTCTGTATTTCACAATTACAAGTTCAGATCTTCAAGTTATAATATGCAATAATAATTAGAAGCTATCAATTTTAAGTTCTGTATTTGACAATTACTAGTTCAGATCTTCAAGTTATAATTTGAAATAATAATTTGAATTTAACAAATCTAAGTTCTGTAATTCACTATTACAAGTTCAGATCTTCAAGTTATAATTTACAATAATAATTAGAAGCTATCAATTTTAAGTTCTGTATTTGACAATTACAAGTTCAGATCTTCAAGTTATAATTTGCAATAATAATTAGAAGCTATTAATTTTAAGTTCTGTATTTGACAATTACAAGTTCAGATCTTCAAGTTATAATTTGAAATAATAATTAGAAGCTATCAATTTTATGTTCTGTATTTGACAATTACTAGTTCAGATCTTCTAGTTATAATTTGCAATAATAATTAGAAGCTATTAATTTTAAGTTCTGTATTTGACTATTACAAGTTCAGATCTTCAAGTTATAATTTGCAATAATAATTAGAAGCTATCAATTTTAAGTTCTGTATTTGACAATTACTAGTTCAGATCTTCAAGTTATAATTTGCACTAATAATTTGTATTTAACAATTAGAAGTTCTGTATTTGACTATTACAAGTTCAGATCTTCGAATTATTATTTGCAATCTTAGTTTGAATTTAACAATTCGAAGTTCTGTATTTACCTATTACAGGTTCAGATCTTCAAGTTATAATTTGCAATCACAATTTGTATTTAACAATGCTAAGTTGCGTATTTGTCTTTTACAAGTTCAGATCTTCAAATTATAATTTGCAATAATAATTAGAAGCTATCAATTTTAAGTTCTGCATTTGAGAATTACAAGTTCAGATCTTCAAGTTATTATTTGCAATAATAATTAGAAACTATCAATTTCAAGTTCTGTATTTGACAATTACAAGTTCAGATCTAAAAGTTATAATTTACAATAATAATTAGAAGCTATCAATTTTAAATTCTGTATTTAACAATTACAAGTTCAGATCTTCAAGTTATAATATGCAATAATAATTAGAAGCTATCAATTTTAAGTTCTGTATTTGACAATTACTAGTTCAGTTCTTCAAGTGATAATTTGAAATAATAATTTGAATTTAACAAATCTAAGTTCTGTAATTCACTATTCAAGTTCAAATCTTCAAGTTATAATTTACAATAATAATTAGAAGCTATCAATTTTAAGTTCTGTATTTGACAATTACAAGTTCAGATCTTCAAGTTATAATTTGCAATCACAATTTGTATTTAACAATGCTAAGTTGCGTATTTGTCAATTACAAGTTCAGATCTTCAAATTATAATTTGCAATAATAATTAGAAGCTATCAATTTTAAGTTCTGTATTTGACAATTACAAGTTCAGATCTTCAAGTTATTATATGCAATAATAATTAGAAGCTATCAATTTTAAGTTCTGTATTTGACAATTACAAGTTCAGATCTAAAAGTTATAATTTACAATAATAATTAGAAGCTATCAATTTTAAATTCTGTATTTCACAATTACAAGTTCAGATCTTCAAGTTATAATATGCAATAATAATTAGAAGCTATCAATTTTAAGTTCTGTATTTGACAATTACTAGTTCAGATCTTCAAGTTATAATTTGAAATAATAATTTGAATTTAACAAATCTAAGTTCTGTAATTCACTATTACAAGTTCAGATCTTCAAGTTATAATTTACAATAATAATTAGAAGCTATCAATTTTAAGTTCTGTATTTGACAATTACAAGTTCAGATCTTCAAGTTATAATTTGCAATAATAATTAGAAGCTATTAATTTTAAGTTCTGTATTTGACAATTACAAGTTCAGATCTTCAAGTTATAATTTGAAATAATAATTAGAAGCTATCAATTTTATGTTCTGTATTTGACAATTACTAGTTCAGATCTTCTAGTTATAATTTGCAATAATAATTAGAAGCTATTAATTTTAAGTTCTGTATTTGACTATTACAAGTTCAGATCTTCAAGTTATAATTTGCAATAATAATTAGAAGCTATCAATTTTAAGTTCTGTATTTGACAATTACTAGTTCAGATCTTCAAGTTATAATTTGCACTAATAATTTGTATTTAACAATTAGAAGTTCTGTATTTGACTATTACAAGTTCAGATCTTGGAATTATTATTTGCAATCTTAGTTTGAATTTAACAATTCGAAGTTCTGTATTTACCTATTACAGGTTCAGATCTTCAAGTTATAATTTGCAATCACAATTTGTATTTAACAATGCTAAGTTGCGTATTTGTCTTTTACAAGTTCAGATCTTCAAATTATAATTTGCAATAATAATTAGAAGTTATCAATTTTAAGTTCTGTATTTGACAATTACAAGTTCAGATCTTCAAGTTATTATTTGCAATAATAATTAGAAGCTATCAATTTCAAGTTCTGTATTTGACAATTACAAGTTCAGATCTAAAAGTTATAATTTACAATAATAATTAGAAGCTATCAATTTTAAATTCTGTATTTAACAATTACAAGTTCAGATCTTCAAGTTATAATATGCAATAATAATTAGAAGCTATCAATTTTAAGTTCTGTATTTGACAATTACTAGTTCAGTTCTTCAAGTGATAATTTGAAATAATAATTTGAATTTAACAAATCTAAGTTCTGTAATTCACTATTCAAGTTCAAATCTTCAAGTTATAATTTACAATAATAATTAGAAGCTATCAATTTTAAGTTCTGTATTTGACAATTACAAGTTCAGATCTTCAAGTTATAATTTGCAATAATAATTAGAAGCTATTAATTTTAAGTTCTGTATTTGACAATTACTAGTTCAGATCTTCAAGTTATAATTTGAAATAATAATTTGAATTTAACAAATCTAAGTTCTGTAATTCACTATTACAAGTTCAGATCTTCAAGTTATAATTTACAATAATAATTAGAAGCTATCAATTTTAAGTTCTGTATTTGACTATTACAAGTTCAGATCTTCAAGTTATAATTTGCAATAATAATTAGAAGCTATCAATTTTAAGTTCTGTATTTGACAATTACAAGTTCAGATCTTCAAGTTATAATTTGAAATAATAATTTGAATTTAACAAATCTAAGTTCTGTAATTCACTATTACAAGTTCAGATCTTCAAGTTATAATTTACAATAATAATTAGAAGCTATCAATTTTAAGTTCTGTATTTGACAATTACAAGTTCAGATCTTCAAGTTATAATTTGCAATAATCATTAGAAGCTATTAATTTTAAGTTCTGTATTTGACAATTACAAGTTCAGATCTTCAAATTATTATTTGCAATAATAATTAGAAGCTATCAATTTTAAGTTCTGTATTTGACAATTACAAGTTCAGATCTAAAAGTTATAATTTAAAATAATAATTAGAAGCTATCAATTTTAAGTTCTGTATTTGATAATTACAAGTTCAGATCTTCAAGTTATAATTTGCACTACTAATTTGTATTTAACAATTAGAAGTTCTGTATTTGACAATTACAAGTTCAGATCTTCAAGTTATAATTTGCAATAATAATTAGAAGCTATCAATTTTAAGTTCTGTATTTGACAATTACAAGTTCAGATCTTCAAGTTATAAATTGAAATAATAATTAGAAGCTATCAATTTTAAGTTCTGTATTTGACAATTACAAGTTCAGAACTTCTAGTTATAATTTGCAATAATAATTAGAAGCTATCAATATTAAGTTCTGTATTTGAAAATTACTAGTTCAGATCATCAAGTTATAATTTGCACTAATAATTTGTATTTAATAATTAGAAGTTCTGTATTTGACAATTACAAGTTCAGATCTTTTAGTTATAATTTGCAATAATAATTAGAAGCTATCAATATTAAGTTCTGTATTTGAAAATTACAAGTTCAGATCTTCAAGTTATAATTTGCACTAATAATTTGTATTAAATAATTAGAAGTTCTGTATTTGACAATTACTAGTTCAGATCTTCAAGTTATAATTTGAAATAATAATTTGAATTTAACAAATCTTAGTTCTGTAATTAACTATTACAAGTTCAGATCTTCAAGTTATAATTTGCAATAATAATTAGAAGCTATCAATTTTAAGTTCTGTATTTGACAATTACAGGTTCAGATCTTCAAGTTATAATTTGCACTAATAATTTGTATTTAACAATTAGAAGTTCTGTATTTGACTATTACAAGTTAAGATCTTCAAATTATTATTTGCAATAATAATTATAAGCTATCAATTTAAGTTCTGTATTCGACAATTACTAGTTCAGATCTTCAAGTTATAATTTGAAATAATAATTTGAATTTAACAAATCTAAGTTTTGTAATTCACTATTACAAGTTCAGATCTTCAAGTTATAATTTGCAATAATAATTAGAAGCTATCAATTTTAAGTTCTGTATTTGACAATTACAAGTTCAGATCTTCAAGTTATAAGTTGCACTAATAATTTGTTTTTAACAGTTAGAAGTTCTGTATTTGACTATTACTATAGTTCAGATTTTCAAATTATTATTTGCAATCTTAGTTTGAATTTAATATTAGAAGTTCTGTATTTACCTATTACAAGTTCAGATCTTCAAGTTATAATTTGCACTAATAATTTGTATTTAACAATTCGATGTTCTGTATTTGACTATTACAAGTTCAGATCTTCAAGTTATAATTTGAAATAATAATTTGTATTTAACAATTAGAAGTTCTGTATTTGACTATTACAAGTTCAGATCTTCAAGTTATAATTTGCAATCACAATTTGTATTTAACAATGCTAAGTTGCGTATTTGTCAATTACAAGTTCAGATCTTCAAATTATAATTTGCAATAATAATTAGAAGCTATCAATTTTAAGTTCTGTATTTGACAATTACAAGTTCAGATCTTCAAGTTATTATATGCAATAATAATTAGAAGCTATCAATTTTAAGTTCTGTATTTGACAATTACAAGTTCAGATCTAAAAGTTATAATTTACAATAATAATTAGAAGCTATCAATTTTAAATTCTGTATTTCACAATTACAAGTTCAGATCTTCAAGTTATAATATGCAATAATAATTAGAAGCTATCAATTTTAAGTTCTGTATTTGACAATTACTAGTTCAGATCTTCAAGTTATAATTTGAAATAATAATTTGAATTTAACAAATCTAAGTTCTGTAATTCACTATTACAAGTTCAGATCTTCAAGTTATAATTTACAATAATAATTAGAAGCTATCAATTTTAAGTTCTGTATTTGACAATTACAAGTTCAGATCTTCAAGTTATAATTTGCAATAATAATTAGAAGCTATTAATTTTAAGTTCTGTATTTGACAATTACAAGTTCAGATCTTCAAGTTATAATTTGAAATAATAATTAGAAGCTATCAATTTTATGTTCTGTATTTGACAATTACTAGTTCAGATCTTCTAGTTATAATTTGCAATAATAATTAGAAGCTATTAATTTTAAGTTCTGTATTTGACTATTACAAGTTCAGATCTTCAAGTTATAATTTGCAATAATAATTAGAAGCTATCAATTTTAAGTTCTGTATTTGACAATTACTAGTTCAGATCTTCAAGTTATAATTTGCACTAATAATTTGTATTTAACAATTAGAAGTTCTGTATTTGACTATTACAAGTTCAGATCTTCGAATTATTATTTGCAATCTTAGTTTGAATTTAACAATTCGAAGTTCTGTATTTACCTATTACAGGTTCAGATCTTCAAGTTATAATTTGCAATCACAATTTGTATTTAACAATGCTAAGTTGCGTATTTGTCTTTTACAAGTTCAGATCTTCAAATTATAATTTGCAATAATAATTAGAAGCTATCAATTTTAAGTTCTGCATTTGACAATTACAAGTTCAGATCTTCAAGTTATTATTTGCAATAATAATTAGAAACTATCAATTTCAAGTTCTGTATTTGACAATTACAAGTTCAGATCTAAAAGTTATAATTTACAATAATAATTAGAAGCTATCAATTTTAAATTCTGTATTTAACAATTACAAGTTCAGATCTTCAAGTTATAATATGCAATAATAATTAGAAGCTATCAATTTTAAGTTCTGTATTTGACAATTACTAGTTCAGTTCTTCAAGTGATAATTTGAAATAATAATTTGAATTTAACAAATCTAAGTTCTGTAATTCACTATTCAAGTTCAAATCTTCAAGTTATAATTTACAATAATAATTAGAAGCTATCAATTTTAAGTTCTGTATTTGACAATTACAAGTTCAGATCTTCAAGTTATAATTTGCAATCACAATTTGTATTTAACAATGCTAAGTTGCGTATTTGTCAATTACAAGTTCAGATCTTCAAATTATAATTTGCAATAATAATTAGAAGCTATAAATTTTAAGTTCTGTATTTGACAATTACAAGTTCAGATCTTCAAGTTATTATATGCAATAATAATTAGAAGCTATCAATTTTAAGTTCTGTATTTGACAATTACAAGTTCAGATCTAAAAGTTATAATTTACAATAATAATTAGAAGCTATCAATTTTAAATTCTGTATTTCACAATTACAAGTTCAGATCTTCAAGTTATAATATGCAATAATAATTAGAAGCTATCAATTTTAAGTTCTGTATTTGACAATTACTAGTTCAGATCTTCAAGTTATAATTTGAAATAATAATTTGAATTTAACAAATCTAAGTTCTGTAATTCACTATTACAAGTTCAGATCTTCAAGTTATAATTTACAATAATAATTAGAAGCTATCAATTTTAAGTTCTGTATTTGACAATTACAAGTTCAGATCTTCAAGTTATAATTTGCAATAATAATTAGAAGCTATTAATTTTAAGTTCTGTATTTGACAATTACAAGTTCAGATCTTCAAGTTATAATTTGAAATAATAATTAGAAGCTATCAATTTTATGTTCTGTATTTGACAATTACTAGTTCAGATCTTCTAGTTATAATTTGCAATAATAATTAGAAGCTATTAATTTTAAGTTCTGTATTTGACTATTACAAGTTCAGATCTTCAAGTTATAATTTGCAATAATAATTAGAAGCTATCAATTTTAAGTTCTGTATTTGACAATTACTAGTTCAGATCTTCAAGTTATAATTTGCACTAATAATTTGTATTTAACAATTAGAAGTTCTGTATTTGACTATTACAAGTTCAGATCTTGGAATTATTATTTGCAATCTTAGTTTGAATTTAACAATTCGAAGTTCTGTATTTACCTATTACAGGTTCAGATCTTCAAGTTATAATTTGCAATCACAATTTGTATTTAACAATGCTAAGTTGCGTATTTGTCTTTTACAAGTTCAGATCTTCAAATTATAATTTGCAATAATAATTAGAAGCTATCAATTTTAAGTTCTGTATTTGACAATTACAAGTTCAGATCTTCAAGTTATTATTTGCAATAATAATTAGAAGCTATCAATTTCAAGTTCTGTATTTGACAATTACAAGTTCAGATCTAAAAGTTATAATTTACAATAATAATTAGAAGCTATCAATTTTAAATTCTGTATTTAACAATTACAAGTTCAGATCTTCAAGTTATAATATGCAATAATAATTAGAAGCTATCAATTTTAAGTTCTGTATTTGACAATTACTAGTTCAGTTCTTCAAGTGATAATTTGAAATAATAATTTGAATTTAACAAATCTAAGTTCTGTAATTCACTATTCAAGTTCAAATCTTCAAGTTATAATTTACAATAATAATTAGAAGCTATCAATTTTAAGTTCTGTATTTGACAATTACAAGTTCAGATCTTCAAGTTATAATTTGCAATAATAATTAGAAGCTATTAATTTTAAGTTCTGTATTTGACAATTACTAGTTCAGATCTTCAAGTTATAATTTGAAATAATAATTTGAATTTAACAAATCTAAGTTCTGTAATTCACTATTACAAGTTCAGATCTTCAAGTTATAATTTACAATAATAATTAGAAGCTATCAATTTTAAGTTCTGTATTTGACTATTACAAGTTCAGATCTTCAAGTTATAATTTGCAATAATAATTAGAAGCTATCAATTTTAAGTTCTGTATTTGACAATTACAAGTTCAGATCTTCAAGTTATAATTTGAAATAATAATTTGAATTTAACAAATCTAAGTTCTGTAATTCACTATTACAAGTTCAGATCTTCAAGTTATAATTTACAATAATAATTAGAAGCTATCAATTTTAAGTTCTGTATTTGACAATTACAAGTTCAGTTCTTCAAGTTATAATTTGCAATAATCATTAGAAGCTATTAATTTTAAGTTCTGTATTTGACAATTACAAGTTCAGATCTTCAAATTATTATTTGCAATAATAATTAGAAGCTATCAATTTTAAGTTCTGTATTTGACAATTACAAGTTCAGATCTAAAAGTTATAATTTAAATTAATAATTAGAAGCTATCAATTTTAAGTTCTGTATTTGATAATTACAAGTTCAGATCTTCAAGTTATAATTTGCACTACTAATTTGTATTTAACAATTAGAAGTTCTGTATTTGTCAATTACAAGTTCAGATCTTCAAGTTATAATTTGCAATAATAATTAGAAGCTATCAATTTTAAGTTCTGTATTTGACAATTACAAGTTCAGATCTTCAAGTTATAAATTGAAATAATAATTAGAAGCTATCAATTTTAAGTTCTGTATTTGACAATTACAAGTTCAGAACTTCTAGTTATAATTTGCAATAATAATTAGAAGCTATCAATATTAAGTTCTGTATTTGAAAATTACTAGTTCAGATCATCAAGTTATAATTTGCACTAATAATTTGTATTTAATAATTAGAAGTTCTGTATTTGACAATTACAAGTTCAGATCTTTTAGTTATAATTTGCAATAATAATTAGAAGCTATCAATATTAAGTTCTGTATTTGAAAATTACAAGTTCAGATCTTCAAGTTATAATTTGCACTAATAATTTGTATTTAATAATTAGAAGTTCTGTATTTGACAATTACTAGTTCAGATCTTCAAGTTATAATTTGAAATAATAATTTGAATTTAACAAATCTTAGTTCTGTAATTAACTATTACAAGTTCAGATCTTCAAGTTATAATTTGCAATAATAATTATAAGCTATCAATTTAAGTTCTGTATTCGACAATTACTAGTTCAGATCTTCAAGTTATAATTTGAAATAATAATTTGAATTTAACAAATCTAAGTTTTGTAATTCACTATTACAAGTTCAGATCTTCAAGTTATAATTTGCAATAATAATTAGAAGCTATCAATTTTAAGTTCTGTATTTGACAATTACAAGTTCAGATCTTCAAGTTATAAGTTGCACTAATAATTTGTTTTTAACAGTTAGAAGTTCTGTATTTGACTATTACTATAGTTCAGATTTTCAAATTATTATTTGCAATCTTAGTTTGAATTTAATATTAGAAGTTCTGTATTTACCTATTACAAGTTCAGATCTTCAAGTTATAATTTGCACTAATAATTTGTATTTAACAATTCGATGTTCTGTATTTGACTATTACAAGTTCAGATCTTCAAGTTATAATTTGAAATAATAATTAGAAGCTATCAATTTTAATTTCTGCATTTGACAATTACAAGTTCAGATCTTCAAGTTATAATTTGCAATAATAATTAGAAGCTATCAATTTTAAGTTCTGTATTTGACAATTACTAGTTCAGATCTTCAAGTTATAATTTGAAATAATAATTTGAATTTAACAAATCTAAGTTCTGTAATTCACTATTACAAGTTCAGATCTTCAAGTTATAATTTACAATAATAATTAGAAGCTATCAATTTTAAGTTCTGTATTTGACTATTACAAGTTCAGATCTTCAAATTATTATTTGCAATCTTAGTTTGAATTTAACAATTCGAAGTTCTGTATTTACCTATTACAAGTTCAGATCTTCAAGTTATAATTTGTACTAATAATTTGTATTTAACAATTCGAAGTTCTGTATTTGACAATTACAAGTTCAGATCTTCAAGTTATAATTTGCAATAATAATTAGAAGCTATTAATTTTAAGTTCTGTATTTGACAATTACAAGTTCAGATCTTCAAGTTATTATTTTCAATAATAATTAGAAGCTATCAATTTTAAGTTCTGTATTTGACAATTACAAGTTCAGATCTAAAAGTTATAATTTACAATAATAATTAGAAGCTATCAATTTTAAGTTCTGTATTTGATAATTACAAGTTCAGATCTTCAAGTTATAATTTGCACTACTAATTCGTATTTAACAATTAGAAGTTCTGTATTTGACAATTACAAGTTCAGATCTTCAAGTTATAATTTGCAATAATAATTAGAAGCTATCAATTTTAAGTTCTGTATTTGACAATTACAAGTTCAGATCTTCAAGTTATAAATTGAAATAATACTTAGAAGCTATCAATTTTAAGTTCTGTATTTGACAATTACAAGTTCAGAACTTCTAGTTATAATTTGCAATAATAATTAGAAGCTATCAATATTAAGTTCTGTATTTGAAAATTACTAGTTCAGATCTTCAAGTTATAATTTGCACTAATAATTTGTATTTAACAATTAGAAGTTCTGTATTTGACAATTACAAGTTCAGATCTTTTAGTTATAATTTGCAATAATAATTAGAAGCTATCAATATTAAGTTCTGTATTTGAAAATTACAAGTTCGGATCTTCAAGTTATAATTTGCACTAATAATTTGTAATTAATAATTAGAAGTTCTGTATTTGACAATTACTAGTTCAGATCTTCAAGTTATAATTTGAAATAATAATTTGAATTTAACAAATCTTAGTTCTGTAATTAACTATTACAAGTTCAGATCTTCAAGTTATAATTTGCAATAATAATTAGAAGCTATCAATTTTAAGTTCTGTATTTGACAATTACAGGTTCAGATCTTCAAGTTATAATTTGCACTAATAATTAGTATTTAACAATTAGAAGTTCTGTATTTGACTATTACAAGTTCAGATCTTCAAATTATTATTTGCAATAATAATTATAAGCTATCAATATAAGTTCTGTATTCGACAATTACTAGTTCAGATCTTCAAGTTATAATTTGAAATAATAATTTGAATTTAACAAATCTAAGTTTTGTAATTCACTATTACAAGTTCAGATCTTCAAGTTATAATTTGCAATAATAATTAGAAGCTATCAATTTTAAGTTCTGTATTTGACAATTACAAGTTCAGATCTTCAAGTTATAATTTGCACTAATAATTTGTTTTTAACAGTTAGAAGTTCTGTATTTGACTATTACTAGTTCAGATTTTCAAATTATTATTTGCAATCTTAGTTTGAATTTAACAATTAGAAGTTCTGTATTTACCTATTACAAGTTCAGATCTTCAAGTTATAATTTGCACTAATAATTTGTATTTAACAATTCGATGTTCTGTATTTGACTATTACAAGTTCAGATCTTCAAGTTATAAATTGAAATAATAATTAGAAGCTATCAATTTTAAGTTCTGTATTTGACAATTACAAGTTCAGAACTTCTAGTTATAATTTGCAATAATAATTAGAAGCTATCAATATTAAGTTCTGTATTTGAAAATTACTAGTTCAGATCTTCAAGTTATAATTTGCACTAATAATTTGTATTTAACAATTAGAAGTTCTGTATTTGACAATTACAAGTTCAGATCTTTTAGTTATAATTTGCAATAATAATTAGAAGCTATCAATATTAAGTTCTGTATTTGAAAATTACAAGTTCAGATCTACAAGTTATAATTTGCACTAATAATTTGTATTTAATAATTAGAAGTTCTGTATTTGACAATTACTAGTTCAGATCTTCAAGTTATAATTTGAAATAATAATTTGTATTTAACAAATCTTAGTTCTGTAATTAACTATTACAAGTTCAGATCTTCAAGTTATAATTTGCAATAATAATTTGTTTTTAACAGTTAGAAGTACTGTATTTGACTATTACTAGTTCAGATTTTCAAATTATTATTTGCAATCTTAGTTTGAATTTAACAATTAGAAGTTCTGTATTTACCTATTACAAGTTCAGATCTTCAAGTTATAATTTGCACTAATAATTTGTATTTAACAATTCGATGTTCTGTATTTGACTATTACAAGTTCAGATCTTCAAGTTATAATTTGAAATAATAATTAGAAGCTATCAATTTTAATTTCTGCATTTGACAATTACAAGTTCAGATCTTCAAGTTATAATTTGCAATAATAATTAGAAGCTATCAATTTTAAGTTCTGTATTTGACAATTACTAGTTCAGATCTTCAAGTTATAATTTGAAATAATAATTTGAATTTAACAATGCTAAGTTGCGTATTTGTCTTTTACAAGTTCAGATCTTCAAATTATAATTTGCAATAATAATTAGAAGCTATCAATTTTAAGTTCTGCATTTGACAATTACAAGTTCAGATCTAAAAGTTATAATTTAAATTAATAATTAGAAGCTATCAATTTTAAGTTCTGTATTTGATAATTACAAGTTCAGATCTTCAAGTTATAATTTGCACTACTAATTTGTATTTAACAATTAGAAGTTCTGTATTTGTCAATTACAAGTTCAGATCTTCAAGTTATAATTTGCAATAATAATTAGAAGCTATCAATTTTAAGTTCTGTATTTGACAATTACAAGTTCAGATCTTCAAGTTATAAATTGAAATAATAATTAGAAGCTATCAATTTTAAGTTCTGTATTTGACAATTACAAGTTCAGAACTTCTAGTTATAATTTGCAATAATAATTAGAAGCTATCAATATTAAGTTCTGTATTTGAAAATTACTAGTTCAGATCATCAAGTTATAATTTGCACTAATAATTTGTATTTAATAATTAGAAGTTCTGTATTTGACAATTACAAGTTCAGATCTTTTAGTTATAATTTGCAATAATAATTAGAAGCTATCAATATTAAGTTCTGTATTTGAAAATTACAAGTTCAGATCTTCAAGTTATAATTTGCACTAATAATTTGTATTTAATAATTAGAAGTTCTGTATTTGACAATTACTAGTTCAGATCTTCAAGTTATAATTTGAAATAATAATTTGAATTTAACAAATCTTAGTTCTGTAATTAACTATTACAAGTTCAGATCTTCAAGTTATAATTTGCAATAATAATTATAAGCTATCAATTTAAGTTCTGTATTCGACAATTACTAGTTCAGATCTTCAAGTTATAATTTGAAATAATAATTTGAATTTAACAAATCTAAGTTTTGTAATTCACTATTACAAGTTCAGATCTTCAAGTTATAATTTGCAATAATAATTAGAAGCTATCAATTTTAAGTTCTGTATTTGACAATTACAAGTTCAGATCTTCAAGTTATAAGTTGCACTAATAATTTGTTTTTAACAGTTAGAAGTTCTGTATTTGACTATTACTATAGTTCAGATTTTCAAATTATTATTTGCAATCTTAGTTTGAATTTAATATTAGAAGTTCTGTATTTACCTATTACAAGTTCAGATCTTCAAGTTATAATTTGCACTAATAATTTGTATTTAACAATTCGATGTTCTGTATTTGACTATTACAAGTTCAGATCTTCAAGTTATAATTTGAAATAATAATTAGAAGCTATCAATTTTAATTTCTGCATTTGACAATTACAAGTTCAGATCTTCAAGTTATAATTTGCAATAATAATTAGAAGCTATCAATTTTAAGTTCTGTATTTGACAATTACTAGTTCAGATCTTCAAGTTATAATTTGAAATAATAATTTGAATTTAACAAATCTAAGTTCTGTAATTCACTATTACAAGTTCAGATCTTCAAGTTATAATTTACAATAATAATTAGAAGCTATCAATTTTAAGTTCTGTATTTGACTATTACAAGTTCAGATCTTCAAATTATTATTTGCAATCTTAGTTTGAATTTAACAATTCGAAGTTCTGTATTTACCTATTACAAGTTCAGATCTTCAAGTTATAATTTGTACTAATAATTTGTATTTAACAATTCGAAGTTCTGTATTTGACAATTACAAGTTCAGATCTTCAAGTTATAATTTGCAATAATAATTAGAAGCTATTAATTTTAAGTTCTGTATTTGACAATTACAAGTTCAGATCTTCAAGTTATTATTTTCAATAATAATTAGAAGCTATCAATTTTAAGTTCTGTATTTGACAATTACAAGTTCAGATCTAAAAGTTATAATTTACAATAATAATTAGAAGCTATCAATTTTAAGTTCTGTATTTGATAATTACAAGTTCAGATCTTCAAGTTATAATTTGCACTACTAATTCGTATTTAACAATTAGAAGTTCTGTATTTGACAATTACAAGTTCAGATCTTCAAGTTATAATTTGCAATAATAATTAGAAGCTATCAATTTTAAGTTCTGTATTTGACAATTACAAGTTCAGATCTTCAAGTTATAAATTGAAATAATACTTAGAAGCTATCAATTTTAAGTTCTGTATTTGACAATTACAAGTTCAGAACTTCTAGTTATAATTTGCAATAATAATTAGAAGCTATCAATATTAAGTTCTGTATTTGAAAATTACTAGTTCAGATCTTCAAGTTATAATTTGCACTAATAATTTGTATTTAACAATTAGAAGTTCTGTATTTGACAATTACAAGTTCAGATCTTTTAGTTATAATTTGCAATAATAATTAGAAGCTATCAATATTAAGTTCTGTATTTGAAAATTACAAGTTCGGATCTTCAAGTTATAATTTGCACTAATAATTTGTAATTAATAATTAGAAGTTCTGTATTTGACAATTACTAGTTCAGATCTTCAAGTTATAATTTGAAATAATAATTTGAATTTAACAAATCTTAGTTCTGTAATTAACTATTACAAGTTCAGATCTTCAAGTTATAATTTGCAATAATAATTAGAAGCTATCAATTTTAAGTTCTGTATTTGACAATTACAGGTTCAGATCTTCAAGTTATAATTTGCACTAATAATTAGTATTTAACAATTAGAAGTTCTGTATTTGACTATTACAAGTTCAGATCTTCAAATTATTATTTGCAATAATAATTATAAGCTATCAATATAAGTTCTGTATTCGACAATTACTAGTTCAGATCTTCAAGTTATAATTTGAAATAATAATTTGAATTTAACAAATCTAAGTTTTGTAATTCACTATTACAAGTTCAGATCTTCAAGTTATAATTTGCAATAATAATTAGAAGCTATCAATTTTAAGTTCTGTATTTGACAATTACAAGTTCAGATCTTCAAGTTATAATTTGCACTAATAATTTGTTTTTAACAGTTAGAAGTTCTGTATTTGACTATTACTAGTTCAGATTTTCAAATTATTATTTGCAATCTTAGTTTGAATTTAACAATTAGAAGTTCTGTATTTACCTATTACAAGTTCAGATCTTCAAGTTATAATTTGCACTAATAATTTGTATTTAACAATTCGATGTTCTGTATTTGACTATTACAAGTTCAGATCTTCAAGTTATAAATTGAAATAATAATTAGAAGCTATCAATTTTAAGTTCTGTATTTGACAATTACAAGTTCAGAACTTCTAGTTATAATTTGCAATAATAATTAGAAGCTATCAATATTAAGTTCTGTATTTGAAAATTACTAGTTCAGATCTTCAAGTTATAATTTGCACTAATAATTTGTATTTAACAATTAGAAGTTCTGTATTTGACAATTACAAGTTCAGATCTTTTAGTTATAATTTGCAATAATAATTAGAAGCTATCAATATTAAGTTCTGTATTTGAAAATTACAAGTTCAGATCTACAAGTTATAATTTGCACTAATAATTTGTATTTAATAATTAGAAGTTCTGTATTTGACAATTACTAGTTCAGATCTTCAAGTTATAATTTGAAATAATAATTTGTATTTAACAAATCTTAGTTCTGTAATTAACTATTACAAGTTCAGATCTTCAAGTTATAATTTGCAATAATAATTTGTTTTTAACAGTTAGAAGTACTGTATTTGACTATTACTAGTTCAGATTTTCAAATTATTATTTGCAATCTTAGTTTGAATTTAACAATTAGAAGTTCTGTATTTACCTATTACAAGTTCAGATCTTCAAGTTATAATTTGCACTAATAATTTGTATTTAACAATTCGATGTTCTGTATTTGACTATTACAAGTTCAGATCTTCAAGTTATAATTTGAAATAATAATTAGAAGCTATCAATTTTAATTTCTGCATTTGACAATTACAAGTTCAGATCTTCAAGTTATAATTTGCAATAATAATTAGAAGCTATCAATTTTAAGTTCTGTATTTGACAATTACTAGTTCAGATCTTCAAGTTATAATTTGAAATAATAATTTGAATTTAACAATGCTAAGTTGCGTATTTGTCTTTTACAAGTTCAGATCTTCAAATTATAATTTGCAATAATAATTAGAAGCTATCAATTTTAAGTTCTGCATTTGACAATTACAAGTTCAGATCTTCAAGTTATAATTTGCAATAATAATTAGAAGCTATCAATTTTAAGTTCTGTATTTGACAATTACTAGTTCAGATCTTCAAGTTATAATTTGAAATAATAATTTGTATTTAACAATGCTAAGTTGCGTATTTGTCTTTTACAAGTTCAGATCTTCAAATTATAATTTGCAATAATAATTAGAAGCTATCAATTTTAAGTTCTGCATTTGACAATTACAAGTTCAGATCTTCAAGTTATTATTTGCAATAATAATTAGAAACTATCAATTTCAAGTTCTGTATTTGACAATTACAAGTTCAGATCTAAAAGTTATAATTTACAATAATAATTAGAAGCTATCAATTTTAAATTCTGTATTTAACAATTACAAGTTCAGATCTTCAAGTTATAATATGCAATAATAATTAGAAGCTATCAATTTTAAGTTCTGTATTTGACAATTACTAGTTCAGTTCTTCAAGTGATAATTTGAAATAATAATTTGAATTTAACAAATCTAAGTTCTGTAATTCACTATTCAAGTTCAAATCTTCAAGTTATAATTTACAATAATAATTAGAAGCTATCAATTTTAAGTTCTGTATTTGACAATTACAAGTTCAGATCTTCAAGTTATAATTTGCAATCACAATTTGTATTTAACAATGCTAAGTTGCGTATTTGTCAATTACAAGTTCAGATCTTCAAATTATAATTTGCAATAATAATTAGAAGCTATCAATTTTAAGTTCTGTATTTGACAATTACAAGTTCAGATCTTCAAGTTATTATATGCAATAATAATTAGAAGCTATCAATTTTAAGTTCTGTATTTGACAATTACAAGTTCAGATCTAAAAGTTATAATTTACAATAATAATTAGAAGCTATCAATTTTAAATTCTGTATTTCACAATTACAAGTTCAGATCTTCAAGTTATAATATGCAATAATAATTAGAAGCTATCAATTTTAAGTTCTGTATTTGACAATTACTAGTTCAGATCTTCAAGTTATAATTTGAAATAATAATTTGAATTTAACAAATCTAAGTTCTGTAATTCACTATTACAAGTTCAGATCTTCAAGTTATAATTTACAATAATAATTAGAAGCTATCAATTTTAAGTTCTGTATTTGACAATTACAAGTTCAGATCTTCAAGTTATAATTTGCAATAATAATTAGAAGCTATTAATTTTAAGTTCTGTATTTGACAATTACAAGTTCAGATCTTCAAGTTATAATTTGAAATAATAATTAGAAGCTATCAATTTTATGTTCTGTATTTGACAATTACTAGTTCAGATCTTCTAGTTATAATTTGCAATAATAATTAGAAGCTATTAATTTTAAGTTCTGTATTTGACTATTACAAGTTCAGATCTTCAAGTTATAATTTGCAATAATAATTAGAAGCTATCAATTTTAAGTTCTGTATTTGACAATTACTAGTTCAGATCTTCAAGTTATAATTTGCACTAATAATTTGTATTTAACAATTAGAAGTTCTGTATTTGACTATTACAAGTTCAGATCTTGGAATTATTATTTGCAATCTTAGTTTGAATTTAACAATTCGAAGTTCTGTATTTACCTATTACAGGTTCAGATCTTCAAGTTATAATTTGCAATCACAATTTGTATTTAACAATGCTAAGTTGCGTATTTGTCTTTTACAAGTTCAGATCTTCAAATTATAATTTGCAATAATAATTAGAAGCTATCAATTTTAAGTTCTGTATTTGACAATTACAAGTTCAGATCTTCAAGTTATTATTTGCAATAATAATTAGAAGCTATCAATTTCAAGTTCTGTATTTGACAATTACAAGTTCAGATCTAAAAGTTATAATTTACAATAATAATTAGAAGCTATCAATTTTAAATTCTGTATTTAACAATTACAAGTTCAGATCTTCAAGTTATAATATGCAATAATAATTAGAAGCTATCAATTTTAAGTTCTGTATTTGACAATTACTAGTTCAGTTCTTCAAGTTATAATTTGAAATAATAATTTGAATTTAACAAATCTAAGTTCTGTAATTCACTATTACAAGTTCAGATCTTCAAGTTATAATTTACAATAATAATTAGAAGCTATCAATTTTAAGTTCTGTATTTGACTATTACAAGTTCAGATCTTCAAGTTATAATTTGCAATAATAATTAGAAGCTATCAATTTTAAGTTCTGTATTTGACAATTACAAGTTCAGATCTTCAAGTTATAATTTGAAATAATAATTTGAATTTAACAAATCTAAGTTCTGTAATTCACTATTACAAGTTCAGATCTTCAAGTTATAATTTACAATAATAATTAGAAGCTATCAATTTTAAGTTCTGTATTTGACAATTACAAGTTCAGATCTTCAAGTTATAATTTGCAATAATCATTAGAAGCTATTAATTTTAAGTTCTGTATTTGACAATTACAAGTTCAGATCTTCAAATTATTATTTGCAATAATAATTAGAAGCTATCAATTTTAAGTTCTGTATTTGACAATTACAAGTTCAGATCTAAAAGTTATAATTTAAATTAATAATTAGAAGCTATCAATTTTAAGTTCTGTATTTGATAATTACAAGTTCAGATCTTCAAGTTATAATTTGCACTACTAATTTGTATTTAACAATTAGAAGTTCTGTATTTGTCAATTACAAGTTCAGATCTTCAAGTTATAATTTGCAATAATAATTAGAAGCTATCAATTTTAAGTTCTGTATTTGACAATTACAAGTTCAGATCTTCAAGTTATAAATTGAAATAATAATTAGAAGCTATCAATTTTAAGTTCTGTATTTGACAATTACAAGTTCAGAACTTCTAGTTATAATTTGCAATAATAATTAGAAGCTATCAATATTAAGTTCTGTATTTGAAAATTACTAGTTCAGATCATCAAGTTATAATTTGCACTAATAATTTGTATTTAATAATTAGAAGTTCTGTATTTGACAATTACAAGTTCAGATCTTTTAGTTATAATTTGCAATAATAATTAGAAGCTATCAATATTAAGTTCTGTATTTGAAAATTACAAGTTCAGATCTTCAAGTTATAATTTGCACTAATAATTTGTATTTAATAATTAGAAGTTCTGTATTTGACAATTACTAGTTCAGATCTTCAAGTTATAATTTGAAATAATAATTTGAATTTAACAAATCTTAGTTCTGTAATTAACTATTACAAGTTCAGATCTTCAAGTTATAATTTGCAATAATAATTAGAGGCTATCAATTTTAAGTTCTGTATTTGACAATTACAGGTTCAGATCTTCAAGTTATAATTTGCACTAATAATTTGTATTTAACAATTAGAAGTTCTGTATTTGACTATTACAAGTTAAGATCTTCAAATTATTATTTGCAATAATAATTATAAGCTATCAATTTAAGTTCTGTATTCGACAATTACTAGTTCAGATCTACAAGTTATAATTTGAAATAATAATTTGAATTTAACAAATCTAAGTTTTGTAATTCACTATTACAAGTTCAGATCTTCAAGTTATAATTTGCAATAATAATTAGAAGCTATCAATTTTAAGTTCTGTATTTGACAATTACAAGTTCAGATCTTCAAGTTATAAGTTGCACTAATAATTTGTTTTTAACAGTTAGAAGTTCTGTATTTGACTATTACTATAGTTCAGATTTTCAAATTATTATTTGCAATCTTAGTTTGAATTTAATATTAGAAGTTCTGTATTTACCTATTACAAGTTCAGATCTTCAAGTTATAATTTGCACTAATAATTTGTATTTAACAATTCGATGTTCTGTATTTGACTATTACAAGTTCAGATCTTCAAGTTATAATTTGAAATAATAATTAGAAGCTATCAATTTTAATTTCTGCATTTGACAATTACAAGTTCAGATCTTCAAGTTATAATTTGCAATAATAATTAGAAGCTATCAATTTTAAGTTCTGTATTTGACAATTACTAGTTCAGATCTTCAAGTTATAATTTGAAATAATAATTTGAATTTAACAAATCTAAGTTCTGTAATTCACTATTACAAGTTCAGATCTTCAAGTTATAATTTACAATAATAATTAGAAGCTATCAATTTTAAGTTCTGTATTTGACTATTACAAGTTCAGATCTTCAAATTATTATTTGCAATCTTAGTTTGAATTTAACAATTCGAAGTTCTGTATTTACCTATTACAAGTTCAGATCTTCAAGTTATAATTTGTACTAATAATTTGTATTTAACAATTCGAAGTTCTGTATTTGACAATTACAAGTTCAGATCTTCAAGTTATAATTTGCAATAATAATTAGAAGCTATTAATTTTAAGTTCTGTATTTGACAATTACAAGTTCAGATCTTAAAGTTATTATTTTCAATAATAATTAGAAGCTATCAATTTTAAGTTCTGTATTTGACAATTACAAGTTCAGATCTAAAAGTTATAATTTACAATAATAATTAGAAGCTATCAATTTTAAGTTCTGTATTTGATAATTACAAGTTCAGATCTTCAAGTTATAATTTGCACTACTAATTCGTATTTAACAATTAGAAGTTCTGTATTTGACAATTACAAGTTCAGATCTTCAAGTTATAATTTGCAATAATAATTAGAAGCTATCAATTTTAAGTTCTGTATTTGACAATTACAAGTTCAGATCTTCAAGTTATAAATTGAAATAATACTTAGAAGCTATCAATATTAAGTTCTGTATTTGAAAATTACTAGTTCAGATCTTCAAGTTATAATTTGCACTAATAATTTGTATTTAACAATTAGAAGTTCTGTATTTGACAATTACAAGTTCAGATCTTTTAGTTATAATTTGCAATAATAATTAGAAGCTATCAATATTAAGTTCTGTATTTGAAAATTACAAGTTCGGATCTTCAAGTTATAATTTGCACTAATAATTTGTAATTAATAATTAGAAGTTCTGTATTTGACAATTACTAGTTCAGATCTTCAAGTTATAATTTGAAATAATAATTTGAATTTAACAAATCTTAGTTCTGTAATTAACTATTACAAGTTCAGATCTTCAAGTTATAATTTGCAATAATAATTAGAAGCTATCAATTTTAAGTTCTGTATTTGACAATTACAGGTTCAGATCTTCAAGTTATAATTTGCACTAATAATTAGTATTTAACAATTAGAAGTTCTGTATTTGACTATTACAAGTTCAGATCTTCAAATTATTATTTGCAATAATAATTATAAGCTATCAATATAAGTTCTGTATTCGACAATTACTAGTTCAGATCTTCAAGTTATAATTTGAAATAATAATTTGAATTTAACAAATCTAAGTTTTGTAATTCACTATTACAAGTTCAGATCTTCAAGTTATAATTTGCAATAATAATTAGAAGCTATCAATTTTAAGTTCTGTATTTGACAATTACAAGTTCAGATCTTCAAGTTATAATTTGCACTAATAATTTGTTTTTAACAGTTAGAAGTTCTGTATTTGACTATTACTAGTTCAGATTTTCAAATTATTATTTGCAATCTTAGTTTGAATTTAACAATTAGAAGTTCTGTATTTACCTATTACAAGTTCAGATCTTCAAGTTATAATTTGCACTAATAATTTGTATTTAACAATTCGATGTTCTGTATTTGACTATTACAAGTTCAGATCTTCAAGTTATAAATTGAAATAATAATTAGAAGCTATCAATTTTAAGTTCTGTATTTGACAATTACAAGTTCAGAACTTCTAGTTATAATTTGCAATAATAATTAGAAGCTATCAATATTAAGTTCTGTATTTGAAAATTACTAGTTCAGATCTTCAAGTTATAATTTGCACTAATAATTTGTATTTAACAATTAGAAGTTCTGTATTTGACAATTACAAGTTCAGATCTTTTAGTTATAATTTGCAATAATAATTAGAAGCTATCAATATTAAGTTCTGTATTTGAAAATTACAAGTTCAGATCTACAAGTTATAATTTGCACTAATAATTTGTATTTAATAATTAGAAGTTCTGTATTTGACAATTACTAGTTCAGATCTTCAAGTTATAATTTGAAATAATAATTTGTATTTAACAAATCTTAGTTCTGTAATTAACTATTACAAGTTCAGATCTTCAAGTTATAATTTGCAATAATAATTTGTTTTTAACAGTTAGAAGTACTGTATTTGACTATTACTAGTTCAGATTTTCAAATTATTATTTGCAATCTTAGTTTGAATTTAACAATTAGAAGTTCTGTATTTACCTATTACAAGTTCAGATCTTCAAGTTATAATTTGCACTAATAATTTGTATTTAACAATTCGATGTTCTGTATTTGACTATTACAAGTTCAGATCTTCAAGTTATAATTTGAAATAATAATTAGAAGCTATCAATTTTAATTTCTGCATTTGACAATTACAAGTTCAGATCTTCAAGTTATAATTTGCAATAATAATTAGAAGCTATCAATTTTAAGTTCTGTATTTGACAATTACTAGTTCAGATCTTCAAGTTATAATTTGAAATAATAATTTGAATTTAACAAATCTAAGTTCTGTAATTCACTATTACAAGTTCAGATCTTCAAGTTATAATTTACAATAATAATTAGAAGCTATCAATTTTAAGTTCTGTATTTGACTATTACAAGTTCAGATCTTCAAATTATTATTTGCAATCTTAGTTTGAATTTAACAATTCGAAGTTCTGTATTTACCTATTACAAGTTCAGATCTTCAAGTTATAATTTGTACTAATAATTTGTATTTAACAATTCGAAGTTCTGTATTTGACTATTACAAGTTCAGATCTTCAAGTTATAATTTACAATAATAATTAAAAGCTATTAATTTTAAGTTCTGTATTTGACAATTACAAGTTCAGATCTTCAAGTTATAATTTGCAATAATAATTAGAAGCTATCAATTTGAAGTACTGTATTTGACAATTACAAGTTCAGATCCTCAAGTTATAATTTGCAATAATAATTAGAAGCTATCAATTTTTAGTTCTGTATTTGACAATTACTAGTTCAGATCATCAAGTTATAATTTGAAATAATAATTTGAATTTAACAAATCTAAGTTCTGTAATTCACTATTACAAGTGCAGATCTTCAAGTTATAATTTACAATAATAATTAGTAGCTATCAATTTTAAGTTCTGTATTTGACTATTACAAGTTCAGATCTTCAAGTTATAATTTGCAATAATAATTAGAGGCTATCAATTTTAAGTTCTGTATTTGACAATTGCAAGTTCAGATCTTCAAGTTATAATTTGCACTAATAATTTGTATTTAACAATTAGAAGTTCTGTATTTGACAATTACAAGTTCAGATATTCAAGTTATAATTTGCAATCACAATTTGTATTTAACAATGCTAAGTTGCGTATTTGTCAATTACAAGTTCAGATCTTCAAATTATAATTTGCAATAATAATTAGAAGCTATCAATTTTAAGTTCTGTATTTGACAATTACAAGTTCAGATCTTCAAGTTATTATATGCAATAATAATTAGAAGCTATCAATTTTAAGTTCTGTATTTGACAATTACAAGTTCAGATCTAAAAGTTATAATTTACAATAATAATTAGAAGCTATCAATTTTAAATTCTGTATTTAACAATTACAAGTTCAGATCTTCAAGTTATAATATGCAATAATAATTAGAAGCTATCAATTTTAAGTTCTGTATTTGACAATTACTAGTTCAGATCTTCAAGTTATAATTTGAAATAATAATTTGTATTTAACAATTAGAAGTTCTGTATTTGACAATTACAAGTTCAGATCTTCAAGTTATAATTTGCAATCACAATTTGTATTTAACAATGCTAAGTTGCGTATTTGTCTATTACAAGTTCAGATCTTCAAATTATAATTTGCAATAATAATTAGAAGCTATCAATTTTAAGTTCTGTATTTGACAATTACTAGTTCAGATCTTCAAGTTATAATTTGCACTAATAATTTGTATTTAACAATTAGAAGTTCTGTATTTGACTATTACAAGTTCAGATCTTCAAATTATTATTTGCAATAATAATTATAAGCTATCAATTTAAGTTCTGTATTCGACAATTACTAGTTCAGTTCTTCAAGTGATAATTTGAAATAATAATTTGAATTTAACAAATCTAAGTTCTGTAATTCACTATTCAAGTTCAAATCTTCAAGTTATAATTTACAATAATAATTAGAAGCTATCAATTTTAAGTTCTGTATTTGACTATTACAAGTTCAGATCTTCAAATTATTATTTGCAATCTTAGTTTGAATTTAACAATTCGAAGTTCTGTATTTACCTATTACAAGTTCAGATCTTCAAGTTATAATTTGTACTAATAATTTGTATTTAACAATTCGAAGTTCTGTATTTGACTATTACAAGTTCAGATCTTCAAGTTATAATTTACAATAATAATTAAAAGCTATCAATTTTAAGTTCTGTATTTGACAATTACAAGTTCAGATCTTCAAGTTATAATTTGCAATAATAATTAGAAGCTATCAATTTTAAGTACTGTATTTGACAATTACAAGTTCAGATCTTCAAGTTATAATTTGCAATAATAATTAGAAGCTATCAATTTTAAGTTCTGTATTTGACAATTACTAGTTCAGATCTTCAAGTTATAATTTGAAATAATAATTTGAATTTAACAAATCTAAGTTCTGTAATTCACTATTACAAGTTCAGATCTTCAAGTTATAATTTACAATAATAATTAGAAGCTATCAATTTTAAGTTCTGTATTTGACTATTACAAGTTCAGATCTTCAAGTTATAATTTGCAATAATAATTAGAAGCTATCAATTTTAAGTTCTGTATTTGACAATTGCAAGTTCAGATCTTCAAGTTATAATTTGCACTAATAATTTGTATTTAACAATTAGAAGTTCTGTATTTGACAATTACAAGTTCAGATCTTCAAGTTATAATTTGCAATAATAATTAGAAGCTATCAATTTTAAGTTCTGTATTTGACAATTACAAGTTCAGATCTTCAAGTTATTATATGCAATAATAATTAGAAGCTATCAATTTTAAGTTCTGTATTTGACAATTACAAGTTCAGATCTAAAAGTTATAATTTACAATAATAATTAGAAGCTATCAATTTTAAATTCTGTATTTAACAATTACAAGTTCAGATCTTCAAGTTATAATATGCAATAATAATTAGAAGCTATCAATTTTAAGTTCTGTATTTGACAATTACTAGTTCAGATCTTCAAGTTATAATTTGAAATAATAATTTGAATTTAACAAATCTAAGTTCTGTAATTCCCTATTACAAGTTCAGATCTTCAAGTTATAATTTACAATAATAATTAGAAGCTATCAATTGTAAGTTCTGTATTTGACAATTACAAGTTCAGATCTTCAAGTTATAATTTGCAATAATAATTAGAAGCTATTAATTTTAAGTTCTGTATTTGACAATTACAAGTTCAGATCTTCAAGTTATAATTTGAAATAATAATTAGAAGCTATCAATTTAATGTTCTGTATTTGACAATTACTAGTTCAAATCTTCTAGTTATAATTTGCAATAATAATTAGAAGCTATTAATTTTAAGTTCTGTATTTGACAATTACAAGTTCAGATCTTCAAGTTATAATTTGCAATAATAATTAGAAGCTATCAATTTTAAGTTCTGTATTTGACAATTACTAGTTCAGATCTTCAAGTTATAATTTGCACTAATAATTTGTATTTAACAATTGGAAGTTCTGTATTTGACTATTACAAGTTCAGATCTTCGAATTATTATTTGCAATCTTAGTTTGAATTTAACAATTCGAAGTTCTGTATTTACCTATTACAGGTTCAGATCTTCAAGTTATAATTTGCAATCACAATTTGTATTTAACAATGCTAAGTTGCGTATTTGTCTTTTACAAGTTCAGATCTTCAAATTATAATTTGCAATAATAATTAGAAGCTATCAATTTTAAGTTCTGTATTTGACAATTACAAGTTCAGATCTTCAAGTTATTATTTGCAATAATAATTAGAAGCTATCAATTTCAAGTTCTGTATTTGACAATTACAAGTTCAGATCTAAAAGTTATAATTTACAATAATAATTAGAAGCTATCAATTTTAAATTCTGTATTTAACAATTACAAGTTCAGATCTTCAAGTTATAATATGCAATAATAATTATAAGCTATCAATTTTAAGTTCTGTATTTGACAATTACTAGTTCAGTTCTTCAAGTTATAATTTGAAATAATAATTTGAATTTAACAAATCTAAGTTCTGTAATTCACTATTACAAGTTCAGATCTTCAAGTTATAATTTACAATAATAATTGGAAGCTATCAATTTTAAGTTCTGTATTTGACAATTACAAGTTCAGATCTTCAAGTTATAATTTGCAATAATAATTAGAAGCTATTAATTTTAAGTTCTGTATTTGACAATTACTAGATCAGATCTTCAAGTTATAATTTGAAATAATAATTTGAATTTAACAAATCTAAGTTCTGTAATTCACTATTACAAGTTCAGATCTTCAAGTTATAATTTACAATAATAATTAGAAGCTATCAATTTTAAGTTCTGTATTTGACTATTACAAGTTCAGATCTTCAAGTTATAATTTGCAATAATAATTAGAAGCTATCAATTTTAAGTTCTGTATTTGACAATTACAAGTTCAGATCTTCAAGTTATAATTTGAAATAATAATTTGAATTTAACAAATGTAAGTTCTGTAATTCACTATTACAAGTTCAGATCTTCAAGTTATAATTTACAATAATAATTAGAAGCGATCAATTTTAAGTTCTGTATTTGACAATTACAAGTTCAGATCTTCAAGTTATAATTTGCAATAATAATTAGAAGCTATTAATTTTAAGTTCTGTATTTGACAATTACAAGTTCAGATCTTCAAGTTATTATTTGCAATAATAATTAGAAGCTATCAATTTTAAGTTCTGTATTTGACAATTACAAGTTCAGATCTAAAAGTTATAATTTACAATAATAATTAGAAGCTATCAATTTTAAGTTCTGTATTTGATAATTACAAGTTCAGATCTTCAAGTTATAATTTGCACTACTAATTTGTATTTAACAATTAGAAGTTCTGTATTTGACAATTACAAGTTCAGATCTTCAAGTTATAATTTGCAATAATAATTAGAAGCTATCAATTTTAAGTTCTGTATTTGACAATTACCAGTTCAGATCTTCAAGTTATTAATTGAAATAATAATTAGAAGCTATCAATTTTAAGTTCTGTATTTGACAATTACAAGTTCAGAACTTCTAGTTATAATTTGCAATAATAATTAGAAGCTATCAATATTAAGTTCTGTATTTGAAAATTACTAGTTCAGATCTTCAAGTTATAATTTGCACTAATAATTTGTATTTAACAATTAGAAGTTCTGTATTTGACAATTACAAGTTCAGATCTTTTAGTTATAATTTGCAATAATAATTAGAAGCTATCAATATTAAGTTCTGTATTTGAAAATTACAAGTTCAGATCTTCAAGTTATAATTTGCACTAATAATTTGTATTTAATAATTAGAAGTTCTGTATTTGACAATTACTAGTTCAGATCTTCAAGTTATAATTTGAAATAATAATTTGAATTTAACAAATCTTAGTTCTGTAATTAACTATTACAAGTTCAGATCTTCAAGTTATAATTTGCAATAATAATTAGAAGCTATCAATTTTAAGTTCTGTATTTGACAATTACAGGTTCAGATCTTCAAGTTATAATTTGCACTAATAATTTGTATTTAACAATTAGAAGTTCTGTATTTGACTATTACAAGTTCAGATCTTCAAATTATTATTTGCAATAATAATTATAAGCTATCAATTTAAGTTCTGTATTCGACAATTACTAGTTCAGATCTTCAAGTTATAATTTGAAATAATAATTTGAATTTAACAAATCTAAGTTTTGTAATTCACTATTACAAGTTCAGATCTTCAAGTTATAATTTGCAATAATAATTAGAAGCTATCAATTTTAAGTTCTGTATTTGACAATTACTAGTTCAGATCTTCAAGTTATAATTTGAAATAATAATTTGAATTTAACAAATCTAAGTTCTGTAATTCACTATTACAAGTTCAGATCTTCAAGTTATAATTTACAATAATAATTAGAAGCTATCAATTTTAAGTTCTGTATTTGACTATTACAAGTTCAGATCTTCAAATTATTATTTGCAATCTTAGTTTGAATTTAACAATTCGAAGTTCTGTATTTACCTATTACAAGTTCAGATCTTCAAGTTATAATTTGTACTAATAATTTGTATTTAACAATTCGAAGTTCTGTATTTGACTATTACAAGTTCAGATCTTCAAGTTATAATTTACAATAATAATTAAAAGCTATTAATTTTAAGTTCTGTATTTAACAATTACAAGTTCAGATCTTCAAGTTATAATTTGCAATAATAATTAGAAGCTATCAATTTTAAGTACTGTATTTGACAATTACAAGTTCAGATCTTCAAGTTATAATTTGCAATAATAATTAGAAGCTATCAATTTTAAGTTCTGTATTTGACAATTACTAGTTCAGATCATCAAGTTATAATTTGAAATAATAATTTGAATTTAACAAATCTAAGTTCTGTAATTCACTATTACAAGTTCAGATCTTCAAGTTATAATTTACAATAATAATTAGAAGCTATCAATTTTAAGTTCTGTATTTGACTATTACAAGTTCAGATCTTCAAGTTATAATTTGCAATAAAAATTAGAAGCTATCAATTTTAAGTTCTGTATTTGACAATTGCAAGTTCAGATCTTCAAGTTATAATTTGCACTAATAATTTGTATTTAACAATTAGAAGTTCTGTATTTGACAATTACAAGTTCAGATCTTCAAGTTATAATTTGCAATCACAATTTGTATTTAACAATGCTAAGTTGCGTATTTGTCAATTACAAGTTCAGATCTTCAAATTATAATTTGCAATAATAATTAGAAGCTATCAATTTTAAGTTCTGTATTTGACAATTACAAGTTCAGATCTTCAAGTTATTATATGCAATAATAATTAGAAGCTATCAATTTTAAGTTCTGTATTTGACAATTACAAGTTCAGATCTAAAAGTTATAATTTACAATAATAATTAGAAGCTATCAATTTTAAATTCTGTATTTAACAATTACAAGTTCAGATCTTCAAGTTATAATATGCAATAATAATTAGAAGCTATCAATTTTAAGTTCTGTATTTGACAATTACTAGTTCAGATCTTCAAGTTATAATTTGAAATAATAATTTGAATTTAACAAATCTAAGTTCTGTAATTCACTATTACAAGTTCAGATCTTCAAGTTATAATTTACAATAATAATTAGAAGCTATCAATTTTAAGTTCTGTATTTGACAATTACTAGTTCAGATCTTCAAGTTATAATTTGCAATAATAATTAGAAGCTATTAATTTTAAGTTCTGTATTTGACAATTACAAGTTCAGATCTTCAAGTTATAATTTGAAATAATAATTAGAAGCTATCAATTTTATGTTCTGTATTTGACAATTACTAGTTCAGATCTTCTAGTTATAATTTGCAATAATAATTAGAAGCTATTAATTTTAAGTTCTGTATTTGACAATTACAAGTTCAGATCTTCAAGTTATAATTTGCAATAATAATTAGAAGCTATCAATTTTAAGTTCTGTATTTGACAATTACTAGTTCAGATCTTCAAGTTATAATTTGTACTAATAATTTGTATTTAACAATTAGAAGTTCTGTATTTGACTATTACAAGTTCAGATCTTCGAATTATTATTTGCAATCTTAGTTTGAATTTAACAATTCGAAGTTCTGTACAGGTTCAGATCTTCACGTTATAATTTGCAATCACAATTTGTATTTAACAATGCTAAGTTGCGTATTTGTCTATTACAAGTTCAGATCTTCAAATTATAATTTGCAATAATAATTAGAAGCTATCAATTTTAAGTTCTGTATTTGACAATTACAAGTTCAGATCTTAAAGTTATTATTTGCAATAATAATTAGAAGCTATCAATTTCAAGTTCTGTATTTGACAATTACAAGTTCAGATCTAAAAGTTATAATTTACAATAATAATTAGAAGCTATCAATTTTAAATTCTGTATTTAACAATTACAAGTTCAGATCTTCAAGTTATAATATGCAATAATAATTAGCAGCTATCAATTTTAAGTTCTGTATTTGACAATTACTAGTTCAGATCTTCAAGTTATAATTTGAAATAATAATTTGAATTTAACAAATCTAAGTTCTGTAATTCACTATTACAAGTTCAGATCTTCAAGTTATAATTTACAATAATAATTAGAAGCTATCAATTTTAAGTTCTGTATTTGACAATTACAAGTTCAGATCTTCAAGTTATAATTTGCAATAATAATTAGAAGCTATTAATTTTAAGTTCTGTATTTGACAATTACTAGTTCAGATCTTCAAGTTATAATTTGAAATAATAATTTGAATTTAACAAATCTAAGTTCTGTAATTCACTATTACAAGTTCAGATCTTCAAGTTATAATTTACAATAATAATTAGAAGCTATCAATTTTAAGTTCTGTATTTGACTATTACTAGTTCAGATCTTCAAGTTATAATTTGCAATAATAATTAGAAGCTATCAATTTTAAGTTCTGTATTTGACAATTACAAGTTCAGATCTTCAAGTTATAATTTGAAATAATAATTTGAATTTAACAAATCTAAGTTCTGTAATTCACTATTACAAGTAAAGATCTTCAAGTTATAATTTACAATAATAATAAGAAGCTATCAATTTTAAGTTCTGTATTTGACAATTACAAGTTCAGATCTTCAAGTTATAATTTGCAATAATAATTAGAAGCTATTAATTTTAAGTTCTGTATTTGACAATTACAAGTTCAGATCTTCAAGTTATTATTTGCAATAATAATTAGAAGCTATCAATTTTAACTTCTGTATTTGACAATTACAAGTTCAGATCTAAAAGTTATAATTTACAATAATAATTAGAAGCTATCAATTTTAAGTTCTGTATTTGATAATTACAAGTTCAGATCTTCAAGTTATAATTTGCACTACTAATTTGTATTTAACAATTAGAAGTTCTGTATTTGACAATTACAAGTTCAGATCTTCAAGTTATAATTTGCAATAATAATTAGAAGCTATCAATTTTAAGTTCTGTATTTAACAATTACAAGTTCAGATCTTCAAGTTATAAATTGAAATAATAATTAGAAGCTATCAATTTTAAGTTCTGTATTTGACAATTACAAGTTCAGAACTTCTAGTTATAATTTGCAATAATAATTAGAAGCTATCAATATTAAGTTCTGTATTTGAAAATTACTAGTTCAGATCTTCAAGTTATAATTTGCACTAATAATTTGTATTTAACAATTAGAAGTTCTGTATTTGACAATTACAAGTTCAGATCTTTTAGTTATAATTTGCAATAATAATTAGAAGCTATCAATATTAAGTTCTGTATTTGAAAATTACAAGTTCAGATCTTCAAGTTATAATTTGCACTAATAATTTGTATTTAATAATTAGAAGTTCTGTATTTGACAATTACTAGTTCAGATCTTCAAGTTATAATTTGAAATAATAATTTGAATTTAACAAATCTTAGTTCTGTAATTAACTATTACAAGTTCAGATCTTCAAGTTATAATTTGCAATAATAATTAGAAGCTATCAATTTTAAGTTCTGTATTTGACAATTACAGGTTCAGATCTTCAAGTTATAATTTGCACTAATAATTTGTATTTAACAATTAGAAGTTCTGTATTTGACTATTACAAGTTCAGATCTTCAAATTATTATTTGCAATAATAATTATAAGCTATCAATTTAAGTTCTGTATTCGACAATTACTAGTTCAGATCTTCAAGTTATAATTTGAAATAATAATTTGAATTTAACAAATCTAAGTTTTGTAATTCACTATT
Organism: Cantharis lateralis; assembly: GCA_963170105.1. Classification (NCBI taxonomy): domain Eukaryota; kingdom Metazoa; phylum Arthropoda; class Insecta; order Coleoptera; family Cantharidae; genus Cantharis; species Cantharis lateralis. The sequence continues at coordinate 30,473,781 of OY720625.1, read as the reverse complement.
ACAAGTTCAGATCTTCAAGTTATAATTTGCAATAATAATTGGAAGCTATCAATTTTAAGTTCTGTATTTGACAATTACAAGTTCAGATCTTCAAGTTATAATTTGCACTAATAATTTGTTTTTAACAGTTAGAAGTTCTGTATTTGACTATTACTAGTTCAGATTTTCTAATTATTATTTGCAATCTTAGTTTGAATTTAACAATTAGAAGTTCTGTATTTACCTATTACAAGTTCAGATCTTCAAGTTATAATTTGCACTAATAATTTGTATTTAACAATTCGATGTTCTGTATTTGACTATTACAAGTTCAGATCTTCAAGTTATAATTTGAAATAATAATTAGAAGCTATCAATTTTAATTTCTGCATTTGACAATTACAAGTTCAGATCTTCAAGTTATAATTTGCAATAATAATTAGAAGCTATCAATTTTAAGTTCTGTATTTGACAACTACTAGTTCAGATCTTCAAGTTATAATTTGAAATAATAATTTGAATTTAACAAATCTAAGTTCTGTAATTCACTATTACAAGTTCAGATCTTCAAGTTATAATTTACAATAATAATTAGAAGCTATCAATTTTAAGTTCTGTATTTGACTATTACAAGTTCAGATCTTCAAATTATTATTTGCAATCTTAGTTTGAATTTAACAATTCGAAGTTCTGTATTTACCTATTACAAGTTCAGATCTTCAAGTTATAATTTGTACTAATAATTTGTATTTAACAATTCGAAGTTCTGTATTTGACTATTACAAGTTCAGATCTTCAAGTTATAATTTACAATAATAATTAAAAGCTATTAATTTTAAGTTCTGTATTTTACAATTACAAGTTCAGATCTTCAAGTTATAATTTGCAATAATAATTAGAAGCTATCAATTTTAAGTACTGTATTTGACAATTACAAGTACAGATCTTCAAGTTATAATTTGCAATAATAATTAGAAGCTATCAATTTTAAGTTCTGTATTTGACAATTACTAGTTCAGATCTTCAAGTTATAATTTGAAATAATAATTTGAATTTAACAAATCTAAGTTCTGTAATTCACTATTACAAGTTCAGATCTTCAAGTTATAATTTACAATAATAATTAGAAGCTATCAATTTTAAGTTCTGTATTTGACTATTACAAGTTCAGATCTTCAAGTTATAATTTTCAATAATAATTAGAAGCTATCAATTTTAAGTTCTGTATTTGACAATTGCAAGTTCAGATCTTCAAGTTATAATTTGCACTAATAATTTGTATTTAACAATTAGAAGTTCTGTATTTGACAATTACAAGTTCAGATCTTCAAGTTATAATTTGAAATAATAATTTGAATTTAACAAACCTTAGTTCTGTAATTAACTATTACAAGTTCAGATCTTCAAGTTATAATTTGCAATAATAATTAGAAGCTATCAATTTTAAGTTCTGTATTTGACAATTACAAGTTCAGATCTTCAAGTTATAATTTGCACTAATAATTTGTTTTTAACAGTTAGAAGTTCTGTATTTGACTATTACTAGTTCAGATTTTCAAATTATTATTTGCAATCTTAGTTTGAATTTAACAATTAGAAGTTCTGTATTTACCTATTACAAGTTCAGATCTTCAAGTTATAATTTGCACTAATAATTTGTATTTAACAATTCGATGTTCTGTATTTGACTATTACAAGTTCAGATCTTCAAGTTATAATTTGAAATAATAATTAGAAGCTATCAATTTTAAGTTCTGCATTTGACAATTACAAGTTCAGATCTTCAAGTTATAATTTGCAATAATAATTAGAAGCTATCAATTTTAAGTTCTGTATTTGACAATTACTAGTTCAGATCTTCAAGTTATAATTTGAAATAATAATTTGAATTTAACAAATCTAAGTTCTGTAATTCACTATTACAAGTTCAGATCTTCAAGTTATAATTTACAATAATAATTAGAAGCTATCAATTTTAAGTTCTGTATTTGACTATTACAAGTTCAGATCTTCAAATTATTATTTGCAATCTTAGTTTGAATTTAACAATTCGAAGTTCTGTATTTACCTATTACAAGTTCAGATCTTCAAGTTATAATTTGTACTAATAATTTGTATTTAACAATTCGAAGTTCTGTATTTGACTATTACAAGTTCAGATCTTCAAGTTATAATTTACAATAATAATTAAAAGCTATTAATTTTAAGTTCTGTATTTGACAATTACAAGTTCAGATCTTCAAGTTATAATTTGCAATAATAATTAGAAGCTATCAATTTTAAGTACTGTATTTGACAATTACAAGTTCAGATCTTCAAGTTATAATTTGCAATAATAATTAGAAGCTATCAATTTTAAGTTCTGTATTTGACAATTACTAGTTCAGATCTTCAAGTTATAATTTGAAATAATAATTTGAATTTAACAAATCTAAGTTCTGTAATTCACTATTACAAGTTCAGATCTTCAGGTTATAATTTACAATAATAATTAGAAGCTATCAATTTTATGTTCTGTATTTGACTATTACAAGTTCATATCTTCAAGTTATAATTTGCAATAATAATTAGAAGCCATCAATTTTAAGTTCTGTATTTGACAATTGCAAGTTCAGATCTTCAAGTTATAATTTGCACTAATAATTTGTATTTAACAATTAGAAGTTCTGTATTTGACAATTACAAGTTCAGATCTTCAAGTTATAATATGCAATAATAATTAGAAGCTATCAATTTTAAGTTCTGTATTTGACAATTACTAGTTCAGATCTTCAAGTTATAATTTGCACTAATAATTTGTATTTAACAATTAGAAGTTCTGTATTTGACTATTACAAGTTCAGATCTTCGAATTATTATTTGCAATCTTAGTTTGAATTTAACAATTCGAAGTTCTGTATTTACCTATTACAGGTTCAGATCTTCAAGTTATAATTTGCAATCACAATTTGTATTTAACAATGCTAAGTTGCGTATTTGTCTATTACAAGTTCAGATCTTCAAATTATAATTTGCAATAATAATTAGAAGCTATCAATTTTAAGTTCTGTATTTGACAATTACAAGTTCAGATCTAAAAGTTATAATTTACAATAATAATTAGAAGCTATCAATTTTAAATTCTGTATTTAACAATTACAAGTTCAGATCTTCAAGTTATAAAATGCAATAATAATTAGAAGCTATCAATTTTAAGTTCTGTATTTGACAATTACTAGTTCAGATCTTCAAGTTATAATTTGAAGTAATAATTTGAATTTAACAAATCTAAGTTCTGTAATTCACTATTACAAGTTCAGATCTTCAAGTTATAATTTACAATAATAATTAGAAGCTATCAATTTTAAGTTCTGTATTTGACAATTACAAGTTCAGATCTTCAAGTTATAATTTGCAATAATAATTAGAAGCTATTAATTTTAAGTTCTGTATTTGACAATTACAAGTTCAGATCTTCAAGTTATAATTTGAAATAATAATTAGAAGCTATCAATTTTATGTTCTGTATTTGATAATTACTAGTTCAGATCTTCAAGTTATAATTTGCAATAATAATTAGAAGCTATTAATTTTAAGTTCTGTATTTGACAATTACAAGTTCAGATCTTCAAGTTATAATTTGCAATAATAATTAGAAGCTATCAATTTTAAGTTCTGTATTTGACAATTACTAGTTCAGATCTTCAAGTTATAATTTGCACTAATAATTTGTATTTAACAATTAGAAGTTCTGTATTTGACTGTTACAAGTTCAGATCTTCGAATTATTATTTGCAATCTTAGTTTGAATTTAACAATTCGAAGTTCTGTATTTACCTATTACAGGTTCAGATCTTCAAGTTATAATTTGCAATCACAATTTGTATTTAACAATGCTAAGTTGCGTATTTGTCTATTACAAGTTCAGATCTTCAAATTATAATTTGCAATAATAATTAGAAGCTATCAATTTTAAGTTCTGTATTTGACAATTACAAGTTCAGATCTTCAAGTTATTATTTGCAATAATAATTAGAACCAATCAATTTCAAGTTCTGTATTTGACAATTACAAGTTCAGATCTAAAAGTTATAATTTACAATAATAATTAGAAGCTATCAATTTTAAATTCTGTATTTAACAATTACAAGTTCAGATCTTCAAGTTATAATATGCAATAATAATTAGAAGCTATCAATTTTAAGTTCTGTATTTGACAATTACTAGTTCAGATCTTCAAGTTATAATTTGAAATAATAATTTGAATTTAACAAATCTAAGTTCTGTAATTCACTATTACAAGTTCAGATCTTCAAGTTATAATTTACAATAATAATTAGAAGCTATCAATTTTAAGTTCTGTATTTGACAATTACAAGTACAGATCTTCAAGTTATAATTTGCAATAATAATTAGAAGCTATTAATTTTAAGTTCTGTATTTGACAATTACAAGTTCAGATCTTCAAGTTATAATTTGAAATAATAATTAGAAGCTATCAATTTTATGTTCTGTATTTACCTATTACAGGTTCAGATCTTCAAGTTATAATTTGCAATCACAATTTGTATTTAACAATGCTAAGTTGCGTATTTGTCTATTACAAGTTCAGATCTTCAAATTATAATTTGCAATAATAATTAGAAGCTATCAATTTTAAGTTCTGTATTTGATAATTACAAGTTCAGATCTTCAAGTTATTATTTGCAATAATAATTAGAAGCTATCAATTTTAAGTTCTGTATTTGACAATTACAAGTTCAGATCTTGAAGTTATAATTTACAATAATAATTAGAAGCAATCAATTTTAAGTTCTGTATTTAACAATTACAAGTTCAGATCTAAAAGTTATAATTTACAATAATAATTAGAAGCTATCAATTTTAAGTTCTGTATTTGACAATTACTAGTTCAGATCTTCAAGTTATAATTTGAAATAATAATTTGAATTTAACAAATCTAAGTTCTGTAATTCACTATTACAAGTTCAGATCTTCAAGTTATAATTTACAATAATAATTAGAAGCTATCAATTTTAAGTTCTGTATTTGATAATTACAAGTTCAGATCTTCAAGTTATAATTTGCACTAATAATTTGTATTTAACAATTTGAAGTTCTGTATTTGACAATTACAAGTTCAGATCTTCAAGTTATAATTTGCAATAATAATTAGAAGCTATCAATTTTAAGTTCTGTATTTGACAATTACCAGTTCAGATCTTCAAGTTATTATTTGCAATAATAATTAGAAGCTATCAATTTTAAGTTCTGTATTTGACAATTACAAGTTCAGATCTTGAAGTTATAATTTACAATAATAATTAGAAGCTATCAATTTTAAGTTCTGTATTTAACAATTACAAGTTCAGATCTTCAAGTTATAATATGCAATAATAATTAGAAGCTATCAATTTTAAGTTCTGTATTTGACAATTACTAGTTCACATCTCCAAGTTATTATTTGCAATAATAATCAGAAGCTATCAATTTTAAGTTCTGTATTTGACAATTACAAGTTCAGATCTTCAAGTTATAATTTACAATAATAATTAGAAGCTATCAATTTTAAGTTCTGTATTTGACAATTACAAGTTCAGATCTTCAAGTTATAATTTGCAATAATAATTAGAAGCTATCAATTTTAAGTTCTGTATTTGACAATTACAAGTTCAGATCTTAAAGTTATTATTTGCAATAATAATTAGAAGCTATCAATTTCAAGTTCTGTATTTGACAATTACTAGTTCAGATCTAAAAGTTATAATTTACAATAATAATTAGAAGCTATCAATTTTAAATTCTGTATTTAACAATTACAAGTTCAGATCTTCAAGTTATAATATGCAATAATAATTAGCAGCTATCAATTTTAAGTTCTGTATTTGACAATTACTAGTTCAGATCTTCAAGTTATAATTTGAAATAATAATTTGAATTTAACAAATCTAAGTTCTGTAATTCACTATTACAAGTTCAGATCTTCAAGTTATAATTTACAATAATAATTAGAAGCTATCAATTTTAAGTTCTGTATTTGACAATTACAAGTTCAGATCTTTTAGTTATAATTTGCAATAATAATTAGAAGCTATTAATTTTAAGTTCTGAATTTGACAATTACTAGTTCAGATCTTCAAGTTATAATTTGAAATAATAATTTGAATTTAACAAATCTAAGTTCTGTAATTCACTATTACAAGTTCAGATCTTCAAGTTATAATTTACAATAATAATTAGAAGCTATCAATTTTAAGTTCTGTATTTGACTATTACAAGTTCAGATCTTCAAGTTATAATTTGCAATAATAATTAGAAGCTATCAATTTTAAGTTCTGTATTTGACTATTACAAGTTCAGATCTTCAAGTTATAATTTGCAATAATAATTAGAAGCTATCAATTTTAAGTTCTGTATTTGACAATTACAAGTTCAGATCTTCAAGTTATTATTTGCAATAATAATTAGAAGCTATCAATTTTAAGTACTGTATTTGACAATTACAAGTTCAGATCTAAAAGTTATAATTTACAATAATAATTAGAAGCTATCAATTTTAAGTTCTGTATTTGATAATTACAAGTTCAGATCTTCAAGTTATAATTTGCACTACTAATTTGTATTTAACAATTAGAAGTTCTGTATTTGACAATTACAAGTTCAGATCTTCAAGTTATAATTTGCAATAATAATTAGAAGCTATCAATTTTAAGTTCTGTATTTGACAATTACAAGTTCAGATCTTCAAGTTATAAATTGAAATTATAATTAGAAGCTATCAATTTTAAGTTCTGTATTTGACAATTACAAGTTCAGAACTTCTAGTTATAATTTGCAATAATAATTAGTAGCTATCAATATTAAGTTCTGTATTTGAAAATTACTAGTTCAGATCTTCAAGTTATAATTTGCACTAATAATTTGTATTTAACAATTAGAAGTTCTGTATTTGACAATTACAAGTTCAGATCTTTTAGTTATAATTTGCAATAATAATTAGAAGCTATCAATATTAAGTTCTGTATTTGAAAATTACAAGTTCAGATCTTCAAGTTATAATTTGCACTAATAATTTGTATTTAATAATTAGAAGTTCTGTATTTGACAATTACTAGTTCAGATCTTCAAGTTATAATTTGAAATAATAATTTGAATTTAACAAATCTTAGTTCTGTAATTAACTATTACAAGTTCAGATCTTCAAGTTATAATTTGCAATAATAATTAGAAGCTATCAATTTTAAGTTCTGTATTTGACAATTACAGGTTCAGATCTTCAAGTTATAATTTGCACTAATAATTTGTATTTAACAATTAGAAGTTCTGTATTTGACTATTACAAGTTCAGATCTTCAAATTATTATTTGCAATAATAATTATAAGCTATCAATTTAAGTTCTGTATTCGACAATTACTAGTTCAGATCTACAAGTTATAATTTGAAATAATAATTTGAATTTAACAAATCTAAGTTTTGTAATTCACTATTACAAGTTCAGATCTTCAAGTTATAATTTACAATAATAATTAGAAGCTATCAATTTTAAATTCTGTATTTAACAATTACAAGTTCAGATCTTCAAGTTATAATATGCAATAATAATTAGCAGCTATCAATTTTAAGTTCTGTATTTGACAATTACTAGTTCAGATCTTCAAGTTATAATTTGAAATAATAATTTGAATTTAACAAATCTAAGTTCTGTAATTCACTATTACAAGTTCAGATCTTCAAGTTATAATTTACAATAATAATTAGAAGCTATCAATTTTAAGTTCTGTATTTGACAATTACAAGTTCAGATCTTCAAGTTATAATTTGCAATAATAATTAGAAGCTATTAATTTTAAGTTCTGAATTTGACAATTACTAGTTCAGATCTTCAAGTTATAATTTGAAATAATAATTTGAATTTAACAAATCTAAGTTCTGTAATTCACTATTACAAGTTCAGATCTTCAAGTTATAATTTACAATAATAATTAGAAGCTATCAATTTTAAGTTCTGTATTTGACTATTACAAGTTCAGATCTTCAAGTTATAATTTGCAATAATAATTAGAAGCTATCAATTTTAAGTTCTGTATTTGACTATTACAAGTTCAGATCTTCAAGTTATAATTTGCAATAATAATTAGAAGCTATCAATTTTAAGTTCTGTATTTGACAATTACAAGTTCAGATCTTCAAGTTATTATTTGCAATAATAATTAGAAGCTATCAATTTTAAGTACTGTATTTGACAATTACAAGTTCAGATCTAAAAGTTATAATTTACAATAATAATTAGAAGCTATCAATTTTAAGTTCTGTATTTGATAATTACAAGTTCAGATCTTCAAGTTATAATTTGCACTACTAATTTGTATTTAACAATTAGAAGTTCTGTATTTGACAATTACAAGTTCAGATCTTCAAGTTATAATTTGCAATAATAATTAGAAGCTATCAATTTTAAGTTCTGTATTTGACAATTACAAGTTCAGATCTTCAAGTTATAAATTGAAATTATAATTAGAAGCTATCAATTTTAAGTTCTGTATTTGACAATTACAAGTTCAGAACTTCTAGTTATAATTTGCAATAATAATTAGTAGCTATCAATATTAAGTTCTGTATTTGAAAATTACTAGTTCAGATCTTCAAGTTATAATTTGCACTAATAATTTGTATTTAACAATTAGAAGTTCTGTATTTGACAATTACAAGTTCAGATCTTTTAGTTATAATTTGCAATAATAATTAGAAGCTATCAATATTAAGTTCTGTATTTGAAAATTACAAGTTCAGATCTTCAAGTTATAATTTGCACTAATAATTTGTATTTAATAATTAGAAGTTCTGTATTTGACAATTACTAGTTCAGATCTTCAAGTTATAATTTGAAATAATAATTTGAATTTAACAAATCTTAGTTCTGTAATTAACTATTACAAGTTCAGATCTTCAAGTTATAATTTGCAATAATAATTAGAAGCTATCAATTTTAAGTTCTGTATTTGACAATTACAGGTTCAGATCTTCAAGTTATAATTTGCACTAATAATTTGTATTTAACAATTAGAAGTTCTGTATTTGACTATTACAAGTTCAGATCTTCAAATTATTATTTGCAATAATAATTATAAGCTATCAATTTAAGTTCTGTATTCGACAATTACTAGTTCAGATCTACAAGTTATAATTTGAAATAATAATTTGAATTTAACAAATCTAAGTTTTGTAATTCACTATTACAAGTTCAGATCTTCAAGTTATAATTTGCAATAATAATTGGAAGCTATCAATTTTAAGTTCTGTATTTGACAATTACAAGTTCAGATCTTCAAGTTATAATTTGCACTAATTATTTTTTTTTTAACAGTTAGAAGTTCTGTATTTGACTATTACTAGTTCAGATTTTCAAATTATTATTTGCAATCTTAGTTTGAATTTAACAATTAGAAGTTCTGTATTTACCTATTACAAGTTCAGATCTTCAAGTTATAATTTGCACTAATAATTTGTATTTAACAATTCGATGTTCTGTATTTGACTATTACAAGTTCAGATCTTCAAGTTATAATTTGAAATAATAATTAGAAGCTATCAATTTTAATTTCTGCATTTGACAATTACAAGTTCAGATCTTCAAGTTATAATTTGCAATAATAATTAGAAGCTATCAATTTTAAGTTCTGTATTTGACAATTACTAGTTCAGATCTTCAAGTTATAATTTGAAATAATAATTTGAATTTAACAAATCTAAGTTCTGTAATTCACTATTACAAGTTCAGATCTTCAAGTTATAATTTACAATAATAATTAGATGCTATCAATTTTAAGTTCTGTATTTGACTATTACAAGTTCAGATCTTCAAATTATTATTTGCAATCTTAGTTTGAATTTAACAATTCGAAGTTCTGTATTTACCTATTACAAGTTCAGATCTTCAAGTTATAATTTGTACTAATAATTTGTATTTAACAATTCGAAGTTCTGTATTTGACTATTACAAGTTCAGATCTTCAAGTTATAATTTACAATAATAATTAAAAGCTATTAATTTTAAGTTCTGTATTTTACAATTACAAGTTCAGATCTTCAAGTTATAATTTGCAATAATAATTAGAAGCTATCAATTTTAAGTACTGTATTTGACAATTACAAGTTCAGATCTTCAAGTTATAATTTGCAATAATAATTAGAAGCTATCAATTTTAAGTTCTGTATTTGACAATTACTAGTTCAGATCTTCAAGTTATAATTTGAAATAATAATTTGAATTTAACAAATCTAAGTTCTGTAATTCACTATTACAAGTTCAGATCTTCAAGTTATAATTTACAATAATAATTAGAAGCTATCAATTTTAAGTTCTGTATTTGACAATTGCAAGTTCAGATCTTCAAGTTATAATTTGCACTAATAATTTGTATTTAACAATTAGAAGTTCTGTATTTGACAATTACAAGTTCAGATCTTCAAGTTATAATTTGAAATAATAATTTGAATTTAACAAATCTTAGTTCTGTAATTAACTATTACAAGTTCAGATCTTCTAGTTATAATTTGCAATAATAATTAGAAGCTATCAATTTTAAGTTCTGTATTTGACAATTACTAGTTCAGATCTTCAAGTTATAATGTGCACTAATAATTTGTATTTAACAATTAGAAGTTCTGTATTTGACTATTACAAGTTCAGATCTTCAAATTATTATTTGCAATAATAATTATAAGCTATCAATTTAAGTTCTGTATTCGACAATTACTAGTTCAGATCTTCAAGTTATAATTTGAAATAATAATTAGAATTTAACAAATCTAAGTTTTGTAATTCACTATTACAAGTTCAGTTCTTCAAGTTATAATTTGCAATAATAATTAGAAGCTATCAATTTTAAGTTCTGTATTTGACAATTACAAGTTCAGATCTTCAAGTTATAATTTGCACTAATAATTTGTTTTTAACAGTTAGAAGTTCTGTATTTGACTATTACTAGTTCAGATTTTCAAATTATTATTTGCAATCTTAGTTTGAATTTAACAATTAGAAGTTCTGTATTTACCTATTACAAGTTCAGATCTTCAAGTTATAATTTGCACTAATAATTTGTATTTAACAATTCGATGTTCTGTATTTGACTATTACAAGTTCAGATCTTCAAGTTATAATTTGAAATAATAATTAGAAGCTATCAATTTTAAGTTCTGCATTTGACAATTACAAGTTCAGATCTTCAAGTTATAATTTGCAATAATAATTAGAAGCTATCAATTTTAAGTTCTGTATTTGACAATTACTAGTTCAGATCTTCAAGTTATAATTTGAAATAATAATTTGAATTTAACAAATCTAAGTTCTGTAATTCACTATTACAAGTTCAGATCTTCAAGTTATAATTTACAATAATAATTAGAAGCTATCAATTTTAAGTTCTGTATTTGACTATTACAAGTTCAGATCTTCAAATTATTATTTGCAATCTTAGTTTGAATTTAACAATTCGAAGTTCTGTATTTACCTATCACAAGTTCAGATCTTCAAGTTATAATTTGTACTAATAATTTGTATTTAACAATTCGAAGTTCTGTATTGGACTATTACAAGTTCAGATCTTCAAGTTATAATTTACAATAATAATTAAAAGCTATTAATTTTAAGTTCTGTATTTGACAATTACAAGTTCAGATCTTCAAGTTATAATTTGCAATAATAATTAGAAGCTATCAATTTTAAGTACTGTATTTGACAATTACAAGTTCAGATCTTCAAGTTATAATTTGCAATAATAATTAGAAGCTATCAATTTTAAGTTCTGTATTTGACAATTACTAGTTCAGATCTTCAAGTTATAATTTGAAATAATAATTTGAATTTAACAAATCTAAGTTCTGTAATTCACTATTACAAGTTCAGATCTTCAAGTTATAATTTACAATAATAATTAGAAGCTATCAATTTTATGTTCTGTATTTGACTATTACAAGTTCAGATCTTCAAGTTATAATTTGCAATAATAATTAGAAGCCATCAATTTTAAGTTCTGTATTTGACAATTGCAAGTTCAGATCTTCAAGTTATAATTTGCACTAATAATTTGTATTTAACAATTAGAAGTTCTGTATTTGACAATTACAAGTTCAGATCTTCAAGTTATAATTTGCAATAATAATTAGATGCTATCAATTTTAAGTTCTGTATTTGACAATTACTAGTTCAGATCTTCAAGTTATAATTTGCACTAATAATTTGTATTTAACAATTAGAAGTTCTGTATTTGACTATTACAAGTTCAGATCTTCGAATTATTATTTGCAATCTTAGTTTGAATTTAACAATTCGAAGTTCTGTATTTACCTATTACAGGTTCAGATCTGCAAGTTATAATTTGCAATCACAATTTGTATTTAACAATGCTAAGTTGCGTATTTGTCTATTACAAGTTCAGATCTTCAAATTATAATTTGCAATAATAATTAGAAGCTATCAATTTTAAGTTCTGTATTTGACAATTACAAGTTCAGATCTTCAAGTTATTATATGCAATAATAATTAGAAGCTATCAATTTTAAGTTCTGTATTTGACAATTACAAGTTCAGATCTAAAAGTTTAAATTTACAATAATAATTAGAAGCTATCAATTTTAAATTCTGTATTTAACAATTACAAGTTCAGATCTTCAAGTTATAAAATGCAATAATAATTAGAAGCTATCAATTTTAAGTTCTGTATTTGACAATTACTAGTTCAGATCTTCAAGTTATAATTTGAAATAATAATTTGAATTTAACAAATCTAAGTTCTGTAATTCACTATTACAAGTTCAGATCTTCAAGTTATAATTTACAATAATAATTAGAAGCTATCAATTTTAAGTTCTGTATTTGACAATTACAAGTTCAGATCTTCAAGTTATAATTTGCAATAATAATTAGAAGCTATTAATTTTAAGTTCTGTATTTGACAATTACAAGTTCAGATCTTCAAGTTATAATTTGAAATAATAATTAGAAGCTATCAATTTTATGTTCTGTATTTGATAATTACTAGTTCAGATCTTCAAGTTATAATTTGCAATAATAATTAGAAGCTATTAATTTTAAGTTCTGTATTTGACAATTACAAGTTCAGATCTTCAAGTTATAATTTGCAATAATAATTAGAAGCTATCAATTTTAAGTTCTGTATTTGACAATTACTAGTTCAGATCTTCAAGTTATAATTTGCACTAATAATTTGTATTTAACAATTAGAAGTTCTGTATTTGACTGTTACAAGTTCAGATCTTCGAATTATTATTTGCAATCTTAGTTTGAATTTAACAATTCGAAGTTCTGTATTTACCTATTACAGGTTCAGATCTTCAAGTTATAATTTGCAATCACAATTTGTATTTAACAATGCTAAGTTGCGTATTTGTCTATTACAAGTTCAGATCTTCAAATTATAATTTGCAATAATAATTAGAAGCTATCAATTTTAAGTTCTGTATTTGACAATTACAAGTTCAGATCTTCAAGTTATTATTTGCAATAATAATTAGAAGCTATCAATTTTAAGTTCTGTATTTGACAATTACAAGTTCAGATCTTGAAGTTATAATTTACAATAATAATTAGAAGCAATCAATTTTAAGTTCTGTATTTAACAATTACAAGTTCAGATCTTCAAGTTATAATATGCAATAATAATTAGAAGCTATCAATTTTAAGTTCTGTATTTGACAATTACTAGTTCAGATCTTCAAGTTATAATTTGAAATAATAATTTGAATTTAACAAATCTAAGTTCTGTAATTCACTATTACAAGTTCAGATCTTCAAGTTATAATTTACAATAATAATTAGAAGCTATCAATTTTAAGTTCTGTATTTGATAATTACAAGTTCAGATCTTCAAGTTATAATTTGCACTAATAATTTGTATTTAACAATTTGAAGTTCTGTATTTGACAATTACAAGTTCAGATCTTCAAGTTATAATTTGCAATAATAATTAGAAGCTATCAATTTTAAGTTCTGTATTTGACAATTACCAGTTCAGATCTTCAAGTTATTATTTGCAATAATAATTAGAAGCTATCAACTTTAAGTTCTGTATTTGACAATTACAAGTTCAGATCTTCAAGTTATAATTTGCAATAATAATTAGAAGCTATCAATTTTAAGTTCTGTATTTGACAATTACTAGTTCAGATCTTCAAGTTATAATTTGCACTAATAATTTGTATTTAACAATTAGAAGTTCTGTATTTGACTATTACAAGTTCAGATCTTCGAATTATTATTTGCAATCTTAGTTTGAATTTAACAATTCGAAGTTCTGTATTTACCTATTACAGGTTCAGATCTTCAAGTTATAATTTCCAATCACAATTTGTATTTAACAATGCTAAGTTGCGTATTTGTCTATTACAAGTTCAGATCTTCTAATTATAATTTGCAATAATAATTAGAAGCTATCAATTTTAGTTCTGTATTTGACAATTACAAGTTCAGATCTTCAAGTTATTATTTGCAATAATAACTAGAAGCTATCAATTTTAAGTTCTGTATTTGACAATTACAAGTTCAGATCTTGAAGTTATAATTTACAATAATAATTAGAAGCTATCAATTTTAAGTTCTGTATTTAACAATTACAAGTTCAGATCTTCAAGTTATAATATGCAATAATAATTAGAAGCTATCAATTTTAAGTTCTGTATTTGACAATTACTAGTTCAGATCTTCAAGTTATAATTTGAAGTAATAATTTGAATTTAACAAATCTAAGTTCTGTAATTCACTATTACAAGTTCAGATCTTCAAGTTATAATTTACAATAATAATTAGAAGCTATCAATTTTAAGTTCTGTGTTTGACTATTACAAGTTCAGATCTTCAAGTTATAATTTGCAATAATAATTAGAAGCTATCAATTTTAAGTTCTGTATTTGACAATTACAAGTTCAGATCTTCAAGTTATAATTAGCACTAATAATTTGTATTTAACAATTAGAAGTTCTGTATTTGACAATTACAAGTTCAGATCTTCAAGTTATAATTTGCAATAATAATTAGAAGCTATCAATTTTAAGTTCTGTATTTGACAATTACTAGTTCAGATCTTCAAGTTATAATTAGCACTAATAATTTGTATTTAACAATTAGAAGTTCTGTATTTGACAATTACAGGTTCAGATCTTCAAGTTATAATTTGCAATCACAATTTGTATTTAACAATGCTAAGTTGCGTATTTGTCTATTACAAGTTCAGATCTTCAAATTATAATTTGCAATAATAATTAGAAGCTATCAATTTTAAGTTCTGTATTTGACAATTACAAGTTCAGATCTTCAAGTTATTATTTGCAATAATAATTAGAAGCTATCAATTTCAAGTTCTGTATTTGACAATTACAAGTTCAGATCTAAAAGTTATAATTTACAATAATAATTAGAAGCTATCAATTTTAAATTCTGTATTTAACAATTACAAGTTCAGATCTTCAAGTTATAATATGCAATAATAATTAGAAGCTATCAATTTTAAGTTCTGTATTTGACAATTACTAGTTCAGATCTTCAAGTTATAATTTGAAATAATAATTTGAATTTAACAAATCTAAGTTCTGTAATTCACTATTACAAGTTCAGATCTTCAAGTTATAATTTACAATAATAATTAGAAGCTATCAATTTTAAGTTCTGTATTTGACAATTACAAGTACAGATCTTCAAGTTATAATTTGCAATAATAATTAGAAGCTATTAATTTTAAGTTCTGTATTTGACAATTACAAGTTCAGATCTTCAAGTTATAATTTGAAATAATAATTAGAAGCTATCAATTTTATGTTCTGTATTTACCTATTACAGGTTCAGATCTTCAAGTTATAATTTGCAATCACAATTTGTATTTAACAATGCTAAGTTGCGTATTTGTCTATTACAAGTTCAGATCTTCAAATTATAATTTGCAATAATAATTAGAAGCTATCAATTTTAAGTTCTGTATTTGATAATTACAAGTTCAGATCTTCAAGTTATTATTTGCAATAATAATTAGAAGCTATCAATTTTAAGTTCTGTATTTGACAATTACAAGTTCAGATCTTGAAGTTATAATTTACAATAATAATTAGAAGCAATCAATTTTAAGTTCTGTATTTAACAATTACAAGTTCAGATCTAAAAGTTATAATTTACAATAATAATTAGAAGCTATCAATTTTAAGTTCTGTATTTGACAATTACTAGTTCAGATCTTCAAGTTATAATTTGAAATAATAATTTGAATTTAACAAATCTAAGTTCTGTAATTCACTATTACAAGTTCAGATCTTCAAGTTATAATTTACAATAATAATTAGAAGCTATCAATTTTAAGTTCTGTATTTGATAATTACAAGTTCAGATCTTCAAGTTATAATTTGCACTAATAATTTGTATTTAACAATTTGAAGTTCTGTATTTGACAATTACAAGTTCAGATCTTCAAGTTATAATTTGCAATAATAATTAGAAGCTATCAATTTTAAGTTCTGTATTTGACAATTACCAGTTCAGATCTTCAAGTTATTATTTGCAATAATAATTAGAAGCTATCAATTTTAAGTTCTGTATTTGACAATTACAAGTTCAGATCTTGAAGTTATAATTTACAATAATAATTAGAAGCTATCAATTTTAAGTTCTGTATTTAACAATTACAAGTTCAGATCTTCAAGTTATAATATGCAATAATAATTAGAAGCTATCAATTTTAAGTTCTGTATTTGACAATTACTAGTTCAGATCTCCAAGTTATTATTTGCAATAATAATCAGAAGCTATCAATTTTAAGTTCTGTATTTGACAATTACAAGTTCAGATCTTCAAGTTATAATTTACAATAATAATTAGAAGCTATCAATTTTAAGTCCTGTATTTGACAATTACAAGTTCAGATCTTCAAGTTATAATTTGCAATAATAATTAGAAGCTATCAATTTTAAGTTCTGTATTTGACAATTACAAGTTCAGATCTTAAAGTTATTATTTGCAATAATAATTAGAAGCTATCAATTTCAAGTTCTGTATTTGACAATTACTAGTTCAGATCTAAAAGTTATAATTTACAATAATAATTAGAAGCTATCAATTTTAAATTCTGTATTTAACAATTACAAGTTCAGATCTTCAAGTTATAATACGCAATAATAATTAGCAGCTATCAATTTTAAGTTCTGTATTTGACAATTACTAGTTCAGATCTTCAAGTTATAATTTGAAATAATAATTTGAATTTAACAAATCTAAGTTCTGTAATTCACTATTACAAGTTCAGATCTTCAAGTTATAATTTACAATAATAATTAGAAGCTATCAATTTTAAGTTCTGTATTTGACAATTACAAGTTCAGATCTTCAAGTTATTATTTGCAATAATAACTAGAAGCTATCAATTTTAAGTTCTGTATTTGACAATTACAAGTTCAGATCTTGAAGTTATAATTTACAATAATAATTAGAAGCTATCAATTTTAAGTTCTGTATTTAACAATTACAAGTTCAGATCTTCAAGTTATAATATGCAATAATAATTAGAAGCTATCAATTTTAAGTTCTGTATTTGACAATTACTAGTTCAGATCTTCAAGTTATAATTTGAAGTAATAATTTGAATTTAACAAATCTAAGTTCTGTAATTCACTATTACAAGTTCAGATCTTCAAGTTATAATTTACAATAATAATTAGAAGCTATCAATTTTAAGTTCTGTGTTTGACTATTACAAGTTCAGATCTTCAAGTTATAATTTGCAATAATAATTAGAAGCTATCAATTTTAAGTTCTGTATTTGACAATTACAAGTTCAGATCTTCAAGTTATAATTAGCACTAATAATTTGTATTTAACAATTAGAAGTTCTGTATTTGACAATTACAAGTTCAGATCTTCAAGTTATAATTTGCAATAATAATTAGAAGCTATCAATTTTAAGTTCTGTATTTGACAATTACTAGTTCAGATCTTCAAGTTATAATTAGCACTAATAATTTGTATTTAACAATTAGAAGTTCTGTATTTGACAATTACAGGTTCAGATCTTCAAGTTATAATTTGCAATCACAATTTGTATTTAACAATGCTAAGTTGCGTATTTGTCTATTACAAGTTCAGATCTTCAAATTATAATTTGCAATAATAATTAGAAGCTATCAATTTTAAGTTCTGTATTTGACAATTACAAGTTCAGATCTTCAAGTTATTATTTGCAATAATAATTAGAAGCTATCAATTTCAAGTTCTGTATTTGACAATTACAAGTTCAGATCTAAAAGTTATAATTTACAATAATAATTAGAAGCTATCAATTTTAAATTCTGTATTTAACAATTACAAGTTCAGATCTTCAAGTTATAATATGCAATAATAATTAGAAGCTATCAATTTTAAGTTCTGTATTTGACAATTACTAGTTCAGATCTTCAAGTTATAATTTGAAATAATAATTTGAATTTAACAAATCTAAGTTCTGTAATTCACTATTACAAGTTCAGATCTTCAAGTTATAATTTACAATAATAATTAGAAGCTATCAATTTTAAGTTCTGTATTTGACAATTACAAGTACAGATCTTCAAGTTATAATTTGCAATAATAATTAGAAGCTATTAATTTTAAGTTCTGTATTTGACAATTACAAGTTCAGATCTTCAAGTTATAATTTGAAATAATAATTAGAAGCTATCAATTTTATGTTCTGTATTTACCTATTACAGGTTCAGATCTTCAAGTTATAATTTGCAATCACAATTTGTATTTAACAATGCTAAGTTGCGTATTTGTCTATTACAAGTTCAGATCTTCAAATTATAATTTGCAATAATAATTAGAAGCTATCAATTTTAAGTTCTGTATTTGATAATTACAAGTTCAGATCTTCAAGTTATTATTTGCAATAATAATTAGAAGCTATCAATTTTAAGTTCTGTATTTGACAATTACAAGTTCAGATCTTGAAGTTATAATTTACAATAATAATTAGAAGCAATCAATTTTAAGTTCTGTATTTAACAATTACAAGTTCAGATCTAAAAGTTATAATTTACAATAATAATTAGAAGCTATCAATTTTAAGTTCTGTATTTGACAATTACTAGTTCAGATCTTCAAGTTATAATTTGAAATAATAATTTGAATTTAACAAATCTAAGTTCTGTAATTCACTATTACAAGTTCAGATCTTCAAGTTATAATTTACAATAATAATTAGAAGCTATCAATTTTAAGTTCTGTATTTGATAATTACAAGTTCAGATCTTCAAGTTATAATTTGCACTAATAATTTGTATTTAACAATTTGAAGTTCTGTATTTGACAATTACAAGTTCAGATCTTCAAGTTATAATTTGCAATAATAATTAGAAGCTATCAATTTTAAGTTCTGTATTTGACAATTACCAGTTCAGATCTTCAAGTTATTATTTGCAATAATAATTAGAAGCTATCAATTTTAAGTTCTGTATTTGACAATTACAAGTTCAGATCTTGAAGTTATAATTTACAATAATAATTAGAAGCTATCAATTTTAAGTTCTGTATTTAACAATTACAAGTTCAGATCTTCAAGTTATAATATGCAATAATAATTAGAAGCTATCAATTTTAAGTTCTGTATTTGACAATTACTAGTTCAGATCTCCAAGTTATTATTTGCAATAATAATCAGAAGCTATCAATTTTAAGTTCTGTATTTGACAATTACAAGTTCAGATCTTCAAGTTATAATTTACAATAATAATTAGAAGCTATCAATTTTAAGTCCTGTATTTGACAATTACAAGTTCAGATCTTCAAGTTATAATTTGCAATAATAATTAGAAGCTATCAATTTTAAGTTCTGTATTTGACAATTACAAGTTCAGATCTTAAAGTTATTATTTGCAATAATAATTAGAAGCTATCAATTTCAAGTTCTGTATTTGACAATTACTAGTTCAGATCTAAAAGTTATAATTTACAATAATAATTAGAAGCTATCAATTTTAAATTCTGTATTTAACAATTACAAGTTCAGATCTTCAAGTTATAATACGCAATAATAATTAGCAGCTATCAATTTTAAGTTCTGTATTTGACAATTACTAGTTCAGATCTTCAAGTTATAATTTGAAATAATAATTTGAATTTAACAAATCTAAGTTCTGTAATTCACTATTACAAGTTCAGATCTTCAAGTTATAATTTACAATAATAATTAGAAGCTATCAATTTTAAGTTCTGTATTTGACAATTACAAGTTCAGATCTTCAAGTTATAATTTGCAATAATAATTAGAAGCTATTAATTTTAAGTTCTGAATTTGACAATTACTAGTTCAGATCTTCAAGTTATAATTTGAAATAATAATTTGAATTTAACAAATCTAAGTTCTGTAATTCACTATTACAAGTTCAGATCTTCAAGTTATAATTTACAATAATAATTAGAAGCTATCAATTTTAAGTTCTGTATTTGACTATTACAAGTTCAGATCTTCAAGTTATAATTTGCAATAATAATTAGAAGCTATCAATTTTAAGTTCTGTATTTGACAATTACAAGTTCAGATCTTCAAGTTATAATTTGAAATAATAATTTGAATTTAACAAATCTAAGTTCTGTAATTCACTATTACAAGTAAAGATCTTCAAGTTATAATTTACAATAATAATAAGAAGCTATCAATTTTAAGTTCTGTATTTGACAATTACAAGTTCAGATCTTCAAGTTATAATTTGCAATAATAATTAGAAGCTATTAATTTTAAGTTCTGTATTTGACAATTACAAGTTCAGATCTTCAAGTTATTATTTGCAATAATAATTAGAAGCTATCAATTTTAAGTACTGTATTTGACAATTACAAGTTCAGATCTAAAAGTTATAATTTACAATAATAATTAGAAGCTATCAATTTTAAGTTCTGTATTTGATAATTACAAGTTCAGATCTTCAAGTTATAATTTGCACTACTAATTTGTATTTAACAATTAGAAGTTCTGTATTTGACAATTACAAGTTCAGATCTTCAAGTTATAATTTGCAATAATAATTAGAAGCTATCAATTTTAAGTTCTGTATTTGACAATTACAAGTTCAGATCTTCAAGTTATAAATTGAAATTATAATTAGAAGCTATCAATTTTAAGTTCTGTATTTGACAATTACAAGTTCAGAACTTCTAGTTATAATTTGCAATAATAATTAGTAGCTATCAATATTAAGTTCTGTATTTGAAAATTACAAGTTCAGATCTTCAAGTTATAATTTGCAATAATAATTAGAAGCCATCAATTTTAAGTTCTGTATTTGACAATTGCAAGTTCAGATCTTCAAGTTATAATTTGCACTAATAATTTGTATTTAACAATTAGAAGTTCTGTATTTGACAATTACAAGTTCAGATCTTCAAGTTATAATTTGCAATAATAATTAGAAGCTATCAATTTTAAGTTCTGTATTTGACAATTACTAGTTCAGATCTTCAAGTTATAATTTGCACTAATAATTTGTATTTAACAAGTAGAAGTTCTGTATTTGACAATTACAAGTTCAGATCTTCAAGTTATAATTTACAATAATAATTAGAAGCTATCAATTTTAAGTCCTGTATTTGACAATTACAAGTTCAGATCTTCAAGTTATAATTTGCAATAATAATTAGAAGCTATCAATTTTAAGTTCTGTATTTGACAATTACAAGTTCAGATCTTAAAGTTATTATTTGCAATAATAATTAGAAGCTATCAATTTCAAGTTCTGTATTTGACAATTACTAGTTCAGATCTAAAAGTTATAATTTACAATAATAATTAGAAGCTATCAATTTTAAATTCTGTATTTAACAATTACAAGTTCAGATCTTCAAGTTATAATACGCAATAATAATTAGCAGCTATCAATTTTAAGTTCTGTATTTGACAATTACTAGTTCAGATCTTCAAGTTATAATTTGAAATAATAATTTGAATTTAACAAATCTAAGTTCTGTAATTCACTATTACAAGTTCAGATCTTCAAGTTATAATTTACAATAATAATTAGAAGCTATCAATTTTAAGTTCTGTATTTGACAATTACAAGTTCAGATCTTCAAGTTATAATTTGCAATAATAATTAGAAGCTATTAATTTTAAGTTCTGAATTTGACAATTACTAGTTCAGATCTTCAAGTTATAATTTGAAATAATAATTTGAATTTAACAAATCTAAGTTCTGTAATTCACTATTACAAGTTCAGATCTTCAAGTTATAATTTACAATAATAATTAGAAGCTATCAATTTTAAGTTCTGTATTTGACTATTACAAGTTCAGATCTTCAAGTTATAATTTGCAATAATAATTAGAAGCTATCAATTTTAAGTTCTGTATTTGACAATTACAAGTTCAGATCTTCAAGTTATAATTTGAAATAATAATTTGAATTTAACAAATCTAAGTTCTGTAATTCACTATTACAAGTAAAGATCTTCAAGTTATAATTTACAATAATAATAAGAAGCTATCAATTTTAAGTTCTGTATTTGACAATTACAAGTTCAGATCTTCAAGTTATAATTTGCAATAATAATTAGAAGCTATTAATTTTAAGTTCTGTATTTGACAATTACAAGTTCAGATCTTCAAGTTATTATTTGCAATAATAATTAGAAGCTATCAATTTTAAGTACTGTATTTGACAATTACAAGTTCAGATCTAAAAGTTATAATTTACAATAATAATTAGAAGCTATCAATTTTAAGTTCTGTATTTGATAATTACAAGTTCAGATCTTCAAGTTATAATTTGCACTACTAATTTGTATTTAACAATTAGAAGTTCTGTATTTGACAATTACAAGTTCAGATCTTCAAGTTATAATTTGCAATAATAATTAGAAGCTATCAATTTTAAGTTCTGTATTTGACAATTACAAGTTCAGATCTTCAAGTTATAAATTGAAATTATAATTAGAAGCTATCAATTTTAAGTTCTGTATTTGACAATTACAAGTTCAGAACTTCTAGTTATAATTTGCAATAATAATTAGTAGCTATCAATATTAAGTTCTGTATTTGAAAATTACAAGTTCAGATCTTCAAGTTATAATTTGCAATAATAATTAGAAGCCATCAATTTTAAGTTCTGTATTTGACAATTGCAAGTTCAGATCTTCAAGTTATAATTTGCACTAATAATTTGTATTTAACAATTAGAAGTTCTGTATTTGACAATTACAAGTTCAGATCTTCAAGTTATAATTTGCAATAATAATTAGAAGCTATCAATTTTAAGTTCTGTATTTGACAATTACTAGTTCAGATCTTCAAGTTATAATTTGCACTAATAATTTGTATTTAACAAGTAGAAGTTCTGTATTTGACTATTACATGTTCAGATCTTCGAATTATTATTTGCAATCTTAGTTTGAATTTAACAATTCGAAGTTCTGTATTTACCTATTACAGGTTCAGATCTTCAAGTTATAATTTGCAATCACAATTTGTATTTAACAATGCTAAGTTGCGTATTTGTCTATTACAAGTTCAGATCTTCAAATTATAATTTGCAATAATAATTAGAAGCTATCAATTTTAAGTTCTGTATTTGACAATTACAAGTTCAAATCTTCAAGTTATTATATGCAATAATAATTAGAAGCTATCAATTTTAAGTTCTGTATTTGACAATTACAAGTTCAGATCTAAAAGTTATAATTTACAATAATAATTAGAAGCTATCAATTTTAAATTCTGTATTACACAATTACAAGTTCAGATCTTCAAGTTATAAAATGCAATAATAATTAGAAGCTATCAATTTTAAGTTCTGTATTTGTCAATTACTAGTTCAGATCTACAAGTTATAATTTGAAATAATAATTTGAATTTAACAAATCTAAGTTCTGTAATTCACTATTACAAGTTCAGATCTTCAAGTTATAATTTACAATAATAATTAGAAGCTATCAATTTTAAGTTCTGTATTTGACAATTACAAGTTCAGATCTTCAAGTTATAATTTGCAATAATAATTAGAAGCTATTAATTTTAAGTTCTGTATTTGACAATTACAAGTTCAGATCTTCAAGTTATAATTTGAAATAATAATTAGAAGCTATCAATTTTATGTTCTGTATTTGATAATTACTAGTTCAGATCTTCAAGTTATAATTTGCAATAATAATTAGAAGCTATTAATTTTAAGTTCTGTATTTGACAATTACAAGTTCAGATCTTCAAGTTATAATTTGCAATAATAATTAGAAGCTATCAATTTTAAGTTCTGTATTTGACAATTACTAGTTCAGATCTTCAAGTTATAATTTGCACTAATAATTTGTATTTAACAATTAGAAGTTCTGTATTTGACTGTTACAAGTTCAGATCTTCGAATTATTATTTGCAATCTTAGTTTGAATTTAACAATTCGAAGTTCTGTATTTACCTATTACAGGTTCAGATCTTCAAGTTATAATTTGCAATCACAATTTGTATTTAACAATGCTAAGTTGCGTATTTGTCTATTACAAGTTCAGATCTTCAAATTATAATTTGCAATAATAATTAGAAGCTATCAATTTTAAGTTCTGTATTTGACAATTACAAGTTCAGATCTTCAAGTTATTATTTGCAATAATAATTAGAAGCTATCAATTTCAAGTTCTGTATTTGACAATTACAAGTTCAGATCTAAAAGTTATAATTTACAATAATAATTAGAAGCTATCAATTTTAAATTCTGTATTTAACAATTACATAATATAAGAATTAAAACCACAACAAGTTAATTAAACGAATCTATATTTATCTTAAGCTTTCGAAAGCGTATGCCTTCATTTTCAAAATCTAAACAATTACAAATTCAGATCTTCAAGTTATAATATGCAATAATAATTAGAAGCTATCAATTTTAAGTTCTGTATTTGACAATTACTAGTTCAGATCTTCAAGTTATAATTTGAAATAATAATTTGAATTTAACAAATCTAAGTTCTGTAATTCACTATTACAAGTTCAGATCTTCAAGTTATAATTTACAATAATAATTAGAAGCTATCAATTTTAAGTTCTGTATTTGACAATTACAAGTACAGATCTTCAAGTTATAATTTGCAATAATAATTAGAAGCTATTAATTTTAAGTTCTGTATTTGACAATTACAAGTTCAGATCTTCAAGTTATAATTTGAAATAATAATTAGAAGCTATCAATTTTATGTTCTGTATTTACCTATTACAGGTTCAGATCTTCAAGTTATAATTTGCAATCACAATTTGTATTTAACAATGCTAAGTTGCGTATTTGTCTATTACAAGTTCAGATCTTCAAATTATAATTTGCAATAATAATTAGAAGCTATCAATTTTAAGTTCTGTATTTGACAATTACAAGTTCAGATCTTCAAGTTATAATTTGCACTAATAATTTGTATTTAACAATTTGAAGTTCTGTATTTGACAATTACAAGTTCAGATCTTCAAGTTATAATTTGCAATAATAATTAGAAGCTATCAATTTTAAGTTCTGTATTTGACAATTACCAGTTCAGATCTTCAAGTTATTATTTGCAATAATAATTAGAAGCTATCAACTTTAAGTTCTGTATTTGACAATTACAAGTTCAGATCTTCAAGTTATAATTTGCAATAATAATTAGAAGCTATCAATTTTAAGTTCTGTATTTGACAATTACTAGTTCAGATCTTCAAGTTATAATTTGAAATAATAATTTGAATTTAACAAATCTAAGTTCTGTAATTCACTATTACAAGTTCAGATCTTCAAGTTATAATTTACAATAATAATTAGATGCTATCAATTTTAAGTTCTGTATTTGACTATTACAAGTTCAGATCTTCAAATTATTATTTGCAACCTTAGTTTGAATTTAACAATTCGAAGTTCTGTATTTACCTATTACAAGTTCAGATCTTCAAGTTATAATTTGTACTAATAATTTGTATTTAACAATTCGAAGTTCTGTATTTGACTATTACAAGTTCAGATCTTCAAGTTATAATTTACAATAATAATTAAAAGCTATTAATTTTAAGTTCTGTATTTTACAATTACAAGTTCAGATCTTCAAGTTATAATTTGCAATAATAATTAGAAGCTATCAATTTTAAGTACTGTATTTGACAATTACAAGTTCAGATCTTCAAGTTATAATTTGCAATAATAATTAGAAGCTATCAATTTTAAGTTCTGGATTTGACAATTACTAGTTCAGATCTTCAAGTTATAATTTGAAATAATAATTTGAATTTAACAAATCTAAGTTCTGTAATTCACTATTACAAGTTCAGATCTTCAAGTTATAATTTACAATAATAATTAGGAGCTATCAATTTTAAGTTCTGTATTTGACTATTACAAGTTCAGATCTTCAAGTTATAATTTTCAATAATAATTAGAAGCTATCAATTTTAAGTTCTGTATTTGACAATTGCAAGTTCAGATCTTCAAGTTATAATTTGCACTAATAATTTGTATTTAACAATTAGAAGTTCTGTATTTGACAATTACAAGTTCAGATCTTCAAGTTATAATTTGAAATAATAATTTGAATTTAACAAATCTTAGTTCTGTAATTAACTATTACAAGTTCAGATCTTCAAGTTATAATTTGCAATAATAATTAGAAGCTATCAATTTTAAGTTCTGTATTTGACAATTACTAGTTCAGATCTTCAAGTTATAATGTGCACTAATAATTTGTATTTAACAATTAGAAGTTCTGTATTTGACTATTACAAGTTCAGATCTTCAAATTATTATTTGCAATAATAATTATAAGCTATCAATTTAAGTTCTGTATTCGACAATTACTAGTTCAGATCTTCAAGTTATAATTTGAAATAATAATTAGAATTTAACAAATCTAAGTTTTGTAATTCACTATTACAAGTTCAGTTCTTCAAGTTATAATTTGCAATAATAATTAGAAGCTATCAATTTTAAGTTCTGTATTTGACAATTACAAGTTCAGATCTTCAAGTTATAATTTGCACTAATAATTTGTTTTTAACAGTTAGAAGTTATGTATTTGACTATTACTAGTTCAGATTTTCAAATTATTATTTGCAATCTTAGTTTGAATTTAACAATTAGAAGTTCTGTATTTACCTATTACAAGTTCAGATCTTCAAGTTATAATTTGCACTAATAATTTGTATTTAACAATTCGATGTTCTGTATTTGACTATTACAAGTTCAGATCTTCAAGTTATAATTTGAAATAATAATTAGAAGCTATCAATTTTAAGTTCTGCATTTGACAATTACAAGTTCAGATCTTCAAGTTATAATTTGCAATAATAATTAGAAGCTATCAATTTTAAGTTCTGTATTTGACAATTACTAGTTCAGATCTTCAAGTTATAATTTGAAATAATAATTTGAATTTAACAAATCTAAGTTCTGTAATTCTCTATTACAAGTTCAGATCTTCAAGTTATAATTTACAATAATAATTAGAAGCTATCAATTTTAAGTTCTGTATTTGACTATTGCAAGTTCAGATCTTCAAATTATTATTTGCAATCTTAGTTTGAATTTAACAATTCGAAGTTCTGTATTTACCTATCACAAGTTCAGATCTTCAAGTTATAATTTGTACTAATAATTTGTATTTAACAATTCGAAGTTCTGTATTGGACTATTACAAGTTCAGATCTTCAAGTTATAATTTACAATAATAATTAAAAGCTATTAATTTTAAGTTCTGTATTTGACAATTACAAGTTCAGATCTTCAAGTTAAATTTGCAATAATAATTAGAAGCTATCAATTTTAAGTACTGTATTTGACAATTACAAGTTCAGATCTTCAAGTTATAATTTTCAATAATAATTAGAAGCTATCAATTTTAAGTTCTGTATTTGACAATTATTAGTTCAGATCTTCAAGTTATAATTTGAAATAATAATTTGAATTTAACAAATCTAAGTTCTGTAATTCACTATTACAAGTTCAGATCTTCAAGTTATAATTTACAATAATAATTAGAAGCTATCAATTTTATGTTCTGTATTTGACTATTACAAGTTCAGATCTTCAAGTTATAATTTGCAATAATAATTAGAAGCCATCAATTTTAAGTTCTGTATTTGACAATTGCAAGTTCAGATCTTCAAGTTATAATTTGCACTAATAATTTGTATTTAACAATTAGAAGTTCTGTATTTGACAATTACAAGTTCAGATCTTCAAGTTATAATTTGCAATAATAATTAGAAGCTATCAATTTTAAGTTCTGTATTTGACAATTACTAGTTCAGATCTTCAAGTTATAATTTGCACTAATAATTTGTATTTAACAAGTAGAAGTTCTGTATTTGACTATTACAAGTTCAGATCTTCGAATTATTATTTGCAATCTTAGTTTGAATTTAACAATTCGAAGTTCTGTATTTACCTATTACAGGTTCAGATCTTCAAGTTATAATTTGCAATCACAATTTGTATTTAACAATGCTAAGTTGCGTATTTGTCTATTACAAGTTCAGATCTTCAAATTATAATTTGCAATAATAATTAGAAGCTATCAATTTTAAGTTCTGTATTTGACAATTACAAGTTCAAATCTTCAAGTTATTATATGCAATAATAATTAGAAGCTATCAATTTTAAGTTCTGTATTTGACAATTACAAGTTCAGATCTAAAAGTTATAATTTACAATAATAATTAGAAGCTATCAATTTTAAATTCTGTATTACACAATTACAAGTTCAGATCTTCAAGTTATAAAATGCAATAATAATTAGAAGCTATCAATTTTAAGTTCTGTATTTGTCAATTACTAGTTCAGATCTTCAAGTTATAATTTGAAATAATAATTTGAATTTAACAAATCTAAGTTCTGTAATTCACTATTACAAGTTCAGATCTTCAAGTTATAATTTACAATAATAATTAGAAGCTATCAATTTTAAGTTCTGTATTTGACAATTACAAGTTCAGATCTTCAAGTTATAATTTGCAATAATAATTAGAAGCTATTAATTTTAAGTTCTGTATTTGACAATTACAAGTTCAGATCTTCAAGTTATAATTTGAAATAATAATTAGAAGCTATCAATTTTATGTTCTGTATTTGATAATTACTAGTTCAGATCTTCAAGTTATAATTTGCAATAATAATTAGAAGCTATTAATTTTAAGTTCTGTATTTGACAATTACAAGTTCAGATCTTCAAGTTATAATTTGCAATAATAATTAGAAGCTATCAATTTTAAGTTCTGTATTTGACAATTACTAGTTCAGATCTTCAAGTTATAATTTGCACTAATAATTTGTATTTAACAATTAGAAGTTCTGTATTTGACTGTTACAAGTTCAGATCTTCGAATTATTATTTGCAATCTTAGTTTGAATTTAACAATTCGAAGTTCTGTATTTACCTATTACAGGTTCAGATCTTCAAGTTATAATTTGCAATCACAATTTGTATTTAACAATGCTAAGTTGCGTATTTGTCTATTACAAGTTCAGATCTTCAAATTATAATTTGCAATAATAATTAGAAGCTATCAATTTTAAGTTCTGTATTTGACAATTACAAGTTCAGATCTTCAAGTTATTATTTGCAATAATAATTAGAAGCTATCAATTTCAAGTTCTGTATTTGACAATTACAAGTTCAGATCTAAAAGTTATAATTTACAATAATAATTAGAAGCTATCAATTTTAAATTCTGTATTTAACAATTACATAATATAAGAATTAAAACCACAACAAGTTAATTAAACGAATCTATATTTATCTTAAGCTTTCGAAAGCGTATGCCTTCATTTTCAAAATCTAAACAATTACAAATTCAGATCTTCAAGTTATAATATGCAATAATAATTAGAAGCTATCAATTTTAAGTTCTGTATTTGACAATTACTAGTTCAGATCTTCAAGTTATAATTTGAAATAATAATTTGAATTTAACAAATCTAAGTTCTGTAATTCACTATTACAAGTTCAGATCTTCAAGTTATAATTTACAATAATAATTAGAAGCTATCAATTTTAAGTTCTGTATTTGACAATTACAAGTACAGATCTTCAAGTTATAATTTGCAATAATAATTAGAAGCTATTAATTTTAAGTTCTGTATTTGACAATTACAAGTTCAGATCTTCAAGTTATAATTTGAAATAATAATTAGAAGCTATCAATTTTATGTTCTGTATTTACCTATTACAGGTTCAGATCTTCAAGTTATAATTTGCAATCACAATTTGTATTTAACAATGCTAAGTTGCGTATTTGTCTATTACAAGTTCAGATCTTCAAATTATAATTTGCAATAATAATTAGAAGCTATCAATTTTAAGTTCTGTATTTGACAATTACAAGTTCAGATCTTCAAGTTATAATTTGCACTAATAATTTGTATTTAACAATTTGAAGTTCTGTATTTGACAATTACAAGTTCAGATCTTCAAGTTATAATTTGCAATAATAATTAGAAGCTATCAATTTTAAGTTCTGTATTTGACAATTACCAGTTCAGATCTTCAAGTTATAATATGCAATAATAATTAGAAGCTATCAATTTGAAGTTCTGTATTTGACAATTACTAGTTCAGATCTTCAAGTTATAATTTGAAATAATAATTTGAATTTAACAAATCTAAGTTCTGTAATTCACTATTACAAGTTCAGATCTTCAAGTTATAATTTACAATAATAATTAGAAGCTATCAATTTTAAGTTCTGTATTTGACAATTACAAGTACAGATCTTCAAGTTATAATTTGCAATAATAATTAGAAGCTATTAATTTTAAGTTCTGTATTTGACAATTACAAGTTCAGATCTTCAAGTTATAATTTGAAATAATAATTAGAAGCTATCAATTTTATGTTCTGTATTTACCTATTACAGGTTCAGAACTTCAAGTTATAATTTGCAATCACAATTTGTATTTAACAATGCTAAGTTGCGT
Source organism: Cantharis lateralis (assembly GCA_963170105.1). Taxonomy (NCBI): domain Eukaryota; kingdom Metazoa; phylum Arthropoda; class Insecta; order Coleoptera; family Cantharidae; genus Cantharis; species Cantharis lateralis. The sequence goes on along the minus strand of OY720625.1, from coordinate 30,442,889 downwards.
ATTTGTCTATTACAAGTTCAGATCTTCAAATTATAATTTGCAATAATAATTAGAAGCTATCAATTTTAAGTTCTGTATTTGACAATTACAAGTTCAGATCTTCAAGTTATAATTTGCACTAATAATTTGTATTTAACAATTTGAAGTTCTGTATTTGACAATTACAAGTTCAGATCTTCAAGTTATAATTTGCAATAATAATTAGAAGCTATCAATTTTAAGTTCTGTATTTGACAATTACCAGTTCAGATCTTCAAGTTATTATTTGCAATAATAATTAGAAGCTATCAACTTTAAGTTCTGTATTTGACAATTACAAGTTCAGATCTTCAAGTTATAATTTGCAATAATAATTAGAAGCTATCAATTTTAAGTTCTGTATTTGACAATTACTAGTTCAGATCTTCAAGTTATAATTTGCACTAATAATTTGTATTTAACAATTAGAAGTTCTGTATTTGACTATTACAAGTTCAGATCTTCGAATTATTATTTGCAATCTTAGTTTGAATTTAACAATTCGAAGTTCTGTATTTACCTATTACAGGTTCAGATCTTCAAGTTATAATTTCCAATCACAATTTGTATTTAACAATGCTAAGTTGAGTATTTGTCTATTACAAGTTCAGATCTTCTAATTATAATTTGCAATAATAATTAGAAGCTATCAATTTTATTTCTGTATTTGACAATTACAAGTTCAGATCTTCAAGTTATTATTTGCAATAATAATTAGAAGCTATCAATTTTAAGTTCTGTATTTGACAATTACAAGTTCAGATCTTGAAGTTATAATTTACAATAATAATTAGAAGCTATCAATTTTAAGTTCTGTATTTAACAATTACAAGTTCAGATCTTCAAGTTATAATATGCAATAATAATTAGAAGCTATCAATTTTAAGTTCTGTATTTGACAATTACTAGTTCAGATCTTCAAGTTATAATTTGAAGTAATAATTTGAATTTAACAAATCTAAGTTCTGTAATTCACTATTACAAGTTCAGATCTTCAAGTTATAATTTACAATAATAATTAGAAGCTATCAATTTTAAGTTCTGTATTTGACTATTACAAGTTCAGATCTTCAAGTTATAATTTGCAATAATAATTAGAAGCTATCAATTTTAAGTTCTGTATTTGACAATTACAAGTTCAGATCTTCAAGTTATAATTAGCACTAATAATTTGTATTTAACAATTAGAAGTTCTGTATTTGACAATTACAAGTTCAGATCTTCAAGTTATAATTTGCAATAATAATTAGAAGCTATCAATTTTAAGTTCTGTATTTGACAATTATTAGTTCAGATCTTCAAGTTATAATTTGAAATAATAATTTGAATTTAACAAATCTAAGTTCTGTAATTCACTATTACAAGTTCAGATCTTCAAGTTATAATTTACAATAATAATTAGAAGCTATCAATTTTATGTTCTGTATTTGACTATTACAAGTTCAGATCTTCAAGTTATAATTTGCAATAATAATTAGAAGCCATCAATTTTAAGTTCTGTATTTGACAATTGCAAGTTCAGATCTTCAAGTTATAATTTGCACTAATAATTTGTATTTAACAATTAGAAGTTCTGTATTTGACAATTACAAGTTCAGATCTTCAAGTTATAATTTGCAATAATAATTAGAAGCTATCAATTTTAAGTTCTGTATTTGACAATTACTAGTTCAGATCTTCAAGTTATAATTTGCACTAATAATTTGTATTTAACAAGTAGAAGTTCTGTATTTGACTATTACAAGTTCAGATCTTCGAATTATTATTTGCAATCTTAGTTTGAATTTAACAATTCGAAGTTCTGTATTTACCTATTACAGGTTCAGATCTTCAAGTTATAATTTGCAATCACAATTTGTATTTAACAATGCTAAGTTGCGTATTTGTCTATTACAAGTTCAGATCTTCAAATTATAATTTGCAATAATAATTAGAAGCTATCAATTTTAAGTTCTGTATTTGACAATTACAAGTTCAAATCTTCAAGTTATTATATGCAATAATAATTAGAAGCTATCAATTTTAAGTTCTGTATTTGACAATTACAAGTTCAGATCTAAAAGTTATAATTTACAATAATAATTAGAAGCTATCAATTTTAAATTCTGTATTACACAATTACAAGTTCAGATCTTCAAGTTATAAAATGCAATAATAATTAGAAGCTATCAATTTTAAGTTCTGTATTTGTCAATTACTAGTTCAGATCTTCAAGTTATAATTTGAAATAATAATTTGAATTTAACAAATCTAAGTTCTGTAATTCACTATTACAAGTTCAGATCTTCAAGTTATAATTTACAATAATAATTAGAAGCTATCAATTTTAAGTTCTGTATTTGACAATTACAAGTTCAGATCTTCAAGTTATAATTTGCAATAATAATTAGAAGCTATTAATTTTAAGTTCTGTATTTGACAATTACAAGTTCAGATCTTCAAGTTATAATTTGAAATAATAATTAGAAGCTATCAATTTTATGTTCTGTATTTGATAATTACTAGTTCAGATCTTCAAGTTATAATTTGCAATAATAATTAGAAGCTATTAATTTTAAGTTCTGTATTTGACAATTACAAGTTCAGATCTTCAAGTTATAATTTGCAATAATAATTAGAAGCTATCAATTTTAAGTTCTGTATTTGACAATTACTAGTTCAGATCTTCAAGTTATAATTTGCACTAATAATTTGTATTTAACAATTAGAAGTTCTGTATTTGACTGTTACAAGTTCAGATCTTCGAATTATTATTTGCAATCTTAGTTTGAATTTAACAATTCGAAGTTCTGTATTTACCTATTACAGGTTCAGATCTTCAAGTTATAATTTGCAATCACAATTTGTATTTAACAATGCTAAGTTGCGTATTTGTCTATTACAAGTTCAGATCTTCAAATTATAATTTGCAATAATAATTAGAAGCTATCAATTTTAAGTTCTGTATTTGACAATTACAAGTTCAGATCTTCAAGTTATTATTTGCAATAATAATTAGAAGCTATCAATTTCAAGTTCTGTATTTGACAATTACAAGTTCAGATCTAAAAGTTATAATTTACAATAATAATTAGAAGCTATCAATTTTAAATTCTGTATTTAACAATTACATAATATAAGAATTAAAACCACAACAAGTTAATTAAACGAATCTATATTTATCTTAAGCTTTCGAAAGCGTATGCCTTCATTTTCAAAATCTAAACAATTACAAATTCAGATCTTCAAGTTATAATATGCAATAATAATTAGAAGCTATCAATTTTAAGTTCTGTATTTGACAATTACTAGTTCAGATCTTCAAGTTATAATTTGAAATAATAATTTGAATTTAACAAATCTAAGTTCTGTAATTCACTATTACAAGTTCAGATCTTCAAGTTATAATTTACAATAATAATTAGAAGCTATCAATTTTAAGTTCTGTATTTGACAATTACAAGTACAGATCTTCAAGTTATAATTTGCAATAATAATTAGAAGCTATTAATTTTAAGTTCTGTATTTGACAATTACAAGTTCAGATCTTCAAGTTATAATTTGAAATAATAATTAGAAGCTATCAATTTTATGTTCTGTATTTACCTATTACAGGTTCAGATCTTCAAGTTATAATTTGCAATCACAATTTGTATTTAACAATGCTAAGTTGCGTATTTGTCTATTACAAGTTCAGATCTTCAAATTATAATTTGCAATAATAATTAGAAGCTATCAATTTTAAGTTCTGTATTTGACAATTACAAGTTCAGATCTTCAAGTTATAATTTGCACTAATAATTTGTATTTAACAATTTGAAGTTCTGTATTTGACAATTACAAGTTCAGATCTTCAAGTTATAATTTGCAATAATAATTAGAAGCTATCAATTTTAAGTTCTGTATTTGACAATTACCAGTTCAGATCTTCAAGTTATTATTTGCAATAATAATTAGAAGCTATCAACTTTAAGTTCTGTATTTGACAATTACAAGTTCAGATCTTCAAGTTATAATTTGCAATAATAATTAGAAGCTATCAATTTTAAGTTCTGTATTTGACAATTACTAGTTCAGATCTTCAAGTTATAATTTGCACTAATAATTTGTATTTAACAATTAGAAGTTCTGTATTTGACTATTACAAGTTCAGATCTTCGAATTATTATTTGCAATCTTAGTTTGAATTTAACAATTCGAAGTTCTGTATTTACCTATTACAGGTTCAGATCTTCAAGTTATAATTTCCAATCACAATTTGTATTTAACAATGCTAAGTTGAGTATTTGTCTATTACAAGTTCAGATCTTCTAATTATAATTTGCAATAATAATTAGAAGCTATCAATTTTAGTTCTGTATTTGACAATTACAAGTTCAGATCTTCAAGTTATTATTTGCAATAATAATTAGAAGCTATCAATTTTAAGTTCTGTATTTGACAATTACAAGTTCAGATCTTGAAGTTATAATTTACAATAATAATTAGAAGCTATCAATTTTAAGTTCTGTATTTAACAATTACAAGTTCAGATCTTCAAGTTATAATATGCAATAATAATTAGAAGCTATCAATTTTAAGTTCTGTATTTGACAATTACTAGTTCAGATCTTCAAGTTATAATTTGAAGTAATAATTTGAATTTAACAAATCTAAGTTCTGTAATTCACTATTACAAGTTCAGATCTTCAAGTTATAATTTACAATAATAATTAGAAGCTATCAATTTTAAGTTCTGTATTTGACTATTACAAGTTCAGATCTTCAAGTTATAATTTGCAATAATAATTAGAAGCTATCAATTTTAAGTTCTGTATTTGACAATTACAAGTTCAGATCTTCAAGTTATAATTAGCACTAATAATTTGTATTTAACAATTAGAAGTTCTGTATTTGACAATTACAAGTTCAGATCTTCAAGTTATAATTTGCAATAATAATTAGAAGCTATCAATTTTAAGTTCTGTATTTGACAATTACTAGTTCAGATCTTCAAGTTATAATTAGCACTAATAATTTGTATTTAACAATTAGAAGTTCTGTATTTGACAATTACAGGTTCAGATCTTCAAGTTATAATTTGCAATCACAATTTGTATTTAACAATGCTAAGTTGCGTATTTGTCTATTACAATTTCAGATCTTCTAATTATAATTTGCAATAATAATTAGAAGCTATCAATTTTAAGTTCTGTATTTGACAATTACAAGTTCAGATCTTCAAGTTATTATTTGCAATAATAATTAGAAGCTATCAATTTTAAGTTCTGTATTTGACAATTACAAGTTCAGATCTTGAAGTTATAATTTACAATAATAATTAGAAGCTATCAATTTTAAGTTCTGTATTTAACAATTACAAGTTCAGATCTTCAAGTTATAATATGCAATAATAATTAGAAGCTATCAATTTTAAGTTCTGTATTTAACAATTACAAGTTCAGATCTTCAAGTTATAATTTGCAATAATAATTATAACTATCAATTTTAAGTTCTGTATTTGACAATTACTAGTTCAGATCTTCAAGTTATAATTTGCACTAATAATTTGTATTTAACAATTAGAAGTTCTGTATTTGACTATTACAAGTTCAGATCTTCGAATTATTATTTGCAATCTTAGTTTGAATTTAACAATTCGAAGTTCTGTATTTACCTATTACAGGTTCAGATCTTCAAGTTATAATTTGCAATCACAATTTGTATTTAACAATGCTAAGTTGCGTATTTGTCTATTACAAGTTCAGATCTTCAAATTATAATTTGCAATAATAATTAGAAGCTATCAATTTTAAGTTCTGTATTTGACAATTACAAGTTCAGATCTAAAAGTTATAATTTACAATAATAATTAGAAGCTATCAATTTTAAATTCTGTATTTAACAATTACAAGTTCAGATCTTCAAGTTATAAAATGCAATAATAATTAGAAGCTATCAATTTTAAGTTCTGTATTTGACAATTACTAGTTCAGATCTTCAAGTTATAATTTGAAATAATAATTTGAATTTAACAAATCTAAGTTCTGTAATTCACTATTACAAGTTCAGATCTTCAAGTTATAATTTACAATAATAATTAGAAGCTATCAATTTTAAGTTCTGTATTTGACAATTACAAGTTCAGATCTTCAAGTTATAATTTGCAATAATAATTAGAAGCTATTAATTTTAAGTTCTGTATTTGACAATTACAAGTTCAGATCTTCAAGTTATAATTTGAAATAATAATTAGAAGCTATCAATTTTATGTTCTGTATTTACCTATTACAGGTTCAGATCTTCAAGTTATAATTTGCAATCACAATTTGTATTTAACAATGCTAAGTTGCGTATTTGTTTATTACAAGTTCAGATCTTCAAATTATAATATGCAATAATAATTAGAAGCTATCAATTTTAAGTTCTGTATTTGACAATTACAAGTTCAGATCTTCAAGTTATTATTTGCAATAATAATTAGAAGCTATCAATTTTAAGTTCTGTATTTGACAATTACAAGTTCAGATCTTGAAGTTATAATTTACAATAATAATTAGAAGCAATCAATTTTAAGTTCTATATTTAACAATTACAAGTTCAGATCTTCAAGTTATAATATGCAATAATAATTAGAAGCTATCAATTTTAAGTTCTGTATTTGACAATTACTAGTTCAGATCTTCAAGTTATAATTTGAAATAATAATTTGAATTTAACAAATCTAAGTTCTGTAATTCACTATTACAAGTTCAGATCTTCAAGTTATAATTTACAATAATAATTAGAAGCTATCAATTTTAAGTTCTGTATTTGATAATTACAAGTTCAGATCTTCAAGTTATAATTTGCACTAATAATTTGTATTTAACAATTTGAAGTTCTGTATTTGACAATTACAAGTTCAGATCTTCAAGTTATAATTTGCAATAATAATTAGAAGCTATCAATTTTAAGTTCTGTATTTGACAATTACCAGTTCAGATCTTCAAGTTATTATTTGCAATAATAATTAGAAGCTATCAATTTTAAGTTCTGTATTTGACAATTACAAGTTCAGATCTTGAAGTTATAATTTACAATAATAATTAGAAGCTATCAATTTTAAGTTCTGTATTTAATAATTACAAGTTCAGATCTTCAAGTTATAATATGCAATAATAATTAGAAGCTATCAATTTTAAGTTCTGTATTTGACAATTACTAGTTCAGATCTCCAAGTTATTATTTGCAATAATAATCAGAAGCTATCAATTTTAAGTTCTGTATTTGACAATTACAAGTTCAGATCTTCAAGTTATAATTTACAATAATAATTAGAAGCTATCAATTTTAAGTTCTGTATTTGACAATTACAAGTTCAGATCTTCAAGTTATAATTTGCAATAATAATTAGAAGCTATCAATTTTAGGTTCTCTATTTGACAATTACTAGTTCAGATCTTCAAGTTATAATTTGAAGTAATAATTTGAATTTAACAAATCTAAGTTCTGTAATTCACTATTACAAGTTCAGATCTTCATGTTACAATTTACAATAATAATTAGAAGCTATCAATTTTAAGTTCTGTATTTGACTATTACAAGTTCAGATCTTCAAGTTATAATTTGCAATAATAATTAGAAGCTATCAATTTTAAGTTCTGTATTTGATAATTACAAGTTCAGATCTTCAAGTTATAATTAGCACTAATAATTTGTATTTAACAATTAGAAGTTCTGTATTTGACAATTACAAGTTCAGATCTTCAAGTTATAATTTGCAATAATAATTAGAAGCTATCAATTTTAAGTTCTGTATTTGACAATTACTAGTTCAGATCTCCAAGTTATTATTTGCAATAATAATCAGAAGCTATCAATTTTAAGTTCTGTATTTGACTATTACAAGTTCAGATCTTCAAGTTATAATTTGCAATAATAATTAGAAGCTATCAATTTTAAGTTCTGTATTTGATAATTACAAGTTCAGATCTTCAAGTTATAATTAGCACTAATAATTTGTATTTAACAATTAGAAGTTCTGTATTTGACAATTACAAGTTCAGATCTTCAAGTTATAATTTGCAATAATAATTAGAAGCTATCAATTTTAAGTTCTGTATTTGACAATTACAAGTTCAGATCTTCAAGTTATAATTTGCACTAATAATTTGTATTTAACAATTAGAAGTTCTGTATTTGACAATTACAAGTTCAGACATTCAAGTTATAATTTGCAATAATAATTAGAAGCTATCAATTTTAAGTGCTGTATTTGACAATTACTAGTTCAGATCTTCAAGTTATAATTTGAAATAATAATTAGTAGCTATCAATTTTATGTTCTGTATTTGACAATTACAAGTTCAGATCTTCAAGTTATAATTTGCAATAATAACTAGAAGCTATCAATTTTAAGTTCTGTATTTGACAATTACAAGTTCAGATCTTCAAGTTATTATTTGCAATAATAATTAGAAGATATCAATTTTAAGTTCTGTATTTGACAATTACAAGTTCAGATCTTCAAGTTATAATTTACAATAATAATTAGAAGCTATCAATTTTAAGTTCTGTATTTGACAATTACAAGTTCAGATCTTCAAGTTATAATTTGCAATAATAATTAGAAGCTATCAATTTTAAGTTCTGTATTTGACAATTACTAGTTCAGATCTTCAATTTATAATTTGAAATAATAATTTGAATTTAACAAATCTAAGTTCTGTAATTCACTATTACAAGTTCAGATCTTCAAGTTATAATTTACAATAATAATTAGAAGCTATCAATTTTAAGTTCTGTATTTGACAATTACAAGTTCAGATCTTCAAGTTATAATTTGCACTAATAATTTGTATTTAACAATTAGAAGTTCTGTATTTGACAATTACAAGTTCAGATCTTCAAGTTATAATTTGCAATAATAATTAGAAGCTATTAATTTTAAGTTCTGTATTTGACAATTACTAGTTCAGATCTTCAAGTTATAATTTGCACTAATAATTTGTATTTAACAATTAGAAGTTCTGTATTTGACAATTACAAGTTCAGTTCTTTAAGTTATAATTTGCACTAATAATTTGTATTTAACAATTAGAAGTTCTGTATTTGACAATTACAAGTTCAGATCTTCAAGTTATAATTTGCAATAATAATTAGAAGCTATCAATTTTAAGTTCTGTATTTGACAATTACAAGTACAGATCTTGAAGTTATAATTTACAATAATAATTAGAAGCTATCAATTTTAAGTTCTGTATCTGACAATTACAAGTTCAGATCTTCAAGTTATAATTTGCAATAATAATTAGAAGCTATCAATTTTAAGTTCTGTATTTGACAATTACTAGTTCAGATCTTCAAGTTATAATTTGAAATAATAAATTGAATTTAACAAATCTAAGGTCTGTAATTCACTATTACAAGTTCAGTTCTTCAAGTTATAATTTACAATAATAATTAGAAGCTATCAATTTTAAGTTCTGTATTTGACAATTACAAGTTCAGATCTTCAAGTTATAATTTGCACTAATAATTTGTATTTAACAATTAGAAGTTCTGTATTTGACAATTACAAGTTCAGACATTCAAGTTATAATTTGCAATAATAATTAGAAGCTATTAATTTTAAGTTCTGTATTTGACAATTACAAGTTCAGATCTTCAAGTTATAATTTGAAATAATAATTAGTAGCTATCAATTTTATGTTCTGTATTTGACAATTACAAGTTCAGATCTTCAAGTTATAATTTGCAATAATAATTAGAAGCTATCAATTTTAAGTGCTGTATTTGACAATTACTAGTTCAGATCTTCAAGTTATAATTTGCACTAATAATTTGTATTTAACAATTAGAAGTTCTGTATTTGACAATTACAAGTTCAGATCTTCAAGTTATAATTTGCACTAATAATTTGTATTTAACAATTAGAAGTTCTGTATTTGACAATTACAAGTTCAGATCTTCAAGTTATAATTTGCAATAATAATTAGAAACTATCAATTTTAAGTTCCGTATTTGACAATTACTAGTTCAGATCTTCAAGTTATAATTTGCACTAATAATTTGTATTTAACAATTAGAAGTTCTGTATTTGACTATTACAAGTTCAGATCTTCGAATTATTATTTGCAATCTTAGTTAGAATTAAACAATTCGAAGTTCTGTATTTACCTATTACAGGTTCAGATCTTCAAGTTATAATTTGCAATCACAATTTGTATTTAACAATGCTAAGTTGCGTATTTGTCTATTACAAGTTCAGATCTTCAAATTATAATTTGCGATAATAATTAGAAGCTATCAATTTTAAGTGCTGTATTTGACAATTACTAGTTCAGATCTACAAGTTATTATTTGCAATAATAATTAGAAGATATCAATTTTAAGTTCTGTATTTGACAATTACAAGGTCAGATCTTCAAGTTATAATTTACAATAATAATTAGAAGCTATCAATTTTAAGTTCTGTATTTGACAATTACAAGTACAGATCTTCAAGTTATGATTTGCAATAATAATTAGAAGCTATCAATTTTAAGTTCTGTATTTGACAATTACTAGTTCAGATCTTCAAGTTATAATTTGAAATAATAATTTGAATTTAACAAATCTAAGTTCTGTAATTCACTATTACAAGTTCAGATCTTCAAGTTATAATTTACAATAATGATTAGAAGCTATCAATTTTAAGTTCTGTATTTGACAATTACAAGTTCAGATCTTCAAGTTATAATTTGCACTAATAATTTGTATTTAACAATTAGAAGTTCTGTATTTGACAATTACAAGTTCAGATCTTCAAGTTATAATTTGCAATAATAATTAGAAGCTATTAATTTTAAGTTCTGTATTTGACAATTACAAGTTCAGATCTTCAAGTTATAATTCGAAATAATAATTAGAAGCTATCAATTTTATGTTCTGTATTTGACAATTACAAGTTCAGATCTTCAAGTTATAATTTGCAATAATAATTAGAAGCTATCAATTGTAAGTGCTGTATTTGACAATTACTAGTTCAGATCTTCAAGTTATAATTTGCACTTATAATTTGTATTTAACAATTAGAAGTTCTGTGTTTTACAATTACAAGTTCAGATCTTCAAGTTATGATTTGCACTAATAATTTGTATTTAACAGTTAGAAGTTCTGTATTTGACTATTACAAGTTCAGATCTTCAAATTATTATTTGCAATCTTAGTTTGAATTTAACCATTAGAAGTTCTGTATTTACCTATTACAGGTTCAGATCTTCAAGTAATAATTTGCACTAATAATTTGTATTTAACAATTCGAAGTTCTGTGTTTGACTATTACAAGTTCAGATCTTCAAGTTATAATTTGAATTATAATTATAAGCTATCAATTTTAAGTTCTGTATTTGACAATTACAAGTACAGATCTCCAAATTATTATTTGCAATAATAATTAGAAGCTATCAATTTTAAGTTCTGCATTTGACAATTACAAGTTCAGATCTTCAAGTTATAATTTGAAATAATAATTTGAATTTAACAAATCTTAGTTCTGTAATTCACTATTACAAGTTCAGTTCTTCAAGTTATAATTTACAATAATAATTAGAAGCTATCAATTTTAAGTTCTGTATTTGACAATTACAAGTTCAGATCTTCAAGTTATAATTTGCACTAATAATTTGTATTTAACAATTAGAAGTTCTGTATTTGACAATTACAAGTTCAGACATTCAAGTTATAATTTGCAATAATAATTAGAAGCTATCAATTTTAAGTGCTGTATTTGACAATTACTAGTTCAGATCTTCAAGTTATAATTTGCACTAATAATTTGTATTTAACAATTAGAAGTTCTGTATTTGACAATTACAAGTTCAGATCTTCAAGTTATAATTTGCACTAATAATTTGTATTTAACAATTAGAAGTTCTGTATTTGACAATTACAAGTTCAGATCTTCAAGTTATAATTTGCAATAATAATTAGAAGCTATCAATTTTAAGTTCTGTATTTGACAATTACTAGTTCAGATCTTCAAGTTATAATTTGCACTAATAATTTGTATTTAACAATTAGAAGTTCTGTATTTGACAATTACAAGTTCAGATCTTCAAGTTATAATTTGCACTAATAATTTGTATTTAACAATTAGAAGTTCTGTATTTGACAATTACAAGTTCAGATCTTCAAGTTATAATTTGCAATAATAATTAGAAGCTATCAATTTTAAGTTCTGTATTTGACAATTACTAGTTCAGATCCTCAAGTTATAATTTGAAATAATAATTTGAATTTAACAAATCTTAGTTCTGTAATTCACTATTACAAGTTCAGTTCTTCAAGTTATAATTTACAATAATAATTAGAAGCTATCAATTTTAAGTTCTGTATTTGACAATTACAAGTTCAGATCTTCAAGTTATAATTTGCACTAATAATTTGTATTTAACAATTAGAAGTTCTGTATTTGACAATTACAAGTTCAGACATTCAAGTTATAATTTGCAATAATAATTAGAAGCTATTAATTTTAAGTTCTGTATTTGACAATTACAAGTTCAGATCTTCAAGTTATAATTTGAAATAATAATTAGTAGCTATCAATTTTATGTTCTGTATTTGACAATTACAAGTTCAGATCTTCAAGTTATAATTTGCAATAATAATTAGAAGCTATCAATTTTAAGTGCTGTATTTGACAATTACTAGTTCAGATCTTCAAGTTATAATTTGCACTAATAATTTGTATTTAACAATTAGAAGTTCTGTATTTGACAATTACAAGTTCAGATCTTCAAGTTATAATTTGCACTAATAATTTGTATTTAACAATTAGAAGTTCTGTATTTGACAATTACAAGTTCAGATCTTCAAGTTATAATTTGCAATAATAATTAGAAGCTATCAATTTTAAGTTCTGTATTTGACAATTACTAGTTCAGATCTTCAAGTTATAATTTGCACTAATAATTTGTATTTAACAATTAGAAGTTCGGTATTTGACTATTACAAGTTCAGATCTTCGAATTATTATTTGCAATCTTAGTTAGAATTAAACAATTCGAAGTTCTGTATTTACCTATTACAGGTTCAGATCTTCAAGTTATAATTTGCAATCACAATTTGTATTTAACAATGCTAAGTTGCGTATTTGTCTATTACAAGTTCAGATCTTCAAATTATAATTTGCGATAATAATTAGAAGCTATCAATTTTAAGTGCTGTATTTGACAATTACTAGTTCAGATCTACAAGTTATTATTTGCAATAATAATTAGAAGATATCAATTTTAAGTTCTGTATTTGACAATTACAAGGTCAGATCTTCAAGTTATAATTTACAATAATAATTAGAAGCTATCAATTTTAAGTTCTGTATTTGACAATTACAAGTACAGATCTTCAAGTTATGATTTGCAATAATAATTAGAAGCTATCAATTTTAAGTTCTGTATTTGACAATTACTAGTTCAGATCTTCAAGTTATAATTTGAAATAATAATTTGAATTTAACAAATCTAAGTTCTGTAATTCACTATTACAAGTTCAGATCTTCAAGTTATAATTTACAATAATGATTAGAAGCTATCAATTTTAAGTTCTGTATTTGACAATTACAAGTTCAGATCTTCAAGTTATAATTTGCACTAATAATTTGTATTTAACAATTAGAAGTTCTGTATTTGACAATTACAAGTTCAGATCTTCAAGTTATAATTTGCAATAATAATTAGAAGCTATTAATTTTAAGTTCTGTATTTGACAATTACAAGTTCAGATCTTCAAGTTATAATTCGAAATAATAATTAGAAGCTATCAATTTTATGTTCTGTATTTGACAATTACAAGTTCAGATCTTCAAGTTATAATTTGCAATAATAATTAGAAGCTATCAATTGTAAGTGCTGTATTTGACAATTACTAGTTCAGATCTTCAAGTTATAATTTGCACTTATAATTTGTATTTAACAATTAGAAGTTCTGTGTTTTACAATTACAAGTTCAGATCTTCAAGTTATGATTTGCACTAATAATTTGTATTTAACAGTTAGAAGTTCTGTATTTGACTATTACAAGTTCAGATCTTCAAATTATTATTTGCAATCTTAGTTTGAATTTAACCATTAGAAGTTCTGTATTTACCTATTACAGGTTCAGATCTTCAAGTAATAATTTGCACTAATAATTTGTATTTAACAATTCGAAGTTCTGTGTTTGACTATTACAAGTTCAGATCTTCAAGTTATAATTTGAATTATAATTATAAGCTATCAATTTTAAGTTCTGTATTTGACAATTACAAGTACAGATCTCCAAATTATTATTTGCAATAATAATTAGAAGCTATCAATTTTAAGTTCTGCATTTGACAATTACAAGTTCAGATCTTCAAGTTATAATTTGAAATAATAATTTGAATTTAACAAATCTTAGTTCTGTAATTCACTATTACAAGTTCAGTTCTTCAAGTTATAATTTACAATAATAATTAGAAGCTATCAATTTTAAGTTCTGTATTTGACAATTACAAGTTCAGATCTTCAAGTTATAATTTGCACTAATAATTTGTATTTAACAATTAGAAGTTCTGTATTTGACAATTACAAGTTCAGACATTCAAGTTATAATTTGCAATAATAATTAGAAGCTATCAATTTTAAGTGCTGTATTTGACAATTACTAGTTCAGATCTTCAAGTTATAATTTGCACTAATAATTTGTATTTAACAATTAGAAGTTCTGTATTTGACAATTACAAGTTCAGATCTTCAAGTTATAATTTGCACTAATAATTTGTATTTAACAATTAGAAGTTCTGTATTTGACAATTACAAGTTCAGATCTTCAAGTTATAATTTGCAATAATAATTAGAAGCTATCAATTTTAAGTTCTGTATTTGACAATTACTAGTTCAGATCTTCAAGTTATAATTTGCACTAATAATTTGTATTTAACAATTAGAAGTTCTGTATTTGACAATTACAAGTTCAGATCTTCAAGTTATAATTTGCACTAATAATTTGTATTTAACAATTAGAAGTTCTGTATTTGACAATTACAAGTTCAGATCTTCAAGTTATAATTTGCAATAATAATTAGAAGCTATCAATTTTAAGTTCTGTATTTGACAATTACTAGTTCAGATCCTCAAGTTATAATTTGAAATAATAATTTGAATTTAACAAATCTTAGTTCTGTAATTCACTATTACAAGTTCAGTTCTTCAAGTTATAATTTACAATAATAATTAGAAGCTATCAATTTTAAGTTCTGTATTTGACAATTACAAGTTCAGATCTTCAAGTTATAATTTGCACTAATAATTTGTATTTAACAATTAGAAGTTCTGTATTTGACAATTACAAGTTCAGACATTCAAGTTATAATTTGCAATAATAATTAGAAGCTATTAATTTTAAGTTCTGTATTTGACAATTACAAGTTCAGATCTTCAAGTTATAATTTGAAATAATAATTAGTAGCTATCAATTTTATGTTCTGTATTTGACAATTACAAGTTCAGATCTTCAGGTTATAATTTGCAATAATAATTAGAAGCTATCAATTTTAAGTGCTGTATTTGACAATTACTAGTTCAGATCTTCAAGTTATAATTTGCACTAATAATTTGTATTTAACAATTAGAAGTTCTGTATTTGACAATTACAAGTTCAGATCTTCAAGTTATAATTTGCACTAATAATTTGTATTTAACAATTAGAAGTTCTGTATTTGACAATTACAAGTTCAGATCTTCAAGTTATAATTTGCAATAATAATTAGAAGCTATCAATTTTAAGTTCTGTATTTGACAATTACTAGTTCAGATCTTCAAGTTATAATTTGCACTAATAATTTGTATTTAACAATTAGAAGTTCGGTATTTGACTATTACAAGTTCAGATCTTCGAATTATTATTTGCAATCTTAGTTAGAATTAAACAATTCGAAGTTCTGTATTTACCTATTACAGGTTCAGATCTTCAAGTTATAATTTGCAATCACAATTTGTATTTAACAATGCTAAGTTGCGTATTTGTCTATTACAAGTTCAGATCTTCAAATTATAATTTGCAATAATAATTAGAAGCTATCAATTTTAAGTTCTGTATTTGACAATTACTAGTTCAGATCTTCAAGTTATAATTTGTACTAATAATTTGTATTTAACAATTAGAAGTTCTGTATTTGACTATTACAAGTTCAGATCTTCGAATTATTATTTGCAATCTTAGTTAGAATTAAACAATTCGAATTTCTGTATTTACCTATTACAGGTTCAGATCTTCAAGTTATAATTTGCAATCACAATTTGTATTTAAAATGCTAAGTTGCGTATTTGTCTATTACAAGTTCAGATCTTCAAATTATAATTTGCAATAATAATTAGAAGCTATTAATTTTAAGTGCTGTATTTGACAATTACTAGTTCAGATCTTCAAGTTATTATTTGCAATAATAATTAGAAGATATCAATTTTAAGTTCTGTATTTGACAATTACAAGGTCAGATCTTCAAGTTATAATTTACAATAATAATTAGAAGCTATCAATTTTAAGTTCTGTATTTGACAATTACAAGTTCAGATCTTCAAGTTATGATTTGCAATAATAATTAGAAGCTATCAATTTTAAGTTCTGTATTTGACAATTACTAGTTCAGATCTTCAAGTTATAATTTGAAATAATAATTTGAATTTAACAAATCTAAGTTCTGTAATTCACTATTACAAGTTCAGATCTTCAAGTTATAATTTACAATAATGATTAGAAGCTATCAATTTTAAGTTCTGTATTTGACAATTACAAGTTCAGATCTTCAAGTTATAATTTGCACTAATAATTTGTATTTAACAATTAGTAGTTCTGTATTTGACAATTACAAGTTCAGATCTTCAAGTTATAATTTGCAATAATAATTAGAAGCTATTAATTTTAAGTTCTGTATTTGACAATTACAAGTTCAGATCTTCAAGTTATAATTCGAAATAATAATTAGAAGCTATCAATTTTATGTTCTGTATTTGACAATTACAAGTTCAGATCTTCAAGTTATAATTTGCAATAATAATAAGAAGCTATCAATTGTAAGTGCTGTATTTGACAATTACTAGTTCAGATCTTCAAGTTACAATTTGCACTTATAATTTGTATTTAACAATTAGAAGTTCTGTGTTTTACAATTACAAGTTCAGATCTTCAAGTTATGATTTGCACTAATAATTTGTATTTAACAATTAGAAGTTCTGTATTTGACTATTACAAGTTCAGATCTTCAAATTATTATTTGCAATCTTAGATTGAATTTAACCATTCGAAGTTCTGTATTTACCTATTACAGGCACAGATCTTCAAGTAATAATTTGCACTAATAATTTGTATTTAACAATTCGAAGTTCTGTATTTGACTATTACAAGTTCAGATCATCAAGTTATAATTTGAATTATAATTATAAGCTATCAATTTTAAGTTCTGTATTTGACAATTACAAGTACAGATCTCCAAATTATTATTTGCAATAATAATTAGAAGCTATCAATTTTAAGTTCTGCATTTGACAATTACAAGTTCAGATCTTCAAGTTATTATTTGCAATAAAAATTAGAAGCTATTAATTTTAAGTTCTGTATTTGACAATTACAAGTGCAGATCTTCAAGTTATAATTTGCAATAATAATTAGAAGCTATCAATTTTAAGTTCTGTATTTGACAATTACTAGTTCAGATCTTCAAGTTATAATTAGAATTAATAATTAGAATTTGACAAATCTAAGTTCTGTAATTCACTATTACAAGTTCAGTTCTTCAAGTTATAATTTACAATAATAATTAGAAACTATCAATTTTAAGTTCTGTATTTGACAATTACAAGTTCAGATCTTCAAGTTATAATTTGCACTAATAATTTGTATTTAACAATTAGAAGTTCTGTATTTGACAATTACAAGTTCAGACATTCAAGTTATAATTTGCAATAATAATTAGAAGCTATTAATTTTAAGTTCTGTATTTGACAATTACAAGTTCAGATCTTCAAGTTATAATTTGAAATAATAATTAGTAGCTATCAATTTTATGTTCTGTATTTGACAATTACAAGTTCAGATCTTCAAGTTATAATTTGCAATAATAATTAGAAGCTATCAATTTTAAGTGCTGTATTTGACAATTACTAGTTCAGATCTTCAAGTTATAATTTGCACTAATAATTTGTATTTAACAATTAGAAGTTCTGTATTTGACAATTACAAGTTCAGATCTTCAAGTTATAATTTGCACTAATAATTTGTATTTAACAATTAGAAGTTCTGTATTTGACAATTACAAGTTCAGATCTTCAAGTTATAATTTGCAATAATAATTAGAAGCTATCAATTTTAAGTTCTGTATTTGACAATTACTAGATCAGATCTTCAAGTAATAATTTGCACTAATAATTTGTATTTAACAATTAGCAGTTCTGTATTTGACTATTACAAGTTCAGATCTTCGAATTATTATTTGCAATCTTAGTTAGAATTTAACAATTCGAAGTTCTGTATTTACCTATTACAGGTTCAGATCTTCAAGTTATAATTTGCAATCACAATTTGTATTTAACAATGCTAAGTTGCGTATTTGTCTATTACAAGTTCAGATCTTCAAATTATAATTTGCAATAATAATTAGAAGCTATCAATTTTAAGTGCTGTATTTGACAATTACTAGTTCAGATCTTCAAGTTATAATTTGAAATAATAAATTGAATTTAACAAATCTAAGTTCTGTAATTCACTATTACAAGTTCAGTTCTTCAAGTTATAATTTACAATAATAATTAGAAGCTATCAATTTTAAGTTCTGTATTTGACAATTACAAGTTCAGATCTTCAAGTTATAATTTGCACTAATAATTTGTATTTAACAATTAGAAGTTCTGTATTTGACAATTACTAGTTCAGACATTCAAGTTATAATTTGCAATAATAATTAGAAGCTATTAATTTTAAGTTCTGTATTTGACAATTACAAGTTCAAATCTTCAAGTTATAATTTGAAATAATAATTAGTAGCTATCAATTTTATGTTCTGTATTTGACAATTACAAGTTCAGATCTTCAAGTTATAATTTGCAATAATAATTAGAAGCTATCAATTTTAAGTGCTGTATTTGACAATTACTAGTTCAGATCTTCAAGTTATAATTTGCACTAATAATTTGTATTTAACAATTAGAAGTTCTGTATTTGACAATTACAAGTTCAGATCTTCAAGTTATAATTTGCAATAATAATTAAAAGCTATCAATTTTAAGTTCTGTATTTGACAATTACTAGTTCAGATCTTCAAGTTATAATTTGCACTAATAATTTGTATTTAACAATTAGAAGTTCTGTATTTGACTATTACAAGTTCAGATCTTCGAATTATTATTTGCAATCTTAGTTAGAATTAAACAATTCGAAGTTCTGTATTTACCTATTACAGGTTCAGATCTTCAAGTTATAATTTGCAATCACAATTTGTATTTAACAATGCTAAGTTGCGTATTTGTCTATTACAAGTTCAGATCTTCAAATTATAATTTCCAATAATAATTAGAAGCTATCAATTTTAAGTGCTGTATTTGACAATTACTAGTTCAGATCTTCAAGTTATTATTTGCAATAATAATTAGAAGATATCAATTTTAGGTTCTGTATTTGACAATTACAAGGTCAGATCTTCAAGTTATAATTTACAATAATAATTAGAAGCTATCAATTTTAAGTTCTGTATTTGACAATTACAAGTTCAGATCTTCAAGTTATGATTTGCAATAATAATTAGAAGCTATCAATTTTAAGTTCTGTATTTGACAATTACTAGTTCAGATCTTCAAGTTATAATTTGAAATAATAATTTGAATTTAACAAATCTAAGTTCTGTAATTCACTATTACAAGTTCAGATCTTCAAGTTATAATTTACAATAATGATTAGAAGCTATCAATTTTAAGTTCTGTATTTGACAATTACAAGTTCAGATCTTCAAGTTATAATTTGCACTAATAATTTGTATTTAACAATTAGAAGTTCTGTATTTACCTATTACAAGTTCAGATCTTCAAATTATAATTTGCAATAATAATTAGAAGCTATCAATTTTAAGTGCTGTATTTGACAATTACTAGTTCAGATCTTCAAGTTATAATTTGAAATAATAATTTGAATTTAACAAATCTAACTTCTGTAATTCACTATTAGAAGTTCAGATCTTCAAGTTATAATTTACAATAATGATTAGAAGCTATCAATTTTAAGTTCTGTATTTGACAATTACAAGTTCAGATCTTCAAGTTATAATTTGCACTAATAATTTGTATTTAACAATTAGAAGTTCTGTATTTGACAATTACAAGTTCAGATCTTCAAGTTATAATTTGCAATAATAATTAGAAGCTATTAATTTTAAGTTCTGTATTTGACAATTACAAGTTCAGATCTTCAAGTTATAATTCGAAATAATAATTAGAAGCTATCAATTTTATGTTCTGTATTTGACAAATACAAGTTCAGATCTTCAAGTTATAATTTGCAATAATAATTAGAAGCTATCAATTGTAAGTGCTGTATTTGACAATTACTAGTTCAGATCTTCAAGTTATAATTTGCACTTATAATTTGTATTTAACAATTAGAAGTTCTGTGTTTTACAATTACAAGTTCAGATCTTCAAGTTATGATTACCTATTACAGGTTCAGATCTTCAAGTAATAATTTGCACTAATAATTTGTATTTAACAATTCGAAGTTCTATATTTGACTATTACAAGTTCAGATCTTCAAGTTATAATATGAATTATAATTATAAGCTATCAATTTTAAGTTCTGTATTTGACAATTACAAGTACAGATCTCCAAATTATTATTTGCAATAATAATTAGAAGCTATCAATTTTAAGTTCTGCATTTGACAATTACAAGTTCAGATCTTCAAGTAATTATTTGCAATAATAATTAGAAGCTATTAATTTTAAGTTCTGTATTTGACAATTACAAGTGCAGATCTTCAAGTTATAATTTGCAATAATAATTAGAAGCTATCAATTTTAAGTTCTGTATTTGACAATTACTAGTTCAGATCTTCAAGTTATAATTAGAATTAATAATTAGAATTTGACAAATCTAAGTTCTGTAATTCACTATTAGAAGTTCAGATCTTCAAGTTATAATTTACAATAATAATTAGAAGCTATCAATTTTAAGTTCTGTATTTGACAATTACAAGTTCAGATCTACAAGTTATAATTTGCACTAATAATTTGTATTTAACAATTAGAAGTTCTGTATTTGACAATTACAAGTTCAGATCTTCAAGTTATAATTTGAAATAATAATTAGAAGCTATCAATTTTAAGTTCTGTATTTGACAATTACAAGTTCAGATCTTCAAGTTATAATTTGCACTAATAATTTGTATTTAACAATTAGAAGTTCTGTATTTGACAATTACAAGTTCAGACATTCAAGTTATAATTTGCAATAATAATTAGAAGCTATTAATTTTAAGTTCTGTATTTGACAATTACAAGTTCAGATCTTCAAGTTATAATTTGAAATAATAATTAGTAGCTATCAATTTTATGTTCTGTATTTGACAATTACAAGTTCAGATCTTCAAGTTATAATTTGCAATAATAATTAGAAGCTATCAATTTTAAGTGCTGTATTTGACAATTACTAGTTCAGATCTACAAGTTATAATTTGCACTAATAATTTGTATTTAACAATTAGAAGTTCTGTATTTGACAATTACAAGTTCAGATCTTCAAGTTATAATTTGAAATAATAATTAGAAGCTATCAATTTTAAGTTCTGTATTTGACAATTACTAGTTCAGATCCTCAAGTTATAATTTGAAATAATAATTTGAATTTAACAAATCTAAGTTCTGTAATTCACTATTACAAGTTCAGTTCTTCAAGTTATAATTTACAATAATAATTAGAAGCTATCAATTTTAAGTTCTGTATTTGACAATTACAAGTTCAGATCTTCAAGTTATAATTTGCACTAATAATTTGTATTTAACAATTAGAAGTTCTGTATTTGACAATTACAAGTTCAGACATTCAAGTTATAATTTGCAATAATAATTAGAAGCTATTAATTTTAAGTTCTGTATTTGACAATTACAAGTTCAGATCTTCAAGTTATAATTTGAAATAATAATTAGTAGCTATCAATTTTATGTTCTGTATTTGACAATTACAAGTTCAGATCTTCAAGTTATAATTTGCAATAATAATTAGAAGCTATCAATTTTAAGTGCTGTATTTGACAATTACTAGTTCAGATCTACAAGTTATAATTTGCACTAATAATTTGTATTTAACAATTAGAAGTTCTGTATTTGACAATTACAAGTTCAGATCTTCAAGTTATAATTTGCACTAATAATTTGTATTTAACAATTAGAAGTTCTGTATTTGACAATTACAAGTTCAGATCTTCAAGTTATAATTTGCAATAATAATTAGAAGCTATCAATTTTAAGTTCTGTATTTGACAATTACTAGATCAGATCTTCAAGTTATAATTTGCACTAATAATTTGAATTTAACAATTAGCAGTTCTGTATTTGACTATTACAAGTTCAGATCTTCGAATTATTATTTGCAATCTTAGTTAGAATTTAACAATTCGAAGTTCTGTATTTACCTATTACAGGTTCAGATCTTCAAGTTATAATTTGCAATCACAATTTGTATTTAACAATGCTAAGTTGCGTATTTGTCTATTACAAGTTCAGATCTTCAAATTATAATTTGCAATAATAATTAGAAGCTATGAATTTTAAGTGCTGTATTTGACAATTACTAGTTCAGATCTTCAAGTTATTATTTGCAATAATAATTAGAAGATATCAATTTTAAGTTCTGTATTTGACAATTACAAGGTCAGATCTTCAAATTATAATTTACAATAATAATTAGAAGCTATCAATTTTAAGTTCTGTATTTGACAATTACAAGTTCAGATCTTCAAGTTATGATTTGCAATAATAATTAGAAGCTATCAATTTTAAGTTCTGTATTTGACAATTACTAGTTCAGATCTTCAAGTTATAATTTGAAATAATAATTTGAATTTAACAAATCTAAGTTCTGTAATTCACTATTACAAGTTCAGATCTTCAAATTATTATTTGCAATCTTAGTTTGAATTTAACCATTCGAAGTTCTGTATTTACCTATTACAGGTTCAGATCTTCAAGTAATAATTTGCACTAATAATTTGTATTTAACAATTCGAAGTTCTGTATTTGACTATTACAAGTTCAGATCTTCAAGTTATAATTTGAATTATAATTATAAGCTATCAATTTTAAGTTCTGTATTTGACAATTACAAGTACAGATCTCCAAATTATTATTTGCAATAATAATTAGAAGCTATCAATTTTAAGTTCTGCATTTGACAATTACAAGTTCAGATCTTCAAGTTATTAATTGCAATAATAATTAGAAGCTATTAATTTTAAGTTCTGTATTTGACAATTACAAGTGCAGATCTTCAAGTTATAATTTGCAATAATAATTAGAAGCTATCAATTTTAAGTTCTGTATTTGACAATTACAAGTTCAGATCTACAAGTTATAATTTGCACTAATAATTTGTATTTAACAATTAGAAGTTCTGTATTTGACAATTACAAGTTCAGATCTTCAAGTTATAATTTACAATAATAATTAGAAGCTATCAATTTTAAGTTCTGTATTTGACAATTACAAGTTCAGATCTACAAGTTATAATTTGCACTAATAATTTGTATTTAACAATTAGAAGTTCTGTATTTGACAATTACAAGTTCAGATCTTCAAGTTATAATTTGAAATAATAATTAGAAGCTATCAATTTTAAGTTCTGTATTTGACAATTACTAGTTCAGATCCTCAAGTTATAATTTGAAATAATAATTTGAATTTAACAAATCTAAGTTCTGTAATTCACTATTACAAGTTCAGTTCTTCAAGTTATAATTTACAATAATAATTAGAAGCTATCAATTTTAAGTTCTGTATTTGACAATTACAAGTTCAGATCTTCAAGTTATAATTTGCACTAATAATTTGTATTTAACAATTAGAAGTTCTGTATTTGACAATTACAAGTTCAGACATTCAAGTTATAATTTGCAATAATAATTAGAAGCTATTAATTTTAAGTTCTGTATTTGACAATTACAAGTTCAGATCTTCAAGTTATAATTTGAAATAATAATTAGTAGCTATCAATTTTATGTTCTGTATTTGACAATTACAAGTTCAGATCTTCAAGTTATAATTTGCAAAAATAATTAGAAGCTATCAATTTTAAGTGCTGTATTTGACAATTACTAGTTCAGATCTTCAAGTTATAATTTGCACTAATAATTTGTATTTAACAATTAGAAGTTCTGTATTTGACAATTACAAGTTCAGATCTTCAAGTTATAATTTGCACTAATAATTTGTATTTAACAATTAGAAGTTTTGTATTTGACAATTACAAGTTCAGATCTTCAAGTTATAATTTGCAATAATAATTAGAAGCTATCAATTTTAAGTTCTGTATTTGACAATTACTAGTTCAGATCTTCAAGTTATAATTTGCACTAATAATTTGTATTTAACAATTAGAAGTTCTGTATTTGACTATTACAAGTTCAGATCTTCGAATTATTATTTGCAATCTTAGTTAGAATTAAACAATTCGAAGTTCTGTATTTACCTATTACAGGTTCAGATCTTCAAGTTATAATTTGCAATCACAATTTGTATTTAACAATGCTAAGTTGCGTATTTGTCTATTACAAGTTCAGATCTTCAAATTATAATTTGCAATAATAATTAGAAGCTATCAATTTTAAGTGCTGTATTTGACAATTACTAGTTCAGATCTTCAAGTTATAATTTGAAATAATAATTTGAATTTAACAAATCTAAGTTCTGTAATTCACTATTAGAAGTTCCGATCTTCAAGTTATAATTTACAATAATGATTAGAAGCTATCAATTTTAAGTTCTGTATTTGACAATTACAAGTTCAGAACTTCAAGTTATAATTTGCACTTATAATTTGTATTTAACAATTAGAAGTTCTGTATTTGACAATTACAAGTTCAGATCTTCAAGTTATAATTTGCAATAATAAATAGAAGCTATTAATTTTAAGTTCTGTATTTGACAATTACAAGTTCAGATCTTCAAGTTATAATTCGAAATAATAATTAGAAGCTATCAATTTTATGTTCTGTATTTGACAAATACAAGTTCAGATCTTCAAGTTATAATTTGCAATAATAATTAGAAGCTATCAATTGTAAGTGCTGTATTTGACAATTACTAGTTCAGATCTTCAAGTTATAATTTGCACTTATAATTTGTATTTAACAATTAGAAGTTCTGTGTTTTACAATTACAAGTTCAGATCTTCAAGTTATAATTTGCACTAATAATTTGTATTTAACAATTAGAAGTTCTGTATTTGACAATTACAAGTTCAGATCTTCAAGTTATAATTTGCAATAATAATTAGAAGCTATCAATTTTAAGTTCTGTATTTGACAATTACTAGATCAGATCTTCAAGTTATAATTTGCACTAATAATTTGTATTTAACAATTAGCAGTTCCGTATTTGACTATTACAAGTTCAGATCTTCGAATTATTATTTGCAATAATAATTAGAAGCTATCAATTTTAAGTGCTGTATTTGACAATTACTAGTTCAGATCTTCAAGTTATTATTTGCAATAATAATTAGAAGCTATCAATTTTAAGTTCTGTATTTGACAATTACAAGTTCAGATCTTCAAGTTATGATTTGCAATAATAATTAGAAGCTATCAATTTTAAGTTCTGTACTTGACAATTACTAGTTCAGATCTTCAAGTTATAATTTGAAATAATAATTTGAATTTAAAAAATCTAAGTTCTGTAATTCACTATTACAAGTTCAGATCTTCAAGTTATAATTAAAATAATAACTAGAAGCTATCAATTTTAAGTTCTGTATTTGACAATTACAAGTTCAGATCTTCAAGGTATAATTTGCACTAATAATTTGTATTTAACAATTAGAAGTTCTGTATTTGACAATTACAAGTTCAGATCTTCAAGTTATAATTTGCAATAATAATTAGAAGCTATCAATTTTAAGTTCTGTATTTGACAATTACAAGTTCAGATCTTGAAGTTATAATTTACAATAATAATTAGAAGCTATCAATTTTAAGTTCTGTATTTGACAATTACTAGTTCAGATCTTCAAGTTATTATTTGCAATAATAATTAGAAGATATCAATTTTAAGTTCTGTATTTGACAATTACAAGGTCAGATCTTCAAGTTATAATTTGCAATCACAATTTGTATTTAACAATGCTAAGTTGCGTATTTGTCTATTACAAGTTCAGATCTTCAAATTATAATTTGCAATAATAATTAGAAGCTATCAATTTTAAGTGCTGTATTTGACAATTACTAGTTCAGATCTTCAAGTTATTATTTGCAATAATAATTAGAAGATATCAATTTTAAGTTCTGTATTTGACAATTACAAGGTCAGATCTTCAAGTTATAATTTACAATAATAATTAGAAGCTATCAATTTTAAGTTCTGTATTTGACAATTACAAGTTCAGATCTTCAAGTTATGATTTGCAATAATAATTAGAAGCTATCAATTTTAAGTTCTGTATTTGACAATTACTAGTTCAGATCTTCAAGTTATAATTTGAAATAATAATTTGAATTTAACAAATCTAAGTTCTGTAATTCACTATTACAAGTTCAGATCTTCAAGTTATAATTTACAATAATGATTAGAAGCTATCAATTTTAAGTTCTGTATTTGACAATTACAAGTTCAGATCTTCAAGTTATAATTTGCACTAATAATTTGTATTTAACAATTAGAAGTTCTGTATTTGACAATTACAAGTTCAGATCTTCAAGTTATAATTTGCAATAATAATTAGAAGCTATTAATTTTAAGTTCTGTATTTGACAATTACAAGTTCAGATCTTCAAGTTATAATTCGAAATAATAATTAGAAGCTATCAATTTTATGTTCTGTATTTGACAATTACAAGTTCAGATCTTCAAGTTATAATTTGCAATAATAATTAGAAGCTATCAATTGTAAGTGCTGTATTTGACAATTACTAGTTCAGATCTTCAAGTTATAATTT
The DNA here is from genome assembly GCA_963170105.1 of Cantharis lateralis. Taxonomy (NCBI): domain Eukaryota; kingdom Metazoa; phylum Arthropoda; class Insecta; order Coleoptera; family Cantharidae; genus Cantharis; species Cantharis lateralis. The sequence goes on along the minus strand of OY720625.1, from coordinate 30,415,744 downwards.
GCACTTATAATTTGTATTTAACAATTAGAAGTTCTGTGTTTTACAATTACAAGTTCAGATCTTCAAGTTATGATTTGCACTAATAATTTGTATTTAACAGTTAGAAGTTCTGTATTTGACTATTACAAGTTCAGATCTTCAAATTATTATTTGCAATCTTAGTTTGAATTTAACCATTCGAAGTTCTGTATTTACCTATTACAGGTTCAGATCTTCAAGTAATAATTTGCACTAATAATTTGTATTTAACAATTCGAAGTTCTGTATTTGACTATTACAAGTTCAGATCTTCAAGTTATAATTTGAATTATAATTATAAGCTATCAATTTTAAGTTCTGTATTTGACAATTACAAGTACAGATCTCCAAATTATTATTTGCAATAATAATTAGAAGCTATCAATTTTAAGTTCTGCATTTGACAATTACAAGTTCAGATCTTCAAGTTATTAATTGCAATAATAATTAGAAGCTATTAATTTTAAGTTCTGTATTTGACAATTACAAGTGCCGATCTTCAAGTTATAATTTGCAATAATAATTAGAAGCTATCAATTTTAAGTTCTGTATTTGACAATTACTAGTTCAGATCTTCAAGTTATAATTAGAATTAATAATTAGAATTTGACAAATCTAAGTTCTGTAATTCACTATTACAAGTTCAGATCTTCAAGTTATAATTTACAATAATAATTAGAAGCTATCAATTTTAAGTTCTGTATTTGACAATTACAAGTTCAGATCTACAAGTTATAATTTGCACTAATAATTTGTATTTAACAATTAGAAGTTCTGTATTTGACAATTACAAGTTCAGATCTTCAAGTTATAATTTGAAATAATAATTAGAAGCTATCAATTTTAAGTTCTGTATTTGACAATTACTAGTTCAGATCCTCAAGTTATAATTTGAAATAATAATTTGAATTTAACAAATCTAAGTTCTGTAATTCACTATTACAAGTTCAGTTCTTCAAGTTATAATTTACAATAATAATTAGAAGCTATCAATTTTAAGTTCTGTATTTGACAATTACAAGTTCAGATCTTCAAGTTATAATTTGCACTAATAATTTGTATTTAACAATTAGAAGTTCTGTATTTGACAATTACAAGTTCAGACATTCAAGTTATAATTTGCAATAATAATTAGAAGCTATTAATTTTAAGTTCTGTATTTGACAATTACAAGTTCAGATCTTCAAGTTATAATTTGAAATAATAATTAGTAGCTATCAATTTTATGTTCTGTATTTGACAATTACAAGTTCAGATCTTCAAGTTATAATTTGCAATAATAATTAGAAGCTATCAATTTTAAGTGCTGTATTTGACAATTACTAGTTCAGATCTTCAAGTTATAATTTGCACTAATAATTTGTATTTAACAATTAGAAGTTCTGTATTTGACAATTACAAGTTCAGATCTTCAAGTTATAATTTGCACTAATAATTTGTATTTAACAATTAGAAGTTCTGTATTTGACAATTACAAGTTCAGATCTTCAAGTTATAATTTGCAATAATAATTAGAAGCTATCAATTTTAAGTTCTGTATTTGACAATTACTAGTTCAGATCTTCAAGTTATAATTTGCACTAATAATTTGTATTTAACAATTAGAAGTTCTGTATTTGACTATTACAAGTTCAGATCTTCGAATTAATATTTGCAATCTTAGTTAGAATTAAACAATTCGAAGTTCTGTATTTACCTATTACAGGTTCAGATCTTCAAGTTATAATTTGCAATCACAATTTGTATTTAACAATGCTAAGTTGCGTATTTGTCTATTACAAGTTCAGATCTTCAAATTATAATTTGCAATAATAATTAGAAGCTATCAATTTTAAGTGCTGTATTTGACAATTACTAGTTCAGATCTTCAAGTTATAATTTGAAATAATAATTTGAATTTAACAAATCTAAGTTCTGTAATTCACTATTAGAAGTTCAGATCTTCAAGTTATAATTTACAATAATGATTAGAAGCTATCAATTTTAAGTTCTGTATTTGACAATTACAAGTTCAGAACTTCAAGTTATAATTTGCACTTATAATTTGTATTTAACAATTAGAAGTTCTGTATTTGACAATTACAAGTTCAGATCTTCAAGTTATAATTTGCAATAATAAATAGAAGCTATTAATTTTAAGTTCTGTATTTGACAATTACAAGTTCAGATCTTCAAGTTATAATTCGAAATAATAATTAGAAGCTATCAATTTTATGTTCTGTATTTGACAAATACAAGTTCAGATCTTCAAGTTATAATTTGCAATAATAATTAGAAGCTATCAATTGTAAGTGCTGTATTTGACAATTACTAGTTCAGATCTTCAAGTTATAATTTGCACTTATAATTTGTATTTAACAATTAGAAGTTCTGTGTTTTACAATTACAAGTTCAGATCTTCAAGTTATAATTTGCACTAATAATTTGTATTTAACAATTAGAAGTTCTGTATTTGACAATTACAAGTTCAGATCTTCAAGTTATAATTTGCAATAATAATTAGAAGCTATCAATTTTAAGTTCTGTATTTGACAATTACTAGATCAGATCTTCAAGTTATAATTTGCACTAATAATTTGTATTTAACAATTAGCAGTTCTGTATTTGACTATTACAAGTTCAGATCTTCGAATTATTATTTGCAATAATAATTAGAAGCTATCAATTTTAAGTGCTGTATTTGACAATTACTAGTTCAGATCTTCAAGTTATTATTTGCAATAATAATTAGAAGCTATCAATTTTAAGTTCTGTATTTGACAATTACAAGTTCAGATCTTCAAGTTATGATTTGCAATAATAATTAGAAGCTATCAATTTTAAGTTCTGTACTTGACAATTACTAGTTCAGATCTTCAAGTTATAATTTGAAATAATAATTTGAATTTAACAAATCTAAGTTCTGTAATTCACTATTACAAGTTCAGATCTTCAAGTTATAATTAAAATAATAACTAGAAGCTATCAATTTTAAGTTCTGTATTTGACAATTACAAGTTCAGATCTTCAAGGTATAATTTGCACTAATAATTTGTATTTAACAATTAGAAGTTCTGTATTTGACAATTACAAGTTCAGATCTTCAAGTTATAATTTGCAATAATAATTAGAAGCTATCAATTTTAAGTTCTGTATTTGACAATTACAAGTTCAGATCTTGAAGTTATAATTTACAATAATAATTAGAAGCTATCAATTTTAAGTTCTGTATCTGACAATTACAAGTTCAGATCTTCAAGTTATAATTTGCAATAATAATTAGAAGCTATCAATTTTAAGTTCTGTATTTGACAATTACTAGTTCAGATCTACAAGTTATAATTTGAAATAATAAATTGTATTTAACAAATCTAAGTTCTGTAATTCACTATTACAAGTTCAGTTCTTCAAGTTATAATTTACAATAATAATTAGAAGCTATCAATTTTAAGTTCTGTATTTGACAATTACAAGTTCAGATCTTCAAGTTATAATTTGCACTAATAATTTGTATTTAACAATTAGAAGTTCTGTATTTGACAATTACAAGTTCAGACATACAGGTTATAATTTGCAATAAAAATTAGAAGCTATTAATTTTAAGTTCTGTATTTGACAATTACAAGTTCAGATCTTCAAGTTATAATTTGAAATAATAATTAGTAGCTATCAATTTTATGTTCTGTATTTGACAATTCCAAGTTCAGATCTTCAAGTTATAATTTGCAATAATAATTAGAAGCTATCAATTTTAAGTGCTGTATTTGACAATTACTAGTTCAGATCTTCAAGTTATAATTTGCACTAATAATTTGTATTTAACAATTAGAAGTTCTGTATTTGACAATTACAAGTTCAGATCTTCAAGTTATAATTTGCACTAATAATATGTATTTAACAATTAGAAGTTCTGTATTTGACAATTACAAGTTCAGATCTTCAAGTTATAATTTGCAATAATAATTAGAAGCTATTAATTTTAAGTTCTGTATTTGACAATTACAAGTTCAGATCTTCAAGTTATAATTCGAAATAATAATTAGAAGCTATCAATTTTATGTTCTGTATTTGACAATTACAAGTTCAGATCTTCAAGTTATAATTTGCAATAATAATTAGAAGCTATCAATTGTAAGTGCTGTATTTGACAATTACTAGTTCAGATCTTCAAGTTATAATTTGCACTTATAATTTGTATTTAACAATTAGAAGTTCTGTGTTTTACAATTACAAGTTCAGATCTTCAAGTTATGATTTGCACTAATAATTTGTATTTAACAGTTAGAAGTTCTGTATTTGACTATTACAAGTTCAGATCTTCAAATTATTATTTGCAATCTTAGTTTGAGTTTAACCATTCGAAGTTCTGTATTTACCTATTACAGGTTCAGATCTTCAAGTAATAATTTGCACTAATAATTTGTATTTAACAATTCGAAGTTCTGTATTTGACTATTACAAGTTCAGATCTTCAAGTTATAATTTGAATTATAATTATAAGCTATCAATTTTAAGTTCTGTATTTGACAATTACAAGTACAGATCTCCAAATTATTATTTGCAATAATAATTAGAAGCTATCAATTTTAAGTTCTGCATTTGACAATTACAAGTTCAGATCTTCAAGTTATTAATTGCAATAATAATTAGAAGCTATTAATTTTAAGTTCTGTATTTGACAATTACAAGTGCAGATCTTCAAGTTATAATTTGCAATAATAATTAGAAGCTATCAATTTTAAGTTCTGTATTTGACAATTACTAGTTCAGATCTTCAAGTTATAATTAGAATTAATAATTAGAATTTGACAAATCTAAGTTCTGTAATTCACTATTACAAGTTCAGATCTTCAAGTTATAATTTACAATAATAATTAGAAGCTATCAATTTTAAGTTCTGTATTTGACAATTACAAGTTCAGATCTACAAGTTATAATTTGCACTAATAATTTGTATTTAACAATTAGAAGTTCTGTATTTGACAATTACAAGTTCAGATCTTCAAGTTATAATTTGAAATAATAATTAGAAGCTATCAATTTTAAGTTCTGTATTTGACAATTACTAGTTCAGATCCTCAAGTTATAATTTGAAATAATAATTTGAATTTAACAAATCTAAGTTCTGTAATTCACTATTACAAGTTCAGTTCTTCAAGTTATAATTTACAATAATAATTAGAAGCTATCAATTTTAAGTTCTGTATTTGACAATTACAAGTTCAGATCTTCAAGTTATAATTTGCACTAATAATTTGTATTTAACAATTAGAAGTTCTGTATTTGACAATTACAAGTTCAGACATTCAAGTTATAATTTGCAATAATAATTAGAAGCTATTAATTTTAAGTTCTGTATTTGACAATTACAAGTTCAGATCTTCAAGTTATAATTTGAAATAATAATTAGTAGCTATCAATTTTATGTTCTGTATTTGACAATTACAAGTTCAGATCTTCAAGTTATAATTTGCAATAATAAATAGAAGCTATTAATTTAAGTTCTGTATTTGACAATTACAAGTTCAGATCTTCAAGTTATAATTCGAAATAATAATTAGAAGCTATCAATTTTATGTTCTGTATTTGACAAATACAAGTTCAGATCTTCAAGTTATAATTTGCAATAATAATTAGAAGCTATCAATTGTAAGTGCTGTATTTGACAATTACTAGTTCAGATCTTCAAGTTATAATTTGCACTTATAATTTGTATTTAACAATTAGAAGTTCTGTGTTTTACAATTACAAGTTCAGATCTTCAAGTTATAATTTGCACTAATAATTTGTATTTAACAATTAGAAGTTCTGTATTTGACAATTACAAGTTCAGATCTTCAAGTTATAATTTGCAATAATAATTAGAAGCTATCAATTTTAAGTTCTGTATTTGACAATTACTAGATCAGATCTTCAAGTTATAATTTGCACTAATAATTTGTATTTAACAATTAGCAGTTCTGTATTTGACTATTACAAGTTCAGATCTTCGAATTATTATTTGCAATAATAATTAGAAGCTATCAATTTTAAGTGCTGTATTTGACAATTACTAGTTCAGATCTTCAAGTTATTATTTGCAATAATAATTAGAAGCTATCAATTTTAAGTTCTGTATTTGACAATTACAAGTTCAGATCTTCAAGTTATGATTTGCAATAATAATTAGAAGCTATCAATTTTACGTTCTGTACTTGACAATTACTAGTTCAGATCTTCAAGTTATAATTTGAAATAATAATTTGAATTTAACAAATCTAAGTTCTGTAATTCACTATTACAAGTTCAGATCTTCAAGTTATAATTAAAATAATAACTAGAAGCTATCAATTTTAAGTTCTGTATTTGACAATTACAAGTTCAGATCTTCAAGGTATAATTTGCACTAATAATTTGTATTTAACAATTAGAAGTTCTGTATTTGACAATTACAAGTTCAGATCTTCAAGTTATAATTTGCAATAATAATTAGAAGCTATCAATTTTAAGTTCTGTATTTGACAATTACAAGTTCAGATCTTGAAGTTATAATTTACAATAATAATTAGAAGCTATCAATTTTAAGTTCTGTATCTGACAATTACAAGTTCAGATCTTCAAGTTATAATTTGCAATAATAATTAGAAGCTATCAATTTTAAGTTCTGTATTTGACAATTACTAGTTCAGATCTACAAGTTATAATTTGAAATAATAAATTGTATTTAACAAATCTAAGTTCTGTAATTCACTATTACAAGTTCAGTTCTTCAAGTTATAATTTACAATAATAATTAGAAGCTATCAATTTTAAGTTCTGTATTTGACAATTACAAGTTCAGATCTTCAAGTTATAATTTGCACTAATAATTTGTATTTAACAATTAGAAGTTCTGTATTTGACAATTACAAGTTCAGACATACAGGTTATAATTTGCAATAAAAATTAGAAGCTATTAATTTTAAGTTCTGTATTTGACAATTACAAGTTCAGATCTTCAAGTTATAATTTGAAATAATAATTAGTAGCTATCAATTTTATGTTCTGTATTTGACAATTCCAAGTTCAGATCTTCAAGTTATAATTTGCAATAATAATTAGAAGCTATCAATTTTAAGTGCTGTATTTGACAATTACTAGTTCAGATCTTCAAGTTATAATTTGCACTAATAATTTGTATTTAACAATTAGAAGTTCTGTATTTGACAATTACAAGTTCAGATCTTCAAGTTATAATTTGCACTAATAATATGTATTTAACAATTAGAAGTTCTGTATTTGACAATTACAAGTTCAGATCTTCAAGTTATAATTTGCAATAATAATTAGAAGCTATTAATTTTAAGTTCTGTATTTGACAATTACAAGTTCAGATCTTCAAGTTATAATTCGAAATAATAATTAGAAGCTATCAATTTTATGTTCTGTATTTGACAATTACAAGTTCAGATCTTCAAGTTATAATTTGCAATAATAATTAGAAGCTATCAATTGTAAGTGCTGTATTTGACAATTACTAGTTCAGATCTTCAAGTTATAATTTGCACTTATAATTTGTATTTAACAATTAGAAGTTCTGTGTTTTACAATTACAAGTTCAGATCTTCAAGTTATGATTTGCACTAATAATTTGTATTTAACAGTTAGAAGTTCTGTATTTGACTATTACAAGTTCAGATCTTCAAATTATTATTTGCAATCTTAGTTTGAATTTAACCATTCGAAGTTCTGTATTTACCTATTACAGGTTCAGATCTTCAAGTAATAATTTGCACTAATAATTTGTATTTAACAATTCGAAGTTCTGTATTTGACTATTACAAGTTCAGATCTTCAAGTTATAATTTGAATTATAATTATAAGCTATCAATTTTAAGTTCTGTATTTGACAATTACAAGTACAGATCTCCAAATTATTATTTGCAATAATAATTAGAAGCTATCAATTTTAAGTTCTGCATTTGACAATTACAAGTTCAGATCTTCAAGTTATTAATTGCAATAATAATTAGAAGCTATTAATTTTAAGTTCTGTATTTGACAATTACAAGTGCAGATCTTCAAGTTATAATTTGCAATAATAATTAGAAGCTATCAATTTTAAGTTCTGTATTTGACAATTACTAGTTCAGATCTTCAAGTTATAATTAGAATTAATAATTAGAATTTGACAAATCTAAGTTCTGTAATTCACTATTACAAGTTCAGATCTTCAAGTTATAATTTACAATAATAATTAGAAGCTATCAATTTTAAGTTCTGTATTTGACAATTACAAGTTCAGATCTACAAGTTATAATTTGCACTAATAATATGTATTTAACAATTAGAAGTTCTGTATTTGACAATTACAAGTTCAGATCTTCAAGTTATAATTTGAAATAATAATTAGAAGCTATCAATTTTAAGTTCTGTATTTGACAATTACTAGTTCAGATCCTCAAGTTATAATTTGAAATAATAATTTGAATTTAACAAATCTAAGTTCTGTAATTCACTATTACAAGTTCAGTTCTTCAAGTTATAATTTACAATAATAATTAGAAGCTATCAATTTTAAGTTCTGTATTTGACAATTACAAGTTCAGATCTTCAAGTTATAATTTGCACTAATAATTTGTATTTAACAATTAGAAGTTCTGTATTTGACAATTACAAGTTCAGACATTCAAGTTATAATTTGCAATAATAATTAGAAGCTATTAATTTTAAGTTCTGTATTTGACAATTACAAGTTCAGATCTTCAAGTTATAATTTGAAATAATAATTAGTAGCTATCAATTTTATGTTCTGTATTTGACAATTACAAGTTCAGATCTTCAAGTTATAATTTGCAATAATAATTAGAAGCTATCAATTTTAAGTGCTGTATTTGACAATTACTAGTTCAGATCTTCAAGTTATAATTTGCACTAATAATTTGTATTTAACAATTAGAAGTTCTGTATTTGACAATTACAAGTTCAGATCTTCAAGTTATAATTTGCACTAATAATTTGTATTTAACAATTAGAAGTTCTGTATTTGACAATTACAAGTTCAGATCTTCAAGTTATAATTTGCAATAATAATTAGAAGCTATCAATTTTAAGTTCTGTATTTGACAATTACTAGTTCAGATCTTCAAGTTATAATTTGCACTAATAATTTGTATTTAACAATTAGAAGTTCTGTATTTGACTATTACAAGTTCAGATCTTCGAATTATTATTTGCAATCTTAGTTAGAATTAAACAATTCGAAGTTCTGTATTTACCTATTACAGGTTCAGATCTTCAAGTTATAATTTGCAATCACAATTTGTATTTAACAATGCTAAGTTGCGTATTTGTCTATTACAAGTTCAGATCTTCAAATTATAATTTGCAATAATAATTAGAAGCTATCAATTTTAAGTTCTGTATTTGACAATTACAAGTTCAGATCTTGAAGTTATAATTTACAATAATAATTAGAAGCTATCAATTTTAAGTTCTGTATCTGACAATTACAAGTTCAGATCTTCAAGTTATAATTTGCAATAATAATTAGAAGCTATCAATTTTAAGTTCTGTATTTGACAATTACAAGTTCAGATCTTGAAGTTATAATTTACAATAATAATTAGAAGCTATCAATTTTAAGTTCTGTATCTGACAATTACAAGTTCAGATCTTCAAGTTATAATTTGCAATAATAATTAGAAGCTATCAATTTTAAGTTCTGTATTTGACAATTACTAGTTCAGATCTACAAGTTATAATTTGAAATAATAAATTGTATTTAACAAATCTAAGTTCTGTAATTCACTATTACAAGTTCAGTTCTTCAAGTTATAATTTACAATAATAATTAGAAGCTATCAATTTTAAGTTCTGTATTTGACAATTACAAGTTCAGATCTTCAAGTTATAATTTGCACTAATAATTTGTATTTAACAATTAGAAGTTCTGTATTTGACAATTACAAGTTCAGACATACAGGTTATAATTTGCAATAAAAATTAGAAGCTATTAATTTTAAGTTCTGTATTTGACAATTACAAGTTCAGATCTTCAAGTTATAATTTGAAATAATAATTAGTAGCTATCAATTTTATGTTCTGTATTTGACAATTCCAAGTTCAGATCTTCAAGTTATAATTTGCAATAATAATTAGAAGCTATCAATTTTAAGTGCTGTATTTGACAATTACTAGTTCAGATCTTCAAGTTATAATTTGCACTAATAATTTGTATTTAACAATTAGAAGTTCTGTATTTGACAATTACAAGTTCAGATCTTCAAGTTATAATTTGCACTAATAATTTGTATTTAACAATTAGAAGTTCTGTATTTGACAATTACAAGTTCAGATCTTCAAGTTATAATTTGCAATAATAATTAGAAGCTATTAATTTTAAGTTCTGTATTTGACAATTACAAGTTCAGATCTTCAAGTTATAATTCGAAATAATAATTAGAAGCTATCAATTTTATGTTCTGTATTTGACAATTACAAGTTCAGATCTTCAAGTTATAATTTGCAATAATAATTAGAAGCTATCAATTGTAAGTGCTGTATTTGACAATTACTAGTTCAGATCTTCAAGTTATAATTTGCACTTATAATTTGTATTTAACAATTAGAAGTTCTGTGTTTTACAATTACAAGTTCAGATCTTCAAGTTATGATTTGCACTAATAATTTGTATTTAACAGTTAGAAGTTCTGTATTTGACTATTACAAGTTCAGATCTTCAAATTATTATTTGCAATCTTAGTTTGAATTTAACCATTCGAAGTTCTGTATTTACCTATTACAGGTTCAGATCTTCAAGTAATAATTTGCACTAATAATTTGTATTTAACAATTCGAAGTTCTGTATTTGACTATTACAAGTTCAGATCTTCAAGTTATAATTTGAATTATAATTATAAGCTATCAATTTTAAGTTCTGTATTTGACAATTACAAGTACAGATCTCCAAATTATTATTTGCAATAATAATTAGAAGCTATCAATTTTAAGTTCTGCATTTGACAATTACAAGTTCAGATCTTCAAGTTATTAATTGCAATAATAATTAGAAGCTATTAATTTTAAGTTCTGTATTTGACAATTACAAGTGCAGATCTTCAAGTTATAATTTGCAATAATAATTAGAAGCTATCAATTTTAAGTTCTGTATTTGACAATTACTAGTTCAGATCTTCAAGTTATAATTAGAATTAATAATTAGAATTTGACAAATCTAAGTTCTGTAATTCACTATTACAAGTTCAGATCTTCAAGTTATAATTTACAATAATAATTAGAAGCTATCAATTTTAAGTTCTGTATTTGACAATTACAAGTTCAGATCTACAAGTTATAATTTGCACTAATAATTTGTATTTAACAATTAGAAGTTCTGTATTTGACAATTACAAGTTCAGATCTTCAAGTTATAATTTGAAATAATAATTAGAAGCTATCAATTTTAAGTTCTGTATTTGACAATTACTAGTTCAGATCCTCAAGTTATAATTTGAAATAATAATTTGTATTTAACAAATCTAAGTTCTGTAATTCACTATTACAAGTTCAGTTCTTCAAGTTATAATTTACAATAATAATTAGAAGCTATCAATTTTAAGTTCTGTATTTGACAATTACAAGTTCAGATCTTCAAGTTATAATTTGCACTAATAATTTGTATTTAACAATTAGAAGTTCTGTATTTGACAATTACAAGTTCAGACATTCAAGTTATAATTTGCAATAATAATTAGAAGCTATTAATTTTAAGTTCTGTATTTGACAATTACAAGTTCAGATCTTCAAGTTATAATTTGAAATAATAATTAGTAGCTATCAATTTTATGTTCTGTATTTGACAATTACAAGTTCAGATCTTCAAGTTATAATTTGCAATAATAATTAGAAGCTATCAATTTTAAGTGCTGTATTTGACAATTACTAGTTCAGATCTTCAAGTTATAATTTGCACTAATAATTTGTATTTAACAATTAGAAGTTCTGTATTTGACAATTACAAGTTCAGATCTTCAAGTTATAATTTGCACTAATAATTTGTATTTAACAATTAGAAGTTCTGTATTTGACAATTACAAGTTCAGATCTTCAAGTTATAATTTGCAATAATAATTAGAAGCTATCAATTTTAAGTTCTGTATTTGACAATTACTAGTTCAGATCTTCAAGTTATAATTTGCACTAATAATTTGTATTTAACAATTAGAAGTTCTGTATTTGACTATTACAAGTTCAGATCTTCGAATTATTATTTGCAATCTTAGTTAGAATTAAACAATTCGAAGTTCTGTATTTACCTATTACAGGTTCAGATCTTCAAGTTATAATTTGCAATCACAATTTGTATTTATCAATGCTAAGTTGCGTATTTGTCTATTACAAGTTCAGATCTTCAAATTATAATTTGCAATAATAATTAGAAGCTATCAATTTTAAGTTCTGTATTTGACAATTACAAGTTCAGATCTTGAAGTTATAATTTACAATAATAATTAGAAGCTATCAATTTTAAGTTCTGTATCTGACAATTACAAGTTCAGATCTTCAAGTTATAATTTGCAATAATAATTAGAAGCTATCAATTTTAAGTTCTGTATTTGACAATTACTAGTTCAGATCTACAAGTTATAATTTGAAATAATAAATTGTATTTAACAAATCTAAGTTCTGTAATTCACTATTACAAGTTCAGTTCTTCAAGTTATAATTTACAATAATAATTAGAAGCTATCAATTTTAAGTTCTGTATTTGACAATTACAAGTTCAGATCTTCAAGTTATAATTTGCACTAATAATTTGTATTTAACAATTAGAAGTTCTGTATTTGACAATTACAAGTTCAGACATACAGGTTATAATTTGCAATAAAAATTAGAAGCTATTAATTTTAAGTTCTGTATTTGACAATTACAAGTTCAGATCTTCAAGTTATAATTTGAAATAATAATTAGTAGCTATCAATTTTATGTTCTGTATTTGACAATTCCAAGTTCAGATCTTCAAGTTATAATTTGCAATAATAATTAGAAGCTATCAATTTTAAGTGCTGTATTTGACAATTACTAGTTCAGATCTTCAAGTTATAATTTGCACTAATAATTTGTATTTAACAATTAGAAGTTCTGTATTTGACAATTACAAGTTCAGATCTTCAAGTTATAATTTCCACTAATAATTTGTATTTAACAATTAGAAGTTCTGTATTTGACAATTACAAGTTCAGATCTTCAAGTTATAATTTGCAATAATAATTAGAAGCTATTAATTTTAAGTTCTGTATTTGACAATTACAAGTTCAGATCTTCAAGTTATAATTCGAAATAATAATTAGAAGCTATCAATTTTATGTTCTGTATTTGACAATTACAAGTTCAGATCTTCAAGTTATAATTTGCAATAATAATTAGAAGCTATCAATTGTAAGTGCTGTATTTGACAATTACTAGTTCAGATCTTCAAGTTATAATTTGCACTTATAATTTGTATTTAACAATTAGAAGTTCTGTGTTTTACAATTACAAGTTCAGATCTTCAAGTTATGATTTGCACTAATAATTTGTATTTAACAGTTAGAAGTTCTGTATTTGACTATTACAAGTTCAGATCTTCAAATTATTATTTGCAATCTTAGTTTGAATTTAACCATTCGAAGTTCTGTATTTACCTATTACAGGTTCAGATCTTCAAGTAATAATTTGCACTAATAATTTGTATTTAACAATTCGAAGTTCTGTATTTGACTATTGCAAGTTCAGATCTTCAAGTTATAATTTGAATTATAATTATAAGCTATCAATTTTAAGTTCTGTATTTGACAATTACAAGTACAGATCTCCAAATTATTATTTGCAATAATAATTAGAAGCTATCAATTTTAAGTTCTGCATTTGACAATTACAAGTTCAGATCTTCAAGTTATTAATTGCAATAATAATTAGAAGCTATTAATTTTAAGTTCTGTATTTGACAATTACAAGTGCAGATCTTCAAGTTATAATTTGCAATAATAATTAGAAGCTATCAATTTTAAGTTCTGTATTTGACAATTACTAGTTCAGATCTTCAAGTTATAATTAGAATTAATAATTAGAATTTGACAAATCTAAGTTCTGTAATTCACTATTACAAGTTCAGATCTTCAAGTTATAATTTACAATAATAATTAGAAGCTATCAATTTTAAGTTCTGTATTTGACAATTACAAGTTCAGATCTACAAGTTATAAATTGCACTAATAATTTGTATTTAACAATTAGAAGTTCTGTATTTGACAATTACAAGTTCAGATCTTCAAGTTATAATTTGAAATAATAATTAGAAGCTATCAATTTTAAGTTCTGTATTTGACAATTACAAGTTCAGATCTTCAAGTTATTAATTGCAATAATAATTAGAAGCTATTAATTTTAAGTTCTGTATTTGACAATTACTAGTTCAGATCTTCAAGTTATAATTTGCACTAATAATTTGTATTTAACAATTAGAAGTTCTGTATTTGACAATTACAAGTTCAGATCTTCAAGTTATAATTTGCACTAATAATTTGTATTTAACAATTAGAAGTTCTGTATTTGACAATTACAAGTTCAGATCTTCAAGTTATAATTTGCAATAATAATTAGAAGCTATCAATTTTAAGTTCTGTATTTGACAATTACTAGTTCAGATCTTCAAGTTATAATTTGCACTAATAATTTGTATTTAACAATTAGAAGTTCTGTATTTGACTATTACAAGTTCAGATCTTCGAATTATTATTTGCAATCTTAGTTAGAATTAAACAATTCGAAGTTCTGTATTTACCTATTACAGGTTCAGATCTTCAAGTTATAATTTGCAATCACAATTTGTATTTATCAATGCTAAGTTGCGTATTTGTCTATTACAAGTTCAGATCTTCAAATTATAATTTGCAATAATAATTAGAAGCTATCAATTTTAAGTTCTGTATTTGACAATTACAAGTTCAGATCTTGAAGTTATAATTTACAATAATAATTAGAAGCTATCAATTTTAAGTTCTGTATCTGACAATTACAAGTTCAGATCTACAAGTTATAAATTGCACTAATAATTTGTATTTAACAATTAGAAGTTCTGTATTTGACAATTACAAGTTCAGATCTTCAAGTTATAATTTGAAATAATAATTAGAAGCTATCAATTTTAAGTTCTGTATTTGACAATTACAAGTTCAGATCTACAAGTTATAAATTGCACTAATAATTTGTATTTAACAATTAGAAGTTCTGTATTTGACAATTACAAGTTCAGATCTTCAAGTTATAATTTGAAATAATAATTAGAAGCTATCAATTTTAAGTTCTGTATTTGACAATTACAAGTTCAGATCTTCAAGTTATTAATTGCAATAATAATTAGAAGCTATTAATTTTAAGTTCTGTATTTGACAATTACTAGTTCAGATCTTCAAGTTATAATTTGCACTAATAATTTGTATTTAACAATTAGAAGTTCTGTATTTGACAATTACAAGTTCAGATCTTCAAGTTATAATTTGCACTAATAATTTGTATTTAACAATTAGAAGTTCTGTATTTGACAATTACAAGTTCAGATCTTCAAGTTATAATTTGCAATAATAATTAGAAGCTATCAATTTTAAGTTCTGTATTTGACAATTACTAGTTCAGATCTTCAAGTTATAATTTGCACTAATAATTTGTATTTAACAATTAGAAGTTCTGTATTTGACTATTACAAGTTCAGATCTTCGAATTATTATTTGCAATCTTAGTTAGAATTAAACAATTCGAAGTTCTGTATTTACCTATTACAGGTTCAGATCTTCAAGTTATAATTTGCAATCACAATTTGTATTTATCAATGCTAAGTTGCGTATTTGTCTATTACAAGTTCAGATCTTCAAATTATAATTTGCAATAATAATTAGAAGCTATCAATTTTAAGTTCTGTATTTGACAATTACAAGTTCAGATCTTGAAGTTATAATTTACAATAATAATTAGAAGCTATCAATTTTAAGTTCTGTATCTGACAATTACAAGTTCAGATCTTCAAGTTATAATTTGCAATAATAATTAGAAGCTATCAATTTTAAGTTCTGTATTTGACAATTACTAGTTCAGATCTACAAGTTATAATTTGAAATAATAAATTGTATTTAACAAATCTAAGTTCTGTAATTCACTATTACAAGTTCAGTTCTTCAAGTTATAATTTACAATAATAATTAGAAGCTATCAATTTTAAGTTCTGTATTTGACAATTACAAGTTCAGATCTTCAAGTTATAATTTGCACTAATAATTTGTATTTAACAATTAGAAGTTCTGTATTTGACAATTACAAGTTCAGACATACAGGTTATAATTTGCAATAAAAATTAGAAGCTATTAATTTTAAGTTCTGTATTTGACAATTACAAGTTCAGATCTTCAAGTTATAATTTGAAATAATAATTAGTAGCTATCAATTTTATGTTCTGTATTTGACAATTCCAAGTTCAGATCTTCAAGTTATAATTTGCAATAATAATTAGAAGCTATCAATTTTAAGTGCTGTATTTGACAATTACTAGTTCAGATCTTCAAGTTATAATTTGCACTAATAATTTGTATTTAACAATTAGAAGTTCTGTATTTGACAATTACAAGTTCAGATCTTCAAGTTATAATTTCCACTAATAATTTGTATTTAACAATTAGAAGTTCTGTATTTGACAATTACAAGTTCAGATCTTCAAGTTATAATTTGCAATAATAATTAGAAGCTATTAATTTTAAGTTCTGTATTTGACAATTACAAGTTCAGATCTTCAAGTTATAATTCGAAATAATAATTAGAAGCTATCAATTTTATGTTCTGTATTTGACAATTACAAGTTCAGATCTTCAAGTTATAATTTGCAATAATAATTAGAAGCTATCAATTGTAAGTGCTGTATTTGACAATTACTAGTTCAGATCTTCAAGTTATAATTTGCACTTATAATTTGTATTTAACAATTAGAAGTTCTGTGTTTTACAATTACAAGTTCAGATCTTCAAGTTATGATTTGCACTAATAATTTGTATTTAACAGTTAGAAGTTCTGTATTTGACTATTACAAGTTCAGATCTTCAAATTATTATTTGCAATCTTAGTTTGAATTTAACCATTCGAAGTTCTGTATTTACCTATTACAGGTTCAGATCTTCAAGTAATAATTTGCACTAATAATTTGTATTTAACAATTCGAAGTTCTGTATTTGACTATTACAAGTTCAGATCTTCAAGTTATAATTTGAATTATAATTATAAGCTATCAATTTTAAGTTCTGTATTTGACAATTACAAGTACAGATCTCCAAATTATTATTTGCAATAATAATTAGAAGCTATCAATTTTAAGTTCTGCATTTGACAATTACAAGTTCAGATCTTCAAGTTATTAATTGCAATAATAATTAGAAGCTATTAATTTTAAGTTCTGTATTTGACAATTACAAGTGCAGATCTTCAAGTTATAATTTGCAATAATAATTAGAAGCTATCAATTTTAAGTTCTGTATTTGACAATTACTAGTTCAGATCTTCAAGTTATAATTAGAATTAATAATTAGAATTTGACAAATCTAAGTTCTGTAATTCACTATTACAAGTTCAGATCTTCAAGTTATAATTTACAATAATAATTAGAAGCTATCAATTTTAAGTTCTGTATTTGACAATTACAAGTTCAGATCTACAAGTTATAAATTGCACTAATAATTTGTATTTAACAATTAGAAGTTCTGTATTTGACAATTACAAGTTCAGATCTTCAAGTTATAATTTGAAATAATAATTAGAAGCTATCAATTTTAAGTTCTGTATTTGACAATTACTAGTTCAGATCCTCAAGTTATAATTTGAAATAATAATTTGAATTTAACAAATCTAAGTTCTGTAATTCACTATTACAAGTTCAGTTCTTCAAGTTATAATTTACAATAATAATTAGAAGCTATCAATTTTAAGTTCTGTATTTGACAATTACAAGTTCAGATCTTCAAGTTATAATTTGCACTAATAATTTGTATTTAACAATTAGAAGTTCTGTATTTGACAATTACAAGTTCAGACATTCAAGTTATAATTTGCAATAATAATTAGAAGCTATTAATTTTAAGTTCTGTATTTGACAATTACAAGTTCAGATCTTCAAGTTATAATTTGAAATAATAATTAGTAGCTATCAATTTTATGTTCTGTATTTGACAATTACAAGTTCAGATCTTCAAGTTATAATTTGCAATAATAATTAGAAGCTATCAATTTTAAGTGCTGTATTTGACAATTACTAGTTCAGATCTTCAAGTTATAATTTGCACTAATAATTTGTATTTAACAATTAGAAGTTCTGTATTTGACAATTACAAGTTCAGATCTTCAAGTTATAATTTGCACTAATAATTTGTATCTAACAATTAGAAGTTCTGTATTTGACAATTACAAGTTCAGATCTTCAAGTTATAATTTGCAATAATAATTAGAAGCTATCAATTTTAAGTTCTGTATTTGACTATTACAAGTTCAGATCTTCGAATTATTATTTGCAATCTTAGTTAGAATTAAACAATTCGAAGTTCTGTATTTACCTATTACAGGTTCAGATCTTCAAGTTATAATTTGCAATCACAATTTGTATTTAACAATGCTAAGTTGCGTATTTGTCTATTACAAGTTCAGATCTTCAAATTATAATTTGCAATAATAATTAGAAGCTATCAATTTTAAGTGCTGTATTTGACAATTACTAGTTCAGATCTTCAAGTTATAATTTGAAATAATAATTTGAATTTAACAAATCTAAGTTCTGTAATTCACTATTAGAAGTTCAGATCTTCAAGTTATAATTTACAATAATGATTAGAAGCTATCAATTTTAAGTTCTGTATTTGACAATTACAAGTTCAGAACTTCAAGTTATAATTTGCACTTATAATTTGTATTTAACAATTAGAAGTTCTGTATTTGACAATTACAAGTTCAGATCTTCAAGTTATAATTTGCAATAATAAATAGAAGCTATTAATTTTAAGTTCTGTATTTGACAATTACAAGTTCAGATCTTCAAGTTATAATTCGAAATAATAATTAGAAGCTATCAATTTTATGTTCTGTATTTGACAAATACAAGTTCAGATCTTCAAGTTATAATTTGCAATAATAATTAGAAGCTATCAATTGTAAGTGCTGTATTTGACAATTACTAGTTCAGATCTTCAAGTTATAATTTGCACTTATAATTTGTATTTAACAATTAGAAGTTCTGTGTTTTACAATTACAAGTTCAGATCTTCAAGTTATAATTTGCACTAATAATTTGTATTTAACAATTAGAAGTTCTGTATTTGACAATTACAAGTTCAGATCTTCAAGTTATAATTTGCAATAATAATTAGAAGCTATCAATTTTAAGTTCTGTATTTGATAATTACTAGTTCAGATCTTCAAGTTATTATTTGCAATAATAATTAGAAGCTATCAATTTTAAGTTCTGTATTTGACAATTACAAGTTCAGATCTTCAAGTTATGATTTGCAATAATAATTAGAAGCTATCAATTTTAAGTTCTGTACTTGACAATTACAAGTTCAGATCTTCAAGTTATGATTTGCAATAATAATTAGAAGCTATCAATTTTAAGTTCTGTACTTGACAATTACTAGTTCAGATCTTCAAGTTATAATTTGAAATAATAATTTGAATTTAACAAATCTAAGTTCTGTAATTCACTATTACAAGTTCAGATCTTCAAGTTATAATTAAAATAATAACTAGAAGCTATCAATTTTAAGTTCTGTATTTGACAATTACAAGTTCAGATCTTCAAGGTATAATTTGCACTAATAATTTGTATTTAACAATTAGAAGTTCTGTATTTGACAATTACAAGTTCAGATCTTCAAGTTATAATTTGCAATAATAATTAGAAGCTATCAATTTTAAGTTCTGTATTTGACAATTACAAGTTCAGATCTTGAAGTTATAATTTACAATAATAATTAGAAGCTATCAATTTTAAGTTCTGTATCTGACAATTACAAGTTCAGATCTTCAAGTTATAATTTGCAATAATAATTAGAAGCTATCAATTTTAAGTTCTGTATTTGACAATTACTAGTTCAGATCTACAAGTTATAATTTGAAATAATAAATTGTATTTAACAAATCTAAGTTCTGTAATTCACTATTACAAGTTCAGTTCTTCAAGTTATAATTTACAATAATAATTAGAAGCTATCAATTTTAAGTTCTGTATTTGACAATTACAAGTTCAGATCTTCAAGTTATAATTTGCACTAATAATTTGTATTTAACAATTAGAAGTTCTGTATTTGACAATTACAAGTTCAGACATACAGGTTATAATTTGCAATAAAAATTAGAAGCTATTAATTTTAAGTTCTGTATTTGACAATTACAAGTTCAGATCTTCAAGTTATAATTTGAAATAATAATTAGTAGCTATCAATTTTATGTTCTGTATTTGACAATTCCAAGTTCAGATCTTCAAGTTATAATTTGCAATAATAATTAGAAGCTATCAATTTTAAGTGCTGTATTTGACAATTACTAGTTCAGATCTTCAAGTTATAATTTGCACTAATAATTTGTATTTAACAATTAGAAGTTCTGTATTTGACAATTACAAGTTCACATCTTCAAGTTATAATTTGCACTAATAATTTGTATTTAACAATTAGAAGTTCTGTATTTGACAATTACAAGTTCAGATCTTCAAGTTATAATTTGCAATAATTATTAGAAGCTATCAATTTTAAGTTCTGTATTTGACAATTACTAGTTCAGATCTTCAAGTTATAATTTGTACTAATAATTTGTATTTAACAATTAGAAGTTCTGTATTTGACTATTACAAGTTCAGATCTTCGAATTATTATTTGCAATCTTAGTTAGAATTAAACAATTCGAATTTCTGTATTTACCTATTACAGGTTCAGATCTTCAAGTTATAATTTGCAATCACAATTTGTATTTAACAATGCTAAGTTGCGTATTTGTCTATTACAAGTTCAGATCTTCAAATTACAATTTGCAATAATAATTAGAAGCTATCAATTTTAAGTGCTGTATTTGACAATTACAAGTACAGATCTCCAAATTATTATTTGCAATAATAATTAGAAGCTATCAATTTTAAGTTCTGCATTTGACAATTACAAGTTCAGATCTTCAAGTTATTATTTGCAATAATAATTAGAAGCTATTAATTTTAAGTTCTGTATTTGACAATTACAAGTGCAGATCTTCAAGTTATAATTTGCAATAATAATTAGAAGCTATCAATTTTAAGTTCTGTATTTGACAATTACTAGTTCAGATCATCAAGTTATAATTAGAATTAATAATTAGAATTTGACAAATCTAAGTTCTGTAATTCACTATTACAAGTTCAGATCTTCAAGTTATAATTTACAATAATAATTAGAAGCTATCAATTTTAAGTTCTGTATTTGACAATTACAAGTTCAGATCTACAAGTTATAATTTGCACTAATAATTTGTATTTAACAATTAGAAGTTCTGTATTTGACAATTACAAGTTCAGATCTTCAAGTTATAATTTGAAATAATAATTAGAAGCTATCAATTTTAAGTTCTGTATTTGACAATTACTAGTTCAGATCCTCAAGTTATAATTTGAAATAATAATTTGAATTTAACAAATCTAAGTTCTGTAATTCACTATTACAAGTTCAGTTCTTCAAGTTATAATTTACAATAATAATTAGAAGCTATCAATTTTAAGTTCTGTATTTGACAATTACAAGTTCAGATCTTCAAGTTATAATTTGCACTAATAATTTGTATTTAACAATTAGAAGTTCTGTATTTGACAATTACAAGTTCAGACATTCAAGTTATAATTTGCAATAATAATTAGAAGCTATTAATTTTACGTTCTGTATTTGACAATTACAAGTTCAGATCTTCAAGTTATAATTTGAAATAATAATTAGTAGCTATCAATTTTATGTTCTGTATTTGACAATTACAAGTTCAGATCTTCAAGTTATAATTTGCAATAATAATTAGAAGCTATCAATTTTAAGTGCTGTATTTGACAATTACTAGTTCAGATCTTCAAGTTATAATTTGCACTAATAATTTGTATTTAACAATTAGAAGTTCTGTATTTGACAATTACAAGTTCAGATCTTCAAGTTATAATTTGCACTAATAATTTGTATTTAACAATTAGAAGTTCTGTATTTGACAATTACAAGTTCAGATCTTCAAGTTATAATTTGCAATAATAATTAGAAGCTATCAATTTTAAGTTCTGTATTTGACAATTACTAGTTCAGATCTTCAAGTTATAATTTGCACTAATAATTTGTATTTAACAATTAGAAGTTCTGTATTTGACTATTACAAGTTCAGATCTTCGAATTATTATTTGCAATCTTAGTTAGAATTAAACAATTCGAAGTTCTGTATTTACCTATTACAGGTTCAGATCTTCAAGTTATAATTTGCAATCACAATTTGTATTTAACAATGCTAAGTTGCGTATTTGTCTATTACAAGTTCAGATCTTCAAATTATAATTTGCAATAATAATTAGAAGCTATCAATTTTAAGTGCTGTATTTGACAATTACTAGTTCAGATCTTCAAGTTATAATTTGAAATAATAATTTGAATTTAACAAATCTAAGTTCTGTAATTCACTATTAGAAGTTCAGATCTTCAAGTTATAATTTACAATAATGATTAGAAGCTATCAATTTTAAGTTCTGTATTTGACAATTACAAGTTCAGATCTTCAAGTTATAATTTGCACTTATAATTTGTATTTAACAATTAGAAGTTCTGTATTTGACAATTACAAGTTCAGATCTTCAAGTTATAATTTGCAATAATAAATAGAAGCTATTAATTTTAAGTTCTGTATTTGACAATTACAAGTTCAGATCTTCAAGTTATAATTCGAAATAATAATTAGAAGCTATCAATTTTATGTTCTGTATTTGACAAATACAAGTTCAGATCTTCAAGTTATAATTTGCAATAATAATTAGAAGCTATCAATTGTAAGTGCTGTATTTGACAATTACTAGTTCAGATCTTCAAGTTATAATTTGCACTTATAATTTGTATTTAACAATTAGAAGTTCTGTGTTTTACAATTACAAGTTCAGATCTTCAAGTTATAATTTGCACTAATAATTTGTATTTAACAATTAGAAGTTCTGTATTTGACAATTACAAGTTCAGATCTTCAAGTTATAATT
This sequence comes from Cantharis lateralis, assembly GCA_963170105.1. NCBI lineage: Eukaryota > Metazoa > Arthropoda > Insecta > Coleoptera > Cantharidae > Cantharis > Cantharis lateralis. The sequence continues at coordinate 30,392,499 of OY720625.1, read as the reverse complement.
TGCAATAATAATTAGAAGCTATCAATTTTAGTTCTGTATTTGACAATTACTAGATCAGATCTTCAAGTTATAATTTGCACTAATAATTTGTATTTAACAATTAGCAGTTCTGTATTTGACTATTACAAGTTCAGATCTTCGAATTATTATTTGCAATAATAATTAGAAGCTATCAATTTTAAGTGCTGTATTTGACAATTACTAGTTCAGATCTTCAAGTTATTATTTGCAATAATAATTAGAAGCTATCAATTTTAAGTTCTGTATTTGACAATTACAAGTTCAGATCTTCAAGTTATGATTTGCAATAATAATTAGAAGCTATCAATTTTAAGTTCTGTACTTGACAATTACTAGTTCAGATCTTCAAGTTATAATTTGAAATAATAATTTGAATTTAACAAATCTAAGTTCTGTAATTCACTATTACAAGTTCAGATCTTCAAGTTATAATTAAAATAATAATTAGAAGCTATCAATTTTAAGTTCTGTATTTGACAATTACAAGTTCAGATCTTCAAGGTATAATTTGCACTAATAATTTGTATTTAACAATTAGAAGTTCTGTATTTGACAATTACAAGTTCAGATCTTCAAGTTATAATTTGCAATAATAATTAGAAGCTATCAATTTTAAGTTCTGTATTTGACAATTACAAGTTCAGATCTTGAAGTTATAATTTACAATAATAATTAGAAGCTATCAATTTTAAGTTCTGTATCTGACAATTACAAGTTTAGATCTTCAATTTATAATTTGCAATAATAATTAGAAGCTATCAATTTTAAGTTCTGTATTTGACAATTACTAGTTCAGATCTACAAGTTATAATTTGAAATAATAAATTGTATTTAACAAATCTAAGTTCTGTAATTCACTATTACAAGTTCAGTTCTTCAAGTTATAATTTACAATAATAATTAGAAGCTATCAATTTTAAGTTCTGTATTTGACAATTACAAGTTCAGATCTTCAAGTTATAATTTGCACTAATAATTTGTATTTAACAATTAGAAGTTCTGTATTTGACAATTACAAGTTCAGACATACAGGTTATAATTTGCAATAAAAATTAGAAGCTATTAATTTTAAGTTCTGTATTTGACAATTACAAGTTCAGATCTTCAAGTTATAATTTGAAATAATAATTAGTAGCTATCAATTTTATGTTCTGTATTTGACAATTCCAAGTTCAGATCTTCAAGTTATAATTTGCAATAATAATTAGAAGCTATCAATTTTAAGTGCTGTATTTGACAATTACTAGTTCAGATCTTCAAGTTATAATTTGCACTAATAATTTGTATTTAACAATTAGAAGTTCTGTATTTGACAATTACAAGTTCAGATCTTCAAGTTATAATTTGCACTAATAATTTGTATTTAACAATTAGAAGTTCTGTATTTGACAATTACAAGTTCAGATCTTCAAGTTATAATTTGCAATAATAATTAGAAGCTATCAATTTTAAGTTCTGTATTTGACAATTACTAGTTCAGATCTTCAAGTTATAATTTGTACTAATAATTTGTATTTAACAATTAGAAGTTCTGTATTTGACTATTACAAGTTCAGATCTTCGAATTATTATTTGCAATCTTAGTTAGAATTAAACAATTCGAATTTCTGTATTTACCTATTACAGGTTCAGATCTTCAAGTTATAATTTGCAATCACAATTTGTATTTAACAATGCTAAGTTGCGTATTTGTCTATTACAAGTTCAGATCTTCAAATTATAATTTGCAATAATAATTAGAAGCTATCAATTTTAAGTGCTGTATTTGACAATTACAAGTACAGATCTACAAATTATTATTTGCAATAATAATTAGAAGCTATCAATTTTAAGTTCTGCATTTGACAATTACAAGTTCAGATCTTCAAGTTATTATTTGCAATAATAATTAGAAGCTATTAATTTTAAGTTCTGTATTTGACAATTACAAGTGCAGATCTTCAAGTTATAATTTGCAATAATAATTAGAAGCTATCAATTTTAAGTTCTGTATTTGACAATTACTAGTTCAGATCTTCAAGTTATAATTAGAATTAATAATTAGAATTTGACAAATCTAAGTTCTGTAATTCACTATTACAAGTTCAGATCTTCAAGTTATAATTTACAATAATAATTAGAAGCTATCAATTTTAAGTTCTGTATTTGACAATTACAAGTTCAGATCTACAAGTTATAATTTGCACTAATAATTTGTATTTAACAATTAGAAGTTCTGTATTTGACAATTACAAGTTCAGATCTTCAAGTTATAATTTGAAATAATAATTAGAAGCTATCAATTTTAAGTTCTGTATTTGACAATTACTAGTTCAGATCCTCAAGTTATAATTTGAAATAATAATTTGAATTTAACAAATCTAAGTTCTGTAATTCACTATTACAAGTTCAGTTCTTCAAGTTATAATTTACAATAATAATTAGAAGCTATCAATTTTAAGTTCTGTATTTGACAATTACAAGTTCAGATCTTGAAGTTATAATTTGCACTAATAATTTGTATTTAACAATTAGAAGTTCTGTATTTGACAATTACAAGTTCAGACATTCAAGTTATAATTTGCAATAATAATTAGAAGCTATTAATTTTAAGTTCTGTATTTGACAATTACAAGTTCAGATCTTCAAGTTATAATTTGAAATAATAATTAGTAGCTATCAATTTTATGTTCTATATTTGACAATTACAAGTTCAGATCTTCAAGTTATAATTTGCAATAATAATTAGAAGCTATCAATTTTAAGTGCTGTATTTGACAATTACTAGTTCAGATCTTCAAGTTATAATTTGCACTAATAATTTGTATTTAACAATTAGAAGTTCTGTATTTGACAATTACAAGTTCAGATCTTCAAGTTATAATTTGCACTAATAATTTGTATTTAACAATTAGAAGTTCTGTATGTGACAATTACAAGTTCAGATCTTCAAGTTATAATTTGCAATAATAATTAGAAGCTATCAATTTTAAGTTCTGTATTTGACAATTACTAGATCAGATCTTCAAGTTATAATTTGCACTAATAATTTGTATTTAACAATTAGCAGTTCTGTATTTGACTATTACAAGTTCAGATCTTCGAATTATTATTTGCAATCTTAGTTCGAATTTAACAATTCGAAGTTCTGTATTTACCTATTACAGGTTCAGATCTTCAAGTTATAATTTGCAATCACAATTTGTATTTAACAATGCTAAGTTGCGTATTTGTCTATTAAAAGTTCAGATCTTCAAATTATAATTTGCAATAATAATTAGAAGCTATCAATTTTAAGTGCTGTATTTGACAATTACTAGTTCAGATCTTCAAGTTATTATTTGCAATAATAATTAGAAGATATCAATTTTAAGTTCTGTATTTGACAATTACAAGGTCAGATCTTCAAGTTATAATTTACAATAATAATTAGAAGCTATCAATTTTAAGTTCTGTATTTGACAATTACAAGTTCAGATCTTCAAGTTATGATTTGCAATAATAATTAGAAGCTATCAATTTTAAGTTCTGTATTTGACAATTACTAGTTCAGATCTTCAAGTTATAATTTGAAATAATAATTTGAATTTAACAAATCTAAGTTCTGTAATTCACTATTACAAGTTCAGATCTTCAAGTTATAATTAAAATAATAATTAGAAGCTATCAATTTTAAGTTCTGTATTTGACAATTACAAGTTCAGATCTTCAAGTTATAATTTGCAATAATAATTAGAAGCTATCAATTTTAAGTTCTGTATTTGACAATTACAAGTTCAGATCTTGAAGTTATAATTTACAATAATAATTAGAAGCTATCAATTTTAAGTTCTGTATCTGACAATTACAAGTTCAGATCTTCAAGTTATAATTTGCAATAATAATTAGAAGCTATCAATTTTAAGTTCTGTATTTGACAATTACTAGTTCAGATCTACAAGTTATAATTTGAAATAATAAATTGAATTTAACAAATCTAAGTTCTGTAATTCACTATTACAAGTTCAGTTCTTCAAGTTATAATTTACAATAATAATTAGAAGCTATCAATTTTAAGTTCTGTATTTGACAATTACAAGTTCAGATCTTCAAGTTATAATTTGCACTAATAATTTGTATTTAACAATTAGAAGTTCTGTATTTGACAATTACAAGTTCAGACATTCAAGTTATAATTTGCAATAATAATTAGAAGCTATTAATTTTAAGTTCTGTATTTGACAATTACAAGTTCAGATCTTCAAGTTATAATTTGAAATAATAATTAGTAGCTATCAATTTTATGTTCTGTATTTGACAATTCCAAGTTCAGATCTTCAAGTTATAATTTGCAATAATAATTAGAAGCTATCAATTTTAAGTGCTGTATTTGACAATTACTAGTTCAGATCTTCAAGTTATAATTTGCACTAATAATTTGTATTTAACAATTAGAAGTTCTGTATTTGACAATTACAAGTTCAGTTCTTCAAGTTATAATTTGCACTAATAATTTGTATTTAACAATTAGCAGTTCTGTATTTGACAATTACAAGTTCAGATCTTCAAGTTATAATTTGCAATAATAATTAGAAGCTATCAATTTTAAGTTCTGTATTTGACAATTACTAGTTCAGATCTTCAAGTTATAATTTGCACTAATAATTTGTATTTAACAATTAGAAGTTCTGTATTTGACTATTACAAGTTCAGATCTTCGAATTATTATTTGCAATCTTAGTTAGAATTAAACAATTCGAATTTCTGTATTTACCTATTACAGGTTCAGATCTTCAAGTTATAATTTGCAATCACAATTGGTATTTAACAATGCTAAGTTGCGTATTTGTCTATTACAAGTTCAGATCTTCAAATTATAATTTGCAATAATAATTAGAAGCTATCAATTTTAAGTGCTGGATTTGACAATTACTAGTTCAGATCTTCAAGTTATTATTTGCAATAATAATTAGAAGATATCAATTTTAAGTTCTGTATTTGACAATTACAAGGTCAGATCTTCAAGTTATAATTTACAATAATAATTAGAAGCTATCAATTTTAAGTTCTGTATTTGACAATTACTAGTTCAGATCTTCAAGTTATAATTTGAAATAATAATTTGAATTTAACAAATCTAAGTTCTGTAATTCACTATTACAAGTTCAGATCTTCAAGTTATAATTTACAATAATGATTAGAAGCTATCAATTTTAAGTTCTGTATTTGACAATTACAAGTTCAGATCTTCAAGTTATAATTTGCACTAATAATTTGTATTTAACAATTAGAAGTTCTGTATTTGACAATTACAAGTTCAGATCTTCAAGTTATAATTTGCAATAATAATTAGAAGCTATCAATTTTAAGTTCTGTATTTGACAATTACTAGTTCAGATCTACAAGTTATAATTTGAAATAATAAATTGAATTTAACAAATCTAAGTTCTGTAATTCACTATTACAAGTTCAGATCTTCAAGTTATAATTTGCAATAATAATTAGAAGCTATCAATTTTAAGTGCTGTATTTGACAATTACTAGTTCAGATCTTCAAGTTATAATTTGCACTAATAATTTGTATTTAACAATTAGAAGTTCTGTATTTGACAATTACAAGTTCAGATCTTCAAGTTATAATTTGCAATAATAATTAGAAGCTATCAATTTTAAGTTCTGTATTTGACAATTACTAGATCAGATCTTCAAGTTATAATTTGCACTAATAATTTGTATTTAACAATTAGCAGTTCTGTATTTGACTATTACAAGTTCAGATCTTCGAATTATTATTTGCAATCTTAGTTCGAATTTAACAATTCGAGGTTCTGTATTTACCTATTACAGGTTCAGATCTTCAAGTTATAATTTGCAATCACAATTTGTATTTAACAATGCTAAGTTGCGTATTTGTCTATTACAAGTTCAGATCTTCAAATTATAATTTGCAATAATAATTAGAAGCTATCAATTTTAAGTGCTGTATTTGACAATTACTAGTTCAGATCTTCAAGTTATTATTTGCAATAATAATTAGAAGATATCAATTTTAAGTTCTGTATTTGACAATTACAAGGTCAGATCTTCAAGTTATAATTTACAATAATAATTAGAAGCTATCAATTTTAAGTTCTGTATTTGACAATTACAAGTTCAGATCTTCAAGTTATGATTTGCAATAATAATTAGAAGCTATCAATTTTAAGTTCTGTATTTGACAATTACTAGTTCAGATCTTCAAGTTATAATTTGAAATAATAATTTGAATTTAACAAATCTAAGTTCTGTAATTCACTATTACAAGTTCAGATCTTCAAGTTATAATTAAAATAATAATTAGAAGCTATCAATTTTAAGTTCTGTATTTGACAATTACAAGTTCAGATCTTCAAGTTATAATTTGCAATAATAATTAGAAGCTATCAATTTTAAGTTCTGTATTTGACAATTACAAGTTCAGATCTTGAAGTTATAATTTACAATAATAATCAGAAGCTATCAATTTTAAGTTCTGTATCTGACAATTACAAGTTCAGATCTTCAAGTTATAATTTGCAATAATAATTAGAAGCTATCAATTTTAAGTTCTGTATTTGACAATTACTAGTTCAGATCTACAAGTTATAATTTGAAATAATAAATTGAATTTAACAAATCTAAGTTCTGTAATTCACTATTACAAGTTCAGTTCTTCAAGTTATAATTTACAATAATAATTAGAAGCTATCAATTTTAAGTTCTGTATTTGACAATTACAAGTTCAGATCTTCAAGTTATAATTTGCACTAATAATTTGTATTTAACAATTAGAAGTTCTGTATTTGACAATTACAAGTTCAGACATTCAAGTTATAATTTGCAATAATAATTAGAAGCTATTAATTTTAAGTTCTGTATTTGACAATTACAAGTTCAGATCTTCAAGTTATAATTTGAAATAATAATTAGTAGCTATCAATTTTATGTTCTGTATTTGACAATTCCAAGTTCAGATCTTCAAGTTATAATTTGCAATAATAATTAGAAGCTATCAATTTTAAGTGCTGTATTTGACAATTACTAGTTCAGATCTTCAAGTTATAATTTGCACTAATAATTTGTATTTAACAATTAGAAGTTCTGTATTTGACAATTACAAGTTCAGTTCTTCAAGTTATAATTTGCACTAATAATTTGTATTTAACAATTAGCAGTTCTGTATTTGACAATTACTAGTTCAGATCTTCAAGTTATAATTTGCACTAATAATTTGTATTTAACAATTAGAAGTTCTGTATTTGACTATTACAAGTTCAGATCTTCGAATTATTATTTGCAATCTTAGTTAGAATTAAACAATTCGAATTTCTGTATTTACCTATTACAGGTTCAGATCTTCAAGTTATAATTTGCAATCACAATTGGTATTTAACAATGCTAAGTTGCGTATTTGTCTATTACAAGTTCAGATCTTCAAATTATAATTTGCAATAATAATTAGAAGCTATCAATTTTAAGTGCTGGATTTGACAATTACTAGTTCAGATCTTCAAGTTATTATTTGCAATAATAATTAGAAGATATCAATTTTAAGTTCTGTATTTGACAATTACAAGGTCAGATCTTCAAGTTATAATTTACAATAATAATTAGAAGCTATCAATTTTAAGTTCTGTATTTGACAATTACTAGTTCAGATCTTCAAGTTATAATTTGAAATAATAATTTGAATTTAACAAATCTAAGTTCTGTAATTCACTATTACAAGTTCAGATCTTCAAGTTATAATTTACAATAATGATTAGAAGCTATCAATTTTAAGTTCTGTATTTGACAATTACAAGTTCAGATCTTCAAGTTATAATTTGCACTAATAATTTGTATTTAACAATTAGAAGTTCTGTATTTGACAATTACAAGTTCAGATCTTCAAGTTATAATTTGCAATAATAATTAGAAGCTATTACTTTTAAGTTCTGTATTTGACAATTACAAGTTCAGATCTTCTAGTTATAATTCGAAATAATAATTAGAAGCTATCAATTTTATGTTCGGTATTTGACAATTACAAGTTCAGATCTTCAAGTTACAATTTGCAATAATAATTAGATGCTATCAATTGTAAGTGCTGTATTTGACAATTACAGGTTCAGATCTTCAAGTTATAATTTGCAATCACAATTTGTATTTAACAATGCTAAGTTGCGTATTTGTCTATTACAAGTTCAGATCTTCAAATTATAATTTGCAATAATAATTAGAAGCTATCAATTTTAAGTTTTGTATTTGACAATTACTAGTTCAGATCTTCAAGTTATTATTTGCAATAATAATTAGAAGATATCAATTTTAAGTTCTGTATTTGACAATTACAAGATCAGATCTTCAAGTTATAATTTACAATAATAATTAGAAGCTATCAATTTTAAGTTCTGTATTTGACAATTACAAGTTCAGATCTTCAAGTTATGATTTGCAATAATAATTAGAAGATATCAATTTTAAGTTCTGTATTTGACAATTACTAGTTCAGATCTTCAAGTTATAATTTGAAATAATAATTTGAATTTAACAAATCTAAGTTCAGTAATTCACTATTACAAGTTCAGATCTTCAAGTTATAATTAAAATAATAATTAGAAGCTATCAATTTTAAGTTCTGTATTTGACAATTACAAGTTCAGATCTTCAAGGTATAATTTGCACTAATAATTTGTATTTAACAATTAGAAGTTCTGTATTTGACAATTACAAGTTCAGATCTTCAAGTTATAATTTGCACTAATAATTTGTATTTAACAATTAGAAGTTCTGTATTTGACAATTACAAGTTCAGATCTTCAAGTTATAATTTGCAATAATAATTAGAAGCTATCAATTTTAAGTTCTGTATTTGACAATTACTAGATCAGATCTTCAAGTTATAATTTGCACTAATAATTTGTATTTAACAATTAGCAGTTCTGTATTTGACTATTACAAGTTCAGATCTTCGAATTATTATTTGCAATCTTAGTTCGAATTTAACAATTCGAAGTTCTGTATTTTCCTATTACAGGTTCAGATCTTCAAGTTATAATTTGCAATCACAATTTGTATTTAACAATGCTAAGTTGCGTATTTGTCTATTACAAGTTCAGATCTTCAAATTATAATTTGCAATAATAATTAGAAGCTATCAATTTTAAGTGCTGTATTTGACAATTACTAGTTCAGATCTTCAAGTTATTATTTGCAATAATAATTAGAAGATATCAATTTCAAGTTCTGTATTTGACAATTACAAGGTCAGATCTTCAAGTTATAATTTACAATAATAATTAGAAGCTATCAATTTTAAGTTCTGTATTTGACAATTACAAGTTCAGATCTTCAAGTTATGATTTGCAATAATAATTAGAAGCTATCAATTTTAAGTTCTGTATTTGACAATTACTAGTTCAGATCTTCAAGTTATAATTTGAAATAATAATTTGAATTTAACAAATCTAAGTTCTGTAATTCACTATTACAAGTTCAGATCTTCAAGTTATAATTAAAATAATAATTAGAAGCTATCAATTTTAAGTTCTGTATTTGACAATTACAAGTTCAGATCTTCAAGTTATAATTTGCAATAATAATTAGAAGCTATCAATTTTAAGTTCTGTATTTGACAATTACAAGTTCAGATCTTGAAGTTATAATTTACAATAATAATTAGAAGCTATCAATTTTAAGTTCTGTATCTGACAATTACAAGTTCAGATCTTCAAGTTATAATTTGCAATAATAATTAGAAGCTATCAATTTTAAGTTCTGTATTTGACAATTACTAGTTCAGATCTACAAGTTATAATTTGAAATAATAAATTGAATTTAACAAATCTAAGTGCTGTAATTCACTATTACAAGTTCAGTTCTTCAAGTTATAATTTACAATAATAATTAGAAGCTATCAATTTTAAGTTCTGTATTTGACAATTACAAGTTCAGATCTTCAAGTTATAATTTGCACTAATAATTTGTATTTAACAATTAGAAGTTCTGTATTTGACAATTACAAGTTCAGACATTCAAGTTATAATTTGCAATAATAATTAGAAGCTATTAATTTTAAGTTCTGTATTTGACAATTACAAGTTCAGATCTTCAAGTTATAATTTGAAATAATAATTAGTAGCTATCAATTTTATGTTCTGTATTTGACAATTCCAAGTTCAGATCTTCAAGTTATAATTTGCAATAATAATTAGAAGCTATCAATTTTAAGTGCTGTATTTGACAATTACTAGTTCAGATCTTCAAGTTATAATTTGCACTAATAATTTGTATTTAACAATTAGAAGTTCTGTATTTGACAATTACAAGTTCAGTTCTTCAAGTTATAATTTGCACTAATAATTTGTATTTAACAATTAGCAGTTCTGTATTTGACAATTACAAGTTCAGATCTTCAAGTTATAATTTGCAATAATAATTAGAAGCTATCAATTTTAAGTTCTGTATTTGACAATTACTAGTTCAGATCTTCAAGTTATAATTTGCACTAATAATTTGTATTTAACAATTAGAAGTTCTGTATTTGACTATTACAAGTTCAGATCTTCGAATTATTATTTGCAATCTTAGTTAGAATTAAACAATTCGAATTTCTGTATTTACCTATTACAGGTTCAGATCTTCAAGTTATAATTTGCAATCACAATTGGTATTTAACAATGCTAAGTTGCGTATTTGTCTATTACAAGTTCAGATCTTCAAATTATAATTTGCAATAATAATTAGAAGCTATCAATTTTAAGTGCTGGATTTGACAATTACTAGTTCAGATCTTCAAGTTATTATTTGCAATAATAATTAGAAGATATCAATTTTAAGTTCTGTATTTGACAATTACAAGGTCAGATCTTCAAGTTATAATTTACAATAATAATTAGAAGCTATCAATTTTAAGTTCTGTATTTGACAATTACTAGTTCAGATCTTCAAGTTATAATTTGAAATAATAATTTGAATTTAACAAATCTAAGTTCTGTAATTCACTATTACAAGTTCAGATCTTCAAGTTATAATTTACAATAATGATTAGAAGCTATCAATTTTAAGTTCTGTATTTGACAATTACAAGTTCAGATCTTCAAGTTATAATTTGCACTAATAATTTGTATTTAACAATTAGAAGTTCTGTATTTGACAATTACAAGTTCAGATCTTCAAGTTATAATTTGCAATAATAATTAGAAGCTATTACTTTTAAGTTCTGTATTTGACAATTACAAGTTCAGATCTTCTAGTTATAATTCGAAATAATAATTAGAAGCTATCAATTTTATGTTCTGTATTTGACAATTACAAGTTCAGATCTTCAAGTTACAATTTGCAATAATAATTAGATGCTATCAATTGTAAGTGCTGTATTTGACAATTACAGGTTCAGATCTTCAAGTTATAATTTGCAATCACAATTTGTATTTAACAATGCTAAGTTGCGTATTTGTCTATTACAAGTTCAGATCTTCAAATTATAATTTGCAATAATAATTAGAAGCTATCAATTTTAAGTTTTGTATTTGACAATTACTAGTTCAGATCTTCAAGTTATTATTTGCAATAATAATTAGAAGATATCAATTTTAAGTTCTGTATTTGACAATTACAAGATCAGATCTTCAAGTTATAATTTACAATAATAATTAGAAGCTATCAATTTTAAGTTCTGTATTTGACAATTACAAGTTCAGATCTTCAAGTTATGATTTGCAATAATAATTAGAAGATATCAATTTTAAGTTCTGTATTTGACAATTACTAGTTCAGATCTTCAAGTTATAATTTGAAATAATAATTTGAATTTAACAAATCTAAGTTCAGTAATTCACTATTACAAGTTCAGATCTTCAAGTTATAATTAAAATAATAATTAGAAGCTATCAATTTTAAGTTCTGTATTTGACAATTACAAGTTCAGATCTTCAAGGTATAATTTGCACTAATAATTTGTATTTAACAATTAGAAGTTCTGTATTTGACAATTACAAGTTCAGATCTTCAAGTTATAATTTGCAATAATAATTAGAAGCTATCAATTTTAAGTTCTGTATTTGACAATTACAAGTTCAGATCTTGAAGTTATAATTTACAATAATAATTAGAAGCTATCAATTTTAAGTTCTGTATCTGACAATTACAAGTTCAGATCTTCAAGTTATAATTTGCAATAATAATTAGAAGCTATCAATTTTAAGTTCTGTATTTGACAATTACTAGTTCAGATCTACAAGTTATAATTTGAAATAATAAATTGAATTTAACAAATCTAAGTTCTGTAATTCACTATTACAAGTTCAGTTCTTCAAGTTATAATTTACAATAATAATTAGAAGCTATCAATTTTAAGTTCTGTATTTGACAATTACAAGTTCAGATCTTCAAGTTATAATTTGCACTAATAATTTGTATTTAACAATTAGAAGTTCTGTATTTGACAATTACAAGTTCAGACATTCAAGTTATAATTTGCAATAATAATTAGAAGCTATTAATTTTAAGTTCTGTATTTGACAATTACAAGTTCAGATCTTCAAGTTATAATTTGAAATAATAATTAGTAGCTATCAATTTTATGTTCTATATTTGACAATTACAAGTTCAGATCTTCAAGTTATAATTTGCAATAATAATTAGAAGCTATCAATTTTAAGTGCTGTATTTGACAATTACTAGTTCAGATCTTCAAGTTATAATTTGCACTAATAATTTGTATTTAACAATTAGAAGTTCTGTATTTGACAATTACAAGTTCAGATCTTCAAGTTATAATTTGCACTAATAATTTGTATTTAACAATTAGAAGTTCTGTATTTGACAATTACAAGTTCAGATCTTCAAGTTATAATTTGCAATAATAATTAGAAGCTATCAATTTTAAGTTCTGTATTTGACAATTACTAGTTCAGATCTTCAAGTTATAATTTGCACTAATAATTTGTATTTAACAATTAGAAGTTCTGTATTTGACTATTACAAGTTCAGATCTTCGAATTATTATTTGCAATCTTAGTTAGAATTAAACAATTCGAATTTCTGTATTTACCTATTACAGGTTCAGATCTTCAAGTTATAATTTGCAATCACAATTGGTATTTAACAATGCTAAGTTGCGTATTTGTCTATTACAAGTTCAGATCTTCAAATTATAATTTGCAATAATAATTAGAAGCTATCAATTTTAAGTGCTGGATTTGACAATTACTAGTTCAGATCTTCAAGTTATTATTTGCAATAATAATTAGAAGATATCAATTTTAAGTTCTGTATTTGACAATTACAAGGTCAGATCTTCAAGTTATAATTTACAATAATAATTAGAAGCTATCAATTTTAAGTTCTGTATTTGACAATTACTAGTTCAGATCTTCAAGTTATAATTTGAAATAATAATTTGAATTTAACAAATCTAAGTTCTGTAATTCACTATTACAAGTTCAGATCTTCAAGTTATAATTTACAATAATGATTAGAAGCTATCAATCTTAAGTTCTGTATTTGACAATTACAAGTTCAGATCTTCAAGTTATAATTTGCACTAATAATTTGTATTTAACAATTAGAAGTTCTGTATTTGACAATTACAAGTTCAGATCTTCAAGTTATAATTTGCAATAATAATTAGAAGCTATTACTTTTAAGTTCTGTATTTGACAATTACAAGTTCAGATCTTCTAGTTATAATTCGAAATAATAATTAGAAGCTATCAATTTTATGTTCTGTATTTGACAATTACAAGTTCAGATCTTCAAGTTACAATTTGCAATAATAATTAGATGCTATCAATTGTAAGTGCTGTATTTGACAATTACAGGTTCAGATCTTCAAGTTATAATTTGCAATCACAATTTGTATTTAACAATGCTAAGTTGCGTATTTGTCTATTACAAGTTCAGATCTTCAAATTATAATTTGCAATAATAATTAGAAGCTATCAATTTTAAGTTTTGTATTTGACAATTACTAGTTCAGATCTTCAAGTTATTATTTGCAATAATAATTAGAAGATATCAATTTTAAGTTCTGTATTTGACAATTACAAGATCAGATCTTCAAGTTATAATTTACAATAATAATTAGAAGCTATCAATTTTAAGTTCTGTATTTGACAATTACAAGTTCAGATCTTCAAGTTATGATTTGCAATAATAATTAGAAGATATCAATTTTAAGTTCTGTATTTGACAATTACTAGTTCAGATCTTCAAGTTATAATTTGAAATAATAATTTGAATTTAACAAATCTAAGTTCAGTAATTCACTATTACAAGTTCAGATCTTCAAGTTATAATTAAAATAATAATTAGAAGCTATCAATTTTAAGTTCTGTATTTGACAATTACAAGTTCAGATCTTCAAGGTATAATTTGCACTAATAATTTGTATTTAACAATTAGAAGTTCTGTATTTGACAATTACAAGTTCAGATCTTCAAGTTATAATTTGCAATAATAATTAGAAGCTATCAATTTTAAGTTCTGTATTTGACAATTACAAGTTCAGATCTTGAAGTTATAATTTACAATAATAATTAGAAGCTATCAATTTTAAGTTCTGTATCTGACAATTACAAGTTCAGATCTTCAAGTTATAATTTGCAATAATAATTAGAAGCTATCAATTTTAAGTTCTGTATTTGACAATTACTAGTTCAGATCTACAAGTTATAATTTGAAATAATAAATTGAATTTAACAAATCTAAGTTCTGTAATTCACTATTACAAGTTCAGTTCTTCAAGTTATAATTTACAATAATAATTAGAAGCTATCAATTTTAAGTTCTGTATTTGACAATTACAAGTTCAGATCTTCAAGTTATAATTTGCACTAATAATTTGTATTTAACAATTAGAAGTTCTGTATTTGACAATTACAAGTTCAGACATTCAAGTTATAATTTGCAATAATAATTAGAAGCTATTAATTTTAAGTTCTGTATTTGACAATTACAAGTTCAGATCTTCAAGTTATAATTTGAAATAATAATTAGTAGCTATCAATTTTATGTTCTATATTTGACAATTACAAGTTCAGATCTTCAAGTTATAATTTGCAATAATAATTAGAAGCTATCAATTTTAAGTGCTGTATTTGACAATTACTAGTTCAGATCTTCAAGTTATAATTTGCACTAATAATTTGTATTTAACAATTAGAAGTTCTGTATTTGACAATTACAAGTTCAGATCTTCAAGTTATAATTTGCACTAATAATTTGTATTTAACAATTAGAAGTTCTGTATTTGACAATTACAAGTTCAGATCTTCAAGTTATAATTTGCAATAATAATTAGAAGCTATCAATTTTAAGTTCTGTATTTGACAATTACTAGATCAGATCTTCAAGTTATAATTTGCACTAATAATTTGTATTTAACAATTAGCAGTTCTGTATTTGACTATTACAAGTTCAGATCTTCGAATTATTATTTGCAATCTTAGTTCGAATTTAACAATTCGAAGTTCTGTATTTACCTATTACAGGTTCAGATCTTCAAGTTATAATTTGCAATCACAATTTGTATTTAACAATGCTAAGTTGCGTATTTGTCTATTACAAGTTCAGATCTTCAAATTATAATTTGCAATAATAATTAGAAGCTATCAATTTTAAGTGCTGTATTTGACAATTACTAGTTCAGATCTTCAAGTTATTATTTGCAATAATAATTAGAAGATATCAATTTTAAGTTCTCTATTTGACAATTACAAGGTCAGATCTTCAAGTTATAATTTACAATAATAATTAGAAGCTATCAATTTTAAGTTCTGTATTTGACAATTACAAGTTCAGATCTTCAAGTTATGATTTGCAATAATAATTAGAAGCTATCAATTTTAAGTTCTGTATTTGACAATTACTAGTTCAGATCTTCAAGTTATAATTTGAAATAATAATTTGAATTTAACAAATCTAAGTTCTGTAATTCACTATTACAAGTTCAGATCTTCAAGTTATAATTAAAATAATAATTAGAAGCTATCAATTTTAAGTTCTGTATTTGACAATTACAAGTTCAGATCTTCAAGTTATAATTTGCAATAATAATTAGAAGCTATCAATTTTAAGTTCTGTATTTGACAATTACAAGTTCAGATCTTGAAGTTATAATTTACAATAATAATTAGAAGCTATCAATTTTAAGTTCTGTATCTGACAATTACAAGTTCAGATCTTCAAGTTATAATTTGCAATAATAATTAGAAGCTATCAATTTTAAGTTCTGTATTTGACAATTACTAGTTCAGATCTACAAGTTATAATTTGAAATAATAAATTGAATTTAACAAATCTAAGTTCTGTAATTCACTATTACAAGTTCAGTTCTTCAAGTTATAATTTACAATAATAATTAGAAGCTATCAATTTTAAGTTCTGTATTTGACAATTACAAGTTCAGATCTTCAAGTTATAATTTGCACTAATAATTTGTATTTAACAATTAGAAGTTCTGTATTTGACAATTACAAGTTCAGACATTCAAGTTATAATTTGCAATAATAATTAGAAGCTATTAATTTTAAGTTCTGTATTTGACAATTACAAGTTCAGATCTTCAAGTTATAATTTGAAATAATAATTAGTAGCTATCAATTTTATGTTCTGTATTTGACAATTCCAAGTTCAGATCTTCAAGTTATAATTTGCAATAATAATTAGAAGCTATCAATTTTAAGTGCTGTATTTGACAATTACTAGTTCAGATCTTCAAGTTATAATTTGCACTAATAATTTGTATTTAACAATTAGAAGTTCTGTATTTGACAATTACAAGTTCAGTTCTTCAAGTTATAATTTGCATTAATAATTTGTATTTAACAATTAGCAGTTCTGTATTTGACAATTACAAGTTCAGATCTTCAAGTTATAATTTGCAATAATAATTAGAAGCTATCAATTTTAAGTTCTGTATTTGACAATTACTAGTTCAGATCTTCAAGTTATAATTTGCACTAATAATTTGTATTTAACAATTAGAAGTTCTGTATTTGACTATTACAAGTTCAGATCTTCGAATTATTATTTGCAATCTTAGTTAGAATTAAACAATTCGAATTTCTGTATTTACCTATTACAGGTTCAGATCTTCAAGTTATAATTTGCAATCACAATTGGTATTTAACAATGCTAAGTTGCGTATTTGTCTATTACAAGTTCAGATCTTCAAATTATAATTTGCAATAATAATTAGAAGCTATCAATTTTAAGTGCTGGATTTGACAATTACTAGTTCAGATCTTCAAGTTATTATTTGCAATAATAATTAGAAGATATCAATTTTAAGTTCTGTATTTGACAATTACAAGGTCAGATCTTCAAGTTATAATTTACAATAATAATTAGAAGCTATCAATTTTAAGTTCTGTATTTGACAATTACTAGTTCAGATCTTCAAGTTATAATTTGAAATAATAATTTGAATTTAACAAATCTAAGTTCTGTAATTCACTATTACAAGTTCAGATCTTCAAGTTATAATTTACAATAATGATTAGAAGCTATCAATTTTAAGTTCTGTATTTGACAATTACAAGTTCAGATCTTCAAGTTATAATTTGCACTAATAATTTGTATTTAACAATTAGAAGTTCTGTATTTGACAATTACAAGTTCAGATCTTCATGTTATAATTTGCAATAATAATTAGAAGCTATTACTTTTAAGTTCTGTATTTGACAATTACAAGATCAGATCTTCTAGTTATAATTCGAAATAATAATTAGAAGCTATCAATTTTATGTTCTGTATTTGACAATTACAAGTTCAGATCTTCAAGTTACAATTTGCAATAATAATTAGATGCTATCAATTGTAAGTGCTGTATTTGACAATTACAGGTTCAGATCTTCAAGTTATAATTTGCAATCACAATTTGTATTTAACAATGCTAAGTTGCGTATTTGTCTATTACAAGTTCAGATCTTCAAATTATAATTTGCAATAATAATTAGAAGCTATCAATTTTAAGTTTTGTATTTGACAATTACTAGTTCAGATCTTCAAGTTATTATTTGCAATAATAATTAGAAGATATCAATTTTAAGTTCTGTATTTGACAATTACAAGATCAGATCTTCAAGTTATAATTTACAATAATAATTAGAAGCTATCAATTTTAAGTTCTGTATTTGACAATTACAAGTTCAGATCTTCAAGTTATGATTTGCAATAATAATTAGAAGATATCAATTTTAAGTTCTGTATTTGACAATTACTAGTTCAGATCTTCAAGTTATAATTTGAAATAATAATTTGAATTTAACAAATCTAAGTTCAGTAATTCACTATTACAAGTTCAGATCTTCAAGTTATAATTTGCAATAATAATTAGAAGCTATCAATTTTAAGTTCTGTATTTGACAATTACAAGTTCAGATCTTGAAGTTATAATTTACAATAATAATTAGAAGCTATCAATTTTAAGTTCTGTATCTGACAATTACAAGGTCAGATCTTCAAGTTATAATTTGCAATCACAATTTGTATTTAACAATGCTAAGTTGCGTATTTGTCTATTACAAGTTCAGATCTTCAAATTATAATTTGCGATAATAATTAGAAGCTATCAATTTTAAGTGCTGTATTTGACAATTACTAGTTCAGATCTACAAGTTATTATTTGCAATAATAATTAGAAGATATCAATTTTAAGTTCTGTATTTGACAATTACAAGGTCAGATCTTCAAGTTATAATTTACAATAATAATTAGAAGCTATCAATTTTAAGTTCTGTATTTGACAATTACAAGTACAGATCTTCAAGTTATGATTTGCAATAATAATTAGAAGCTATCAATTTTAAGTTCTGTATTTGACAATTACTAGTTCAGATCTTCAAGTTATAATTTGAAATAATAATTTGAATTTAACAAATCTAAGTTCTCTAATTCACTATTACAAGTTCAGATCTTCAAGTTATAATTTACAATAATGATTAGAAGCTATCAATTTTAAGTTCTGTATTTGACAATTACAAGTTCAGATCTTCAAGTTATAATTTGCACTAATAATTTGTATTTAACAATTAGAAGTTCTGTATTTGACAATTACAAGTTCAGATCTTCAAGTTATAATTTGCAATAATAATTAGAAGCTATTAATTTTAAGTTCTGTATTTGACAATTACAAGTTCAGATCTTCAAGTTATAATTCGAAATAATAATTAGAAGCTATCAATTTTATGTTCTGTATTTGACAATTACAAGTTCAGATCTTCAAGTTATAATTTGCAATAATAATTAGAAGCTATCAATTGTAAGTGCTGTATTTGACAATTACTAGTTCAGATCTTCAAGTTATAATTTGCACTTATAATTTGTATTTAACAATTAGAAGTTCTGTGTTTTACAATTACAAGTTCAGATCTTCAAGTTATGATTTGCACTAATAATTTGTATTTAACAGTTAGAAGTTCTGTATTTGACAATTACAAGTTCAGATCTACAAGTTATAATTTGCACTAATAATTTGTATTTAACAATTAGTAGTTCTGTATTTGTCAATTACAAGTTCAGATCTTCAAGTTATAATTTGAAATAATAATTAGAAGCTATCAATTTTAAGTTCTGTATTTGACAATTACTAGTTCAGATCCTCAAGTTATAATTTGAAATAATAATTTGAATTTAACAAATCTTAGTTCTGTAATTCACTATTACAAGTTCAGTTCTTCAAGTTATAATTTACAATAATAATTAGAAGCTATCAATTTTAAGTTCTGTATTTGACAATTACAAGTTCAGATCTTCAAGTTATAATTTGCACTAATAATTTGTATTTAACAATTAGAAGTTCTGTATTTGACAATTACAAGTTCAGACATTCAAGTTATAATTTGCAATAATAATTAGAAGCTATCAATTTTAAGTGCTGTATTTGACAATTACTAGTTCAGATCTTCAAGTTATAATTTGCACTAATAATTTGTATTTAACAATTAGAAGTTCTGTATTTGACAATTAAAAGTTCAGATCTTCAAGTTATAATTTGCACTAATAATTTGTATTTAACAATTAGAAGTTCTGTATTTGACAATTACAAGTTCAGATCTTCAAGTTATAATTTGCAATAATAATTAGAAGCTATCAATTTTAAGTTCTGTATTTGACAATTACTAGTTCAGATCTTCAAGTTATAATTTGCACTAATAATTTGTATTTAACAATTAGAAGTTCTGTATTTGACAATTACAAGTTCAGATCTTCAAGTTATAATTTGCACTAATAATTTGTATTTAACAATTAGAAGTTCTGTATTTGACAATTACAAGTTCAGATCTTCAAGTTATAATTTGCAATAATAATTAGAAGCTATCAATTTTAAGTTCTGTATTTGACAATTACTAGTTCAGATCCTCAAGTTATAATTTGAAATAATAATTTGAATTTAACAAATCTTAGTTCTGTAATTCACTATTACAAGTTCAGTTCTTCAAGTTATAATTTACAATAATAATTAGAAGCTATCAATTTTAAGTTCTGTATTTGACAATTACAAGTTCAGATCTTCAAGTTATAATTTGCACTAATAATTTGTATTTAACAATTAGAAGTTCTGTATTTGACAATTACAAGTTCAGACATTCAAGTTATAATTTGCAATAATAATTAGAAGCTATTAATTTTAAGTTCTGTATTTGACAATTACAAGTTCAGATCTTCAAGTTATAATTTGAAATAATAATTAGTAGCTATCAATTTTATGTTCTGTATTTGACAATTACAAGTTCAGATCTTCAAGTTATAATTTGCAATAATAATTAGAAGCTATCAATTTTAAGTGCTGTATTTGACAATTACTAGTTCAGATCTTCAAGTTATAATTTGCACTAATAATTTGTATTTAACAATTAGAAGTTCTGTATTTGACAATTACAAGTTCAGATCTTCAAGTTATAATTTGCACTAATAATTTGTATTTAACAATTAGAAGTTCTGTATTTGACAATTACAAGTTCAGATCTTCAAGTTATAATTTGCAATAATAATTAGAAGCTATCAATTTTAAGTTCTGTATTTGACAATTACTAGTTCAGATCTACAAGTTATAATTTGCACTAATAATTTGTATTTAACAATTAGAAGTTCGGTATTTGACTATTACAAGTTCAGATCTTCGAATTATTATTTGCAATCTTAGTTAGAATTAAACAATTCGAAGTTCTGTATTTACCTATTACAGGTTCAGATCTTCAAGTTATAATTTGCAATCACAATTTGTATTTAACAATGCTAAGTTGCGTATTTGTCTATTACAAGTTCAGATCTTCAAATTATAATTTGCAATAATAATTAGAAGCTATCAATTTTAAGTTCTGTATTTGACAATTACTAGTTCAGATCTTCAAGTTATAATTTGTACTAATAATTTGTATTTAACAATTAGAAGTTCTGTATTTGACTATTACAAGTTCAGATCTTCGAATTATTATTTGCAATCTTAGTTAGAATTAAACAATTCGAATTTCTGTATTTACCTATTACAGGTTCAGATCTTCAAGTTATAATTTGCAATCACAATTTGTATTTAAAATGCTAAGTTGCGTATTTGTCTATTACAAGTTCAGATCTTCAAATTATAATTTGCAATAATAATTAGAAGCTATTAATTTTAAGTGCTGTATTTGACAATTACTAGTTCAGATCTTCAAGTTATTATTTGCAATAATAATTAGAAGATATCAATTTTAAGTTCTGTATTTGACAATTACAAGGTCAGATCTTCAAGTTATAATTTACAATAATAATTAGAAGCTATCAATTTTAAGTTCTGTATTTGAGAATTACAAGTTCAGATCTTCAAGTTATGATTTGCAATAATAATTAGAAGCTATCAATTTTAAGTTCTGTATTTGACAATTACTAGTTCAGATCTTCAAGTTATAATTTGAAATAATAATTTGAATTTAACAAATCTAAGTTCTGTAATTCACTATTACAAGTTCAGATCTTCAAGTTATAATTTACAATAATGATTAGAAGCTATCAATTTTAAGTTCTGTATTTGACAATTACAAGTTCAGATCTTAAAGTTATAATTTGCACTAATAATTTGTATTTAACAATTAGTAGTTCTGTATTTGACAATTACAAGTTCAGATCTTCAAGTTATAATTTGCAATAATAATTAGAAGCTATTAATTTTAAGTTCTGTATTTGACAATTACAAGTTCAGATCTTCAAGTTATAATTCGAAATAATAATTAGAAGCTATCAATTTTATGTTCTGTATTTGACAATTACAAGTTCAGATCTTCAAGTTATAATTTGCAATAATAATAAGAAGCTATCAATTGTAAGTGCTGTATTTGACAATTACTAGTTCAGATCTTCAAGTTACAATTTGCACTTATAATTTGTATTTAACAATTAGAAGTTCTGTGTTTTACAATTACAAGTTCAGATCTTCAAGTTATGATTTGCACTAATAATTTGTATTTAACAATTAGAAGTTCTGTATTTGACTATTACAAGTTCAGATCTTCAAATTATTATTTGCAATCTTAGATTGAATTTAACCATTCGAAGTTCTGTATTTACCTATTACAGGTTCAGATCTTCAAGTAATAATTTGCACTAATAATTTGTATTTAACAATTCGAAGTTCTGTATTTGACTATTACAAGTTCAGATCATCAAGTTATAATTTGAATTATAATTATAAGCTATCAATTTTAAGTTCTGTATTTGACAATTACAAGTACAGATCTCCAAATTATTATTTGCAATAATAATTAGAAGCTATCAATTTTAAGTTCTGCATTTGACAATTACAAGTTCAGATCTTCAAGTTATTATTTGCAATAAAAATTAGAAGCTATTAATTTTAAGTACTGTATTTGACAATTACAAGTGCAGATCTTCAAGTTATAATTTGCAATAATAATTAGAAGCTATCAATTTTAAGTTCTGTATTTGACAATTACTAGTTCAGATCTTCAAGTTATAATTAGAATTAATAATTAGAATTTGACAAATCTAAGTTCTGTAATTCACTATTACAAGTTCAGTTCTTCAAGTTATAATTTACAATAATAATTAGAAACTATCAATTTTAAGTTCTGTATTTGACAATTACAAGTTCAGATCTTCAAGTTATAATTTGCACTAATAATTTGTATTTAACAATTAGAAGTTCTGTATTTGACAATTACAAGTTCAGACATTCAAGTTATAATTTGCAATAATAATTAGAAGCTATTAATTTTAAGTTCTGTATTTGAC
Organism: Cantharis lateralis; assembly: GCA_963170105.1. NCBI lineage: Eukaryota > Metazoa > Arthropoda > Insecta > Coleoptera > Cantharidae > Cantharis > Cantharis lateralis. The sequence continues at coordinate 30,369,285 of OY720625.1, read as the reverse complement.
AATTACAAGTTCAGATCTTCAAGTTATAATTTGAAATAATAATTAGTAGCTATCAATTTTATGTTCTGTATTTGACAATTACAAGTTCAGATCTTCAAGTTATAATTTGCAATAATAATTAGAAGCTATCAATTTTAAGTGCTGTATTTGACAATTACTAGTTCAGATCTTCAAGTTATAATTTGCACTAATAATTTGTATTTAACAATTAGAAGTTCTGTATTTGACAATTACAAGTTCAGATCTTCAAGTTATAATTTGCACTAATAATTTGTATTTAACAATTAGAAGTTCTGTATTTGACAATTACAAGTTCAGATCTTCAAGTTATAATTTGCAATAATAATTAGAAGCTATCAATTTTAAGTTCTGTATTTGACAATTACTAGATCAGATCTTCAAGTTATAATTTGCACTAATAATTTGTATTTAACAATTAGCAGTTCTGTATTTGACTATTACAAGTTCAGATCTTCGAATTATTATTTGCAATCTTAGTTAGAATTTAACAATTCGAAGTTCTGTATTTACCTATTACAGGTTCAGATCTTCAAGTTATAATTTGCAATCACAATTTGTATTTAACAATGCTAAGTTGCGTATTTGTCTATTACAAGTTCAGATCTTCAAATTATAATTTGCAATAATAATTAGAAGCTATCAATTTTAAGTGCTGTATTTGACAATTACTAGTTCAGATCTTCAAGTTATAATTTGAAATAATAAATTGAATTTAACAAATCTAAGTTCTGTAATTCACTATTACAAGTTCAGTTCTTCAAGTTATAATTTACAATAATAATTAGAAGCTATCAATTTTAAGTTCTGTATTTGACAATTACAAGTTCAGATCTTCAAGTTATAATTTGCACTAATAATTTGTATTTAACAATTAGAAGTTCTGTATTTGACAATTACTAGTTCAGACATTCAAGTTATAATTTGCAATAATAATTAGAAGCTATTAATTTTAAGTTCTGTATTTGACAATTACAAGTTCAAATCTTCAAGTTATAATTTGAAATAATAATTAGTAGCTATCAATTTTATGTTCTGTATTTGACAATTACAAGTTCAGATCTTCAAGTTATAATTTGCAATAATAATTAGAAGCTATCAATTTTAAGTGCTGTATTTGACAATTACTAGTTCAGATCTTCAAGTTATAATTTGCACTAATAATTTGTATTTAACAATTAGAAGTTCTGTATTTGACAATTACAAGTTCAGATCTTCAAGTTATAATTTGCAATAATAATTAAAAGCTATCAATTTTAAGTTCTGTATTTGACAATTACTAGTTCAGATCTTCAAGTTATAATTTGCACTAATAATTTGTATTTAACAATTAGAAGTTCTGTATTTGACTATTACAAGTTCAGATCTTCGAATTATTATTTGCAATCTTAGTTAGAATTAAACAATTCGAAGTTCTGTATTTACCTATTACAGGTTCAGATCTTCAAGTTATAATTTGCAATCACAATTTGTATTTAACAATGCTAAGTTGCGTATTTGTCTATTACAAGTTCAGATCTTCAAATTATAATTTGCAATAATAATTAGAAGCTATCAATTTTAAGTGCTGTATTTGACAATTACTAGTTCAGATCTTCAAGTTATAATTTGAAATAATAAATTGAATTTAACAAATCTAAGTTCTGTAATTCACTATTACAAGTTCAGTTCTTCAAGTTATAATTTACAATAATAATTAGAAGCTATCAATTTTAAGTTCTGTATTTGACAATTACAAGTTCAGATCTTCAAGTTATAATTTGCACTAATAATTTGTATTTAACAATTAGAAGTTCTGTATTTGACAATTACTAGTTCAGACATTCAAGTTATAATTTGCAATAATAATTAGAAGCTATTAATTTTAAGTTCTGTATTTGACAATTACAAGTTCAAATCTTCAAGTTATAATTTGAAATAATAATTAGTAGCTATCAATTTTATGTTCTGTATTTGACAATTACAAGTTCAGATCTTCAAGTTATAATTTGCAATAATAATTAGAAGCTATCAATTTTAAGTGCTGTATTTGACAATTACTAGTTCAGATCTTCAAGTTATAATTTGCAATCACAATTTGTATTTAACAATGCTAAGTTGCGTATTTGTCTATTACAAGTTCAGATCTTCAAATTATAATTTGCAATAATAATTAGAAGCTATCAATTTTAAGTTCTGTATTTGACAATTACTAGTTCAGATCTTCAAGTTATAATTTGTACTAATAATTTGTATTTAACAATTAGAAGTTCTGTATTTGACTATTACAAGTTCAGATCTTCGAATTATTATTTGCAATCTTAGTTAGAATTAAACAATTCGAATTTCTGTATTTACCTATTACAGGTTCAGATCTTCAAGTTATAATTTGCAATCACAATTTGTATTTAAAATGCTAAGTTGCGTATTTGTCTATTACAAGTTCAGATCTTCAAATTATAATTTGCAATAATAATTAGAAGCTATTAATTTTAAGTGCTGTATTTGACAATTACTAGTTCAGATCTTCAAGTTATTATTTGCAATAATAATTAGAAGATATCAATTTTAAGTTCTGTATTTGACAATTACTAGTTCAGATCTTCAAGTTATAATTTGAAATAATAATTTGAATTTAACAAATCTAAGTTCTGTAATTCACTATTACAAGTTCAGATCTTCAAGTTATAATTTACAATAATGATTAGAAGCTATCAATTTTAAGTTCTGTATTTGACAATTACAAGTTCAGATCTTAAAGTTATAATTTGCACTAATAATTTGTATTTAACAATTAGTAGTTCTGTATTTGACAATTACAAGTTCAGATCTTCAAGTTATAATTTGCAATAATAATTAGAAGCTATTAATTTTAAGTTCTGTATTTGACAATTACAAGTTCAGATCTTCAAGTTATAATTCGAAATAATAATTAGAAGCTATCAATTTTATGTTCTGTATTTGACAATTACAAGTTCAGATCTTCAAGTTATAATTTGCAATAATAATAAGAAGCTATCAATTGTAAGTGCTGTATTTGACAATTACTAGTTCAGATCTTCAAGTTACAATTTGCACTTATAATTTGTATTTAACAATTAGAAGTTCTGTGTTTTACAATTACAAGTTCAGATCTTCAAGTTATGATTTGCACTAATAATTTGTATTTAACAATTAGAAGTTCTGTATTTGACTATTACAAGTTCAGATCTTCAAATTATTATTTGCAATCTTAGATTGAATTTAACCATTCGAAGTTCTGTATTTACCTATTACAGGTTCAGATCTTCAAGTAATAATTTGCACTAATAATTTGTATTTAACAATTCGAAGTTCTGTATTTGACTATTACAAGTTCAGATCATCAAGTTATAATTTGAATTATAATTATAAGCTATCAATTTTAAGTTCTGTATTTGACAATTACAAGTACAGATCTCCAAATTATTATTTGCAATAATAATTAGAAGCTATCAATTTTAAGTTCTGCATTTGACAATTACAAGTTCAGATCTTCAAGTTATTATTTGCAATAAAAATTAGAAGCTATTAATTTTAAGTACTGTATTTGACAATTACAAGTGCAGATCTTCAAGTTATAATTTGCAATAATAATTAGAAGCTATCAATTTTAAGTTCTGTATTTGACAATTACTAGTTCAGATCTTCAAGTTATAATTAGAATTAATAATTAGAATTTGACAAATCTAAGTTCTGTAATTCACTATTACAAGTTCAGTTCTTCAAGTTATAATTTACAATAATAATTAGAAACTATCAATTTTAAGTTCTGTATTTGACAATTACAAGTTCAGATCTTCAAGTTATAATTTGCACTAATAATTTGTATTTAACAATTAGAAGTTCTGTATTTGACAATTACAAGTTCAGACATTCAAGTTATAATTTGCAATAATAATTAGAAGCTATTAATTTTAAGTTCTGTATTTGACAATTACAAGTTCAGATCTTCAAGTTATAATTTGAAATAATAATTAGTAGCTATCAATTTTATGTTCTGTATTTGACAATTACAAGTTCAGATCTTCAAGTTATAATTTGCAATAATAATTAGAAGCTATCAATTTTAAGTGCTGTATTTGACAATTACTAGTTCAGATCTTCAAGTTATAATTTGCACTAATAATTTGTATTTAACAATTAGAAGTTCTGTATTTGACAATTACAAGTTCAGATCTTCAAGTTATAATTTGCACTAATAATTTGTATTTAACAATTAGAAGTTCTGTATTTGACAATTACAAGTTCAGATCTTCAAGTTATAATTTGCAATAATAATTAGAAGCTATCAATTTTAAGTTCTGTATTTGACAATTACTAGATCAGATCTTCAAGTTATAATTTGCACTAATAATTTGTATTTAACAATTAGCAGTTCTGTATTTGACTATTACAAGTTCAGATCTTCGAATTATTATTTGCAATCTTAGTTAGAATTTAACAATTCGAAGTTCTGTATTTACCTATTACAGGTTCAGATCTTCAAGTTATAATTTGCAATCACAATTTGTATTTAACAATGCTAAGTTGCGTATTTGTCTATTACAAGTTCAGATCTTCAAATTATAATTTGCAATAATAATTAGAAGCTATCAATTTTAAGTGCTGTATTTGACAATTACTAGTTCAGATCTTCAAGTTATAATTTGAAATAATAAATTGAATTTAACAAATCTAAGTTCTGTAATTCACTATTACAAGTTCAGTTCTTCAAGTTATAATTTACAATAATAATTAGAAGCTATCAATTTTAAGTTCTGTATTTGACAATTACAAGTTCAGATCTTCAAGTTATAATTTGCACTAATAATTTGTATTTAACAATTAGAAGTTCTGTATTTGACAATTACTAGTTCAGACATTCAAGTTATAATTTGCAATAATAATTAGAAGCTATTAATTTTAAGTTCTGTATTTGACAATTACAAGTTCAAATCTTCAAGTTATAATTTGAAATAATAATTAGTAGCTATCAATTTTATGTTCTGTATTTGACAATTACAAGTTCAGATCTTCAAGTTATAATTTGCAATAATAATTAGAAGCTATCAATTTTAAGTGCTGTATTTGACAATTACTAGTTCAGATCTTCAAGTTATAATTTGCACTAATAATTTGTATTTAACAATTAGAAGTTCTGTATTTGACAATTACAAGTTCAGATCTTCAAGTTATAATTTGCAATAATAATTAAAAGCTATCAATTTTAAGTTCTGTATTTGACAATTACTAGTTCAGATCTTCAAGTTATAATTTGCACTAATAATTTGTATTTAACAATTAGAAGTTCTGTATTTGACTATTACAAGTTCAGATCTTCGAATTATTATTTGCAATCTTAGTTAGAATTAAACAATTCGAAGTTCTGTATTTACCTATTACAGGTTCAGATCTTCAAGTTATAATTTGCAATCACAATTTGTATTTAACAATGCTAAGTTGCGTATTTGTCTATTACAAGTTCAGATCTTCAAATTATAATTTGCAATAATAATTAGAAGCTATCAATTTTAAGTGCTGTATTTGACAATTACTAGTTCAGATCTTCAAGTTATAATTTGAAATAATAAATTGAATTTAACAAATCTAAGTTCTGTAATTCACTATTACAAGTTCAGTTCTTCAAGTTATAATTTACAATAATAATTAGAAGCTATCAATTTTAAGTTCTGTATTTGACAATTACAAGTTCAGATCTTCAAGTTATAATTTGCACTAATAATTTGTATTTAACAATTAGAAGTTCTGTATTTGACAATTACTAGTTCAGACATTCAAGTTATAATTTGCAATAATAATTAGAAGCTATTAATTTTAAGTTCTGTATTTGACAATTACAAGTTCAAATCTTCAAGTTATAATTTGAAATAATAATTAGTAGCTATCAATTTTATGTTCTGTATTTGACAATTACAAGTTCAGATCTTCAAGTTATAATTTGCAATAATAATTAGAAGCTATCAATTTTAAGTGCTGTATTTGACAATTACTAGTTCAGATCTTCAAGTTATAATTTGCACTAATAATTTGTATTTAACAATTAGAAGTTCTGTATTTGACAATTACAAGTTCAGATCTTCAAGTTATAATTTGCAATAATAATTAAAAGCTATCAATTTTAAGTTCTGTATTTGACAATTACTAGTTCAGATCTTCAAGTTATAATTTGCACTAATAATTTGTATTTAACAATTAGAAGTTCTGTATTTGACTATTACAAGTTCAGATCTTCGAATTATTATTTGCAATCTTAGTTAGAATTAAACAATTCGAAGTTCTGTATTTACCTATTACAGGTTCAGATCTTCAAGTTATAATTTGCAATCACAATTTGTATTTAACAATGCTAAGTTGCGTATTTGTCTATTACAAGTTCAGATCTTCAAATTATAATTTCCAATAATAATTAGAAGCTATCAATTTTAAGTGCTGTATTTGACAATTACTAGTTCAGATCTTCAAGTTATTATTTGCAATAATAATTAGAAGATATCAATTTTAGGTTCTGTATTTGACAATTACAAGGTCAGATCTTCAAGTTATAATTTACAATAATAATTAGAAGCTATCAATTTTAAGTTCTGTATTTGACAATTACAAGTTCAGATCTTCAAGTTATGATTTGCAATAATAATTAGAAGCTATCAATTTTAAGTTCTGTATTTGACAATTACTAGTTCAGATCTTCAAGTTATAATTTGAAATAATAATTTGAATTTAACAAATCTAAGTTCTGTAATTCACTATTACAAGTTCAGATCTTCAAGTTATAATTTACAATAATGATTAGAAGCTATCAATTTTAAGTTCTGTATTTGACAATTACAAGTTCAGATCTTCAAGTTATAATTTGCACTAATAATTTGTATTTAACAATTAGAAGTTCTGTATTTGACAATTACAAGTTCAGATCTTCAAGTTATAATTTGCAATAATAATTAGAAGCTATTAATTTTAAGTTCTGTATTTGACAATTACAAGTTCAGATCTTCAAGTTATAATTCGAAATAATAATTAGAAGCTATCAATTTTATGTTCTGTATTTGACAATTACAAGTTCAGATCTTCAAGTTATAATTTGCAATAATAATTTGAAGCTATTAATTTTAAGTTCTGTATTTGACAATTACAAGTTCAGATCTTCAAGTTATAATTCGAAATAATAATTAGAAGCTATTAATTTTAAGTTCTGTATTTGACAATTACAAGTTCAAATCTTCAAGTTATAATTTGAAATAATAATTAGTAGCTATCAATTTTATGTTCTGTATTTGACAATTACAAGTTCAGATCTTCAAGTTATAATTTGCAATAATAATTAGAAGCTATCAATTTTAAGTTCTGTATTTGACAATTACTAGTTCAGATCTTCAAGTTATAATTTGTACTAATAATTTGTATTTAACAATTAGAAGTTCTGTATTTGACTATTACAAGTTCAGATCTTCGAATTATTATTTGCAATCTTAGTTAGAATTAAACAATTCGAATTTCTGTATTTACCTATTACAGGTTCAGATCTTCAAGTTATAATTTGCAATCACAATTTGTATTTAAAATGCTAAGTTGCGTATTTGTCTATTACAAGTTCAGATCTTCAAATTATAATTTGCAATAATAATTAGAAGCTATTAATTTTAAGTGCTGTATTTGACAATTACTAGTTCAGATCTACAAGTTATTATTTGCAATAATAATTAGAAGATATCAATTTTAAGTTCTGTATTTGACAATTACAAGGTCAGATCTTCAAGTTATAATTTACAATAATAATTAGAAGCTATCAATTTTAAGTTCTGTATTTGACAATTACAAGTTCAGATCTTCAAGTTATGATTTGCAATAATAATTAGAAGCTATCAATTTTAAGTTCTGTATTTGACAATTACTAGTTCAGATCTTCAAGTTATAATTTGAAATAATAATTTGAATTTAACAAATCTAAGTTCTGTAATTCACTATTACAAGTTCAGATCTTCAAGTTATAATTTACAATAATGATTAGAAGCTATCAATTTTAAGTTCTGTATTTGACAATTACAAGTTCAGATCTTCAAGTTATAATTTGCACTAATAATTTGTATTTAACAATTAGTAGTTCTGTATTTGACAATTACAAGTTCAGATCTTCAAGTTATAATTTGCAATAATAATTAGAAGCTATTAATTTTAAGTTCTGTATTTGACAATTACAAGTTCAGATCTTCAAGTTATAATTCGAAATAATAATTAGAAGCTATCAATTTTATGTTCTGTATTTGACAATTACAAGTTCAGATCTTCAAGTTATAATTTGCAATAATAATAAGAAGCTATCAATTGTAAGTGCTGTATTTGACAATTACTAGTTCAGATCTTCAAGTTACAATTTGCACTTATAATTTGTATTTAACAATTAGAAGTTCTGTGTTTTACAATTACAAGTTCAGATCTTCAAGTTATGATTTGCACTAATAATTTGTATTTAACAATTAGAAGTTCTGTATTTGACTATTACAAGTTCAGATCTTCAAATTATTATTTGCAATCTTAGATTGAATTTAACCATTCGAAGTTCTGTATTTACCTATTACAGGTTAAGATCTTCAAGTAATAATTTGCACTAATAATTTGTATTTAACAATTCGAAGTTCTGTATTTGACTATTACAAGTTCAGATCATCAAGTTATAATTTGAATTATAATTATAAGCTATCAATTTTAAGTTCTGTATTTGACAATTACAAGTACAGATCTCCAAATTATTATTTGCAATAATAATTAGAAGCTATCAATTTTAAGTTCTGCATTTGACAATTACAAGTTCAGATCTTCAAGTTATTATTTGCAATAAAAATTAGAAGCTATTAATTTTAAGTACTGTATTTGACAATTACAAGTGCAGATCTTCAAGTTATAATTTGCAATAATAATTAGAAGCTATCAATTTTAAGTTCTGTATTTGACAATTACTAGTTCAGATCTTCAAGTTATAATTAGAATTAATAATTAGAATTTGACAAATCTAAGTTCTGTAATTCACTATTACAAGTTCAGTTCTTCAAGTTATAATTTACAATAATAATTAGAAACTATCAATTTTAAGTTCTGTATTTGACAATTACAAGTTCAGATCTTCAAGTTATAATTTGCACTAATAATTTGTATTTAACAATTAGAAGTTCTGTATTTGACAATTACAAGTTCAGACATTCAAGTTATAATTTGCAATAATAATTAGAAGCTATTAATTTTAAGTTCTGTATTTGACAATTACAAGTTCAGATCTTCAAGTTATAATTTGAAATAATAATTAGTAGCTATCAATTTTATGTTCTGTATTTGACAATTACAAGTTCAGATCTTCAAGTTATAATTTGCAATAATAATTAGAAGCTATCAATTTTAAGTGCTGTATTTGACAATTACTAGTTCAGATCTTCAAGTTATAATTTGCACTAATAATTTGTATTTAACAATTAGAAGTTCTGTATTTGACAATTACAAGTTCAGATCTTCAAGTTATAATTTGCACTAATAATTTGTATTTAACAATTAGAAGTTCTGTATTTGACAATTACAAGTTCAGATCTTCAAGTTATAATTTGCAATAATAATTAGAAGCTATCAATTTTAAGTTCTGTATTTGACAATTACTAGATCAGATCTTCAAGTTATAATTTGCACTAATAATTTGTATTTAACAATTAGCAGTTCTGTATTTGACTATTACAAGTTCAGATCTTCGAATTATTATTTGCAATCTTAGTTAGAATTTAACAATTCGAAGTTCTGTATTTACCTATTACAGGTTCAGATCTTCAAGTTATAATTTGCAATCACAATTTGTATTTAACAATGCTAAGTTGCGTATTTGTCTATTACAAGTTCAGATCTTCAAATTATAATTTGCAATAATAATTAGAAGCTATCAATTTTAAGTGCTGTATTTGACAATTACTAGTTCAGATCTTCAAGTTATAATTTGAAATAATAAATTGAATTTAACAAATCTAAGTTCTGTAATTCACTATTACAAGTTCAGTTCTTCAAGTTATAATTTACAATAATAATTAGAAGCTATCAATTTTAAGTTCTGTATTTGACAATTACAAGTTCAGATCTTCAAGTTATAATTTGCACTAATAATTTGTATTTAACAATTAGAAGTTCTGTATTTGACAATTACTAGTTCAGACATTCAAGTTATAATTTGCAATAATAATTAGAAGCTATTAATTTTAAGTTCTGTATTTGACAATTACAAGTTCAAATCTTCAAGTTATAATTTGAAATAATAATTAGTAGCTATCAATTTTATGTTCTGTATTTGACAATTACAAGTTCAGATCTTCAAGTTATAATTTGCAATAATAATTAGAAGCTATCAATTTTAAGTGCTGTATTTGACAATTACTAGTTCAGATCTTCAAGTTATAATTTGCACTAATAATTTGTATTTAACAATTAGAAGTTCTGTATTTGACAATTACAAGTTCAGATCTTCAAGTTATAATTTGCAATAATAATTAAAAGCTATCAATTTTAAGTTCTGTATTTGACAATTACTAGTTCAGATCTTCAAGTTATAATTTGCACTAATAATTTGTATTTAACAATTAGAAGTTCTGTATTTGACTATTACAAGTTCAGATCTTCGAATTATTATTTGCAATCTTAGTTAGAATTAAACAATTCGAAGTTCTGTATTTACCTATTACAGGTTCAGATCTTCAAGTTATAATTTGCAATCACAATTTGTATTTAACAATGCTAAGTTGCGTATTTGTCTATTACAAGTTCAGATCTTCAAATTATAATTTGCAATAATAATTAGAAGCTATCAATTTTAAGTGCTGTATTTGACAATTACTAGTTCAGATCTTCAAGTTATAATTTGAAATAATAAATTGAATTTAACAAATCTAAGTTCTGTAATTCACTATTACAAGTTCAGTTCTTCAAGTTATAATTTACAATAATAATTAGAAGCTATCAATTTTAAGTTCTGTATTTGACAATTACAAGTTCAGATCTTCAAGTTATAATTTGCACTAATAATTTGTATTTAACAATTAGAAGTTCTGTATTTGACAATTACTAGTTCAGACATTCAAGTTATAATTTGCAATAATAATTAGAAGCTATTAATTTTAAGTTCTGTATTTGACAATTACAAGTTCAAATCTTCAAGTTATAATTTGAAATAATAATTAGTAGCTATCAATTTTATGTTCTGTATTTGACAATTACAAGTTCAGATCTTCAAGTTATAATTTGCAATAATAATTAGAAGCTATCAATTTTAAGTGCTGTATTTGACAATTACTAGTTCAGATCTTCAAGTTATAATTTGCACTAATAATTTGTATTTAACAATTAGAAGTTCTGTATTTGACAATTACAAGTTCAGATCTTCAAGTTATAATTTGCAATAATAATTAAAAGCTATCAATTTTAAGTTCTGTATTTGACAATTACTAGTTCAGATCTTCAAGTTATAATTTGCACTAATAATTTGTATTTAACAATTAGAAGTTCTGTATTTGACTATTACAAGTTCAGATCTTCGAATTATTATTTGCAATCTTAGTTAGAATTAAACAATTCGAAGTTCTGTATTTACCTATTACAGGTTCAGATCTTCAAGTTATAATTTGCAATCACAATTTGTATTTAACAATGCTAAGTTGCGTATTTGTCTATTACAAGTTCAGATCTTCAAATTATAATTTCCAATAATAATTAGAAGCTATCAATTTTAAGTGCTGTATTTGACAATTACTAGTTCAGATCTTCAAGTTATAATTTGTACTAATAATTTGTATTTAACAATTAGAAGTTCTGTATTTGACTATTACAAGTTCAGATCTTCGAATTATTATTTGCAATCTTAGTTAGAATTAAACAATTCGAATTTCTGTATTTACCTATTACAGGTTCAGATCTTCAAGTTATAATTTGCAATCACAATTTGTATTTAAAATGCTAAGTTGCGTATTTGTCTATTACAAGTTCAGATCTTCAAATTATAATTTGCAATAATAATTAGAAGCTATTAATTTTAAGTGCTGTATTTGACAATTACTAGTTCAGATCTTCAAGTTATTATTTGCAATAATAATTAGAAGATATCAATTTTAAGTTCTGTATTTGACAATTACAAGGTCAGATCTTCAAGTTATAATTTACAATAATAATTAGAAGCTATCAATTTTAAGTTCTGTATTTGAGAATTACAAGTTCAGATCTTCAAGTTATGATTTGCAATAATAATTAGAAGCTATCAATTTTAAGTTCTGTATTTGACAATTACTAGTTCAGATCTTCAAGTTATAATTTGAAATAATAATTTGAATTTAACAAATCTAAGTTCTGTAATTCACTATTACAAGTTCAGATCTTCAAGTTATAATTTACAATAATGATTAGAAGCTATCAATTTTAAGTTCTGTATTTGACAATTACAAGTTCAGATCTTCAAGTTATAATTTGCACTAATAATTTGTATTTAACAATTAGTAGTTCTGTATTTGACAATTACAAGTTCAGATCTTCAAGTTATAATTTGCAATAATAATTAGAAGCTATTAATTTTAAGTTCTGTATTTGACAATTACAAGTTCAGATCTTCAAGTTATAATTCGAAATAATAATTAGAAGCTATCAATTTTATGTTCTGTATTTGACAATTACAAGTTCAGATCTTCAAGTTATAATTTGCAATAATAATAAGAAGCTATCAATTGTAAGTGCTGTATTTGACAATTACTAGTTCAGATCTTCAAGTTACAATTTGCACTTATAATTTGTATTTAACAATTAGAAGTTCTGTGTTTTACAATTACAAGTTCAGATCTTCAAGTTATGATTTGCACTAATAATTTGTATTTAACAATTAGAAGTTCTGTATTTGACTATTACAAGTTCAGATCTTCAAATTATTATTTGCAATCTTAGATTGAATTTAACCATTCGAAGTTCTGTATTTACCTATTACAGGTTCAGATCTTCAAGTAATAATTTGCACTAATAATTTGTATTTAACAATTCGAAGTTCTGTATTTGACTATTACAAGTTCAGATCATCAAGTTATAATTTGAATTATAATTATAAGCTATCAATTTTAAGTTCTGTATTTGACAATTACAAGTACAGATCTCCAAATTATTATTTGCAATAATAATTAGAAGCTATCAATTTTAAGTTCTGCATTTGACAATTACAAGTTCAGATCTTCAAGTTATTATTTGCAATAAAAATTAGAAGCTATTAATTTTAAGTACTGTATTTGACAATTACAAGTGCAGATCTTCAAGTTATAATTTGCAATAATAATTAGAAGCTATCAATTTTAAGTTCTGTATTTGACAATTACTAGTTCAGATCTTCAAGTTATAATTAGAATTAATAATTAGAATTTGACAAATCTAAGTTCTGTAATTCACTATTACAAGTTCAGTTCTTCAAGTTATAATTTACAATAATAATTAGAAACTATCAATTTTAAGTTCTGTATTTGACAATTACAAGTTCAGATCTTCAAGTTATAATTTGCACTAATAATTTGTATTTAACAATTAGAAGTTCTGTATTTGACAATTACAAGTTCAGACATTCAAGTTATAATTTGCAATAATAATTAGAAGCTATTAATTTTAAGTTCTGTATTTGACAATTACAAGTTCAGATCTTCAAGTTATAATTTGAAATAATAATTAGTAGCTATCAATTTTATGTTCTGTATTTGACAATTACAAGTTCAGATCTTCAAGTTATAATTTGCAATAATAATTAGAAGCTATCAATTTTAAGTGCTGTATTTGACAATTACTAGTTCAGATCTTCAAGTTATAATTTGCACTAATAATTTGTATTTAACAATTAGAAGTTCTGTATTTGACAATTACAAGTTCAGATCTTCAAGTTATAATTTGCACTAATAATTTGTATTTAACAATTAGAAGTTCTGTATTTGACAATTACAAGTTCAGATCTTCAAGTTATAATTTGCAATAATAATTAGAAGCTATCAATTTTAAGTTCTGTATTTGACAATTACTAGATCAGATCTTCAAGTTATAATTTGCACTAATAATTTGTATTTAGCAATTAGCAGTTCTGTATTTGACTATTACAAGTTCAGATCTTCGAATTATTATTTGCAATCTTAGTTAAAAATTTAACAATTCGAAGTTCTGTATTTACCTATTACAGGTTCAGATCTTCAAGTTATAATTTGCAATCACAATTTGTATTTAACAATGCTAAGTTGCGTATTTGTCTATTACAAGTTCAGATCTTCAAATTATAATTTGCAATAATAATTAGAAGCTATCAATTTTAAGTGCTGTATTTGACAATTACTAGTTCAGATCTTCAAGTTATAATTTGAAATAATAAATTGAATTTAACAAATCTAAGTTCTGTAATTCACTATTACAAGTTCAGTTCTTCAAGTTATAATTTACAATAATAATTAGAAGCTATCAATTTTAAGTTCTGTATTTGACAATTACAAGTTCAGATCTTCAAGTTATAATTTGCACTAATAATTTGTATTTAACAATTAGAAGTTCTGTATTTGACAATTACTAGTTCAGACATTCAAGTTATAATTTGCAATAATAATTAGAAGCTATTAATTTTAAGTTCTGTATTTGACAATTACAAGTTCAAATCTTCAAGTTATAATTTGAAATAATAATTAGTAGCTATCAATTTTATGTTCTGTATTTGACAATTACAAGTTCAGATCTTCAAGTTATAATTTGCAATAATAATTAGAAGCTATCAATTTTAAGTTCTGTATTTGACAATTACTAGTTCAGATCTTCAAGTTATAATTTGTACTAATAATTTGTATTTAACAATTAGAAGTTCTGTATTTGACTATTACAAGTTCAGATCTTCGAATTATTATTTGCAATCTTAGTTAGAATTAAACAATTCGAATTTCTGTATTTACCTATTACAGGTTCAGATCTTCTAGTTATAATTTGCAATCACAATTTGTATTTAAAATGCTAAGTTGCGTATTTGTCTATTACAAGTTCAGATCTTCAAATTATAATTTGCAATAATAATTAGAAGCTATTAATTTTAAGTGCTGTATTTGACAATTACTAGTTCAGATCTACAAGTTATTATTTGCAATAATAATTAGAAGATATCAATTTTAAGTTCTGTATTTGACAATTACAAGGTCAGATCTTCAAGTTATAATTTACAATAATAATTAGAAGCTATCAATTTTAAGTTCTGTATTTGACAATTACAAGTTCAGATCTTCAAGTTATGATTTGCAATAATAATTAGAAGCTATCAATTTTAAGTTCTGTATTTGACAATTACTAGTTCAGATCTTCAAGTTATAATTTGAAATAATAATTTGAATTTAACAAATCTAAGTTCTGTAATTCACTATTACAAGTTCAGATCTTCAAGTTATAATTTACAATAATGATTAGAAGCTATCAATTTTAAGTTCTGTATTTGACAATTACAAGTTCAGATCTTCAAGTTATAATTTGCACTAATAATTTGTATTTAACAATTAGTAGTTCTGTATTTGACAATTACAAGTTCAGATCTTCAAGTTATAATTTGCAATAATAATTAGAAGCTATTAATTTTAAGTTCTGTATTTGACAATTACAAGTTCAGATCTTCAAGTTATAATTCGAAATAATAATTAGAAGCTATCAATTTTATGTTCTGTATTTGACAATTACAAGTTCAGATCTTCAAGTTATAATTTGCAATAATAATAAGAAGCTATCAATTGTAAGTGCTGTATTTGACAATTACTAGTTCAGATCTTCAAGTTACAATTTGCACTTATAATTTGTATTTAACAATTAGAAGTTCTGTGTTTTACAATTACAAGTTCAGATCTTCAAGTTATGATTTGCACTAATAATTTGTATTTAACAATTAGAAGTTCTGTATTTGACTATTACAAGTTCAGATCTTCAAATTATTATTTGCAATCTTAGATTGAATTTAACCATTCGAAGTTCTGTATTTACCTATTACAGGTTCAGATCTTCAAGTAATAATTTGCACTAATAATTTGTATTTAACAATTCGAAGTTCTGTATTTGACTATTACAAGTTCAGATCATCAAGTTATAATTTGAATTATAATTATAAGCTATCAATTTTAAGTTCTGTATTTGACAATTACAAGTACAGATCTCCAAATTATTATTTGCAATAATAATTAGAAGCTATCAATTTTAAGTTCTGCATTTGACAATTACAAGTTCAGATCTTCAAGTTATTATTTGCAATAAAAATTAGAAGCTATTAATTTTAAGTACTGTATTTGACAATTACAAGTGCAGATCTTCAAGTTATAATTTGCAATAATAATTAGAAGCTATCAATTTTAAGTTCTGTATTTGACAATTACTAGTTCAGATCTTCAAGTTATAATTAGAATTAATAATTAGAATTTGACAAATCTAAGTTCTGTAATTCACTATTACAAGTTCAGTTCTTCAAGTTATAATTTACAATAATAATTAGAAACTATCAATTTTAAGTTCTGTATTTGACAATTACAAGTTCAGATCTTCAAGTTATAATTTGCACTAATAATTTGTATTTAACAATTAGAAGTTCTGTATTTGACAATTACAAGTTCAGACATTCAAGTTATAATTTGCAATAATAATTAGAAGCTATTAATTTTAAGTTCTGTATTTGACAATTACAAGTTCAGATCTTCAAGTTATAATTTGAAATAATAATTAGTAGCTATCAATTTTATGTTCTGTATTTGACAATTACAAGTTCAGATCTTCAAGTTATAATTTGCAATAATAATTAGAAGCTATCAATTTTAAGTGCTGTATTTGACAATTACTAGTTCAGATCTTCAAGTTATAATTTGCACTAATAATTTGTATTTAACAATTAGAAGTTCTGTATTTGACAATTACAAGTTCAGATCTTCAAGTTATAATTTGCACTAATAATTTGTATTTAACAATTAGAAGTTCTGTATTTGACAATTACAAGTTCAAATCTTCAAGTTATAATTTGCAATAATAATTAGAAGCTATCAATTTTAAGTTCTGTATTTGACAATTACTAGATCAGATCTTCAAGTTATAATTTGCACTAATAATTTGTATTTAACAATTAGCAGTTCTGTATTTGACTATTACAAGTTCAGATCTTCGAATTATTATTTGCAATCTTAGTTAGAATTTAACAATTCGAAGTTCTGTATTTACCTATTACAGGTTCAGATCTTCAAGTTATAATTTGCAATCACAATTTGTATTTAACAATGCTAAGTTGCGTATTTGTCTATTACAAGTTCAGATCTTCAAATTATAATTTGCAATAATAATTAGAAGCTATCAATTTTAAGTGCTGTATTTGACAATTACTAGTTCAGATCTTCAAGTTATAATTTGAAATAATAAATTGAATTTAACAAATCTAAGTTCTGTAATTCACTATTACAAGTTCAGTTCTTCAAGTTATAATTTACAATAATAATTAGAAGCTATCAATTTTAAGTTCTGTATTTGACAATTACAAGTTCAGATCTTCAAGTTATAATTTGCACTAATAATTTGTATTTAACAATTAGAAGTTCTGTATTTGACAATTACTAGTTCAGACATTCAAGTTATAATTTGCAATAATAATTAGAAGCTATTAATTTTAAGTTCTGTATTTGACAATTACAAGTTCAAATCTTCAAGTTATAATTTGAAATAATAATTAGTAGCTATCAATTTTATGTTCTGTATTTGACAATTACAAGTTCAGATCTTCAAGTTATAATTTGCAATAATAATTAGAAGCTATCAATTTTAAGTGCTGTATTTGACAATTACTAGTTCAGATCTTCAAGTTATAATTTGCACTAATAATTTGTATTTAACAATTAGAAGTTCTGTATTTGACAATTACAAGTTCAGATCTTCAAGTTATAATTTGCAATAATAATTAAAAGCTATCAATTTTAAGTTCTGTATTTGACAATTACTAGTTCAGATCTTCAAGTTATAATTTGCACTAATAATTTGTATTTAACAATTAGAAGTTCTGTATTTGACTATTACAAGTTCAGATCTTCGAATTATTATTTGCAATCTTAGTTAGAATTAAACAATTCGAAGTTCTGTATTTACCTATTACAGGTTCAGATCTTCAAGTTATAATTTGCAATCACAATTTGTATTTAACAATGCTAAGTTGCGTATTTGTCTATTACAAGTTCAGATCTTCAAATTATAATTTGCAATAATAATTAGAAGCTATCAATTTTAAGTGCTGTATTTGACAATTACTAGTTCAGATCTTCAAGTTATAATTTGAAATAATAAATTGAATTTAACAAATCTAAGTTCTGTAATTCACTATTACAAGTTCAGTTCTTCAAGTTATAATGTACAATAATAATTAGAAGCTATCAATTTTAAGTTCTGTATTTGACAATTACAAGTTCAGATCTTCAAGTTATAATTTGCACTAATAATTTGTATTTAACAATTAGAAGTTCTGTATTTGACAATTACTAGTTCAGACATTCAAGTTATAATTTGCAATAATAATTAGAAGCTATTAATTTTAAGTTCTGTATTTGACAATTACAAGTTCAAATCTTCAAGTTATAATTTGAAATAATAATTAGTAGCTATCAATTTTATGTTCTGTATTTGACAATTACAAGTTCAGATCTTCAAGTTATAATTTGCAATAATAATTAGAAGCTATCAATTTTAAGTGCTGTATTTGACAATTACTAGTTCAGATCTTCAAGTTATAATTTGCACTAATAATTTGTATTTAACAATTAGAAGTTCTGTATTTGACAATTACAAGTTCAGATCTTCAAGTTATAATTTGCAATAATAATTAAAAGCTATCAATTTTAAGTTCTGTATTTGACAATTACTAGTTCAGATCTTCAAGTTATAATTTGCACTAATAATTTGTATTTAACAATTAGAAGTTCTGTATTTGACTATTACAAGTTCAGATCTTCGAATTATTATTTGCAATCTTAGTTAGAATTAAACAATTCGAAGTTCTGTATTTACCTATTACAGGTTCAGATCTTCAAGTTATAATTTGCAATCACAATTTGTATTTAACAATGCTAAGTTGCGTATTTGTCTATTACAAGTTCAGATCTTCAAATTATAATTTCCAATAATAATTAGAAGCTATCAATTTTAAGTGCTGTATTTGACAATTACTAGTTCAGATCTTCAAGTTATTATTTGCAATAATAATTAGAAGATATCAATTTTAGGTTCTGTATTTGACAATTACAAGGTCAGATCTTCAAGTTATAATTTACAATAATAATTAGAAGCTATCAATTTTAAGTTCTGTATTTGACAATTACAAGTTCAGATCTTCAAGTTATGATTTGCAATAATAATTAGAAGCTATCAATTTTAAGTTCTGTATTTGACAATTACTAGTTCAGATCTTCAAGTTATAATTTGAAATAATAATTTGAATTTAACAAATCTAAGTTCTGTAATTCACTATTACAAGTTCAGATCTTCAAGTTATAATTTACAATAATGATTAGAAGCTATCAATTTTAAGTTCTGTATTTGACAATTACAAGTTCAGATCTTCAAGTTATAATTTGCACTAATAATTTGTATTTAACAATTAGAAGTTCTGTATTTGACAATTACAAGTTCAGATCTTCAAGTTATAATTTGCAATAATAATTAGAAGCTATTAATTTTAAGTTCTGTATTTGACAATTACAAGTTCAGATCTTCAAGTTATAATTCGAAATAATAATTAGAAGCTATCAATTTTATGTTCTGTATTTGACAATTACAAGTTCAGATCTTCAAGTTATAATTTGCAATAATAATTAGAAGCTATTAATTTTAAGTTCTGTATTTGACAATTACAAGTTCAGATCTTCAAGTTATAATTCGAAATAATAATTAGAAGCTATTAATTTTAAGTTCTGTATTTGACAATTACAAGTTCAAATCTTCAAGTTATAATTTGAAATAATAATTAGTAGCTATCAATTTTAAGTTCTGTATTTGACAATTACAAGTTCAGATCTTCAAGTTATAATTTGCAATAATAATTAGAAGCTATCAATTTAAAGTTCTGTATTTGACAATTACTAGTTCAGATCTTCAAGTTATAATTTGTACTAATAATTTGTATTTAACAATTAGAAGTTCTGTATTTGACTATTACAAGTTCAGATCTTCGAATTATTATTTGCAATCTTAGTTAGAATTAAACAATTCGAATTTCTGTATTTACCTATTACAGGTTCAGATCTTCAAGTTATAATTTGCAATCACAATTTGTATTTAAAATGCTAAGTTGCGTATTTGTCTATTACAAGTTCAGATCTTCAAATTATAATTTGCAATAATAATTAGAAGCTATTAATTTTAAGTGCTGTATTTGACAATTACTAGTTCAGATCTACAAGTTATTATTTGCAATAATAATTAGAAGATATCAATTTTAAGTTCTGTATTTGACAATTACAAGGTCAGATCTTCAAGTTATAATTTACAATAATAATTAGAAGCTATCAATTTTAAGTTCTGTATTTGACAATTACAAGTTCAGATCTTCAAGTTATGATTTGCAATAATAATTAGAAGCTATCAATTTTAAGTTCTGTATTTGACAATTACTAGTTCAGATCTTCAAGTTATAATTTGAAATAATAATTTGAATTTAACAAATCTAAGTTCTGTAATTCACTATTACAAGTTCAGATCTTCAAGTTATAATTTACAATAATGATTAGAAGCTATCAATTTTAAGTTCTGTATTTGACAATTACAAGTTCAGATCTTCAAGTTATAATTTGCACTAATAATTTGTATTTAACAATTAGTAGTTCTGTATTTGACAATTACAAGTTCAGATCTTCAAGTTATAATTTGCAATAATAATTAGAAGCTATTAATTTTAAGTTCTGTATTTGACAATTACAAGTTCAGATCTTCAAGTTATAATTCGAAATAATAATTAGAAGCTATCAATTTTATGTTCTGTATTTGACAATTACAAGTTCAGATCTTCAAGTTATAATTTGCAATAATAATAAGAAGCTATCAATTGTAAGTGCTGTATTTGACAATTACTAGTTCAGATCTTCAAGTTACAATTTGCACTTATAATTTGTATTTAACAATTAGAAGTTCTGTGTTTTACAATTACAAGTTCAGATCTTCAAGTTATGATTTGCACTAATAATTTGTATTTAACAATTAGAAGTTCTGTATTTGACTATTACAAGTTCAGATCTTCAAATTATTATTTGCAATCTTAGATTGAATTTAACCATTCGAAGTTCTGTATTTACCTATTACAGGTTCAGATCTTCAAGTAATAATTTGCACTAATAATTTGTATTTAACAATTCGAAGTTCTGTATTTGACTATTACAAGTTCAGATCATCAAGTTATAATTTGAATTATAATTATAAGCTATCAATTTTAAGTTCTGTATTTGACAATTACAAGTACAGATCTCCAAATTATTATTTGCAATAATAATTAGAAGCTATCAATTTTAAGTTCTGCATTTGACAATTACAAGTTCAGATCTTCAAGTTATTATTTGCAATAAAAATTAGAAGCTATTAATTTTAAGTACTGTATTTGACAATTACAAGTGCAGATCTTCAAGTTATAATTTGCAATAATAATTAGAAGCTATCAATTTTAAGTTCTGTATTTGACAATTACTAGTTCAGATCTTCAAGTTATAATTAGAATTAATAATTAGAATTTGACAAATCTAAGTTCTGTAATTCACTATTACAAGTTCAGTTCTTCAAGTTATAATTTACAATAATAATTAGAAACTATCAATTTTAAGTTCTGTATTTGACAATTACAAGTTCAGATCTTCAAGTTATAATTTGCACTAATAATTTGTATTTAACAATTAGAAGTTCTGTATTTGACAATTACAAGTTCAGACATTCAAGTTATAATTTGCAATAATAATTAGAAGCTATTAATTTTAAGTTCTGTATTTGACAATTACAAGTTCAGATCTTCAAGTTATAATTTGAAATAATAATTAGTAGCTATCAATTTTATGTTCTGTATTTGACAATTACAAGTTCAGATCTTCAAGTTATAATTTGCAATAATAATTAGAAGCTATCAATTTTAAGTGCTGTATTTGACAATTACTAGTTCAGATCTTCAAGTTATAATTTGCACTAATAATTTGTATTTAACAATTAGAAGTTCTGTATTTGACAATTACAAGTTCAGATCTTCAAGTTATAATTTGCACTAATAATTTGTATTTAACAATTAGAAGTTCTGTATTTGACAATTACAAGTTCAGATCTTCAAGTTATAATTTGCAATAATAATTAGAAGCTATCAATTTTAAGTTCTGTATTTGACAATTACTAGATCAGATCTTCAAGTTATAATTTGCACTAATAATTTGTATTTAACAATTAGCAGTTCTGTATTTGACTATTACAAGTTCAGATCTTCGAATTATTATTTGCAATCTTAGTTAGAATTTAACAATTCGAAGTTCTGTATTTACCTATTACAGGTTCAGATCTTCAAGTTATAATTTGCAATCACAATTTGTATTTAACAATGCTAAGTTGCGTATTTGTCTATTACAAGTTCAGATCTTCAAATTATAATTTGCAATAATAATTAGAAGCTATCAATTTTAAGTGCTGTATTTGACAATTACTAGTTCAGATCTTCAAGTTATAATTTGAAATAATAAATTGAATTTAACAAATCTAAGTTCTGTAATTCACTATTACAAGTTCAGTTCTTCAAGTTATAATTTACAATAATAATTAGAAGCTATCAATTTTAAGTTCTGTATTTGACAATTACAAGTTCAGATCTTCAAGTTATAATTTGCACTAATAATTTGTATTTAACAATTAGAAGTTCTGTATTTGACAATTACTAGTTCAGACATTCAAGTTATAATTTGCAATAATAATTAGAAGCTATTAATTTTAAGTTCTGTATTTGACAATTACAAGTTCAAATCTTCAAGTTATAATTTGAAATAATAATTAGTAGCTATCAATTTTATGTTCTGTATTTGACAATTACAAGTTCAGATCTTCAAGTTATAATTTGCAATAATAATTAGAAGCTATCAATTTTAAGTGCTGTATTTGACAATTACTAGTTCAGATCTTCAAGTTATAATTTGCACTAATAATTTGTATTTAACAATTAGAAGTTCTGTATTTGACAATTACAAGTTCAGATCTTCAAGTTATAATTTGCAATAATAATTAAAAGCTATCAATTTTAAGTTCTGTATTTGACAATTACTAGTTCAGATCTTCAAGTTATAATTTGCACTAATAATTTGTATTTAACAATTAGAAGTTCTGTATTTGACTATTACAAGTTCAGATCTTCGAATTATTATTTGCAATCTTAGTTAGAATTAAACAATTCGAAGTTCTGTATTTACCTATTACAGGTTCAGATCTTCAAGTTATAATTTGCAATCACAATTTGTATTTAACAATGCTAAGTTGCGTATTTGTCTATTACAAGTTCAGATCTTCAAATTATAATTTGCAATAATAATTAGAAGCTATCAATTTTAAGTGCTGTATTTGACAATTACTAGTTCAGATCTTCAAGTTATAATTTGAAATAATAAATTGAATTTAACAAATCTAAGTTCTGTAATTCACTATTACAAGTTCAGTTCTTCAAGTTATAATTTACAATAATAATTAGAAGCTATCAATTTTAAGTTCTGTATTTGACAATTACAAGTTCAGATCTTCAAGTTATAATTTGCACTAATAATTTGTATTTAACAATTAGAAGTTCTGTATTTGACAATTACTAGTTCAGACATTCAAGTTATAATTTGCAATAATAATTAGAAGCTATTAATTTTAAGTTCTGTATTTGACAATTACAAGTTCAAATCTTCAAGTTATAATTTGAAATAATAATTAGTAGCTATCAATTTTATGTTCTGTATTTGACAATTACAAGTTCAGATCTTCAAGTTATAATTTGCAATAATAATTAGAAGCTATCAATTTTAAGTGCTGTATTTGACAATTACTAGTTCAGATCTTCAAGTTATAATTTGCACTAATAATTTGTATTTAACAATTAGAAGTTCTGTATTTGACAATTACAAGTTCAGATCTTCAAGTTATAATTTGCAATAATAATTAAAAGCTATCAATTTTAAGTTCTGTATTTGACAATTACTAGTTCAGATCTTCAAGTTATAATTTGCACTAATAATTTGTATTTAACAATTAGAAGTTCTGTATTTGACTATTACAAGTTCAGATCTTCGAATTATTATTTGCAATCTTAGTTAGAATTAAACAATTCGAAGTTCTGTATTTACCTATTACAGGTTCAGATCTTCAAGTTATAATTTGCAATCACAATTTGTATTTAACAATGCTAAGTTGCGTATTTGTCTATTACAAGTTCAGATCTTCAAATTATAATTTCCAATAATAATTAGAAGCTATCAATTTTAAGTGCTGTATTTGACAATTACTAGTTCAGATCTTCAAGTTATTATTTGCAATAATAATTAGAAGATATCAATTTTAGGTTCTGTATTTGACAATTACAAGGTCAGATCTTCAAGTTATAATTTACAATAATAATTAGAAGCTATCAATTTTAAGTTCTGTATTTGACAATTACAAGTTCAGATCTTCAAGTTATGATTTGCAATAATAATTAGAAGCTATCAATTTTAAGTTCTGTATTTGACAATTACTAGTTCAGATCTTCAAGTTATAATTTGAAATAATAATTTGAATTTAACAAATCTAAGTTCTGTAATTCACTATTACAAGTTCAGATCTTCAAGTTATAATTTACAATAATGATTAGAAGCTATCAATTTTAAGTTCTGTATTTGACAATTACAAGTTCAGATCTTCAAGTTATAATTTGCACTAATAATTTGTATTTAACAATTAGAAGTTCTGTATTTGACAATTACAAGTTCAGATCTTCAAGTTATAATTTGCAATAATAATTAGAAGCTATTAATTTTAAGTTCTGTATTTGACAATTACAAGTTCAGATCTTCAAGTTATAATTCGAAATAATAATTAGAAGCTATCAATTTTATGTTCTGTATTTGACAATTACAAGTTCAGATCTTCAAGTTATAATTTGCAATAATAATTAGAAGCTATCAATTGTAAGTGCTGTATTTACCTATTACAGGTTCAGATCTTCAAGTAATAATTTGCACTAATAATTTGTATTTAACAATTCGAAGTTCTGTATTTGACTATTACAAGTTCAGATCTTCAAGTTATAATTTGAATTATAATTATAAGCTATCAATTTTAAGTTCTGTATTTGACAATTACAAGTACAGATCTCCAAATTATTATTTGCAATAATAATTAGAAGCTATCAATTTTAAGTTCTGCATTTGACAATTACAAGTTCAGATCTTCAAGTTATTATTTGCAATAATAATTAGAAGCTATTAATTTTAAGTTCTGTATTTGACAATTACAAGTGCAGATCTTCAAGTTATAATTTGCAATAATAATTAGAAGCTATCAATTTTAAGTTCTGTATTTGACAATTACTAGTTCAGATCTTCAAGTTATAATTAGAATTAATAATTAGAATTTGACAAATCTAAGTTCTGTAATTCACTATTACAAGTTCAGATCTTCAAGTTATAATTTACAATAATAATTAGAAGCTATCAATTTTAAGTTCTGTATTTGACAATTACAAGTTCCGATCTACAAGTTATAATTTGCACTAATAATTTGTATTTAACAATTAGAAGTTCTGTATTTGACAATTACAAGTTCAGATCTTCAAGTTATAATTTGAAATAATAATTAGAAGCTATCAATTTTAAGTTCTGTATTTGACAATTACTAGTTCAGATTCTCAAGTTATAATTTGAAATAATAATTTGAATTTAACAAATCTAAGTTCTGTAATTCACTATTACAAGTTCAGTTCTTCAAGTTATAATTTACAATAATAATTAGAAGCTATCAATTTTAAGTTCTGTATTTGACAATTACAAGTTCAGATCTTCAAGTTATAATTTGCACTAATAATTTGTATTTAGCAATTAGAAGTTCTGTATTTGACAATTACTAGTTCAGACATTCAAGTTATAATTTGCAATAATAAGTAGAAGCTATTAATTTTAAGTTCTGTATTTGACAATTACAAGTTCAGATCTTCAAGTTATAATTTACAATAATAATTAGTAGCTATCAATTTTATGTTCTGTATTTGACAATTACAAGTTCAGATCTTCAAGTTATAATTTGCAATAATAATTAGAAGCTATCAATTTTGAGTGCTGTATTTGACAATTACTAGTTCAGATCTTCAAGTTATAATTTGCACTAATAATTTGTATTTAACAATTAGAAGTTCTGTATTTGACAATTACAAGTTCAGATCTTCAAGTTATAATTTGCACTAATAATTTGTATTTAACAATTAGAAGTTCTGTATTTGACAATTACAAGTTCAGATCTTCAAGTTATAATTTGCAATAATAATTAGAAGCTATCAATTTTAAGTTCTGTATTTGACAATTACTAGTTCAGATCTTCAAGTTATAATTTGCACTAATAATTTGTATTTAACAATTAGAAGTTCTGTATTTGACAATTACTAGTTCAGACATTCAAGTTATAATTTGCAATAATAATTAGAAGCTATTAATTTTAAGTTCTGTATTTGACAATTACAAGTGCAGATCTTCAAGTTATAATTTGCAATAATAATTAGAAGCTATCAATTTTAAGTTCTGTATTTGACAATTACTAGTTCAGATCTTCAAGTTATAATTAGAATTAATAATTAGAATTTGACAAATCTAAGTTCTGTAATTCACTATTACAAGTTCAGATCTTCAAGTTATAATTTACAATAATAATTAGAAGCTATCAATTTTAAGTTCTGTATTTGACAATTACAAGTTCAGATCTACAAGTTATAATTTGCACTAATAATTTGTATTTAACAATTAGAAGTTCTGTATTTGACAATTACAAGTTCAGATCTTCAAGTTATAATTTGAAATAATAATTAGAAGCTATCAATTTTAAGTTCTGTATTTGACAATTACTAGTTCAGATCCTCAAGTTAAAATTTGAAATAATAATTTGAATTTAACAAATCTAAGTTCTGTAATTCACTATTACAAGTTCAGTTCTTCAAGTTATAATTTACAATAATAATTAGAAGCTATCAATTTTAAGTTCTGTATTTGACAATTACAAGTTCAGATCTTCAAGTTATAATTTGCACTAATAATTTGTATTTAGCAATTAGAAGTTCTGTATTTGACAATTACTAGTTCAGACATTCAAGTTATAATTTGCAATAATAATTAGAAGCTATTAATTTTAAGTTCTGTATTTGACAATTACAAGTTCAGATCTTCAAGTTATAATTTGAAATAATAATTAGTAGCTATCAATTTTATGTTCTGTATTTGACAATTACAAGTTCAGATCTTCAAGTTATAATTTGCAATAATAATTAGAAGCTATCAATTTTAAGTGCTGTATTTGACAATTACTAGTTCAGATCTACAAGTTATAATTTGCACTAATAATTTGTATTTAACAATTAGAAGTTCTGTATTTGACAATTACAAGTTCAGATCTTCAAGTTATAATTTGCACTAATAATTTGTATTTAACAATTAGAAGTTCTGTATTTGACAATTACAAGTTCAGATCTTCAAGTTATAATTTGCAATAATAATTAGAAGCTATCAATTTTAAGTTCTGTATTTGACAATTACTAGTTCAGATCTTCAAGTTATAATTTGCACTAATAATTTGTATTTAACAATTAGAAGTTCTGTATTTGACTATTACAAGTTCAGATCTTCGAATTATTATTTGCAATCTTAGTTAGAATTAAACAATTCGAAGTTCTGTATTTACCTATTACAAGTTCAGATCTTCAAATTATAATTTGCAATAATAATTAGAAGCTATCAATTTTAAGTGCTGTATTTGACAATTACTAGTTCAGATCTTCAAGTTATAATTTGAAATAATAATTTGAATTTAACAAATCTAACTTCTGTAATTCACTATTAGAAGTTCAGATCTTCAAGTTATAATTTACAATAATGATTAGAAGCTATCAATTTTAAGTTCTGTATTTGACAATTACAAGTTCAGATCTTCAAGTTATAATTTGCACTAATAATTTGTATTTAACAATTAGAAGTTCTGTATTTGACAATTACAAGTTCAGATCTTCAAGTTATAATTTGCAATAATAATTAGAAGCTATTAATTTTAAGTTCTGTATTTGACAATTACAAGTTCAGATCTTCAAGTTATAATTCGAAATAATAATTAGAAGCTATCAATTTTATGTTCTGTATTTGACAAATACAAGTTCAGATCTTCAAGTTATAATTTGCAATAATAATTAGAAGCTATCAATTGTAAGTGCTGTATTTGACAATTACTAGTTCAGATCTTCAAGTTATAATTTGCACTTATAATTTGTATTTAACAATTAGAAGTTCTGTGTTTTACAATTACAAGTTCAGATCTTCAAGTTATGATTACCTATTACAGGTTCAGATCTTCAAGTAATAATTTGCACTAATAATTTGTATTTAACAATTCGAAGTTCTATATTTGACTATTACAAGTTCAGATCTTCAAGTTATAATATGAATTATAATTATAAGCTATCAATTTTAAGTTCTGTATTTGACAATTACAAGTACAGATCTCCAAATTATTATTTGCAATAATAATTAGAAGCTATCAATTTTAAGTTCTGCATTTGACAATTACAAGTTCAGATCTTCAAGTAATTATTTGCAATAATAATTAGAAGCTATTAATTTTAAGTTCTGTATTTGACAATTACAAGTGCAGATCTTCAAGTTATAATTTGCAATAATAATTAGAAGCTATCAATTTTAAGTTCTGTATTTGACAATTACTAGTTCAGATCTTCAAGTTATAATTAGAATTAATAATTAGAATTTGACAAATCTAAGTTCTGTAATTCACTATTAGAAGTTCAGATCTTCAAGTTATAATTTACAATAATAATTAGAAGCTATCAATTTTAAGTTCTGTATTTGACAATTACAAGTTCAGATCTACAAGTTATAATTTGCACTAATAATTTGTATTTAACAATTAGAAGTTCTGTATTTGACAATTACAAGTTCAGATCTTCAAGTTATAATTTGAAATAATAATTAGAAGCTATCAATTTTAAGTTCTGTATTTGACAATTACAAGTTCAGATCTTCAAGTTATAATTTGCACTAATAATTTGTATTTAACAATTAGAAGTTCTGTATTTGACAATTACAAGTTCAGACATTCAAGTTATAATTTGCAATAATAATTAGAAGCTATTAATTTTAAGTTCTGTATTTGACAATTACAAGTTCAGATCTTCAAGTTATAATTTGAAATAATAATTAGTAGCTATCAATTTTATGTTCTGTATTTGACAATTACAAGTTCAGATCTTCAAGTTATAATTTGCAATAATAATTAGAAGCTATCAATTTTAAGTGCTGTATTTGACAATTACTAGTTCAGATCTACAAGTTATAATTTGCACTAATAATTTGTATTTAACAATTAGAAGTTCTGTATTTGACAATTACAAGTTCAGATCTTCAAGTTATAATTTGAAATAATAATTAGAAGCTATCAATTTTAAGTTCTGTATTTGACAATTACTAGTTCAGATCCTCAAGTTATAATTTGAAATAATAATTTGAATTTAACAAATCTAAGTTCTGTAATTCACTATTACAAGTTCAGTTCTTCAAGTTATAATTTACAATAATAATTAGAAGCTATCAATTTTAAGTTCTGTATTTGACAATTACAAGTTCAGATCTTCAAGTTATAATTTGCACTAATAATTTGTATTTAACAATTAGAAGTTCTGTATTTGACAATTACAAGTTCAGACATTCAAGTTATAATTTGCAATAATAATTAGAAGCTATTAATTTTAAGTTCTGTATTTGACAATTACAAGTTCAGATCTTCAAGTTATAATTTGAAATAATAATTAGTAGCTATCAATTTTATGTTGTGTATTTGACAATTACAAGTTCAGATCTTCAAGTTATAATTTGCAATAATAATTAGAAGCTATCAATTTTAAGTGCTGTATTTGACAATTACTAGTTCAGATCTACAAGTTATAATTTGCACTAATAATTTGTATTTAACAATTAGAAGTTCTGTATTTGACAATTACAAGTTCAGATCTTCAAGTTATAATTTGCACTAATAATTTGTATTTAACAATTAGAAGTTCTGTATTTGACAATTACAAGTTCAGATCTTCAAGTTATAATTTGCAATAATAATTAGAAGCTATCAATTTTAAGTTCTGTATTTGACAATTACTAGATCAGATCTTCAAGTTATAATTTGCACTAATAATTTGAATTTAACAATTAGCAGTTCTGTATTTGACTATTACAAGTTCAGATCTTCGAATTATTATTTGCAATCTTAGTTAGAATTTAACAATTCGAAGTTCTGTATTTACCTATTACAGGTTCAGATCTTCAAGTTATAATTTGCAATCACAATTTGTATTTAACAATGCTAAGTTGCGTATTTGTCTATTACAAGTTCAGATCTTCAAATTATAATTTGCAATAATAATTAGAAGCTATCAATTTTAAGTGCTGTATTTGACAATTACTAGTTCAGATCTTCAAGTTATTATTTGCAATAATAATTAGAAGATATCAATTTTAAGTTCTGTATTTGACAATTACAAGGTCAGATCTTCAAGTTATAATTTACAATAATAATTAGAAGCTATCAATTTTAAGTTCTGTATTTGACAATTACAAGTTCAGATCTTCAAGTTATGATTTGCAATAATAATTAGAAGCTATCAATTTTAAGTTCTGTATTTGACAATTACTAGTTCAGATCTTCAAGTTATAATTTGAAATAATAATTTGAATTTAACAAATCTAAGTTCTGTAATTCACTATTACAAGTTCAGATCTTCAAGTTATAATTTACAATAATGATTAGAAGCTATCAATTTTAAGTTCTGTATTTGACAATTACAAGTTCAGATCTTCAAGTTATAATTTGCACTAATAATTTGTATTTAACAATTAGAAGTTCTGTATTTGACAATTACAAGTTCAGATCTTCAAGTTATAATTTGCAATAATAATTAGAAGCTATTAATTTTAAGTTCTGTATTTGACAATTACAAGTTCAGATCTTCAAGTTATAATTCGAAATAATAATTAGAAGCTATCAATTTTATGTTCTGTATTTGACAATTACAGGTTCAGATCTTCAAGTTATAATTTGCAATAATAATTAGAAGCTATCAATTGTAAGTTCTGTATTTGACAATTACTAGTTCAGATCTTCAAGTTATAATTTGCACTTATAATTTGTATTTAACAATTAGAAGTTCTGTGTTTTACAATTACAAGTTCAGATCTTCAAATTATGATTTGCACTAATAATTTGTATTTAACAGTTAGAAGTTCTGTATTTGACTATTACAAGTTCAGATCTTCAAATTATTATTTGCAATCTTAGTTTGAATTTAACCATTCGAAGTTCTGTATTTACCTATTACAGGTTCAGATCTTCAAGTAATAATTTGCACTAATAATTTGTATTTAACAATTCGAAGTTCTGTATTTGACTATTACAAGTTCAGATCTTCAAGTTATAATTTGAATTATAATTATAAGCTATCAATTTTAAGTTCTGTATTTGACAATTACAAGTACAGATCTCCAAATTATTATTTGCAATAATAATTAGAAGCTATCAATTTTAAGTTCTGCATTTGACAATTACAAGTTCAGATCTTCAAGTTATTAATTGCAATAATAATTAGAAGCTATTAATTTTAAGTTCTGTATTTGACAATTACAAGTGCAGATCTTCAAGTTATAATTTGCAATAATAATTAGAAGCTATCAATTTTAAGTTCTGTATTTGACAATTACTAGTTCAGATCTTCAAGTTATAATTAGAATTAATAATTAGAATTTGACAAATCTAAGTTCTGTAATTCACTATTACAAGTTCAGATCTTCAAGTTATAATTTACAATAATAATTAGAAGCTATCAATTTTAAGTTCTGTATTTGACAATTACAAGTTCAGATCTACAAGTTATAATTTGCACTAATAATTTGTATTTAACAATTAGAAGTTCTGTATTTGATAATTACAAGTTCAGATCTTCAAGTTATAATTTGAAATAATAATTAGAAGCTATCAATTTTAAGTTCTGTATTTGACAATTACTAGTTCAGATCCTCAAGTTATAATTTGAAATAATAATTTGAATTTAACAAATCTAAGTTCTGTAATTCACTATTACAAGTTCAGTTCTTCAAGTTATAATTTACAATAATAATTAGAAGCTATCAATTCTAAGTTCTGTATTTGACAATTACAAGTTCAGATCTTCAAGTTATAATTTGCACTAATAATTTGTATTTAACAATTAGAAGTTCTGTATTTGACAATTACAAGTTCAGACATTCAAGTTATAATTTGCAATAATAATTAGAAGCTATTAATTTTAAGTTCTGTATTTGACAATTACAAGTTCAGATCTTCAAGTTATAATTTGAAATAATAATTAGTAGCTATCAATTTTATGTTCTGTATTTGACAATTACAAGTTCAGATCTTCAAGTTATAATTTGCAATAATAATTAGAAGCTATCAATTTTAAGTGCTGTATTTGACAATTACTAGTTCAGATCTTCAAGTTATAATTTGCACTAATAATTTGTATTTAACAATTAGAAGTTCTGTATTTGACAATTACAAGTTCAGATCTTCAAGTTATAATTTGCACTAATAATTTGTATTTAACAATTAGAAGTTCTGTATTTGACAATTACAAGTTCAGATCTTCAAGTTATAATTTGCAATAATAATTAGAAGCTATCAATTTTAAGTTCTGTATTTGACAATTACTAGTTCAGATCTTCAAGTTATAATTTGCACTAATAATTTGTATTTAACAATTAGAAGTTCTGTATTTGACTATTACAAGTTCAGATCTTCGAATTATTATTTGCAATCTTAGTTAGAATTAAACAATTCGAAGTTCTGTATTTACCTATTACAGGTTCAGATCTTCAAGTTATAATTTGCAATCACAATTTGTATTTAACAATGCTAAGTTGCGTATTTGTCTATTACAAGTTCAGATCTTCAAATTATAATTTGCAATAATAATTAGAAGCTATCAATTTTAAGTGCTGTATTTGACAATTACTAGTTCAGATCTTCAAGTTATAATTTGAAATAATAATTTGAATTTAACAAATCTAAGTTCTGTAATTCACTATTAGAAGTTCCGATCTTCAAGTTATAATTTACAATAATGATTAGAAGCTATCAATTTTAAGTTCTGTATTTGACAATTACAAGTTCAGAACTTCAAGTTATAATTTGCACTTATAATTTGTATTTAACAATTAGAAGTTCTGTATTTGACAATTACAAGTTCAGATCTTCAAGTTATAATTTGCAATAATAAATAGAAGCTATTAATTTTAAGTTCTGTATTTGACAATTACAAGTTCAGATCTTCAAGTTATAATTCGAAATAATAATTAGAAGCTATCAATTTTATGTTCTGTATTTGACAAATACAAGTTCAGATCTTCAAGTTATAATTTGCAATAATAATTAGAAGCTATCAATTGTAAGTGCTGTATTTGACAATTACTAGTTCAGATCTTCAAGTTATAATTTGCACTTATAATTTGTATTTAACAATTAGAAGTTCTGTGTTTTACAATTACAAGTTCAGATCTTCAAGTTATAATTTGCACTAATAATTTGTATTTAACAATTAGAAGTTCTGTATTTGACAATTACAAGTTCAGATCTTCAAGTTATAATTTGCAATAATAATTAGAAGCTATCAATTTTAAGTTCTGTATTTGACAATTACTAGATCAGATCTTCAAGTTATAATTTGCACTAATAATTTGTATTTAACAATTAGCAGTTCCGTATTTGACTATTACAAGTTCAGATCTTCGAATTATTATTTGCAATAATAATTAGAAGCTATCAATTTTAAGTGCTGTATTTGACAATTACTAGTTCAGATCTTCAAGTTATTATTTGCAATAATAATTAGAAGCTATCAATTTTAAGTTCTGTATTTGACAATTACAAGTTCAGATCTTCAAGTTATGATTTGCAATAATAATTAGAAGCTATCAATTTTAAGTTCTGTACTTGACAATTACTAGTTCAGATCTTCAAGTTATAATTTGAAATAATAATTTGAATTTAACAAATCTAAGTTCTGTAATTCACTATTACAAGTTCAGATCTTCAAGTTATAATTAAAATAATAACTAGAAGCTATCAATTTTAAGTTCTGTATTTGACAATTACAAGTTCAGATCTTCAAGGTATAATTTGCACTAATAATTTGTATTTAACAATTAGAAGTTCTGTATTTGACAATTACAAGTTCAGATCTTCAAGTTATAATTTGCAATAATAATTAGAAGCTATCAATTTTAAGTTCTGTATTTGACAATTACAAGTTCAGATCTTGAAGTTATAATTTACAATAATAATTAGAAGCTATCAATTTTAAGTTCTGTATTTGACAATTACTAGTTCAGATCTTCAAGTTATTATTTGCAATAATAATTAGAAGATATCAATTTTAAGTTCTGTATTTCACAATTACAAGGTCAGATCTTCAAGTTATAATTTGCAATCACAATTTGTATTTAACAATGCTAAGTTGCGTATTTGTCTATTACAAGTTCAGATCTTCAAATTATAATTTGCAATAATAATTAGAAGCTATCAATTTTAAGTGCTGTATTTGACAATTACTAGTTCAGATCTTCAAGTTATTATTTGCAATAATAATTAGAAGATATCAATTTTAAGTTCTGTATTTGACAATTACAAGGTCAGATCTTCAAGTTATAATTTACAATAATAATTAGAAGCTATCAATTTTAAGTTCTGTATTTGACAATTACAAGTTCAGATCTTCAAGTTACGATTTGCAATAATAATTAGAAGCTATCAATTTTAAGTTCTGTATTTGACAATTACTAGTTCAGATCTTCAAGTTATAATTTGAAATAATAATTTGAATTTAACAAATCTAAGTTCTGTAATTCACTATTACAAGTTCAGATCTTCAAGTTATAATTTACAATAATGATTAGAAGCTATCAATTTTAAGTTCTGTATTTGACAATTACAAGTTCAGATCTTCAAGTTATAATTTGCACTAATAATTTGTATTTAACAATTAGAAGTTCTGTATTTGACAATTACAAGTTCAGATCTTCAAGTTATAATTTGCAATAATAATTAGAAGCTATCAATTGTAAGTGCTGTATTTGACAATTACTAGTTCAGATCTTCAAGTTATAATTTGCACTTATAATTTGTATTTAACAATTAGAAGTTCTGTGTTTTACAATTACAAGTTCAGATCTTCAAGTTATGATTTGCACTAATAATTTGGATTTAACAGTTAGAAGTTCTGTATTTGACTATTACAAGTTCAGATCTTCAAATTATTATTTGCAATCTTAGTTTGAATTTAACCATTCGAAGTTCTGTATTTACCTATTACAGGTTCAGATCTTCAAGTAATAATTTGCACTAATAATTTGTATTTAACAATTCGAAGTTCTGTATTTGACTATTACAAGTTCAGATCTTCAAGTTATAATTTGAATTATAATTATAAGCTATCAATTTTAAGTTCTGTATTTGACAATTACAAGTACAGATCTCCAAATTATTATTTGCAATAATAATTAGAAGCTATCAATTTTAAGTTCTGCATTTGACAATTACAAGTTCAGATCTTCAAGTTATTAATTGCAATAATAATTAGAAGCTATTAATTTTAAGTTCTGTATTTGATAATTACAAGTGCAGATCTTCAAGTTATAATTTGCAATAATAATTAGAAGCTATCAATTTTAAGTTCTGTATTTGACAATTACTAGTTCAGATCTTCAAGTTATAATTAGAATTAATAATTAGAATTTGACAAATCTAAGTTCTGTAATTCACTATTACAAGTTCAGATCTTCAAGTTATAATTTACAATAATAATTAGAAGCTATCAATTTTAAGTTCTGTATTTGACAATTACAAGTTCAGATCTACAAGTTATAATTTGCACTAATAATTTGTATTTAACAATTAGAAGTTCTGTATTTGACAATTACAAGTTCAGATCTTCAAGTTATAATTTGAAATAATAATTAGAAGCTATCAATTTTAAGTTCTGTATTTGACAATTACTAGTTCAGATCCTCAAGTTATAATTTGAAATAATAATTTGAATTTAACAAATCTAAGTTCTGTAATTCACTATTACAAGTTCAGTTCTTCAAGTTATAATTTACAATAATAATTAGTAGCTATCAATTTTAAGTTCTGTATTTGACAATTACAAGTTCAGATCTTCAAGTTATAATTTGCACTAATAATTTGTATTTAACAATTAGAAGTTCTGTATTTGACAATTACAAGTTCAGACATTCAAGTTATAATTTGCAATAATAATTAGAAGCTATTAATTTTAAGTTCTGTATTTGACAATTACAAGTTCAGATCTTCAAGTTATAATTTGAAATAATAATTAGTAGCTATCAATTTTATGTTCTGTATTTGACAATTACAAGTTCAGATCTTCAAGTTATAATTTGCAATAATAATTAGAAGCTATCAATTTTAAGTGCTGTATTTGACAATTACTAGTTCAGATCTTCAAGTTATAATTTGCACTAATAATTTGTATTTAACAATTAGAAGTTCTGTATTTGACAATTACAAGTTCAGATCTTCAAGTTATAATTTGCACTAATAATTTGTATTTAACAATTAGAAGTTCTGTATTTGACAATTACAAGTTCAGATCTTCAAGTTATAATTTGCAATAATAATTAGAAGCTATCAATTTTAAGTTCTGTATTTGACAATTACTAGTTCAGATCTTCAAGTTATAATTTGCACTAATAATTTGTATTTAACAATTAGAAGTTCTGTATTTGACTATTACAAGTTCAGATCTTCGAATTATTATTTGCAATCTTAGTTAGAATTAAACAATTCGAAGTTCTGTATTTACCTATTACAGGTTCAGATCTTCAAGTTATAATTTGCAATCACAATTTGTATTTAACAATGCTAAGTTGCGTATTTGTCTATTACAAGTTCAGATCTTCAAATTATAATTTGCAATAATAATTAGAAGCTATCAATTTTAAGTGCTGTATTTGACAATTACTAGTTCAGATCTTCAAGTTATAATTTGAAATAATAATTTGAATTTAACAAATCTAAGTTCTGTAATTCACTATTAGAAGTTCAGATCTTCAAGTTATAATTTACAATAATGATTAGAAGCTATCAATTTTAAGTTCTGTATTTGACAATTACAAGTTCAGAACTTCAAGTTATAATTTGCACTTATAATTTGTATTTAACAATTAGAAGTTCTGTATTTGACAATTACAAGTTCAGATCTTCAAGTTATAATTTGCAATAATAAATAGAAGCTATTAATTTTAAGTTCTGTATTTGACAATTACAAGTTCAGATCTTCAAGTTATAATTCGAAATAATAATTAGAAGCTATCAATTTTATGTTCTGTATTTGACAAATACAAGTTCAGATCTTCAAGTTATAATTTGCAATAATAATTAGAAGCTATCAATTGTAAGTGCTGTATTTGACAATTACTAGTTCAGATCTTCAAGTTATAATTTGCACTTATAATTTGTATTTAACAATTAGAAGTTCTGTGTTTTACAATTACAAGTTCAGATCTTCAAGTTATAATTTGCACTAATAATTTGTATTTAACAATTAGAAGTTCTGTATTTGACAATTACAAGTTCAGATCTTCAAGTTATAATTTGCAATAATAATTAGAAGCTATCAATTTTAAGTTCTGTATTTGACAATTACTAGATCAGATCTTCAAGTTATAATTTGCACTAATAATTTGTATTTAACAATTAGCAGTTCTGTATTTGACTATTACAAGTTCAGATCTTCGAATTATTATTTGCAATAATAATTAGAAGCTATCAATTTTAAGTGCTGTATTTGACAATTACTAGTTCAGATCTTCAAGTTATTATTTGCAATAATAATTAGAAGCTATCAATTTTAAGTTCTGTATTTGACAATTACAAGTTCAGATCTTCAAGTTATGATTTGCAATAATAATTAGAAGCTATCAATTTTAAGTTCTGTACTTGACAATTACTAGTTCAGATCTTCAAGTTATAATTTGAAATAATAATTTGAATTTAACAAATCTAAGTTCTGTAATTCACTATTACAAGTTCAGATCTTCAAGTTATAATTAAAATAATAACTAGAAGCTATCAATTTTAAGTTCTGTATTTGACAATTACAAGTTCAGATCTTCAAGGTATAATTTGCACTAATAATTTGTATTTAACAATTAGAAGTTCTGTATTTGACAATTACAAGTTCAGATCTTCAAGTTATAATTTGCAATAATAATTAGAAGCTATCAATTTTAAGTTCTGTATTTGACAATTACAAGTTCAGATCTTGAAGTTATAATTTACAATAATAATTAGAAGCTATCAATTTTAAGTTCTGTATCTGACAATTACAAGTTCAGATCTTCAAGTTATAATTTGCAATAATAATTAGAAGCTATCAATTTTAAGTTCTGTATTTGACAATTACTAGTTCAGATCTACAAGTTATAATTTGAAATAATAAATTGTATTTAACAAATCTAAGTTCTGTAATTCACTATTACAAGTTCAGTTCTTCAAGTTATAATTTACAATAATAATTAGAAGCTATCAATTTTAAGTTCTGTATTTGACAATTACAAGTTCAGATCTTCAAGTTATAATTTGCACTAATAATTTGTATTTAACAATTAGAAGTTCTGTATTTGACAATTACAAGTTCAGACATACAGGTTATAATTTGCAATAAAAATTAGAAGCTATTAATTTTAAGTTCTGTATTTGACAATTACAAGTTCAGATCTTCAAGTTATAATTTGAAATAATAATTAGTAGCTATCAATTTTATGTTCTGTATTTGACAATTCCAAGTTCAGATCTTCAAGTTATAATTTGCAATAATAATTAGAAGCTATCAATTTTAAGTGCTGTATTTGACAATTACTAGTTCAGATCTTCAAGTTATAATTTGCACTAATAATTTGTATTTAACAATTAGAAGTTCTGTATTTGACAATTACAAGTTCAGATCTTCAAGTTATAATTTGCACTAATAATTTGTATTTAACAATTAGAAGTTCTGTATTTGACAATTACAAGTTCAGATCTTCAAGTTATAATTTGCAATAATAATTAGAAGCTATTAATTTTAAGTTCTGTATTTGACAATTACAAGTTCAGATCTTCAAGTTATAATTCGAAATAATAATTAGAAGCTATCAATTTTATGTTCTGTATTTGACAATTACAAGTTCAGATCTTCAAGTTATAATTTGCAATAATAATTAGAAGCTATCAATTGTAAGTGCTGTATTTGACAATTACTAGTTCAGATCTTCAAGTTATAATTTGCACTTATAATTTGTATTTAACAATTAGAAGTTCTGTGTTTTACAATTACAAGTTCAGATCTTCAAGTTATGATTTGCACTAATAATTTGTATTTAACAGTTAGAAGTTCTGTATTTGACTATTACAAGTTCAGATCTTCAAATTATTATTTGCAATCTTAGTTTGAATTTAACCATTCGAAGTTCTGTATTTACCTATTACAGGTTCAGATCTTCAAGTAATAATTTGCACTAATAATTTGTATTTAACAATTCGAAGTTCTGTATTTGACTATTACAAGTTCAGATCTTCAAGTTATAATTTGAATTATAATTATAAGCTATCAATTTTAAGTTCTGTATTTGACAATTACAAGTACAGATCTCCAAATTATTATTTGCAATAATAATTAGAAGCTATCAATTTTAAGTTCTGCATTTGACAATTACAAGTTCAGATCTTCAAGTTATTAATTGCAATAATAATTAGAAGCTATTAATTTTAAGTTCTGTATTTGACAATTACAAGTGCAGATCTTCAAGTTATAATTTGCAATAATAATTAGAAGCTATCAATTTTAAGTTCTGTATTTGACAATTACTAGTTCAGATCTTCAAGTTATAATTAGAATTAATAATTAGAATTTGACAAATCTAAGTTCTGTAATTCACTATTACAAGTTCAGATCTTCAAGTTATAATTTACAATAATAATTAGAAGCTATCAATTTTA
Organism: Cantharis lateralis; assembly: GCA_963170105.1. Lineage (NCBI taxonomy): Eukaryota > Metazoa > Arthropoda > Insecta > Coleoptera > Cantharidae > Cantharis > Cantharis lateralis. Next base: position 30,328,926 of record OY720625.1, on the reverse strand, counting down.
AGTTCTGTATTTGACAATTACAAGTTCAGATCTACAAGTTATAATTTGCACTAATAATTTGTATTTAACAATTAGAAGTTCTGTATTTGACAATTACAAGTTCAGATCTTCAAGTTATAATTTGAAATAATAATTAGAAGCTATCAATTTTAAGTTCTGTATTTGACAATTACTAGTTCAGATCCTCAAGTTATAATTTGAAATAATAATTTGAATTTAACAAATCTAAGTTCTGTAATTCACTATTACAAGTTCAGTTCTTCAAGTTATAATTTACAATAATAATTAGAAGCTATCAATTTTAAGTTCTGTATTTGACAATTACAAGTTCAGATCTTCAAGTTATAATTTGCACTAATAATTTGTATTTAACAATTAGAAGTTCTGTATTTGACAATTACAAGTTCAGACATTCAAGTTATAATTTGCAATAATAATTAGAAGCTATTAATTTTAAGTTCTGTATTTGACAATTACAAGTTCAGATCTTCAAGTTATAATTTGAAATAATAATTAGTAGCTATCAATTTTATGTTCTGTATTTGACAATTACAAGTTCAGATCTTCAAGTTATAATTTGCAATAATAATTAGAAGCTATCAATTTTAAGTGCTGTATTTGACAATTACTAGTTCAGATCTTCAAGTTATAATTTGCACTAATAATTTGTATTTAACAATTAGAAGTTCTGTATTTGACAATTACAAGTTCAGATCTTCAAGTTATAATTTGCACTAATAATTTGTATTTAACAATTAGAAGTTCTGTATTTGACAATTACAAGTTCAGATCTTCAAGTTATAATTTGCAATAATAATTAGAAGCTATCAATTTTAAGTTCTGTATTTGACAATTACTAGTTCAGATCTTCAAGTTATAATTTGCACTAATAATTTGTATTTAACAATTAGAAGTTCTGTATTTGACTATTACAAGTTCAGATCTTCGAATTATTATTTGCAATCTTAGTTCGAATTAAACAATTCGAAGTTCTGTATTTACCTATTACAGGTTCAGATCTTCAAGTTATAATTTGCAATCACAATTTGTATTTAACAATGCTAAGTTGCGTATTTGTCTATTACAAGTTCAGATCTTCAAATTATAATTTGCAATAATAATTAGAAGCTATCAATTTTAAGTGCTGTATTTGACAATTACTAGTTCAGATCTTCAAGTTATTATTTGCAATAATAATTAGAAGATATCAATTTTAAGTTCTGTATTTGACAATTACAAGGTCAGATCTTCAAGTTATAATTTACAATAATAATTAGAAGCTATCAATTTTAAGTTCTGTATTTGACAATTACAAGTTCAGATCTTCAAGTTATGATTTGCAATAATAATTAGAAGCTATCAATTTTAAGTTCTGTATTTGACAATTACTAGTTCAGATCTTCAAGTTATAATTTGAAATAATAATTTGAATTTAACAAATCTAAGTTCTGTAATTCACTATTACAAGTTCAGATCTTCAAGTTATAATTAAAATAATAATTAGAAGCTATCAATTTTAAGTTCTGTATTTGACAATTACAAGTTCAGATCTTCAAGTTATAATTTGCAATAATAATTAGAAGCTATCAATTTTAAGTTCTGTATTTGACAATTACAAGTTCAGATCTTGAAGTTATAATTTACAATAATAATTAGAAGCTATCAATTTTAAGTTCTGTATCTGACAATTACAAGTTCAGATCTTCAAGTTATAATTTGCAATAATAATTAGAAGCTATCAATTTTAAGTTCTGTATTTGACAATTACTAGTTCAGATCTACAAGTTATAATTTGAAATAATAAATTGAATTTAACAAATCTAAGTTCTGTAATTCACTATTACAAGTTCAGTTCTTCAAGTTATAATTTACAATAATAATTAGAAGCTATCAATTTTAAGTTCTGTATTTGACAATTACAAGTTCAGATCTTCAAGTTATAATTTGCACTAATAATTTGTATTTAACAATTAGAAGTTCTGTATTTGACAATTACAAGTTCAGACATTCAAGTTATAATTTGCAATAATAATTAGAAGCTATTAATTTTAAGTTCTGTATTTGACAATTACAAGTTCAGATCTTCAAGTTATAATTTGAAATAATAATTAGTAGCTATCAATTTTATGTTCTGTATTTGACAATTCCAAGTTCAGATCTTCAAGTTATAATTTGCAATAATAATTAGAAGCTATCAATTTTAAGTGCTGTATTTGACAATTACTAGTTCAGATCTTCAAGTTATAATTTGCACTAATAATTTGTATTTAACAATTAGAAGTTCTGTATTTGACAATTACAAGTTCAGTTCTTCAAGTTATAATTTGCACTAATAATTTGTATTTAACAATTAGCAGTTCTGTATTTGACAATTACAAGTTCAGATCTTCAAGTTATAATTTGCAATAATAATTAGAAGCTATCAATTTTAAGTTCTGTATTTGACAATTACTAGTTCAGATCTTCAAGTTATAATTTGCACTAATAATTTGTATTTAACAATTAGAAGTTCTGTATTTGACTATTACAAGTTCAGATCTTCGAATTATTATTTGCAATCTTAGTTAGAATTAAACAATTCGAATTTCTGTATTTACCTATTACAGGTTCAGATCTTCAAGTTATAATTTGCAATCACAATTTGTATTTAACAATGCTAAGTTGCGTATTTGTCTATTACAAGTTCAGATCTTCAAATTATAATTTGCAATAATAATTAGAAGCTATCAATTTTAAGTGCTGTATTTGACAATTACTAGTTCAGATCTTCAAGTTATTATTTGCAATAATAATTAGAAGATATCAATTTTAAGTTCTGTATTTGACAATTACAAGGTCAGATCTTCAAGTTATAATTTACAATAATAATTAGAAGCTATCAATTTTAAGTTCTGTATTTGACAATTACAAGTTCAGATCTTCAAGTTATGATTTGCAATAATAATTAGAAGCTATCAATTTTAAGTTCTGTATTTGACAATTACTAGTTCAGATCTTCAAGTTATAATTTGAAATAATAATTTGAATTTAACAAATCTAAGTTCTGTAATTCACTATTACAAGTTCAGATCTTCAAGTTATAATTAAAATAATAATTAGAAGCTATCAATTTTAAGTTCTGTATTTGACAATTACAAGTTCAGATCTTCAAGTTATAATTTGCAATAATAATTAGAAGCTATCAATTTTAAGTTCTGTATTTGACAATTACAAGTTCAGATCTTGAAGTTATAATTTACAATAATAATTAGAAGCTATCAATTTTAAGTTCTGTATCTGACAATTACAAGTTCAGATCTTCAAGTTATAATTTGCAATAATAATTAGAAGCTATCAATTTTAAGTTCTGTATTTGACAATTACTAGTTCAGATCTACAAGTTATAATTTGAAATAATAAATTGAATTTAACAAATCTAAGTTCTGTAATTCACTATTACAAGTTCAGTTCTTCAAGTTATAATTTACAATAATAATTAGAAGCTATCAATTTTAAGTTCTGTATTTGACAATTACAAGTTCAGATCTTCAAGTTATAATTTGCACTAATAATTTGTATTTAACAATTAGAAGTTCTGTATTTGACAATTACAAGTTCAGACATTCAAGTTATAATTTGCAATAATAATTAGAAGCTATTAATTTTAAGTTCTGTATTTGACAATTACAAGTTCAGATCTTCAAGTTATAATTTGAAATAATAATTAGTAGCTATCAATTTTATGTTCTGTATTTGACAATTCCAAGTTCAGATCTTCAAGTTATAATTTGCAATAATAATTAGAAGCTATCCATTTTAAGTGCTGTATTTGACAATTACTAGTTCAGATCTTCAAGTTATAATTTGCACTAATAATTTGTATTTAACAATTAGAAGTTCTGTATTTGACAATTACAAGTTCAGTTCTTCAAGTTATAATTTGCACTAATAATTTGTATTTAACAATTAGCAGTTCTGTATTTGACAATTACAAGTTCAGATCTTCAAGTTATAATTTGCAATAATAATTAGAAGCTATCAATTTTAAGTTCTGTATTTGACAATTACTAGTTCAGATCTTCAAGTTATAATTTGCACTAATAATTTGTATTTAACAATTAGAAGTTCTGTATTTGACTATTACAAGTTCAGATCTTCGAATTATTATTTGCAATCTTAGTTAGAATTAAACAATTCGAATTTCTGTATTTACCTATTACAGGTTCAGATCTTCAAGTTATAATTTGCAATCACAATTGGTATTTAACAATGCTAAGTTGCGTATTTGTCTATTACAAGTTCAGATCTTCAAATTATAATTTGCAATAATAATTAGAAGCTATCAATTTTAAGTGCTGGATTTGACAATTACTAGTTCAGATCTTCAAGTTATTATTTGCAATAATAATTAGAAGATATCAATTTTAAGTTCTGTATTTGACAATTACAAGGTCAGATCTTCAAGTTATAATTTACAATAATAATTAGAAGCTATCAATTTTAAGTTCTGTATTTGACAATTACTAGTTCAGATCTTCAAGTTATAATTTGAAATAATAATTTGAATTTAACAAATCTAAGTTCTGTAATTCACTATTACAAGTTCAGATCTTCAAGTTATAATTTACAATAATGATTAGAAGCTATCAATTTTAAGTTCTGTATTTGACAATTACAAGTTCAGATCTTCAAGTTATAATTTGCACTAATAATTTGTATTTAACAATTAGAAGTTCTGTATTTGACAATTACAAGTTCAGATCTTCAAGTTATAATTTGCAATAATAATTAGAAGCTATTACTTTTAAGTTCTGTATTTGACAATTACAAGTTCAGATCTTCTAGTTATAATTCGAAATAATAATTAGAAGCTATCAATTTTATGTTCTGTATTTGACAATTACTAGTTCAGATCTTCAAGTTACAATTTGCAATAATAATTAGATGCTATCAATTGTAAGTGCTGTATTTGACAATTACAGGTTCAGATCTTCAAGTTATAATTTGCAATCACAATTTGTATTTAACAATGCTAAGTTGCGTATTTGTCTATTACAAGTTCAGATCTTCAAATTATAATTTGCAATAATAATTAGAAGCTATCAATTTTAAGTTTTGTATTTGACAATTACTAGTTCAGATCTTCAAGTTATTATTTGCAATAATAATTAGAAGATATCAATTTTAAGGTCTGTATTTGACAATTACAAGATCAGATCTTCAAGTTATAATTTACAATAATAATTAGAAGCTATCAATTTTAAGTTCTGTATTTGACAATTACAAGTTCAGATCTTCAAGTTATGATTTGCAATAATAATTAGAAGATATCAATTTTAAGTTCTGTATTTGACAATTACTAGTTCAGATCTTCAAGTTATAATTTGAAATAATAATTTGAATTTAACAAATCTAAGTTCAGTAATTCACTATTACAAGTTCAGATCTTCAAGTTATAATTAAAATAATAATTAGAAGCTATCAATTTTAAGTTCTGTATTTGACAATTACAAGTTCAGATCTTCAAGGTATAATTTGCACTAATAATTTGTATTTAACAATTAGAAGTTCTGTATTTGACAATTACAAGTTCAGATCTTCAAGTTATAATTTGCAATAATAATTAGAAGCTATCAATTTTAAGTTCTGTATTTGACAATTACAAGTTCAGATCTTGAAGTTATAATTTACAATAATAATTAGAAGCTATCAATTTTAAGTTCTGTATCTGACAATTACAAGTTCAGATCTTCAAGTTATAATTTGCAATAATAATTAGAAGCTATCAATTTTAAGTTCTGTATTTGACAATTACTAGTTCAGATCTACAAGTTATAATTTGAAATAATAAATTGAATTTAACAAATCTAAGTTCTGTAATTCACTATTACAAGTTCAGTTCTTCAAGTTATAATTTACAATAATAATTAGAAGCTATCAATTTTAAGTTCTGTATTTGACAATTACAAGTTCAGATCTTCAAGTTATAATTTGCACTAATAATTTGTATTTAACAATTAGAAGTTCTGTATTTGACAATTACAAGTTCAGACATTCAAGTTATAATTTGCAATAATAATTAGAAGCTATTAATTTTAAGTTCTGTATTTGACAATTACAAGTTCAGTTCTTCAAGTTATAATTTGCACTAATAATTTGTATTTAACAATTAGCAGTTCTGTATTTGACAATTACAAGTTCAGATCTTCAAGTTATAATTTGCAATAATAATTAGAAGCTATCAATTTTAAGTTCTGTATTTGACAATTACTAGTTCAGATCTTCAAGTTATAATTTGCACTAATAATTTGTATTTAACAATTAGAAGTTCTGTATTTGACTATTACAAGTTCAGATCTTCGAATTATTATTTGCAATCTTAGTTAGAATTAAACAATTCGAATTTCTGTATTTACCTATTACAGGTTCAGATCTTCAAGTTATAATTTGCAATCACAATTTGTATTTAACAATGCTAAGTTGCGTATTTGTCTATTACAAGTTCAGATCTTCAAATTATAATTTGCAATATTAATTAGAAGCTATCAATTTTAAGTGCTGTATTTGACAATTACTAGTTCAGATCTTCAAGTTATTATTTGCAATAATAATTAGAAGATATCAATTTTAAGTTCTGTATTTGACAATTACAAGGTCAGATCTTCAAGTTATAATTTACAATAATAATTAGAAGCTATCAATTTTAAGTTCTGTATTTGACAATTACTAGTTCAGATCTTCAAGTTATAATTTGAAATAATAATTTGAATTTAACAAATCTAAGTTCTGTAATTCACTATTACAAGTTCAGATCTTCAAGTTATAATTTACAATAATGATTAGAAGCTATCAATTTTAAGTTCTGTATTTGACAATTACAAGTTCAGATCTTCAAGTTATAATTTGCACTAATAATTTGTATTTAACAATTAAAAGTTCTGTATTTGACAATTACAAGTTCAGATCTTCAAGTTATAATTTGCAATAATAATTAGAAGCTATTAATTTTAAGTTCTGTATTTGACAATTACAAGTTCAGATCTTCTAGTTATAATTCGAAATAATAATTAGAAGCTATCAATTTTATGTTCTGTATTTGACAATTACAAGTTCAGATCTTCAAGTTATAATTTGCAATAATAATTAGAAGCTATCAATTGTAAGTGCTGTATTTGACAATTACAGGTTCAGATCTTCAAGTTATAATTTGCAATCACAATTTGTATTTAACAATGCTAAGTTGCGTATTTGTCTATTACAAGTTCAGATCTTCAAATTATAATTTGCAATAATAATTAGAAGCTATCAATTTTAAGTGCTGTATTTGACAATTACTAGTTCAGATCTTCAAGTTATTATTTGCAATAATAATTAGAAGATATCAATTTTAAGTTCTGTATTTGACAATTACAAGGTCAGATCTTCAAGTTATAATTTACAATAATAATTAGAAGCTATCAATTTTAAGTTCTGTATTTGACAATTACAAGTTCAGATCTTCAAGTTATGATTTGCAATAATAATTAGAAGCTATCAATTTTAAGTTCTGTACTTGACAATTACTAGTTCAGATCTTCAAGTTATAATTTGAAATAATAATTTGAATTTAACAAATCTAAGTTCTGTAATTCACTATTACAAGTTCAGATCTTCAAGTTATAATTAAAATAATAATTAGAAGCTATCAATTTTAAGTTCTGTATTTGACAATTACAAGTTCAGATCTTCAAGGTATAATTCGCACTAATAATTTGTATTTAACAATTAGAAGTTCTGTATTTGACAATTACAAGTTCAGATCTTCAAGTTATAATTTGCAATAATAATTAGAAGCTATCAATTTTAAGTTCTGTATTTGACAATTACAAGTTCAGATCTTGAAGTTATAATTTACAATAATAATTAGAAGCTATCAATTTTAAGTTCTGTATCTGACAATTACAAGTTCAGATCTTCAAGTTATAATTTGCAATAATAATTAGAAGCTATCAATTTTAAGTTCTGTATTTGACAATTACTAGTTCAGATCTACAAGTTATAATTTGAAATAATAAATTGAATTTAACAAATCTAAGTTCTGTAATTCACTATTACAAGTTCAGTTCTTCAAGTTATAATTTACAATAATAATTAGAAGCTATCAATTTTAAGTTCTGTATTTGACAATTACAAGTTCAGATCTTCAAGTTATAATTTGCACTAATAATTTGTATTTAACAATTAGAAGTTCTGTATTTGACAATTACAAGTTCAGACATTCAAGTTATAATTTGCAATAATAATTAGAAGCTATTAATTTTAAGTTCTGTATTTGACAATTACAAGTTCAGATCTTCAAGTTATAATTTGAAATAATAATTAGTAGCTATCAATTTTATGTTCTGTATTTGACAATTCCAAGTTCAGATCTTCAAGTTATAATTTGCAATAATAATTAGAAGCTATCAATTTTAAGTGCTGTATTTGACAATTACTAGTTCAGATCTTCAAGTTATAATTTGCACTAATAATTTGTATTTAACAATTAGAAGTTCTGTATTTGACAATTACAAGTTCAGATCTTCAAGTTATAATTTGCACTAATAATTTGTATTTAACAATTAGAAGTTCTGTATTTGACAATTACAAGTTCAGATCTTCAAGTTATAATTTGCAATAATAATTAGAAGCTATCAATTTTAAGTTCTGTATTTGACAATTACTAGTTCAGATCTTCAAGTTATAATTTGTACTAATAATTTGTATTTAACAATTAGAAGTTCTGTATTTGACTATTACAAGTTCAGATCTTCGAATTATTATTTGCAATCTTAGTTAGAATTAAACAATTCGAATTTCTGTATTTACCTATTACAGGTTCAGATCTTCAAGTTATAATTTGCAATCACAATTTGTATTTAACAATGCTAAGTTGCGTATTTGTCTATTACAAGTTCAGATCTTCAAATTATAATTTGCAATAATAATTAGAAGCTATCAATTTTAAGTGCTGTATTTGACAATTACTAGTTCAGATCTTCAAGTTATTATTTGCAATAATAATTAGAAGATATCAATTTTAAGTTCTGTATTTGACAATTACAAGGTCAGATCTTCAAGTTATAATTTACAATAATAATTAGAAGCTATCAATTTTAAGTTCTGTATTTGACAATTACAAGTTCAGATCTTCAAGTTATGATTTGCAATAATAATTAGAAGCTATCAATTTTAAGTTCTGTATTTGACAATTGCTAGTTCAGATCTTCAAGTTATAATTTGCAATCACAATTTGTATTTAACAATGCTAAGTTGCGTATTTGTCTATTACAAGTTCAGATCTTCAAATTATAATTTGCAATAATAATTAGAAGCTATCAATTTTAAGTGCTGTATTTGACAATTACTAGTTCAGATCTTCAAGTTATTATTTGCAATAATAATTAGAAGATATCAATTTTAAGTTCTGTATTTGACAATTACAAGGTCAGATCTTCAAGTTATAATTTACAATAATAATTAGAAGCTATCAATTTTAAGTTCTGTATTTGACAATTACAAGTTCAGATCTTCAAGTTATGATTTGCAATAATAATTAGAAGCTATCAATTTTAAGTTCTTTACTTGACAATTACTAGTTCAGATCTTCAAGTTATAATTTGAAATAATAATTTGAATTTAACAAATCTAAGTTCTGTAATTCACTATTACAAGTTCAGATCTACAAGTTATAATTAAAATAATAATTAGAAGCTATCAATTTTAAGTTCTGTATTTGACAATTACAAGTTCAGATCTTCAAGTTATAATTTGCAATAATAATTAGAAGCTATCAATTTTAAGTTCTGTATTTGACAATTACAAGTTCAGATCTTGAAGTTATAATTTACAATAATAATTAGAAGCTATCAATTTTAAGTTCTGTATCTGACAATTACAAGTTCAGATCTTCAAGTTATAATTTGCTATAATAATTAGAAGCTATCAATTTTAAGTTCTGTATTTGACAATTACTAGTTCAGATCTACAAGTTATAATTTGAAATAATAAATTGAATTTAACAAATCTAAGTTCTGTAATTCACTATTACAAGTTCAGTTCTTCAAGTTATAATTTAGAATAATAATTAGAAGCTATCAATTTTAAGTTCTGTATTTGACAATTACAAGTTCAGATCTTCAAGTTATAATTTGCACTAATAATTTGTATTTAACAATTAGAAGTTCTGTATTTGACAATTACAAGTTCAGATCTTCAAGTTATGATTTGCAATAATAATTAGAAGCTATCAATTTTAAGTTCTGTATTTGACAATTGCTAGTTCAGATCTTCAAGTTATAATTTGCAATCACAATTTGTATTTAACAATGCTAAGTTGCGTATTTGTCTATTACAAGTTCAGATCTTCAAATTATAATTTGCAATAATAATTAGAAGCTATCAATTTTTAGTGCTGTATTTGACAATTACTAGTTCAGATCTTCAAGTTATTATTTGCAATAATAATTAGAAGATATCAATTTTAAGTTCTGTATTTGACAATTACAAGGTCAGATCTTCAAGTTATAATTTACAATAATAATTAGAAGCTATCAATTTTAAGTTCTGTATTTGACAATTACAAGTTCAGATCTTCAAGTTATGATTTGCAATAATAATTAGAAGCTATCAATTTTAAGTTCTGTACTTGACAATTACTAGTTCAGATCTTCAAGTTATAATTTGAAATAATAATTTGAATTTAACAAATCTAAGTTCTGTAATTCACTATTACAAGTTCAGATCTTCAAGTTATAATTAAAATAATAATTAGAAGCTATCAATTTTAAGTTCTGTATTTGACAATTACAAGTTCAGATCTTCAAGGTATAATTTGCACTAATAATTTGTATTTAACAATTAGAAGTTCTGTATTTGGCAATTACAAGTTCAGATCTTCAAGTTATAATTTGCAATAATAATTAGAAGCTATCAATTTTAAGTTCTGTATTTGACAATTACAAGTTCAGATCTTGAAGTTATAATTTACAATAATAATTAGAAGCTATCAATTTTAAGTTCTGTATCTGCCAATTACAAGTTCAGATCTTCAAGTTATAATTTGCAATAATAATTAGAAGCTATCAATTTTAAGTTCTGTATTTGACAATTACTAGTTCAGATCTACAAGTTATAATTTGAAATAATAAATTGAATTTAACAAATCTAAGTTCTGTAATTCACTATTACAAGTTCAGTTCTTCAAGTTATAATTTACAATAATAATTAGAAGCTATCAATTTTAAGTTCTGTATTTGACAATTACAAGTTCAGATCTTCAAGTTATAATTTGCACTAATAATTTGTATTTAACAATTAGAAGTTCTGTATTTGACAATTACAAGTTCAGACATTCAAGTTATAATTTGCAATAATAATTAGAAGCTATTAATTTTAAGTTCTGTATTTGACAATTACAAGTTCAGATCTTCAAGTTATAATTTGAAATAATAATTAGTAGCTATCAATTTTATGTTCTGTATTTGACAATTCCAAGTTCAGATCTTCAAGTTATAATTTGCAATAATAATTAGAAGCTATCAATTTTAAGTGCTGTATTTGACAATTACTAGTTCAGATCTTCAAGTTATAATTTGCACTAATAATTTGTATTTAACAATTAGAAGTTCTGTATTTGACAATTACAAGTTCAGATCTTCAAGTTATAATTTGCACTAATAATTTGTATTTAACAATTAGAAGTTCTGTATTTGACAATTACAAGTTCAGATCTTCAAGTTATAATTTGCAATAATAATTAGAAGCTATCAATTTTAAGTTCTGTATTTGACAATTACTAGTTCAGATCTTCAAGTTATAATTTGTACTAATAATTTGTATTTAACAATTAGAAGTTCTGTATTTGACTATTACAAGTTCAAATCTTCGAATTATTATTTGCAATCTTAGTTAGAATTAAACAATTCGAATTTCTGTATTTACCTATTACAGGTTCAGATCTTCAAGTTATAATTTGCAATCACAATTTGTATTTAACAATGCTAAGTTGCGTATTTGTCTATTACAAGTTCAGATCTTCAAATTATAATTTGCAATAATAATTAGAAGCTATCAATTTTAAGTGCTGTATTTGACAATTACTAGTTCAGATCTTCAAGTTATTATTTGCAATAATAATTAGAAGATATCAATTTTAAGTTCTGTATTTGACAATTACAAGGTCAGATCTTCAAGTTATAATTTACAATAATAATTAGAAGCTATCAATTTTAAGTTCTGTATTTGACAATTACAAGTTCAGATCTTCAAGTTATGATATGCAATAATAATTAGAAGCTATCAATTTTAAGTTCTGTATTTGACAATTACTAGTTCAGATCTTCAAGTTATAATTTGAAATAATAATTTGAATTTAACAAATCTAAGTTCTGTAATTCACTATTACAAGTTCAGATCTTCAAGTTATAATTTACAATAATGATTAGAAGCTATCAATTTTAAGTTCCTATATTTGACAATTACAAGTTCAGATCTTCAAGTTATAATTTGCACTAATAATTTGTATTTAACAATTAGAAGTTCTGTATTTGACAATTACAAGTTCAGATCTTCAAGTTATAATTTGCAATAATAATTAGAAGCTATTAATTTTAAGTTCTGTATTTGACAATTACAAGTTCAGATCTTCAAGTTATAATTCGAAATAATAATTAGAAGCTATCAATTTTATGTTCTGTATTTGACAATTACAAGTTCAGATCTTCAAGTTATAATTTGCAATAATAATTAGAAGCTATCAATTGTAAGTGCTGTATTTGACAATTATTAGTTCAGATCTTCAAGTTACAATTTGCACTTATAATTTGTATTTAACAATTAGAAGTTCTGTGTTTTACAATTACAAGTTCAGATCTTCAAGTTATGATTTGCACTAATAATTTGTATTTAACAATTAGAAGTTCTGTATTTGACTATTACAAGTTCAGATCTTCAAATTATTATTTGCAATCTTAGATTGAATTTAACCATTCGAAGTTCTGTATTTACCTATTACAGGTTCAGATCTTCAAGTAATAATTTGCACTAATACTTTGTATTTAACAATTCGAAGTTCTGTATTTGACTATTACAAGTTCAGATCTTCAAGTTATAATTTGAATTATAATTATAAGCTATCAATTTTAAGTTCTGTATTTGACAATTACTAGTTCAGATCTTCAAGTTATAATTTGTACTAATAATTTGTATTTAACAATTAGAAGTTCTGTATTTGACTATTACAAGTTCAAATCTTCGAATTATTATTTGCAATCTTAGTTAGAATTAAACAATTCGAATTTCTGTATTTACCTATTACAGGTTCAGATCTTCAAGTTATAATTTGCAATCACAATTTGTATTTAACAATGCTAAGTTGCGTATTTGTCTATTACAAGTTCAGATCTTCAAATTATAATTTGCAATAATAATTAGAAGCTATCAATTTTAAGTGCTGTATTTGACAATTACTAGTTCAGATCTTCAAGTTATTATTTGCAATAATAATTAGAAGATATCAATTTTAAGTTCTGTATTTGACAATTACAAGGTCAGATCTTCAAGTTATAATTTACAATAATAATTAGAAGCTATCAATTTTAAGTTCTGTATTTGACAATTACAAGTTCAGATCTTCAAGTTATGATTTGCAATAATAATTAGAAGCTATCAATTTTAAGTTCTGTATTTGACAATTACTAGTTCAGATCTTCAAGTTATAATTTGAAATAATAATTTGAATTTAACAAATCTAAGTTCTGTAATTCACTATTACAAGTTCAGATCTTCAAGTTATAATTTACAATAATGATTAGAAGCTATCAATTTTAAGTTCCTATATTTGACAATTACAAGTTCAGATCTTCAAGTTATAATTTGCACTAATAATTTGTATTTAACAATTAGAAGTTCTGTATTTGACAATTACAAGTTCAGATCTTCAAGTTATAATTTGCAATAATAATTAGAAGCTATTAATTTTAAGTTCTGTATTTGACAATTACAAGTTCAGATCTTCAAGTTATAATTCGAAATAATAATTAGAAGCTATCAATTTTATGTTCTGTATTTGACAATTACAAGTTCAGATCTTCAAGTTATAATTTGCAATAATAATTAGAAGCTATCAATTGTAAGTGCTGTATTTGACAATTACTAGTTCAGATCTTCAAGTTACAATTTGCACTTATAATTTGTATTTAACAATTAGAAGTTCTGTGTTTTACAATTACAAGTTCAGATCTTCAAGTTATGATTTGCACTAATAATTTGTATTTAACAATTAGAAGTTCTGTATTTGACTATTACAAGTTCAGATCTTCAAATTATTATTTGCAATCTTAGATTGAATTTAACCATTCGAAGTTCTGTATTTACCTATTACAGGTTCAGATCTTCAAGTAATAATTTGCACTAATACTTTGTATTTAACAATTCGAAGTTCTGTATTTGACTATTACAAGTTCAGATCTTCAAGTTATAATTTGAATTATAATTATAAGCTATCAATTTTAAGTTCTGTATTTGACAATTACAAGTACAGATCTCTAAATTATTATTTGCAATAATAATTAGAAGCTATCAATTTTAAGTTCTGCATTTGACAATTACAAGTTCAGATCTTCAAGTTATTATTTGCAATAATAATTAGAAGCTATTAATTTTAAGTTCTGTTTTTGACAATTACAAGTGCAGATCTTCAAGTTATAATTTGCAATAATAATTAGAAGCTATCAATTTTAAGTTCTGTATTTCACAATTACTAGTTCAGATGTTCAAGTTATAATTAGAATTAATAATTAGAATTTGACAAATCTAAGTTCTGTAATTCACTATTACAAGTTCAGATCTTCAAGTTATAATTTACAATAATAATTAGAAGCTATCAATTTTAAGTTCTGTATTTGACAATTACAAGTTCAGATCTACAAGTTATAATTTGCACTAATAATTTGTATTTAACAATTAGAAGTTCTGTATTTGACAATTACAAGTTCAGATCTTCAAGTTATAATTTGAAATAATAATTAGAAGCTATCAATTTTAAGTTCTGTATTTGACAATTACTAGTTCAGATCCTCAAGTTATAATTTGAAATAATAATTTGAATTTAACAAATCTAAGTTCTGTAATTCACTATTACAAGTTCAGTTCTTCAAGTTATAATTTACAATAATAATTAGAAGCTATCAATTTTAAGTTCTGTATTTGACAATTACAAGTTCAGATCTTCAAGTTATAATTTGCACTAATAATTTGTATTTAACAATTAGAAGTTCTGTATTTGACAATTACAAGTTCAGATCTTCAAGTTATAATTTGCAATAATAATTAGAAGCTATTAATTTTAAGTTCTGTATTTGACAATTACAAGTTCAGATCTTCAAGTTATAATTTGAAATAATAATTAGTAGCTATCAATTTTATGTTCTGTATTTGACAATTACAAGTTCAGATCTTCAAGTTATAATTTGCAATAATAATTAGAAGCTATCAATTTTAAGTGCTGTATTTGACAATTACTAGTTCAGATCTTCAAGTTATAATTTGCACTAATAATTTGTATTTAACAATTAGAAGTTCTGTATTTGACAATTACAAGTTCAGATGTTCAAGTTATAATTTGCACTAATAATTTGTATTTAACAATTAGAAGTTCTGTATTTGACAATTACAAGTTCAGATCTTCAAGTTATAATTTGCAATAATAATTAGAAGCTATCAATTTTAAGTTCTGTATTTGACAATTACTAGATCAGATCTTCAAGTTATAATTTGCACTAATAATTTGTATTTAACAATTAGCAGTTCTGTATTTGACTATTACAAGTTCAGATCTTCAAGTTATAATTTGAAATAATAATTAGTAGCTATCAATTTTATGTTCTGTATTTGACAATTACAAGTTCAGATCTTCAAGTTATAATTTGCAATAATAATTAGAAGCTATCAATTTTAAGTGCTGTATTTGACAATTACTAGTTCAGATCTTCAAGTTATAATTTGCACTAATAATTTGTATTTAACAATTAGAAGTGCTGTATTTGACAATTACAAGTTCAGATGTTCAAGTTATAATTTGCACTAATAATTTGTATTTAACAATTAGAAGTTCTGTATTTGACAATTACAAGTTCAGATCTTCAAGTTATAATTTGCAATAATAATTAGAAGCTATCAATTTTAAGTTCTGTATTTGACAATTACTAGATCAGATCTTCAAGTTATAATTTGCACTAATAATTTGTATTTAACAATTAGCAGTTCTGTATTTGACTATTACAAGTTCAGATCTTCGAATTATTATTTGCAATCTTAGTTCGAATTTAACAATTCGAAGTTCTGTATTTACCTATTACAGGTTCAGATCTTCAAGTTATAATTTGCAATCACAATTTGTATTTAACAATGCTAAGTAGCGTATTTGTCTATTACAAGTTCAGATCTTCAAATTATAATTTGCAATAATAATTAGAAGCTATCAATTATAAGTGCTGTATTTGACAATTACTAGTTCAGATCTTCAAGTTATTATTTGCAATAATAATTAGAAGATATCAATTTTAAGTTCTGTATTTGACAATTACAAGGTCAGATCTTCAAGTTATAATTTACAATAATAATTAGAAGCTATCAATTTTAAGTTCTGTATTTGACAATTACAAGTTCAGATCTTCAAGTTATGATTTGCAATAATAATTAGAAGCTATCAATTTTAAGTTCTGTATTTGACAATTACTAGTTCAGATCTTCAAGTTATAATTTGAAATAATAATTTGAATTTAACAAATCTAAGTTCTGTAATTCACTATTACAAGTTCAGATCTTCAAGTTATAATTAAAATAATAATTAGAAGCTATCAATTTTAAGTTCTGTATTTGACAATTACAAGTTCAGATCTTCAAGGTGTAATTTGCACTAATAATTTGTATTTAACAATTAGAAGTTCTGTATTTGACAATTACAAGTTCAGATCTTCAAGTTATAATTTGCAATAATAATTAGAAGCTATCAATTTTAAGTTCTGTATTTGACAATTACAAGTTCAGATCTTGAAGTTATAATTTACAATAATAATTAGAAGCTATCAATTTTAAGTTCTGTATCTGACAATTACAAGTTCAGATCTTCAAGTTATAATTTGCAATAATAATTAGAAGCTATCAATTTTAAGTTCTGTATTTGACAATTACTAGTTCAGATCTACAAGTTATTATTTGAAATAATAAATTGAATTTAACAAATCTAAGTTCTGTAATTCACTATTACAAGTTCAGTTCTTCAAGTTATAATTTACAATAATAATTAGAAGCTATCAATTTTAAGTTCTGTATTTGACAATTACAAGTTCAGATCTTCAAGTTATAATTTGCACTAATAATTTGTATTTAACAATTAGAAGTTCTGTATTTGACAATTACAAGTTCAGACATTCAAGTTATAATTTGCAATAATAATTAGAAGCTATTAATTTTAAGTTCTGTATTTGACAATTACAAGTTCAGATCTTCAAGTTATAATTTGAAATAATAATTAGTAGCTATCATTTTTATGTTCTGTATTTGACAATTCCAAGTTCAGTTCTTCAAGTTATAATTTGCAATAATAATTAGAAGCTATCAATTTTAAGTGCTGTATTTGACAATTACTAGTTCAGATCTACAAGTTATTATTTGAAATAATAAATTGAATTTAACAAATCTAAGTTCTGTAATTCACTATTACAAGTTCAGTTCTTCAAGTTATAATTTGCACTAATAATTTGTATTTAACAATTAGAAGTTCTGTATTTGACAATTACAAGTTCAGATCTTCAAGTTATAATTTGCAATAATAATTAGAAGCTATCAATTTTAAGTTCTGTATTTGACAATTACTAGTTCAGATCTTCAAGTTATAATTTGCACTAATAATTTGTATTTAACAATTAGAAGTTCTGTATTTGACTATTACAAGTTCAGATCTTCGAATTATTATTTGCAATCTTAGTTAGAATTAAACAATTCGAATTTCTGTATTTACCTATTACAGGTTCAGATCTTCAAGTTATAATTTGCAATCACAATTTGTATTTAACGATGCTAAGTTCTGTATTTGTCTATTACAAGTTCAGATCTTCAAATTATAATTTGCAATAATAATTAGAAGCTATCAATTTTAAGTGCTGTATTTGACAATTACTAGTTCAGATCTTCAAGTTATTATTTGCAATAATAATTAGAAGATATCAATTTTAAGTTCTGTATTTGACAATTACAAGGTCAGATCTTCAAGTTATAATTTACAATAATAATTAGAAGCTATCAATTTTAAGTTCTGTATTTGACAATTACTAGTTCAGATCTTCAAGTTATAATTTGAAATAATAATTTGAATTTAACAAATCTAAGTTCTGTAATTCACTATTACAAGTTCAGATCTTCAAGTTATAATTTACAATAATGATTAGAAGCTATCAATTTTCAGTTCTGTATTTGACAATTACAAGTTCAGATCTTCAAGTTATAATTTGCACTAATAATTTGTATTTAACAATTAGAAGTTCTGTATTTGACAATTACAAGTTCAGATCTTCAAGTTATAATTTGCAATAATAATTAGAAGCTATTAATTTTAAGTTCTGTATTTGACAATTACAAGTTCAGATCTTCAAGTTATAATTCGAAATAATAATTAGAAGCTATCAATTTTATGTTCTGTATTTGAAAATTACAAGTTCAGATCTACAAGTTATAATTTGCAATAATAATTAGAAGCTATCAATTGTAAGTGCTGTATTTGACAATTACTAGTTCAGATCTTCAAGTTACAATTTGCACTTATAATTTGTATTTAACAATTAGAAGTTCTGTGTTTTACAATTACAAGTTCAGATCTTCAAGTTATGATTTGCACTAATAATTTGTATTTAACAATTAGAAGTTCTGTATTTAACTATTACAAGTTCAGATCTTCGAATTATTATTTGCAATCTTAGTTAGAATTAAACAATTCGAAGTTCTGTATTTACCTATTACAGGTTCAGATCTTCAAGTTATAATTTGAAATAATAATTAGAAGCTATCAATTTTAAGTTCTGTATTTGACAATTAGAAGTTCAGATCTTCAAGTTATAATTTGCAATAAAAATTAGAAGCTATCAATTTTAAGTTCTGTATTTGACAATTACTAGTTCAGATCTTCAAGTTATAATTTGAAATAATAATTTGAATTTAACAAATCTAAGTTCTGTAATACACTATTACAAGTTCAGATCTACAAGTTATAATTTACAATAATAATTAGAAGCTATTAATTTTAAGTTCTGTATTTGACAATTACAAGTTCAGAACTTCATGTTATAATTTGCACTAATAATTTGTATTTAACAATTAGAAGTTCTGTATTTGACAATTACAAGTTCAGTTCTTCAAGTTATAATTTGCACTAATAATTTGTATTTAACAATTAGAAGTTCTGTATTTGACAATTACAAGTTCAGATCTACAAGTTATAATTTGCAATAATAATTAGAAGCTATTAATTTTAAGTTCTGTATTTGACAATTACAAGTTCAGAACTTCATGTTATAATTTGCACTAATAATTTGTATTTAACAATTAGAAGTTCTGTATTTGACAATTACTAGTTCAGATCTTCAAGTTATAATTTGCAATCACAATTTGTATTTAACAATGCTAAGTTGCGTATTTGTCTATTACAAGTTCAGATCTTCAAATTATAATTTGCAATAATAATTAGAAGCTATCAATTATAAGTGCTGTATTTGACAATTACTAGTTCAGATCTTCAAGTTATTATTTGCAATAATAATTAGAAGATATCAATTTTAAGTTCTGTATTTGACAATTACAAGGTCAGATCTTCAAGTTATAATTTACAATAATAATTAGAAGCTATCAATTTTAAGTTCTGTATTTGACAATTACAAGTTCAGATCTTCAAGTTATGATTTGCAATAATAATTAGAAGCTATCAATTTTAAGTTCTGTATTTGACAATTACTAGTTCAGATCTTCAAGTTATAATTTGAAATAATAATTTGAATTTAACAAATCTAAGTTCTGTAATTCACTATTACAAGTTCAGATCTTCAAGTTATAATTAAAATAATAATTAGAAGCTATCAATTTTAAGTTCTGTATTTGACAATTACAAGTTCAGATCTTCAAGGTATAATTTGCACTAATAATTTGTATTTAACAATTAGAAGTTCTGTATTTGACAATTACAAGTTCAGATCTTCAAGTTATAATTTGCAATAATAATTAGAAGCTATCAATTTTAAGTTCTGTATTTGACAATTACAAGTTCAGATCTTGAAGTTATAATTTACAATAATAATTAGAAGCTATCAATTTTAAGTTCTGTATCTGACAATTACAAGTTCAGATCTTCAAGTTATAATTTGCAATAATAATTAGAAGCTATCAATTTTAAGTTCTGTATTTGACAATTACTAGTTCAGATCTACAAGTTATAATTTGAAATAATAAATTGAATTTAACAAATCTAAGTTCTGTAATTCACTATTACAAGTTCAGTTCTTCAAGTTATAATTTACAATAATAATTAGAAGCTATCAATTTTAAGTTCTGTATTTGACAATTACAAGTTCAGATCTTCAAGTTATAATTTGCACTAATAATTTGTATTTAACAATTAGAAGTTCTGTATTTGACAATTACAAGTTCAGACATTCAAGTTATAATTTGCAATAATAATTAGAAGCTATTAATTTTAAGTTCTGTATTTGACAATTACAAGTTCAGATCTTCAAGTTATAATTTGAAATAATAATTAGTAGCTATCAATTTTATGTTCTGTATTTGACAATTCCAAGTTCAGTTCTTCAAGTTATAATTTGCAATAATAATTAGAAGCTATCAATTTTAAGTGCTGTATTTGACAATTACTAGTTCAGATCTTCAAGTTATAATTTGCACTAATAATTTGTATTTAACAATTAGAAGTTCTGTATTTGACAATTACAAGTTCAGTTCTTCAAGTTATAATTTGCACTAATAATTTGTATTTAACAATTAGAAGTTCTGTATTTGACAATTACAAGTTCAGATCTTCAAGTTATAATTTGCAATAATAATTAGAAGCTATCAATTTTAAGTTCTGTATTTGACAATTACTAGTTCAGATCTTCAAGTTATAATTTGCACTAATAATTTGTATTTAACAATTAGAAGTTCTGTATTTGACTATTACAAGTTCAGATCTACAAGTTATAATTTGAATTATAATTATAAGCTATCAATTTTAAGTTCTGTATTTGACAATTACAAGTACAGATCTCCAAATTATTATTTGCAATAATAATTAGAAGCTATCAATTTTAAGTTCTGCATTTGACAATTACAAGTTCAGATCTTCAAGTTATTATTTGCAATAATAATTAGAAGCTATTAATTTTAAGTTCTGTTTTTGACAATTACAAGTGCAGATCTTCAAGTTATAATTTGCAATAATAATTAGAAGCTATCAATTTTAAGTTCTGTATTTCACAATTACTAGTTCAGATGTTCAAGTTATAATTAGAATTAATAATTAGAATTTGACAAATCTAAGTTCTGTAATTCACTATTACAAGTTCAGATCTTCAAGTTATAATTTACAATAATAATTAGAAGCTATCAATTTTAAGTTCTGTATTTGACAATTACAAGTTCAGATCTACAAGTTATAATTTGCACTAATAATTTGTATTTAACAATTAGAAGTTCTGTATTTGACAATTACAAGTTCAGATCTTCAAGTTATAATTTGAAATAATAATTAGAAGCTATCAATTTTAAGTTCTGTATTTGACAATTACTAGTTCAGATCCTCAAGTTATAATTTGAAATAATAATTTGAATTTAACAAATCTAAGTTCTGTAATTCACTATTACAAGTTCAGTTCTTCAAGTTATAATTTACAATAATAATTAGAAGCTATCAATTTTAAGTTCTGTATTTGACAATTACAAGTTCAGATCTTCAAGTTATAATTTGCACTAATAATTTGTATTTAACAATTAGAAGTTCTGTATTTGACAATTACAAGTTCAGATCTTCAAGTTATAATTTGCAATAATAATTAGAAGCTATTAATTTTAAGTTCTGTATTTGACAATTACAAGTTCAGATCTTCAAGTTATAATTTGAAATAATAATTAGTAGCTATCAATTTTATGTTCTGTATTTGACAATTACAAGTTCAGATCTTCAAGTTATAATTTGCAATAATAATTAGAAGCTATCAATTTTAAGTGCTGTATTTGACAATTACTAGTTCAGATCTTCAAGTTATAATTTGCACTAATAATTTGTATTTAACAATTAGAAGTTCTGTATTTGACAATTACAAGTTCAGATGTTCAAGTTATAATTTGCACTAATAATTTGTATTTAACAATTAGAAGTTCTGTATTTGACAATTACAAGTTCAGATCTTCAAGTTATAATTTGCAATAATAATTAGAAGCTATCAATTTTAAGTTCTGTATTTGACAATTACTAGATCAGATCTTCAAGTTATAATTTGCACTAATAATTTGTATTTAACAATTAGCAGTTCTGTATTTGACTATTACAAGTTCAGATCTTCGAATTATTATTTGCAATCTTAGTTCGAATTTAACAATTCGAAGTTCTGTATTTACCTATTACAGGTTCAGATCTTCAAGTTATAATTTGCAATCACAATTTGTATTTAACAATGCTAAGTTGCGTATTTGTCTATTACAAGTTCAGATCTTCAAATTATAATTTGCAATAATAATTAGAAGCTATCAATTATAAGTGCTGTATTTGACAATTACTAGTTCAGATCTTCAAGTTATTATTTGCAATAATAATTAGAAGATATCAATTTTAAGTTCTGTATTTGACAATTACAAGGTCAGATCTTCAAGTTATAATTTACAATAATAATTAGAAGCTATCAATTTTAAGTTCTGTATTTGACAATTACAAGTTCAGATCTTCAAGTTATGATTTGCAATAATAATTAGAAGCTATCAATTTTAAGTTCTGTATTTGACAATTACTAGTTCAGATCTTCAAGTTATAATTTGAAATAATAATTTGAATTTAACAAATCTAAGTTCTGTAATTCACTATTACAAGTTCAGATCTTCAAGTTATAATTAAAATAATAATTAGAAGCTATCAATTTTAAGTTCTGTATTTGACAATTACAAGTTCAGATCTTCAAGGTATAATTTGCACTAATAATTTGTATTTAACAATTAGAAGTTCTGTATTTGACAATTACAAGTTCAGATCTTCAAGTTATAATTTGCAATAATAATTAGAAGCTATCAATTTTAAGTTCTGTATTTGACAATTACAAGTTCAGATCTTGAAGTTATAATTTACAATAATAATTAGAAGCTATCAATTTTAAGTTCTGTATCTGACAATTACAAGTTCAGATCTTCAAGTTATAATTTGCAATAATAATTAGAAGCTATCAATTTTAAGTTCTGTATTTGACAATTACTAGTTCAGATCTACAAGTTATTATTTGAAATAATAAATTGAATTTAACAAATCTAAGTTCTGTAATTCACTATTACAAGTTCAGTTCTTCAAGTTATAATTTACAATAATAATTAGAAGCTATCAATTTTAAGTTCTGTATTTGACAATTACAAGTTCAGATCTTCAAGTTATAATTTGCACTAATAATTTGTATTTAACAATTAGAAGTTCTGTATTTGACAATTACAAGTTCAGACATTCAAGTTATAATTTGCAATAATAATTAGAAGCTATTAATTTTAAGTTCTGTATTTGACAATTACAAGATCAGATCTTCAAGTTATAATTTGAAATAATAATTAGTAGCTATCATTTTTATGTTCTGTATTTGACAATTCCAAGTTCAGTTCTTCAAGTTATAATTTGCAATAATAATTAGAAGCTATCAATTTTAAGTGCTGTATTTGACAATTACTAGTTCAGATCTTCAAGTTATAATTTGCACTAATAATTTGTATTTAACAATTAGAAGTTCTGTATTTGACAATTACAAGTTCAGTTCTTCAAGTTATAATTTGCACTAATAATTTGTATTTAACAATTAGAAGTTCTGTATTTGACAATTACAAGTTCAGATCTTCAAGTTATAATTTGCAATAATAATTAGAAGCTATCAATTTTAAGTTCTGTATTTGACAATTACTAGTTCAGATCTTCAAGTTATAATTTGCACTAATAATTTGTATTTAACAATTAGAAGTTCTGTATTTGACTATTACAAGTTCAGATCTTCGAATTATTATTTGCAATCTTAGTTAGAATTAAACAATTCGAATTTCTGTATTTACCTATTACAGGTTCAGATCTTCAAGTTATAATTTCCAATCACAATTTGTATTTAACAATGCTAAGTTCTGTATTTGTCTATTACAAGTTCAGATCTTCAAATTATAATTTGCAATAATAATTAGAAGCTATCAATTTTAAGTGCTGTATTTGACAATTACTAGTTCAGATCTTCAAGTTATTATTTGCAATAATAATTAGAAGATATCAATTTTAAGTTCTGTATTTGACAATTACAAGGTCAGATCTTCAAGTTATAATTTACAATAATAATTAGAAGCTATCAATTTTAAGTTCTGTATTTGACAATTACTAGTTCAGATCTTCAAGTTATAATTTGAAATAATAATTTGAATTTAACAAATCTAAGTTCTGTAATTCACTATTACAAGTTCAGATCTTCAAGTTATAATTTACAATAATGATTAGAAGCTATCAATTTTCAGTTCTGTATTTGACAATTACAAGTTCAGATCTTCAAGTTATAATTTGCACTAATAATTTGTATTTAACAATTAGAAGTTCTGTATTTGACAATTACAAGTTCAGATCTTCAAGTTATAATTTGCAATAATAATTAGAAGCTATTAATTTTAAGTTCTGTATTTGACAATTACAAGTTCAGATCTTCAAGTTATAATTCGAAATAATAATTAGAAGCTATCAATTTTATGTTCTGTATTTGAAAATTACAAGTTCAGATCTTCAAGTTATAATTTGCAATAATAATTAGAAGCTATCAATTGTAAGTGCTGTATTTGACAATTACTAGTTCAGATCTTCAAGTTACAATTTGCACTTATAATTTGTATTTAACAATTAGAAGTTCTGTGTTTTACAATTACAAGTTCAGATCTTCAAGTTATGATTTGCACTAATAATTTGTATTTAACAATTAGAAGTTCTGTATTTGACTATTACAAGTTCAGATCTTCGAATTATTATTTGCAATCTTAGTTAGAATTAAACAATTCGAAGTTCTGTATTTACCTATTACAGGTTCAGATCTTCAAGTTATAATTTGAAATAATAATTAGAAGCTATCAATTTTAAGTTCTGTATTTGACAATTAGAAGTTCAGATCTTCAAGTTATAATTTGCAATAAAAATTAGAAGCTATCAATTTTAAGTTCTGTATTTGACAATTACTAGTTCAGATCTTCAAGTTATAATTTGAAATAATAATTTGAATTTAACAAATCTAAGTTCTGTAATACACTATTACAAGTTCAGATCTACAAGTTATAATTTACAATAATAATTAGAAGCTATTAATTTTAAGTTCTGTATTTGACAATTACAAGTTCAGAACTTCATGTTATAATTTGCACTAATAATTTGTATTTAACAATTAGAAGTTCTGTATTTGACAATTACAAGTTCAGTTCTTCAAGTTATAATTTGCACTAATAATTTGTATTAAACAATTAGAAGTTCTGTATTTGACAATTACAAGTTCAGATCTTCAAGTTATAATTTGCAATAATAATTAGAAGCTATTAATTTTAAGTTCTGTATTTGACAATTACAAGTTCAGAACTTCATGTTATAATTTGCACTAATAATTTGTATTTAACAATTAGAAGTTCTGTATTTGACAATTACTAGTTCAGATCTTCAAGTTATAATTTGCAATCACAATTTGTATTTAACAATGCTAAGTTGCGTATTTGTCTATTACAAGTTCAGATCTTCAAATTATAATTGAAAAAAAAAAATAATAATTAGAAGCTATCAATTATAAGTGCTGTATTTGACAATTACTAGTTCAGATCTTCAAGTTATTATTTGCAATAATAATTAGAAGATATCAATTTTAAGTTCTGTATTTGACAATTACAAGGTCAGATCTTCAAGTTATAATTTACAATAATAATTAGAAGCTATCAATTTTAAGTTCTGTATTTGACAATTACAAGTTCAGATCTTCAAGTTATGATTTGCAATAATAATTAGAAGCTATCAATTTTAAGTTCTGTATTTGACAATTACTAGTTCAGATCTTCAAGTTATAATTTGAAATAATAATTTGAATTTAACAAATCTAAGTTCTGTAATTCACTATTACAAGTTCAGATCTTCAAGTTATAATTAAAATAATAATTAGAAGCTATCAATTTTAAGTTCTGTATTTGACAATTACAAGTTCAGATCTTCAAGGTATAATTTGCACTAATAATTTGTATTTAACAATTAGAAGTTCTGTATTTGACAATTACAAGTTCAGATCTTCAAGTTATAATTTGCAATAATAATTAGAAGCTATCAATTTTAAGTTCTGTATTTGACAATTACAAGTTCAGATCTTGAAGTTATAATTTACAATAATAATTAGAAGCTATCAATTTTAAGTTCTGTATCTGACAATTACAAGTTCAGATCTTCAAGTTATAATTTGCAATAATAATTAGAAGCTATCAATTTTAAGTTCTGTATTTGACAATTACTAGTTCAGATCTACAAGTTATAATTTGAAATAATAAATTGAATTTAACAAATCTAAGTTCTGTAATTCACTATTACAAGTTCAGTTCTTCAAGTTATAATTTACAATAATAATTAGAAGCTATCAATTTTAAGTTCTGTATTTGACAATTACAAGTTCAGATCTTCAAGTTATAATTTGCACTAATAATTTGTATTTAACAATTAGAAGTTCTGTATTTGACAATTACAAGTTCAGACATTCAAGTTATAATTTGCAATAATAATTAGAAGCTATTAATTTTAAGTTCTGTATTTGACAATTACAAGTTCAGATCTTCAAGTTATAATTTGAAATAATAATTAGTAGCTATCAATTTTATGTTCTGTATTTGACAATTCCAAGTTCAGTTCTTCAAGTTATAATTTGCAATAATAATTAGAAGCTATCAATTTTAAGTGCTGTATTTGACAATTACTAGTTCAGATCTTCAAGTTATAATTTGCACTAATAATTTGTATTTAACAATTAGAAGTTCTGTATTTGACAATTACAAGTTCAGTTCTTCAAGTTATAATTTGCACTAATAATTTGTATTTAACAATTAGAAGTTCTGTATTTGACAATTACAAGTTCAGATCTTCAAGTTATAATTTGCAATAATAATTAGAAGCTATCAATTTTAAGTTCTGTATTTGACAATTACTAGTTCAGATCTTCAAGTTATAATTTGCACTAATAATTTGTATTTAACAATTAGAAGTTCTGTATTTGACTATTACAAGTTCAGATCTTCGAATTATTATTTGCAATCTTAGTTAGAATTAAACAATTCGAATTTCTGTATTTACCTATTACAGGTTCAGATCTTCAAGTTATAATTTGCAATCACAATTTGTATTTAACAATGCTAAGTTCTGTATTTGTCTATTACAAGTTCAGATCTTCAAATTATAATTTGCAATAATAATTAGAAGCTATCAATTTTAAGTGCTGTATTTGACAATTACTAGTTCAGATCTTCAAGTTATTATTTGCAATAATAATTAGAAGATATCAATTTTAAGTTCTGTATTTGACAATTACAAGGTCAGATCTTCAAGTTATAATTTACAATAATAATTAGAAGCTATCAATTTTAAGTTCTGTATTTGACAATTACTAGTTCAGATCTTCAAGTTATAATTTGAAATAATAATTTGAATTTAACAATTCTAAGTT
The DNA here is from genome assembly GCA_963170105.1 of Cantharis lateralis. Classification (NCBI taxonomy): domain Eukaryota; kingdom Metazoa; phylum Arthropoda; class Insecta; order Coleoptera; family Cantharidae; genus Cantharis; species Cantharis lateralis. The sequence continues at coordinate 30,300,958 of OY720625.1, read as the reverse complement.
CTGTAATTCACTATTACAAGTTCAGATCTTCAAGTTATAATTTACAATAATGATTAGAAGCTATCAATTTTCAGTTCTGTATTTGACAATTACAAGTTCAGATCTTCAAGTTATAATTTGCACTAATAATTTGTATTTAACAATTAGAAGTTCTGTATTTGACAATTACAAGTTCAGATCTTCAAGTTATAATTTGCAATAATAATTAGAAGCTATTAATTTTAAGTTCTGTATTTGACAATTACAAGTTCAGATCTTCAAGTTATAATTCGAAATAATAATTAGAAGCTATCAATTTTATGTTCTGTATTTGAAAATTACAAGTTCAGATCTTCAAGTTATAATTTGCAATAATAATTAGAAGCTATCAATTGTAAGTGCTGTATTTGACAATTACTAGTTCAGATCTTCAAGTTACAATTTGCACTTATAATTTGTATTTAACAATTGGAAGTTCTGTGTTTTACAATTACAAGTTCAGATCTTCAAGTTATGATTTGCACTAATAATTTGTATTTAACAATTAGAAGTTCTGTATTTGACTATTACAAGTTCAGATCTTCGAATTATTATTTGCAATCTTAGTTAGAATTAAACAATTCGAAGTTCTGTATTTACCTATTACAGGTTCAGATCTTCAAGTTATAATTTGAAATAATAATTAGAAGCTATCAATTTTAAGTTCTGTATTTGACAATTAGAAGTTCAGATCTTCAAGTTATAATTTGCAATAATAATTAGAAGCTATCAATTTTAAGTTCTGTATTTGACAATTACTAGTTCAGATCTTCAAGTTATAATTTGAAATAATAATTTGAATTTAACAAATCTAAGTTCTGTAATATACTATTACAAGTTCAGATCTACAAGTTATAATTTACAATAATAATTAGAAGCTATTAATTTTAAGTTCTGTATTTGACAATTACAAGTTCAGAACTTCATGTTATAATTTGCACTAATAATTTGTATTTAACAATTAGAAGTTCTGTATTTGACAATTACAAGTTCAGATCTTCAAGTTATAATTTGCAATAATAATTAGAAGCTATTAATTTTAAGTTCTGTATTTGACAATTACAAGTTCAGATCTTGAAGTTATAATTTACAATAATAATTAGAAGCTATCAATTTTAAGTTCTGTATCTGACAATTACAAGTTCAGATCTTCAAGTTATAATTTGCAATAATAATTAGAAGCTATCAATTTTAAGTTCTGTATTTGACAATTACTAGTTCAGATCTACAAGTTATAATTTGAAATAATAAATTGAATTTAACAAATCTAAGTTCTGTAATTCACTATTACAAGTTCAGTTCTTCAAGTTATAATTTACAATAATAATTAGAAGCTATCAATTTTAAGTTCTGTATTTGACAATTACAAGTTCAGATCTTCAAGTTATAATTTGCACTAATAATTTGTATTTAACAATTAGAAGTTCTGTATTTGACAATTACAAGTTCAGACATTCAAGTTATAATTTGCAATAATAATTAGAAGCTATTAATTTTAAGTTCTGTATTTGACAATTACAAGTTCAGATCTTCAAGTTATAATTTGAAATAATAATTAGTAGCTATCAATTTTATGTTCTGTATTTGACAATTCCAAGTTCAGATCTTCAAGTTATAATTTGCAATAATAATTAGAAGCTATCAATTTTAAGTGCTGTATTTGACAATTACTAGTTCAGATCTTCAAGTTATAATTTGCACTAATAATTTGTATTTAACAATTAGAAGTTCTGTATTTGACAATTACAAGTTCAGTTCTTCAAGTTATAATTTGCACTAATAATTTGTATTTAACAATTAGAAGTTCTGTATTTGACAATTACAAGTTCAGATCTTCAAGTTATAATTTGCAATAATAATTAGAAGCTATCAATTTTAAGTTCTGTATTTGACAATTACAAGTTCAGATCTTCAAGTTATAATTTGCAATAATAATTAGAAGCTATCAATTTTAAGTTCTGTATTTGACAATTACTAGTTCAGATCTTCAAGTTATAATTTGCACTAATAATTTGTATTTAACAATTAGAAGTTCTGTATTTGACTATTACAAGTTCAGATCTTCGAATTATTATTTGCAATCTTAGTTAGAATTAAACAATTCGAATTTCTGTATTTACCTATTACATGTTCAGATCTTCAAGTTATAATTTGCAATCACAATTTGTATTTAACAATGCTAAGTTGCGTATTTGTCTATTACAAGTTCAGATCTTCAAATTATAATTTGCAATAATAATTAGAAGCTATCAATTTTAAGTGCTGTATTTGACAATTACTAGTTCAGATCTTCAAGTTATTGTTTGCAATAATAATTAGAAGATATCAATTTTAAGTTCTGTATTTGACAATTACAAGGTCAGATCTTCAAGTTATAATTTACAATAATAATTAGAAGCTATCAATTTTAAGTTCTGTATTTCACAATTACTAGTTCAGATCTTCAAGTTATAATTTGAAATAATAATTTGAATTTAACAAATCTAAGTTCTGTAATTCACTATTACAAGTTCAGATCTTCAAGTTATAATTTACAATAATGATTAGAAGCTATCAATTTTAAGTTCTGTATTTGACAATTACAAGTTCAGATCTTCAAGTTATAATTTGCAATAATAATTTGTATTTAACAATTAAAAGTTCTGTATTTGACAATTACAAGTTCAGATCTTCAAGTTATAATTTGCAATAATAATTAGAAGCTATTAATTTTAAGTTCTGTATTTGACAATTACAAGTTCAGATCTTCTAGTTATAATTCGAAATAATAATTAGAAGCTATCAATTTTATGTTCTGTATTTGACAATTACAAGTTCAGATCTTCAAGTTATAATTTGCAATAATAATTAGAAGCTATCAATTGTAAGTGCTGTATTTGACAATTACAGGTTCAGATCTTCAAGTTATAATTTGCAATCACAATTTGTATTTAACAATGCTAAGTTGCGTATTTGTCTATTACAAGTTCAGATCTTCAAATTATAATTTGCAATAATAATTAGAAGCTATCAATTTTAAGTGCTGTATTTGACAATTACTAGTTCAGATCTTCAAGTTATTATTTGCAATAATAATTAGAAGATATCAATTTTAAGTTCTGTATTTGACAATTACAAGGTCAGATCTTCAAGTTATAATTTACAATAATAATTAGAAGCTATCAATTTTAAGTTCTGTATTTGACAATTACAAGTCCAGATCTTCAAGTTATGATTTGCAATAATAATTAGAAGCTATCAATTTTAAGTTCTGTACTTGACAATTACTAGTTCAGATCTTCAAGTTATAATTTGAAATAATAATTTGAATTTAACAAATCTAAGTTCTGTAATTCACTATTACAAGTTCAGATCTTCAAGTTATAATTAAAATAATAATTAGAAGCTATCAATTTTAAGTTCTGTATTTGACAATTACAAGTTCAGATCTTCAAGGTATAATTCGCACTAATAATTTGTATTTAACAATTAGAAGTTCTGTATTTGACAATTACAAGTTCAGATCTTCAAGTTATAATTTGCAATAATAATTAGAAGCTATCAATTTTAAGTTCTGTATTTGACAATTACAAGTTCAGATCTTGAAGTTATAATTTGCAATAATAATTAGAAGCTATCAATTTTAAGTTCTGTATCTGACAATTACAAGTTCAGATCTTCAAGTTATAATTTGCAATAATAATTAGAAGCTATCAATTTTAAGTTCTGTATTTGACAATTACTAGTTCAGATCTACAAGTTATAATTTGAAATAATAAATTGAATTTAACAAATCTAAGTTCTGTAATTCACTATTACAAGTTCAGTTCTTCAAGTTATAATTTACAATAATAATTAGAAGCTATCAATTTTAAGTTCTGTATTTGACAATTACAAGTTTAGATCTTCAAGTTATAATTTGCACTAATAATTTGTATTTAACAATTAGAAGTTCTGTATTTGACAATTACAAGTTCAGACATTCAAGTTATAATTTGCAATAATAATTAGAAGCTATTAATTTTAAGTTCTGTATTTGACAATTACAAGTTCAGATCTTCAAGTTATAATTTGAAATAATAATTAGTAGCTATCAATTTTATGTTCTGTATTTGACAATTCCAAGTTCAGATCTTCAAGTTATAATTTGCAATAATAATTAGAAGCTATCAATTTTAAGTGCTGTATTTGACAATTACTAGTTCAGATCTTCAAGTTATAATTTGCACTAATAATTTGTATTTAACAATTAGAAGTTCTGTATTTGACAATTACAAGTTCAGATCTTCAAGTTATAATTTGCACTAATAATTTGTATTTAACAATTAGAAGTTCTGTATTTGACAATTACAAGTTCAGATCTTCAAGTTATAATTTGCAATAATAATTAGAAGCTATCAATTTTAAGTTCTGTATTTGACAATTACTAGTTCAGATCTTCAAGTTATAATTTGTACTAATAATTTGTATTTAACAATTAGAAGTTCTGTATTTGACTATTACAAGTTCAGATCTTCGAATTATTATTTGCAATCTTAGTTAGAATTAAACAATTCGAATTTCTGTATTTACCTATTACAGGTTCAGATCTTCAAGTTATAATTTGCAATCACAATTTGTATTTAACAATGCTAAGTTGCGTATTTGTCTATTACAAGTTCAGATCTACAAATTATAATTTGCAATAATAATTAGAAGCTATCAATTTTAAGTGCTGTATTTGACAATTACTAGTTCAGATCTTCAAGTTATTATTTGCAATAATAATTAGAAGATATCAATTTTAAGTTCTGTATTTGACAATTACAAGGTCAGATCTTCAAGTTATAATTTACAATAATAATTAGAAGCTATCAATTTTAAGTTCTGTATTTGACAATTACAAGTTCAGATCTTCAAGTTATGATTTGCAATAATAATTAGAAGCTATCAATTTTAAGTTCTGTATTTGACAATTGCTAGTTCAGATCTTCAAGTTATAATTTGCAATCACAATTTGTATTTAACAATGCTAAGTTGCGTATTTGTCTATTACAAGTTCAGATCTTCAAATTATAATTTGCAATAATAATTAGAAGCTATCAATTTTAAGTGCTGTATTTGACAATTACTAGTTCAGATCTTCAAGTTATTATTTGCAATAATAATTAGAAGATATCAATTTTAAGTTCTGTATTTGACAATTACAAGGTCAGATCTTCAAGTTATAATTTACAATAATAATTAGAAGCTATCAATTTTAAGTTCTGTATTTGACAATTACAAGTTCAGATCTTCAAGTTATGATTTGCAATAATAATTAGAAGCTATCAATTTTAAGTTCTTTACTTGACAATTACTAGTTCAGATCTTCAAGTTATAATTTGAAATAATAATTTGAATTTAACAAATCTAAGTTCTGTAATTCACTATTACAAGTTCAGATCTTCAAGTTATAATTAAAATAATAATTAGAAGCTATCAATTTTAAGTTCTGTATTTGACAATTACAAGTTCAGATCTTCAAGGTATAATTTGCACTAATAATTTGTATTTAACAATTAGAAGTTCTGTATTTGACAATTACAAGTTCAGATCTTCAAGTTATAATTTGCAATAATAATTAGAAGCTATCAATTTTAAGTTCTGTATTTGACAATTACAAGTTCAGATCTTGAAGTTATAATTTACAATAATAATTAGAAGCTATCAATTTTAAGTTCTGTATCTGACAATTACAAGTTCAGATCTTCAAGTTATAATTTGTAATAATAATTAGAAGCTATCAATTTTAAGTTCTGTATTTGACAATTACTAGTTCAGATCTACAAGTTATAATTTGAAATAATAAATTGAATTTAACAAATCTAAGTTCTGTAATTCACTATTACAAGTTCAGTTCTTCAAGTTATAATTTAGAATAATAATTAGAAGCTATCAATTTTAAGTTCTGTATTTGACAATTACAAGTTCAGATCTTCAAGTTATAATTTGCACTAATAATTTGTATTTAACAATTAGAAGTTCTGTATTTGACAATTACAAGTTCAGATCTTCAAGTTATGATTTGCAATAATAATTAGAAGCTATCAATTTTAAGTTCTGTATTTGACAATTGCTAGTTCAGATCTTCAAGTTATAATTTGCAATCACAATTTGTATTTAACAATGCTAAGTTGCGTATTTGTCTATTACAAGTTCAGATCTTCAAATTATAATTTGCAATAATAATTAGAAGCTATCAATTTTTAGTGCTGTATTTGACAATTACTAGTTCAGATCTTCAAGTTATTATTTGCAATAATAATTAGAAGATATCAATTTTAAGTTCTGTATTTGACAATTACAAGGTCAGATCTTCAAGTTATAATTTACAATAATAATTAGAAGCTATCAATTTTAAGTTCTGTATTTGACAATTACAAGTTCAGATCTTCAAGTTATGATTTGCAATAATAATTAGAAGCTATCAATTTTAAGTTCTGTACTTGACAATTACTAGTTCAGATCTTCAAGTTATAATTTGAAATAATAATTTGAATTTAACAAATCTAAGTTCTGTAATTCACTATTACAAGTTCAGATCTTCAAGTTATAATTAAAATAATAATTAGAAGCTATCAATTTTAAGTTCTGTATTTGACAATTACAAGTTCAGATCTTCAAGGTATAATTTGCACTAATAATTTGTATTTAACAATTAGAAGTTCTGTATTTGACAATTACAAGTTCAGATCTTCAAGTTATAATTTGCAATAATAATTAGAAGCTATCAATTTTAAGTTCTGTATTTGACAATTACAAGTTCAGATCTTGAAGTTATAATTTACAATAATAATTAGAAGCTATCAATTTTAAGTTCTGTATCTGCCAATTACAAGTTCAGATCTTCAAGTTATAATTTGCAATAATAATTAGAAGCTATCAATTTTAAGTTCTGTATTTGACAATTACTAGTTCAGATCTACAAGTTATAATTTGAAATAATAAATTGAATTTAACAAATCTAAGTTCTGTAATTCACTATTACAAGTTCAGTTCTTCAAGTTATAATTTACAATAATAATTAGAAGCTATCAATTTTAAGTTCTGTATTTGACAATTACAAGTTCAGATCTTGAAGTTATAATTTACAATAATAATTAGAAGCTATCAATTTTAAGTTCTGTATCTGCCAATTACTAGTTCAGATCTTCAAGTTATTATTTGCAATAATAATTAGAAGATATCAATTTTAAGTTCTGTATTTGACAATTACAAGGTCAGATCTTCAAGTTATAATTTACAATAATAATTAGAAGCTATCAATTTTAAGTTCTGTATTTCACAATTACTAGTTCAGATCTTCAAGTTATAATTTGAAATAATAATTTGAATTTAACAAATCTAAGTTCTGTAATTCACTATTACAAGTTCAGATCTTCAAGTTATAATTTACAATAATGATTAGAAGCTATCAATTTTAAGTTCTGTATTTGACAATTACAAGTTCAGATCTTCAAGTTATAATTTGCACTAATAATTTGTATTTAACAATTAAAAGTTCTGTATTTGACAATTACAAGTTCAGATCTTCAAGTTATAATTTGCAATAATAATTAGAAGCTATTAATTTTAAGTTCTGTATTTGACAATTACAAGTTAAGATCTTCTAGTTATAATTCGAAATAATAATTAGAAGCTATCAATTTTAAGTTCTGTATTTGACAATTACAAGTTCAGATCTTCAAGGTATAATTTGCACTAATAATTTGTATTTAACAATTAGAAGTTCTGTATTTGACAATTACAAGTTCAGACATTCAAGTTATAATTTGCAATAATAATTAGAAGCTATTAATTTTAAGTTCTGTATTTGACAATTACAAGTTCAGATCTTCAAGTTATAATTTGAAATAATAATTAGTAGCTATCAATTTTATGTTCTGTATTTGACAATTCCAAGTTCAGATCTTCAAGTTATAATTTGCAATAATAATTAGAAGCTATCAATTTTAAGTGCTGTATTTGACAATTACTAGTTCAGATCTTCAAGTTATAATTTGCACTAATAATTTGTATTTAACAATTAGAAGTTCTGTATTTGACAATTACAAGTTCAGATCTTCAAGTTATAATTTGCACTAATAATTTGTATTTAACAATTAGAAGTTCTGTATTTGACAATTACAAGTTCAGATCTTCAAGTTATAATTTGCAATAATAATTAGAAGCTATCAATTTTAAGTTCTGTATTTGACAATTACTAGTTCAGATCTTCAAGTTATAATTTGTACTAATAATTTGTATTTAACAATTAGAAGTTCTGTATTTGACTATTACAAGTTCAGATCTTCGAATTATTATTTGCAATCTTAGTTAGAATTAAACAATTCGAATTTCTGTATTTACCTATTACAGGTTCAGATCTTCAAGTTATAATTTGCAATCACAATTTGTATTTAACAATGCTAAGTTGCGTATTTGTCTATTACAAGTTCAGATCTACAAATTATAATTTGCAATAATAATTAGAAGCTATCAATTTTAAGTGCTGTATTTGACAATTACTAGTTCAGATCTTCAAGTTATTATTTGCAATAATAATTAGAAGATATCAATTTTAAGTTCTGTATTTGACAATTACAAGGTCAGATCTTCAAGTTATAATTTACAATAATAATTAGAAGCTATCAATTTTAAGTTCTGTATTTGACAATTACAAGTTCAGATCTTCAAGTTATGATTTGCAATAATAATTAGAAGCTATCAATTTTAAGTTCTGTATTTGACAATTGCTAGTTCAGATCTTCAAGTTATAATTTGCAATCACAATTTGTATTTAACAATGCTAAGTTGCGTATTTGTCTATTACAAGTTCAGATCTTCAAATTATAATTTGCAATAATAATTAGAAGCTATCAATTTTAAGTGCTGTATTTGACAATTACTAGTTCAGATCTTCAAGTTATTATTTGCAATAATAATTAGAAGATATCAATTTTAAGTTCTGTATTTGACAATTACAAGGTCAGATCTTCAAGTTATAATTTACAATAATAATTAGAAGCTATCAATTTTAAGTTCTGTATTTGACAATTACAAGTTCAGATCTTCAAGTTATGATTTGCAATAATAATTAGAAGCTATCAATTTTAAGTTCTTTACTTGACAATTACTAGTTCAGATCTTCAAGTTATAATTTGAAATAATAATTTGAATTTAACAAATCTAAGTTCTGTAATTCACTATTACAAGTTCAGATCTTCAAGTTATAATTAAAATAATAATTAGAAGCTATCAATTTTAAGTTCTGTATTTGACAATTACAAGTTCAGATCTTCAAGGTATAATTTGCACTAATAATTTGTATTTAACAATTAGAAGTTCTGTATTTGACAATTACAAGTTCAGATCTTCAAGTTATAATTTGCAATAATAATTAGAAGCTATCAATTTTAAGTTCTGTATTTGACAATTACAAGTTCAGATCTTGAAGTTATAATTTACAATAATAATTAGAAGCTATCAATTTTAAGTTCTGTATCTGACAATTACAAGTTCAGATCTTCAAGTTATAATTTGTAATAATAATTAGAAGCTATCAATTTTAAGTTCTGTATTTGACAATTACTAGTTCAGATCTACAAGTTATAATTTGAAATAATAAATTGAATTTAACAAATCTAAGTTCTGTAATTCACTATTACAAGTTCAGTTCTTCAAGTTATAATTTAGAATAATAATTAGAAGCTATCAATTTTAAGTTCTGTATTTGACAATTACAAGTTCAGATCTTCAAGTTATAATTTGCACTAATAATTTGTATTTAACAATTAGAAGTTCTGTATTTGACAATTACAAGTTCAGATCTTCAAGTTATGATTTGCAATAATAATTAGAAGCTATCAATTTTAAGTTCTGTATTTGACAATTGCTAGTTCAGATCTTCAAGTTATAATTTGCAATCACAATTTGTATTTAACAATGCTAAGTTGCGTATTTGTCTATTACAAGTTCAGATCTTCAAATTATAATTTGCAATAATAATTAGAAGCTATCAATTTTTAGTGCTGTATTTGACAATTACTAGTTCAGATCTTCAAGTTATTATTTGCAATAATAATTAGAAGATATCAATTTTAAGTTCTGTATTTGACAATTACAAGGTCAGATCTTCAAGTTATAATTTACAATAATAATTAGAAGCTATCAATTTTAAGTTCTGTATTTGACAATTACAAGTTCAGATCTTCAAGTTATGATTTGCAATAATAATTAGAAGCTATCAATTTTAAGTTCTGTACTTGACAATTACTAGTTCAGATCTTCAAGTTATAATTTGAAATAATAATTTGAATTTAACAAATCTAAGTTCTGTAATTCACTATTACAAGTTCAGATCTTCAAGTTATAATTAAAATAATAATTAGAAGCTATCAATTTTAAGTTCTGTATTTGACAATTACAAGTTCAGATCTTCAAGGTATAATTTGCACTAATAATTTGTATTTAACAATTAGAAGTTCTGTATTTGACAATTACAAGTTCAGATCTTCAAGTTATAATTTGCAATAATAATTAGAAGCTATCAATTTTAAGTTCTGTATTTGACAATTACAAGTTCAGATCTTGAAGTTATAATTTACAATAATAATTAGAAGCTATCAATTTTAAGTTCTGTATCTGCCAATTACAAGTTCAGATCTTCAAGTTATAATTTGCAATAATAATTAGAAGCTATCAATTTTAAGTTCTGTATTTGACAATTACTAGTTCAGATCTACAAGTTATAATTTGAAATAATAAATTGAATTTAACAAATCTAAGTTCTGTAATTCACTATTACAAGTTCAGTTCTTCAAGTTATAATTTACAATAATAATTAGAAGCTATCAATTTTAAGTTCTGTATTTGACAATTACAAGTTCAGATCTTGAAGTTATAATTTACAATAATAATTAGAAGCTATCAATTTTAAGTTCTGTATCTGCCAATTACTAGTTCAGATCTTCAAGTTATTATTTGCAATAATAATTAGAAGATATCAATTTTAAGTTCTGTATTTGACAATTACAAGGTCAGATCTTCAAGTTATAATTTACAATAATAATTAGAAGCTATCAATTTTAAGTTCTGTATTTCACAATTACTAGTTCAGATCTTCAAGTTATAATTTGAAATAATAATTTGAATTTAACAAATCTAAGTTCTGTAATTCACTATTACAAGTTCAGATCTTCAAGTTATAATTTACAATAATGATTAGAAGCTATCAATTTTAAGTTCTGTATTTGACAATTACAAGTTCAGATCTTCAAGTTATAATTTGCACTAATAATTTGTATTTAACAATTAAAAGTTCTGTATTTGACAATTACAAGTTCAGATCTTCAAGTTATAATTTGCAATAATAATTAGAAGCTATTAATTTTAAGTTCTGTATTTGACAATTACAAGTTAAGATCTTCTAGTTATAATTCGAAATAATAATTAGAAGCTATCAATTTTATGTTCTGTATTTGACAATTACAAGTTCAGATCTTCAAGTTATAATTTGCAATAATAATTAGAAGCTATCAATTGTAAGTGCTGTATTTGACAATTACAGGTTCAGATCTTCAAGTTATAATTTGCAATCACAATTTGTATTTAACAATGCTAAGTTGCGTATTTGTCTATTACAAGTTCAGATCTTCAAATTATAATTTGCAATAATAATTAGAAGCTATCAATTTTAAGTGCTGTATTTGACAATTACTAGTTCAGATCTTCAAGTTATTATTTGCAATAATAATTAGAAGATATCAATTTTAAGTTCTGTATTTGACAATTACAAGGTCAGATCTTCAAGTTATAATTTACAATAATAATTAGAAGCTATCAATTTTAAGTTCTGTATTTGACAATTACAAGTTCAGATCTTCAAGTTATGATTTGCAATAATAATTAGAAGCTATCAATTTTAAGTTCTGTACTTGACAATTACTAGTTCAGATCTTCAAGTTATAATTTGAAATAATAATTTGAATTTAACAAATCTAAGTTCTGTAATTCACTATTACAAGTTCAGATCTTCAAGTTATAATTAAAATAATAATTAGAAGCTATCAATTTTAAGTTCTGTATTTGACAATTACAAGTTCAGATCTTCAAGGTATAATTCGCACTAATAATTTGTATTTAACAATTAGAAGTTCTGTATTTGACAATTACAAGTTCAGATCTTCAAGTTATAATTTGCAATAATAATTAGAAGCTATCAATTTTAAGTTCTGTATTTGACAATTACAAGTTCAGATCTTGAAGTTATAATTTACAATAATAATTAGAAGCTATCAATTTTAAGTTCTGTATCTGACAATTACAAGTTCAGATCTTCAAGTTATAATTTGCAATAATAATTAGAAGCTATCAATTTTAAGTTCTGTATTTGACAATTACTAGTTCAGATCTACAAGTTATAATTTGAAATAATAAATTGAATTTAACAAATCTAAGTTCTGTAATTCACTATTACAAGTTCAGTTCTTCAAGTTATAATTTACAATAATAATTAGAAGCTATCAATTTTAAGTTCTGTATTTGACAATTACAAGTTCAGATCTTCAAGTTATAATTTGCACTAATAATTTGTATTTAACAATTAGAAGTTCTGTATTTGACAATTACAAGTTCAGACATTCAAGTTATAATTTGCAATAATAATTAGAAGCTATCAATTTTAAGTGCTGTATTTGACAATTACTAGTTCAGATCTTCAAGTTATAATTTGCACTAATAATTTGTATTTAACAATTAGAAGTTCTGTATTTGACAATTACAAGTTCAGATCTTCAAGTTATAATTTGAAATAATAATTAGTAGCTATCAATTTTATGTTCTGTATTTGACAATTCCAAGTTCAGATCTTCAAGTTATAATTTGCAATAATAATTAGAAGCTATCAATTTTAAGTGCTGTATTTGACAATTACTAGTTCAGATCTTCAAGTTATAATTTGCACTAATAATTTGTATTTAACAATTAGAAGTTCTGTATTTGACAATTACAAGTTCAGATCTTCAAGTTATAATTTGCACTAATAATTTGTATTTAACAATTAGAAGTTCTGTATTTGACAATTACAAGTTCAGATCTTCAAGTTATAATTTGCAATAATAATTAGAAGCTATCAATTTTAAGTTCTGTATTTGACAATTACTAGTTCAGATCTTCAAGTTATAATTTGTACTAATAATTTGTATTTAACAATTAGAAGTTCTGTATTTGACTATTACAAGTTCAGATCTTCGAATTATTATTTGCAATCTTAGTTAGAATTAAACAATTCGAATTTCTGTATTTACCTATTACAGGTTCAGATCTTCAAGTTATAATTTGCAATCACAATTTGTATTTAACAATGCTAAGTTGCGTATTTGTCTATTACAAGTTCAGATCTACAAATTATAATTTGCAATAATAATTAGAAGCTATCAATTTTAAGTGCTGTATTTGACAATTACTAGTTCAGATCTTCAAGTTATTATTTGCAATAATAATTAGAAGATATCAATTTTAAGTTCTGTATTTGACAATTACAAGGTCAGATCTTCAAGTTATAATTTACAATAATAATTAGAAGCTATCAATTTTAAGTTCTGTATTTGACAATTACAAGTTCAGATCTTCAAGTTATGATTTGCAATAATAATTAGAAGCTATCAATTTTAAGTTCTGTATTTGACAATTGCTAGTTCAGATCTTCAAGTTATAATTTGCAATCACAATTTGTATTTAACAATGCTAAGTTGCGTATTTGTCTATTACAAGTTCAGATCTTCAAATTATAATTTGCAATAATAATTAGAAGCTATCAATTTTAAGTGCTGTATTTGACAATTACTAGTTCAGATCTTCAAGTTATTATTTGCAATAATAATTAGAAGATATCAATTTTAAGTTCTGTATTTGACAATTACAAGGTCAGATCTTCAAGTTATAATTTACAATAATAATTAGAAGCTATCAATTTTAAGTTCTGTATTTGACAATTACAAGTTCAGATCTTCAAGTTATGATTTGCAATAATAATTAGAAGCTATCAATTTTAAGTTCTTTACTTGACAATTACTAGTTCAGATCTTCAAGTTATAATTTGAAATAATAATTTGAATTTAACAAATCTAAGTTCTGTAATTCACTATTACAAGTTCATATCTTCAAGTTATAATTAAAATAATAATTAGAAGCTATCAATTTTAAGTTCTGTATTTGACAATTACAAGTTCAGATCTTCAAGGTATAATTTGCACTAATAATTTGTATTTAACAATTAGAAGTTCTGTATTTGACAATTACAAGTTCAGATCTTCAAGTTATAATTTGCAATAATAATTAGAAGCTATCAATTTTAAGTTCTGTATTTGACAATTACAAGTTCAGATCTTGAAGTTATAATTTACAATAATAATTAGAAGCTATCAATTTTAAGTTCTGTATCTGACAATTACAAGTTCAGATCTTCAAGTTATAATTTGCAATAATAATTAGAAGCTATCAATTTTAAGTTCTGTATTTGACAATTACTAGTTCAGATCTACAAGTTATAATTTGAAATAATAAATTGAATTTAACAAATCTAAGTTCTGTAATTCACTATTACAAGTTCAGTTCTTCAAGTTAAAATTTAGAATAATAATTAGAAGCTATCTATTTTAAGTTCTGTATTTGACAATTACAAGTTCAGATCTTCAAGTTATAATTTGCACTAATAATTTGTATTTAACAATTAGAAGTTCTGTATTTGACAATTACAAGTTCAGATCTTCAAGTTATGATTTGCAATAATAATTAGAAGCTATCAATTTTAAGTTCTGTATTTGACAATTGCTAGTTCAGATCTTCAAGTTATAATTTGCAATCACAATTTGTATTTAACAATGCTAAGTTGCGTATTTGTCTATTACAAGTTCAGATCTTCAAATTATAATTTGCAATAATAATTAGAAGCTATCAATTTTTAGTGCTGTATTTGACAATTACTAGTTCAGATCTTCAAGTTATTATTTGCAATAATAATTAGAAGATATCAATTTTAAGTTCTGTATTTGACAATTACAAGGTCAGATCTTCAAGTTATAATTTACAATAATAATTAGAAGCTATCAATTTTAAGTTCTGTATTTGACAATTACAAGTTCAGATCTTCAAGTTATGATTTGCAATAATAATTAGAAGCTATCAATTTTAAGTTCTGTACTTGACAATTACTAGTTCAGATCTTCAAGTTATAATTTGAAATAATAATTTGAATTTAACAAATCTAAGTTCTGTAATTCACTATTACAAGTTCAGATCTTCAAGTTATAATTAAAATAATAATTAGAAGCTATCAATTTTAAGTTCTGTATTTGACAATTACAAGTTCAGATCTTCAAGGTATAATTTGCACTAATAATTTGTATTTAACAATTAGAAGTTCTGTATTTGACAATTACAAGTTCAGATCTTCAAGTTATAATTTGCAATAATAATTAGAAGCTATCAATTTTAAGTTCTGTATTTGACAATTACAAGTTCAGATCTTGAAGTTATAATTTACAATAATAATTAGAAGCTATCAATTTTAAGTTCTGTATCTGCCAATTACAAGTTCAGATCTTCAAGTTATAATTTGCAATAATAATTAGAAGCTATCAATTTTAAGTTCTGTATTTGACAATTACTAGTTCAGATCTACAAGTTATAATTTGAAATAATAAATTGAATTTAACAAATCTAAGTTCTGTAATTCACTATTACAAGTTCAGTTCTTCAAGTTATAATTTACAATAATAATTAGAAGCTATCAATTTTAAGTTCTGTATTTGACAATTACAAGTTCAGATCTTCAAGTTATAATTTGCACTAATAATTTGTATTTAACAATTAGAAGTTCTGTATTTGACAATTACAAGTTCAGACATTCAAGTTATAATTTGCAATAATAATTAGAAGCTATTAATTTTAAGTTCTGTATTTGACAATTACAAGTTCAGATCTTCAAGTTATAATTTGAAATAATAATTAGTAGCTATCAATTTTATGTTCTGTATTTGACAATTCCAAGTTCAGATCTTCAAGTTATAATTTGCAATAATAATTAGAAGCTATCAATTTTAAGTGCTGTATTTGACAATTACTAGTTCAGATCTTCAAGTTATAATTTGCACTAATAATTTGTATTTAACAATTAGAAGTTCTGTATTTGACAATTACAAGTTCAGATCTTCAAGTTATAATTTGCACTAATAATTTGTATTTAACAATTAGAAGTTCTGTATTTGACAATTACAAGTTCAGATCTTCAAGTTATAATTTGCAATAATAATTAGAAGCTATCAATTTTAAGTTCTGTATTTGACAATTACTAGTTCAGATCTTCAAGTTATAATTTGTACTAATAATTTGTATTTAACAATTAGAAGTTCTGTATTTGACTATTACAAGTTCAAATCTTCGAATTATTATTTGCAATCTTAGTTAGAATTAAACAAATCGTATTTCTGTATTTACCTATTACAGGTTCAGATCTTCAAGTTATAATTTGCAATCACAATTTGTATTTAACAATGCTAAGTTGCGTATTTGTCTATTACAAGTTCAGATCTTCAAATTATAATTTGCAATAATAATTAGAAGCTATCAATTTTAAGTGCTGTATTTGACAATTACTAGTTCAGATCTTCAAGTTATTATTTGCAATAATAATTAGAAGATATCAATTTTAAGTTCTGTATTTGACAATTACAAGGTCAGATCTTCAAGTTATAATTTACAATAATAATTAGAAGCTATCAATTTTAAGTTCTGTATTTGACAATTACAAGTTCAGATCTTCAAGTTATGATTTGCAATAATAATTAGAAGCTATCAATTTTAAGTTCTGTATTTGACAATTACTAGTTCAGATCTTCAAGTTATAATTTGAAATAATAATTTGAATTTAACAAATCTAAGTTCTGTAATTCACTATTACAAGTTCAGATCTTCAAGTTATAATTTACAATAATGATTAGAAGCTATCAATTTTAAGTTCCTATATTTGACAATTACAAGTTCAGATCTTCAAGTTATAATTTGCACTAATAATTTGTATTTAACAATTAGAAGTTCTGTATTTGACAATTACAAGTTCAGATCTTCAAGTTATAATTTGCAATAATAATTAGAAGCTATTAATTTTAAGTTCTGTATTTGACAATTACAAGTTCAGATCTTCAAGTTATAATTCGAAATAATAATTAGAAGCTATCAATTTTATGTTCTGTATTTGACAATTACAAGTTCAGATCTTCAAGTTATAATTTGCAATAATAATTAGAAGCTATCAATTGTAAGTGCTGTATTTGACAATTACTAGTTCAGATCTTCAAGTTACAATTTGCACTTATAATTTGTATTTAACAATTAGAAGTTCTGTGTTTTACAATTACAAGTTCAGATCTTCAAGTTATGATTTGCACTAATAATTTGTATTTAACAATTAGAAGTTCTGTATTTGACTATTACAAGTTCAGATCTTCAAATTATTATTTGCAATCTTAGATTGAATTTAACCATTCGAAGTTCTGTATTTACCTATTACAGGTTCAGATCTTCAAGTAATAATTTGCACTAATACTTTGTATTTAACAATTCGAAGTTCTGTATTTGACTATTACAAGTTCAGATCTTCAAGTTATAATTTGAATTATAATTATAAGCTATCAATTTTAAGTTCTGTATTTGACAATTACAAGTACAGATCTCCAAATTATTATTTGCAATAATAATTAGAAGCTATCAATTTTAAGTTCTGCATTTGACAATTACAAGTTCAGATCTTCAAGTTATTATTTGCAATAATAATTAGAAGCTATTAATTTTAAGTTCTGTTTTTGACAATTACAAGTGCAGATCTTCAAGTTATAATTTGCAATAATAATTAGAAGCTATCAATTTTAAGTTCTGTATTTGACAATTACTAGTTCAGATGTTCAAGTTATAATTAGAATTAATAATTAGAATTTGACAAATCTAAGTTCTGTAATTCACTATTACAAGTTCAGATCTTCAAGTTATAATTTACAATAATAATTAGAAGCTATCAATTTTAAGTTCTGTATTTGACAATTACAAGTTCAGATCTACAAGTTATAATTTGCACTAATAATTTGTATTTAACAATTAGAAGTTTTGTATTTGACAATTACAAGTTCAGATCTTCAAGTTATAATTTGAAATAATAATTAGAAGCTATCAATTTTAAGTTCTGTATTTGACAATTACTAGTTCAGATCCTCAAGTTATAATTTGAAATAATAATTTGAATTTAACAAATCTAAGTTCTGTAATTCACTATTACAAGTTCAGTTCTTCAAGTTATAATTTACAATAATAATTAGAAGCTATCAATTTTAAGTTCTGTATTTGACAATTACAAGTTCAGATCTTCAAGTTATAATTTGCACTAATAATTTGTATTTAACAATTAGAAGTTCTGTATTTGACAATTACAAGTTCAGATCTTCAAGTTATAATTTGCAATAATAATTAGAAGCTATTAATTTTAAGTTCTGTATTTGACAATTACAAGTTCAGATCTTCAAGTTATAATTTGAAATAATAATTAGTAGCTATCAATTTTATGTTCTGTATTTGACAATTACAAGTTCAGATCTTCAAGTTATAATTTGCAATAATAATTAGAAGCTATCAATTTTAAGTGCTGTATTTGACAATTACTAGTTCAGATCTTCAAGTTATAATTTGCACTAATAATTTGTATTTAACAATTAGAAGTTCTGTATTTGACAATTACAAGTTCAGATGTTCAAGTTATAATTTGCACTAATAATTTGTATTTAACAATTAGAAGTTCTGTATTTGACAATTACAAGTTCAGATCTTCAAGTTATAATTTGCAATAATAATTAGAAGCTATCAATTTTAAGTTCTGTATTTGACAATTACTAGATCAGATCTTCAAGTTATAATTTGCACTAATAATTTGTATTTAACAATTAGCAGTTCTGTATTTGACTATTACAAGTTCAGATCTTCGAATTATTATTTGCAATCTTAGTTCGAATTTAACAATTCGAAGTTCTGTATTTACCTATTACAGGTTCAGATCTTCAAGTTATAATTTGCAATCACAATTTGTATTTAACAATGCTAAGTTGCGTATTTGTCTATTACAAGTTCAGATCTTCAAATTATAATTTGCAATAATAATTAGAAGCTATCAATTATAAGTGCTGTATTTGACAATTACTAGTTCAGATCTTCAAGTTATTATTTGCAATAATAATTAGAAGATATCAATTTTAAGTTCTGTATTTGACAATTACAAGGTCAGATCTTCAAGTTATAATTTACAATAATAATTAGAAGCTATCAATTTTAAGTTCTGTATTTGACAATTACAAGTTCAGATCTTCAAGTTATGATTTGCAATAATAATTAGAAGCTATCAATTTTAAGTTCTGTATTTGACAATTACTAGTTCAGATCTTCAAGTTATAATTTGTAATAATAATTTGAATTTAACAAATCTAAGTTCTGTAATTCACTATTACAAGTTCAGATCTTCAAGTTATAATTAAAATAATAATTAGAAGCTATCAATTTTAAGTTCTGTATTTGACAATTACAAGTTCAGATCTTCAAGGTATAATTTGCACTAATAATTTGTATTTAACAATTAGAAGTTCTGTATTTGACAATTACAAGTTCAGATCTTCAAGTTATAATTTGCAATAATAATTAGAAGCTATCAATTTTAAGTTCTGTATTTGACAATTACAAGTTCAGATCTTGAAGTTATAATTTACAATAATAATTAGAAGCTATCAATTTTAAGTTCTGTATCTGACAATTACAAGTTCAGATCTTCAAGTTATAATTTGCAATAATAATTAGAAGCTATCAATTTTAAGTTCTGTATTTGACAATTACTAGTTCAGATCTACAAGTTATAATTTGAAATAATAAATTGAATTTAACAAATCTAAGTTCTGTAATTCACTATTACAAGTTCAGTTCTTCAAGTTATAATTTACAATAATAATTAGAAGCTATCAATTTTAAGTTCTGTATTTGACAATTACAAGTTCAGATCTTCAAGTTATAATTTGCACTAATAATTTGTATTTAACAATTAGAAGTTCTGTATTTGACAATTACAAGTTCAGACATTCAAGTTATAATTTGCAATAATAATTAGAAGCTATTAATTTTAAGTTCTGTATTTGACAATTACAAGTTCAGATCTTCAAGTTATAATTTGAAATAATAATTAGTAGCTATCATTTTTATGTTCTGTATTTGACAATTCCAAGTTCAGTTCTTCAAGTTATAATTTGCAATAATAATTAGAAGCTATCAATTTTAAGTGCTGTATTTGACAATTACTAGTTCAGATCTTCAAGTTATAATTTGCACTAATAATTTGTATTTAACAATTAGAAGTTCTGTATTTGACAATTACAAGTTCAGTTCTTCAAGTTATAATTTGCACTAATAATTTGTATTTAACAATTAGAAGTTCTGTATTTGACAATTACAAGTTCAGATCTTCAAGTTATAATTTGCAATAATAATTAGAAGCTATCAATTTTAAGTTCTGTATTTGACAATTACTAGTTCAGATCTTCAAGTTATAATTTGCACTAATAATTTGTATTTAACAATTAGAAGTTCTGTATTTGACTATTACAAGTTCAGATCTTCGAATTATTATTTGCAATCTTAGTTAGAATTAAACAATTCGAATTTCTGTATTTACCTATTACAGGTTCAGATCTTCAAGTTATAATTTGCAATCACAATTTGTATTTAACAATGCTAAGTTCTGTATTTGTCTATTACAAGTTCAGATCTTCAAATTATAATTTGCAATAATAATTAGAAGCTATCAATTTTAAGTGCTGTATTTGACAATTACTAGTTCAGATCTTCAAGTTATTATTTGCAATAATAATTAGAAGATATCAATTTTAAGTTCTGTATTTGACAATTACAAGGTCAGATCTTCAAGTTATAATTTACAATAATAATTAGAAGCTATCAATTTTAAGTTCTGTATTTGACAATTACTAGTTCAGATCTTCAAGTTATAATTTGAAATAATAATTTGAATTTAACAAATCTAAGTTCTGTAATTCACTATTACAAGTTCAGATCTTCAAGTTATAATTTACAATAATGATTAGAAGCTATCAATTTTCAGTTCTGTATTTGACAATTACAAGTTCAGATCTTCAAGTTATAATTTGCACTAACAATTTGTATTTAACAATTAGAAGTTCTGTATTTGACAATTACAAGTTCAGATCTTCAAGTTATAATTTGCAATAATAATTAGAAGCTATTAATTTTAAGTTCTGTATTTGACAATTACAAGTTCAGATCTTCAAGTTATAATTCGAAATAATAATTAGAAGCTATCAATTTTATGTTCTGTATTTGAAAATTACAAGTTCAGATCTTCAAGTTATAATTTGCAATAATAATTAGAAGCTATCAATTGTAAGTGCTGTATTTGACAATTACTAGTTCAGATCTTCAAGTTACAATTTGCACTTATAATTTGTATTTAACAATTAGAAGTTCTGTGTTTTACAATTACAAGTTCAGATCTTCAAGTTATGATTTGCACTAATAATTTGTATTTAACAATTAGAAGTTCTGTATTTGACTATTACAAGTTCAGATCTTCGAATTATTATTTGCAATCTTAGTTAGAATTAAACAATTCGAAGTTCTGTATTTACCTATTACAGGTTCAGATCTTCAAGTTATAATTTGAAATAATAATTAGAAGCTATCAATTTTAAGTTCTGTATTTGACAATTAGAAGTTCAGATCTTCAAGTTATAATTTGCAATAATAATTAGAAGCTATCAATTTTAAGTTCTGTATTTGACAATTACTAGTTCAGATCTTCAAGTTATAATTTGAAATAATAATTTGAATTTAACAAATCTAAGTTCTGTAATAAACTATTACAAGTTCAGATCTACAAGTTATAATTTACAATAATAATTAGAAGCTATTAATTTTAAGTTCTGTATTTGACAATTACAAGTTCAGAACTTCATGTTATAATTTGCACTAATAATTTGTATTTAACAATTAGAAGTTCTGTATTTGACAATTACAAGTTCAGTTCTTCAAGTTATAATTTGCACTAATAATTTGTATTTAACAATTAGAAGTTCTGTATTTGACAATTACAAGTTCAGATCTTCAAGTTATAATTTGCAATAATAATTAGAAGCTATTAATTTTAAGTTCTGTATTTGACAATTACAAGTTCAGAACTTCATGTTATAATTTGCACTAATAATTTGTATTTAACAATTAGAAGTTCTGTATTTGACAATTACTAGTTCAGATCTTCAAGTTATAATTTGCAATCACAATTTGTATTTAACAATGCTAAGTTGCGTATTTGTCTATTACAAGTTCAGATCATCAAATTATAATTTGCAATAATAATTAGAAGCTATCAATTATAAGTGCTGTATTTGACAATTACTAGTTCAGATCTTCAAGTTATTATTTGCAATAATAATTAGAAGATATCAATTTTAAGTTCTGTATTTGACAATTACAAGGTCAGATCTTCAAGTTATATTTTTCAATAATAATTAGAAGCTATCAATTTTAAGTTCTGTATTTGACAATTACAAGTTCAGATCTTCAAGTTATGATTTGCAATAATAATTAGAAGCTATCAATTTTAAGTTCTGTATTTGACAATTACTAGTTCAGATCTTCAAGTTATAATTTGAAATAATAATTTGAATTTAACAAATCTAAGTTCTGTAATTCACTATTACAAGTTCAGATCTTCAAGTTATAATTAAAATAATAATTAGAAGCTATCAATTTTAAGTTCTGTATTTGACAATTACAAGTTCAGATCTTCAAGGTATAATTTGCACTAATAATTTGTATTTAACAATTAGAAGTTCTGTATTTGACAATTACAAGTTCAGATCTTCAAGTTATAATTTGCAATAATAATTAGAAGCTATCAATTTTAAGTTCTGTATTTGACAATTACAAGTTCAGATCTTGAAGTTATAATTTACAATAATAATTAGAAGCTATCAATTTTAAGTTCTGTATCTGACAATTACAAGTTCAGATCTTCAAGTTATAATTTGCAATAATAATTAGAAGCTATCAATTTTAAGTTCTGTATTTGACAATTACTAGTTCAGATCTACAAGTTATAATTTGAAATAATAAATTGAATTTAACAAATCTAAGTTCTGTAATTCACTATTACAAGTTCAGTTCTTCAAGTTATAATTTACAATAATAATTAGAAGCTATCAATTTTAAGTTCTGTATTTGACAATTACAAGTTCAGATCTTCAAGTTATAATTTGCACTAATAATTTGTATTTAACAATTAGAAGTTCTGTATTTGACAATTACAAGTTCAGACATTCAAGTTATAATTTGCAATAATAATTAGAAGCTATTAATTTTAAGTTCTGTATTTGACAATTACAAGTTCAGATCTTCAAGTTATAATTTGAAATAATAATTAGTAGCTATCAATTTTATGTTCTGTATTTGACAATTCCAAGTTCAGTTCTTCAAGTTATAATTTGCAATAATAATTAGAAGCTATCAATTTTAAGTGCTGTATTTGACAATTACTAGTTCAGATCTTCAAGTTATAATTTGCACTAATAATTTGTATTTAACAATTAGAAGTTCTGTATTTGACAATTACAAGTTCAGTTCTTCAAGTTATAATTTGCACTAATAATTTGTATTTAACAATTAGAAGTTCTGTATTTGACAATTACAAGTTCAGATCTTCAAGTTATAATTTGCAATAATAATTAGAAGCTATCAATTTTAAGTTCTGTATTTGACAATTACTAGTTCAGATCTTCAAGTTATAATTTGCACTAATAATTTGTATTTAACAATTAGAAGTTCTGTATTTGACTATTACAAGTTCAGATCTTCGAATTATTATTTGCAATCTTAGTTAGAATTAAACAATTCGAATTTCTGTATTTACCTATTACAGGTTCAGATCTTCAAGTTATAATTTGCAATCACAATTTGTATTTAACAATGCTAAGTTCTGTATTTGTCTATTACAAGTTCAGATCTTCAAATTATAATTTGCAATAATAATTAGAAGCTATCAATTTTAAGTGCTGTATTTGACAATTACTAGTTCAGATCTTCAAGTTATTATTTGCAATAATAATTAGAAGATATCAATTTTAAGTTCTGTATTTGACAATTACAAGGTCAGATCTTCAAGTTATAATTTACAATAATAATTAGAAGCTATCAATTTTAAGTTCTGTATTTGACAATTACTAGTTCAGATCTTCAAGTTATAATTTGAAATAATAATTTGAATTTAACAATTCTAAGTTCTGTAATTCACTATTACAAGTTCAGATCTTCAAGTTATAATTTACAATAATGATTAGAAGCTATCAATTTTCAGTTCTGTATTTGACAATTACAAGTTCAGATCTTCAAGTTATAATTTGCAATAATAATTAGAAGCTATCAATTTTAAGTTCTGTATTTGACAATTACTAGTTCAGATCTTCAAGTTATAATTTGAAATAATAATTTGAATTTAACAAATCTAAGTTCTGTAATACACTATTACAAGTTCAGATCTACAAGTTATAATTTACAATAATAATTAGAAGCTATTAATTTTAAGTTCTGTATTTGACAATTACAAGTTCAGAACTTCATGTTATAATTTGCACTAATAATTTGTATTTAACAATTAGAAGTTCTGTATTTGACAATTACAAGTTCAGTTCTTCAAGTTATAATTTGCACTAATAATTTGTATTTAACAATTAGAAGTTCTGTATTTGACAATTACAAGTTCAGATCTTCAAGTTATAATTTGCAATAATAATTAGAAGCTATTAATTTTAAGTTCTGTATTTGACAATTACAAGTTCAGAACTTCATGTTATAATTTGCACTAATAATTTGTATTTAACAATTAGAAGTTCTGTATTTGACAATTACTAGTTCAGATCTTCAAGTTATAATTTGCAATCACAATTTGTATTTAACAATGCTAAGTTGCGTATTTGTCTATTACAAGTTCAGATCTTCAAATTATAATTTGCAATAATAATTAGAAGCTATCAATTATAAGTGCTGTATTTGACAATTACTAGTTCAGATCTTCAAGTTATTATTTGCAATAATAATTAGAAGATATCAATTTTAAGTTCTGTATTTGACAATTACAAGGTCAGATCTTCAAGTTATAATTTACAATAATAATTAGAAGCTATCAATTTTAAGTTCTGTATTTGACAATTACAAGTTCAGATCTTCAAGTTATGATTTGCAATAATAATTAGAAGCTATCAATTTTAAGTTCTGTATTTGACAATTACTAGTTCAGATCTTCAAGTTATAATTTGAAATAATAATTTGAATTTAACAAATCTAAGTTCTGTAATTCACTATTACAAGTTCAGATCTTCAAGTTATAATTAAAATAATAATTAGAAGCTATCAATTTTAAGTTCTGTATTTGACAATTACAAGTTCAGATCTTCAAGGTATAATTTGCACTAATAATTTGTATTTAACAATTAGAAGTTCTGTATTTGACAATTACAAGTTCAGATCTTCAAGTTATAATTTGCAATAATAATTAGAAGCTATCAATTTTAAGTTCTGTATTTGACAATTACAAGTTCAGATCTTGAAGTTATAATTTACAATAATAATTAGAAGCTATCAATTTTAAGTTCTGTATCTGACAATTACAAGTTCAGATCTTCAAGTTATAATTTGCAATAATAATTAGAAGCTATCAATTTTAAGTTCTGTATTTGACAATTACTAGTTCAGATCTACAAGTTATAATTTGAAATAATAAATTGAATTTAACAAATCTAAGTTCTGTAATTCACTATTACAAGTTCAGTTCTTCAAGTTATAATTTACAATAATAATTAGAAGCTATCAATTTTAAGTTCTGTATTTGACAATTACAAGTTCAGACATTCAAGTTATAATTTGCAATAATAATTAGAAGCTATTAATTTTAAGTTCTGTATTTGACAATTACTAGTTCAGATCTTCAAGTTATAATTTGAAATAATAATTAGTAGCTATCATTTTTATGTTCTGTATTTGACAATTCCAAGTTCAGTTCTTCAAGTTATAATTTGCAATAATAATTAGAAGCTATCAATTTTAAGTGCTGTATTTGACAATTACTAGTTCAGATCTTCAAGTTATAATTTGCACTAATAATTTGTATTTAAAAATTAGAAGTTCTGTATTTGACAATTACAAGTTCAGTTCTTCAAGTTATAATTTGCACTAATAATTTGTATTTAACAATTAGAAGTTCTGTATTTGACAATTACAAGTTCAGATCTTCAAGTTATAATTTGCAATAATAATTAGAAGCTATCAATTTTAAGTTCTGTATTTGACAATTACTAGTTCAGATCTTCAAGTTATAATTTGCACTAATAATTTGTATTTAACAATTAGAAGTTCTGTATTTGACTATTACAAGTTCAGATCTTCGAATTATTATTTGCAATCTTAGTTAGAATTAAACAATTCGAATTTCTGTATTTACCTATTACAGGTTCAGATCTTCAAGTTATAATTTGCAATCACAATTTGTATTTAACAATGCTAAGTTCTGTATTTGTCTATTACAAGTTCAGATCTTCAAATTATAATTTGCAATAATAATTAGAAGCTATCAATTTTAAGTGCTGTATTTGACAATTACTAGTTCAGATCTTCAAGTTATTATTTGCAATAATAATTAGAAGATATCAATTTTAAGTTCTGTATTTGACAATTACAAGGTCAGATCTTCAAGTTATAATTTACAATAATAATTAGAAGCTATCAATTTTAAGTTCTGTATTTGACAATTACTAGTTCAGATCTTCAAGTTATAATTTGAAATAATAATTTGAATTTAACAAATCTAAGTTCTGTAATTCACTATTACAAGTTCAGATCTTCAAGTTATAATTTACAATAATGATTAGAAGCTATCAATTTTCAGTTCTGTATTTGACAATTACAAGTTCAGATCTTCAAGTTATAATTTGCACTAATAATTTGTATTTAACAATTAGAAGTTCTGTATTTGACAATTACAAGTTCAGATCTTCAAGTTATAATTTGCAATAATAATTAGAAGCTATTAATTTTAAGTTCTGTATTTGACAATTACAAGTTCAGATCTTCAAGTTATAATTCGAAATAATAATTAGAAGCTATCAATTTTATGTTCTGTATTTGAAAATTACAAGTTCAGATCTTCAAGTTATAATTTGCAATAATAATTAGAAGCTATCAATTGTAAGTGCTGTATTTGACAATTACTAGTTCAGATCTTCAAGTTACAATTTGCACTTATAATTTGTATTTAACAATTAGAAGTTCTGTGTTTTACAATTACAAGTTCAGATCTTCAAGTTATGATTTGCACTAATAATTTGTATTTAACAATTAGAAGTTCTGTATTTGACTATTACAAGTTCAGATCTTCGAATTATTATTTGCAATCTTAGTTAGAATTAAACAATTCGAAGTTCTGTATTTACCTATTACAGGTTCAGATCTTCAAGTTATAATTTGAAATAATAATTAGAAGCTATCAATTTTAAGTTCTGTATTTGACAATTAGAAGTTCAGATCTTCAAGTTATAATTTGCAATAATAATTAGAAGCTATCAATTTTAAGTTCTGTATTTGACAATTACTAGTTCAGATCTTCAAGTTATAATTTGAAATAATAATTTGAATTTAACAAATCTAAGTTCTGTAATACACTATTACAAGTTCAGATCTACAAGTTATAATTTACAATAATAATTAGAAGCTATTAATTTTAAGTTCTGTATTTGACAATTACAAGTTCAGAACTTCATGTTATAATTTGCACTAATAATTTGTATTTAACAATTAGAAGTTCTGTATTTGACAATTACAAGTTCAGTTCTTCAAGTTATAATTTGCACTAATAATTTGTATTTAACAATTAGAAGTTCTGTATTTGACAATTACAAGTTCAGATCTTCAAGTTATAATTTGCAATAATAATTAGAAGCTATTAATTTTAAGTTCTGTATTTGACAATTACAAGTTCAGAACTTCATGTTATAATTTGCACTAATAATTTGTATTTAACAATTAGAAGTTCTGTATTTGACAATTACTAGTTCAGATCTTCAAGTTATAATTTGCAATCACAATTTGTATTTAACAATGCTAAGTTGCGTATTTGTCTATTACAAGTTCAGATCTTCAAATTATAATTTGCAATAATAATTAGAAGCTATCAATTATAAGTGCTGTATTTGACAATTACTAGTTCAGATCTTCAAGTTATTATTTGCAATAATAATTAGAAGATATCAATTTTAAGTTCTGTATTTGACAATTACAAGGTCAGATCTTCAAGTTATAATTTTCAATAATAATTAGAAGCTATCAATTTTAAGTTCTGTATTTGACAATTACAAGTTCAGATCTTCAAGTTATGATTTGCAATAATAATTAGAAGCTATCAATTTTAAGTTCTGTATTTGACAATTACTAGTTCAGATCTTCAAGTTATAATTTGAAATAATAATTTGAATTTAACAAATCTAAGTTCTGTAATTCACTATTACAAGTTCAGATCTTCAAGTTATAATTAAAATAATAATTAGAAGCTATCAATTTTAAGTTCTGTATTTGACAATTACAAGTTCAGATCTTCAAGGTATAATTTGCACTAATAATTTGTATTTAACAATTAGAAGTTCTGTATTTGACAATTACAAGTTCAGATCTTCAAGTTATAATTTGCAATAATAATTAGAAGCTATCAATTTTAAGTTCTGTATTTGACAATTACAAGTTCAGATCTTGAAGTTATAATTTACAATAATAATTAGAAGCTATCAATTTTAAGTTCTGTATCTGACAATTACAAGTTCAGATCTTCAAGTTATAATTTGCAATAATAATTAGAAGCTATCAATTTTAAGTTCTGTATTTGACAATTACTAGTTCAGATCTACAAGTTATAATTTGAAATAATAAATTGAATTTAACAAATCTAAGTTCTGTAATTCACTATTACAAGTTCAGTTCTTCAAGTTATAATTTACAATAATAATTAGAAGCTATCAATTTTAAGTTCTGTATTTGACAATTACAAGTTCAGATCTTCAAGTTATAATTTGCACTAATAATTTGTATTTAACAATTAGAAGTTCTGTATTTGACAATTACAAGTTCAGACATTCAAGTTATAATTTGCAATAATAATTAGAAGCTATTAATTTTAAGTTCTGTATTTGACAATTACAAGTTCAGATCTTCAAGTTATAATTTGAAATAATAATTAGTAGCTATCAATTTTATGTTCTGTATTTGACAATTCCAAGTTCAGTTCTTCAAGTTATAATTTGCAATAATAATTAGAAGCTATCAATTTTAAGTGCTGTATTTGACAATTACTAGTTCAGATCTTCAAGTTATAATTTGCACTAATAATTTGTATTTAACAATTAGAAGTTCTGTATTTGACAATTACAAGTTCAGTTCTTCAAGTTATAATTTGCACTAATAATTTGTATTTAACAATTAGAAGTTCTGTATTTGACAATTACAAGTTCAGATCTTCAAGTTATAATTTGCAATAATAATTAGAAGCTATCAATTTTAAGTTCTGTATTTGACAATTACTAGTTCAGATCTTCAAGTTATAATTTGCACTAATAATTTGTATTTAACAATTAGAAGTTCTGTATTTGACTATTACAAGTTCAGATCTTCGAATTATTATTTGCAATCTTAGTTAGAATTAAACAATTCGAATTTCTGTATTTACCTATTACAGGTACAGATCTTCAAGTTATAATTTGCAATCACAATTTGTATTTAACAATGCTAAGTTCTGTATTTGTCTATTACAAGTTCAGATCTTCAAATTATAATTTGCAATAATAATTAGAAGCTATCAATTTTAAGTGCTGTATTTGACAATTACTAGTTCAGATCTTCAAGTTATTATTTGCAATAATAATTAGAAGATATCAATTTTAAGTTCTGTATTTGACAATTACAAGGTCAGATCTTCAAGTTATAATTTACAATAATAATTAGAAGCTATCAATTTTAAGTTCTGTATTTGACAATTACTAGTTCAGATCTTCAAGTTATAATTTGAAATAATAATTTGAATTTAACAATTCTAAGTTCTGTAATTCACTATTACAAGTTCAGATCTTCAAGTTATAATTTACAATAATGATTAGAAGCTATCAATTTTCAGTTCTGTATTTGACAATTACAAGTTCAGATCTTCAAGTTATAATTTGCACTAATAATTTGTATTTAACAATTAGAAGTTCTGTATTTGACAATTACAAGTTCAGATCTTCAAGTTATAATTTGCAATAATAATTAGAAGCTATTAATTTTAAGTTCTGTATTTGACAATTACAAGTTCAGATCTTCAAGTTATAATTCGAAATAATAATTAGAAGCTATCAATTTTATGTTCTGTATTTGAAAATTACAAGTTCAGATCTTCAAGTTATAATTTGCAATAATAATTAGAAGCTATCAATTGTAAGTGCTGTATTTGACAATTACTAGTTCAGATCTTCAAGTTACAATTTGCACTTATAATTTGTATTTAACAATTAGAAGTTCTGTGTTTTACAATTACAAGTTCAGATCTTCAAGTTATGATTTGCACTAATAATTTGTATTTAACAATTAGAAGTTCTGTATTTGACTATTACAAGTTCAGATCTTCGAATTATTATTTGCAATCTTAGTTAGAATTAAACAATTCGAAGTTCTGTATTTACCTATTACAGGTTCAGATCTTCAAGTTATAATTTGAAATAATAATTAGAAGCTATCAATTTTAAGTTCTGTATTTGACAATTAGAAGTTCAGATCTTCAAGTTATAATTTGCAATAATAATTAGAAGCTATCAATTTTAAGTTCTGTATTTGACAATTACTAGTTCAGATCTTCAAGTTATAATTTGAAATAATAATTTGAATTTAACAAATCTAAGTTCTGTAATATACTATTACAAGTTCAGATCTACAAGTTATAATTTACAATAATAATTAGAAGCTATTAATTTTAAGTTCTGTATTTGACAATTACAAGTTCAGAACTTCATGTTATAATTTGCACTAATAATTTGTATTTAACAATTAGAAGTTCTGTATTTGACAATTACAAGTTCAGATCTTCAAGTTATAATTTGCAATAATAATTAGAAGCTATTAATTTTAAGTTCTGTATTTGACAATTACAAGTTCAGATCTTGAAGTTATAATTTACAATAATAATTAGAAGCTATCAATTTTAAGTTCTGTATCTGACAATTACAAGTTCAGATCTTCAAGTTATAATTTGCAATAATAATTAGAAGCTATCAATTTTAAGTTCTGTATTTGACAATTACTAGTTCAGATCTACAAGTTATAATTTGAAATAATAAATTGAATTTAACAAATCTAAGTTCTGTAATTCACTATTACAAGTTCAGTTCTTCAAGTTATAATTTACAATAATAATTAGAAGCTATCAATTTTAAGTTCTGTATTTGACAATTACAAGTTCAGATCTTCAAGTTATAATTTGCACTAATAATTTGTATTTAACAATTAGAAGTTCTGTATTTGACAATTACAAGTTCAGACATTCAAGTTATAATTTGCAATAATAATTAGAAGCTATTAATTTTAAGTTCTGTATTTGACAATTACAAGTTCAGATCTTCAAGTTATAATTTGAAATAATAATTAGTAGCTATCAATTTTATGTTCTGTATTTGACAATTCCAAGTTCAGATCTTCAAGTTATAATTTGCAATAATAATTAGAAGCTATCAATTTTAAGTGCTGTATTTGACAATTACTAGTTCAGATCTTCAAGTTATAATTTGCACTAATAATTTGTATTTAACAATTAGAAGTTCTGTATTTGACAATTACAAGTTCAGTTCTTCAAGTTATAATTTGCACTAATAATTTGTATTTAACAATTAGAAGTTCTGTATTTGACAATTACAAGTTCAGATCTTCAAGTTATAATTTGCAATAATAATTAGAAGCTATCAATTTTAAGTTCTGTATTTGACAATTACTAGTTCAGATCTTCAAGTTATAATTTGCACTAATAATTTGTATTTAACAATTAGAAGTTCTGTATTTGACTATTACAAGTTCAGATCTTCGAATTATTATTTGCAATCTTAGTTAGAATTAAACAATTCGAATTTCTGTATTTACCTATTACAGGTTCAGATCTTCAAGTTATAATTTGCAATCACAATTTGTATTTAACAATGCTAAGTTCTGTATTTGTCTATTACAAGTTCAGATCTTCAAATTATAATTTGCAATAATAATTAGAAGCTATCAATTTTAAGTGCTGTATTTGACAATTACTAGTTCAGATCTTCAAGTTATTATTTGCAATAATAATTAGAAGATATCAATTTTAAGTTCTGTATTTCACAATTACAAGGTCAGATCTTCAAGTTATAATTTACAATAATAATTAGAAGCTATCAATTTTAAGTTCTGTATTTGACAATTACTAGTTCAGATCTTCAAGTTATAATTTGAAATAATAATTTGAATTTAACAAATCTAAGTTCTGTAATTCACTATTACAAGTTCAGATCTTCAAGTTATAATTTACAATAATGATTAGAAGCTATCAATTTTCAGTTCTGTATTTGACAATTACAAGTTCAGATCTTCAAGTTATAATTTGCACTAATAATTTGTATTTAACAATTAGAAGTTCTGTATTTGACAATTCCAAGTTCAGATCTTCAAGTTATAATTTGCAATAATAATTAGAAGCTATTAATTTTAAGTTCTGCATTTGACAATTACAAGTTCAGATCTTCAAGTTATAATTCGAAATAATAATTAGAAGCTATCAATTTTATGTTCTGTATTTGAAAATTACAAGTTCAGATCTTCAAGTTATAATTTGCAATAATAATTAGAAGCTATCAATTGTAAGTGCTGTATTTGACAATTACTAGTTCAGATCTTCAAGTTACAATTTGCACTTATAATTTGTATTTAACAATTAGAAGTTCTGTGTTTTACAATTACAAGTTCAGATCTTCAAGTTATGATTTGCACTAATAATTTGTATTTAACAATTAGAAGTTCTGTATTTGACAATTACAAGTTCAGATCTTCAAGTTATGATTTGCAATAATAATTAGAAGCTATCAATTTTAAGTTCTGTATTTGACAATTACTAGTTCAGATCTTCAAGTTATAATTTGAAATAATAATTTGAATTTAACAAATCTAAGTTCTGTAATTCACTATTACAAGTTCAGATCTTCAAGTTATAATTAAAATAATAATTAGAAGCTATCAATTTTAAGTTCTGTATTTGACAATTACAAGTTCAGATCTTCAAGGTATAATTTGCACTAATAATTTGTATTTAACAATTAGAAGTTCTGTATTTGACAATTACAAGTTCAGATCTTCAAGTTATAATTTGCAATAATAATTAGAAGCTATTAATTTTAAGTTCTGTATTTGACAATTACAAGTTCAGATCTTGAAGTTATAATTTACAATAATAATTAGAAGCTATCAATTTTAAGTTCTGTATCTGACAATTACAAGTTCAGATCTTCAAGTTATAATTTGCAATAATAATTAGAAGCTATCAATTTTAAGTTCTGTATTTGACAATTACTAGTTCAGATCTACAAGTTATAATTTGAAATAATAAATTGAATTTAACAAATCTAAGTTCTGTAATTCACTATTACAAGTTCAGTTCTTCAAGTTATAATTTACAATAATAATTAGAAGCTATCAATTTTAAGTTCTGTATTTGACAATTACAAGTTCAGATCTTCAAGTTATAATTTGCACTAATAATTTGTATTTAACAATTAGAAGTTCTGTATTTGACAATTACAAGTTCAGACATTCAAGTTATAATTTGCAATAATAATTAGAAGCTATTAATTTTAAGTTCTGTATTTGACAATTACAAGTTCAGATCTTCAAGTTATAATTTGAAATAATAATTAGTAGCTATCAATTTTATGTTCTGTATTTGACAATTCCAAGTTCAGATCTTCAAGTTATAATTTGCAATAATAATTAGAAGCTATCAATTTTAAGTGCTGTATTTGACAATTACTAGTTCAGATCTTCAAGTTATAATTTGCACTAATAATTTGTATTTAACAATTAGAAGTTCTGTATTTGACAATTACAAGTTCAGTTCTTCAAGTTATAATTTGCACTAATAATTTGTATTTAACAATTAGAAGTTCTGTATTTGACAATTACAAGTTCAGATCTTCAAGTTATAATTTGCAATAATAATTAGAAGCTATCAATTTTAAGTTCTGTATTTGACAATTACTAGTTCAGATCTTCAAGTTATAATTTGCACTAATAATTTGTATTTAACAATTAGAAGTTCTGTATTTGACTATTACAAGTTCAGATCTTCGAATTATTATTTGCAATCTTAGTTAGAATTAAACAATTCGAATTTCTGTATTTACCTATTACAGGTTCAGATCTTCAAGTTATAATTTGCAATCACAATTTGTATTTAACAATGCTAAGTTCTGTATTTGTCTATTACAAGTTCAGATCTTCAAATTATAATTTGCAATAATAATTAGAAGCTATCAATTTTAAGTGCTGTATTTGACAATTACTAGTTCAGATCTTCAAGTTATTATTTGCAATAATAATTAGAAGATATCAATTTTAAGTTCTGTATTTCACAATTACAAGGTCAGATCTTCAAGTTATAATTTACAATAATAATTAGAAGCTATCAATTTTAAGTTCTGTATTTGACAATTACAAGTTCAGATCTTCAAGTTATAATTTGCACTAATAATTTGTATTTAACAATTAGAAGTTCTGTATTTGACAATTACAAGTTCAGATCTTCAAGTTATAATTTGCAATAATAATTAGAAGCTATTAATTTTAAGTTCTGCATTTGACAATTACAAGTTCAGATCTTCAAGTTATAATTCGAAATAATAATTAGAAGCTATCAATTTTATGTTCTGTATTTGAAAATTACAAGTTCAGATCTTCAAGTTATAATTTGCAATAATAATTAGAAGCTATCAATTGTAAGTGCTGTATTTGACAATTACTAGTTCAGATCTTCAAGTTACAATTTGCACTTATAATTTGTATTTAACAATTAGAAGTTCTGTGTTTTACAATTACAAGTTCAGATCTTCAAGTTATGATTTGCACTAATAATTTGTATTTAACAATTAGAAGTTCTGTATTTGACAATTACAAGTTCAGATCTTCAAGTTATGATTTGCAATAATAATTAGAAGCTATCAATTTTAAGTTCTGTATTTGACAATTACTAGTTCAGATCTTCAAGTTATAATTTGAAATAATAATTTGAATTTAACAAATCTAAGTTCTGTAATTCACTATTACAAGTTCAGATCTTCAAGTTATAATTAAAATAATAATTAGAAGCTATCAATTTTAAGTTCTGTATTTGACTATTACAAGTTCAGATCTTCAAGGTATAATTTGCACTAATAATTTGTATTTAACAATTAGAAGTTCTGTATTTGACAATTACAAGTTCAGATCTTCAAGTTATAATTTGCAATAATAATTAGAAGCTATTAATTTTAAGTTCTGTATTTGACAATTACAAGTTCAGATCTTGAAGTTATAATTTACAATAATAATTAGAAGCTATCAATTTTAAGTTCTGTATCTGACAATTACAAGTTCAGATCTTCAAGTTATAATTTGCAATAATAATTAGAAGCTATCAATTTTAAGTTCTGTATTTGACAATTACTAGTTCAGATCTACAAGTTATAATTTGAAATAATAAATTGAATTTAACAAATCTAAGTTCTGTAATTCACTATTACAAGTTCAGTTCTTCAAGTTATAATTTACAATAATAATTAGAAGCTATCAATTTTAAGTTCTATATTTGACAATTACAAGTTCAGATCTTCAAGTTATAATTTGCACTAATAATTTGTATTTAACAATTAGAAGTTCTGTATTTGACAATTACAAGTTCAGACATTCAAGTTATAATTTGCAATAATAATTAGAAGCTATTAATTTTAAGTTCTGTATTTGACAATTACAAGTTCAGATCTTCAAGTTATAATTTGAAATAATAATTAGTAGCTATCAATTTTATGTTCTGTATTTGACAATTCCAAGTTCAGATCTTCAAGTTATAATTTGCAATAATAATTAGAAGCTATCAATTTTAAGTGCTGTATTTGACAATTACTAGTTCAGATCTTCAAGTTATAATTTGCACTAATAATTTGTATTTAACAATTAGAAGTTCTGTATTTGACAATTACAAGTTCAGTTCTTCAAGTTATAATTTGCACTAATAATTTGTATTTAACAATTAGAAGTTCTGTATTTGACAATTACAAGTTCAGATCTTCAAGTTATAATTTGCAATAATAATTAGAAGCTATCAATTTTAAGTTCTGTATTTGACAATTACTAGTTCAGATCTTCAAGTTATAATTTGCACTAATAATTTGTATTTAACAATTAGAAGTTCTGTATTTGACTATTACAAGTTCAGATCTTCGAATTATTATTTGCAATCTTAGTTAGAATTAAACAATTCGAATTTCTGTATTTACCTATTACAGGTTCAGATCTTCAAGTTATAATTTGCAATCACAATTTGTATTTAACAATGCTAAGTTCTGTATTTGTCTATTACAAGTTCAGATCTACAAGTTATAATTTGCACTAATAATTTGTATTTAACAATTAGAAGTTCTGAATTTGACAATTACAAGTTCAGATATTCAAGTTATAATTTGAAATAATAATTAGAAGCTATCAATTTTAAGTTCTGTATTTGACAATTACAAGTTCTGATCTTCAAGTTATAATTTGCAATAATAATTAGAAGCTATCAATTTTCAGTTCTGTATTTGACACTTACTAGTTCAGATCTTCAAGTTATAATTTGCACTAATAATTTGTATTTAACAATTAGAAGTTCTGAATTTGACAATTACAAGTTCAGATATTCAAGTTATAATTTGAAATAATAATTAGAAGCTATCAATTTTAAGTTCTGTATTTGACAATTACAAGTTCTGATCTTCAAGTTATAATTTGAAATAATAATTAGAAGCTATCAATTTTAAGTTCTGTATTTGACAATTACAAGTTCTGATCTTCAAGTTATAATTTGCAATAATAATTAGAAGCTATCAATTTTAAGTTCTGTATTTGACACTTACTAGTTCAGATCTTCAAGTTATAATTTGCACTAATAATTTGTATTTAACAATTAGAAGTTCTGTATTTGACAATTACAAGTACAGATCTTCAAATTATTATTTGCAATAATAATTAGAAGCTATCAATTTTAAGTTCTGTATTTGACAATTACTAGTTCAGATCTTCAAGTTATAATTTGAAATAATAATTTGAATTTAACAAATCTAAGTTCTGTAATTCACTATTACAAGTTCAGATCTTCAAGTTATAATTTACAATAATAATTAGAAGCTATTAATTTTAAGTTCTGTATTTGACAATTACAAGTTCAGAACTTCATGTTATAATTTGCACTAATAATTTGTATTTAACAATTAGAAGTTCTGTATTTGACAATTACAAGTTCAGATCTTCAAGTTATATTTTGCAATAATAATTAGAAGCTATCAATTTTAAGTTCTGTATTTGACAATTACAAGTTCAGAACTTCAAGTTATAATTTGCACTAATAATTTGGATTTAACAATTAGAAGTTCTGTATTTGACAGTTACAAGTTCAGATCTACAAGTTATAATTTGCTGTAATAATTTGTATTTAAAATTAGAAGTTCTGTATTTGACAATTACAAGTTCAGATATTCAAGTTATAATTTGAAATAATAATTAGAAGCTATCAATTTTAAGTTCTGTATTTGACAATTACAAGTTCAGATCTTCAAGTTATAATTTGCAATAATAATTAGAAGCTATCAATGTTACGTTCTGCATTTGACAATTACTAGTTCAGATCTTCAAGTTATAATTTGAAATAATAATTTGAATTTAAGAAATCTAAGTTCTGTAATTCACTATTACAAGTTCAGATCTTCAAGTTATAATTTACAATAATAATTAGAAGCTATAAATTTTAAGTTCTGTATTTGACAATTACAAGTTCAGATCTTCAAGTTATAATTTGCACTAATAATTTGTATTTAACAATTAGAAGTTCAGTATTTGACAATTACAAGTTCAGATCTTCAAGTTATAATTTGCAATAATAATTAGAAGCAATCAATTTTAAGTTCTGTATTTGACAATTACTAGTTCAGATCTTCAAGTTACAATTAGAAATAATAATTTGAATTTGACAAATCTAAGTTCTGTAATTCAGTATTACAAGTTCAGATCTTCAAGTTATAATTTACAATAATAATTAGAAGCTATCAATTTTAAGTTCTGTATTTGACAATTACAAGTTCAGATCTACAAGTTATAATTTGCACTAATAATTTGTATTTAACAATTAGAAGTTCTGAATTTGACAATTACAAGTTCAGATATTCAAGTTATAATTTGAAATAATAATTAGAAGCTATCAATTTTAAGTTCTGTATTTGACAATTACAAGTTCTGATCTTCAAGTTATAATTTGCAATAATAATTAGAAGCTATCAATTTTAAGTTCTGTATTTGACACTTACTAGTTCAGATCTTCAAGTTATAATTTGCACTAATAATTTGTATTTAACAATTAGAAGTTCTGTATTTGACTATTACAAGTTCAGATCTTCGAATTATTATTTGCAATCTTAGTTTTAATTTAACAATTCGAAGTTCTGTATTTACCTATTACAGGTTCAGATCTTCAAGTTATAATTTGCAATCACAATTTGTATTTAACAATGCTAAGTTGCGTATTTGTCTATTACAAGTTCAGATCTTCAAATTATAATTTGCAATAATAATTAGAAGCTATCAATTTTAAGTTCTGTATTTGACAATTACAAGTTCAGATCTTCAAGTTATTATTTGCAATAATAATTAGAAGATATCAATTTTAAGTTCTGTATTTGACAATTACAAGTTCAGATCTTCAAGTTATAATTTACAATAATAATTAGAAGCTCTCAATTTTAAGTTCTGTATTTGACAATTACAAGTTCAGATCTTCAAGTTATAATTTGCAATAATATTAAAAGCTATCAATTTTAAGTTCTGTATTTGACAATTACTAGTTCAGATCTTCAAGTTATAAATTGAAATAATAATTTCAATTTAACAAATCTAAGTTCTGTAATTCACTATTACAAGTTCAGATCTTCAAGTTATAATTTACAATAATAATTAGAAGCTATCAATTTTAAGTTCTGTATTTGACAATTACAAGTTCAGATCTTCAAGTTATAATTTGCACTAAAAATTTGTATTTAACAATTAGAAGTTCTGTATTTGACAATTACAAGTTCAGATCTTCAAGTTATAATTTGCAATAATAATTAGAAGCTATTAATTTTAAGTTCTGTATTTGACAATTACAAGTTCAGATCTTCAAGTTATAATTTGAAATAATAATTAGAAGCTATCAATTTTGTGTTCTGTATTTGACAATTACAAGTTCAGATCTTCAAGTTATAATTTGCAATAATAATTAGAAGCTTTCAATTTTAAGTGCTGTATTTGACAATTACTAGTTCAGATCTTCAAGTTATAATTTGCACTAATAATTTGTATTTAACAATTAGAAGTTCTGTATTTGACAATTACAAGTTCAGATCTTCAAGTTATAATTTTCCCTAATAATTTGTATTTAACAATTAGAAGTTCTGTATTTGACAATTACAAGTTCCGATCTTCAAGTTATAATTTGCAATACTAATTAGAAGCTATCAATTTTAAGTTCTGTATTTGACAATTACAGGTTCAGATCTTCAAGTTATAATTTGCAATCACAATTTGTATTTAACAATGCTAAGTTGCGTATTTGTCTATTACAAGTTCAGATCTTCAAATTATGATTTGCAATAATAATTAGAAGCTATCAATTTTAAGTTCTGTATTTGACAATTACAAGTTCAGATCTTCAAGTTATAATTTGCAATAATAATTAGAAGCTATCAATTTTAAGTTCTGTATTTGACAATTACTAGTTCAGATCTTCAAGTAATAATTTGAAATAATAACTTGAATTTAACAAATCTAAGTTCTGTAATTCACTATTACAAGTTCAGATCTACAAGTTATAATTTACAATAATAACTAGAAGCTATCAATTTTAAGTGCTGTATTTGATAATTACTAGTTCAGATCTTCAAGTTATAATTTGCACTAATAATTTGTATTTAACAATTCGAAGTTCTGTATTTGACTATTACAAGTTCAGATCTTCAAGTTATAATTTGAAATATAATTATAAGCTATCAATTTTAAGTTCTGTATTTGACAATTACAAGTACAGATCTTCAAATTATTATTTGCAATAATAATTAGAAGCTATCAATTTTAAGTTCTGTATTTGACAATTACTAGTTCAGATCTTCAAGTTATAATTTGAAATAATAATTTGAATTTAACAAATCTAAGTTCTGTAATTCACTATTACAAGTTCAGATCTTCAAGTTATAATTTACAATAATAATTAGAAGCTATTAATTTTAAGTTCTGTATTTGACAATTACAAGTTCAGAACTTCATGTTATAATTTGCACTAATAATTTGTATTTAACAATTAGAAGTTCTGTATTTGACAATTACAAGTTCAGATCTTCAAGTTATATTTTGCAATAATAATTAGAAGCTATCAATTTTAAGTTCTGTATTTGACAATTACAAGTTCAGAACTTCAAGTTATAATTTGCACTAATAATTTGGATTTAACAATTAGAAGTTCTGTATTTGACAATTACAAGTTCAGATCTACAAGTTATAATTTGCACTAATAATTTGTATTTAAAATTAGAAGTTCTGTATTCGACAATTACAAGTTCAGATATTCAAGTTATAATTTGAAATAATAATTAGAAGCTATCAATTTTAAGTTCTGTATTTGACAATTACAAGTTCAGATCTTCAAGTTATAATTTGCAATAATAATTAGAAGCTATCAATGTTACGTTCTGCATTTGACAATTACTAGTTCAGATCTTCAAGTTATAATTTGAAATAATAATTTGAATTTAAGAAATCTAAGTTCTGTAATTCACTATTACAAGTTCAGATCTTCAAGTTATAATTTACCATAATAATTAGAAGCTATAAATTTTAAGTTCTGTATTTGACAATTACAAGTTCAGATCTTCAAGTTATAATTTGCACTAATAATTTGTATTTAACAATTAGAAGTTCTGTATTTGACAATTACAGGTTCAGATCTTCAAGTTATAATTTGCAATCACAATTTGTATTTAACAATGCTAAGTTGCGTATTTGTCCATTACAAGTTCAGATCTTCAAATTATGATTTGCAATAATAATTAGAAGCTATTAATTTTAAGTTCTGTATTTGAC
Source organism: Cantharis lateralis (assembly GCA_963170105.1). Lineage (NCBI taxonomy): Eukaryota > Metazoa > Arthropoda > Insecta > Coleoptera > Cantharidae > Cantharis > Cantharis lateralis. The sequence continues at coordinate 30,259,393 of OY720625.1, read as the reverse complement.
AATTACAAGTTCAGATCTTCAAGTTATAATTTGCAATAATAATTAGAAGCTATCAATTTTAAGTTCTGTATTTGACAATTACTAGTTCAGATCTTCAAGTAATAATTTGAAATAATAACTTGAATTTAACAAATCTAAGTTCTGTAATTCACTATTACAAGTTCAGATCTACAAGTTATAATTTACAATAATAACTAGAAGCTATCAATTTTAAGTGCTGTATTTGACAATTACTAGTTCAGATCTTCAAGTTATAATTTGCACTAATAATTTGTATTTAACAATTCGAAGTTCTGTATTTGACTATTACAAGTTCAGATCTTCAAGTTATAATTTGAAATATAATTATAAGCTATCAATTTTAAGTTCTGTATTTGACAATTACAAGTACAGATCTTCAAATTATTATTTGCAATTATAATTAGAAGCTATCAATTTTAAGTTCTGTATTTGACAATTACTAGTTCAGATCTTCAAGTTATAATTTGAAATAATAATTTGAATTTAACAAATCTAAGTTCTGTAATTCACTATTACAAGTTCAGATCTTCAAGTTATAATTTACAATAATAATTAGAAGCTATTAATTTTAAGTTCTGTATTTGACAATTACAAGTTCAGAACTTCATGTTATAATTTGCACTAATAAATTGTATTTAACAATTAGAAGTTCTGTATTTGACAATTACAAGTTCAGATCTTCAAGTTATATTTTGCAATAATAATTAGAAGCTATCAATTTTAAGTTCTGTATTTGACAATTACAAGTTCAGAACTTCAAGTTATAATTTGCACTAATAATTTGGATTTAACAATTAGAAGTTCTGTATTTGACAATTACAAGTTCAGATCTACAAGTTATAATTTGCACTAATAATTTGTATTTAAAATTAGAAGTTCTGTATTTGACAATTACAAGTTCAGATATTCAAGTTATAATTTGAAATAATAATTAGAAGCTATCAATTTTAAGTTCTGTATTTGACAATTACAAGTTCAGATCTTCAAGTTATAATTTGCAATAATAATTAGAAGCTATCAATGTTACGTTCTGCATTTGACAATTACTAGTTCAGATCTTCAAGTTATAATTTGAAATAATAATTTGAATTTAAGAAATCTAAGTTCTGTAATTCACTATTACAAGTTCAGATCTTCAAGTTATAATTTACAATAATAATTAGAAGCTATAAATTTTAAGTTCTGTATTTGACAATTACAAGTTCAGATCTTCAAGTTATAATTTGCACTAATAATTTGTATTTAACAATTAGAAGTTCTGTATTTGACAATTACAAGTTCAGATCTTCAAGTTATAATTTGCAATAATAATTAGAAGCAATCAATTTTAAGTTCTGTATTTGACAATTACTAGTTCAGATCTTCAAGTTATAATTAGAAATAATAATTTGAATTTGACAAATCTAAGTTCTGTAATTCACTATTACAAGTTCAGATCTTCAAGTTATAATTTACAATAATAATTAGAAGCTATCAATTTTAAGTTCTGTATTTGACAATTACAAGTTCAGATCTACAAGTTATAATTTGCACTAATAATTTGTATTTAACAATTAGAAGTTCTGAATTTGACAATTACAAGTTCAGATATTCAAGTTATAATTTGAAATAATAATTAGAAGCTATCAATTTTAAGTTCTGTATTTGACAATTACAAGTTCTGATCTTCAAGTTATAATTTGCAATAATAATTAGAAGCTATCAATTTTAAGTTCTGTATTTGACACTTACTAGTTCAGATCTTCAAGTTATAATTTGCACTAATAATTTGTATTTAACAATTAGAAGTTCTGTATTTGACTATTACAAGTTCAGATCTTCGAATTATTATTTGCAATCTTAGTTTTAATTTAACAATTCGAAGTTCTGTATTTACCTATTACAGGTTCAGATCTTCAAGTTATAATTTGCAATCACAATTTGTATTTAACAATGCTAAGTTGCGTATTTGTCTATTACAAGTTCAGATCTTCAAATTATAATTTGCAATAATAATTAGAAGCTATCAATTTTAAGTTCTGTATTTGACAATTACAAGTTCAGATCTTCAAGTTATTATTTGCAATAATAATTAGAAGATATCAATTTTAAGTTCTGTATTTGACAATTACAAGTTCAGATCTTCAAGTTATAATTTACAATAATAATTAGAAGCTATCAATTTTAAGTTCTGTATTTGACAATTACAAGTTCAGATCTTCAAGTTATAATTTGCAATAATATTTAGAAGCTATCAATTTTAAGTTCTGTATTTGACAATTACTAGTTCAGATCTTCAAGTTATAAATTGAAATAATAATTTCAATTTAACAAATCTAAGTTCTGTAATTCACTATTACAAGTTCAGATCTTCAAGTTATAATTTACAATAATAATTAGAAGCTATCAATTTTAAGTTCTGTATTTGACAATTACAAGTTCAGATCTTCAAGTTATAATTTGCAATCACAATTTGTATTTAACAATGCTAAGTTGCGTATTTGACAATTACAAGTTCAGATCTTCAAGTTATAATTTGAAATAATAATTAGAAGCTATCAATTTTGTGTTCTGTATTTGACAATTACAAGTTCAGATCTTCAAGTTATAATTTGCAATAATAATTAGAAGCTTTCAATTTTAAGTGCTGTATTTGACAATTACTAGTTCAGATCTTCAAGTTATAATTTGCACTAATAATTTGTATTTAACAATTAGAAGTTCTGTATTTGACAATTACAAGTTCAGATCTTCAAGTTATAATTTTCTCTAATAATTTGTATTTAACAATTAGAAGTTCTGTATTTGACAATTACAAGTTCCGATCTTCAAGTTATAATTTGCAATAATAATTAGAAGCTATCAATTTTAAGTTCTGTATTTGACAATTACTAGTTCAGATCTTCAAGTAATAATTTGAAATAATAACTTGAATTTAACAAATCTAAGTTCTGTAATTCACTATTACAAGTTCAGATCTACAAGTTATAATTTACAATAATAACTAGAAGCTATCAATTTTAAGTGCTGTATTTGACAATTACTAGTTCAGATCTTCAAGTTATAATTTGCACTAATAATTTGTATTTAACAATTCGAAGTTCTGTATTTGACTATTACAAGTTCAGATCTTCAAGTTATAATTTGAAATATAATTATAAGCTATCAATTTTAAGTTCTGTATTTGACAATTACAAGTACAGATCTTCAAATTATTATTTGCAATTATAATTAGAAGCTATCAATTTTAAGTTCTGTATTTGACAATTACTAGTTCAGATCTTCAAGTTATAATTTGAAATAATAATTTGAATTTAACAAATCTAAGTTCTGTAATTCACTATTACAAGTTCAGATCTTCAAGTTATAATTTACAATAATAATTAGAAGCTATTAATTTTAAGTTCTGTATTTGACAATTACAAGTTCAGAACTTCATGTTATAATTTGCACTAATAATTTGTATTTAACAATTAGAAGTTCTGTATTTGACAATTACAAGTTCAGATCTTCAAGTTATATTTTGCAATAATAATTAGAAGCTATCAATTTTAAGTTCTGTATTTGACAATTACAAGTTCAGAACTTCAAGTTATAATTTGCACTAATAATTTGGATTTAACAATTAGAAGTTCTGTATTTGACAATTACAAGTTCAGATCTACAAGTTATAATTTGCACTAATAATTTGTATTTAAAATTAGAAGTTCTGTATTTGACAATTACAAGTTCAGATATTCAAGTTATAATTTGAAATAATAATTAGAAGCTATCAATTTTAAGTTCTGTATTTGACAATTACAAGTTCAGATCTTCAAGTTATAATTTGCAATAATAATTAGAAGCTATCAATGTTACGTTCTGCATTTGACAATTACTAGTTCAGATCTTCAAGTTATAATTTGAAATAATAATTTGAATTTAAGAAATCTAAGTTCTGTAATTCACTATTACAAGTTCAGATCTTCAAGTTATAATTTACAATAATAATTAGAAGCTATAAATTTTAAGTTCTGTATTTGACAATTACAAGTTCAGATCTTCAAGTTATAATTTGCACTAATAATTTGTATTTAACAATTAGAAGTTCTGTATTTGACAATTACAAGTTCAGATCTTCAAGTTATAATTTGCAATAATATTTAAAAGCAATCAATTTTAAGTTCTGTATTTGACAATTACTAGTTCAGATCTTCAAGTTATAATTAGAAATAATAATTTGAATTTGACAAATCTAAGTTCTGTAATTCACTATTACAAGTTCAGATCTTCAAGTTATAATTTACAATAATAATTAGAAGCTATCAATTTTAAGTTCTGTATTTGACAATTACAAGTTCAGATCTACAAGTTATAATTTGCACTAATAATTTGTATTTAACAATTAGAAGTTCTGAATTTGACAATTACAAGTTCAGATATTCAAGTTATAATTTGAAATAATAATTAGAAGCTATCAATTTTAAGTTCTGTATTTGACAATTACAAGTTCTGATCTTCAAGTTATAATTTGCAATAATAATTAGAAGCTATCAATTTTAAGTTCTGTATTTGACACTTACTAGTTCAGATCTTCAAGTTATAATTTGCACTAATAATTTGTATTTAACAATTAGAAGTTCTGTATTTGACTATTACAAGTTCAGATCTTCGAATTATTATTTGCAATCTTAGTTTTAATTTAACAATTCGAAGTTCTGTATTTACCTATTACAGGTTCAGATCTTCAAGTTATAATTTGCAATCACAATTTGTATTTAACAATGCTAAGTTGCGTATTTGTCTATTACAAGTTCAGATCTACAAATTATAATTTGCAATAATAATTAGAAGCTATCAATTTTAAGTTCTGTATTTGACAATTACAAGTTCAGATCTTCAAGTTATTATTTGCAATAATAATTAGAAGATATCAATTTTAAGTTCTGTATTTGACAATTACAAGTTCAGATCTTCAAGTTATAATTTACAATAATAATTAGAAGCTATCAATTTTAAGTTCTGTATTTGACAATTACAAGTTCAGATCTTCAAGTTATAATTTGCAATAATATTTAGAAGCTATCAATTTTAAGTTCTGTATTTGACAATTACTAGTTCAGATCTTCAAGTTATAAATTGAAATAATAATTTCAATTTAACAAATCTAAGTTCTGTAATTCACTATTACAAGTTCAGATCTTCAAGTTATAATTTACAATAATAATTAGAAGCTATCAATTTTAAGTTCTGTATTTGACAATTACAAGTTCAGATCTTCAAGTTATAATTTGCACTAAAAATTTGTATTTAACAATTAGAAGTTCTGTATTTGACAATTACAAGTTCAGATCTTCAAGTTATAATTTGAAATAATAATTAGAAGCTATCAATTTTGTGTTCTGTATTTGACAATTACAAGTTCAGATCTTCAAGTTATAATTTGCAATAATAATTAGAAGCTTTCAATTTTAAGTGCTGTATTTGACAATTACTAGTTCAGATCTTCAAGTTATAATTTGCACTAATAATTTGTATTTAACAATTAGAAGTTCTGTATTTGACAATTACAAGTTCAGATCTTCAAGTTATAATTTTCTCTAATAATTTGTATTTAACAATTAGAAGTTCTGTATTTGACAATTACAAGTTCCGATCTTCAAGTTATAATTTGCAATAATAATTAGAAGCTATCAATTTTAAGTTCTGTATTTGACAATTACAGGTTCAGATCTTCAAGTTATAATTTGCAATCACAATTTGTATTTAACAATGCTAAGTTGCGTATTTGTCTATTACAAGTTCAGATCTTCAAATTATGATTTGCAATAATAATTAGAAGCTATCAATTTTAAGTTCTGTATTTGACAATTACAAGTTCAGATCTTCAAGTTATAATTTGCAATAATAATTAGAAGCTATCAATTTTAAGTTCTGTATTTGACAATTACTAGTTCAGATCTTCAAGTAATAATTTGAAATAATAACTTGAATTTAACAAATCTAAGTTCTGTAATTCACTATTACAAGTTCAGATCTACAAGTTATAATTTACAATAATAACTAGAAGCTATCAATTTTAAGTGCTGTATTTGACAATTACTAGTTCAGATCTTCAAGTTATAATTTGCACTAATAATTTGTATTTAACAATTCGAAGTTCTGTATTTGACTATTACAAGTTCAGATCTTCAAGTTATAATTTGAAATATAATTATAAGCTATCAATTTTAAGTTCTGTATTTGACAATTACAAGTACAGATCTTCAAATTATTATTTGCAATAATAATTAGAAGCTATCAATTTTAAGTTCTGTATTTGACAATTACTAGTTCAGATCTTCAAGTTATAATTTGAAATAATAATTTGAATTTAACAATTAGAAGTTCTGTATTTGACAATTACAAGTTCAGATCTACAAGTTATAATTTGCACTAATAATTTGTATTTAAAATTAGAAGTTCTGTATTTGACAATTACAAGTTCAGATATTCAAGTTATAATTTGAAATAATAATTAGAAGCTATCAATTTTAAGTTCTGTATTTGACAATTACAAGTTCAGATCTTCAAGTTATAATTTGCAATAATAATTAGAAGCTATCAATGTTACGTTCTGCATTTGACAATTACTAGTTCAGATCTTCAAGTTATAATTTGAAATAATAATTTGAATTTAAGAAATCTAAGTTCTGTAATTCACTATTACAAGTTCAGATCTTCAAGTTATAATTTACAATAATAATTAGAAGCTATAAATTTTAAGTTCTGTATTTGACAATTACAAGTTCAGATCTTCAAGTTATAATTTGCACTAATAATTTGTATTTAACAATTAGAAGTTCTGTATTTGACAATTACAAGTTCAGATCTTCAAGTTATAATTTGCAATAATATTTAAAAGCAATCAATTTTAAGTTCTGTATTTGACAATTACTAGTTCAGATCTTCAAGTTATAATTAGAAATAATAATTTGAATTTGACAAATCTAAGTTCTGTAATTCACTATTACAAGTTCAGATCTTCAAGTTATAATTTACAATAATAATTAGAAGCTATCAATTTTAAGTTCTGTATTTGACAATTACAAGTTCAGATCTACAAGTTATAATTTGCACTAATAATTTGTATTTAACAATTAGAAGTTCTGAATTTGACAATTACAAGTTCAGATATTCAAGTTATAATTTGAAATAATAATTAGAAGCTATCAATTTTAAGTTCTGTATTTGACAATTACAAGTTCTGATCTTCAAGTTATAATTTGCAATAATAATTAGAAGCTATCAATTTTAAGTTCTGTATTTGACACTTACTAGTTCAGATCTTCAAGTTATAATTTGCACTAATAATTTGTATTTAACAATTAGAAGTTCTGTATTTGACTATTACAAGTTCAGATCTTCGAATTATTATTTGCAATCTTAGTTTTAATTTAACAATTCGAAGTTCTGTATTTACCTATTACAGGTTCAGATCTTCAAGTTATAATTTGCAATCACAATTTGTATTTAACAATGCTAAGTTGCGTATTTGTCTATTACAAGTTCAGATCTACAAATTATAATTTGCAATAATAATTAGAAGCTATCAATTTTAAGTTCTGTATTTGACAATTACAAGTTCAGATCTTCAAGTTATTATTTGCAATAATAATTAGAAGATATCAATTTTAAGTTCTGTATTTGACAATTACAAGTTCAGATCTTCAAGTTATAATTTACAATAATAATTAGAAGCTATCAATTTTAAGTTCTGTATTTGACAATTACAAGTTCAGATCTTCAAGTTATAATTTGCAATAATATTTAGAAGCTATCAATTTTAAGTTCTGTATTTGACAATTACTAGTTCAGATCTTCAAGTTATAAATTGAAATAATAATTTCAATTTAACAAATCTAAGTTCTGTAATTCACTATTACAAGTTCAGATCTTCAAGTTATAATTTACAATAATAATTAGAAGCTATCAATTTTAAGTTCTGTATTTGACAATTACAAGTTCAGATCTTCAAGTTATAATTTGCACTAAAAATTTGTATTTAACAATTAGAAGTTCTGTATTTGACAATTACAAGTTCAGATCTTCAAGTTATAATTTGAAATAATAATTAGAAGCTATCAATTTTGTGTTCTGTATTTGACAATTACAAGTTCAGATCTTCAAGTTATAATTTGCAATAATAATTAGAAGCTTTCAATTTTAAGTGCTGTATTTGACAATTACTAGTTCAGATCTTCAAGTTATAATTTGCACTAATAATTTGTATTTAACAATTAGAAGTTCTGTATTTGACAATTACAAGTTCAGATCTTCAAGTTATAATTTTCTCTAATAATTTGTATTTAACAATTAGAAGTTCTGTATTTGACAATTACAAGTTCCGATCTTCAAGTTATAATTTGCAATAATAATTAGAAGCTATCAATTTTAAGTTCTGTATTTGACAATTACAGGTTCAGATCTTCAAGTTATAATTTGCAATCACAATTTGTATTTAACAATGCTAAGTTGCGTATTTGTCTATTACAAGTTCAGATCTTCAAATTATGATTTGCAATAATAATTAGAAGCTATCAATTTTAAGTTCTGTATTTGACAATTACAAGTTCAGATCTTCAAGTTATAATTTGCAATAATAATTAGAAGCTATCAATTTTAAGTTCTGTATTTGACAATTACTAGTTCAGATCTTCAAGTAATAATTTGAAATAATAACTTGAATTTAACAAATCTAAGTTCTGTAATTCACTATTACAAGTTCAGATCTACAAGTTATAATTTACAATAATAACTAGAAGCTATCAATTTTAAGTGCTGTATTTGACAATTACTAGTTCAGATCTTCAAGTTATAATTTGCACTAATAATTTGTATTTAACAATTCGAAGTTCTGTATTTGACTATTACAAGTTCAGATCTTCAAGTTATAATTTGAAATATAATTATAAGCTATCAATTTTAAGTTCTGTATTTGACAATTACAAGTACAGATCTTCAAATTATTATTTGCAATAATAATTAGAAGCTATCAATTTTAAGTTCTGTATTTGACAATTACTAGTTCAGATCTTCAAGTTATAATTTGAAATAATAATTTGAATTTAACAAATCTAAGTTCTGTAATTCACTATTACAAGTTCAGATCTTCAAGTTATAATTTACAATAATAATTAGAAGCTATTAATTTTAAGTTCTGTATTTGACAATTACAAGTTCAGAACTTCATGTTATAATTTGCACTAATAATTTGTATTTAACAATTAGAAGTTCTGTATTTGACAATTACAAGTTCAGATCTTCAAGTTATATTTTGCAATAATAATTAGAAGCTATCAATTTTAAGTTCTGTATTTGACAATTACAAGTTCAGAACTTCAAGTTATAATTTGCACTAATAATTTGGATTTAACAATTAGAAGTTCTGTATTTGACACTTACTAGTTCAGATCTTCAAGTTATAATTTGCACTAATAATTTGTATTTAACAATTAGAAGTTCTGTATTTGACTATTACAAGTTCAGATCTTCGAATTATTATTTGCAATCTTAGTTTTAATTTAACAATTCGAAGTTCTGTATTTACCTATTACAGGTTCAGATCTTCAAGTTATAATTTGCAATCACAATTTGTATTTAACAATGCTAAGTTGCGTATTTGTCTATTACAAGTTCAGATCTACAAATTATAATTTGCAATAATAATTAGAAGCTATCAATTTTAAGTTCTGTATTTGACAATTACAAGTTCAGATCTTCAAGTTATTATTTGCAATAATAATTAGAAGATATCAATTTTAAGTTCTGTATTTGACAATTACAAGTTCAGATCTTCAAGTTATAATTTACAATAATAATTAGAAGCTATCAATTTTAAGTTCTGTATTTGACAATTACAAGTTCAGATCTTCAAGTTATAATTTGCAATAATATTTAGAAGCTATCAATTTTAAGTTCTGTATTTGACAATTACTAGTTCAGATCTTCAAGTTATAAATTGAAATAATAATTTCAATTTAACAAATCTAAGTTCTGTAATTCACTATTACAAGTTCAGATCTTCAAGTTATAATTTACAATAATAATTAGAAGCTATCAATTTTAAGTTCTGTATTTGACAATTACAAGTTCAGATCTTCAAGTTATAATTTGCACTAAAAATTTGTATTTAACAATTAGAAGTTCTGTATTTGACAATTACAAGTTCAGATCTTCAAGTTATAATTTGAAATAATAATTAGAAGCTATCAATTTTGTGTTCTGTATTTGACAATTACAAGTTCAGATCTTCAAGTTATAATTTGCAATAATAATTAGAAGCTTTCAATTTTAAGTGCTGTATTTGACAATTACTAGTTCAGATCTTCAAGTTATAATTTGCACTAATAATTTGTATTTAACAATTAGAAGTTCTGTATTTGACAATTACAAGTTCAGATCTTCAAGTTATAATTTTCTCTAATAATTTGTATTTAACAATTAGAAGTTCTGTATTTGACAATTACAAGTTCCGATCTTCAAGTTATAATTTGCAATAATAATTAGAAGCTATCAATTTTAAGTTCTGTATTTGACAATTACAGGTTCAGATCTTCAAGTTATAATTTGCAATCACAATTTGTATTTAACAATGCTAAGTTGCGTATTTGTCTATTACAAGTTCAGATCTTCAAATTATGATTTGCAATAATAATTAGAAGCTATCAATTTTAAGTTCTGTATTTGACAATTACAAGTTCAGATCTTCAAGTTATAATTTGCAATAATAATTAGAAGCTATCAATTTTAAGTTCTGTATTTGACAATTACTAGTTCAGATCTTCAAGTAATAATTTGAAATAATAACTTGAATTTAACAAATCTAAGTTCTGTAATTCACTATTACAAGTTCAGATCTACAAGTTATAATTTACAATAATAACTAGAAGCTATCAATTTTAAGTGCTGTATTTGACAATTACTAGTTCAGATCTTCAAGTTATAATTTGCACTAATAATTTGTATTTAACAATTCGAAGTTCTGTATTTGACTATTACAAGTTCAGATCTTCAAGTTATAATTTGAAATATAATTATAAGCTATCAATTTTAAGTTCTGTATTTGACAATTACAAGTACAGATCTTCAAATTATTATTTGCAATAATAATTAGAAGCTATCAATTTTAAGTTCTGTATTTGACAATTACTAGTTCAGATCTTCAAGTTATAATTTGAAATAATAATTTGAATTTAACAAATCTAAGTTCTGTAATTCACTATTACAAGTTCAGATCTTCAAGTTATAATTTACAATAATAATTAGAAGCTATTAATTTTAAGTTCTGTATTTGACAATTACAAGTTCAGAACTTCATGTTATAATTTGCACTAATAATTTGTATTTAACAATTAGAAGTTCTGTATTTGACAATTACAAGTTCAGATCTTCAAGTTATATTTTGCAATAATAATTAGAAGCTATCAATTTTAAGTTCTGTATTTGACAATTACAAGTTCAGAACTTCAAGTTATAATTTGCACTAATAATTTGGATTTAACAATTAGAAGTTCTGTATTTGACAGTTACAAGTTCAGATCTACAAGTTATAATTTGCACTAATAATTTGTATTTAAAATTAGAAGTTCTGTATTTGACAATTACAAGTTCAGATATTCAAGTTATAATTTGAAATAATAATTAGAAGCTATCAATTTTAAGTTCTGTATTTGACAATTACAAGTTCAGATCTTCAAGTTATAATTTGCAATAATAATTAGAAGCTATCAATGTTACGTTCTGCATTTGACAATTACTAGTTCAGATCTTCAAGTTATAATTTGAAATAATAATTTGAATTTAAGAAATCTAAGTTCTGTAATTCACTATTACAAGTTCAGATCTTCAAGTTATAATTTACAATAATAATTAGAAGCTATAAATTTTAAGTTCTGTATTTGACAATTACAAGTTCAGATCTTCAAGTTATAATTTGCACTAATAATTTGTATTTAACAATTAGAAGTTCAGTATTTGACAATTACAAGTTCAGATCTTCAAGTTATAATTTGCAATAATAATTAGAAGCAATCAATTTTAAGTTCTGTATTTGACAATTACTAGTTCAGATCTTCAAGTTATAATTAGAAATAATAATTTGAATTTGACAAATCTAAGTTCTGTAATTCACTATTACAAGTTCAGATCTTCAAGTTATAATTTACAATAATAATTAGAAGCTATCAATTTTAAGTTCTGTATTTGACAATTACAAGTTCAGATCTACAAGTTATAATTTGCACTAATAATTTGTATTTAACAATTAGAAGTTCTGAATTTGACAATTACAAGTTCAGATATTCAAGTTATAATTTGAAATAATAATTAGAAGCTATCAATTTTAAGTTCTGTATTTGACAATTACAAGTTCTGATCTTCAAGTTATAATTTGCAATAATAATTAGAAGCTATCAATTTTAAGTTCTGTATTTGACACTTACTAGTTCAGATCTTCAAGTTATAATTTGCACTAATAATTTGTATTTAACAATTAGAAGTTCTGTATTTGACTATTACAAGTTCAGATCTTCGAATTATTATTTGCAATCTTAGTTTTAATTTAACAATTCGAAGTTCTGTATTTACCTATTACAGGTTCAGATCTTCAAGTTATAATTTGCAATCACAATTTGTATTTAACAATGCTAAGTTGCGTATTTGTCTATTACAAGTTCAGATCTTCAAATTATAATTTGCAATAATAATTAGAAGCTATCAATTTTAAGTTCTGTATTTGACAATTACAAGTTCAGATCTTCAAGTTATTATTTGCAATAATAATTAGAAGATATCAATTTTAAGTTCTGTATTTGACAATTACAAGTTCAGATCTTCAAGTTATAATTTACAATAATAATTAGAAGCTATCAATTTTAAGTTCTGTATTTGACAATTACAAGTTCAGATCTTCAAGTTATAATTTGCAATAATATTTAGAAGCTATCAATTTTAAGTTCTGTATTTGACAATTACTAGTTCAGATCTTCAAGTTATAAATTGAAATAATAATTTCAATTTAACAAATCTAAGTTCTGTAATTCACTATTACAAGTTCAGATCTTCAAGTTATAATTTACAATAATAATTAGAAGCTATCAATTTTAAGTTCTGTATTTGACAATTACAAGTTCAGATCTTCAAGTTATAATTTGCACTAAAAATTTGTATTTAACAATTAGAAGTTCTGTATTTGACAATTACAAGTTCAGATCTTCAAGTTATAATTTGCAATAATAATTAGAAGCTATTAATTTTAAGTTCTGTATTTGACAATTACAAGTTCAGATCTTCAAGTTATAATTTGAAATAATAATTAGAAGCTATCAATTTTGTGATCTGTATTTGACAATTACTAGTTGAGATCTTCAAGTTATAGTTTGCAATAATAATTAGAAGCTTTCAATTTTAAGTGCTGTATTTGACAATTACTAGTTCAGATCTTCAAGTTATAATTTGCACTAATAATTTGTATTTAACAATTAGAAGTTCTGTATTTGACAATTACAAGTTCAGATCTTCAAGTTATAATTTTCTCTAATAATTTGTATTTAACAATTAGAAGTTCTGTATTTGACAATTACAAGTTCCGATCTACAAGTTATAATTTGCAATACTAATTAGAAGCTATCAATTTTAAGTTCTGTATTTGACAATTACAGGTTCAGATCTTCAAGTTATAATTTGCAATCACAATTTGTATTTAACAATGCTAAGTTGCGTATTTGTCTATTACAAGTTCAGATCTTCAAATTATAATTTGCAATAATAATTAGAAGCTATCAATTTTAAGTTCTGTATTTGACAATTACAAGTTCAGATCTTCAAGTTATTATTTGCAATAATAATTAGAAGATATCAATTTTAAGTTCTGTATTTGACAATTACAAGTTCAGATCTTCAAGTTATAATTTACAATAATAATTAGAAGCTATCAATTTTAAGTTCTGTATTTGACAATTACAAGTTCAGATCTTCAAGTTATAATTTCCATTAATATTTAGAAGCTATCAATTTTAAGTTCTGTATTTGACAATTACAAGTTCAGATCTTCAAGTTATAATTTACAATAATAATTAGAAGCTATCAATTTTAAGTTCTGTATTTGACAATTACAAGTTCAGATCTTCAAGTTATAATTTACAATAATAATTAGAAGCTATCAATTTTAAGTTCTGTATTTGACAATTACAAGTTCAGATCTTCAAGTTATAATTTGCAATAATATTTAGAAGCTATCAATTTTAAGTTCTGTATTTGACAATTACTAGTTCAGATCTTCAAGTTATAAATTGAAATAATAATTTCAATTTAACAAATCTAAGTTCTGTAATTCACTATTACAAGTTCAGATCTTCAAGTTATAATTTACAATAATAATTAGAAGCTATCAATTTTAAGTTCTGTATTTGACAATTACAAGTTCAGATCTTCAAGTTATAATTTGCACTAAAAATTTGTATTTAACAATTAGAAGTTCTGTATTTGACAATTACAAGTTCAGATCTTCAAGTTATAATTTGAAATAATAATTAGAAGCTATCAATTTTGTGTTCTGTATTTGACAATTACAAGTTCAGATCTTCAAGTTATAATTTGCAATAATAATTAGAAGTAACCATTGCTTGTTTATCGTCCATCTTATATAAGTGAAATAGGGTATCGGGATTGGACACTATAGAAATAAAACTACCTTTCAACTATCGGTCGACGTTTCGAGACTTTATTTTTCTCTTCTTCAGGACTACAAGAGACATATACATTTAGATATAGTTAAAAAAATTTTTTTACATAGGATCGTTACCTTCAGTTGATTAGGTGTACAAAACTACAATACCTCGACGTCCACATAACAAAATCATCCATGTTACAATTTATATAGATTTTTATTTACAATTTTGGATTTTAAGAGTTTTTTGCTCTCCGTTTTTTTGTGTAAATTTTGAATAATTGCCAGGTGATTTTTGGTTAATGGATGATTTTGTTATGTGGACGTCGAGGTATTGTAGTTTTGTACACCTAATCAACTGAAGGTAACGATCCTATGTAAAAAAATTTTTTTAACTATATCTAAATGTATATGTCTCTTGTAGTCCTGAAGAAGAGAAAAATAAAGTCTCGAAACGTCGACCGATAGTTGAAAGGTAGTTTTATTTCTATAGTGTCCAATCCCGATACCCTATTTCACAAATAATTAGAAGCTTTCAATTTTAAGTGCTGTATTTGACAATTACTAGTTCAGATCTTCAAGTTATAATTTGCACTAATAATTTGTATTTAACAATTAGAAGTTCTGTATTTGACAATTACAAGTTCAGATCTTCAAGTTATAATTTTCTCTAATAATTTGTATTTAACAATTAGAAGTTCTGTATTTGACAATTACAAGTTCAGATCTTCAAGTTATAATTTGAAATAATAATTAGAAGCTATCAATTTTGTGTTCTGTATTTGACAATTACAAGTTCAGATCTTCAAGTTATAATTTGCAATAATAATTAGAAGCTATCAATTTTAAGTGCTGTATTTGACAATTACTAGTTCAGATCTTCAAGTTATAATTTGCACTAATAATTTGTATTTAACAATTAGAAGTTCTGTATTTGACAATTACAAGTTCAGATCTTCAAGTTATAATTTTCTCTAATAATTTGTATTTAACAATTAAAAGTTCTGTATTTGACAATTACAAGTTCCGATCTTCAAGTTATAATTTGCAATAATAATTAGAAGCTATCAATTTTAAGTTCTGTATTTGACAATTACAGGTTCAGATCTTCAAGTTATAATTTGCAATCACAATTTGTATTTAACAATGCTAAGTTGCGTATTTGTCTATTACAAGTTCAGATCTTCAAATTATGATTTGCAATAATAATTAGAAGCTATCAATTTTAAGTTCTGTATTTGACAATTACAAGTTCAGATCTTCAAGTTATAATTTGCAATAATAATTAGAAGCTATCAATTTTAAGTTCTGTATTTGACAATTACTAGTTCAGATCTTCAAGTAATAATTTGAAATAATAACTTGAATTTAACAAATCTAAGTTCTGTAATTCACTATTACAAGTTCAGATCTACAAGTTATAATTTACAATAATAACTAGAAGCTATCAATTTTAAGTGCTGTATTTGACAATTACTAGTTCAGATCTTCAAGTTATAATTTGCACTAATAATTTGTATTTAACAATTCGAAGTTCTGTATTTGACTATTACAAGTTCAGATCTTCAAGTTATAATTTGAAATATAATTATAAGCTATCAATTTTAAGTTCTGTATTTGACAATTACAAGTACAGATCTTCAAATTATTATTTGCAATAATAATTAGAAGCTATCAATTTTAAGTTCTGTATTTGACAATTACTAGTTCAGATCTTCAAGTTATAATTTGAAATAATAATTTGAATTTAACAAATCTAAGTTCTGTAATTCACTATTACAAGTTCAGATCTTCAAGTTATAATTTACAATAATAATTAGAAGCTATTAATTTTAAGTTCTGTATTTGACAATTACAAGTTCAGAACTTCATGTTATAATTTGCACTAATAATTTGTATTTAACAATTAGAAGTTCTGTATTTGACAATTACAAGTTCAGATCTTCAAGTTATATTTTGCAATAATAATTAGAAGCTATCAATTTTAAGTTCTGTATTTGACAATTACAAGTTCAGAACTTCAAGTTATAATTTGCACTAATAATTTGGATTTAACAATTAGAAGTTCTGTATTTGACAGTTACAAGTTCAGATCTACAAGTTATAATTTGCACTAATAATTTGTATTTAAAATTAGAAGTTCTGTATTTGACAATTACAAGTTCAGATATTCAAGTTATAATTTGAAATAATAATTAGAAGCTATCAATTTTAAGTTCTGTATTTGACAATTACAAGTTCAGATCTTCAAGTTATAATTTGCAATAATAATTAGAAGCTATCAATGTTACGTTCTGCATTTGACAATTACTAGTTCAGATCTTCAAGTTATAATTTGCAATAATAATTAGAAGCAATCAATTTTAAGTTCTGTATTTGACAATTACTAGTTCAGATCTTCAAGTTATAATTAGAAATAATAATTTGAATTTGACAAATCTAAGTTCTGTAATTCACTATTACAAGTTCAGATCTTCAAGTTATAATTTACAATAATAATTAGAAGCTATCAATTTTAAGTTCTGTATTTGACAATTACAAGTTCAGATCTACAAGTTATAATTTGCACTAATAATTTGTATTTAACAATTAGAAGTTCTGAATTTGACAATTACAAGTTCAGATATTCAAGTTATAATTTGAAATAATAATTAGAAGCTATCAATTTTAAGTTCTGTATTTGACAATTACAAGTTCTGATCTTCAAGTTATAATTTGCAATAATAATTAGAAGCTATCAATTTTAAGTTCTGTATTTGACACTTACTAGTTCAGATCTTCAAGTTATAATTTGCACTAATAATTTGTATTTAACAATTAGAAGTTCTGTATTTGACAATTACAAGTTCAGATCTTCAAGTTATATTTTGCAATAATAATTAGAAGCTATCAATTTTAAGTTCTGTATTTGACAATTACAAGTTCAGAACTTCAAGTTATAATTTGCACTAATAATTTGGATTTAACAATTAGAAGTTCTGTATTTGACAATTACAAGTTCAGATCTACAAGTTATAATTTGCACTAATAATTTGTATTTAAAATTAGAAGTTCTGTATTTGACAATTACAAGTTCAGATATTCAAGTTATAATTTGAAATAATAATTAGAAGCTATCAATTTTAAGTTCTGTATTTGACAATTACAAGTTCAGATCTTCAAGTTATAATTTGCAATAATAATTAGAAGCTATCAATGTTACGTTCTGCATTTGACAATTACTAGTTCAGATCTTCAAGTTATAATTTGCACTAATAATTTGTATTTAACAATTAGAAGTTCTGTATTTGACAATTACAAGTTCAGATCTTCAAGTTATAATTTGCAATAATAATTAGAAGCAATCAATTTTAAGTTCTGTATTTGACAATTACTAGTTCAGATCTTCAAGTTATAATTAGAAATAATAATTTGAATTTGACAAATCTAAGTTCTGTAATTCACTATTACAAGTTCAGATCTTCAAGTTATAATTTACAATAATAATTAGAAGCTATCAATTTTAAGTTCTGTATTTGACAATTACAAGTTCAGATCTACAAGTTATAATTTGCACTAATAATTTGTATTTAACAATTAGAAGTTCTGTATTTGACAATTACAAGTTCAGATATTCAAGTTATAATTTGAAATAATAATTAGAAGCTATCAATTTTAAGTTCTGTATTTGACAATTACAAGTTCTGATCTTCAAGTTATAATTTGCAATAATAATTAGAAGCTATCAATTTTAAGTTCTGTATTTGACACTTACTAGTTCAGATCTTCAAGTTATAATTTGCACTAATAATTTGTATTTAATAATTAGAAGTTCTGTATTTGACAATTACTAGTTCAGATCTTCAAGTTATAATTTGCACTAATAATTTGTATTTAACAATTCGAAGTTCTGTATTTGACTATTACAAGTTCAGATCTTCAAGTTATAATTTGAAATATAATTATAAGCTATCAATTTTAAGTTCTGTATTTGACAATTACAAGTACAGATCTTCAAATTATTATTTGCAATAATAATTAGAAGCTATCAATTTTAAGTTCTGTATTTGACAATTACTAGTTCAGATCTTCAAGTTATAATTTGAAATAATAATTTGTATTTAACAAATCTAAGTTCTGTAATTCACTATTACAAGTTCAGATCTTCAAGTTATAATTTACAATAATAATTAGAAGCTATTAATTTTAAGTTCTGTATTTGACAATTACAAGTTCAGAACTTCATGTTATAATTTGCACTAATAATTTGTATTTAACAATTAGAAGTTCTGTATTTGACAATTACAAGTTCAGATCTTCAAGTTATATTTTGCAATAATAATTAGAAGCTATCAATTTTAAGTTCTGTATTTGACAATTACAAGTTCAGAACTTCAAGTTATAATTTGCACTAATAATTTGGATTTAACAATTAGAAGTTCTGTATTTGACAATTACAAGTTCAGATCTACAAGTTATAATTTGCACTAATAATTTGTATTTAAAATTAGAAGTTCTGTATTTGACAATTACAAGTTCAGATATTCAAGTTATAATTTGAAATAATAATTAGAAGCTATCAATTTTAAGTTCTGTATTTGACAATTACAAGTTCAGATCTTCAAGTTATAATTTGCAATAATAATTAGAAGCTATCAATGTTACGTTCTGCATTTGACAATTACTAGTTCAGATCTTCAAGTTATAATTTGAAATAATAATTTGAATTTAAGAAATCTAAGTTCTGTAATTCACTATTACAAGTTCAGATCTTCAAGTTATAATTTACAATAATAATTAGAAGCTATAAATTTTAAGTTCTGTATTTGACAATTACAAGTTCAGATCTTCAAGTTATAATTTGCACTAATAATTTGTATTTAACAATTAGAAGTTCTGTATTTGACAATTACAAGTTCAGATCTTCAAGTTATAATTTGCAATAATAATTAGAAGCAATCAATTTTAAGTTCTGTATTTGACAATTACTAGTTCAGATCTTCAAGATATAATTAGAAATAATAATTTGAATTTGACAAATCTAAGTTCTGTAATTCACTATTACAAGTTCAGATCTTCAAGTTATAATTTACAATAATAATTAGAAGCTATCAATTTTAAGTTCTGTATTTGACAATTACAAGTTCAGATCTACAAGTTATAATTTGCACTAATAATTTGTATTTAACAATTAGAAGTTCTGTATTTGACAATTACAAGTTCAGATATTCAAGTTATAATTTGAAATAATAATTAGAAGCTATCAATTTTAAGTTCTGTATTTGACAATTACAAGTTCTGATCTTCAAGTTATAATTTGCAATAATAATTAGAAGCTATCAATTTTAAGTTCTGTATTTGACACTTACTAGTTCAGATCTTCAAGTTATAATTTGCACTAATAATTTGTATTTAATAATTAGAAGTTCTGTATTTGACTATTACAAGTTCAGATCTTCGAATTATTATTTGCAATCTTAGTTTTAATTTAACAATTCGAAGTTCTGTATTTACCTATTACAGGTTCAGATCTTCAAGTTATAATTTGCAATCACAATTAGTATTTAACAATGCTAAGTTGCGTATTTGTCTATTAGAAGTTCAGATCTTCAAATTATAATTTGCAATAATAATTAGAAGCTATCAATTTTAAGTTCTGTATTTGACAATTACAAGTTCAGATCTTCAAGTTATAATTTGCAATAATAATTAGAAGCTATCAATTTTAAGTTCTGTATTAGACAATTACAAGTTCAGATCTTCAAGTTATAATTTTCTCTAATAATTTGTATTTAACAATTAGAAGTTCTGTATTTGACAATTACAAGTTCCGATCTTCAAGTTATAATTTGCAATAAAAATCAGAAGCTATCAATTTTAAGTTCTGTATTTGACAATTACAAGTTCAGATCTTCAAGTTATAATTTGAAATAATAATTAGAAGCTATCAATTTTAAGTTCTGTATTTGACAATTACAAGTTCAGTTCTTCTAGTTATAATTTGCAATAATAATTAGAAGCTATCAATTTTAAGTTCTGTATTTGACAATTACAAGTTCAGTCCTTCTAGTTATAATTTACAATAATAATTAGAAGCTATCAATTTTAAGTTCTGTATTTGACAATTACAAGTTCAGATCTTCAAGTTATAATTTGCAATAATAATTAGAAGCTATCAATTTTAAGTTCTGTATTAGACAATTACAAGTTCAGATCTTCAAGTTATAATTTTCTCTAATAATTTGTATTTAACAATTAGAAGTTCTGTATTTGACAATTACAAGTTCCGATCTTCAAGTTATAATTTGCAATAAAAATTAGAAGCTATCAATTTTAAGTTCTGTATTTGACAATTACAAGTTCAGATCTTCAAGTTATAATTTGAAATAATAATTAGAAGCTATCAATTTTAAGTTCTGTATTTGACAATTACAAGTTCAGTTCTTCTAGTTATAATTTGCAATAATAATTAGAAGCTATCAATTTTAAGTTCTGTATTTGACAATTACAAGTTCAGATCTTCAAGTTATAATTTGCAATAATATTTAGAAGCTATCAATTTTAAGTTCTGTATTTGACAATAACTAGTTCAGATCTTCAAGTTATAAATTGAAATAATAATTTCAATTTAACAAATCTAAGTTCTGTAATTCACTATTACAAGTTCAGATCTTCAAGTTATAATTTACAATAATAATTAGAAGCTATCAATTTTAAGTTCTGTATTTGACAATTACAAGTTCAGATCTTCAAGTTATAATTTGCACTAATAATTTGTATTTAACAATTAGAAGTTCTGTATTTGACAATTACAAGTTCAGATCTTCAAGTTATAATTTGAAATAATAATTAGAAGCTATCAATTTTATGTTCTGTATTTGACAATTACAAGTTCAGATCTTCAAGTTATAATTTGCAATAATAATTAGAAGCTTTCAATTGTAAGTGCTGTATTTGACAATTACTAGTTCAGATCTACAAGTTATAATTTTCACTAATAATTTGTATTTAACAATTAGTAGTTCTGTATTTGACAATTACAAGTTCCGATCTTCAAGTTATAATTTGCAATAATAATTAGAAGCTATCAATTTTAAGTTCTGTATTTGACAATTACTAGTTCAGATCTTCAAGTTATAATTTGCACTAATAATTTGTATTTAACAATTAGAAGTTCTGTATTTGACAATTACAGGTTCAGATCTTCAAGTAATAATTTGCACTAATAATTTGTATTTAACAATTCGAAGTTCTGTATTTGACTATTACAAGTTCAGATCTTCAAGTTATAATTTGAATTATAATTATAAGCTATCAATTTTAAGTTCTGTATTTGACAATTACAAGTACAGATCTCCAAAATATTATTTGCAATAATAATTAGAAGCTATCAATTTTAAGTTCTGCATTTGACAATTACAAGTTCAGATCTTCAAGTTATTATTTGCAATAATAATTAGAAGCTATTAATTTTAAGTTCTGTATTTGACAATTACAAGTGCAGATCTTCAAGTTATAATTTGCAACAATAATTAGAAGCTATCAATTTTAAGTTCTGTATTTGACAATTACTAGTTCAGATCTTCAAGTTATAATTAGAATTAATAATTAGAATTTGACAAATCTAAGTTCTGTAATTCACTATTACAAGTTCAGATCTTCAAGTTATAATTTACAATAATAATTAGAAGCTATTAATTTTAAGTTCTGTATTTGACAATTACAAGTTCAGAACTTCATGTTATAATTCGCACTAATAATTTGTATTTAACAATTAGAAGTTCTGTATTTGACAATTACAAGTTCAGATCTTCAAGTTATATTTGGCAATAATAATTAGAAGCTATCAATTTTAAGTTCTGTATTTGACAATTACAAGTTCAGAACTTCAAGTTATAATTTGCACTAATAATTTGGATTTAACAATTAGAAGTTCTGTATTTGACAATTACAAGTTCAGATCTACAAGTTATAATTTGCACTAATAATTTGTATTTAAAATTAGAAGTTCTGTATTTGACAATTACAAGTTCAGATATTCAAGTTATAATTTGAAATAATAATTAGAAGCTATCAATTTTAAGTTCTGTATTTGACAATTACAAGTTCAGATCTTCAAGTTATAATTTGCAATAATAATTAGAAGCTATCAATGTTACGTTCTGCATTTGACAATTACTAGTTCAGATCTTCAAGTTATAATTTGAAATAATAATTTGAATTTAAGAAATCTAAGTTCTGTAATTCACTATTACAAGTTCAGATCTTCAAGTTATAATTTACAATAATAATTAGAAGCTATAAATTTTAAGTTCTGTATTTGACAATTACAAGTTCAGATCTTCAAGTTATAATTTGCACTAATAATTTGTATTTAACAATTAGAAGTTCTGTATTTGACAATTACAAGTTCAGATCTTCAAGTTATAATTTGCAATAATAATTAGAAGCAATCAATTTTAAGTTCTGTATTTGACAATTACTAGTTCAGATCTTCAAGTTATAATTAGAAATAATAATTTGAATTTGACAAATCTAAGTTCTGTAATTCACTATTACAAGTTCAGATCTTCAAGTTATAATTTACAATAATAATTAGAAGCTATCAATTTTAAGTTCTGTATTTGACAATTACAAGTTCAGATCTACAAGTTATAATTTGCAATCACAATTAGTATTTAACAATGCTAAGTTGCGTATTTGTCTATTAGAAGTTCAGATCTTCAAATTATAATTTGCAATAATAATTAGAAGCTATCAATTTTAAGTTCTGTATTTGACAATTACAAGTTCAGATCTTCAAGTTATAATTTGCAATAATAATTAGAAGCTATCAATTTTAAGTTCTGTATTAGACAATTACAAGTTCAGATCTTCAAGTTATAATTTTCTCTAATAATTTGTATTTAACAATTAGAAGTTCTGTATTTGACAATTACAAGTTCCGATCTTCAAGTTATAATTTGCAATAAAAATTAGAAGCTATCAATTTTAAGTTCTGTATTTGACAATTACAAGTTCAGATCTTCAAGTTATAATTTGAAATAATAATTAGAAGCTATCAATTTTAAGTTCTGTATTTGACAATTACAAGTTCAGTTCTTCTAGTTATAATTTGCAATAATAATTAGAAGCTATCAATTTTAAGTTCTGTATTTGACAATTACAAGTTCAGTCCTTCTAGTTATAATTTACAATAATAATTAGAAGCTATCAATTTTAAGTTCTGTATTTGACAATTACAAGTTCAGATCTTCAAGTTATAATTTGCAATAATAATTAGAAGCTATCAATTTTAAGTTCTGTATTAGACAATTACAAGTTCAGATCTTCAAGTTATAATTTTCTCTAATAATTTGTATTTAACAATTAGAAGTTCTGTATTTGACAATTACAAGTTCCGATCTTCAAGTTATAATTTGCAATAAAAATTAGAAGCTATCAATTTTAAGTTCTGTATTTGACAATTACAAGTTCAGATCTTCAAGTTATAATTTGAAATAATAATTAGAAGCTATCAATTTTAAGTTCTGTATTTGACAATTACAAGTTCAGTTCTTCTAGTTATAATTTGCAATAATAATTAGAAGCTATCAATTTTAAGTTCTGTTTTTGACAATTACAAGTTCAGATCTTCAAGTTATAATTTGCAATAATATTTAGAAGCTATCAATTTTAAGTTCTGTATTTGACAATTACTAGTTCAGATCTTCAAGTTATAAATTGAAATAATAATTTCAATTTAACAAATCTAAGTTCTGTAATTCACTATTACAAGTTCAGATCTTCAAGTTATAATTTACAATAATAATTAGAAGCTATCAATTTTAAGTTCTGTATTTGACAATTACAAGTTCAGATCTTCAAGTTATAATTTGCACTAATAATTTGTATTTAACAATTAGAAGTTCTGTATTTGACAATTACAAGTTCAGATCTTCAAGTTATAATTTGTAATAATAATTAGAAGCTATTAATTTTAAGTTCTGTATTTGACAATTACAAGTTCAGATCTTCAAGTTATAATTTGAAATAATAATTAGAAGCTATCAATTTTATGTTCTGTATTTGACAATTACAAGTTCAGATCTTCAAGTTATAATTTGCAATAATAATTAGAAGCTTTCAATTGTAAGTGCTGTATTTGACAATTACTAGTTCAGATCTACAAGTTATAATTTTCACTAATAATTTGTATTTAACAATTAGTAGTTCTGTATTTGACAATTACAAGTTCCGATCTTCAAGTTATAATTTGCAATAATAATTAGAAGCTATCAATTTTAAGTTCTGTATTTGACAATTACTAGTTCAGATCTTCAAGTTATAATTTGCACTAATAATTTGTATTTAACAATTAGAAGTTCTGTATTTGACAATTACAGGTTCAGATCTTCAAGTAATAATTTGCACTAATAATTTGTATTTAACAATTCGAAGTTCTGTATTTGACTATTACAAGTTCAGATCTTCAAGTTATAATTTGAATTATAATTATAAGCTATCAATTTTAAGTTCTGTATTTGACAATTACAAGTACAGATCTCCAAAATATTATTTGCAATAATAATTAGAAGCTATCAATTTTAAGTTCTGCATTTGACAATTACAAGTTCAGATCTTCAAGTTATTATTTGCAATAATAATTAGAAGCTATTAATTTTAAGTTCTGTATTTGACAATTACAAGTGCAGATCTTCAAGTTATAATTTGCAACAATAATTAGAAGCTATCAATTTTAAGTTCTGTATTTGACAATTACTAGTTCAGATCTTCAAGTTATAATTAGAATTAATAATTAGAATTTGACAAATCTAAGTTCTGTAATTCACTATTACAAGTTCAGATCTTCAAGTTATAATTTACAATAATAATTAGAAGCTATTAATTTTAAGTTCTGTATTTGACAATTACAAGTTCAGAACTTCATGTTATAATTTGCACTAATAATTTGTATTTAACAATTAGAAGTTCTGTATTTGACAATTACAAGTTCAGATCTTCAAGTTATATTTTGCAATAATAATTAGAAGCTATCCATTTTAAGTTCTGTATTTGACAATTACAAGTTCAGAACTTCAAGTTATAATTTGCACTAATAATTTGGATTTAACAATTAGAAGTTCTGTATTTGACAATTACAAGTTCAGATCTACAAGTTATAATTTGCACTAATAATTTGTATTTAAAATTAGAAGTTCTGTATTTGACAATTACAAGTTCAGATATTCAAGTTATTATTTGAAATAATAATTAGAAGCTATCAATTTTAAGTTCTGTATTTGACAATTACAAGTTCAGATCTTCAAGTTATAATTTGCAATAATAATTAGAAGCTATCAATGTTATGTTCTGCATTTGACAATTACTAGTTCAGATCTTCAAGTTATAATTTGAAATAATAATTTGAATTTAAGAAATCTAAGTTCTGTAATTCACTATTACAAGTTCAGATCTTCAAGTTATAATTTACAATAATAATTAGAAGCTATAAAATTTAAGTTCTGTATTTGACAATTACAAGTTCAGATCTTCAAGTTATAATTTGCACTAATAATTTGTATTTAACAATTAGAAGTTCTGTATTTGACAATTACAAGTTCAGATCTTCAAGTTATAATTTGCAATAATAATTAGAAGCAATCAATTTTAAGTTCTGTATTTGACAATTACTAGTTCAGATCTTCAAGTTATAATTAGAAATAATAATTTGAATTTGACAAATCTAAGTTCTGTAATTCACTATTACAAGTTCAGATCTTCAAGTTATAATTTACAATAATAATTAGAAGCTATCAATTTTAAGTTCTGTATTTGACAATTACAAGTTCAGATCTACAAGTTATAATTTGCACTAATAATTTGTATTTAACAATTAGAAGTTCTGTATTTGACAATTACAAGTTCAGATATTCAAGTTATAATTTGAAATAATAATTAGAAGCTATCAATTTTAAGTTCTGTATTTGACAATTACAAGTTCTGATCTTCAAGTTATAATTTGCAATAATAATTAGAAGCTATCAATTTTAAGTTCTGTATTTGACACTTACTAGTTCAGATCTTCAAGTTATAATTTGCACTAATAATTTGTATTTAATAATTAGAAGTTCTGTATTTGACAATTACTAGTTCAGATCTTCAAGTTATAATTTGCACTAATAATTTGTATTTAACAATTCGAAGTTCTGTATTTGACTATTACAAGTTCAGATCTTCAAGTTATAATTTGAAATATAATTATAAGCTATCAATTTTAAGTTCTGTATTTGACAATTACAAGTACAGATCTTCAAATTATTATTTGCAATAATAATTAGAAGCTATCAATTTTAAGTTCTGTATTTGACAATTACTAGTTCAGATCTTCAAGTTATAATTTGAAATAATAATTTGTATTTAACAAATCTAAGTTCTGTAATTCACTATTACAAGTTCAGATCTTCAAGTTATAATTTACAATAATAATTAGAAGCTATTAATTTTAAGTTCTGTATTTGACAATTACAAGTTCAGAACTTCATGTTATAATTTGCACTAATAATTTGTATTTAACAATTAGAAGTTCTGTATTTGACAATTACAAGTTCAGATCTTCAAGTTATATTTTGCAATAATAATTAGAAGCTATCAATTTTAAGTTCTGTATTTGACAATTACAAGTTCAGAACTTCAAGTTATAATTTGCACTAATAATTTGGATTTAACAATTAGAAGTTCTGTATTTGACAATTACAAGTTCAGATCTACAAGTTATAATTTGCACTAATAATTTGTATTTAAAATTAAAAGTTCTGTATTTGACAATTACAAGTTCAGATATTCAAGTTATAATTTGAAATAATAATTAGAAGCTATCAATTTTAAGTTCTGTATTTGACAATTACAAGTTCAGATCTTCAAGTTATAATTTGCAATAATAATTAGAAGCTATCAATGTTACGTTCTGCATTTGACAATTACTAGTTCAGATCTTCAAGTTATAATTTGAAATAATAATTTGAATTTAAGAAATCTAAGTTCTGTAATTCACTATTACAAGTTCAGATCTTCAAGTTATAATTTACAATAATAATTAGAAGCTATAAATTTTAAGTTCTGTATTTGACAATTACAAGTTCAGATCTTCAAGTTATAATTTGCACTAATAATTTGTATTTAACAATTAGAAGTTCTGTATTTGACAATTACAAGTTCAGATCTTCAAGTTATAATTTGCAATAATAATTAGAAGCAATCAATTTTAAGTTCTGTATTTGACAATTACTAGTTCAGATCTTCAAGTTATAATTAGAAATAATAATTTGAATTTGACAAATCTAAGTTCTGTAATTCACTATTACAAGTTCAGATCTTCAAGTTATAATTTACAATAATAATTAGAAGCTATCAATTTTAAGTTCTGTATTTGACAATTACAAGTTCAGATCTACAAGTTATAATTTGCACTAATAATTTGTATTTAACAATTAGAAGTTCTGTATTTGACAATTACAAGTTCAGATATTCAAGTTATAATTTGAAATAATAATTAGAAGCTATCAATTTTAAGTTCTGTATTTGACAATTACAAGTTCTGATCTTCAAGTTATAATTTGCAATAATAATTAGAAGCTATCAATTTTAAGTTCTGTATTTGACACTTACTAGTTCAGATCTTCAAGTTATAATTTGCACTAATAATTTGTATTTAATAATTAGAAGTTCTGTATTTGACTATTACAAGTTCAGATCTTCGAATTATTATTTGCAATCTTAGTTTTAATTTAACAATTCGAAGTTCTGTATTTACCTATTACAGGTTCAGATCTTCAAGTTATAATTTGCAATCACAATTAGTATTTAACAATGCTAAGTTGCGTATTTGTCTATTAGAAGTTCAGATCTTCAAATTATAATTTGCAATAATAATTAGAAGCTATCAATTTTAAGTTCTGTATTTGACAATTACAAGTTCAGATCTTCAAGTTATAATTTGCAATAATAATTAGAAGCTATCAATTTTAAGTTCTGTATTAGACAATTACAAGTTCAGATCTTCAAGTTATAATTTTCTCTAATAATTTGTATTTAACAATTAGAAGTTCTGTATTTGACAATTACAAGTTCCGATCTTCAAGTTATAATTTGCAATAAAAATTAGAAGCTATCAATTTTAAGTTCTGTATTTGACAATTACAAGTTCAGATCTTCAAGTTATAATTTGAAATAATAATTAGAAGCTATCAATTTTAAGTTCTGTATTTGACAATTACAAGTTCAGTTCTTCTAGTTATAATTTGCAATAATAATTAGAAGCTATCAATTTTAAGTTCTGTATTTGACAATTACAAGTTCAGTCCTTCTAGTTATAATTTACAATAATAATTAGAAGCTATCAATTTTAAGTTCTGTATTTGACAATTACAAGTTCAGATCTTCAAGTTATAATTTGCAATAATAATTAGAAGCTATCAATTTTAAGTTCTGTATTAGACAATTACAAGTTCAGATCTTCAAGTTATAATTTTCTCTAATAATTTGTATTTAACAATTAGAAGTTCTGTATTTGACAATTACAAGTTCCGATCTTCAAGTTATAATTTGCAATAAAAATTAGAAGCTATCAATTTTAAGTTCTGTATTTGACAATTACAAGTTCAGATCTTCAAGTTATAATTTGAAATAATAATTAGAAGCTATCAATTTTAAGTTCTGTATTTGACAATTACAAGTTCAGTTCTTCTAGTTATAATTTGCAATAATAATTAGAAGCTATCAATTTTAAGTTCTGTATTTGACAATTACAAGTTCAGATCTTCAAGTTATAATTTGCAATAATATTTAGAAGCTATCAATTTTAAGTTCTGTATTTGACAATTACTAGTTCAGATCTTCAAGTTATAAATTGAAATAATAATTTCAATTTAACAAATCTAAGTTCTGTAATTCACTATTACAAGTTCAGATCTTCAAGTTATAATTTACAATAATAATTAGAAGCTATCAATTTTAAGTTCTGTATTTGACAATTACAAGTTCAGATCTTCAAGTTATAATTTGCACTAATAATTTGTATTTAACAATTAGAAGTTCTGTATTTGACAATTACAAGTTCAGATCTTCAAGTTATAATTTGTAATAATAATTAGAAGCTATTAATTTTAAGTTCTGTATTTGACAATTACAAGTTCAGATCTTCAAGTTATAATTTGAAATAATAATTAGAAGCTATCAATTTTATGTTCTGTATTTGACAATTACAAGTTCAGATCTTCAAGTTATAATTTGCAATAATAATTAGAAGCTTTCAATTGTAAGTGCTGTATTTGACAATTACTAGTTCAGATCTACAAGTTATAATTTTCACTAATAATTTGTATTTAACAATTAGTAGTTCTGTATTTGACAATTACAAGTTCCGATCTTCAAGTTATAATTTGCAATAATAATTAGAAGCTATCAATTTTAAGTTCTGTATTTGACAATTACTAGTTCAGATCTTCAAGTTATAATTTGCACTAATAATTTGTATTTAACAATTAGAAGTTCTGTATTTGACAATTACAGGTTCAGATCTTCAAGTAATAATTTGCACTAATAATTTGTATTTAACAATTCGAAGTTCTGTATTTGACTATTACAAGTTCAGATCTTCAAGTTATAATTTGAATTATAATTATAAGCTATCAATTTTAAGTTCTGTATTTGACAATTACAAGTACAGATCTCCAAAATATTATTTGCAATAATAATTAGAAGCTATCAATTTTAAGTTCTGCATTTGACAATTACAAGTTCAGATCTTCAAGTTATTATTTGCAATAATAATTAGAAGCTATTAATTTTAAGTTCTGTATTTGACAATTACAAGTGCAGATCTTCAAGTTATAATTTGCAACAATAATTAGAAGCTATCAATTTTAAGTTCTGTATTTGACAATTACTAGTTCAGATCTTCAAGTTATAATTAGAATTAATAATTAGAATTTGACAAATCTAAGTTCTGTAATTCACTATTACAAGTTCAGATCTTCAAGTTATAATTTACAATAATAATTAGAAGCTATCAATTTTAAGTTCTGTATTTGACAATTACAAGTTCAGATCTACAAGTTATAATTTGCACTAATAATTTGTATTTAACAAATAGAAGTTCTGTATTTGACAATTACAAGTTCAGATCTTCAAGTTATAATTTGAAATAATAATTAGAAGCTATCAATTTTAAGTTCTGTATTTGACAATTACTAGTTCAGATCCTCAAGTTATAATTTGAAATAATAATTTGAATTTAACAAATCTAAGTTCTGTAATTCACTATTACAAGTTCAGTTCTTCAAGTTATAATTTACAATAATAATTAGAAGCTATCAATTTTAAGTTCTGTATTTGACAATTACAAGTTCAGATCTTCAAGTTATAATTTGCACTAATAATTTTTATTTAACAATTAGAAGTTCTGTATTTGACAATTACAAGTTCAGACATTCAAGTTATAATTTGCAATAATAATTAGAAGCTATTAATTTTAAGTTCTGTATTTGACAATTACAAGTTCAGATCTTCAAGTTATAATTTGAAATAATAATTAGTAGCTATCAATTTTATGTTCTGTATTTGACAATTACAAGTTCAGATCTTCAAGTTATAATTTGCAATAATAATTAGAAGCTATCAATTTTAAGTGCTGTATTTGACAATTACTAGTTCAGATCTTCAAGTTATAATTTACAATAAGAATTAGAAGCTATCAATTTTAAGTTCTGTATTTGACAATTACAAGTTCAGATCTACAAGTTATAATTTGCACTAATAATTTTTATTTACCAATTAGAAGTTCTGTATTTGACAATTACAAGTTCAGATCTTCAAGTTATAATTTGCAATAATAATTAGAAGCTATCAATTTTAAGTTCTGTATTTGACAATTACTAGTTCAGATCTACAAGTTATAATTTGAAATAATAAATTGTATTTAACAAATCTAAGTTCTGTAATTCACTATTACAAGTTCAGTTCTTCAAGTTATAATTTACAATAATAATTAGAAGCTATCAATTTTAAGTTCTGTATTTGACAATTACAAGTTCAGATCTTCAAGTTATAATTTGCACTAATAATTTGTATTTAACAATTAGAAGTTCTGTATTTGACAATTACATGTTCAGACATTCAAGTTATAATTTGCAATAATAATTAGAAGCTATTAATTTTAAGTTCTGTGTTTGACAATTACAAGTTCAGATCTTCAAGTTATAATTTGAAATAATAATTAGTAGCTATCAATTTTATGTTCTGTATTTGACAATTCCAAGTTCAGATCTTCAAGTTATAATTTGCAATAATAATTAGAAGCTATCAATTTTAAGTGCTGTATTTGACAATTACAAGTTCAGATCTTCAAGTTATTATTTGCAATAATAATTAGAAGCTATTAATTTTAAGTTCTGTATTTGACAATTACAAGTGCAGATCTTCAAGTTATAATTTGCAATAATAATTAGAAGCTATCAATTTTAAGTTCTGTATTTGACAATTACTAGTTCAGATCTTCAAGTTATAATTAGAATTAATAATTAGAATTTGACAAATCTAAGTTCTGTAATTCACTATTACAAGTTCAGATCTTCAAGTTATAATTTACAATAATAATTAGAAGCTATCAATTTTAAGTTCTGTATTTGACAATTACAAGTTCAGATCTACAAGTTATAATTTGGACTAATAATTTGTATTTAACAAATAGAAGTTCTGTATTTGACAATTACAAGTTCAGATCTTCATGTTATAATTTGAAATAATAATTAGAAGCTATCAATTTTAAGTTCTGTATTTGACAATTACTAGTTCAGATCCTCAAGTTATAATTTGAAATAATAATTTGAATTTAACAAATCTAAGTTCTGTAATTCACTATTACAAGTTCAGTTCTTCAAGTTATAATTTACAATAATAATTAGAAGCTATCAATTTTAAGTTCTGTATTTGACAATTACAAGTTCAGATCTTCAAGTTATAATTTGCACTAATAATTTTTATTTAACAATTAGAAGTTCTGTATTTGACAATTACAAGTTCAGACATTCAAGTTATAATTTGCAATAATAATTAGAAGCTATTAATTTTAAGTTCTGTATTTGACAATTACAAGTTCAGATCTTCAAGTTATAATTTGAAATAATAATTTGTAGCTATCAATTTTATGTTCTGTATTTGACAATTACAAGTTCAGATCTTCAAGTTATAATTTGCAATAATAATTAGAAGCTATCAATTTTAAGTGCTGTATTTGACAATTACTAGTTCAGATCTTCAAGTTATAATTTACAATAATAATTAGAAGCTATCAATTTTAAGTTCTGTATTTGACAATTACAAGTTCAGATCTACAAGTTATAATTTGCACTAATAATTTGTATTTACCAATTAGAAGTTCTGTATTTGACAATTACTAGTTCAGATCTTCAAGTTATAATTAGAATTAATAATTAGAATTTGACAAATCTAAGTTCTGTAATTCACTATTACAAGTTCAGATCTTCAAGTTATAATTTACAATAATAATTAGAAGCTATCAATTTTAAGTTCTGTATTTGACAATTACAAGTTCAGATCTACAAGTTATAATTTGCACTAATAATTTGTATTTAACAAATAGAAGTTCTGTATTTGACAATTACAAGTTCAGATCTTCAAGTTATAATTTGAAATAATAATTAGAAGCTATCAATTTTAAGTTCTGTATTTGACAATTACTAGTTCAGATCCTCAAGTTATAATTTGAAATAATAATTTGAATTTAACAAATCTAAGTTCTGTAATTCACTATTACAAGTTCAGTTCTTCAAGTTATAATTTACAATAATAATTAGAAGCTATCAATTTTAAGTTCTGTATTTGACAATTACAAGTTCAGATCTTCAAGTTATAATTTGCACTAATAATTTTTATTTAACAATTAGAAGTTCTGTATTTGACAATTACAAGTTCAGACATTCAAGTTATAATTTGCAATAATAATTAGAAGCTATTAATTTTAAGTTCTGTATTTGACAATTACAAGTTCAGATCTTCAAGTTATAATTTGAAATAATAATTAGTAGCTATCAATTTTATGTTCTGTATTTGACAATTACAAGTTCAGATCTTCAAGTTATAATTTGCAATAATAATTAGAAGCTATCAATTTTAAGTGCTGTATTTGACAATTACTAGTTCAGATCTTCAAGTTATAATTTACAATAATAATTAGAAGCTATCAATTTTAAGTTCTGTATTTGACAATTACAAGTTCAGATCTACAAGTTATAATTTGCACTAATAATTTGTATTTACCAATTAGAAGTTCTGTATTTGACAATTACAAGTTCAGATCTTCAAGTTATAATTTGCAATAATAATTAGAAGCTATCAATTTTAAGTTCTGTATTTGACAATTACTAGTTCAGATCTACAAGTTATAATTTGAAATAATAAATTGTATTTAACAAATCTAAGTTCTGTAATTCACTATTACAAGTTCAGTTCTTCAAGTTATAATTTACAATAATAATTAGAAGCTATAAATTTTAAGTTCTGTATTTGACAATTACAAGTTCAGATCTTCAAGTTATAATTTGCACTAATAATTTGTATTTAACAATTAGAAGTTCAGTATTTGACAATTACAAGTTCAGATCTTCAAGTTATAATTTGCAATAATAATTAGAAGCAATCAATTTTAAGTTCTGTATTTGACAATTACTAGTTCAGATCTTCAAGTTATAATTAGAAATAATAATTTGAATTTGACAAATCTAAGTTCTGTAATTCACTA
This sequence comes from Cantharis lateralis, assembly GCA_963170105.1. Classification (NCBI taxonomy): domain Eukaryota; kingdom Metazoa; phylum Arthropoda; class Insecta; order Coleoptera; family Cantharidae; genus Cantharis; species Cantharis lateralis. The sequence continues at coordinate 30,224,930 of OY720625.1, read as the reverse complement.
TTACAAGTTCAGATCTTCAAGTTATAATTTACAATAATAATTAGAAGCTATCAATTTTAAGTTCTGTATTTGACAATTACAAGTTCAGATCTTCAAGTTATAATTTGCAATAATAATTAGAAGCTATCAATGTTACGTTCTGCATTTGACAATTACTAGTTCAGATCTTCAAGTTATAATTTGAAATAATAATTTGAATTTAAGAAATCTAAGTTCTGTAATTCACTATTACAAGTTCAGATCTTCAAGTTATAATTTACAATAATAATTAGAAGCTATAAATTTTAAGTTCTGTATTTGACAATTACAAGTTCAGATCTTCAAGTTATAATTTGCACTAATAATTTGTATTTAACAATTAGAAGTTCAGTATTTGACAATTACAAGTTCAGATCTTCAAGTTATAATTTGCAATAATAATTAGAAGCAATCAATTTTAAGTTCTGTATTTGACAATTACTAGTTCAGATCTTCAAGTTATAATTAGAAATAATAATTTGAATTTGACAAATCTAAGTTCTGTAATTCACTATTACAAGTTCAGATCTTCAAGTTATAATTTACAATAATAATTAGAAGCTATTAATTTTAAGTTCTGTATTTGACAATTACAAGTTCAGATCTACAAGTTATAATTTGCACTAATAATTTGTATTTAACAATTAGAAGTTCTGAATTTGACAATTACAAGTTCAGATATTCAAGTTATAATTTGAAATAATAATTAGAAGCTATCAATTTTAAGTTCTGTATTTGACAATTACAAGTTCTGATCTTCAAGTTATAATTTGCAATAATAATTAGAAGCTATCAATTTTAAGTTCTGTATTTGACACTTACTAGTTCAGATCTTCAAGTTATAATTTGCACTAATAATTTGTATTTAACAATTAGAAGTTCTGTATTTGACTATTACAAGTTCAGATCTTCGAATTATTATTTGCAATCTTAGTTTTAATTTAACAATTCGAAGTTCTGTATTTACCTATTACAGGTTCAGATCTTCAAGTTATAATTTGCAATCACAATTTGTATTTAACAATGCTAAGTTGCGTATTTGTCTATTACAAGTTCAGATCTTCAAATTATAATTTGCAATAATAATTAGAAGCTATCAATTTTAAGTTCTGTATTTGACAATTACAAGTTCAGATCTTCAAGTTATTATTTGCAATAATAATTAGAAGATATCAATTTTAAGTTCTGTATTTGACAATTACAAGTTCAGATCTTCAAGTTATAATTTACAATAATAATTAGAAGCTATCAATTTTAAGTTCTGTATTTGACAATTACAAGTTCAGATCTTCAAGTTATAATTTGCAATAATATTTAGAAGCTATCAATTTTAAGTTCTGTATTTGACAATTACTAGTTCAGATCTTCAAGTTATAAATTGAAATAATAATTTCAATTTAACAAATCTAAGTTCTGTAATTCACTATTACAAGTTCAGATCTTCAAGTTATAATTTACAATAATAATTAGAAGCTATCAATTTTAAGTTCTGTATTTGACAATTACAAGTTCAGATCTTCAAGTTATAATTTGCACTAAAAATTTGTATTTAACAATTAGAAGTTCTGTATTTGACAATTACAAGTTCAGATCTTCAAGTTATAATTTGCAATAATAATTAGAAGCTATTAATTTTAAGTTCTGTATTTGACAATTACAAGTTCAGATCTTCAAGTTATAATTTGAAATAATAATTAGAAGCTATCAATTTTGTGTTCTGTATTTGACAATTACTAGTTCAGATCTTCAAGTTATAATTTGCAATAATAATTAGATGCTTTCAATTTTAAGTGCTGTATTTGACAATTACTAGTTCAGATCTTCAAGTTATAATTTGCACTAATAATTTGTATTTAACAATTAGAAGTTCTGTATTTGACAATTACAAGTTCAGATCTTCAAGTTATAATTTTCTCTAATAATTTGTATTTAACAATTAGAAGTTCTGTATTTGACAATTACAAGTTCCGATCTTCAAGTTATAATTTGCAATACTAATTAGAAGCTATCAATTTTAAGTTCTGTATTTGACAATTACAGGTTCAGATCTTCAAGTTATAATTTGCAATCACAATTTGTATTTAACAATGCTAAGTTGCGTATTTGTCTATTACAAGTTCAGATCTTCAAATTATGATTTGCAATAATAATTAGAAGCTATCAATTTTAAGTTCTGTATTTGACAATTACAAGTTCAGATCTTCAAGTTATAATTTGCAATAATAATTAGAAGCTATCAATTTTAAGTTCTGTATTTGACAATTACTAGTTCAGATCTTCAAGTAATAATTTGAAATAATAACTTGAATTTAACAAATCTAAGTTCTGTAATTCACTATTACAAGTTCAGATCTACAAGTTATAATTTACAATAATAACTAGAAGCTATCAATTTTAAGTGCTGTATTTGACAATTACTAGTTCAGATCTTCAAGTTATAATTTGCACTAATAATTTGTATTTAACAATTCGAAGTTCTGTATTTGACTATTACAAGTTCAGATCTTCAAGTTATAATTTGAAATATAATTATAAGCTATCAATTTTAAGTTCTGTATTTGCAATTACAAGTACAGATCTTCAAATTATTATTTGCAATAATAATTAGAAGCTATCAATTTTAAGTTCTGTATTTGACAATTACTAGTTCAGATCTTCAAGTTATAATTTGAAATAATAATTTGTATTTAACAAATCTAAGTTCTGTAATTCACTATTACAAGTTCAGATCTTCAAGTTATAATTTACAATAATAATTAGAAGCTATTAATTTTAAGTTCTGTATTTGACAATTACAAGTTCAGAACTTCATGTTATAATTTGCACTAATAATTTGTATTTAACAATTAGAAGTTCTGTATTTGACAATTACAAGTTCAGATCTTCAAGTTATATTTTGCAATAATAATTAGAAGCTATCAATTTTAAGTTCTGTATTTGACAATTACAAGTTCAGAACTTCAAGTTATAATTTGCACTAATAATTTGGATTTAACAATTAGAAGTTCTGTATTTGACAATTACAAGTTCAGATCTACAAGTTATAATTTGCACTAATAATTTGTATTTAAAATTAGAAGTTCTGTATTTGACAATTACAAGTTCAGATATTCAAGTTATAATTTGAAATAATAATTAGAAGCTATCAATTTTAAGTTCTGTATTTGACAATTACAAGTTCAGATCTTCAAGTTATAATTTGCAATAATAATTAGAAGCTATCAATGTTACGTTCTGCATTTGACAATTACTAGTTCAGATCTTCAAGTTATAATTTGAAATAATAATTTGAATTTAAGAAATCTAAGTTCTGTAATTCACTATTACAAGTTCAGATCTTCAAGTTATAATTTACAATAATAATTAGAAGCTATAAATTTTAAGTTCTGTATTTGACAATTACAAGTTCAGATCTTCAAGTTATAATTTGCACTAATAATTTGTATTTAACAATTAGAAGTTCTGTATTTGACAATTACAAGTTCAGATCTTCAAGTTATAATTTGCAATAATAATTAGAAGCAATCAATTTTAAGTTCTGTATTTGACAATTACTAGTTCAGATCTTCAAGTTATAATTAGAAATAATAATTTGAATTTGACAAATCTAAGTTCTGTAATTCACTATTACAAGTTCAGATCTTCAAGTTATAATTTACAATAATAATTAGAAGCTATCAATTTTAAGTTCTGTATTTGACAATTACAAGTTCAGATCTACAAGTTATAATTTGCACTAATAATTTGTATTTAACAATTAGAAGTTCTGTATTTGACAATTACAAGTTCAGATATTCAAGTTATAATTTGAAATAATAATTAGAAGCTATCAATTTTAAGTTCTGTATTTGACAATTACAAGTTCTGATCTTCAAGTTATAATTTGCAATAATAATTAGAAGCTATCAATTTTAAGTTCTGTATTTGACACTTACTAGTTCAGATCTTCAAGTTATAATTTGCACTAATAATTTGTATTTAATAATTAGAAGTTCTGTATTTGACTATTACAAGTTCAGATCTTCGAATTATTATTTGCAATCTTAGTTTTAATTTAACAATTCGAAGTTCTGTATTTACCTATTACAGGTTCAGATCTTCAAGTTATAATTTGCAATCACAATTAGTATTTAACAATGCTAAGTTGCGTATTTGTCTATTACAAGTTCAGATCTTCAAATTATAATTTGCAATAATAATTAGAAGCTATCAATTTTAAGTTCTGTATTTGACAATTACAAGTTCAGATCTTCAAGTTATAATTTGCAATAATAATTAGAAGCTATCAATTTTAAGTTCTGTATTAGACAATTACAAGTTCAGATCTTCAAGTTATAATTTTCTCTAATAATTTGTATTTAACAATTAGAAGTTCTGTATTTGACAATTACAAGTTCCGATCTTCAAGTTATAATTTGCAATAAAAATTAGAAGCTATCAATTTTAAGTTCTGTATTTGACAATTACAAGTTCAGATCTTCAAGTTATAATTTGAAATAATAATTAGAAGCTATCAATTTTAAGTTCTGTATTTGACAATTACAAGTTCAGTTCTTCTAGTTATAATTTGCAATAATAATTAGAAGCTATCAATTTTAAGTTCTGTATTTGACAATTACAAGTTCAGTCCTTCTAGTTATAATTTACAATAATAATTAGAAGCTATCAATTTTAAGTTCTGTATTTGACAATTACAAGTTCAGATCTTCAAGTTATACTTTGCAATAATAATTAGAAGCTATCAATTTTAAGTTCTGTATTAGACAATTACAAGTTCAGATCTTCAAGTTATAATTTTCTCTAATAATTTGTATTTAACAATTAGAAGTTCTGTATTTGACAATTACAAGTTCCGATCTTCAAGTTATAATTTGCAATAAAAATTAGAAGCTATCAATTTTAAGTTCTGTATTTGACAATTACAAGTTCAGATCTTCAAGTTATAATTTGAAATAATAATTAGAAGCTATCAATTTTAAGTTCTGTATTTGACAATTACAAGTTCAGTTCTTCTAGTTATAATTTGCAATAATAATTAGAAGCTATCAATTTTAAGTTCTGTATTTGACAATTACAAGTTCAGATCTTCAAGTTATAATTTGCAATAATATTTAGAAGCTATCAATTTTAAGTTCTGTATTTGACAATTACTAGTTCAGATCTTCAAGTTATAAATTGAAATAATAATTTCAATTTAACAAATCTAAGTTCTGTAATTCACTATTACAAGTTCAGATCTTCAAGTTATAATTTACAATAATAATTAGAAGCTATCAATTTTAAGTTCTGTATTTGACAATTACAAGTTCAGATCTTCAAGTTATAATTTGCAATAATAATTAGAAGCAATCAATTTTAAGTTCTGTATTTGACAATTACAAGTTCAGATCTTCAAGTTATATTTTGCAATAATAATTAGAAGCTATCAATTTTAAGTTCTGTATTTGACAATTACAAGTTCAGAACTTCAAGTTATAATTTGCACTAATAATTTGGATTTAACAATTAGAAGTTCTGTATTTGACAATTACAAGTTCAGATCTACAAGTTATAATTTGCACTAATAATTTGTATTTAAAATTAGAAGTTCTGTATTTGACAATTACAAGTTCAGATATTCAAGTTATAATTTGAAATAATAATTAGAAGCTATCAATTTTAAGTTCTGTATTGGACAATTACAAGTTCAGATCTTCAAGTTATAATTTGCAATAATAATTAGAAGCTATCAATGTTACGTTCTGCATTTGACAATTACTAGTTCAGATCTTCAAGTTATAATTTTAAATAATAATTTGAATTTAAGAAATCTAAGTTCTGTAATTCACTATTACAAGTTCAGATCTTCAAGTTATAATTTACAATAATAATTAGAAGCTATAAATTTTAAGTTCTGTATTTGACAATTACAAGTTCAGAACTTCAAGTTATAATTTGCACTAATAATTTGTATTTAACAATTAGAAGTTCTGTATTTGACAATTACAAGTTCAGATCTTCAAGTTATAATTTGCAATAATAATTAGAAGCAATCAATTTTAAGTTCTGTATTTGACAATTACTAGTTCAGATCTTCAAGTTATAATTAGAAATAATAATTTGAATTTGACAAATCTAAGTTCTGTAATTCACTATTACAAGTTCAGATCTTCAAGTTATAATTTACAATAATAATTAGAAGCTATCAATTTTAAGTTCTGTATTTGACAATTACAAGTTCAGATCTTCAAGTTATAATTTGCAATAATAATTAGAAGCTATCAATGTTACGTTCTGCATTTGACAATTACTAGTTCAGATCTTCAAGTTATAATTAGAAATAATAATTTGAATTTGACAAATCTAAGTTCTGTAATTCACTATTACAAGTTCAGATCTTCAAGTTATAATTTACAATAATAATTAGAAGCTATTAATTTTAAGTTCTGTATTTGACAATTACAAGTTCAGATCTACAAGTTATAATTTGCACTAATAATTTGTATTTAACAATTAGAAGTTCTGAATTTGACAATTACAAGTTCAGATATTCAAGTTATAATTTGAAATAATAATTAGAAGCTATCAATTTTAAGTTCTGTATTTGACAATTACAAGTTCTGATCTTCAAGTTATAATTTGCAATAATAATTAGAAGCTATCAATTTTAAGTTCTGTATTTGACACTTACTAGTTCAGATCTTCAAGTTATAATTTGCACTAATAATTTGTATTTAACAATTAGAAGTTCTGTATTTGACTATTACAAGTTCAGATCTTCGAATTATTATTTGCAATCTTAGTTTTAATTTAACAATTCGAAGTTCTGTATTTACCTATTACAGGTTCAGATCTTCAAGTTATAATTTGCAATCACAATTTGTATTTAACAATGCTAAGTTGCGTATTTGTCTATTACAAGTTCAGATCTTCAAATTATAATTTGCAATAATAATTAGAAGCTATCAATTTTAAGTTCTGTATTTGACAATTACAAGTTCAGATCTTCAAGTTATTATTTGCAATAATAATTAGAAGATATCAATTTTAAGTTCTGTATTTGACAATTACAAGTTCAGATCTTCAAGTTATAATTTACAATAATAATTAGAAGCTATCAATTTTAAGTTCTGTATTTGACAATTACAAGTTCAGATCTTCAAGTTATAATTTGCAATAATATTTAGAAGCTATCAATTTTAAGTTCTGTATTTGACAATTACTAGTTCAGATCTTCAAGTTATAAATTGAAATAATAATTTCAATTTAACAAATCTAAGTTCTGTAATTCACTATTACAAGTTCAGATCTTCAAGTTATAATTTACAATAATAATTAGAAGCTATCAATTTTAAGTTCTGTATTTGACAATTACAAGTTCAGATCTTCAAGTTATAATTTGCACTAAAAATTTGTATTTAACAATTAGAAGTTCTGTATTTGACAATTACAAGTTCAGATCTTCAAGTTATAATTTGCAATAATAATTAGAAGCTATTAATTTTAAGTTCTGTGTTTGACAATTACAAGTTCAGATCTTCAAGTTATAATTTGAAATAATAATTAGAAGCTATCAATTTTGTGTTCTGTATTTGACAATTACTAGTTCAGATCTTCAAGTTATAATTTGCAATAATAATTAGAAGCTTTCAATTTTAAGTGCTGTATTTGACAATTACTAGTTCAGATCTTCAAGTTATAATTTGCACTAATAATTTGTATTTAACAATTAGAAGTTCTGTATTTGACAATTACAAGTTCAGATCTTCAAGTTATAATTTTCTCTAATAATTTGTATTTAACAATTAGAAGTTCTGTATTTGACAATTACAAGTTCCGATCTTCAAGTTATAATTTGCAATACTAATTAGAAGCTATCAATTTTAAGTTCTGTATTTGACAATTACAGGTTCAGATCTTCAAGTTATAATTTGCAATCACAATTTGTATTTAACAATGCTAAGTTGCGTATTTGTCTATTACAAGTTCAGATCTTCAAATTATGATTTGCAATAATAATTAGAAGCTATCAATTTTAAGTTCTGTATTTGACAATTACAAGTTCAGATCTTCAAGTTATAATTTGCAATAATAATTAGAAGCTATCAATTTTAAGTTCTGTATTTGACAATTACTAGTTCAGATCTTCAAGTTATAATTAGAAATAATAATTTGAATTTGACAAATCTAAGTTCTGTAATTCACTATTACAAGTTCAGATCTTCAAGTTATAATTTACAATAATAATTAGAAGCTATCAATTTTAAGTTCTGTATTTGACAATTACAAGTTCAGATCTTCAAGTTATAATTTGCAATAATAATTAGAAGCTATCAATGTTACGTTCTGCATTTGACAATTACTAGTTCAGATCTTCAAGTTATAATTAGAAATAATAATTTGAATTTGACAAATCTAAGTTCACTATTACAAGTTCAGATCTTCAAGTTATAATTTACAATAATAATTAGAAGCTATTAATTTTAAGTTCTGTATTTGACAATTACAAGTTCAGATCTACAAGTTATAATTTGCACTAATAATTTGTATTTAACAATTAGAAGTTCTGAATTTGACAATTACAAGTTCAGATATTCAAGTTATAATTTGAAATAATAATTAGAAGCTATCAATTTTAAGTTCTGTATTTGACAATTACAAGTTCTGATCTTCAAGTTATAATTTGCAATAATAATTAGAAGCTATCAATTTTAAGTTCTGTATTTGACACTTACTAGTTCAGATCTTCAAGTTATAATTTGCACTAATAATTTGTATTTAACAATTAGAAGTTCTGTATTTGACTATTACAAGTTCAGATCTTCGAATTATTATTTGCAATCTTAGTTTTAATTTAACAATTCGAAGTTCTGTATTTACCTATTACAGGTTCAGATCTTCAAGTTATAATTTGCAATCACAATTTGTATTTAACAATGCTAAGTTGCGTATTTGTCTATTACAAGTTCAGATCTTCAAATTATAATTTGCAATAATAATTAGAAGCTATCAATTTTAAGTTCTGTATTTGACAATTACAAGTTCAGATCTTCAAGTTATTATTTGCAATAATAATTAGAAGATATCAATTTTAAGTTCTGTATTTGACAATTACAAGTTCAGATCTTCAAGTTATAATTTACAATAATAATTAGAAGCTATCAATTTTAAGTTCTGTATTTGACAATTACAAGTTCAGATCTTCAAGTTATAATTTGCAATAATATTTAGAAGCTATCAATTTTAAGTTCTGTATTTGACAATTACTAGTTCAGATCTTCAAGTTATAAATTGAAATAATAATTTCAATTTAACAAATCTAAGTTCTGTAATTCACTATTACAAGTTCAGATCTTCAAGTTATAATTTACAATAATAATTAGAAGCTATCAATTTTAAGTTCTGTATTTGACAATTACAAGTTCAGATCTTCAAGTTATAATTTGCACTAAAAATTTGTATTTAACAATTAGAAGTTCTGTATTTGACAATTACAAGTTCAGATCTTCAAGTTATAATTTGCAATAATAATTAGAAGCTATTAATTTTAAGTTCTGTATTTGACAATTACAAGTTCAGATCTTCAAGTTATAATTTGAAATAATAATTAGAAGCTATCAATTTTGTGTTCTGTATTTGACAATTACTAGTTCAGATCTTCAAGTTATAATTTGCAATAATAATTAGAAGCTTTCAATTTTAAGTGCTGTATTTGACAATTACTAGTTCAGATCTTCAAGTTATAATTTGCACTAATAATTTGTATTTAACAATTAGAAGTTCTGTATTTGACAATTACAAGTTCAGATCTTCAAGTTATAATTTTCTCTAATAATTTGTATTTAACAATTAGAAGTTCTGTATTTGACAATTACAAGTTCCGATCTTCAAGTTATAATTTGCAATACTAATTAGAAGCTATCAATTTTAAGTTCTGTATTTGACAATTACAGGTTCAGATCTTCAAGTTATAATTTGCAATCACAATTTGTATTTAACAATGCTAAGTTGCGTATTTGTCTATTACAAGTTCAGATCTTCAAATTATGATTTGCAATAATAATTAGAAGCTATCAATTTTAAGTTCTGTATTTGACAATTACAAGTTCAGATCTTCAAGTTATAATTTGCAATAATAATTAGAAGCTATCAATTTTAAGTTCTGTATTTGACAATTACTAGTTCAGATCTTCAAGTAATAATTTGAAATAATAACTTGAATTTAACAAATCTAAGTTCTGTAATTCACTATTACAAGTTCAGATCTACAAGTTATAATTTACAATAATAACTAGAAGCTATCAATTTTAAGTGCTGTATTTGACAATTACTAGTTCAGATCTTCAAGTTATAATTTGCACTAATAATTTGTATTTAACAATTCGAAGTTCTGTATTTGACTATTACAAGTTCAGATCTTCAAGTTATAATTTGAAATATAATTATAAGCTATCAATTTTAAGTTCTGTATTTGACAATTACAAGTACAGATCTTCAAATTATTATTTGCAATAATAATTAGAAGCTATCAATTTTAAGTTCTGTATTTGACAATTACTAGTTCAGATCTTCAAGTTATAATTTGAAATAATAATTTGTATTTAACAAATCTAAGTTCTGTAATTCACTATTACAAGTTCAGATCTTCAAGTTATAATTTACAATAATAATTAGAAGCTATTAATTTTAAGTTCTGTATTTGACAATTACAAGTTCAGAACTTCATGTTATAATTTGCACTAATAATTTGTATTTAACAATTAGAAGTTCTGTATTTGACAATTACAAGTTCAGATCTTCAAGTTATATTTTGCAATAATAATTAGAAGCTATCAATTTTAAGTTCTGTATTTGACAATTACAAGTTCAGAACTTCAAGTTATAATTTGCACTAATAATTTGGATTTAACAATTAGAAGTTCTGTATTTGACAATTACAAGTTCAGATCTACAAGTTATAATTTGCACTAATAATTTGTATTTAAAATTAGAAGTTCTGTATTTGACAATTACAAGTTTAGATATTCAAGTTATAATTTGAAATAATAATTAGAAGCTATCAATTTTAAGTTCTGTATTTGACAATTACAAGTTCAGATCTTCAAGTTATAATTTGCAATAATAATTAGAAGCTATCAATGTTACGTTCTGCATTTGACAATTACTAGTTCAGATCTTCAAGTTATAATTTGAAATAATAATTTGAATTTAAGAAATCTAAGTTCTGTAATTCACTATTACAAGTTCAGATCTTCAAGTTATAATTTACAATAATAATTAGAAGCTATAAATTTTAAGTTCTGTATTTGACAATTACAAGTTCAGATCTTCAAGTTATAATTTGCACTAATAATTTGTATTTAACAATTAGAAGTTCTGTATTTGACAATTACAAGTTCAGATCTTCAAGTTATAATTTGCAATAATAATTAGAAGCAATCAATTTTAAGTTCTGTATTTGACAATTACTAGTTCAGATCTTCAAGTTATAATTAGAAATAATAATTTGAATTTGACAAATCTAAGTTCTGTAATTCACTATTACAAGTTCAGATCTTCAAGTTATAATTTACAATAATAATTAGAAGCTATCAATTTTAAGTTCTGTATTTGACAATTACAAGTTCAGATCTACAAGTTATAATTTGCACTAATAATTTGTATTTAACAATTAGAAGTTCTGTATTTGACAATTACAAGTTCAGATATTCAAGTTATAATTTGAAATAATAATTAGAAGCTATCAATTTTAAGTTCTGTATTTGACAATTACAAGTTCTGATCTTCAAGTTATAATTTGCAATAATAATTAGAAGCTATCAATTTTAAGTTCTGTATTTGACACTTACTAGTTCAGATCTTCAAGTTATAATTTGCACTAATAATTTGTATTTAATAATTAGAAGTTCTGTATTTGACTATTACAAGTTCAGATCTTCGAATTATTATTTGCAATCTTAGTTTTAATTTAACAATTCGAAGTTCTGTATTTACCTATTACAGGTTCAGATCTTCAAGTTATAATTTGCAATCACAATTAGTATTTAACAATGCTAAGTTGCGTATTTGTCTATTACAAGTTCAGATCTTCAAATTATAATTTGCAATAATAATTAGAAGCTATCAATTTTAAGTTCTGTATTTGACAATTACAAGTTCAGATCTTCAAGTTATAATTTGCAATAATAATTAGAAGCTATCAATTTTAAGTTCTGTATTAGACAATTACAAGTTCAGATCTTCAAGTTATAATTTTCTCTAATAATTTGTATTTAACAATTAGAAGTTCTGTATTTGACAATTACAAGTTCCGATCTTCAAGTTATAATTTGCAATAAAAATTAGAAGCTATCAATTTTAAGTTCTGTATTTGACAATTACAAGTTCAGATCTTCAAGTTATAATTTGAAATAATAATTAGAAGCTATCAATTTTAAGTTCTGTATTTGACAATTACAAGTTCAGTTCTTCTAGTTATAATTTGCAATAATAATTAGAAGCTATCAATTTTAAGTTCTGTATTTGACAATTTCAAGTTCAGTCCTTCTAGTTATAATTTACAATAATAATTAGAAGCTATCAATTTTAAGTTCTGTATTTGACAATTACAAGTTCAGATCTTCAAGTTATACTTTGCAATAATAATTAGAAGCTATCAATTTTAAGTTCTGTATTAGACAATTACAAGTTCAGATCTTAAGGTTATAATTTTCTCTAATAATTTGTATTTAACAATTAGAAGTTCTGTATTTGACAATTACAAGTTCCGATCTTCAAGTTATAATTTGCAATAAAAATTAGAAGCTATCAATTTTAAGTTCTGTATTTGACAATTACAAGTTCAGATCTTCAAGTTATAATTTGAAATAATAATTAGAAGCTATCAATTTTAAGTTCTGTATTTGACAATTACAAGTTCAGTTCTTCTAGTTATAATTTGCAATAATAATTAGAAGCTATCAATTTTAAGTTCTGTATTTGACAATTACAAGTTCAGATCTTCAAGTTATAATTTGCAATAATATTTAGAAGCTATCAATTTTAAGTTCTGTATTTGACAATTACTAGTTCAGATCTTCAAGTTATAAATTGAAATAATAATTTCAATTTAACAAATCTAAGTTCTGTAATTCACTATTACAAGTTCAGATCTTCAAGTTATAATTTACAATAATAATTAGAAGCTATCAATTTTAAGTTCTGTATTTGACAATTACAAGTTCAGATCTTCAAGTTATAATTTGCAATAATAATTAGAAGCAATCAATTTTAAGTTCTGTATTTGACAATTACAAGTTCAGATCTTCAAGTTATATTTTGCAATAATAATTAGAAGCTATCAATTTTAAGTTCTGTATTTGACAATTACAAGTTCAGAACTTCAAGTTATAATTTGCACTAATAATTTGGATTTAACAATTAGAAGTTCTGTATTTGACAATTACAAGTTCAGATCTACAAGTTATAATTTGCACTAATAATTTGTATTTAAAATTAGAAGTTCTGTATTTGACAATTACAACTTCAGATATTCAAGTTATAATTTGAAATAATAATTAGAAGCTATCAATTTTAAGTTCTGTATTGGACAATTACAAGTTCAGATCTTCAAGTTATAATTTGCAATAATAATTAGAAGCTATCAATGTTACGTTCTGCATTTGACAATTACTAGTTCAGATCTTCAAGTTATAATTTGAAATAATAATTTGAATTTAAGAAATCTAAGTTCTGTAATTCACTATTACAAGTTCAGATCTTCAAGTTATAATTTACAATAATAATTAGAAGCTATAAATTTTAAGTTCTGTATTTGACAATTACAAGTTCAGATCTTCAAGTTATAATTTGCACTAATAATTTGTATTTAACAATTAGAAGTTCTGTATTTGACAATTACAAGTTCAGATCTTCAAGTTATAATTTGCAATAATAATTAGAAGCAATCAATTTTAAGTTCTGTATTTGACAATTACTAGTTCAGATCTTCAAGTTATAATTAGAAATAATAATTTGAATTTGACAAATCTAAGTTCTGTAATTCACTATTACAAGTTCAGATCTTCAAGTTATAATTTACAATAATAATTAGAAGCTATCAATTTTAAGTTCTGTATTTGACAATTACAAGTTCAGATCTACAAGTTATAATTTGCACTAATAATTTGTATTTAACAATTAGAAGTTCTGTATTTGACAATTACAAGTTCAGATATTCAAGTTATAATTTGAAATAATAATTAGAAGCTATCAATTTTAAGTTCTGTATTTGACAATTACAAGTTCTGATCTTCAAGTTATAACTTGCAATAATAATTAGAAGCTATCAATTTTAAGTTCTGTATTTGACACTTACTAGTTCAGATCTTCAAGTTATAATTTGCACTAATAATTTGTATTTAATAATTAGAAGTTCTGTATTTGACTATTACAAGTTCAGATCTTCGAATTATTATTTGCAATCTTAGTTTTAATTTAACAATTCGAAGTTCTGTATTTACCTATTACAGGTTCAGATCTTCAAGTTATAATTTGCAATCACAATTAGTATTTAACAATGCTAAGTTGCGTATTTGTCTATTACAAGTTCAGATCTTCAAATTATAATTTGCAATAATAATTAGAAGCTATCAATTTTAAGTTCTGTATTTGACAATTACAAGTTCAGATCTTCAAGTTATAATTTGCAATAATAATTAGAAGCTATCAATTTTAAGTTCTGTATTAGACAATTACAAGTTCAGATCTTCAAGTTATAATTTTCTCTAATAATTTGTATTTAACAATTAGAAGTTCTGTATTTGACAATTACAAGTTCCGATCTTCAAGTTATAATTTGCAATAAAAATTAGAAGCTATCAATTTTAAGTTCTGTATTTGACAATTACAAGTTCAGATCTTCAAGTTATAATTTGAAATAATAATTAGAAGCTATCAATTTTAAGTTCTGTATTTGACAATTACAAGTTCAGTTCTTCTAGTTATAATTTGCAATAATAATTAGAAGCTATCAATTTTAAGTTCTGTATTTGACAATTACAAGTTCAGTCCTTCTAGTTATAATTTACAATAATAATTAGAAGCTATCAATTTTAAGTTCTGTATTTGACAATTACAAGTTCAGATCTTCAAGTTATACTTTGCAATAATAATTAGAAGCTATCAATTTTAAGTTCTGTATTAGACAATTACAAGTTCAGATCTTCAAGTTATAATTTTCTCTAATAATTTGTATTTAACAATTAGAAGTTCTGTATTTGACAATTACAAGTTCCGATCTTCAAGTTATAATTTGCAATAAAAATTAGAAGCTATCAATTTTAAGTTCTGTATTTGACAATTACAAGTTCAGATCTTCAAGTTATAATTTGAAATAATAATTAGAAGCTATCAATTTTAAGTTCTGTATTTGACAATTACAAGTTCAGTTCTTCTAGTTATAATTTGCAATAATAATTAGAAGCTATCAATTTTAAGTTCTGTATTTGACAATTACAAGTTCAGATCTTCAAGTTATAATTTGCAATAATATTTAGAAGCTATCAATTTTAAGTTCTGTATTTGACAATTACTAGTTCAGATCTTCAAGTTATAAATTGAAATAATAATTTCAATTTAACAAATCTAAGTTCTGTAATTCACTATTACAAGTTCAGATCTTCAAGTTATAATTTACAATAATAATTAGAAGCTATCAATTTTAAGTTCTGTATTTGACAATTACAAGTTCAGATCTTCAAGTTATAATTTGCACTAATAATTTGTATTTAACAATTAGAAGTTCTGTATTTGACAATTACAAGTTCAGATCTTCAAGTTATAATTTGTAATAATAATTAGAAGCTATTAATTTTAAGTTCTGTATTTGACAATTACAAGTTCAGATCTTCAAGTTATAATTTGAAATAATAATTAGAAGCTATCAATTTTATGTTCTGTATTTGACAATTACAAGTTCAGATCTTCAAGTTATAATTTGCAATAATAATTAGAAGCTTTCAATTGTAAGTGCTGTATTTGACAATTACTAGTTCAGATCTACAAGTTATAATTTTCACTAATAATTTGTATTTAACAATTAGTAGTTCTGTATTTGACAATTACAAGTTCCGATCTTCAAGTTATAATTTGCAATAATAATTAGAAGCTATCAATTTTAAGTTCTGTATTTGACAATTACTAGTTCAGATCTTCAAGTTATAATTTGCACAAATAATTTGTATTTAACAATTAGAAGTTCTGTATTTGACAATTACAGGTTCAGATCTTCAAGTAATAATTTGCACTAATAATTTGTATTTAACAATTCGAAGTTCTGTATTTGACTATTACAAGTTCAGATCTTCAAGTTATAATTTGAATTATAATTATAAGCTATCAATTTTAAGTTCTGTATTTGACAATTACAAGTACAGATCTCCAAAATATTATTTGCAATAATAATTAGAAGCTATCAATTTTAAGTTCTGCATTTGACAATTACAAGTTCAGATCTTCAAGTTATTATTTGCAATAATAATTAGAAGCTATTAATTTTAAGTTCTGTATTTGACAATTACAAGTGCAGATCTTCAAGTTATAATTTGCAACAATAATTAGAAGCTATCAATTTTAAGTTCTGTATTTGACAATTACTAGTTCAGATCTTCAAGTTATAATTAGAATTAATAATTAGAATTTGACAAATCTAAGTTCTGTAATTCACTATTACAAGTTCAGATCTTCAAGTTATAATTTACAATAATAATTAGAAGCTATCAATTTTAAGTTCTGTATTTGACAATTACAAGTTCAGATCTACAAGTTATAATTTGCACTAATAATTTGTATTTAACAAATAGAAGTTCTGTATTTGACAATTACAAGTTCAGATCGTCAAGTTATAATTTGAAATAATAATTAGAAGCTATCAATTTTAAGTTCTGTATTTGACAATTACTAGTTCAGATCCTCAAGTTATAATTTGAAATAATAATTTGAATTTAACAAATCTAAGTTCTGTAATTCACTATTACAAGTTCAGTTCTTCAAGTTATAATTTACAATAATAATTAGAAGCTATCAATTTTAAGTTCTGTATTTGACAATTACAAGTTCAGATCTTCAAGTTATAATTTGCACTAATAATTTTTATTTAACAATTAGAAGTTCTGTATTTGACAATTACAAGTTCAGACATTCAAGTTATAATTTGCAATAATAATTAGAAGCTATTAATTTTAAGTTCTGTATTTGACAATTACAAGTTCAGATCTTCAAGTTATAATTTGAAATAATAATTAGTAGCTATCAATTTTATGTTCTGTATTTGACAATTACAAGTTCAGATCTTCAAGTTATAATTTGCAATAATAATTAGAAGCTATCAATTTTAAGTGCTGTATTTGACAATTACTAGTTCAGATCTTCAAGTTATAATTTACAATAATAATTAGAAGCTATCAATTTTAAGTTCTGTATTTGACAATTACAAGTTCAGATCTACAAGTTATAATTTGCACTAATAATTTGTATTTACCAATTAGAAGTTCTGTATTTGACAATTACAAGTTCAGATCTTCAAGTTATAATTTGCAATAATAATTAGAAGCTATCAATTTTAAGTTCTGTATTTGACAATTACTAGTTCAGATCTACAAGTTATAATTTGAAATAATAAATTGTATTTAACAAATCTAAGTTCTGTAATTCACTATTACAAGTTCAGTTCTTCAAGTTATAATTTACAATAATAATTAGAAGCTATCAATTTTAAGTTCTGTATTTGACAATTACAAGTTCAGATCTTCAAGTTATAATTTGCACTAATAATTTGTATTTAACAATTAGAAGTTCTGTATTTGACAATTACAAGTTCAGACATTCAAGTTATAATTTGCAATAATAATTAGAAGCTATTAATTTTAAGTTCTGTGTTTGACAATTACAAGTTCAGATCTTCAAGTTATAATTTGAAATAATAATTAGTAGCTATCAATTTTATGTTCTGTATTTGACAATTCCAAGTTCAGATCTTCAAGTTATAATTTGCAATAATAATTAGAAGCTATCAATTTTAAGTGCTGTATTTGACAATTACAAGTTCAGATCTTCAAGTTATTATTTGCAATAATAATTAGACGCTATTAATTTTAAGTTCTGTATTTGACAATTACAAGTGCAGATCTTCAAGTTATAATTTGCAATAATAATTAGAAGCTATCAATTTTAAGTTCTGTATTTGACAATTACTAGTTCAGATCTTCAAGTTATAATTAGAATTAATAATTAGAATTTGACAAATCTAAGTTCTGTAATTCACTATTACAAGTTCAGATCTTCAAGTTATAATTTACAATAATAATTAGAAGCTATCAATTTTAAGTTCTGTATTTGACAATTACAAGTTCAGATCTACAAGTTATAATTTGCACTAATAATTTGTATTTAACAAATAGAAGTTCTGTATTTGACAATTACAAGTTCAGATCTTCATGTTATAATTTGAAATAATAATTAGAAGCTATCAATTTTAAGTTCTGTATTTGACAATTACTAGTTCAGATCCTCAAGTTATAATTTGAAATAATAATTTGAATTTAACAAATCTAAGTTCTGTAATTCACTATTACAAGTTCAGTTCTTCAAGTTATAATTTACAATAATAATTAGAAGCTATCAATTTTAAGTTCTGTATTTGACAATTACAAGTTCAGATCTTCAAGTTATAATTTGCACTAATAATTTTTATTTAACAATTAGAAGTTCTGTATTTGACAATTACAAGTTCAGACATTCAAGTTATAATTTGCAATAATAATTAGAAGCTATTAATTTTAAGTTCTGTATTTGACAATTACAAGTTCAGATCTTCAAGTTATAATTTGAAATAATAATTAGTAGCTATCAATTTTATGTTCTGTATTTGACAATTACAAGTTCAGATCTTCAAGTTATAATTTGCAATAATAATTAGAAGCTATCAATTTTAAGTGCTGTATTTGACAATTACTAGTTCAGATCTTCAAGTTATAATTTACAATAATAATTAGAAGCTATCAATTTTAAGTTCTGTATTTGACAATTACAAGTTCAGATCTACAAGTTATAATTTGCACTAATAATTTGTATTTACCAATTAGAAGTTCTGTATTTGACAATTACAAGTTCAGATCTTCAAGTTATAATTTGCAATAATATTTAGAAGCTATCAATTTTAAGTTCTGTATTTGACAATTACTAGTTCAGATCTTCAAGTTATAAATTGAAAAATAATTTCAATTTAACAAATCTAAGTTCTGTAATTCACTATTACAAGTTCAGATCTTCAAGTTATAATTTACAATAATAATTAGAAGCTATCAATTTTAAGTTCTGTATTTGACAATTACAAGTTCAGATCTTCAAGTTATAATTTGCACTAATAATTTGTATTTAACAATTAGAAGTTCTGTATTTGACAATTACAAGTTCAGATCTTCAAGTTATAATTTGTAATAATAATTAGAAGCTATTAATTTTAAGTTCTGTATTTGACAATTACAAGTTCAGATCTTCAAGTTATAATTTGAAATTATAATTAGAAGCTATCAATTTTATCTTCTGTATTTGACAATTACAAGTTCAGATCTTCAAGTTATAATTTGCAATAATAATTAGAAGCTTTCAATTGTAAGTGCTGTATTTGACAATTACTAGTTCAGATCTACAAGTTATAATTTTCACTAATAATTTGTATTTAACAATTAGTAGTTCTGTATTTGACAATTACAAGTTCCGATCTTCAAGTTATAATTTGCAATAATAATTAGAAGCTATCAATTTTAAGTTCTGTATTTGACAATTACTAGTTCAGATCTTCAAGTTATAATTTGCACTAATAATTTGTATTTAACAATTAGAAGTTCTGTATTTGACAATTACAGGTTCAGATCTTCAAGTAATAATTTGCACTAATAATTTGTATTTAACAATTCGAAGTTCTGTATTTGACTATTACAAGTTCAGATCTTCAAGTTATAATTTGAATTATAATTATAAGCTATCAATTTTAAGTTCTGTATTTGACAATTACAAGTACAGATCTCCAAAATATTATTTGCAATAATAATTAGAAGCTATCAATTTTAAGTTCTGCATTTGACAATTACAAGTTCAGATCTTCAAGTTATTATTTGCAATAATAATTAGAAGCTATTAATTTTAAGTTCTGTATTTGACAATTACAAGTGCAGATCTTCAAGTTATAATTTGCAACAATAATTAGAAGCTATCAATTTTAAGTTCTGTATTTGACAATTACTAGTTCAGATCTTCAAGTTATAATTAGAATTAATAATTAGAATTTGACAAATCTAAGTTCTGTAATTCACTATTACAAGTTCAGATCTTCAAGTTATAATTTACAATAATAATTAGAAGCTATCAATTTTAAGTTCTGTATTTGACAATTACAAGTTCAGATCTACAAGTTATAATTTGCACTAATAATTTGTATTTAACAAATAGAAGTTCTGTATTTGACAATTACAAGTTCAGATCTTCAAGTTATAATTTGAAATAATAATTAGAAGCTATCAATTTTAAGTTCTGTATTTGACAATTACTAGTTCAGATCCTCAAGTTATAATTTGAAATAATAATTTGAATTTAACAAATCTAAGTTCTGTAATTCACTATTACAAGTTCAGTTCTTCAAGTTATAATTTACAATAATAATTAGAAGCTATCAATTTTAAGTTCTGTATTTGACAATTACAAGTTCAGATCTTCAAGTTATAATTTGCACTAATAATTTTTATTTAACAATTAGAAGTTCTGTATTTGACAATTACAAGTTCAGACATTCAAGTTATAATTTGCAATAATAATTAGAAGCTATTAATTTTAAGTTCTGTATTTGACAATTACAAGTTCAGATCTTCAAGTTATAATTTGAAATAATAATTAGTAGCTATCAATTTTATGTTCTGTATTTGACAATTACAAGTTCAGATCTTCAAGTTATAATTTGCAATAATAATTAGAAGCTATCAATTTTAAGTGCTGTATTTGACAATTACTAGTTCAGATCTTCAAGTTATAATTTACAATAATAATTAGAAGCTATCAATTTTAAGTTCTGTATTTGACAATTACAAGTTCAGATCTACAAGTTATAATTTGCACTAATAATTTGTATTTACCAATTAGAAGTTCTGTATTTGACAATTACAAGTTCAGATCTTCAAGTTATAATTTGCAATAATAATTAGAAGCTATCAATTTTAAGTTCTGTATTTGACAATTACTAGTTCAGATCTACAAGTTATAATTTGAAATAATAAATTGTATTTAACAAATCTAAGTTCTGTAATTCACTATTACAAGTTCAGTTCTTCAAGTTATAATTTACAATAATAATTAGAAGCTATCAATTTTAAGTTCTGTATTTGACAATTACAAGTTCAGATCTTCAAGTTATAATTTGCACTAATAATTTGTATTTAACAATTAGAAGTTCTGTATTTGACAATTACAAGTTCAGACATTCAAGTTATAATTTGCAATAATAATTAGAAGCTATTAATTTTAAGTTCTGTGTTTGACAATTACAAGTTCAGATCTTCAAGTTATAATTTGAAATAATAATTAGTAGCTATCAATTTTATGTTCTGTATTTGACAATTCCAAGTTCAGATCTTCAAGTTATAATTTGCAATAATAATTAGAAGCTATCAATTTTAAGTGCTGTATTTGACAATTACAAGTTCAGATCTTCAAGTTATTATTTGCAATAATAATTAGAAGCTATTAATTTTAAGTTCTGTATTTGACAATTACAAGTGCAGATCTTCAAGTTATAATTTGCAATAGTAATTAGAAGCTATCAATTTTAAGTTCTGTATTTGACAATTACTAGTTCAGATCTTCAAGTTATAATTAGAATTAATAATTAGAATTTGACAAATCTAAGTTCTGTAATTCACTATTACAAGTTCAGATCTTCAAGTTATAATTTACAATAATAATTAGAAGCTATCAATTTTAAGTTCTGTATTTGACAATTACAAGTTCAGATCTACAAGTTATAATTTGCACTAATAATTTGTATTTAACAAATAGAAGTTCTGTATTTGACAATTACAAGTTCAGATCTTCAAGTTATAATTTGAAATAATAATTAGAAGCTATCAATTTTAATTTCTGTATTTGACAATTACTAGTTCAGATCCTCAAGTTATAATTTGAAATAATAATTTGAATTTAACAAATCTAAGTTCTGTAATTCACTATTACAAGTTCAGTTCTTCAAGTTATAATTTACAATAATAATTAGAAGCTATCAATTTTAAGTTCTGTATTTGACAATTACAAGTTCAGATCTTCAAGTTATAATTTGCACTAATAATTTTTATTTAACAATTAGAAGTTCTGTATTTGACAATTACAAGTTCAGACATTCAAGTTATAATTTGCAATAATAATTAGAAGCTATTAATTTTAAGTTCTGTATTTGACAATTACAAGTTCAGATCTTCAAGTTATAATTTGAAATAATAATTAGTAGCTATCAATTTTATGTTCTGTATTTGACAATTACAAGTTCAGATCTTCAAGTTATAATTTGCAATAATAATTAGAAGCTATCAATTTTAAGTGCTGTATTTGACAATTACTAGTTCAGATCTTCAAGTTATAATTTACAATAATAATTAGAAGCTATCAATTTTAAGTTCTGTATTTGACAATTACAAGTTCAGATCTACAAGTTATAATTTGCACTAATAATTTGTATTTACCAATTAGAAGTTCTGTATTTGACAATTACAAGTTCAGATCTTCAAGTTATAATTTGCAATAATAATTAGAAGCTATCAATTTTAAGTTCTGTATTTGACAATTACTAGTTCAGATCTACAAGTTATAATTTGAAATAATAAATTGTATTTAACAAATCTAAGTTCTGTAATTCACTATTACAAGTTCAGTTCTTCAAGTTATAATTTACAATAATAATTAGAAGCTATCAATTTTAAGTTCTGTATTTGACAATTACAAGTTCAGATCTTCAAGTTATAATTTGCACTAATAATTTGTATTTAACAATTAGAAGTTCTGTATTTGACAATTACAAGTTCAGACATTCAAGTTATAATTTGCAATAATAATTAGAAGCTATTAATTTTAAGTTCTGTGTTTGACAATTACAAGTTCAGATCTTCAAGTTATAATTTGAAATAATAATTAGTAGCTATCAATTTTATGTTCTGTATTTGACAATTCCAAGTTCAGATCTTCAAGTTATAATTTGCAATAATAATTAGAAGCTATCAATTTTAAGTGCTGTATTTGACAATTACTAGTTCAGATCTTCAAGTTATAATTTGCACTAATAATTTGTATTTAACAATTAGAAGTTCTGTATTTGACAATTACAAGTTCAGATCTTCAAGTTATAATTTGTAATAATAATTAGAAGCTATTAATTTTAAGTTCTGTATTTGACAATTACAAGTTCAGATCTTCAAGTTATAATTTGAAATAATAATTAGAAGCTATCAATTTTATGTTCTGTATTTGACAATTACAAGTTCAGATCTTCAAGTTATAATTTGCAATAATAATTAGAAGCTTTCAATTGTAAGTGCTGTATTTGACAATTACTAGTTCAGATCTACAAGTTATAATTTGCAATAATAATTAGAAGCTTTCAATTGTAAGTGCTGTATTTGACAATTACTAGTTCAGATCTTCAAGTTATAATTTACAATAATAATTAGAAGCTATCAATTTTAAGTTCTGTATTTGACAATTACAAGTTCAGATCTTCAAGTTATAATTTGCAATAATATTTAGAAGCTATCAATTTTAAGTTCTGTATTTGACAATTACTAGTTCAGATCTTCAAGTTGTAAATTGAAATAATAATTTCAATTTAACAAATCTAAGTTCTGTAATTCACTATTACAAGTTCAGATCTTCAAGTTATAATTTACAATAATAATTAGAAGCTATCAATTTTAAGTTCTGTATTTGACAATTACAAGTTCAGATCTTCAAGTTATAATTTGCACTAAAAATTTGTATTTAACAATTAGAAGTTCTGTATTTGACAATTACAAGTTCAGATCTTCAAGTTATAATTTGCAATAATAATTAGAAGCTATTAATTTTAAGTTCTGTATTTGACAATTACAAGTTCAGATCTTCAAGTTATAATTTGAAATAATAATTAGAAGCTATCAATTTTATGTTCTGTATTTGACAATTACAAGTTCAGATCTTCAAGTTATAATTTGCAATAATAATTAGAAGCTTTCAATTTTAAGTGCTGTATTTGACAATTACTAGTTCAGATCTTCAAGTTATAATTTGCACTAATAATTTGTATTTAACAATTAGAAGTTCTGTATTTGACAATTACAAGTTCAGATCTTCAAGTTATAATTTTCTCTAATAATTTGTATTTAACAATTAGAAGTTCTGTATTTGACAATTACAAGTTCCGATCTTCAAGTTATAATTTGCAATAATAATTAGAAGCTATCAATTTTAAGTTCTGTATTTGACAATTACAAGTTCAGATCTTCAAGTTATAATTTGAAATAATAATTAGAAGCTATCAATTTTAAGTTCTGTATTTGACAATTACAAGTTCAGATCTTCAAGTTATAATTTGCAATGATATTTAGAAGCTATCAATTTTAAGTTCTGTATTTGACAATTACTAGTTCAGATCTTCAAGTTATAAATTGAAATAATAATTTCAATTTAACAAATCTAAGTTCTGTAATTCACTATTACAAGTTCAGATCTTCAAGTTATAATTTACAATAATAATTAGAAGCTATCAATTTTAAGTTCTGTATTTGACAATTACAAGTTCAGATCTTCAAGTTATAATTTGCACTAATAATTTGTATTTAACAATTAGAAGTTCTGTATTTGACAATTACAAGTTCAGATCTTCAAGTTATAATTTGTAATAATAATTAGAAGCTATTAATTTTAAGTTCTGTATTTGACAATTACAAGTTCAGATCTTCAAGTTATAATTTGAAATAATAATTAGAAGCTATCAATTTTATGTTCTGTATTTGACAATTACAAGTTCAGATCTTCAAGTTATAATTTGCAATAATAATTAGAAGCTTTCAATTGTAAGTGCTGTATTTGACAATTACAAGTTCAGATCTACAAGTTATAATTTTCACTAATAATTTGTATTTAACAATTAGTAGTTCTGTATTTGACAATTACAAGTTCCGATCTTCAAGTTATAATTTGCAATAATAATTAGAAGCTATCAATTTTAAGTTCTGTATTTGACAATTACAAGTTCAGATCTACAAGTTATAATTTGCACTAATAATTTGTATTTACCAATTAGAAGTTCTGTATTTGACAATTACAAGTTCAGATCTTCAAGTTATAATTTGCAATAATAATTAGAAGCTATCAATTTTAAGTTCTGTATTTGACAATTACTAGTTCAGATCTACAAGTTATAATTTGAAATAATAAATTGTATTTAACAAATCTAAGTTCTGTAATTCACTATTACAAGTTCAGTTCTTCAAGTTATAATTTACAATAATAATTAGAAGCTATCAATTTTAAGTTCTGTATTTGACAATTACAAGTTCAGATCTTCAAGTTATAATTTGCACTAATAATTTGTATTTAACAATTAGAAGTTCTGTATTTGACAATTACAAGTTCAGACATTCAAGTTATAATTTGCAATAATAATTAGAAGCTATTAATTTTAAGTTCTGTGTTTGACAATTACAAGTTCAGATCTTCAAGTTATAATTTGAAATAATAATTAGTAGCTATCAATTTTATGTTCTGTATTTGACAATTCCAAGTTCAGATCTTCAAGTTATAATTTGCAATAATAATTAGAAGCTATCAATTTTAAGTGCTGTATTTGACAATTACTAGTTCAGATCTTCAAGTTATAATTTGCACTAATAATTTGTATTTAACAATTAGAAGTTCTGTATTTGACAATTACAAGTTCAGATCTTCAAGTTATAATTTGTAATAATAATTAGAAGCTATTTATTTTAAGTTCTGTATTTGACAATTACAAGTTCAGATCTTCAAGTTATAATTTGAAATAATAATTAGAAGCTATCAATTTTATGTTCTGTATTTGACAATTACAAGTTCAGATCTTCAAGTTATAATTTGCAATAATAATTAGAAGCTTTCAATTGTAAGTGCTGTATTTGACAATTACTAGTTCAGATCTACAAGTTATAATTTGCAATAATAATTAGAAGCTTTCAATTGTAAGTGCTGTATTTGACAATTACTAGTTCAGATCTTCAAGTTATAATTTACAATAATAATTAGAAGCTATCAATTTTAAGTTCTGTATTTGACAATTACAAGTTCAGATCTTCAAGTTATAATTTGCAATAATATTTAGAAGCTATCAATTTTAAGTTCTGTATTTGACAATTACTAGTTCAGATCTTCAAGTTGTAAATTGAAATAATAATTTCAATTTAACAAATCTAAGTTCTGTAATTCACTATTACAAGTTCAGATCTTCAAGTTATAATTTACAATAATAATTAGAAGCTATCAATTTTAAGTTCTGTATTTGACAATTACAAGTTCAGATCTTCAAGTTATAATTTGCACTAAAAATTTGTATTTAACAATTAGAAGTTCTGTATTTGACAATTACAAGTTCAGATCTTCAAGTTATAATTTGCAATAATAATTAGAAGCTATTAATTTTAAGTTCTGTATTTGACAATTACAAGTTCAGATCTTCAAGTTATAATTTGAAATAATAATTAGAAGCTATCAATTTTATGTTCTGTATTTGACAATTACAAGTTCAGATCTTCAAGTTATAATTTGCAATAATAATTAGAAGCTTTCAATTTTAAGTGCTGTATTTGACAATTACTAGTTCAGATCTTCAAGTTATAATTTGCACTAATAATTTGTATTTAACAATTAGAAGTTCTGTATTTGACAATTACAAGTTCAGATCTTCAAGTTATAATTTTCTCTAATAATTTGTATTTAACAATTAGAAGTTCTGTATTTGACAATTACAAGTTCCGATCTTCAAGTTATAATTTGCAATAATAATTAGAAGCTATCAGTTTTAAGTTCTGTATTTGACAATTACAAGTTCAGATCTTCAAGTTATAATTTGAAATAATAATTAGAAGCTATCAATTTTAAGTTCTGTATTTGACAATTACAAGTTCAGATCTTCAAGTTATAATTTGCAATGATATTTAGAAGCTATCAATTTTAAGTTCTGTATTTGACAATTACTAGTTCAGATCTTCAAGTTATAAATTGAAATAATAATTTCAATTTAACAAATCTAAGTTCTGTAATTCACTATTACAAGTTCAGATCTTCAAGTTATAATTTACAATAATAATTAGAAGCTATCAATTTTAAGTTCTGTATTTGACAATTACAAGTTCAGATCTTCAAGTTATAATTTGCACTAATAATTTGTATTTAACAATTAGAAGTTCTGTATTTGACAATTACAAGTTCAGATCTTCAAGTTATAATTTGTAATAATAATTAGAAGCTATTAATTTTAAGTTCTGTATTTGACAATTACAAGTTCAGATCTTCAAGTTATAATTTGAAATAATAATTAGAAGCTATCAATTTTATGTTCTGTATTTGACAATTACAAGTTCAGATCTTCAAGTTATAATTTGCAATAATAATTAGAAGCTTTCAATTGTAAGTGCTGTATTTGACAATTACAAGTTCAGATCTACAAGTTATAATTTTCACTAATAATTTGTATTTAACAATTAGTAGTTCTGTATTTGACAATTACAAGTTCCGATCTTCAAGTTATAATTTGCAATAATAATTAGAAGCTATCAATTTTAAGTTCTGTATTTGACAATTACTAGTTCAGATCTTCAAGTTATAATTTGCACTAATAATTTGTATTTAACAATTAGAAGTTCTGTATTTGACAATTACAAGTTCAGATTTTCAAGTTATAATTTGCACTAATAATTTGTATTTAACAATTAGAAGTTCTGTATTTGACAATTACAAGTTCAGATCTTCAAGTTATAATTTGCAATAATAATTAGAAGCAATCAATTTTAAGTTCTCTATTTGACAATTACTAGTTCAGAACTTCAAGTTATAATTAGAAATAAAATTTGAATTTGACAAATCTAAGTTCTGTAATTCACTATTACAAGTTCAGATCTTCAAGTTATAATTTACAATAATAATTAGAAGCTATCAATTTTAAGTTCTGTATTTGACAATTACAAGTTCAGATCTACAAGTTATAATTTGCACTAATAATTTGTATTTAACAATTAGAAGTTCTGTATTTGACAATTACAAGTTCAGATATTCAAGTTATAATTTGAAATAATAATTAGAAGCTATCAATTTTAAGTTCTGTATTTGACAATTACAAGTCTGATCTTCAAGTTATAATTTGCAATAATAATTAGAAGCTATCAATTTTAAGTTCTGTATTTGACACTTACTAGTTAAGATCTTCAAGTTATAATTTGCACTAATAATTTGTATTTAATAATTAGAAGTTCTGTATTTGACTATTACAAGTTCAGATCTTCGAATTATTATTTGCAATCTTAGTTTTAATTTAACAATTCGAAGTTCTGTATTTACCTATTACAGGTTCAGATCTTCAAGTTATAATTTGCAATCACAATTAGTATTTAACAATGCTAAGTTGCGTATTTGTCTATTACAAGTTCAGATCTTCAAATTATAATTTGCAATAATAATTAGAAGCTATCAATTTTAAGTTCTGTATTTGACAATTACAAGTTCAGATCTTCAAGTTATTATTTGCAATAATAATTAGAAGATATCAATTTTAAGTTCTGTATTTGACAATTACAAGTTCAGATCTTCAAGTTATAATTTGCACTAATAATTTTTATTTAACAATTAGAAGTTCTGTATTTGACAATTACAAGTTCAGACAATCAAGTTACAATTTGCAATAATAATTAGAAGCTATTAATTTTAAGTTCTGTATTTGACAATTACAAGTTCAGATCTTCAAGTTATAATTTGAAATAATAATTAGTAGCTATCAATTTTATGTTCTGTATTTGACAATTACAAGTTCAGATCTTCAAGTTATAATTTGCAATAATAATTAGAAGCTATCAATTTTAAGTGCTGTATTTGACAATTACTAGTTCAGATCTTCAAGTTATAATTTACAATAATAATTAGAAGCTATCAATTTTAAGTTCTGTATTTGACAATTACAAGTTCAGATCTACAAGTTATAATTTGCACTAATAATTTGTATTTACCAATTAGAAGTTCTGTATTTGACAATTACAAGTTCAGATCTTCAAGTTATAATTTGCAATAATAATTAGAAGCTATCAATTTTAAGTTCTGTATTTGACAATTACTAGTTCAGATCTACAAGTTATAATTTGAAATAATAAATTGTATTTAACAAATCTAAGTTCTGTAATTCACTATTACAAGTTCAGTTCTTCAAGTTATAATTTACAATAATAATTAGAAGCTATCAATTTTAAGTTCTGTATTTGACAATTACAAGTTCAGATCTTCAAGTTATAATTTGCACTAATAATTTGTATTTAACAATTAGAAGTTCTGTATTTGACAATTACAAGTTCAGACATTCAAGTTATAATTTGCAATAATAATTAGAAGCTATTAATTTTAAGTTCTGTGTTTGACAATTACAAGTTCAGATCTTCAAGTTATAATTTGAAATAATAATTAGTAGCTATCAATTTTATGTTCTGTATTTGACAATTCCAAGTTCAGATCTTCAAGTTATAATTTGCAATAATAATTAGAAGCTATCAATTTTAAGTGCTGTATTTGACAATTACTAGTTCAGATCTTCAAGTTATAATTTGCACTAATAATTTGTATTTAACAATTAGAAGTTCTGTATTTGACAATTACAAGTTCAGATCTTCAAGTTATAATTTGTAATAATAATTAGAAGCTATTAATTTTAAGTTCTGTATTTGACAATTACAAGTTCAGATCTTCAAGTTATAATTTGAAATAATAATTAGAAGCTATCAATTTTATGTTCTGTATTTGACAATTACAAGTTCAGATCTTCAAGTTATAATTGCAATAATAATTAGAAGCTTTCAATTGTAAGTGCTGTATTTGACAATTACTAGTTCAGATCTACAAGTTATAATTTGCAATAATAATTAGAAGCTTTCAATTGTAAGTGCTGTATTTGACAATTACTAGTTCAGATCTTCAAGTTATAATTTACAATAATAATTAGAAGCTATCAATTTTAGGTTCTGTATTTGACAATTACAAGTTCAGATCTTCAAGTTATAATTTGCAATAATATTTAGAAGCTATCAATTTTAAGTTCTGTATTTGACAATTACTAGTTCAGATCTTCAAGTTATAAATTGAAATAATAATTTCAATTTAACAAATCTAAGTTCTGTAATTCACTATTACAAGTTCAGATCTTCAAGTTATAATTTACAATAATAATTAGAAGCTATCAATTTTAAGTTCTGTATTTGACAATTACAAGTTCAGATCTTCAAGTTATAATTTGCACTAAAAATTTGTATTTAACAATTAGAAGTTCTGTATTTGACAATTACAAGTTCAGATCTTCAAGTTATAATTTGCAATAATAATTAGAAGCTATTAATTTTAAGTTCTGTATTTGACAATTACAAGTTCAGATCTTCAAGTTATAATTTGAAATAATAATTAGAAGCTATCAATTTTATGTTCTGTATTTGACAATTACAAGTTCAGATCTTCAAGTTATAATTTGCAATAATAATTAGAAGCTTTCAATTTTAAGTGCTGTATTTGACAATTACTAGTTCAGATCTTCAAGTTATAATTTGCACTAATAATTTGTATTTAACAATTAGAAGTTCTGTATTTGACAATTACAAGTTCAGATCTTCAAGTTATAATTTTCTCTAATAATTTGTATTTAACAATTAGAAGTTCTGTATTTGACAATTACAAGTTCCGATCTTCAAGTTATAATTTGCAATAATAATTAGAAGCTATCAATTTTAAGTTCTGTATTTGACAATTACAAGTTCAGATCTTCAAGTTATAATTTGAAATAATAATTAGAAGCTATCAATTTTAAGTTCTGTATTTGACAATTACAAGTTCAGTTCTTCTAGTTATAATTTGCAATACTAATTAGAAGCTATCAATTTTAAGTTCTGTATTTGACAATTACAAGTTCAGATCTTCAAGTTATAATTTGCAATAATATTTAGAAGCTATCAATTTTAAGTTCTGTATTTGACAATTACTAGTTCAGATCTTCAAGTTATAAATTGAAATAAAATTTCAATTTAACAAATCTAAGTTCTGTAATTCACTATTACAAGTTCAGATCTTCAAGTTATAATTTACAATAATAATTAGAAGCTATCAATTTTAAGTTCTGTATTTGACAATTACAAGTTCAGATCTTCAAGTTATAATTTGCACTAATAATTTGTATTTAACAATTAGAAGTTCTGTATTTGACAATTACAAGTTCAGATCTTCAAGTTATAATTTGTAATAATAATTAGAAGCTATTAATTTTAAGTTCTGTATTTGACAATTACAAGTTCAGATCTTCAAGTTATAATTTAAAATAATAATTAGAAGCTATCAATTTTATGTTCTGTATTTGACAATTACAAGTTCAGATCTTCAAGTTATAATTTGCAATAATAATTAGAAGCTTTCAATTGTAAGTGCTGTATTTGACAATTACTAGTTCAGATCTACAAGTTATAATTTTCACTAATAATTTGTATTTAACAATTAGTAGTTCTGTATTTGACAATTACAAGTTCCGATCTTCAAGTTATAATTTGCAATAATAATTAGAAGCTATCAATTTTAAGTTCTGTATTTGACAATTACTAGTTCAGATCTTCAAGTTATAATTTGCACTAATAATTTGTATTTAACAATTAGAAGTTCTGTATTTGACAATTACAGGTTCAGATCTTCAAGTAATAATTTGCACTAATAATTTGTATTTAACAATTAGAAGTTCTGTATTTGACAATTACAAGTTCAGATCTTCAAGTTATAATTTGCACTAATAATTTGTATTTAACAATTAGAAGTTCTGTATTTGACAATTACAAGTTCAGATCTTCAAGTTATAATTTGCAATAATAATTAGAAGCAATCAATTTTAAGTTCTGTATTTGACAATTACTAGTTCAGATCTTCAAGTTATAATTAGAAATAAAATTTGAATTTGACAAATCTAAGTTCTGTAATTCACTATTACAAGTTCAGATCTTCAAGTTATAATTTACAATAATAATTAGAAGCTATCAATTTTAAGTTCTGTATTTGACAATTACAAGTTCAGATCTACAAGTTATAATTTGCACTAATAATTTGTATTTAACAATTAGAAGTTCTGTATTTGACAATTACAAGTTCAGATCTTCGAATTATTATTTGCAATCTTAGTTTTAATTTAACAATTCGAAGTTCTGTATTTACCTATTACAGGTTCAGATCTTCAAGTTATAATTTGCAATCACAATTAGTATTTAACAATGCTAAGTTGCGTATTTGTCTATTACAAGTTCAGATCTTCAAATTATAATTTGCAATAATAATCAGAAGCTATCAATTTTAAGTTCTGTATTTGACAATTACAAGTTCAGATCTTCAAGTTATTATTTGCAATAATAATTAGAAGATATCAATTTTAAGTTCTGTATTTGACAATTACAAGTTCAGATCTTCAAGTTATAATTTACAATAATAATTAGAAGCTATCAATTTTAAGTTCTGTATTTGACAATTACAAGTTCAGATCTTCAAGTTATAATTTGCAATAATATTTAGAAGCTATCAATTTTAAGTTCCGTATTTGACAATTACTAGTTCAGATCTTCAAGTTATAAATTGAAATAATAATTTCAATTTAACAAATCTAAGATCTGTAATTCACTATTACAAGTTCAGATCTTCAAGTTATAATTTACAATAATAATTAGAAGCTATCAATTTTAAGTTCTGTATTTGACAATTACAAGTTCAGATCTTCAAGTTATAATTTGCACTAAAAATTTGTATTTAACAATTAGAAGTTCTGTATTTGACAATTACAAGTTCAGATCTTCAAGTTATAATTTGCAATAATAATTAGAAGCTATTAATTTTAAGTTCTGTATTTGACAATTACAAGTTCAGATCTTCAAGTTATAATTTGAAATAATAATTAGAAGCTATCAATTTTATGTTCTGTATTTGACAATTACAAGTTCAGATCTTCAAGTTATAATTTGCAATAATAATTAGAAGCTTTCAATTTTAAGTGCTGTATTTGACAATTACTAGTTCAGATCTTCCAGTTATAATTTGCACTAATAATTTGTATTTAACAATTAGAAGTTCTGTATTTGACAATTACAAGTTCAGATCTTCAAGTTATAATTTTCTCTAATAATTTGTATTTAACAATTAGAAGTTCTGTATTTGACAATTACAAGTTCCGATCTTCAAGTTATAATTTGCAATAATAATTAGAAGCTATCAATTTTAAGTTCTGTATTTGACAATTACAAGTTCAGATCTTCAAGTTATAATTTGAAATAATAATTAGAAGCTATCAATTTTAAGTTCTGTATTTGACAATTACAAGTTCAGTTCTTCTAGTTATAATTTGCAATAATAATTAGAAGCTATCAATTTTAAGTTCTGTATTTGACAATTACAAGTTCAGATCTTCAAGTTATAATTTGCAATAATATTTAGAAGCTATCAATTTTAAGTTCTGTATTTGACAATTACTAGTTCAGATCTTTAAGTTATAAATTGAAATAATAATTTCAATTTAACAAATCTAAGTTCTGTAATTCACTATTACAAGTTCAGATCTTCAAGTTATAATTTACAATAATAATTAGAAGCTATCAATTTTAAGTTCTGTATTTGACAATTACAAGTTCAGATCTTCAAGTTATAATTTGCACTAATAATTTGTATTTAACAATTAGAAGTTCTGTATTTGACAATTACAAGTTCAGATCTTCAAGTTATAATTTGTAATAATAATTAGAAGCTATTAATTTTAAGTTCTGTATTTGACAATTACAAGTTCAGATCTTCAAGTTATAATTTGAAATAATAATTAGAAGCTATCAATTTTATGTTCTGTATTTGACAATTACAAGTTCAGATCTTCAAGTTATAATTTGCAATAATAATTAGAAGCTTTCAATTGTAAGTGCTGTATTTGACAATTACTAGTTCAGATCAACAAGTTATAATTTTCACTAATAATTTGTATTTAACAATTAGTAGTTCTGTATTTGACAATTACAAGTTCCGATCTTCAAGTTATAATTTGCAATAATAATTAGAAGCTATCAATTTTAAGTTCTGTATTTGACAATTACTAGTTCAGATCTTCAAGTTATAATTTGCACTAATAAT
Organism: Cantharis lateralis; assembly: GCA_963170105.1. Classification (NCBI taxonomy): domain Eukaryota; kingdom Metazoa; phylum Arthropoda; class Insecta; order Coleoptera; family Cantharidae; genus Cantharis; species Cantharis lateralis. The sequence goes on along the minus strand of OY720625.1, from coordinate 30,190,484 downwards.
TTGTATTTAACAATTAGAAGTTCTGTATTTGACAATTACAGGTTCAGATCTTCAAGTAATAATTTGCACTAATAATTTGTATTTAACAATTCGAAGTTCTGTATTTGACTATTACAAGTTCAGATCTTCAAGTTATAATTTGAATTATAATTATAAGCTATCAATTTTAAGTTCTGTAATTGACAATTACAAGTACAGATCTCCAAAATATTATTTGCAATAATAATTAGAAGCTATCAATTTTAAGTTCTGCATTTGACAATTACAAGTTCAGATCTTCAAGTTATTATTTGCAATAATAATTAGAAGCTATTAATTTTAAGTTCTGTATTTGACAATTACAAGTGCAGATCTTCAAGTTATAATTTGCAATAATAATTAGAAGCTATCAATTTTAAGTTCTGTATTTGACAATTACTAGTTCAGATCTTCAAGTTATAATTAGAATTAATAATTAGAATTTGACAAATCTAAGTTCTGTAATTCACTATTACAAGTTCAGATCGTCAAGTTATAATTTACAATAATAATTAGAAGCTATCAATTTTAAGTTCTGTATTTGACAATTACAAGTTCAGATCTACAAGTTATAATTTGCAATCACAATTAGTATTTAACAATGCTAAGTTGCGTATTTGTCTATTACAAGTTCAGATCTTCAAATTATAATTTGCAATAATAATTAGAAGCTATCAATTTTAAGTTCTGTATTTGACAATTACAAGTTCAGATCTTCAAGTTATTATTTGCAATAATAATTAGAAGATATCAATTTTAAGTTCTGTATTTGACAATTACAAGTTCAGATCTTCAAGTTATAATTTGCACTAATAATTTTTATTTAACAATTAGAAGTTCTGTATTTGACAATTACAAGTTCAGACAATCAAGTTACAATTTGCAATAATAATTAGAAGCTATTAATTTTAAGTTCTGTATTTGACAATTACAAGTTCAGATCTTCAAGTTATAATTTGAAATAATAATTAGTAGCTATCAATTTTATGTTCTGTATTTGACAATTACAAGTTCAGATCTTCAAGTTATAATTTGCAATAATAATTAGAAGCTATCAATTTTAAGTGCTGTATTTGACAATTACTAGTTCAGATCTTCAAGTTATAATTTACAATAATAATTAGAAGCTATCAATTTTAAGTTCTGTATTTGACAATTACAAGTTCAGATCTACAAGTTATAATTTGCACTAATAATTTGTATTTACCAATTAGAAGTTCTGTATTTGACAATTACAAGTTCAGATCTTCAAGTTATAATTTGCAATAATAATTAGAAGCTATCAATTTTAAGTTCTGTATTTGACAATTACTAGTTCAGATCTACAAGTTATAATTTGAAATAATAAATTGTATTTAACAAATCTAAGTTCTGTAATTCACTATTACAAGTTCAGTTCTTCAAGTTATAATTTACAATAATAATTAGAAGCTATCAATTTTAAGTTCTGTATTTGACAATTACAAGTTCAGATCTTCAAGTTATAATTTGCACTAATAATTTGTATTTAACAATTAGAAGTTCTGTATTTGACAATTACAAGTTCAGACATTCAAGTTATAATTTGCAATAATAATTAGAAGCTATTAATTTTAAGTTCTGTGTTTGACAATTACAAGTTCAGATCTTCAAGTTATAATTTGAAATAATAATTAGTAGCTATCAATTTTATGTTCTGTATTTGACAATTCCAAGTTCAGATCTTCAAGTTATAATTTGCAATAATAATTAGAAGCTATCAATTTTAAGTGCTGTATTTGACAATTACTAGTTCAGATCTTCAAGTTATAATTTGCACTAATAATTTGTATTTAACAATTAGAAGTTCTGTATTTGACAATTACAAGTTCAGATCTTCAAGTTATAATTTGTAATAATAATTAGAAGCTATTAATTTTAAGTTCTGTATTTGACAATTACAAGTTCAGATCTTCAAGTTATAATTTGAAATAATAATTAGAAGCTATCAATTTTATGTTCTGTATTTGACAATTACAAGTTCAGATCTTCAAGTTATAATTGCAATAATAATTAGAAGCTTTCAATTGTAAGTGCTGTATTTGACAATTACTAGTTCAGATCTACAAGTTATAATTTGCAATAATAATTAGAAGCTTTCAATTGTAAGTGCTGTATTTGACAATTACTAGTTCAGATCTTCAAGTTATAATTTACAATAATAATTAGAAGCTATCAATTTTAGGTTCTGTATTTGACAATTACAAGTTCAGATCTTCAAGTTATAATTTGCAATAATATTTAGAAGCTATCAATTTTAAGTTCTGTATTTGACAATTACTAGTTCAGATCTTCAAGTTATAAATTGAAATAATAATTTCAATTTAACAAATCTAAGTTCTGTAATTCACTATTACAAGTTCAGATCTTCAAGTTATAATTTACAATAATAATTAGAAGCTATCAATTTTAAGTTCTGTATTTGACAATTACAAGTTCAGATCTTCAAGTTATAATTTGCACTAAAAATTTGTATTTAACAATTAGAAGTTCTGTATTTGACAATTACAAGTTCAGATCTTCAAGTTATAATTTGCAATAATAATTAGAAGCTATTAATTTTAAGTTCTGTATTTGACAATTACAAGTTCAGATCTTCAAGTTATAATTTGAAATAATAATTAGAAGCTATCAATTTTATGTTCTGTATTTGACAATTACAAGTTCAGATCTTCAAGTTATAATTTGCAATAATAATTAGAAGCTTTCAATTTTAAGTGCTGTATTTGACAATTACTAGTTCAGATCTTCAAGTTATAATTTGCACTAATAATTTGTATTTAACAATTAGAAGTTCTGTATTTGACAATTACAAGTTCAGATCTTCAAGTTATAATTTTCTCTAATAATTTGTATTTAACAATTAGAAGTTCTGTATTTGACAATTACAAGTTCCGATCTTCAAGTTATAATTTGCAATAATAATTAGAAGCTATCAATTTTAAGTTCTGTATTTGACAATTACAAGTTCAGATCTTCAAGTTATAATTTGAAATAATAATTAGAAGCTATCAATTTTAAGTTCTGTATTTGACAATTACAAGTTCAGTTCTTCTAGTTATAATTTGCAATACTAATTAGAAGCTATCAATTTTAAGTTCTGTATTTGACAATTACAAGTTCAGATCTTCAAGTTATAATTTGCAATAATATTTAGAAGCTATCAATTTTAAGTTCTGTATTTGACAATTACTAGTTCAGATCTTCAAGTTATAAATTGAAATAAAATTTCAATTTAACAAATCTAAGTTCTGTAATTCACTATTACAAGTTCAGATCTTCAAGTTATAATTTACAATAATAATTAGAAACTATCAATTTTAAGTTCTGTATTTGACAATTACAAGTTCAGATCTTCAAGTTATAATTTGCACTAATAATTTGTATTTAACAATTAGAAGTTCTGTATTTGACAATTACAAGTTCAGATCTTCAAGTTATAATTTGTAATAATAATTAGAAGCTATTAATTTTAAGTTCTGTATTTGACAATTACAAGTTCAGATCTTCAAGTTATAATTTAAAATAATAATTAGAAGCTATCAATTTTATGTTCTGTATTTGACAATTACAAGTTCAGATCTTCAAGTTATAATTTGCAATAATAATTAGAAGCTTTCAATTGTAAGTGCTGTATTTGACAATTACTAGTTCAGATCTACAAGTTATAATTTTCACTAATAATTTGTATTTAACAATTAGTAGTTCTGTATTTGACAATTACAAGTTCCGATCTTCAAGTTATAATTTGCAATAATAATTAGAAGCTATCAATTTTAAGTTCTGTATTTGACAATTACTAGTTCAGATCTTCAAGTTATAATTTGCACTAATAATTTGTATTTAACAATTAGAAGTTCTGTATTTGACAATTACAGGTTCAGATCTTCAAGTAATAATTTGCACTAATAATTTGTATTTAACAATTAGAAGTTCTGTATTTGACAATTACAAGTTCAGATCTTCAAGTTATAATTTGCACTAATAATTTGTATTTAACAATTAGAAGTTCTGTATTTGACAATTACAAGTTCAGATCTTCAAGTTATAATTTGCAATAATAATTAGAAGCAATCAATTTTAAGTTCTGTATTTGACAATTACTAGTTCAGATCTTCAAGTTATAATTAGAAATAAAATTTGAATTTGACAAATCTAAGTTCTGTAATTCACTATTACAAGTTCAGATCTTCAAGTTATAATTTACAATAATAATTAGAAGCTATCAATTTTAAGTTCTGTATTTGACAATTACAAGTTCAGATCTACAAGTTATAATTTGCACTAATAATTTGTATTTAACAATTAGAAGTTCTGTATTTGACAATTACAAGTTCAGATATTCAAGTTATAATTTGTAATAATAATTAGAAGCTATCAATTTTAAGTTCTGTATTTGACAATTACAAGTTCTGATCTTCAAGTAATAATTTGCAATAATAATTAGAAGCTATCAATTTTAAGTTCTGTATTTGACACTTACTAGTTCAGATCTTCAAGTTATAATTTGCACTAATAATTTGTATTTAATAATTAGAAGTTCTGTATTTGACTATTACAAGTTCAGATCTTCGAATTATTATTTGCAATCTTAGTTTTAATTTAACAATTCGAAGTTCTGTATTTACCTATTACAGGTTCAGATCTTCAAGTTATAATTTGCAATCACAATTAGTATTTAACAATGCTAAGTTGCGTATTTGTCTATTACAAGTTCAGATCTTCAAATTATAATTTGCAATAATAATCAGAAGCTATCAATTTTAAGTTCTGTATTTGACAATTACAAGTTCAGATCTTCAAGTTATTATTTGCAATAATAATTAGAAGATATCAATTTTAAGTTCTGTATTTGACAATTACAAGTTCAGATCTTCAAGTTATAATTTACAATAATAATTAGAAGCTATCAATTTTAAGTTCTGTATTTGACAATTACAAGTTCAGATCTTCAAGTTATAATTTGCAATAATATTTAGAAGCTATCAATTTTAAGTTCCGTATTTGACAATTACTAGTTCAGATCTTCAAGTTATAAATTGAAATAATAATTTCAATTTAACAAATCTAAGATCTGTAATTCACTATTACAAGTTCAGATCTTCAAGTTATAATTTACAATAATAATTAGAAGCTATCAATTTTAAGTTCTGTATTTGACAATTACAAGTTCAGATCTTCAAGTTATAATTTGCACTAAAAATTTGTATTTAACAATTAGAAGTTCTGTATTTGACAATTACAAGTTCAGATCTTCAAGTTATAATTTGCAATAATAATTAGAAGCTATTAATTTTAAGTTCTGTATTTGACAATTACAAGTTCAGATCTTCAAGTTATAATTTGAAATAATAATTAGAAGCTATCAATTTTATGTTCTGTATTTGACAATTACAAGTTCAGATCTTCAAGTTATAATTTGCAATAATAATTAGAAGCTTTCAATTTTAAGTGCTGTATTTGACAATTACTAGTTCAGATCTTCCAGTTATAATTTGCACTAATAATTTGTATTTAACAATTAGAAGTTCTGTATTTGACAATTACAAGTTCAGATCTTCAAGTTATAATTTTCTCTAATAATTTGTATTTAACAATTAGAAGTTCTGTATTTGACAATTACAAGTTCCGATCTTCAAGTTATAATTTGCAATAATAATTAGAAGCTATCAATTTTAAGTTCTGTATTTGACAATTACAAGTTCAGATCTTCAAGTTATAATTTGAAATAATAATTAGAAGCTATCAATTTTAAGTTCTGTATTTGACAATTACAAGTTCAGTTCTTCTAGTTATAATTTGCAATAATAATTAGAAGCTATCAATTTTAAGTTCTGTATTTGACAATTACAAGTTCAGATCTTCAAGTTATAATTTGCAATAATATTTAGAAGCTATCAATTTTAAGTTCTGTATTTGACAATTACTAGTTCAGATCTTTAAGTTATAAATTGAAATAATAATTTCAATTTAACAAATCTAAGTTCTGTAATTCACTATTACAAGTTCAGATCTTCAAGTTATAATTTACAATAATAATTAGAAGCTATCAATTTTAAGTTCTGTATTTGACAATTACAAGTTCAGATCTTCAAGTTATAATTTGCACTAATAATTTGTATTTAACAATTAGAAGTTCTGTATTTGACAATTACAAGTTCAGATCTTCAAGTTATAATTTGTAATAATAATTAGAAGCTATTAATTTTAAGTTCTGTATTTGACAATTACAAGTTCAGATCTTCAAGTTATAATTTGAAATAATAATTAGAAGCTATCAATTTTATGTTCTGTATTTGACAATTACAAGTTCAGATCTTCAAGTTATAATTTGCAATAATAATTAGAAGCTTTCAATTGTAAGTGCTGTATTTGACAATTACTAGTTCAGATCAACAAGTTATAATTTTCACTAATAATTTGTATTTAACAATTAGTAGTTCTGTATTTGACAATTACAAGTTCCGATCTTCAAGTTATAATTTGCAATAATAATTAGAAGCTATCAATTTTAAGTTCTGTATTTGACAATTACTAGTTCAGATCTTCAAGTTATAATTTGCACTAATAATTTGTATTTAACAATTAGAAGTTCTGTATTTGACAATTACAGGTTCAGATCTTCAAGTAATAATTTGCACTAATAATTTGTATTTAACAATTCGAAGTTCTGTATTTGACTATTACAAGTTCAGATCTTCAAGTTATAATTTGAATTATAATTATAAGCTATCAATTTTAAGTTCTGTATTTGACAATTACAAGTACAGATCTCCAAAATATTATTTGCAATAATAATTAGAAGCTATCAATTTTAAGTTCTGCATTTGACAATTACAAGTTCAGATCTTCAAGTTATTATTTGCAATAATAATTAGAAGCTATTAATTTTAAGTTCTGTATTTGACAATTACAAGTGCAGATCTTCAAGTTATAATTTGCAATAATAATTAGAAGCTATCAATTTTAAGTTCTGTATTTGACAATTACTAGTTCAGATCTTCAAGTTATAATTAGAATTAATAATTAGAATTTGACAAATCTAAGTTCTGTAATTCACTATTACAAGTTCAGATCGTCAAGTTATAATTTACAATAATAATTAGAAGCTATCAATTTTAAGTTCTGTATTTGACAATTACAAGTTCAGATCTACAAGTTATAATTTGCACTAATAATTTGTATTTAACAAATAGAAGTTCTGTATTTGACAATTACAAGTTCAGATCTTCAAGTTATAATTTGAAATAATAATTAGAAGCTATCAATTTTAAGTTCTGTATTTGACAATTACTAGTTCAGATCCTCAAGTTATAATTTGTATAATAATAATTTGAATTTAACAAATCTAAGTTCTGTAATTCACTATTACAAGTTCAGTTCTTCAAGTTATAATTTACAATAATAATTAGAAGCTATCAATTTTAAGTTCTGTATTTGACAATTACAAGTTCAGATCTTCAAGTTATAATTTGCACTAATAATTTTTATTTAACAATTAGAAGTTCTGTATTTGACAATTACAAGTTCAGACATTCAAGTTATAATTTGCAATAATAATTAGAAGCTATTAATTTTAAGTTCTGTATTTGACAATTACAAGTTCAGATCTTCAAGTTATAATTTGAAATAATAATTAGTAGCTATCAATTTTATGTTCTGTATTTGACAATTACAAGTTCAGATCTTCAAGTTATAATTTGCAATAATAATTAGAAGCTATCAATTTTAAGTGCTGTATTTGACAATTACTAGTTCAGATCTTCAAGTTATAATTTAGAATAATAATTAGAAGATATCAATTTTAAGTTCTGTATTTGACAATTACAAGTTCAGATCTTCAAGTTATAATTTACAATAATAATTAGAAGCTATCAATTTTAAGTTCTGTATTTGACAATTACTAGTTCAGATCCTCAAGTTATAATTTGAAATAATAATTTGAATTTAACAAATCTAAGTTCTGTAATTCACTATTACAAGTTCAGTTCTTCAAGTTATAATTTACAATAATAATTAGAAGCTATCAATTTTAAGTTCTGTATTTGACAATTACAAGTTCAGATCTTCAAGTTATAATTTGCACTAATAATTTTTATTTAACAATTATAAGTTCTGTATTTGACAATTACAAGTTCAGACATTCAAGTTATAATTTGCAATAATAATTAGAAGCTATTAATTTTAAGTTCTGTATTTGACAATTACAAGTTCAGATCTTCAAGTTATAATTTGAAATAATAATTAGTAGCTATCAATTTTATGTTCTGTATTTGACAATTACAGGTTCAGATCTTCAAGTTATAATTTGCAATCACAATTAGTATTTAACAATGCTAAGTTGCGTATTTGTCTATTACAAGTTCAGATCTTCAAATTATAATTTGCAATAATAATTAGAAGCTATCAATTTTAAGTTCTGTATTTGACAATTACAAGTTCAGATCTTCAAGTTATTATTTGCAATAATAATTAGAAGATATCAATTTTAAGTTCTGTATTTGACAATTACAAGTTCAGATCTTCAAGTTATAATTTACAATAATAATTAGAAGCTATCAATTTTAAGTTCTGTATTTGACAATTACAAGTTCAGATCTTCAAGTTATAATTTGCAATAATATTTAGAAGCTATCAATTTTAAGTTCCGTATTTGACAATTACTAGTTCAGATCTTCAAGTTATAAATTGAAATAATAATTTCAATTTAACAAATCTAAGTTCTGTAATTCACTATTACAAGTTCAGATTTTCAAGTTATAATTTACAATAATAATTAGAAGCTATCAATTTTAAGTTCTGTATTTGACAATTACAAGTTCAGATCTTCAAGTTATAATTTGCACTAAAAATTTGTATTTAACAATTAGAAGTTCTGTATTTGACAATTACAAGTTCAGATCTTCAAGTTATAATTTGCAATAATAATTAGAAGCTATTAATTTTAAGTTCTGTATTTGACAATTACAAGTTCAGATCTTCAAGTTATAATTTGAAATAATAATTAGAAGCTATCAATTTTATGTTCTGTATTTGACAATTACAAGTTCAGATCTTCAAGTTATAATTTGCAATAATAATTAGAAGCCTTCAATTTTAAGTGCTGTATTTGACAATTACTAGTTCAGATCTTCCAGTTATAATTTGCACTAATAATTTGTATTTAACAATTAGAAGTTCTGTATTTGACAATTACAAGTTCAGATCTTCAAGTTATAATTTTCTCTAATAATTTGTATTTAACAATTAGAAGTTCTGTATTTGACAATTACAAGTTCCGATCTTCAAGTTATAATTTGCAATAATAATTAGAAGCTATCAATTTTAAGTTCTGTATTTGACAATTACAAGTTCAGATCTTCAAGTTATAATTTGAAATAATAATTAGAAGCTATCAATTTTAAGTTCTGTATTTGACAATTACAAGTTCAGTTCTTCTAGTTATAATTTGAAATAATAATTAGAAGCTATCAATTTTATGTTCTGTATTTGACAATTACAAGTTCAGATCTTCAAGTTATAATTTGCAATAATAATTAGAAGCTTTCAATTGTAAGTGCTGTATTTGACAATTACTAGTTCAGATCTACAAGTTATAATTTTCACTAATAATTTGTATTTAACAATTAGTAGTTCTGTATTTGACAATTACAAGTTCCGATCTTCAAGTTATAATTTGCAATAATAATTAGAAGCTATCAATTTTAAGTTCTGTATTTGACAATTACTAGTTCAGATCTTCATGTTATAATTTGCACTAATAATTTGTATTTAACAATTAGAAGTTCTGTATTTGACAATTACAGGTTCAGATCTTCAAGTAATAATTTGCACTAATAATTTGTATTTAACAATTCGAAGTTCTGTATTTGACTATTACAAGTTCAGATCTTCAAGTTATAATTTGAATTATAATTATAAGCTATCAATTTTAAGTTCTGTATTTGACAATTACAAGTACAGATCTCCAAAATATTATTTGCAATAATAATTAGAAGCTATCAATTTTAAGTTCTGCATTTGACAATTACAAGTTCAGATCTTCAAGTTATTATTTGCAATAATAATTAGAAGCTATTAATTTTAAGTTCTGTATTTGACAATTACAAGTGCAGATCTTCAAGTTATAATTTGCAATAATAATTAGAAGCTATCAATTTTAAGTTCTGTATTTGACAATTACTAGTTCAGATCTTCAAGTTATAATTAGAATTAATAATTAGAATTTGACAAATCTAAGTTCTGTAATTCACTATTACAAGTTCAGATCTTCAAGTTATAATTTACAATAATAATTAGAAGCTATCAATTTTAAGTTCTGTATTTGACAATTACAAGTTCAGATCTACAAGTTATAATTTGCACTAATAATTTGTATTTAACAAATAGAAGTTCTGTATTTGACAATTACAAGTTCAGATCTTCAAGTTATAATTTGAAATAATAATTAGAAGCTATCAATTTTAAGTTCTGTATTTGACAATTACTAGTTCAGATCCTCAAGTTATAATTTGAAATAATAATTTGAATTTAACAAATCTAAGTTCTGTAATTCACTATTACAAGTTCAGTTCTTCAAGTTATAATTTACAATAATAATTAGAAGCTATCAATTTTAAGTTCTGTATTTGACAATTACAAGTTCAGATCTTCAAGTTATAATTTGCACTAATAATTTTTATTTAACAATTAGAAGTTCTGTATTTGACAATTACAAGTTCAGACATTCAAGTTATAATTTGCAATAATAATTAGAAGCTATTAATTTTAAGTTCTGTATTTGACAATTACAAGTTCAGATCTTCAAGTTATAATTTGAAATAATAATTAGTAGCTATCAATTTTATGTTCTGTATTTGACAATTACAAGTTCAGATCTTCAAGTTATAATTTGCAATAATAATTAGAAGCTATCAATTTTAAGTGCTGTATTTGACAATTACTAGTTCAGATCTTCAAGTTATAATTTACAATAATAATTAGAAGCTATCAATTTTAAGTTCTGTATTTGACAATTACAAGTTCAGATCTACAAGTTATAATTTGCACTAATAATTTGTATTTAACAATTAGAAGTTCTGTATTTGACAATTACAAGTTCAGATCTTCAAGTTATAATTTGCAATAATAATTAGAAGCTATCAATTTTAAGTTCTGTATTTGACAATTACTAGTTCAGATCTTCAAGTTATAATTTGCACTAATAATTTGTATTTAACAATTAGAAGATCTGTATTTGACAATTACAAGTTCAGACATTCAAGTTATAATTTGCAATAATAATTAGAAGCTATTAATTTTAAGTTCTGTGTTTGACAATTACAAGTTCAGATCTTCAAGTTATAATTTGCAATAATAATTAGAAGCTATCAATTTTAAGTTCTGTATTTGACAATTACTAGTTCAGATCTTCAAGTTATAATTTGCAATAATAATTAGAAGCTATCAATTTTAAGTTCTGTGTTTGACAATTACAAGTTCAGATCTTCAAGTTATAATTTGCAATAATAATTAGAAGCTATCAATTTTAAGTTCTGTATTTGACAATTACAAGTTCAGATATTCAAGTTATAATTTGTAATAATAATTAGAAGCTATCAATTTTAAGTTCTGTATTTGACAATTACAAGTTCTGATCTTCAAGTAATAATTTGCAATAATAATTAGAAGCTATCAATTTTAAGTTCTGTATTTGACACTTACTAGTTCAGATCTTCAAGTTATAATTTGCACTAATAATTTGTATTTAATAATTAGAAGTTCTGTATTTGACTATTACAAGTTCAGATCTTCGAATTATTATTTGCAATCTTAGTTTTAATTTAACAATTCGAAGTTCTGTATTTACCTATTACAGGTTCAGATCTTCAAGTTATAATTTGCAATCACAATTAGTATTTAACAATGCTAAGTTGCGTATTTGTCTATTACAAGTTCAGATCTTCAAATTATAATTTGCAATAATAATCAGAAGCTATCAATTTTAAGTTCTGTATTTGACAATTACAAGTTCAGATCTTCAAGTTATTATTTGCAATAATAATTAGAAGATATCAATTTTAAGTTCTGTATTTGACAATTACAAGTTCAGATCTTCAAGTTATAATTTACAATAATAATTAGAAGCTATCAATTTTAAGTTCTGTATTTGACAATTACAAGTTCAGATCTTCAAGTTATAATTTGCAATAATATTTAGAAGCTATCAATTTTAAGTTCCGTATTTGACAATTACTAGTTCAGATCTTCAAGTTATAAATTGAAATAATAATTTCAATTTAACAAATCTAAGATCTGTAATTCACTATTACAAGTTCAGATCTTCAAGTTATAATTTACAATAATAATTAGAAGCTATCAATTTTAAGTTCTGTATTTGACAATTACAAGTTCAGATCTTCAAGTTATAATTTGCACTAAAAATTTGTATTTAACAATTAGAAGTTCTGTATTTGACAATTACAAGTTCAGATCTTCAAGTTATAATTTGCAATAATAATTAGAAGCTATTAATTTTAAGTTCTGTATTTGACAATTACAAGTTCAGATCTTCAAGTTATAATTTGAAATAATAATTAGAAGCTATCAATTTTATGTTCTGTATTTGACAATTACAAGTTCAGATCTTCAAGTTATAATTTGCAATAATAATTAGAAGCTTTCAATTTTAAGTGCTGTATTTGACAATTACTAGTTCAGATCTTCCAGTTATAATTTGCACTAATAATTTGTATTTAACAATTAGAAGTTCTGTATTTGACAATTACAAGTTCAGATCTTCAAGTTATAATTTTCTCTAATAATTTGTATTTAACAATTAGAAGTTCTGTATTTGACAATTACAAGTTCCGATCTTCAAGTTATAATTTGCAATAATAATTAGAAGCTATCAATTTTAAGTTCTGTATTTGACAATTACAAGTTCAGATCTTCAAGTTATAATTTGAAATAATAATTAGAAGCTATCAATTTTAAGTTCTGTATTTGACAATTACAAGTTCAGTTCTTCTAGTTATAATTTGCAATAATAATTAGAAGCTATCAATTTTAAGTTCTGTATTTGACAATTACAAGTTCAGATCTTCAAGTTATAATTTGCAATAATATTTAGAAGCTATCAATTTTAAGTTCTGTATTTGACAATTACTAGTTCAGATCTTTAAGTTATAAATTGAAATAATAATTTCAATTTAACAAATCTAAGTTCTGTAATTCACTATTACAAGTTCAGATCTTCAAGTTATAATTTACAATAATAATTAGAAGCTATCAATTTTAAGTTCTGTATTTGACAATTACAAGTTCAGATCTTCAAGTTATAATTTGCACTAATAATTTGTATTTAACAATTAGAAGTTCTGTATTTGACAATTACAAGTTCAGATCTTCAAGTTATAATTTGTAATAATAATTAGAAGCTATTAATTTTAAGTTCTGTATTTGACAATTACAAGTTCAGATCTTCAAGTTATAATTTGAAATAATAATTAGAAGCTATCAATTTTATGTTCTGTATTTGACAATTACAAGTTCAGATCTTCAAGTTATAATTTGCAATAATAATTAGAAGCTTTCAATTGTAAGTGCTGTATTTGACAATTACTAGTTCAGATCAACAAGTTATAATTTTCACTAATAATTTGTATTTAACAATTAGTAGTTCTGTATTTGACAATTACAAGTTCCGATCTTCAAGTTATAATTTGCAATAATAATTAGAAGCTATCAATTTTAAGTTCTGTATTTGACAATTACTAGTTCAGATCTTCAAGTTATAATTTGCACTAATAATTTGTATTTAACAATTAGAAGTTCTGTATTTGACAATTACAGGTTCAGATCTTCAAGTAATAATTTGCACTAATAATTTGTATTTAACAATTCGAAGTTCTGTATTTGACTATTACAAGTTCAGATCTTCAAGTTATAATTTGAATTATAATTATAAGCTATCAATTTTAAGTTCTGTATTTGACAATTACAAGTACAGATCTCCAAAATATTATTTGCAATAATAATTAGAAGCTATCAATTTTAAGTTCTGCATTTGACAATTACAAGTTCAGATCTTCAAGTTATTATTTGCAATAATAATTAGAAGCTATTAATTTTAAGTTCTGTATTTGACAATTACAAGTGCAGATCTTCAAGTTATAATTTGCAATAATAATTAGAAGCTATCAATTTTAAGTTCTGTATTTGACAATTACTAGTTCAGATCTTCAAGTTATAATTAGAATTAATAATTAGAATTTGACAAATCTAAGTTCTGTAATTCACTATTACAAGTTCAGATCGTCAAGTTATAATTTACAATAATAATTAGAAGCTATCAATTTTAAGTTCTGTATTTGACAATTACAAGTTCAGATCTACAAGTTATAATTTGCACTAATAATTTGTATTTAACAAATAGAAGTTCTGTATTTGACAATTACAAGTTCAGATCTTCAAGTTATAATTTGAAATAATAATTAGAAGCTATCAATTTTAAGTTCTGTATTTGACAATTACTAGTTCAGATCCTCAAGTTATAATTTGTATAATAATAATTTGAATTTAACAAATCTAAGTTCTGTAATTCACTATTACAAGTTCAGTTCTTCAAGTTATAATTTACAATAATAATTAGAAGCTATCAATTTTAAGTTCTGTATTTGACAATTACAAGTTCAGATCTTCAAGTTATAATTTGCACTAATAATTTTTATTTAACAATTAGAAGTTCTGTATTTGACAATTACAAGTTCAGACATTCAAGTTATAATTTGCAATAATAATTAGAAGCTATTAATTTTAAGTTCTGTATTTGACAATTACAAGTTCAGATCTTCAAGTTATAATTTGAAATAATAATTAGTAGCTATCAATTTTATGTTCTGTATTTGACAATTACAAGTTCAGATCTTCAAGTTATAATTTGCAATAATAATTAGAAGCTATCAATTTTAAGTGCTGTATTTGACAATTACTAGTTCAGATCTTCAAGTTATAATTTAGAATAATAATTAGAAGATATCAATTTTAAGTTCTGTATTTGACAATTACAAGTTCAGATCTTCAAGTTATAATTTACAATAATAATTAGAAGCTATCAATTTTAAGTTCTGTATTTGACAATTACTAGTTCAGATCCTCAAGTTATAATTTGAAATAATAATTTGAATTTAACAAATCTAAGTTCTGTAATTCACTATTACAAGTTCAGTTCTTCAAGTTATAATTTACAATAATAATTAGAAGCTATCAATTTTAAGTTCTGTATTTGACAATTACAAGTTCAGATCTTCAAGTTATAATTTGCACTAATAATTTTTATTTAACAATTATAAGTTCTGTATTTGACAATTACAAGTTCAGACATTCAAGTTATAATTTGCAATAATAATTAGAAGCTATTAATTTTAAGTTCTGTATTTGACAATTACAAGTTCAGATCTTCAAGTTATAATTTGAAATAATAATTAGTAGCTATCAATTTTATGTTCTGTATTTGACAATTACAGGTTCAGATCTTCAAGTTATAATTTGCAATCACAATTAGTATTTAACAATGCTAAGTTGCGTATTTGTCTATTACAAGTTCAGATCTTCAAATTATAATTTGCAATAATAATTAGAAGCTATCAATTTTAAGTTCTGTATTTGACAATTACAAGTTCAGATCTTCAAGTTATTATTTGCAATAATAATTAGAAGATATCAATTTTAAGTTCTGTATTTGACAATTACAAGTTCAGATCTTCAAGTTATAATTTACAATAATAATTAGAAGCTATCAATTTTAAGTTCTGTATTTGACAATTACAAGTTCAGATCTTCAAGTTATAATTTGCAATAATATTTAGAAGCTATCAATTTTAAGTTCCGTATTTGACAATTACTAGTTCAGATCTTCAAGTTATAAATTGAAATAATAATTTCAATTTAACAAATCTAAGTTCTGTAATTCACTATTACAAGTTCAGATTTTCAAGTTATAATTTACAATAATAATTAGAAGCTATCAATTTTAAGTTCTGTATTTGACAATTACAAGTTCAGATCTTCAAGTTATAATTTGCACTAAAAATTTGTATTTAACAATTAGAAGTTCTGTATTTGACAATTACAAGTTCAGATCTTCAAGTTATAATTTGCAATAATAATTAGAAGCTATTAATTTTAAGTTCTGTATTTGACAATTACAAGTTCAGATCTTCAAGTTATAATTTGAAATAATAATTAGAAGCTATCAATTTTATGTTCTGTATTTGACAATTACAAGTTCAGATCTTCAAGTTATAATTTGCAATAATAATTAGAAGCCTTCAATTTTAAGTGCTGTATTTGACAATTACTAGTTCAGATCTTCCAGTTATAATTTGCACTAATAATTTGTATTTAACAATTAGAAGTTCTGTATTTGACAATTACAAGTTCAGATCTTCAAGTTATAATTTTCTCTAATAATTTGTATTTAACAATTAGAAGTTCTGTATTTGACAATTACAAGTTCCGATCTTCAAGTTATAATTTGCAATAATAATTAGAAGCTATCAATTTTAAGTTCTGTATTTGACAATTACAAGTTCAGATCTTCAAGTTATAATTTGAAATAATAATTAGAAGCTATCAATTTTAAGTTCTGTATTTGACAATTACAAGTTCAGTTCTTCTAGTTATAATTTGAAATAATAATTAGAAGCTATCAATTTTATGTTCTGTATTTGACAATTACAAGTTCAGATCTTCAAGTTATAATTTGCAATAATAATTAGAAGCTTTCAATTGTAAGTGCTGTATTTGACAATTACTAGTTCAGATCTACAAGTTATAATTTTCACTAATAATTTGTATTTAACAATTAGTAGTTCTGTATTTGACAATTACAAGTTCCGATCTTCAAGTTATAATTTGCAATAATAATTAGAAGCTATCAATTTTAAGTTCTGTATTTGACAATTACTAGTTCAGATCTTCATGTTATAATTTGCACTAATAATTTGTATTTAACAATTAGAAGTTCTGTATTTGACAATTACAGGTTCAGATCTTCAAGTAATAATTTGCACTAATAATTTGTATTTAACAATTCGAAGTTCTGTATTTGACTATTACAAGTTCAGATCTTCAAGTTATAATTTGAATTATAATTATAAGCTATCAATTTTAAGTTCTGTATTTGACAATTACAAGTACAGATCTCCAAAATATTATTTGCAATAATAATTAGAAGCTATCAATTTTAAGTTCTGCATTTGACAATTACAAGTTCAGATCTTCAAGTTATTATTTGCAATAATAATTAGAAGCTATTAATTTTAAGTTCTGTATTTGACAATTACAAGTGCAGATCTTCAAGTTATAATTTGCAATAATAATTAGAAGCTATCAATTTTAAGTTCTGTATTTGACAATTACTAGTTCAGATCTTCAAGTTATAATTAGAATTAATAATTAGAATTTGACAAATCTAAGTTCTGTAATTCACTATTACAAGTTCAGATCTTCAAGTTATAATTTACAATAATAATTAGAAGCTATCAATTTTAAGTTCTGTATTTGACAATTACAAGTTCAGATCTACAAGTTATAATTTGCACTAATAATTTGTATTTAACAAATAGAAGTTCTGTATTTGACAATTACAAGTTCAGATCTTCAAGTTATAATTTGAAATAATAATTAGAAGCTATCAATTTTAAGTTCTGTATTTGACAATTACTAGTTCAGATCCTCAAGTTATAATTTGAAATAATAATTTGAATTTAACAAATCTAAGTTCTGTAATTCACTATTACAAGTTCAGTTCTTCAAGTTATAATTTACAATAATAATTAGAAGCTATCAATTTTAAGTTCTGTATTTGACAATTACAAGTTCAGATCTTCAAGTTATAATTTGCACTAATAATTTTTATTTAACAATTAGAAGTTCTGTATTTGACAATTACAAGTTCAGACATTCAAGTTATAATTTGCAATAATAATTAGAAGCTATTAATTTTAAGTTCTGTATTTGACAATTACAAGTTCAGATCTTCAAGTTATAATTTGAAATAATAATTAGTAGCTATCAATTTTATGTTCTGTATTTGACAATTACAAGTTCAGATCTTCAAGTTATAATTTGCAATAATAATTAGAAGCTATCAATTTTAAGTGCTGTATTTGACAATTACTAGTTCAGATCTTCAAGTTATAATTTACAATAATAATTAGAAGCTATCAATTTTAAGTTCTGTATTTGACAATTACAAGTTCAGATCTACAAGTTATAATTTGCACTAATAATTTGTATTTAACAATTAGAAGTTCTGTATTTGACAATTACAAGTTCAGATCTTCAAGTTATAATTTGCAATAATAATTAGAAGCTATCAATTTTAAGTTCTGTATTTGACAATTACTAGTTCAGATCTTCAAGTTATAATTTGCACTAATAATTTGTATTTAACAATTAGAAGATCTGTATTTGACAATTACAAGTTCAGACATTCAAGTTATAATTTGCAATAATAATTAGAAGCTATTAATTTTAAGTTCTGTGTTTGACAATTACAAGTTCAGATCTTCAAGTTATAATTTGCAATAATAATTAGAAGCTATCAATTTTAAGTTCTGTATTTGACAATTACTAGTTCAGATCTTCAAGTTATAATTTGCACTAATAATTTGTATTTAACAATTAGAAGTTCTGTATTTGACAATTACAAGTTCAGACATTCAAGTTATAATTTGCAATAATAATTAGAAGCTATTAATTTTAAGTTCTGTGTTTGACAATTACAAGTTCAGATCTTCAAGTTATAATTTGAAATAATAATTAGTAGCTATCAATTTTATGTTCTGTATTTGACAATTCCAAGTTCAGATCTTCAAGTTATAATTTGCAATAATAATTAGAAGCTATCAATTTTAAGTGCTGTATTTGACAATTACTAGTTCAGATCTTCAAGTTATAATTTGCACTAATAATTTGTATTTAACAATTAGTAGTTCTGTATTTGACAATTACAAGTTCAGATCTTCAAGTTATAATTTGTAATAATAATTAGAAGCTATTAATTTTAAGTTCTGTATTTGACAATTACAAGTTCAGATCTTCAAGTTATAATTTGAAATAATAATTAGAAGCTATCAATTTTATGTTCTGTATTTGACAATTACAAGTTCAGATCTTCAAGTTATAATTTGCAAAAATAATTAGAAGCTTTCAATTGTAAGTGCTGTATTTGACAATTACTAGTTCAGATCTACAAGTTATAATTTGCAATAATAATTAGAAGCTTTCAATTGTAAGTGCTGTATTTGACAATTACAAGTTCCGATCTTCAAGTTATAATTTGCAATAATAATTAGAAGCTATCAATTTTAAGTTCTGTATTTGACAATTACTAGTTCAGATCTTCAAGTTATAAATTGAAATAATAATTTCAATTTAACAAATCTAAGTTCTGTAATTCACTATTACAAGTTCAGATCTTCAAGTTATAATTTACAATAATAATTAGAAGCTATCAATTTTAAGTTCTGTATTTGACAATTACAAGTTCAGATCTTCAAGTTATAATTTGCACTAAAAATTTGTATTTAACAATTAGAAGTTCTGTATTTGACAATTACAAGTTCAGATCTTCAAGTTATAATTTGCAATAATAATTAGAAGCTATTAATTTTAAGTTCTGTATTTGACAATTACAAGTTCAGATCTTCAAGTTAAAATTTGAAATAATAATTAGAAGCTATCAATTTTATGTTCTGTATTTGACAATTACAAGTTCAGATCTTCAAGTTATAATTTGCTATAATAATTAGAAGCTTTCAATTTTAAGTGCTGTATTTGACAATTACTAGTTCAGATCTTCAAGTTATAATTTGCACTAATAATTTGTATTTAACAATTAGAAGTTCTGTATTTGACAATTACAAGTTCAGATCTTCAAGTTATAATTTTCTCTAATAATTTGTATTTAACAATTAGAAGTTCTGTATTTGACAATTACAAGTTCCGATCTTCAAGTTATAATTTGCAATAATAATTAGAAGCTATCAATTTTAAGTTCTGTATTTGACAATTACAAGTTCAGATCTTCAAGTTATAATTTGAAATAATAATTAGAAGCTATCAATTTTAAGTTCTGTATTTGACAATTACAAGTTCAGTTCTTCTAGTTATAATTTGCAATAATAATTAGAAGCTATCAATTTTAAGTTCTGTATTTGACAATTACAAGTTCAGATCTTCAAGTTATAATTTGCAATAATATTTAGAAGCTATCAATTTTAAGTTCTGTATTTGACAATTACTAGTTCAGATCTTCAAGTTATAAATTGAAATAATAATTTCAATTTAACAAATCTAAGTTCTGTAATTCACTATTACAAGTTCAGATCTTCAAGTTATAATTTACAATAATAATTAGAAGCTATCAATTTTAAGTTCTGTATTTGACAATTACAAGTTCAGATCTTCAAGTTATAATTTGCACTAATAATTTGTATTTAACAATTAGAAGTTCTGTATTTGACAATTACAAGTTCAGATCTTCAAGTTATAATTTGTAATAATAATTAGAAGCTATTAATTTTAAGTTCTGTATTTGACAATTACAAGTTCAGATCTTCAAGTTATAATTTGAAATAATAATTAGAAGCTATCAATTTTATGTTCTGTATTTGACAATTACAAGTTCAGATCTTCAAGTTATAATTTGCAATAATAATTAGAAGCTTTCAATTGTAAGTGCTGTATTTGACAATTACTAGTTCAGATCTACAAGTTATAATTTTCACTAATAATTTGTATTTAACAATTAGTAGTTCTGTATTTGACAATTACAAGTTCCGATCTTCAAGTTATAATTTTCAATAATAATTAGAAGCTATCAATTTTAAGTTCTGTATTTGACAATTACTAGTTCAGATCTTCAAGTTATAATTTGCACTAATAATTTGTATTTAACAATTAGAAGTTCTGTATTTGACAATTACAGGTTCAGATCTTCAAGTAATAATTTGCACTAATAATTTGTATTTAACAATTCGAAGTTCTGTATTTGACTATTACAAGTTCAGATCTTCAAGTTATAATTTGAATTATAATTATAAGCTATCAATTTTAAGTTCTGTATTTGACAATTACAAGTACAGATCTCCAAAATATTATTTGCAATAATAATTAGAAGCTATCAATTTTAAGTTCTGCATTTGACAATTACAAGTTCAGATCTTCAAGTTATTATTTGCAATAATAATTAGAAGCTATTAATTTTAAGTTCTGTATTTGACAATTACAAGTGCAGATCTTCAAGTTATAATTTGCAATAATAATTAGAAGCTATCAATTTTAAGTTCTGTATTTGACAATTACTAGTTCAGATCTTCAAGTTATAATTAGAATTAATAATTAGAATTTGACAAATCTAAGTTCTGTAATTCACTATTACAAGTTCAGATCTTCAAGTTATAACTTACAATAATAATTAGAAGCTATCAATTTTAAGTTCTGTATTTGACAATTACAAGTTCAGATCTACAAGTTATAATTTGCACTAATAATTGGTATTTAACAAATAGAAGTTCTGTATTTGACAATTACAAGTTCAGATCTTCAAGTTATAATTTGAAATAATAATTAGAAGCTATCAATTTTAAGTTCTGTATTTGACAATTACTAGTTCAGATCCTCAAGTTATAATTTGAAATAATAATTTGAATTTAACAAATCTAAGTTCTGTAATTCACTATTACAAGTTCAGTTCTTCAAGTTATAATTTACAATAATAATTAGAAGCTATCAATTTTAAGTTCTGTATTTGACAATTACAAGTTCAGATCTTCAAGTTATAATTTGCACTAATAATTTTTATTTAACAATTAGAAGTTCTGTATTTGACAATTACAAGTTCAGACATTCAAGTTATAATTTGCAATAATAATTAGAAGCTATTAATTTTAAGTTCTGTATTTGACAATTACAAGTTCAGATCTTCAAGTTATAATTTGAAATAATAATTAGTAGCTATCAATTTTATGTTCTGTATTTGACAATTACAAGTTCAGATCTTCAAGTTATAATTTGCAATAATAATTAGAAGCTATCAATTTTAAGTGCTGTATTGGACAATTACTAGTTCAGATCTTCAAGTTATAACTTACAATAATAATTAGAAGCTATCAATTTTAAGTTCTGTATTTGACAATTACAAGTTCAGATCTACAAGTTATAATTTGCACTAATAATTTGTATTTAACAATTAGAAGTTCTGTATTTGACAATTACAAGTTCAGATCTTCAAGTTATAATTTGCAATAATAATTAGAAGCTATCAATTTTAAGTTCTGTATTTGACAATTACTAGTTCAGATCTACAAGTTATAATTTGAAATAATAAATTGTATTTAACAAATCTAAGTTCTGTAATTCACTATTACAAGTTCAGTTCTTCAAGTTATAATTTACAATAATAATTAGAAGCTATCAATTTTAAGTTCTGTATTTGACAATTACAAGTTCAGATCTTCAAGTTATAATTTGCACTAATAATTTGTATTTAACAATTAGAAGTTCTGTATTTGACAATTACAAGTTCAGACATTCAAGTTATAATTTGCAATAATAATTAGAAGCTATTAATTTTAAGTTCTGTGTTTGACAATTACAAGTTCAGATCTTCAAGTTATAATTTGAAATAATAATTAGTAGCTATCAATTTTATGTTCTGTATTTGACAATTCCAAGTTCAGATCTTCAAGTTATAATTTGCAATAATAATTAGAAGCTATCAATTTTAAGTGCTGTATTTGACAATTACTAGTTCAGATCTTCTAGTTATAATTTGCACTAATAATTTGTATTTAACAATTAGAAGTTCTGTATTTGACAATTACAAGTTCAGATCTTCAAGTTATAATTTGCACTAATAATTTGTATTTAACAATTAGAAGTTCTGTATTTGACAATTACAAGTTCAGATCTTCAAGTTATAATTTGCAATAATAATTAGAAGCTATCAATTTTAAGTTCTGTATTTGACAATTACTAGTTCAGATCTTCAAGTTATAATTTGCACTAATAATTTGTATTTAACAATTAGAAGTTCTGTATTTGACTATTACAAGTTCAGATCTTCAAGTTATAATTTGCACTAATAATTTGTATTTAACAATTAGAAGTTCTGTATTTGACAATTACAAGTTCAGATCTTCAAGTTATAATTTGCAATAATAATTAGAAGCTATTAATTTTAAGTTCTGTATTTGACAATTACAAGTTCAGATCTTCAAGTTATAATTCGAAATAATAATTAGAAGCTATCAATTTTATGTTCTGTATTTGACAATTACAAGTTCAGATCTTCAAGTTATAATTTGCAATAATAATTAGAAGCTATCAATTGTAAGTGCTGTATTTGACAATTACTAGTTCAGATCTTCAAGTTATAATTTGCACTTATAATTTGTATTTAACAAGATCTTCAAATTATAATTTGCAATAATAATTAGAAGCTATCAATTTTAAGTGCTGTATTTGACAATTACTAGTTCAGATCTTCAAGTTATTATTTGCAATAATAATTAGAAGATATCAATTTTAAGTTCTGTATTTGACAATTACAAGGTCAGATCTTCAAGTTATAATTTACAATAATAATTAGAAGCTATCAATTTTAAGTTCTGTATTTGACAATTACAAGTTCAGATCTTCAAGTTATGATTTGCAATAATAATTAGAAGCTATCAATTTTAAGTTCTGTATTTGACAATTACTAGTTCAGATCTTCAAGTTATAATTTGAAATAATAATTTGAATTTAACAAATCTAAGTTCTGTAATTCACTATTACAAGTTCAGATCTTCAAGTTATAATTTACAATAATGATTAGAAGCTATCAATTTTAAGTTCTGTATTTGACAATTACAAGTTCAGATCTTCAAGTTATAATTTGCACTAATAATTTGTATTTAACAATTAGAAGTTCTGTATTTGACAATTACAAGTTCAGATCTTCAAGTTATAATTTGCAATAATAATTAGAAGCTATTAATTTTAAGTTCTGTATTTGACAATTACAAGTTCAGATCTTCAAGTTATAATTCGAAATAATAATTAGAAGCTATCAATTTTATGTTCTGTATTTGACAATTACAAGTTCAGATCTTCAAGTTATAATTTGCAATAATAATTAGAAGCTATCAATTGTAAGTGCTGTATTTGACAATTACTAGTTCAGATCTTCAAGTTATAATTTGCACTTATAATTTGTATTTAACAATTAGAAGTTCTGTGTTTTACAATTACAAGTTCAGATCTTCAAGTTATGATTTGTACTAATAATTTGTATTTAACAATTAGAAGTTCTGTATTTGACTATTACAAGTTCAGATCTTCAAATTATTATTTGCAATCTTAGTTTGAATTTAACCATTCGAAGTTCTGTATTTACCTATTACAGGTTCAGATCTTCAAGTAATAATTTGCACTAATAATTTGTATTTAACAATTCGAAGTTCTGTATTTGACTATTACAAGTTCAGATCTTCAAGTTATAATTTGAATTATAATTATAAGCTATCAATTTTAAGTTCTGTATTTGACAATTACAAGTACAGATCTCCAAATTATTATTTGCAATAATAATTAGAAGCTATCAATTTTAAGTTCTGCATTTGACAATTACAAGTTCAGATCTTCAAGTTATTATTTGCAATAATAATTAGAAGCTATTAATTTTAAGTTCTGTATTTGACAATTACAAGTGCAGATCTTCAAGTTATAATTTGCAATAATAATTAGAAGCTATCAATTTTAAGTTCTGTATTTGACAATTACTAGTTCAGATCTTCAAGTTATAATTAGAATTAATAATTAGAATTTGACAAATCTAAGTTCTGTAATTCACTATTACAAGTTCAGATCTTCAAGTTATAATTTACAATAATAATTAGAAGCTATCAATTTAAAGTTCTGTATCTGACAATTACAAGTTCAGATCTACAAGTTATAATTTGCACTAATAATTTGTATTTAACAATTAGAAGTTCTGTATTTGACAATTACAAGTTCAGATCTTCAAGTTATAATTTGAAATAATAATTAGAAGCTATCAATTTTAAGTTCTGTATTTGACAATTACTAGTTCAGATCCTCAAGTTATAATTTGAAATAATAATTTGAATTTAACAAATCTAAGTTCTGTAATTCACTATTACAAGTTCAGTTCTTCAAGTTATAATTTACAATAATAATTAGAAGCTATCAATTTTAAGTTCTGTATTTGACAATTACAAGTTCAGATCTTCAAGTTATAATTTGCACTAATAATTTGTATTTAACAATTAGAAGTTCTGTATTTGACAATTACAAGTTCAGACATTCAAGTTATAATTTGCAATAATAATTAGAAGCTATTAATTTTAAGTTCTGTATTTGACAATTACAAGTTCAGATCTTCAAGTTATAATTTGAAATAATAATTAGTAGCTATCAATTTTATGTTCTGTATTTGACAATTACAAGTTCAGATCTTCAAGTTATAATTTGCAATAATAATTAGAAGCTATCAATTTTAAGTGCTGTATTTGAAAATTACTAGTTCAGATCTTCAAGTTATAATTTGCACTAATAATTTGTATTTAACAATTAGAAGTTCTGTATTTGACAATTACAAGTTCAGACATTCAAGTTATAATTTGCAATAATAATTAGAAGCTATTAATTTTAAGTTCTGTATTTGACAATTACAAGTTCAGATCTTCAAGTTATAATTTGAAATAATAATTAGTAGCTATCAATTTTATGTTCTGTATTTGACAATTACAAGTTCAGACATTCAAGTTATAATTTGCAATAATATTTAGAAGCTATCAATTTTAAGTTCCGTATTTGACAATTACTAGTTCAGATCTTCAAGTTATAAATTGAAATAATAATTTCAATTTAACAAATCTAAGTTCTGTAATTCACTATTACAAGTTCAGATCTTCAAGTTATAATTTACAATAATAATTAGAAGCTATCAATTTTAAGTTCTGTATTTGACAATTACAAGTTCAGATCTTCAAGTTATAATTTGCACTAAAAATTTGTATTTAACAATTAGAAGTTCTGTATTTGACAATTACAAGTTCAGATCTTCAAGTTATAATTTGCAATAATAATTAGAAGCTATTAATTTTAAGTTCTGTATTTGACAATTACAAGTTCAGATCTTCAAGTTATAATTTGAAATAATAATTAGAAGCTATCAATTTTATGTTCTGTATTTGACAATTACAAGTTCAGATCTTCAAGTTATAATTTGCAATAATAATTAGAAGCTTTCAATTTTAAGTGCTGTATTTGACAATTACTAGTTCAGATCTTCCAGTTATAATTTGCACTAATAATTTGTATTTAACAATTAGAAGTTCTGTATTTGACAATTACAAGTTCAGATCTTCAAGTTATAATTTTCTCTAATAATTTGTATTTAACAATTAGAAGTTCTGTATTTGACAATTACAAGTTCCGATCTTCAAGTTATAATTTGCAATAATAATTAGAAGCTATCAATTTTAAGTTCTGTATTTGACAATTACAAGTTCAGATCTTCAAGTTATAATTTGAAATAATAATTAGAAGCTATCAATTTTAAGTTCTGTATTTGACAATTACAAGTTCAGTTCTTCTAGTTATAATTTGCAATAATAATTAGAAGCTATCAATTTTAAGTTCTGTATTTGACAATTACAAGTTCAGATCTTCAAGTTATAATTTGCAATAATATTTAGAAGCTATCAATTTTAAGTTCTGTATTTGACAATTACAAGTTCAGATCTTCAAGTTATAATTTGCAATAATAATTAGAAGCTATCAATTTTAAGTTCTGTATTTGACAATTACTAGTTCAGATCTTCAAGTTATAATTTGCACTAATAATTTGTATTTAACAATTAGAAGTTCTGTATTTGACAATTACAGGTTCAGATCTTCAAGTAATAATTTGCACTAATAATTTGTATTTAACAATTCGAAGTTCTGTATTTGACTATTACAAGTTCAGATCTTCAAGTTATAAATTGAATTATAATTATAAGCTATCAATTTTAAGTTCTGTATTTGACAATTACAAGTACAGATCTCCAAAATATTATTTGCAATAATAATTAGAAGCTATCAATTTTAAGTTCTGCATTTGACAATTACAAGTTCAGATCTTCAAGTTATTATTTGCAATAATAATTAGAAGCTATTAATTTTAAGTTCTGTATTTGACAATTACAAGTGCAGATCTTCAAGTTATAATTTGCAATAATAATTAGAAGCTATCAATTTTAAGTTCTGTATTTGACAATTACTAGTTCAGATCTTCAAGTTATAATTAGAATTAATAATTAGAATTTGACAAATCTAAGTTCTGTAATTCACTATTACAAGTTCAGATCGTCAAGTTATAATTTACAATAATAATTAGAAGCTATCAATTTTAAGTTCTGTATTTGACAATTACAAGTTCAGATCTACAAGTTATAATTTGCACTAATAATTTGTATTTAACAAATAGAAGTTCTGTATTTGACAATTACAAGTTCAGATCTTCAAGTTATAATTTGAAATAATAATTAGAAGCTATCAATTTTAAGTTCTGTATTTGACAATTACTAGTTCAGATCCTCAAGTTATAATTTGTATAATAATAATTTGAATTTAACAAATCTAAGTTCTGTAATTCACTATTACAAGTTCAGTTCTTCAAGTTATAATTTACAATAATAATTAGAAGCTATCAATTTTAAGTTCTGTATTTGACAATTACAAGTTCAGATCTTCAAGTTATAATTTGCACTAATAATTTTTATTTAACAATTAGAAGTTCTGTATTTGACAATTACAAGTTCAGACATTCAAGTTATAATTTGCAATAATAATTAGAAGCTATTAATTTTAAGTTCTGTATTTGACAATTACAAGTTCAGATCTTCAAGTTATAATTTGAAATAATAATTAGTAGCTATCAATTTTATGTTCTGTATTTGACAATTACAAGTTCAGATCTTCAAGTTATAATTTGCAATAATAATTAGAAGCTATCAATTTTAAGTGCTGTATTTGACAATTACTAGTTCAGATCTTCAAGTTATAATTTACAATAATAATTAGAAGATATCAATTTTAAGTTCTGTATTTGACAATTACAAGTTCAGATCTTCAAGTTATAATTTACAATAATAATTAGAAGCTATCAATTTTAAGTTCTGTATTTGACAATTACTAGTTCAGATCCTCAAGTTATAATTTGAAATAATAATTTGAATTTAACAAATCTAAGTTCTGTAATTCACTATTACAAGTTCAGTTCTTCAAGTTATAATTTACAATAATAATTAGAAGCTATCAATTTTAAGTTCTGTATTTGACAATTACAAGTTCAGATCTTCAAGTTATAATTTGCACTAATAATTTTTATTTAACAATTATAAGTTCTGTATTTGTTTTGAGCTCCAATTCGTTTATTGAAGCCGTCGCCTGTATTTGGCAACCTTAATTTTAACGACACTCAAATGTATTTTAAATTATTTATTTTACAATTTATACAAGTGCCGGAGTTAGGCTTTTAAATTATTTAGATGTTTCCTAAGAGAAACTTGTTGACCAACTGGTTACATTTTACATTTCCAACTTAAAATTAAACACAAAAATTGTACCTAAAACAGAAAGGGAAGGGTACAAACAGGAATATTGAACAATGAATGTACCCAAAAACGAAAATCCCAAATTACATAATTTAATACTGTCGCCAGACATAAATTAACAATGAAGGGATTAAGTTTACAATTTAAAAACGATTGTAGAAAAAAAGTTTTTACATAAATCGCCCCCTTTGAAAACATGCGGTTTTCAACAACATAATAAAAAATACAATTATCCTTCATAAAATAAATTCATCACAATAATAACGCTAAAGAACAAAGAAATATTAAACTAAATGCAAAGAAAAAACGCAAATATATTTACAAAAATTAAATTCGTAGTTCATCAATTCGCTTGGAACTACTGATGGTTAAGTCCGCACTAACATAGTTTGTTATTATCTGTTTCACTTATGCGCATATATACAGGCATAGCACTGAACACGCTTAGGTTTTAAAGTTTACTCACTTGGCAACACGCACAATTTTATCACTGGACGCTTATATGTCCCATCGGATGTTCGGACCGTGGCGACGCGATTTACTCCATCTTTGCCGGGGTGAAGCTGGATCACTCGGCCTATGTGCCATCTAAGCGGTGGTGTATTGTCTTCCTTGATTAATACCAACGCATCAGGTTTTAACAATCCTTCGCGAGATTGTTTCCATTTGGTGCGTACCTGCAATTCAGTTACGTATTCTTTCGACCACCTAGTCCAAAAGTGTTGAAGAATTTGCTGACATCGTTGAAATCTGGCAAGCCGATTTTCTTTCACTTCAATCAAGTTTTGGTCGGGTACAGACGCGAGAGTGTCACCAATAAGAAAGTGTGCGGGAGTTAAAGGATATAAATCGGAAGGATCGTTTGATAAGGGACATAAGGGTCTAGAATTTAAACATGCTTCTATTTGTGTCAGTATAGTTACCAATTCCTCGTATGTTAAAATCGCGTTACCCAAAACCCGCTTCAAATGATGTTTTGTCGACTTTATTCCCGCTTCCCATAGTCCTCCAAAGTGAGGTGATCTTGGCGGTATCATATGCCAATTAATATTTTCTTGATGCAACGCATCTTGAAACTCGCTGGTTTTATCATTCAAAAACTTTTTTAACTCCCGTTTAGCGCCCACAAAATTGGTACCGTTATCGGAATACAAATTTGAAGGTTTGCCGCGTCTAGCTACGAACCTTCGCAAAGCCGCTAAAAACGCTTCTGTAGACAAATCGCTCACAAGCTCGATATGGCTTGCCTTAGTAGAGAAGCATACAAATAAACAAATGTAACATTTTGATACTTTAAATTTTCGTGATTTGCTATCGCGTAAATTTATCGGACCCGCGTAATCTACACCGCAATTTAAAAATGATCGAGTGGGAGTCAATCTACTTTTCGGAAGAGCAGCCATTAAATATTCGGAATTATTTTTGTTAAATCTAAAACATGATAGACATTCGCGAATCACTTTCTTCACTAGATTTCGACCAGATATAATCCAGTATCTTTCTCGTATTACGGCTAATGTAGCTTGTTGTCCGGCATGTAACGATTTGAGATGCTGATTTTTTACTATAAGTTTAGAAAGATTGCTTCGCGAATCTAAGAGCATTGGAAATTTTTTATCATAAGAATAATCCGCGTAATTTAATCTACCACCAACTCGAAGTATACCGCTATCATCTAGAAAAGGATTTAAAGAAATAATCTTACTGTTTTTCTCGACCCCCCCTTTCCTTTTTAGATCTTTTAATTCCCTTTCGAAAAATCGTGTCTGATTAGCGCGGATCAGTTTGATTAATGTTTCGTTCAATTCAGTGACCGTAAGAGGCCCAAATTGCCTTTGGTCTTGGGATACAGATGCGTTCTTCACAAATCGGCAACAATATGCAACTACTCTTTGCAGTTTCGACAAGCTGGAATACCTATCGACTAAATCTATTGTCCCGTCCAAAACTATTAGGCACGTTTGTGGTTGTCTACGCTCTGCTGTGCATTCTACATCAAAAGTAGCTTGATTATAATTTTTATTGGGCCATTCACTTGCATCTTTCAAGAGCCAAGGTGGTCCCGAAAACCAAAGGATTGACGTTTTAAATAAGCTTGGCTCGACGCCGCGAGTTAATAGATCCGCTGGATTTTCAGCGGTGTTTACATATTGCCATTTTTCAATATTAGTCAAATTTTGTATTTCAGCTATACGGTTTGAAACGAATACCTTCCAATCGCGCGATGAAGATCGTATCCAAGATAGCACGATAGTCGAATCGGACCAAAAATAGCAATCTTTGAAGTTCACGTCATATTTTTTCTTGACTTTATCATACAGTTGCGCCAATAATAATGCTGCGCACAATTCTAAACGCGGAATAGTTACGCTTTTCAACGGAGCCACCCTGGTTTTTGAACATAGAATTCTTACGTGAGATTTGCCTTCGTTATCTAGCGACTTAATATAAAAAACAGCGCCATATGCCGATTCGCTCGCATCTGCAAATCCATGTAATTCTATAGAAGTCGCATTTTTGCAAATAGCCTGACGTTGAAACTCTACATCATTTATGTTGAAAAGTTGATCATAAAATTTGACCCAAATAGAATGAATACCTTGTGGTATAGATTCGTCCCAAGAGATTTTGCTTTCCCATAACCGTTGCAATACAATTTTTGCAATAATTACCACTGGACTTAGCAAACCCAGCGGATCATAAATTTGCGCAATCATTGATAATATCGACCGCTTCGTGGCTTTCGCTTTGATGTTATCGCTTTTTATTGAAAACCTAAGTGTATCTGATTGCGAATTCCAATACAATCCCAAAATTTTTGAGTTATGATTGTCGCCCAAGTTTATTATTGCGTTCGGATTTAAAGAAACAATTTCCCTTAATATGCTGGGATCATTTGAAGCCCATTTGTTTAATGGAAACCCCCCTGATTTAAGAATTTCCTCTATTTGACGTTGTAACTCCTTTACTTCCGCGATATTTTTACCCCCTGTCAAAAGATCGTCCACGTAAAAATCTCTTTTTACAATACTACTGGCGATAGGGTATATTTTAGCGTAATCATTTGCCAGTTGGTGTAAACAACGGATAGCTATAAAGGACGATGTCGCCAGACCATACGTGACCGTATTAAGTTCGTAACATTGAATTTCGTCCTCAGGGTGCGAACGCCACAATATTCGTTGTAACGATCTCTGAGCTTTATTGACAATGATTTGGCGATACATTTTTGTGACGTCGCCCGTTAACACAATGTTATGCTTCCTAAAGCGCAGAACAATCGAGAAAAGATCGTCTTGTATATTAGCTCCAGTTAATTGAAGATCATTAACCGAGTATCCAGACGACGACTTTGCACTTCCGTCGAACACTACTCGGTAAGTCGTGCTGGTACTATCTGGTTTGTTAATGATATGATGCGGAAGATAAAAAGAATTACAATCATCATAACGTTCTAATTTGGTCATGTGACCTAATTCCACGTATTCACGCATGAATTTGCTATAATTTTCCCGCAACTCGGGATTTTTCGCGAATTTACGCTCCATTTGATAGAGCCGTTTCAGAGCTCCTAATCTAGATTCACCTAATTTAGAAATGGGATGCTTCATAGGAATATCCACAATAAACCGCCCATTTTCATCGCGTTTGCTCGTGCTCATGAAATGCTTTTCGAACGCCGTTTCTTCAACGTTCAGAGCCTTGTGGTCGGAGTGTTCCTCTATGGTCCAAAACCGTTCCAATTGTTTATGTAAAACAGTATTGTTTAAATTGCATAATACATTAGAATGCTGACCTTGCGGAATTGGACCCGTTATAACCCACCCTAATTGTGTTTTTTGAATCAAGGGCATATCCCTTCCCAATTTGATTTGACCTACGCACATTAAACCCCAAAAAACGCCAGCACCTAGCAAGATATCAATATCGCTATACGCATTAAAATTTGGATCGGCTAATTTAATGTTTTTTGGTATACATAGGTTGTCTAATGTATGTGATGGTGTAATTTCGGCAATTTTAGGCAGTATTAAACATTGAATGTTATCCTGAAATGAATTTTGATTAGAACGAATCGCCACTTCAGTTTTATGCGTGACCTTTGACGCAACATTGTTTATACCCGAAACCGAAATGTAGTTTATTTTTTCTCTGTTTAAATTCAATTTTTTTATTAATGCCTCACTAACAAAATTAGATTGTGAGCCGCAGTCTAATAATGCCTTGCATGGTCTAAAATTTCCGAGATTGTCCTTTATTTTAATTATCGCAGTTGCGAGAAGCGCGCGAGAATGAATGAAACTTGCCATTTTGGCTATTATTGGTTGAATAGCTTCACCACATTCGTTTTGCTCATTAGGACGATTATTATGTGTTCGCGAAATATTATCTTTATTGGCATTATTTTCACAATGCAGCAAGGTATTATGTCGTTTGTTGCATTTAGTGCAACCTGGTCTAGCTCTACAATTAAAAAAATTGTGTCCCGTGCGGAAACAATTGGAGCATATTTTGATTCGTTTAATTTCTTCGAATCTTGCGCTGGGATCTAAGTTTAAAAAATTTACACAATTGTACAGTGAATGATCCCCATTACAGCTGTAACAACGAATCGGCTCGGCAGTCGTGCTATTGAAAACCTTTACCTTTTCCCTTTGCCCTGTAATTTTCGAAGTAGGTTTATTGCCTACTTTTTCTAAAAACTTGCACCGCTCATTTAAAAACTCCGTTAATTCGCTTAACTTAGCTACCGATTTTAATTTAGAATTTTCCGCTTCCCACGCACGTCTCGTTTCGTCATCCAGTTTACCAACAATCAAGTAAACAATTAGGGTGTCCCAGCTGGATACCGGTTGTTTCAGTACCTGCAATGCTCGAAGATGTTTGGAAAAACCATCTGTTAATTGCCTTACGGCTCTATGGGATTCTTTGTAAATTGTCGGTAAACTGAATAATGCCTGGACATGATTGTTAATTATTTGTTTTTCGTCGTCATACCGGTCCTTTATTAATTTCCACGCGATTTCGTAATTCGAATCGGATATTTCCAGCGATTCTACTAATCCCCGAGCTTCACCCTTCAGAACACTTCTTAAATACTGAAATTTCTGAGAAGGTGAAATGGAGGCGTTTTGGTTAATAACCGATTCGAAAGTGTCGCGAAAGAATAAATATTTATCATATGAACCGTCAAATGTAGGAAGCTCTAGTTTCGGCAATCGAATTGAGTTTAAGGTGTTGTTGCCAGGAATGGCACTCGCAGCTTGTTCGCGATTTTCATTAGAATGGTTAATAGTGCTTTGCGAAGTTGAATGACGACTTGAATGCTCTTTTATTAACGCTTTTAACCGCGATATTATATAAAAATAGGAATCTTCAAAATCCTGCCTTTCTTGTTCTTCAAGATCGCCATCTTCGCTCGCTAATTCAATTTGAATTTGTACATTTTCAAATTCAGAAATTAAAGGTTGATATGCAATCAACCGAGTTTCAATTTGCGTTACATCAATATTTTCTTTTTTAAGTTTGTCTACATAATTTTTAAGTCGCGTAAGTTGCCCTTTTATGCTGCCCCGCTTCGCTTTTAATTCGCGTAATGATTCTTCCGCCATATTTACGCAAGAAGTAAGTAATAATAATTTTTAAAAATCAAGATTTAAAAGCAATCTGAAGATAAGGCAAAATTTATAAAAATGAAATAGTGGCAAGTAATATTTTGCGACAATTGTAATAATTCTGACACAACTAGAAAACAATTTAAAATTCTACTAATAAGGATATAACAGGAAATAAATTATAATGGAACGCACCTTTTTTATATGAGACAATTTCCAACGGGAATCCTCAGCGACTTGATCAGAGTCCAAATATTTTGTGGAGTCGTTCTTCCTGTTCCTTTTTCTTACGAATTGATTTAATTTCGTAGTTTTCTTAATAGTTGTTCATAATCCGGTTCGAAGGACCAATGTTTTGAGCTCCAATTCGTTTATTGAAGCCGTCGCCTGTATTTGGCAACCTTAATTTTAACGACACTCAAATGTATTTTAAATTATTTATTTTACAATTTATACAAGTGCCGGAGTTAGGCTTTTAAATTATTTAGATGTTTCCTAAGAGAAACTTGTTGACCAACTGGTTACATTTTACATTTCCAACTTAAAATTAAACACAAAAATTGTACCTAAAACAGAAAGGGAAGGGTACAAACAGGAATATTGAACAATGAATGTACCCAAAAACGAAAATCCCAAATTACATAATTTAATACTGTCGCCAGACATAAATTAACAATGAAGGGATTAAGTTTACAATTTAAAAACGATTGTAGAAAAAAAGTTTTTACAGTATTTGACAATTACAAGTTCAGACATTCAAGTTATAATTTGCAATAATAATTAGAAGCTATTAATTTTAAGTTCTGTATTTGACAATTACAAGTTCAGATCTTCAAGTTATAATTTGAAATAATAATTAGTAGCTATCAATTTTATGTTCTGTATTTGACAATTACAGGTTCAGATCTTCAAGTTATAATTTGCAATCACAATTAGTATTTAACAATGCTAAGTTGCGTATTTGTCTATTACAAGTTCAGATCTTCAAGTTATAATTTGCAATAATATTTAGAAGCTATCAATTTTAAGTTCCGTATTTGACAATTACTAGTTCAGATCTTCAAGTTATAAATTGAAATAATAATTTCAATTTAACAAATCTAAGTTCTGTAATTCACTATTACAAGTTCAGATTTTCAAGTTATAATTTACAATAATAATTAGAAGCTATCAATTTTAAGTTCTGTATTTGACAATTACAAGTTCAGATCTTCAAGTTATAATTTGCACTAAAAATTTGTATTTAACAATTAGAAGTTCTGTATTTGACAATTACAAGTTCAGATCTTCAAGTTATAATTTGCAATAATAATTAGAAGCTATTAATTTTAAGTTCTGTATTTGACAATTACAAGTTCAGATCTTCAAGTTATAATTTGAAATAATAATTAGAAGCTATCAATTTTATGTTCTGTATTTGACAATTACAAGTTCAGATCTTCAAGTTATAATTTGCAATAATAATTAGAAGCTTTCAATTTTAAGTGCTGTATTTGACAATTACTAGTTCAGATCTTCCAGTTATAATTTGCACTAATAATTTGTATTTAACAATTAGAAGTTCTGTATTTGACAATTACAAGTTCAGATCTTCAAGTTATAATTTTCTCTAATAATTTGTATTTAACAATTAGAAGTTCTGTATTTGACAATTACAAGTTCCGATCTTCAAGTTATAATTTGCAATAATAATTAGAAGCTATCAATTTTAAGTTCTGTATTTGACAATTACAAGTTCAGATCTTCAAGTTATAATTTGAAATAATAATTAGAAGCTATCAATTTTAAGTTCTGTATTTGACAATTACAAGTTCAGTTCTTCTAGTTATAATTTGAAATAATAATTAGAAGCTATCAATTTTATGTTCTGTATTTGACAATTACAAGTTCAGATCTTCAAGTTATAATTTGCAATAATAATTAGAAGCTTTCAATTGTTAGTGCTGTATTTGACAATTACTAGTTCAGATCTACAAGTTATAATTTTCACTAATAATTTGTATTTAACAATTAGTAGTTCTGTATTTGACAATTACAAGTTCCGATCTTCAAGTTATAATTTGCAATAATAATTAGAAGCTATCAATTTTAAGTTCTGTATTTGACAATTACTAGTTCAGATCTTCAAGTTATAATTTGCACTAATAATTTGTATTTAACAATTAGAAGTTCTGTATTTGACAATTACAGGTTCAGATCTTCAAGTAATAATTTGCACTAATAATTTGTATTTAACAATTCGAAGTTCTGTATTTGACTATTACAAGTTCAGATCTTCAAGTTATAATTTGAATTATAATTATAAGCTATCAATTTTAAGTTCTGTATTTGACAATTACAAGTACAGATCTCCAAAATATTATTTGCAATAATAATTAGAAGCTATCAATTTTAAGTTCTGCATTTGACAATTACAAGTTCAGATCTTCAAGTTATTATTTGCAATAATAATTAGAAGCTATTAATTTTAAGTTCTGTATTTGACAATTACAAGTGCAGATCTTCAAGTTATAATTTGCAATAATAATTAGAAGCTATCAATTTTAAGTTCTGTATTTGACAATTACTAGTTCAGATCTTCAAGTTATAATTAGAATTAATAATTAGAATTTGACAAATCTAAGTTCTGTAATTCACTATTACAAGTTCAGATCTTCAAGTTATAATTTACAATAATAATTAGAAGCTATCAATTTTAAGTTCTGTATTTGACAATTACAAGTTCAGATCTACAAGTTATAATTTGCACTAATAATTTGTATTTAACAAATAGAAGTTCTGTATTTGACAATTACAAGTTCAGATCTTCAAGTTATAATTTGAAATAATAATTAGAAGCTATCAATTTTAAGTTCTGTATTTGACAATTACTAGTTCAGATCCTCAAGTTATAATTTGAAATAATAATTTGAATTTAACAAATCTAAGTTCTGTAATTCACTATTACAAGTTCAGTTCTTCAAGTTATAATTTACAATAATAATTAGAAGCTATCAATTTTAAGTTCTGTATTTGACAATTACAAGTTCAGATCTTCAAGTTATAATTTGCACTAATAATTTTTATTTAACAATTAGAAGTTCTGTATTTGACAATTACAAGTTCAGACATTCAAGTTATAATTTGCAATAATAATTAGAAGCTATTAATTTTAAGTTCTGTATTTGACAATTACAAGTTCAGATCTTCAAGTTTTAATTTGAAATAATAATTAGTAGCTATCAATTTTATGTTCTGTATTTGACAATTACAAGTTCAGATCTTCAAGTTATAATTTGCAATAATAATTAGAAGCTATCAATTTTAAGTGCTGTATTTGACAATTACTAGTTCAGATCTTCAAGTTATAATTTACAATAATAATTAGAAGCTATCAATTTTAAGTTCTGTATTTGACAATTACAAGTTCAGATCTACAAGTTATAATTTGCACTAATAATTTGTATTTAACAATTAGAAGTTCTGTATTTGACAATTACAAGTTCAGATCTTCAAGTTATAATTTGCAATAATAATTAGAAGCTATCAATTTTAAGTTCTGTATTTGACAATTACTAGTTCAGATCTTCAAGTTATAATTTGCACTAATAATTTGTATTTAACAATTAGAAGTTCTGTATTTGACAATTACAAGTTCAGACATTCAAGTTATAATTTGCAATAATAATTAGAAGCTATTAATTTTAAGTTCTGTGTTTGACAATTACAAGTTCAGATCTTCAAGTTATAATTTGAAATAATAATTAGTAGCTATCAATTTTATGTTCTGTATTTGACAATTCCAAGTTCAGATCTTCAAGTTATAATTTGCAATAATAATTAGAAGCTATCAATTTTAAGTGCTGTATTTGACAATTACTAGTTCAGATCTTCAAGTTATAATTTGCACTAATAATTTGTATTTAACAATTAGAAGTTCTGTATTTGACAATTACAAGTTCAGATCTTCAAGTTATAATTTGTAATAATAATTAGAAGCTATTAATTTTAAGTTCTGTATTTGACAATTACAAGTTCAGATCTTCAAGTTATAATTTGAAATAATAATTAGAAGCTATCAATTTTATGTTCTGTATTTGACAATTACAAGTTCAGATCTTCAAGTTATAATTTGCAATAATAATTAGAAGCTTTCAATTGTAAGTGCTGTATTTGACAATTACTAGTTCAGATCTACAAGTTATAATTTGCAATAATAATTAGAAGCTTTCAATTGTAAGTGCTGTATTTGACAATTACTAGTTCAGATCTTCAAGTTATAATTTGCAAAAATAATTAGAAGCTTTCAATTGTAAGTGCTGTATTTGACAATTACTAGTTCAGATCTACAAGTTATAATTTGCAATAATAATTAGAAGCTTTCAATTGTAAGTGCTGTATTTGACAATTACAAGTTCCGATCTTCAAGTTATAATTTGCAATAATAATTAGAAGCTATCAATTTTAAGTTCTGTATTTGACAATTACTAGTTCAGATCTTCAAGTTATAAATTGAAATAATAATTTCAATTTAACAAATCTAAGTTCTGTAATTCACTATTACAAGTTCAGATCTTCAAGTTATAATTTACAATAATAATTAGAAGCTATCAATTTTAAGTTCTGTATTTGACAATTACAAGTTCAGATCTTCAAGTTATAATTTGCACTAAAAATTTGTATTTAACAATTAGAAGTTCTGTATTTGACAATTACAAGTTCAGATCTTCAAGTTATAATTTGTAATAATAATTAGAAGCTATTAATTTTAAGTTCTGTATTTGACAATTACAAGTTCAGATCTTCAAGTTATAATTTGAAATAATAATTAGAAGCTATCAATTTTATGTTCTGTATTTGACAATTACAAGTTCAGATCTTCAAGTTATAATTTGCAATAATAATTAGAAGCTTTCAATTGTAAGTGCTGTATTTGACAATTACTAGTTCAGATCTACAAGTTATAATTTTCACTAATAATTTGTATTTAACAATTAGTAGTTCTGTATTTGACAATTACAAGTTCCGATCTTCAAGTTATAATTTGCAATAATAATTAGAAGCTATCAATTTTAAGTTCTGTATTTGACAATTACTAGTTCAGATCTTCAAGTTATAATTTGCACTAATAATTTGTATTTAACAATTAGAAGTTCTGTATTTGACAATTACAGGTTCAGATCTTCAAGTAATAATTTGCACTAATAATTTGTATTTAACAATTCGAAGTTCTGTATTTGACTATTACAAGTTCAGATCTTCAAGTTATAATTTGAATTATAATTATAAGCTATCAATTTTAAGTTCTGTATTTGACAATTACAAGTACAGATCTCCAAAATATTATTTGCAATAATAATTAGAAGCTATCAATTTTAAGTTCTGCATATGACAATTACAAGTTCAGATCTTCAAGTTATTATTTGCAATAATAATTAGAAGCTATCAATTTTAAGTTCTGTATTTGACAATTACAAGTTCAGATCTACAAGTTATAATTTGCACTAATAATTGGTATTTAACAAATAGAAGTTCTGTATTTGACAATTACAAGTTCAGATCTTCAAGTTATAATTTGAAATAATAATTAGAAGCTATCAATTTTAAGTTCTGTATTTGACAATTACTAGTTCAGATCCTCAAGTTATAATTTGAAATAATAATTTGAATTTAACAAATCTAAGTTCTGTAATTCACTATTACAAGTTCAGTTCTTCAAGTTATAATTTACAATAATAATTAGAAGCTATCAATTTTAAGTTCTGTATTTGACAATTACAAGTTCAGATCTTCAAGTTATAATTTGCACTAATAATTTTTATTTAACAATTAGAAGTTCTGTATTTGACAATTACAAGTTCAGACATTCAAGTTATAATTTGCAATAATAATTAGAAGCTATTAATTTTAAGTTCTGTATTTGACAATTACAAGTTCAGATCTTCAAGTTATAATTTGAAATAATAATTAGTAGCTATCAATTTTATGTTCTGTATTTGACAATTACAAGTTCAGATCTTCAAGTTATAATTTGCAATAATAATTAGAAGCTATCAATTTTAAGTGCTGTATTGGACAATTACTAGTTCAGATCTTCAAGTTATAACTTACAATAATAATTAGAAGCTATCAATTTTAAGTTCTGTATTTGACAATTACAAGTTCAGATCTACAAGTTATAATTTGCACTAATAATTTGTATTTAACAATTAGAAGTTCTGTATTTGACAATTACAAGTTCAGATCTTCAAGTTATAATTTGCAATAATAATTAGAAGCTATCAATTTTAAGTTCTGTATTTGACAATTACTAGTTCAGATCTACAAGTTATAATTTGAAATAATAAATTGTATTTAACAAATCTAAGTTCTGTAATTCACTATTACAAGTTCAGTTCTTCAAGTTATAATTTACAATAATAATTAGAAGCTATCAATTTTAAGTTCTGTATTTGACAATTACAAGTTCAGATCTTCAAGTTATAATTTGCACTAATAATTTGTATTTAACAATTAGAAGTTCTGTATTTGACAATTACAAGTTCAGACATTCAAGTTATAATTTGCAATAATAATTAGAAGCTATTAATTTTAAGTTCTGTGTTTGACAATTACAAGTTCAGATCTTCAAGTTATAATTTGAAATAATAATTAGTAGCTATCAATTTTATGTTCTGTATTTGACAATTCCAAGTTCAGATCTTCAAGTTATAATTTGCAATAATAATTAGAAGCTATCAATTTTAAGTGCTGTATTTGACAATTACTAGTTCAGATCTTCTAGTTATAATTTGCACTAATAATTTGTATTTAACAATTAGAAGTTCTGTATTTGACAATTACAAGTTCAGATCTTCAAGTTATAATTTGCACTAATAATTTGTATTTAACAATTAGAAGTTCTGTATTTGACAATTACAAGTTCAGATCTTCAAGTTATAATTTGCAATAATAATTAGAAGCTATCAATTTTAAGTTCTGTATTTGACAATTACTAGTTCAGATCTTCAAGTTATAATTTGCACTAATAATTTGTATTTAACAATTAGAAGTTCTGTATTTGACTATTACAAGTTCAGATCTTCAAGTTATAATTTGCACTAATAATTTGTATTTAACAATTAGAAGTTCTGTATTTGACAATTACAAGTTCAGATCTTCAAGTTATAATTTGCAATAATAATTAGAAGCTATTAATTTTAAGTTCTGTATTTGACAATTACAAGTTCAGATCTTCAAGTTATAATTCGAAATAATAATTAGAAGCTATCAATTTTATGTTCTGTATTTGACAATTACAAGTTCAGATCTACAAGTTATAATTTGCAATAATAATTAGAAGCTATCAATTGTAAGTGCTGTATTTGACAATTACTAGTTCAGATCTTCAAGTTATAATTTGCACTTATAATTTGTATTTAACAAGATCTTCAAATTATAATTTGCAATAATAATTAGAAGCTATCAATTTTAAGTGCTGTATTTGACAATTACTAGTTCAGATCTTCAAGTTATTATTTGCAATAATAATTAGAAGATATTAATTTTAAGTTCTGTATTTGACAATTACAAGGTCAGATCTTCAAGTTATAATTTACAATAATAATTAGAAGCTATCAATTTTAAGT
Source organism: Cantharis lateralis (assembly GCA_963170105.1). Classification (NCBI taxonomy): domain Eukaryota; kingdom Metazoa; phylum Arthropoda; class Insecta; order Coleoptera; family Cantharidae; genus Cantharis; species Cantharis lateralis. The sequence goes on along the minus strand of OY720625.1, from coordinate 30,148,568 downwards.
TCTGTATTTGACAATTACAAGTTCAGATCTTCAAGTTATGATTTGCAATAATAATTAGAAGCTATCAATTTTAAGTTCTGTATTTGACAATTACTAGTTCAGATCTTCAAGTTATAATTTGAAATAATAATTTGAATTTAACAAATCTAAGTTCTGTAATTCACTATTACAAGTTCAGATCTTCAAGTTATAATTTACAATAATGATTAGAAGCTATCAATTTTAAGTTCTGTATTTGACAATTACAAGTTCAGATCTTCAAGTTATAATTTGCACTAATAATTTGTATTTAACAATTAGAAGTTCTGTATTTGACAATTACAAGTTCAGATCTTCAAGTTATAATTTGCAATAATAATTAGAAGCTATTAATTTTAAGTTCTGTATTTGACAATTACAAGTTCAGATCTTCAAGTTATAATTCGAAATAATAATTAGAAGCTATCAATTTTATGTTCTGTATTTGACAATTACAAATTCAGATCTTCAAGTTATAATTTGCAATAATAATTAGAAGCTATCAATTGTAAGTGCTGTATTTGACAATTACTAGTTCAGATCTTCAAGTTATAATTTGCACTTATAATTTGTATTTAACAATTAGAAGTTCTGTGTTTTACAATTACAAGTTCAGATCTTCAAGTTATGATTTGCACTAATAATTTGTATTTAACAATTAGAAGTTCTGTATTTGACTATTACAAGTTCAGATCTTCAAATTATTATTTGCAATCTTAGTTTGAATTTAACCATTCGAAGTTCTGTATTTACCTATTACAGGTTCAGATCTTCAAGTAATAATTTGCACTAATAATTTGTATTTAACAATTCGAAGTTCTGTATTTGACTATTACAAGTTCAGATCTTCAATTTATAATTTGAATTATAATTATAAGCTATCAATTTTAAGTTCTGTATTTGACAATTACAAGTACAGATCTCCAAATTATTATTTGCAATAATAATTAGAAGCTATCAATTTTAAGTTCTGCATTTGACAATTACAAGTTCAGATCTTCAAGTTATTATTTGCAATAATAATTAGAAGCTATTAATTTTAAGTTCTGTATTTGACAATTACAAGTGCAGATCTTCAAGTTATAATTTGCAATAATAATTAGAAGCTATCAATTTTAAGTTCTGTATTTGACAATTACTAGTTCAGATCTTCAAGTTATAATTAGAATTAATAATTAGAATTTGACAAATCTAAGTTCTGTAATTCACTATTACAAGTTCAGATCTTCAAGTTATAATTTACAATAATAATTAGAAGCTATCAATTTAAAGTTCTGTATCTGACAATTACAAGTTCAGATCTACAAGTTATAATTTGCACTAATAATTTGTATTTAACAATTAGAAGTTCTGTATTTGACAATTACAAGTTCAGATCTTCAAGTTATAATTTGAAATAATAATTAGAAGCTATCAATTTTAAGTTCTGTATTTGACAATTACTAGTTCAGATCCTCAAGTTATAATTTGAAATAATAATTTGAATTTAACAAATCTAAGTTCTGTAATTCACTATTACAAGTTCAGTTCTTCAAGTTATAATTTACAATAATAATTAGAAGCTATCAATTTTAAGTTCTGTATTTGACAATTACAAGTTCAGATCTTCAAGTTATAATTTGCACTAATAATTTGTATTTAACAATTAGAAGTTCTGTATTTGACAATTACAAGTTCAGACATTCAAGTTATAATTTGCAATAATAATTAGAAGCTATTAATTTTAAGTTCTGTATTTGACAATTACAAGTTCAGATCTTCAAGTTATAATTTGAAATAATAATTAGTAGCTATCAATTTTATGTTCTGTATTTGACAATTACAAGTTCAGATCTTCAAGTTATAATTTGCAATAATAATTAGAAGCTATCAATTTTAAGTGCTGTATTTGACAATTACTAGTTCAGATCTTCAAGTTATAATTTGCACTAATAATTTGTATTTAACAATTAGCAGTTCTGTATTTGACTATTACAAGTTCAGATCTTCGAATTATTATTTGCAATCTTAGTTAGAATTTAACAATTCGAAGTTCTGTATTTACCTATTACAGGTTCAGATCTTCAAGTTATAATTTGCACTAATAATTTGTATTTAACAATTAGAAGTTCTGTATTTGACAATTACAAGTTCAGATCTTCAAGTTATAATTTGCAATAATAATTAGAAGCTATCAATTTTAAGTTCTGTATTTGACAATTACTAGATCAGATCTTCAAGTTATAATTTGCACTAATAATTTGTATTTAACAATTAGCAGTTCTGTATTTGACTATTACAAGTTCAGATCTTCGAATTATTATTTGCAATCTTAGTTAGAATTTAACAATTCGAAGTTCTGTATTTACCTATTACAGGTTCAGATCTTCAAGTTATAATTTTCAATCACAATTTGTATTTAACAATGCTAAGTTGCGTATTTGTCTATTACAAGTTCAGATCTTCAAATTATAATTTGCAATAATAATTAGAAGCTATCAATTTTAAGTTCTGAATTTGACAATTACAAGTTCAGATCTTCAAGTAATTATTTGCAATAATAATTAGAAGCTATCAATTTTAAGTTCTGTTTTTGACAATTACACGTTCAGATCTTGAAGTTATAATTTACAATAATAATTAGAAGCTATCAATTTTAAGTTCTGTATTTAACAATTACAAGTTCAGATCTTCAAGTTATAATATGCAATAATAATTAGAAGCTATCAATTTTAAGTTCTGTTTTGGACAATTACTAGTTCAGATCTTCAAGTTATAATTTGAAATAATAATTTGAATTTAACAAATCTAAGTTCTGTAATTCACTATTACAGGTTCAGATCTTCAAGTTATAATTTGCAATCACAATTTGTATTTAACAATGCTAAGTTGCGTAAATGGTCTATTACAAGTTCAGATCTTCAAATTATAATTTGCAATAATAATTAGAAGCTATCAATTTTAAGTGCTGTATTTGATAATTACTAGTTCAGATCTTCAAGTTATTATTTGCAATAATAATTAGAAGATATCAATTTTAAGTTCTGTATTTGACAATTACAAGGTCAGATCTTCAAGTTATAATTTACAATAATAATTAGAAGCTATCAATTTTAAGTTCTGTATTTGACAATTACAAGTTCAGATCTTCAAGTTATAATTTACAATAATGATTACAGGTACCGTGAATGAAAAACTGAACGAATTCAAATTCAAATTTCACCAATAACAGTTACTTTTTAAACAAAATTCCAAGTACGCCAAAGAGTACGTGATATAAATTGATCGATGTCAATTTTGTTTTTTTCTAATGTCAGTTACAACCATGGTGTTAACTAAAGAGCAACAAGTAATGATTTTTAAGCTTTTAGAGCAACAGTGCAGTTTTACGGTGATACAAAAAACATGTCAAGATCAAAATTTTTTTGTTTCGAAGGGTACACTCTCTAGCTACAAAAAAAATGGAATTCTGGTTCATAAAACCAAAATTCGGAAGAAAGGCAGCGGCAAAACGCCAACTCTGACAAATCGTCAATTATCGAGTTTAAAGAAAATTGCTTTAAAAACGAATCCCCCGACGCTAGAACATATGGCAAATCATTTTAGTACATCGGAGTATATCATTCGGTATAATTTAGATAAAAAATTAAACCTCAAATTATTGAAGAAGCCAAAAAGACATCATATTTCCGAAGAAACAATTATGAAAAGGCATCAACGCTCTCTAGGATTATATCACTTACTAAATTGTAATAAATGGCAAAAATACATTACTGTTGATGAAGCATGGTTCCATCTAACAAATGCTGATGGCCAACGAAAAGTTCAGTACTTGCGTCGCGAGCAGTCAGCAAAAGAATTAAACGTATTTGCAAAACAGTCTCATCCGAAGGGAGTTATGGTGTTCATGGGAATATCGAATTTTGGAACTACAATGCCAATTTTTGTTGAGCCTGGAGCTAAAATTAACTCGGAATATTATATTAAGAATTGTTTAAAACCACTTTTGATTGATGCAAAGAGATTATATCCTGCTGGTGATTGGAAATTACACCAAGACTCCGCACCAGCGCACGCTTCAAAGAAGACGTTGAATTTTCTTGAAGAGAAAGGCGTATCTTTTATTCATCCGGATATATGGACACCATCATCACCGGACCTTTCACCCTGTGATTATTTTTTGTGGGGATATTTAAAATCGCAGTTACATAAATCAAAAGTTAAAACCATAGATCAGCTTAAAAAACTAATAAAACGTGAGATAGCAAACATTCCTCTAGAAATGATACAAAGAGCGCTAAAATCGTGGTCAAAACGTTGTCTTCAAGTGTATAAGAATCAAGGACAACATATTAAATAAAATCATTAAAAAAAACCAAAAATAAATGTAACTAATTTGATTTCAAAATCGTTCAGTTTTTCATTCACGGTACCTGTAGAAGCTATCAATTTTAAGTTCTGTATTTGACAATTACAAGTTCAGATCTTCAAGTTATAATTTGCACTAATAATTTGTATTTAACAATTAGAAGTTCTGTATTTGACAATTACAAGTTCAGATCTTCAAGTTATAATTTGCAATAATAATTAGAAGCTATTAATTTTAAGTTCTGTATTTGACAATTACAAGTTCAGATCTTCAAGTTATAATTTGCAATAATAATTAGAAGCTATCAATTGTAAGTGCTGTATTTGACAATTACTAGTTCAGATCTTCAAGTTATAATTTGCACTTATAATTTGTATTTAACAATTAGAAGTTCTGTGTTTTACAATTACAAGTTCAGATCTTCAAGTTATGATTTGCACTAATAATTTGTATTTAACAATTAGAAGTTCTGTATTTGACTATTACAAGTTCAGATCTTCAAATTATTATTTGCAATATTAGTTTGAATTTAACCATTCGAAGTTCTGTATTTACCTATTACAGGTTCAGATCTTCAAGTAATAATTTGCACTAATAATTTGTATTTAACAATTCGAAGTTCTGTATTTGACTATTACAAGTTCAGATCTTCAATTTATAATTTGAATTATAATTATAAGCTATCAATTTTAAGTTCTGTATTTGACAATTACAAGTACAGATCTCCAAATTATTATTTGCAATAATAATTAGAAGCTATCAATTTTAAGTTCTGCATTTGACAATTACAAGTTCAGATCTTCAAGTTATTATTTGCAATAATAATTAGAAGCTATTAATTTTAAGTTCTGTATTTGACAATTACAAGTGCAGATCTTCAAGTTATAATTTGCAATAATAATTAGAAGCTATCAATTTTAAGTTCTGTATTTGACAATTACTAGTTCAGATCTTCAAGTTATAATTAGAATTAATAATTAGAATTTGACAAATCTAAGTTCTGTAATTCACTATTACAAGTTCAGATCTTCAAGTTATAATTTACAATAATAATTAGAAGCTATCAATTTAAAGTTCTGTATCTGACAATTACAAGTTCAGATCTACAAGTTATAATTTGCACTAATAATTTGTATTTAACAATTAGAAGTTCTGTATTTGACAATTACAAGTTCAGATCTTCAAGTTATAATTTGAAATAATAATTAGAAGCTATCAATTTTAAGTTCTGTATTTGACAATTACTAGTTCAGATCCTCAAGTTATAATTTGAAATAATAATTTGAATTTAACAAATCTAAGTTCTGTAATTCACTATTACAAGTTCAGTTCTTCAAGTTATAATTTACAATAATAATTAGAAGCTATCAATTTTAAGTTCTGTATTTGACAATTACAAGTTCAGATCTTCAAGTTATAATTTGCACTAATAATTTGTATTTAACAATTAGAAGTTCTGTATTTGACAATTACAAGTTCAGACATTCAAGTTATAATTTGCAATAATAATTAGAAGCTATTAATTTTAAGTTCTGTATTTGACAATTACAAGTTCAGATCTTCAAGTTATAATTTGAAATAATAATTAGTAGCTATCAATTTTATGTTCTGTATTTGACAATTACAAGTTCAGATCTTCAAGTTATAATTTGCAATAATAATTAGAAGCTATCAATTTTAAGTGCTGTATTTGACAATTACTAGTTCAGATCTTCAAGTTATAATTTGCACCAATAATTTGTATTTAACAATTAGCAGTTCTGTATTTGACTATTACAAGTTCAGATCTTCGAATTATTATTTGCAATCTTAGTTAGAATTTAACAATTCGAAGTTCTGTATTTACCTATTACAGGTTCAGATCTTCAAGTTATAATTTGCACTAATAATTTGTATTTAACAATTAGAAGTTCTGTATTTGACAATTACAAGTTCAGATCTTCAAGTTATAATTTGCAATAATAATTAGAAGCTATCAATTTTAAGTTCTGTATTTGACAATTACTAGATCAGATCTTCAAGTTATAATTTGCACTAATAATTTGTATTTAACAATTAGCAGTTCTGTATTTGACTATTACAAGTTCAGATCTTCGAATTATTATTTGCAATCTTAGTTAGAATTTTACAATTCGAAGTTCTGTATTTACCTATTACAGGTTCAGATCTTCAAGTTATAATTTTCAATCACAATTTGTATTTAACAATGCTAAGTTGCGTATTTGTCTATTACAAGTTCAGATCTTCAAATTATAATTTGCAATAATAATTAGAAGCTATCAATTTTAAGTTCTGAATTTGACAATTACAAGTTCAGATCTTCAAGTAATTATTTGCAATAACAATTAGAAGCTATCAATTTTAAGTTCTGTTTTTGACAATTACAAGTTCAGATCTTGAAGTTATAATTTACAATAATAATTAGAAGCTATCAATTTTAAGTTCTGTATTTAACAATTACAAGTTCAGATCTTCAAGTTATAATATGCAATAATGATTAGAAGCTATCAATTTTAAGTTCTGTATTTGACAATTACTAGATCAGATCTTCAAGTTATAATTTGCACTAATAATTTGTATTTAACAATTCGAAGTTCTGTATTTGACTATTACAAGTTCAGATCTTCAAGTTATAATTTGAATTATAATTATAAGCTATCAATTTTAAGTTCTGTATTTGACAATTACAAGTACAGATCTCCTAATTATTATTTGCAATAATAATTAGAAGCTATCAATTTTAAGTTCTGCATTTGACAATTACAAGTTCAGATCTTCAAGTTATTATTTGCAATAATAATTAGAAGCTATTAATTTTAAGTTCTGTATTTGACAATTACAAGTGCAGATCTTCAAGTTATAATTTGCAATAATAATTAGAAGCTATCAATTTGAAGTTCTGTATTTGACAATTACTAGTTCAGATCTTCAAGTTATAATTAGAATTAATAATTAGAATTTGACAAATCTAAGTTCTGTAATTCACTATTACAAGTTCAGATCTTCAAGTTATAATTTACAATAATAATTAGAAGCTATCAATTTTAAGTTCTGTATTTGACAATTACAAGTTCAGATCTACAAGTTATAATTTGCACTAATAATTTGTATTTAACAATTAGAAGTTCTGTATTTGACAATTACAAGTTCAGATCTTGAAGTTATAATTTGAAATAATAATTAGAAGCTATCAATTTTAAGTTCTGTATTTGACAATTACTAGTTCAGATCCTCAAGTTATAATTTGAAATAATAATTTGAATTTAACAAATCTAAGTTCTGTAATTCACTATTACAAGTTCAGTTCTTCAAGTTATAATTTACAATAATAATTAGAAGCTATCAATTTTAAGTTCTGTATTTGACAATTACAAGTTCAGATCTTCAAGTTATAATTTGCATTAATAATTTGTATTTAACAATTAGAAGTTCTGTATTTGACAATTACAAGTTCAGACATTCAAGTTATAATTTGCAATAATAATTAGAAGCTATTAATTTTAAGTTCTGTATTTGACAATTACAAGTTCAGATCTTCAAGTTATAATTTGAAATAATAATTAGTAGCTATCAATTTTATGTTCTGTATTTGACAATTACAAGTTCAGATCTTCAAGTTATAATTTGCAATAATAATTAGAAGCTATCAATTTTAAGTGCTGTATTTGACAATTACTAGTTCAGATCTTCAAGTTATAATTTGCACCAATAATTTGTATTTAACAATTAGAAGTTCTGTATTTGACAATTACTAGTTCAGATCTTCAAGTTATAATTTGAAATAATAATTTGAATTTAACAAATCTAAGTTCTGTAATTCACTATTACAAGTTCAGATCTTCAAGTTATAATTTACAATAATGATTAGAAGCTATCAATTTTAAGTTCTGTATTTGACAATTACAAGTTCAGATCTTCAAGTTATAATTTGCGCTAATAATTTATATTTAACAATTAGAAGTTCTGTATTTGACAATTACAAGTTCAGATCTTCAAGTTATAATTTGCAATAATAATTAGAAGCTATTAATTTTAAGTTCTGTATTTGACAATTACAAGTTCAGATCTTCAAGTTATAATTTGCAATAATAATTAGAAGCTATCAATTGTAAGTGCTGTATTTGACAATTACTAGTTCAGATCTTCAAGTTATAATTTGCACTTATAATTTGTATTTAACAATTAGAAGTTCTGTGTTTTACAATTACAAGTTCAGATCTTCAAGTTATGATTTGCACTAATAATTTGTATTTAACAATTAGAAGTTCTGTATTTGACTATTACAAGTTCAGATCTTCAAATTATTATTTGCAATATTAGTTTGAATTTAACCATTCGAAGTTCTGTATTTACCTATTACAGGTTCAGATCTTCAAGTAATAATTTGCACTAATAATTTGTATTTAACAATTCGAAGTTCTGTATTTGACTATTACAAGTTCAGATCTACAAGTTATAATTTGAATTATAATTATAAGCTATCAATTTTAAGTTCTGTATTTGACAATTACAAGTACAGATCTCCTAATTATTATTTGCAATAATAATTAGAAGCTATCAATTTTAAGTTCTGCATTTGACAATTACAAGTTCAGATCTTCAAGTTATTATTTGCAATAATAATTAGAAGCTATTAATTTTAAGTTCTGTATTTGACAATTACAAGTGCAGATCTTCAAGTTATAATTTGCAATAATAATTAGAAGCTATCAATTTTAAGTTCTGTATTTGACAATTACTAGTTCAGATCTTCAAGTTATAATTAGAATTAATAATTAGAATTTGACAAATCTAAGTTCTGTAATTCACTCTTACAAGTTCAGATCTTCAAGTTATAATTTACAATAATAATTAGAAGCTATCAATTTTAAGTTCTGTATTTGACAATTACAAGTTCAGATCTACAAGTTATAATTTGCACTAATAATTTGTATTTAACAATTAGAAGTTCTGTATTTGACAATTACAAGTTCAGATCTTCAAGTTATAATTTGAAATAATAATTAGAAGCTATCAATTTTAAGTTCTGTATTTGACAATTACTAGTTCAGATCCTCAAGTTATAATTAGAAATAATAATTTGAATTTAACAAATCTAAGTTCTGTAATTCACTATTACAAGTTCAGTTCTTCAAGTTATAATTTACAATAATAATTAGAAGCTATCAATTTTAAGTTCTGTATTTGACAATTACAAGTTCAGATCTTCAAGTTATAATTTGCACTAATAATTTGTATTTAACAATTAGAAGTTCTGTATTTGACAATTACAAGTTCAGACATTCAAGTTATAATTTGCAATAATAATTAGAAGCTATTAATTTTAAGTTCTGTATTTGACAATTACAAGTTCAGATCTTCAAGTTATAATTTGAAATAATAATTAGTAGCTATCAATTTTATGTTCTGTATTTGACAATTACAAGTTCAGATCTTCAAGTTATAATTTGCAATAATAATTAGAAGCTATCAATTTTAAGTGCTGTATTTGACAATTACTAGTTCAGATCTTCAAGTTATAATTTGCACCAATAATTTGTATTTAACAATTAGCAGTTCTGTATTTGACTATTACAAGTTCAGATCTTCGAATTATTATTTGCAATCTTAGTTAGAATTTAACAATTCGAAGTTCTGTATTTACCTATTACAGGTTCAGATCTTCAAGTTATAATTTGCACTAATAATTTGTATTTAACAATTAGAAGTTCTGTATTTGACAATTACAAGTTCAGATCTTCAAGTTATAATTTGCAATAATAATTAGAAGCTATCAATTTTAAGTTCTGTATTTGACAATTACTAGATCAGATCTTCAAGTTATAATTTGCACTAATAATTTGTATTTAACAATTAGCAGTTCTGTATTTGACTATTACAAGTTCAGATCTTCGAATTATTATTTGCAATCTTAGTTAGATTGTAACAATTCGAAGTTCTGTATTTACCTATTACAGGTTCAGATCTTCAAGTTATAATTTTCAATCACAATTTGTATTTAACAATGCTAAGTTGCGTATTTGTCTATTACAAGTTCAGATCTTCAAATTATAATTTGCAATAATAATTAGAAGCTATCAATTTTAAGTTCTGTATTTGACAATTACTAGATCAGATCTTCAAGTTATAATTTGCACTAATAATTTGTATTTAACAATTCGAAGTTCTGTATTTGACTATTACAAGTTCAGATCTTCAAGTTATAATTTGAATTATAATTATAAGCTATCAATTTTAAGTTCTGTATTTGACAATTACAAGTTCAGATCTTGAAGTTATAATTTGAAATAATAATTAGAAGCTATCAATTTTAAGTTCTGTATTTGACAATTACTAGTTCAGATCCTCAAGTTATAATTTGAAATAATAATTTGAATTTAACAAATCTAAGTTCTGTAATTCACTATTACAAGTTCAGTTCTTCAAGTTATAATTTACAATAATAATTAGAAGCTATCAATTTTAAGTTCTGTATTTGACAATTACAAGTTCAGATCTTCAAGTTATAATTTTCATTAATAATTTGTATTTAACAATTAGAAGTTCTGTATTTGACAATTACAAGTTCAGACATTCAAGTTATAATTTGCAATAATAATTAGAAGCTATTAATTTTAAGTTCTGTATTTGACAATTACAAGTTCAGATCTTCAAGTTATAATTTGAAATAATAATTAGTAGCTATCAATTTTATGTTCTGTATTTGACAATTACAAGTTCAGATCTTCAAGTTATAATTTGCAATAATAATTAGAAGCTATCAATTTTAAGTGCTGTATTTGACAATTACTAGTTCAGATCTTCAAGTTATAATTTGCACCAATAATTTGTATTTAACAATTAGCAGTTCTGTATTTGTCTATTACAAGTTCAGATCTTCGAATTATTATTTGCAATCTTAGTTAGAATTTAACAATTCGAAGTTCTGTATTTACCTATTACAGGTTCAGATCTTCAAGTTATAATTTGCACTAATAATTTGTATTTAACAATTAGAAGTTCTGTTTTTGACAATTACAAGTTCAGATCTTCAAGTTATAATTTGCAATAATAATTAGAAGCTATCAATTTTAAGTTCTGTATTTGACAATTACTAGATCAGATCTTCAAGTTATAATTTGCACTAATAATTTGTATTTAACAATTAGCAGTTCTGTATTTGACTATTACAAGTTCAGATCTTCGAATTATTATTTGCAATCTTAGTTAGAATGTAACAATTCGAAGTTCTGTATTTACCTATTACAGGTTCAGATCTTCAAGTTATAATTTTCAATCACAATTTGTATTTAACAATGCTAAGTTGCGTATTTGTCTATTACAAGTTCAGATCTTCAAATTATAATTTGCAATAATAATTAGAAGCTATCAATTTTAAGTTCTGAATTTGACAATTACAATTTCAGATCTTCAAGTAATTATTTGCAATAACAATTAGAAGCTATCAATTTTAAGTTCTGTTTTTGACAATTACAAGTTCAGATCTTGAAGTTATAATTTACAATAATAATTAGAAGCTATCAATTTTAAGTTCTGTATTTAACAATTACAAGTTCAGATCTTCAAGTTATAATATGCAATAATAATTAGAAGCTTACAATTTTAAGTTCTGTTTTGGACAATTACTAGTTCAGATCTTCAAGTTATAATTTGAAATAATAATTTGAATTTAACAAATCTAAGTTCTGTAATTCACTATTACAAGTTCAGATCTTCAAGTTATAATTTACAATAATAATTAGAAGCTATCAATTTTAAGTTCTGTATTTGACAATTACAAGTTCAGATCTTCAAGTTATTATTTGCACTAATAATTTGTATTTAACAATTTGAAGTTCTGTATTTGACAATTACAAGTTCAGATCTTCAAGTTATAATTTGCAATAATAATTAGAAGCTATTAATTTTAAGTTCTGTATTTGACAATTACAAGTTCAGATCTTCAAGTTATAATTTGAAATAATAATTAGAAGCTATCAATTTTATGTTCTGTATTTGACAATTACAAGTTCAGATCTTCAAGTTAAATTTACAATAATAATTAAATGCTATCAATTCTAAGTTCCGTAATTCACTCTTACAAGTTCAGATCTTCAAGTTATAATTTACAATAATAATAATAAGCTATCAATTTTAAGTTCTGTATTTGACAATTACAAGTTCAGATCTTCAAGTTATAATTTGCAATAATAATTAGAAGCTATCAATTTTAAGTTCTGTATTTGACAATTACTAGTTCAGATCTTCAAGATCTTCAATATTTGAAATAATAATTTGAATTTAATAATTAGAAGTTCTGTATTTGACAATAACAAGTGCAGATCTTCAAGTTATAATTTGCACTAATAATTTGTATTTAACAATTAGAAGTTCTGTATTTGACTATTACAAGTTCAGATCTTCGAATTATTATTTGCAATCTTAGTTTGAATTTAACAATTCGAAGTTCTGTATTTACCTATTACAATTTGAGATCTTCAGGTTATAATTTGCACTAATAATTTGTATTTAACAATTCGAAGTTCTGTATTTGACTATTACAAGTTCAGATCTTCAAGTTATAAATTGAATTATAATTTTAAGCTATCAATTTTAAGTTCTCTATTTGACAATTACAAGTACAGATCTTCAAATTATTATTTGCAATAATAATTAGAAGCTATCAATTTTAAGTTCTGCATTTGACAATTAAAAGTTCAGATCTTCAAGTTATTATTTGCAATAATAATTAGAAGCTATCAATTTTAAGTTCTGTATTTGACAATTACAAGTTCAGATCTTCAAGTTATAATTTGAAATAATAATTAGAAGCTATCAATTTTAAGTTCTGTATTTGACAATTACAAGTTCAGATCTTCAAGTTATAATTTGCAATAATAATTAGAAGCTATCAATTTTAAGTTCTGTATTTGACAATTACTAGTTCAGATCTTCAAGTTATAATTTGAAATAATAATTTGAATTTAACAAATCTAAGTTCTGTAATTCACTATTACAAGTTCACATCTTCAAGTTATAATTTGCAATAATAATTAGAAGCTGTCAATTTTAAGTTCTGTATTTGACAATTACAAGTTCAGATCTTCAAGTTATAATTTGCACTAATAATTTGTATTTAATAATTAGAAGTTCTGTATTTGACAATTACAAGTTCAGATCTTCAAGTTATAATTTGCACTAATAATGTGTATTTAACAATTAGAAGTTCTGTATTTGACTATTACAAGTTCAGATCTTCAAATTATTATTTGCAATCTTAGTTTGAATTTAATAATTCGAAGTTCTGTATTTACCTATTACAAGTTGAGATCTTCAGGTTATAATTTGCACTAATAATTTGTATTTAACAATTCGAAGTTCTGTATTTGACTATTACAAGTTCAGATCTTCAAGTTATAAATTGAATTATAATTTTAAGCTATCAATTTTAAGTTCTGTATTTGACAATTACATGTACAGATCTTCAAATTATTATTTGCAATAATAATTAGAAGCTATCAATTTTAAGTTCTGCATTTGACAATTAAAAGTTCAGATCTTCAAGTTATAATTTGAAATAATAATTAGTAGCTATCAATTTTATGTTCTGTATTTGACAATTACAAGTTCAGATCTTCAAGTTATAATTTGCAATAATAATTAGAAGCTATCAATTTTAAGTGCTGTATTTGACAATTACTAGTTCAGATCTTCAAGTTATAATTTGCACCAATAATTTGTATTTAACAATTAGCAGTTCTGTATTTGACTATTACAAGTTCAGATCTTCGAATTATTATTTGCAATCTTAGTTAGAATTTAACAATTCGAAGTTCTGTATTTACCTATTACAGGTTCAGATCTTCAAGTTATAATTTGCACTAATAATTTGTATTTAACAATTAGAAGTTCTGTATTTGACAATTACAAGTTCAGATCTTCAAGTTATAATTTGCAATAATAATTAGAAGCTATCAATTTTAAGTTCTGTATTTGACAATTACTAGATCAGATCTTCAAGTTATAATTTGCACTAATAATTTGTATTTAACAATTAGCAGTTCTGTATTTGACTATTACAAGTTCAGATCTTCGAATTATTATTTGCAATCTTAGTTAGAATTTTACAATTCGAAGTTCTGTATTTACCTATTACAGGTTCAGATCTTCAAGTTATAATTTTCAATCACAATTTGTATTTAACAATGCTAAGTTGCGTATTTGTCTATTACAAGTTCAGATCTTCAAATTATAATTTGCAATAATAATTAGAAGCTATCAATTTTAAGTTCTGAATTTGACAATTACAAGTTCAGATCTTCAAGTAATTATTTGCAATAACAATTAGAAGCTATCAATTTTAAGTTCTGTTTTTGACAATTACAAGTTCAGATCTTGAAGTTATAATTTACAATAATAATTAGAAGCTATCAATTTTAAGTTCTGTATTTAACAATTACAAGTTCAGATCTTCAAGTTATAATATGCAATAATGATTAGAAGCTATCAATTTTAAGTTCTGTATTTGACAATTACTAGATCAGATCTTCAAGTTATAATTTGCACTAATAATTTGTATTTAACAATTCGAAGTTCTGTATTTGACTATTACAAGTTCAGATCTTCAAGTTATAATTTGAATTATAATTATAAGCTATCAATTTTAAGTTCTGTATTTGACAATTACAAGTACAGATCTCCTAATTATTATTTGCAATAATAATTAGAAGCTATCAATTTTAAGTTCTGCATTTGACAATTACAAGTTCAGATCTTCAAGTTATTATTTGCAATAATAATTAGAAGCTATTAATTTTAAGTTCTGTATTTGACAATTACAAGTGCAGATCTTCAAGTTATAATTTGCAATAATAATTAGAAGCTATCAATTTTAAGTTCTGTATTTGACAATTACTAGTTCAGATCTTCAAGTTATAATTAGAATTAATAATTAGAATTTGACAAATCTAAGTTCTGTAATTCACTATTACAAGTTCAGATCTTCAAGTTATAATTTACAATAATAATTAGAAGCTATCAATTTTAAGTTCTGTATTTGACAATTACAAGTTCAGATCTACAAGTTATAATTTGCACTAATAATTTGTATTTAACAATTAGAAGTTCTGTATTTGACAATTACAAGTTCAGATCTTGAAGTTATAATTTGAAATAATAATTAGAAGCTATCAATTTTAAGTTCTGTATTTGACAATTACTAGTTCAGATCCTCAAGTTATAATTTGAAATAATAATTTGAATTTAACAAATCTAAGTTCTGTAATTCACTATTACAAGTTCAGTTCTTCAAGTTATAATTTACAATAATAATTAGAAGCTATCAATTTTAAGTTCTGTATTTGACAATTACAAGTTCAGATCTTCAAGTTATAATTTGCATTAATAATTTGTATTTAACAATTAGAAGTTCTGTATTTGACAATTACAAGTTCAGACATTCAAGTTATAATTTGCAATAATAATTAGAAGCTATTAATTTTAAGTTCTGTATTTGACAATTACAAGTTCAGATCTTCAAGTTATAATTTGAAATAATAATTAGTAGCTATCAATTTTATGTTCTGTATTTGACAATTACAAGTCCAGATCTTCAAGTTATAATTTGCAATAATAATTAGAAGCTATCAATTTTAAGTGCTGTATTTGACAATTACTAGTTCAGATCTTCAAGTTATAATTTGCACCAATAATTTGTATTTAACAATTAGAAGTTCTGTATTTGACAATTACTAGTTCAGATCTTCAAGTTATAATTTGAAATAATAATTTGAATTTAACAAATCTAAGTTCTGTAATTCACTATTACAAGTTCAGATCTTCAAGTTATAATTTACAATAATGATTAGAAGCTATCAATTTTAAGTTCTGTATTTGACAATTACAAGTTCAGATCTTCAAGTTATAATTTGCAATAATAATTAGAAGCTATTAATTTTAAGTTCTGTATTTGACAATTACAAGTTCAGATCTTCAAGTTATAATTTGCAATAATAATTAGAAGCTATCAATTGTAAGTGCTGTATTTGACAATTACTAGTTCAGATCTTCAAGTTATAATTTGCACTTATAATTTGTATTTAACAATTAGAAGTTCTGTGTTTTACAATTACAAGTTCAGATCTTCAAGTTATGATTTGCACTAATAATTTGTATTTAACAATTAGAAGTTCTGTATTTGACTATTACAAGTTCAGATCTTCAAATTATTATTTGCAATATTAGTTTGAATTTAACCATTCGAAGTTCTGTATTTACCTATTACAGGTTCAGATCTTCAAGTAATAATTTGCACTAATAATTTGTATTTAACAATTCGAAGTTCTGTATTTGACTATTACAAGTTCAGATCTACAAGTTATAATTTGAATTATAATTATAAGCTATCAATTTTAAGTTCTGTATTTGACAATTACAAGTACAGATCTCCTAATTATTATTTGCAATAATAATTAGAAGCTATCAATTTTAAGTTCTGCATTTGACAATTACAAGTTCAGATCTTCAAGTTATTATTTGCAATAATAATTAGAAGCTATTAATTTTAAGTTCTGTATTTGACAATTACAAGTTCAGATCTTCAAGTTATAATTTGCAATAATAATTAGAAGCTATCAATTTTAAGTTCTGTATTTGACAATTACTAGTTCAGATCTTCAAGTTATAATTAGAATTAATAATTAGAATTTGACAAATCTAAGTTCTGTAATTCACTATTACAAGTTCAGATCTTCAAGTTATAATTTACAATAATAATTAGAAGCTATCAATTTTAAGTTCTGTATTTGACAATTACAAGTTCAGATCTACAAGTTATAATTTGCACTAATAATTTGTATTTAACAATTAGAAGTTCTGTATTTGACAATTACAAGTTCAGATCTTCAAGTTATAATTTGAAATAATAATTAGAAGCTATCAATTTTAAGTTCTGTATTTGACAATTACTAGTTCAGATCCTCAAGTTATAATTAGAAATAATAATTTGAATTTAACAAATCTAAGTTCTGTAATTCACTATTACAAGTTCAGTTCTTCAAGTTATAATTTACAATAATAATTAGAAGCTATCAATTTTAAGTTCTGTATTTGACAATTACAAGTTCAGATCTTCAAGTTATAATTTGCACTAATAATTTGTATTTAACAATTAGAAGTTCTGTATTTGACAATTACAAGTTCAGACATTCAAGTTATAATTTGCAATAATAATTAGAAGCTATTAATTTTAAGTTCTGTATTTGACAATTACAAGTTCAGATCTTCAAGTTATAATTTGAAATAATAATTAGTAGCTATCAATTTTATGTTCTGTATTTGACAATTACAAGTTCAGATCTTCAAGTTATAATTTGCAATAATAATTAGAAGCTATCAATTTTAAGTGCTGTATTTGACAATTACTAGTTCAGATCTTCAAGTTATAATTTGCACCAATAATTTGTATTTAACAATTAGCAGTTCTGTATTTGACTATTACAAGTTCAGATCTTCGAATTATTATTTGCAATCTTAGTTAGAATTTAACAATTCGAAGTTCTGTATTTACCTATTACAGGTTCAGATCTTCAAGTTATAATTTGCACTAATAATTTGTATTTAACAATTAGAAGTTCTGTATTTGACAATTACAAGTTCAGATCTTCAAGTTATAATTTGCAATAATAATTAGAAGCTATCAATTTTAAGTTCTGTATTTGACAATTACTAGATCAGATCTTCAAGTTATAATTTGCACTAATAATTTGTATTTAACAATTAGCAGTTCTGTATTTGACTATTACAAGTTCAGATCTTCGAATTATTATTTGCAATCTTAGTTAGATTGTAACAATTCGAAGTTCTGTATTTACCTATTACAGGTTCAGATCTTCAAGTTATAATTTTCAATCACAATTTGTATTTAACAATGCTAAGTTGCGTATTTGTCTATTACAAGTTCAGATCTTCAAATTATAATTTGCAATAATAATTAGAAGCTATCAATTTTAAGTTCTGTATTTGACAATTACTAGATCAGATCTTCTAGTTATAATTTGCACTAATAATTTGTATTTAACAATTCGAAGTTCTGTATTTGACTATTACAAGTTCAGATCTTCAAGTTATAATTTGAATTATAATTATAAGCTATCAATTTTAAGTTCTGTATTTGACAATTACAAGTTCAGATCTTGAAGTTATAATTTGAAATAATAATTAGAAGCTATCAATTTTAAGTTCTGTATTTGACAATTACTAGTTCAGATCCTCAAGTTATAATTTGAAATAATAATTTGAATTTAACAAATCTAAGTTCTGTAATTCACTATTACAAGTTCAGTTCTTCAAGTTATAATTTACAATAATAATTAGAAGCTATCAATTTTAAGTTCTGTATTTGACAATTACAAGTTCAGATCTTCAAGTTATAATTTGCATTAATAATTTGTATTTAACAATTAGAAGTTCTGTATTTGACAATTACAAGTTCAGACATTCAAGTTATAATTTGCAATAATAATTAGAAGCTATTAATTTTAAGTTCTGTATTTGACAATTACAAGTTCAGATCTTCAAGTTATAATTTGAAATAATAATTAGTAGCTATCAATTTTATGTTCTGTATTTGACAATTACAAGTTCAGATCTTCAAGTTATAATTTGCAATAATAATTAGAAGCTATCAATTTTAAGTGCTGTATTTGACAATTACTAGTTCAGATCTTCAAGTTATAATTTGCACCAATAATTTGTATTTAACAATTAGCAGTTCTGTATTTGTCTATTACAAGTTCAGATCTTCGAATTATTATTTGCAATCTTAGTTAGAATTTAACAATTCGAAGTTCTGTATTTACCTATTACAGGTTCAGATCTTCAAGTTATAATTTGCACTAATAATTTGTATTTAACAATTAGAAGTTCTGTTTTTGACAATTACAAGTTCAGATCTTCAAGTTATAATTTGCAATAATAATTAGAAGCTATCAATTTTAAGTTCTGTATTTGACAATTACTAGATCAGATCTTCAAGTTATAATTTGCACTAATAATTTGTATTTAACAATTAGCAGTTCTGTATTTGACTATTACAAGTTCAGATCTTCGAATTATTATTTGCAATCTTAGTTAGAATGTAACAATTCGAAGTTCTGTATTTACCTATTACAGGTTCAGATCTTCAAGTTATAATTTTCAATCACAATTTGTATTTAACAATGCTAAGTTGCGTATTTGTCTATTACAAGTTCAGATCTTCAAATTATAATTTGCAATAATAATTAGAAGCTATCAATTTTAAGTTCTGAATTTGACAATTACAATTTCAGATCTTCAAGTAATTATTTGCAATAACAATTAGAAGCTATCAATTTTAAGTTCTGTTTTTGACAATTACAAGTTCAGATCTTGAAGTTATAATTTACAATAATAATTAGAAGCTATCAATTTTAAGTTCTGTATTTAACAATTACAAGTTCAGATCTTCAAGTTATAATATGCAATAATAATTAGAAGCTTACAATTTTAAGTTCTGTTTTGGACAATTACTAGTTCAGATCTTCAAGTTATAATTTGAAATAATAATTTGAATTTAACAAATCTAAGTTCTGTAATTCACTATTACAAGTTCAGATCTTCAAGTTATAATTTACAATAATAATTAGAAGCTATCAATTTTAAGTTCTGTATTTGACAATTACAAGTTCAGATCTTCAAGTTATTATTTGCACTAATAATTTGTATTTAACAATTTGAAGTTCTGTATTTGACAATTACAAGTTCAGATCTTCAAGTTATAATTTGCAATAATAATTAGAAGCTATTAATTTTAAGTTCTGTATTTGACAATTACAAGTTCAGATCTTCAAGTTATAATTTGAAATAATAATTAGAAGCTATCAATTTTATGTTCTGTATTTGACAATTACAAGTTCAGATCTTCAAGTTAAATTTACAATAATAATTAAATGCTATCAATTCTAAGTTCTGTAATTCACTCTTACAAGTTCAGATCTTCAAGTTATAATTTACAATAATAATAATAAGCTATCAATTTTAAGTTCTGTATTTGACAATTACAAGTTCAGATCTTCAAGTTATAATTTGCAATAATAATTAGAAGCTATAAATTTTAAGTTCTGTATTTGACAATTACTAGTTCAGATCTTCAAGATCTTCAATATTTGAAATAATAATTTGAATTTAATAATTAGAAGTTCTGTATTTGACAATAACAAGTGCAGATCTTCAAGTTATAATTTGCACTAATAATTTGTATTTAACAATTAGAAGTTCTGTATTTGACTATTACAAGTTCAGATCTTCGAATTATTATTTGCAATCTTAGTTTGAATTTAACAATTCGAAGTTCTGTATTTACCTATTACAATTTGAGATCTTCAGGTTATAATTTGCACTAATAATTTGTATTTAACAATTCGAAGTTCTGTATTTGACTATTACAAATTCAGATCTTCAAGTTATAAATTGAATTATAATTTTAAGCTATCAATTTTAAGTTCTCTATTTGACAATTACAAGTACAGATCTTCAAATTATTATTTGCAATAATAATTAGAAGCTATCAATTTTAAGTTCTGCATTTGACAATTAAAAGTTCAGATCTTCAAGTTATTATTTGCAATAATAATTAGAAGCTATCAATTTTAAGTTCTGTATTTGACAATTACAAGTTCAGATCTTCAAGTTATAATTTGAAATAATAATTAGAAGCTATCAATTTTAAGTTCTGTATTTGACAATTACAAGTTCAGATCTTCAAGTTATAATTTGCAATAATAATTAGAAGCTATCAATTTTAAGTTCTGTATTTGACAATTACTAGTTCAGATCTTCAAGTTATAATTTGAAATAATAATTTGAATTTAACAAATCTAAGTTCTGTAATTCACTATTACAAGTTCACATCTTCAAGTTATAATTTGCAATAATAATTAGAAGCTGTCAATTTTAAGTTCTGTATTTGACAATTACAAGTTCAGATCTTCAAGTTATAATTTGCACTAATAATTTGTATTTAATAATTAGAAGTTCTGTATTTGACAATTACAAGTTCAGATCTTCAAGTTATAATTTGCACTAATAATGTGTATTTAACAATTAGAAGTTCTGTATTTGACTATTACAAGTTCAGATCTTCAAATTATTATTTGCAATCTTAGTTTGAATTTAATAATTCGAAGTTCTGTATTTACCTATTACAAGTTGAGATCTTCAGGTTATAATTTGCACTAATAATTTGTATTTAACAATTCGAAGTTCTGTATTTGACTATTACAAGTTCAGATCTTCAAGTTATAAATTGAATTATAATTTTAAGCTATCAATTTTAAGTTCTGTATTTGACAATTACATGTACAGATCTTCAAATTATTATTTGCAATAATAATTAGAAGCTATCAATTTTAAGTTCTGCATTTGACAATTAAAAGTTCAGATCTTCAAGTTATTATTTGCAATAATAATTAGAAGCTATCAATTTTAAGTTCTGTATTTGACAATTACAAGTTCAGATCTTCAAGTTATAATTTGAAATAATAATTAGAAGCTATCAATTTTAAGTTCTGTATTTGACAATTACAAGTTCAGATCTTCAAGTTATAATTTGCAATAATAATTAGAAGCTATCAATTTTAAGTTCTGTATTTGACAATTACTAGTTCAGATCTTCAAGTTATAATTTGAAATAATAATTTGAATTTAACAAATCTAAGTTCTGGTATTCACTATTACAAGTTCAGATCTTCAAGTTATAATTTACAATAATAATTAGAAGCTATCAATTTTAAGTTCTGTATTTGACAATTACAAGTTCAGATCTTCAAGTTATAATGTGAAATAATAATTAGAAGCTATCAATTTTAAGTTCTGTATTTGACAATTACAAGTTCAGATCTTCAAGTTATAATTTTCAATCACAATTTGTATTTAACAATGCTAAGTTGCGTATTTGTCTATTACAAGTTCAGATCTTCAAATTATAATTTGCAATAATAATTAGAAGCTATCAATTTTAAGTTCTGAATTTGACAATTACAAGTTCAGATCTTCAAGTAATTATTTGCAATAACAATTAGAAGCTATCAATTTTAAGTTCTGTTTTTGACAATTACAAGTTCAGATCTTGAAGTTATAATTTACAATAATAATTAGAAGCTATCAATTTTAAGTTCTGTATTTAACAATTACAAGTTCAGATCTTCAAGTTATAATATGCAATAATAATTAGAAGCTTACAATTTTAAGTTCTGTTTTGGACAATTACTAGTTCAGATCTTCAAGTTATAATTTTCAATCACAATTTGTATTTAACAATGCTAAGTTGCGTATTTGTCTATTACAAGTTCAGATCTTCAAATTATAATTTGCAATAATAATTAGAAGCTATCAATTTTAAGTTCTGTATTTGACAATTACTAGATCAGATCTTCTAGTTATAATTTGCACTAATAATTTGTATTTAACAATTCGAAGTTCTGTATTTGACTATTACAAGTTCAGATCTTCAAGTTATAATTTGAATTATAATTATAAGCTATCAATTTTAAGTTCTGTATTTGACAATTACAAGTTCAGATCTTGAAGTTATAATTTGAAATAATAATTAGAAGCTATCAATTTTAAGTTCTGTATTTGACAATTACTAGTTCAGATCCTCAAGTTATAATTTGAAATAATAATTTGAATTTAACAAATCTAAGTTCTGTAATTCACTATTACAAGTTCAGTTCTTCAAGTTATAATTTACAATAATAATTAGAAGCTATCAATTTTAAGTTCTGTATTTGACAATTACAAGTTCAGATCTTCAAGTTATAATTTGCATTAATAATTTGTATTTAACAATTAGAAGTTCTGTATTTGACAATTACAAGTTCAGACATTCAAGTTATAATTTGCAATAATAATTAGAAGCTATTAATTTTAAGTTCTGTATTTGACAATTACAAGTTCAGATCTTCAAGTTATAATTTGAAATAATAATTAGTAGCTATCAATTTTATGTTCTGTATTTGACAATTACAAGTTCAGATCTTCAAGTTATAATTTGCAATAATAATTAGAAGCTATCAATTTTAAGTGCTGTATTTGACAATTACTAGTTCAGATCTTCAAGTTATAATTTGCACCAATAATTTGTATTTAACAATTAGCAGTTCTGTATTTGTCTATTACAAGTTCAGATCTTCGAATTATTATTTGCAATCTTAGTTAGAATTTAACAATTCGAAGTTCTGTATTTACCTATTACAGGTTCAGATCTTCAAGTTATAATTTGCACTAATAATTTGTATTTAACAATTAGAAGTTCTGTTTTTGACAATTACAAGTTCAGATCTTCAAGTTATAATTTGCAATAATAATTAGAAGCTATCAATTTTAAGTTCTGTATTTGACAATTACTAGATCAGATCTTCAAGTTATAATTTGCACTAATAATTTGTATTTAACAATTAGCAGTTCTGTATTTGACTATTACAAGTTCAGATCTTCGAATTATTATTTGCAATCTTAGTTAGAATGTAACAATTCGAAGTTCTGTATTTACCTATTACAGGTTCAGATCTTCAAGTTATAATTTTCAATCACAATTTGTATTTAACAATGCTAAGTTGCGTATTTGTCTATTACAAGTTCAGATCTTCAAATTATAATTTGCAATAATAATTAGAAGCTATCAATTTTAAGTTCTGAATTTGACAATTACAATTTCAGATCTTCAAGTAATTATTTGCAATAACAATTAGAAGCTATCAATTTTAAGTTCTGTTTTTGACAATTACAAGTTCAGATCTTGAAGTTATAATTTACAATAATAATTAGAAGCTATCAATTTTAAGTTCTGTATTTAACAATTACAAGTTCAGATCTTCAAGTTATAATATGCAATAATAATTAGAAGCTTACAATTTTAAGTTCTGTTTTGGACAATTACTAGTTCAGATCTTCAAGTTATAATTTGAAATAATAATTTGAATTTAACAAATCTAAGTTCTGTAATTCACTATTACAAGTTCAGATCTTCAAGTTATAATTTACAATAATAATTAGAAGCTATCAATTTTAAGTTCTGTATTTGACAATTACAAGTTCAGATCTTCAAGTTATTATTTGCACTAATAATTTGTATTTAACAATTTGAAGTTCTGTATTTGACAATTACAAGTTCAGATCTTCAAGTTATAATTTGCAATAATAATTAGAAGCTATTAATTTTAAGTTCTGTATTTGACAATTACAAGTTCAGATCTTCAAGTTATAATTTGAAATAATAATTAGAAGCTATCAATTTTATGTTCTGTATTTGACAATTACAAGTTCAGATCTTCAAGTTAAATTTACAATAATAATTAAATGCTATCAATTCTAAGTTCTGTAATTCACTCTTACAAGTTCAGATCTTCAAGTTATAATTTACAATAATAATAATAAGCTATCAATTTTAAGTTCTGTATTTGACAATTACAAGTTCAGATCTTCAAGTTATAATTTGCAATAATAATTAGAAGCTATAAATTTTAAGTTCTGTATTTGACAATTACTAGTTCAGATCTTCAAGATCTTCAATATTTGAAATAATAATTTGAATTTAATAATTAGAAGTTCTGTATTTGACAATAACAAGTGCAGATCTTCAAGTTATAATTTGCACTAATAATTTGTATTTAACAATTAGAAGTTCTGTATTTGACTATTACAAGTTCAGATCTTCGAATTATTATTTGCAATCTTAGTTTGAATTTAACAATTCGAAGTTCTGTATTTACCTATTACAATTTGAGATCTTCAGGTTATAATTTGCACTAATAATTTGTATTTAACAATTCGAAGTTCTGTATTTGACTATTACAAATTCAGATCTTCAAGTTATAAATTGAATTATAATTTTAAGCTATCAATTTTAAGTTCTCTATTTGACAATTACAAGTACAGATCTTCAAATTATTATTTGCAATAATAATTAGAAGCTATCAATTTTAAGTTCTGCATTTGACAATTAAAAGTTCAGATCTTCAAGTTATTATTTGCAATAATAATTAGAAGCTATCAATTTTAAGTTCTGTATTTGACAATTACAAGTTCAGATCTTCAAGTTATAATTTGAAATAATAATTAGAAGCTATCAATTTTAAGTTCTGTATTTGACAATTACAAGTTCAGATCTTCAAGTTATAATTTGCAATAATAATTAGAAGCTATCAATTTTAAGTTCTGTATTTGACAATTACTAGTTCAGATCTTCAAGTTATAATTTGAAATAATAATTTGAATTTAACAAATCTAAGTTCTGTAATTCACTATTACAAGTTCACATCTTCAAGTTATAATTTGCAATAATAATTAGAAGCTGTCAATTTTAAGTTCTGTATTTGACAATTACAAGTTCAGATCTTCAAGTTATAATTTGCACTAATAATTTGTATTTAATAATTAGAAGTTCTGTATTTGACAATTACAAGTTCAGATCTTCAAGTTATAATTTGCACTAATAATGTGTATTTAACAATTAGAAGTTCTGTATTTGACTATTACAAGTTCAGATCTTCAAATTATTATTTGCAATCTTAGTTTGAATTTAATAATTCGAAGTTCTGTATTTACCTATTACAAGTTGAGATCTTCAGGTTATAATTTGCACTAATAATTTGTATTTAACAATTCGAAGTTCTGTATTTGACTATTACAAGTTCAGATCTTCAAGTTATAAATTGAATTATAATTTTAAGCTATCAATTTTAAGTTCTGTATTTGACAATTACATGTACAGATCTTCAAATTATTATTTGCAATAATAATTAGAAGCTATCAATTTTAAGTTCTGCATTTGACAATTAAAAGTTCAGATCTTCAAGTTATTATTTGCAATAATAATTAGAAGCTATCAATTTTAAGTTCTGTATTTGACAATTACAAGTTCAGATCTTCAAGTTATAATTTGAAATAATAATTAGAAGCTATCAATTTTAAGTTCTGTATTTGACAATTACAAGTTCAGATCTTCAAGTTATAATTTGCAATAATAATTAGAAGCTATCAATTTTAAGTTCTGTATTTGACAATTACTAGTTCAGATCTTCAAGTTATAATTTGAAATAATAATTTGAATTTAACAAATCTAAGTTCTGGTATTCACTATTACAAGTTCAGATCTTCAAGTTATAATTTACAATAATAATTAGAAGCTATCAATTTTAAGTTCTGTATTTGACAATTACAAGTTCAGATCTTCAAGTTATAATGTGAAATAATAATTAGAAGCTATCAATTTTAAGTTCTGTATTTGACAATTACAAGTTCAGATCTTCAAGTTATAATTTTCAATCACAATTTGTATTTAACAATGCTAAGTTGCGTATTTGTCTATTACAAGTTCAGATCTTCAAATTATAATTTGCAATAATAATTAGAAGCTATCAATTTTAAGTTCTGAATTTGACAATTACAAGTTCAGATCTTCAAGTAATTATTTGCAATAACAATTAGAAGCTATCAATTTTAAGTTCTGTTTTTGACAATTACAAGTTCAGATCTTGAAGTTATAATTTACAATAATAATTAGAAGCTATCAATTTTAAGTTCTGTATTTAACAATTACAAGTTCAGATCTTCAAGTTATAATATGCAATAATAATTAGAAGCTTACAATTTTAAGTTCTGTTTTGGACAATTACTAGTTCAGATCTTCAAGTTATAATTTGAAATAATAATTTGAATTTAACAAATCTAAGTTCTGTAATTCACTATTACAAGTTCAGATCTTCAAGTTATAATTTACAATAATAATTAGAAGCTATCAATTTTAAGTTCTGTATTTGACAATTACAAGTTCAGATCTTCAAGTTATTATTTGCACTAATAATTTGTATTTAACAATTTGAAGTTCTGTATTTGACAATTACAAGTTCAGATCTTCAAGTTATAATTTGCAATAATAATTAGAAGCTATTAATTTTAAGTTCTGTATTTGACAATTACAAGTTCAGATCTTCAAGTTATAATTTGAAATAATAATTAGAAGCTATCAATTTTATGTTCTGTATTTGACAATTACAAGTTCAGATCTTCAAGTTAAATTTACAATAATAATTCAATGCTATCAATTCTAAGTTCTGTAATTCACTCTTACAAGTTCAGATCTTCAAGTTATAATTTACAATAATAATAATAAGCTATCAATTTTAAGTTCTGTATTTGACAATTACAAGTTCAGATCTTCAAGTTATAATTTGCAATAATAATTAGAAGCTATCAATTTTAAGTTCTGTATTTGACAATTACTAGTTCAGATCTTCAAGATCTTCAATATTTGAAATAATAATTTGAATTTAATAATTAGAAGTTCTGTATTTGACAATAACAAGTGCAGATCTTCAAGTTATAATTTGCACTAATAATTTGTATTTAACAATTAGAAGTTCTGTATTTGACTATTACAAGTTCAGATCTTCGAATTATTATTTGCAATCTTAGTTTGAATTTAACAATTCGAAGTTCTGTATTTACCTATTACAAGTTGAGATCTTCAGGTTATAATTTGCACTAATAATTTGTATTTAACAATTCGAAGTTCTGTATTTGACTATTACAAGTTCAGATCTTCAAGTTATAAATTGAATTATAATTTTAAGCTATCAATTTTAAGTTCTCTATTTGACAATTACAAGTACAGATCTTCAAATTATTATTTGCAATAATAATTAGAAGCTATCAATTTTAAGTTCTGCATTTGACAATTAAAAGTTCAGATCTTCAAGTTATTATTTGCAATAATAATTAGAAGCTATCAATTTTAAGTTCTGTATTTGACAATTACAAGTTCAGATCTTCAAGTTATAATTTGAAATAATAATTAGAAGCTATCAATTTTAAGTTCTGTATTTGACAATTACAAGTTCAGATCTTCAAGTTATAATTTGCAATAATAATTAGAAGCTATCAATTTTAAGTTCTGTATTTGACAATTACTAGTTCAGATCTTCAAGTTATAATTTGAAATAATAATTTGAATTTAACAAATCTAAGTTCTGTAATTCACTATTACAAGTTCACATCTTCAAGTTATAATTTGCAATAATAATTAGAAGCTGTCAATTTTAAGTTCTGTATTTGACAATTACAAGTTCAGATCTTCAAGTTATAATTTGCACTAATAATTTGTATTTAATAATTAGAAGTTCTGTATTTGACAATTACAAGTTCAGATCTTCAAGTTATAATTTGCACTAATAATGTGTATTTAACAATTAGAAGTTCTGTATTTGACTATTACAAGTTCAGATCTTCAAATTATTATTTGCAATCTTAGTTTGAATTTAATAATTCGAAGTTCTGTATTTACCTATTACAAGTTGAGATCTTCAGGTTATAATTTGCACTAATAATTTGTATTTAACAATTCGAAGTTCTGTATTTGACTATTACAAGTTCAGATCTTCAAGTTATAAATTGAATTATAATTTTAAGCTATCAATTTTAAGTTCTGTATTTGACAATTACATGTACAGATCTTCAAATTATTATTTGCAATAATAATTAGAAGCTATCAATTTTAAGTTCTGCATTTGACAATTAAAAGTTCAGATCTTCAAGTTATTATTTGCAATAATAATTAGAAGCTATCAATTTTAAGTTCTGTATTTGACAATTACAAGTTCAGATCTTCAAGTTATAATTTGAAATAATAATTAGAAGCTATCAATTTTAAGTTCTGTATTTGACAATTACAAGTTCAGATCTTCAAGTTATAATTTGCAATAATAATTAGAAGCTATCAATTTTAAGTTCTGTATTTGACAATTACTAGTTCAGATCTTCAAGTTATAATTTGAAATAATAATTTGAATTTAACAAATCTAAGTTCTGGTATTCACTATTACAAGTTCAGATCTTCAAGTTATAATTTACAATAATAATTAGAAGCTATCAATTTTAAGTTCTGTATTTGACAATTACAAGTTCAGATCTTCAAGTTATAATGTGAAATAATAATTAGAAGCTATCAATTTTAAGTTCTGTATTTGACAATTACAAGTTCAGATCTTCAAGTTATAATTTGCACTAATAATTTGTATTTAACAATTAGAAGTTCTGTATTTGACTATTACAAGTTCAGATCTTCGAATTATTATTTGCAATCTTAGTTTGAATTTAACAATTCGAAGTTCTGTATTTACCTATTACAGGTTCAGATCTTCAAGTTATAATTTGCAATCACAATTTGTATTTAACAATGCTAAGTTGCGTATTTGTCTATTACAAGTTCAGATCTTCAAATTATAATTTGCAATAATAATTAGAACTTATCAATTTTAAGTTCTGAATTTGACAATTACAAGTTCAGATCTTCAAGTAATTATTTGCAATAATAATTAGAAGCTATCAATTTTAAGTTCTGTATTTGACAATTACAAGTTCAGATCTTGAAGTTATAATTTACAATAATAATTAGAAGCTATCAATTTTAAGTTCTGTATTTAAAATTACAAGTTCAGATCTTCAAGTTATAATATGCAATAATAATTAGAAGCTATCAATTTTAAGTTCTGTTTTGGACAATTACTAGTTCAGATCTTCAAGTTATAATTTGAAATAATAATTTGAATTTAACAAATCTAAGTTCTGTAATTCACTATTACAAGTTCAGATCTTCAAGTTATAATTTACAATAATAATTAGAAGCTATCAATTTTAAGTTCTGTATTTGACAATTACAAGTTCAGATCTACAAGTTTTAATTTGCACTAATAATTTGTATTTAACAATTTGAAGTTCTGTATTTGATAATTACAAGTTCAGATCTTCAAGTTATAATTTGCAATAATAATTAGAAGCTATTAATTTTAAGTTCTGTATTTGACAATTTCAAGTTCAGATCTTCAAGTTATAATTTGAAATAATAATTAGAAGCTATCAATTTTATGTTCTGTATTTGACAATTACAAGTTCAGATCTTCAAGTTATAATTTACAATAATAATTAAAAGCTATCAATTCTAAGTTCTGTAATTCACTATTACAAGTTCAGATCTTCAAGTTATAATTTACAATAATAATAATAAGCTATCAATTTTAAGTTCTGTATTTGACAATTACAAGTTCAGATCTTCAAGTTATAATTTGCAATAATAATTAGAAGCTATCAATTTTAAGTTCTGTATTTGACAATTACTAGTTCAGATCTTCAAGATCTTCAATATTTGAAATAATAATTTGAATTTAATAATTAGAAGTTCTGTATTTGACAATAACAAGTTCAGATCTTCAAGTTATAATTTGCACTAATAATTTGTATTTAACAATTAGAAGTTCTGTATTTGACTATTACAAGTTCAGATCTTCAAGTTATAAATTGAATTATAATTTTAAGCTATCAATTTTAAGTTCTCTATTTGACAATTACAAGTACAGATCTTCAAATTATTATTTGCAATAATAATTAGAAGCTATCAATTTTAAGTTCTGCATTTGACAATTAAAAGTTCAGATCTTCAAGTTATTATTTGCAATAATAATTAGAAGCTATCAATTTTAAGTTCTGTATTTGACAATTACAAGTTCAGATCTTCAAGTTATAATTTGCAATAATAATTAGAAGCTATCAATTTTAAGTTCTGTATTTGACAATTACTAGTTCAGATCTTCAAGTTATAATTTGAAATAATAATTTGAATTTAACAAATCTAAGTTCTGTAATTCACTATTACAAGTTCACATCTTCAAGTTATAATTTGCAATAATAATTAGAAGCTGTCAATTTTAAGTTCTGTATTTGACAATTACAAGTTCAGATCTTCAAGTTATAATTTGCACTAATAATTTGTATTTAATAATTAGAAGTTCTGTATTTGACAATTACAAGTTCAGATCTTCAAGTTATAATTTGCACTAATAATGTGTATTTAACAATTAGAAGTTCTGTATTTGACTATTACAAGTTCAGATCTTCAAATTATTATTTGCAATCTTAGTTTGAATTTAATAATTCGAAGTTCTGTATTTACCTATTACAAGTTGAGATCTTCAGGTTATAATTTGCACTAATAATTTGTATTTAACAATTCGAAGTTCTGTATTTGACTATTACAAGTTCAGATCTTCAAGTTATAAATTGAATTATAAATTTAAGCTATCAATTTTAAGTTCTGTATTTGACAATTACAAGTACAGATCTTCAAATTATTATTTGCAATAATAATTAGAAGCTATCAATTTTAAGTTCTGCATTTGACAATTAAAAGTTCAGATCTTCAAGTTATTATTTGCAATAATAATTAGAAGCTATCAATTTTAAGTTCTGTATTTGACAATTACAAGTTCAGATCTTCAAGTTATAATTTGAAATAATAATTAGAAGCTATCAATTTTAAGTTCTGTATTTGACAATTACAAGTTCAGATCTTCAAGTTATAATTTGCAATAATAATTAGAAGCTATCAATTTTAAGTTCTGTATTTGACAATTACTAGTTCAGATCTTCAAGTTATAATTTGAAATAATAATTTGAATTTAACAAATCTAAGTTCTGGTATTCACTATTACAAGTTCAGATCTGCAAGTTATAATTTACAATAATAATTAGAAGCTATCAATTTTAAGTTCTGTATTTGACAATTACAAGTTCAGATCTTCAAGTTATAATGTGAAATAATAATTAGAAGCTATCAATTTTAAGTTCTGTATTTGACAATTACAAGTTCAGATCTTCAAGTTATAATTTGCACTAATAATTTGTATTTAACAATTAGAAGTTCTGTATTTGACTATTACAAGTTCAGATCTTCGAATTATTATTTGCAATCTTAGTTTGAATTTAACAATTCGAAGTTCTGTATTTACCTATTACAGGTTCAGATCTTCAAGTTATAATTTGCAATCACAATTTGTATTTAACAATGCTAAGTTGCGTATTTGTCTATTACAAGTTCAGATCTTCACATTATAATTTGCAATAATAATTAGAACTTATCAATTTTAAGTTCTGTATTTGACAATTACAAGTTCAGATCTTCAAGTAATTATTTGCAATAATAATTAGAAGCTATCAATTTTAAGTTCTGTATTTGACAATTACAAGTTCAGATCTTGAAGTTATAATTTACAATAATAATTAGAAGCTATCAATTTTAAGTTCTGTATTTAAAATTACAAGTTCAGATCTTCAAGTTATAATATGCAATAATAATTAGAAGCTATCAATTTTAAGTTCTGTTTTGGACAATTACTAGTTCAGATCTTCAAGTTATAATTTGAAATAATAATTTGAATCTAACAAATCTAAGTTCTGTAATTCACTATTACAAGTTCAGATGTTCAAGTTATAATTTACAATAATAATTAGAAGCTATCAATTTTAAGTTCTGTATTTGACAATTACAAGTTCAGATCTTCAAGTTATAATTTGCACTAATAATTTGTGTTTAACAATTTGAAGTTCTGTATTTGATAATTACAAGTTCAGATCTTCAAGTTATAATTTGCAATAATAATTAGAAGCTATTAATTTTAAGTTCTGTATTTGACAATTTCAAGTTCAGATCTTCAAGTTATAATTTGAAATAATAATTAGAAGCTATCAATTTTATGTTCTGTATTTGACAATTACAAGTTCAGATCTTCAAGTTATAATTTACAATAATAATTAAAAGCTATCAATTCTAAGTTCTGTAATTCACTATTACAAGTTCAGATCTTCAAGTTATAATTTACAATAATAATAATAAGCTATCAATTTTAAGTTCTGTATTTGACAATTACAAGTTCAGATCTTCAAGTTATAATTTGCAATAATAATTAGAAGCTATCAATTTTAAGTTCTGTATTTGACAATTACTAGTTCAGATCTTCAAGATCTTCAATATTTGAAATAATAATTTGAATTTAATAATTAGAAGTTCTGTATTTGACAATAACAAGTTCAGATCTTCAAGTTATAATTTGCACTAATAATTTGTATTTAACAATTAGAAGTTCTGTATTTGACTATTACAAGTTCAGATCTTCAAGTTATAAATTGAATTATAATTTTAAGCTATCAATTTTAAGTTCTCTATTTGACAATTACAAGTACAGATCTTCAAATTATTATTTGCAATAATAATTAGAAGCTATCAATTTTAAGTTCTGCATTTGACAATTAAAAGTTCAGATCTTCAAGTTATTATTTGCAATAATAATTAGAAGCTATCAATTTTAAGTTCTGTATTTGACAATTACAAGTTCAGATCTTCAAGTTATAATTTGAAATAATAATTAGAAGCTATCAATTTTAAGTTCTGTATTTGACAATTACAAGTTCAGATCTTCAAGTTATAATTTGCAATAATAATTAGAAGCTATCAATTTTAAGTTCTGTATTTGACAATTACTAGTTCAGATCTTCAAGTTATAATTTGAAACAATAATTTGTATTTAACAATTAGAAGTTCTGTATTTGACAATTACCAGTTCAGATCTTCAAGTTATAATTTGAAATAATAATTAGAAGCTATCAATTTTAAGTTCTGTATTTGACAATAATAGTTCAGATCTTCAAGTTATAATTTACAATAATAATTATAAGCTATCAATTTTAAGTTCTGTATTTGTCTATTACAAGTTCAGATCTTCAAATTATAATTTGCAATAATAATTAGAAGCTATCAATTTTAAGTTCTGAATTTGGCAATTACAAGTTCAGATCTTCAAGTAATTATTTGCAATAATAATTAGAAGCTATCAATTTTAAGTTCTGTATTTGACAATTACTAGTTCAGATCTTCAAGTTATAATTTGCAATAATAATTAGAAGCTATCAATTTTAAGTTCTGTATTTGACAATTACAAGTTCAGATCTTGAAGTTATAATTTACAATAATAATTAGAAGCTATCAATTTTAAGTTCTGTATTTAAAATTACAAGTTCAGATCTTCAAGTTATAATATGCAATCACAATTTGTATTTAACAATGCTAAGTTGCGTATTTGTCTATTACAAGTTCAGATCTTCAAATTATAATTTGCAATAATAATTAGAACTTATCAATTTTAAGTTCTGTATTTGACAATTACAAGTTCAGATCTTCAAGTAATTATTTGCAATAATAATTAGAAGCTATCAATTTTAAGTTCTGTATTTGACAATTACAAGTTCAGATCTTGAAGTTATAATTTACAATAATAATTAGAAGCTATCAATTTTAAGTTCTGTATTTAAAATTACAAGTTCAGTTCTTCAAGTTATAATATCAATAATAATTAGAAGCTATCAATTTTAAGTTCTGTTTTGGACAATTACTAGTTCAGATCTTCAAGTTATAATTTGAAATAATAATTTGAATTTAACAAATCTAAGTTCTGTAATTCACTATTACAAGTTCAGATCTTCAAGTTATAATTTACAATAATAATTAGAAGCTATCAATTTTAAGTTCTGTATTTGACAATTACAAGTTCAGATCTTCAAGTTATAATTTGCACTAATAATTTGTATTTAACAATTTGAAGTTCTGTATTTGATAATTACAAGTTCAGATCTTCAAGTTATAATTTGCAATAATAATTAGAAGCTATTAATTTTAAGTTCTGTATTTGACAATTTCAAGTTCAGATCTTCAAGTTATAATTTGAAATAATAATTAGAAGCTATCAATTTTATGTTCTGTATTTGACAATTACAAGTTCAGATCTTCAAGTTATAATTTACAATAATAATTAAAAGCTATCAATTCTAAGTTCTGTAATTCACTATTACAAGTTCAGATCTTCAAGTTATAATTTACAATAATAATAATAAGCTATCAATTTTAAGTTCTGTATTTGACAATTACAAGTTCAGATCTTCAAGTTATAATTTGCAATAATAATTAGAAGCTATCAATTTTAAGTTCTGTATTTGACAATTACTAGTTCAGATCTTCAAGATCTTCAATATTTGAAATAATAATTTGAATTTAATAATTAGAAGTTCTGTATTTGACAATAACAAGTTCAGATCTTCAAGTTATAATTTGCACTAATAATTTGTATTTAACAATTAGAAGTTCTGTATTTGACTATTACAAGTTCAGATCTTCAAGTTATAAATTGAATTATAATTTTAAGCTATCAATTTTAAGTTCTCTATTTGACAATTACAAGTATAGATCTTCAAATTATTATTTGCAGTAATAATTAGAAGCTATCAATTTTAAGTTCTGCATTTGACAATTAAAAGTTCAGATCTTCAAGTTATTATTTGCAATAATAATTAGAAGCTATCAATTTTAAGTTCTGTATTTGACAATTACAAGTTCAGATCTTCAAGTTATAATTTGAAATAATAATTAGAAGCTATCAATTTTAAGTTCTGTATTTGACAATTACAAGTTCAGATCTTCAAGTTATAATTTGCAATAATAATTAGAAGCTATCAATTTTAAGTTCTGTATTTGACAATTACTAGTTCAGATCTTCAAGTTATAATTTGAAACAATAATTTGTATTTAACAATTAGAAGTTCTGTATTTGACAATTACCAGTTCAGATCTTCAAGTTATAATTTGAAATAATAATTAGAAGCTATCAATTTTAAGTTCTGTATTTGACAATAATAGTTCAGATCTTCAAGTTATAATTTACAATAATAATTATAAGCTATCAATTTTAAGTTCTGTATTTGTCTATTACAAGTTCAGATCTTCAAATTATAATTTGCAATAATAATTAGAAGCTATCAATTTTAAGTTCTGAATTTGACAATTACAAGTTCAGATCTTCAAGTAATTATTTGCAATAATAATTAGAAGCTATCAATTTTAAGTTCTGTATTTGACAATTACTAGTTCAGATCTTCAAGTTATAATTTGAAATAATAATTTGAATTTAACAAATCTAAGTTCTATAATTCACTATTACAAGTTCACATCTTCAAGTTATAATTTGCAATAATAATTAGAAGCTATCAATTTTAATTCTGTATTTGTCTATTACAAGTTCAGATCTTCAAATTATAATTTGCAATAATAATTAGAAGCTATCAATTTTAAGTGCTGTATTTGACAATTACTAGTTCAGATCTTCAAGTTATTATTTGCAATAATAATTAGAAGATATCAATTTTAAGTTCTGTATTTGACAATTACAAGGTCAGATCTTCAAGTTATAATTTACAATAATAATTAGAAGCTATCAATTTTAAGTTCTGTATTTGACAATTACAAGTTCAGATCTTCAAGTTATGATTTGCAATAATAATTAGAAGCTATCAATTTTAAGTTCTGTATTTGACAATTACTAGTTCAGATCTTCAAGTTATAATTTGAAATAATAATTTGAATTTAACAAATCTAAGTTCTGTAATTCACTATTACAAGTTCAGATCTTCAAGTTATAATTTACAATAATGATTAGAAGCTATCAATTTTAAGTTCTGTATTTGACAATTACAAGTTCAGATCTTCAAGTTATAATTTGCACTAATAATTTGTATTTAACAATTAGAAGTTCTGTATTTGACAATTACAAGTTCAGATCTTCAAGTTATAATTTGCAATAATAATTAGAAGCTATTAATTTTAAGTTCTGTATTTGACAATTACAAGTTCAGATCTTCAAGTTATAATTTGCAATAATAATTAGAAGCTATCAATTGTAAGTGCTGTATTTGACAATTACTAGTTCAGATCTTCAAGTTATTATTTGCAATAATAATTAGAAGATATCAATTTTAAGTTCTGTATTTGACAATTACAAGGTCAGATCTTCAAGTTATAATTTACAATAATAATTAGAAGCTATCAATTTTAAGTTCTGTATTTGACAATTACAAGTTCAGATCTTCAAGTTATGATTTGCAATAATAATTAGAAGCTATCAATTTTAAGTTCTGTATTTGACAATTACTAGTTCAGATCTTCAAGTTATAATTTGAAATAATAATTTGAATTTAACAAATCTAAGTTCTGTAATTCACTATTACAAGTTCAGATCTTCAAGTTATAATTTACAATAATGATTAGAAGCTATCAATTTTAAGTTCTGTATTTGACAATTACAAGTTCAGATCTTCAAGTTATAATTTGCACTAATAATTTGTATTTAACAATTAGAAGTTCTGTATTTGACAATTACAAGTTCAGATCTTCAAGTTATAATTTGCAATAATAATTAGAAGCTATTAATTTTAAGTTCTGTATTTGACAATTACAAGTTCAGATCTTCAAGTTATAATTTGCAATAATAATTAGAAGCTATCAATTGTAAGTGCTGTATTTGACAATTACTAGTTCAGATCTTCAAGTTATAATTTGCACTTATAATTTGTATTTAACAATTAGAAGTTCTGTGTTTTACAATTACAAGTTCAGATCTTCAAGTTATGATTTGCACTAATAATTTGTATTTAACAATTAGAAGTTCTGTATTTGACAATTACAAGTTCAGATCTTCAAGTTATAATTTGCAATAATAATTAGAAGCTATTAATTTTAAGTTCTGTATTTGACAATTACAAGTTCAGAGCTTCAAGTTATAATTTGCAATAATAATTAGAAGCTATTAATTTTAAGTTCTGTATTTGACAATTACAAGTGCAGATCTTCAAGTTATAATTTGCAATAATAATTAGAAGCTATCAATTTTAAGTTCTGTATTTGACAATTACTAGTTCAGATCTTCAAGTTATAATTAGAATTAATAATTAGAATTTGACAAATCTAAGTTCTGTAATTCACTATTACAAGTTCAGATCTTCAAGTTATAATTTACAATAATAATTAGAAGCTATCAATTTTAAGTTCTGTATTTGACAATTACAAGTTCAGATCTACAAGTTATAATTTGCACTAATAATTTGTATTTAACAATTAGAAGTTCTGTATTTGACAATTACAAGTTCAGATCTTCAAGTTATAATTTGAAATAATAAGCAGAAGCTATCAATTTTAAGTTCTGTATTTGACAATTACTAGTTCAGATCCTCAAGTTATAATTTGAAATAATAATTTGAATTTAACAAATCTAAGTTCTGTAATTCACTATTACAAGTTCAGTTCTTCAAGTTATAATTTACAATAATAATTAGAAGCTATCAATTTTAAGTTCTGTATTTGACAATTACAAGTACAGATCTTCAAGTTATAATTTGCACTAATAATTTGTATTTAACAATTAGAAGTTCTGTATTTGACAATTACAAGTTCAGACATTCAAGTTATAATTTGCAATAATAATTAGAAGCTATTAATTTTAAGTTCTGTGTTTGACAATTACAAGTTCAGATCTTCAAGTTATAATTTGAAATAATAATTAGTAGCTATCAATTTTATGTTCTGTATTTGACAATTACAAGTTCAGATCTTCAAGTTATAATTTGCAATAATAATTAGAAGCTATCAATTTTAAGTGCTGTATTTGACAATTACTAGTTCAGATCTTCAAGTTATAATTTGCACCAATAATTTGTATTTAACAATTAGCAGTTCTGTATTTGACTATTACAAGTTCAGATCTTCGAATTATTATTTGCAATCTTAGTTAGAATTTAACAATTCGAAGTTCTGTATTTACCTATTACAGGTTCAGATCTTCAAGTTATAATTTGCACTAATAATTTGTATTTAACAATTAGAAGTTCTGTATTTGACAATTACAAGTTCAGATCTTCAAGTTATAATTTGCAATAATAATTAGAAGCTATTAATTTTAAGTTCTGTATTTGACAATTACAAGTTCAGATCTTCAAGTTATAATTTGCAATAATAATTAGAAGCTATCAATTGTAAGTGCTGTATTTGACAATTACTAGTTCAGATCTTCAAGTTATTATTTGCAATAATAATTAGAAGATATCAATTTTAAGTTCTGTATTTGACAATTACAAGGTCAGATCTTCAAGTTATAATTTACAATAATAATTAGAAGCTATCAATTTTAAGTTCTGTATTTGACAATTACAAGTTCAGATCTTCAAGTTATGATTTGCAATAATAATTAGAAGCTATCAATTTTAAGTTCTGTATTTGACAATTACTAGTTCAGATCTTCAAGTTATAATTTGAAATAATAATTTGAATTTAACAAATCTAAGTTCTGTAATTCACTATTACAAGTTCAGATCTTCAAGTTATAATTTACAATAATGATTAGAAGCTATCAATTTTAAGTTCTGTATTTGACAATTACAAGTTCAGATCTTCAAGTTATAATTTGCACTAATAATTTGTATTTAACAATTAGAAGTTCTGTATTTGACAATTACAAGTTCAGATCTTCAAGTTATAATTTGCAATAATAATTAGAAGCTATTAATTTTAAGTTCTGTATTTGACAATTACAAGTTCAGATCTTCAAGTTATAATTTGCAATAATAATTAGAAGCTATCAATTGTAAGTGCTGTATTTGACAATTACTAGTTCAGATCTTCAAGTTATAATTTGCACTTATAATTTGTATTTAACAATTAGAAGTTCTGTGTTTTACAATTACAAGTTCAGATCTTCAAGTTATGATTTGCACTAATAATTTGTATTTAACAATTAGAAGTTCTGTATTTGACAATTACAAGTTCAGATCTTCAAGTTATAATTTGCAATAATAATTAGAAGCTATTAATTTTAAGTTCTGTATTTGACAATTACAAGTTCAGATCTTCAAGTTATAATTTGCAATAATAATTAGAAGCTATTAATTTTAAGTTCTGTATTTGACAATTACAAGTGCAGATCTTCAAGTTATAATTTGCAATAATAATTAGAAGCTATCAATTTTAAGTTCTGTATTTGACAATTACTAGTTCAGATCTTCAAGTTATAATTAGAATTAATAATTAGAATTTGACAAATCTAAGTTCTGTAATTCACTATTACAAGTTCAGATCTTCAAGTTATAATTTACAATAATAATTAGAAGC
Organism: Cantharis lateralis; assembly: GCA_963170105.1. Taxonomy (NCBI): domain Eukaryota; kingdom Metazoa; phylum Arthropoda; class Insecta; order Coleoptera; family Cantharidae; genus Cantharis; species Cantharis lateralis. The sequence continues at coordinate 30,108,336 of OY720625.1, read as the reverse complement.
TATCAATTTTAAGTTCTGTATTTGACAATTACAAGTTCAGATCTACAAGTTATAATTTGCACTAATAATTTGTATTTAACAATTAGAAGTTCTGTATTTGACAATTACAAGTTCAGATCTTCAAGTTATAATTTGAAATAATAAGCAGAAGCTATCAATTTTAAGTTCTGTATTTGACAATTACTAGTTCAGATCCTCAAGTTATAATTTGAAATAATAATTTGAATTTAACAAATCTAAGTTCTGTAATTCACTATTACAAGTTCAGTTCTTCAAGTTATAATTTACAATAATAATTAGAAGCTATCAATTTTAAGTTCTGTATTTGACAATTACAAGTACAGATCTTCAAGTTATAATTTGCACTAATAATTTGTATTTAACAATTAGAAGTTCTGTATTTGACAATTACAAGTTCAGACATTCAAGTTATAATTTGCAATAATAATTAGAAGCTATTAATTTTAAGTTCTGTGTTTGACAATTACAAGTTCAGATCTTCAAGTTATAATTTGAAATAATAATTAGTAGCTATCAATTTTATGTTCTGTATTTGACAATTACAAGTTCAGATCTTCAAGTTATAATTTGCAATAATAATTAGAAGCTATCAATTTTAAGTGCTGTATTTGACAATTACTAGTTCAGATCTTCAAGTTATAATTTGCACCAATAATTTGTATTTAACAATTAGCAGTTCTGTATTTGACTATTACAAGTTCAGATCTTCGAATTATTATTTGCAATCTTAGTTAGAATTTAACAATTCGAAGTTCTGTATTTACCTATTACAGGTTCAGATCTTCAAGTTATAATTTGCACTAATAATTTGTATTTAACAATTAGAAGTTCTGTATTTGACAATTACAAGTTCAGATCTTCAAGTTATAATTTGCAATAATAATTAGAAGCTATCAATTTTAAGTTCTGTATTTGACAATTACTAGATCAGATCTTCAAGTTATAATTTGCACTAATAATTTGTATTTAACAATTAGCAGTTTGTATTTGCCTATTACAAGTTCAGATCTTCGAATTATTATTTGCAATCTTAGTTAGAATTTTACAATTCGAAGTTCTGTATTTACCTATTACAGGTTCAGATCTTCAAGTTATAATTTTCAATCACAATTTGTATTTAACAATGCTAAGTTGCGTATTTGTCTATTACAAGTTCAGATCTTCAAATTATAATTTGCAATAATAATTAGAAGCTATCAATATTAAGTTCTGAATTTGACAATTACAAGTTCAGATCTTCAAGTAATTATTTGCAATAACAATTAGAAGCTATCAATTTTAAGTTCTGTTTTTGACAATTACAAGTTCAGATCTTGAAGTTATAATTTACAATAATAATTAGATGCTATCAATTTTAAGTTCTGTATTTAACAATTACAAGTTCAGATCTTCAAGTTATAATATGCAATAATGATTAGAAGCTATCAATTTTAAGTTCTGTTTTGGACAATTACTAGTTCAGATCTTCAAGTTATAATTTGATATAATAATTTGAATTTAACAAATCTAAGTTCTGTAATTCACTATTACAAGTTCAGATCTTCAAGTTATAATTTACAATAATAATTAGAAGCTATCAATTTTAAGTTCTGTATTTGACAATTACAAGTTCAGATCTTCAAGTTATTATTTGCACTAATAATTTGTATTTAACAATTTGAAGTTCTGTATTTGACAATTACAAGTTCAGATCTTCAAGTTATAATTTGCAATAATAATTAGAAGCTATTAATTTTAAGTTCTGTATTTGACAATTACAAGTTCAGATCTTCAAGTTATAATTTGAAATAATAATTAGAAGCTATCAATTTTATGTTCTGTATTTGACAATTGCAAGTTCAGATCTTCAAGTTATAATTTACAATAATAATTAAATGCTATCAATTCTAAGTTCTGTAATTCACTCTTACAAGTTCAGATCTTCAAGTTATAATTTACAATAATAATAATAAGCTATCAATTTTAAGTTCTGTATTTGACAATTACAAGTTCAGATCTTCAAGTTATAATTTGCAATAATAATTAGAAGCTATCAATTTAAAGTTCTGTATTTGACAATTACAAGTTCAGATCTTCAAGTTATAATTTGCACTAATAATTTGTATTTAACAATTAGAAGTTCTGTATTTGACAATTACAAGTTCAGATCTTCAAGTTATAATTTGCAATAATAATTAGAAGCTATTAATTTTAAGTTCTGTATTTGACAATTACTAGTTCAGATCTTCAAGTTATAATTTGCAATAATAATTAGAAGCTATCAATTGTAAGTGCTGTATTTGACAATTACTAGTTCAGATCTTCAAGTTATAATTTGCACTTATAATTTGTATTTAACAATTAGAAGTTCTGTGTTTTACAATTACAAGTTCAGATCTTCAAGTTATGATTTGCACTAATAATTTGTATTTAACAATTAGAAGTTCTGTATTTGACTATTACAAGTTCAGATCTTCAAATTATTATTTGCAATCTTAGTTTGAATTTAACCATTCGAAGTTCTGTATTTACCTATTACAGGTTCAGATCTTCAAGTAATAATTTGCACTAATAATTTGTATTTAACAATTCGAAGTTCTGTATTTGACTATTACAAGTTCAGATCTTCAAGTTATAATTTGAATTATAATTATAAGCTATCAATTTTAAGTTCTGTATTTGACAATTACAAGTACAGATCTCCTAATTATTATTTGCAATAATAATTAGAAGCTATCAATTTTAAGTTCTGCATTTGACAATTACAAGTTCAGATCTTCAAGTTATTATTTGCAATAATAATTAGAAGCTATTAATTTTAAGTTCTGCATTTGACAATTAAAAGTTCAGATCTTCAAGTTATTATTTGCAATAATAATTAGAAGCTATCAATTTTAAGTTCTGTATTTGACAATTACAAGTTCAGATCTTCAAGTTATAATTTGAAATAATAATTAGAAGCTATCAATTTTAAGTTCTGTATTTGACAATTACAAGTTCAGATCTTCAAGTTATAATTTGCAATAATAATTAGAAGCTATCAATTTTAAGTTCTGTATTTGACAATTACTAGTTCAGATCTTCAAGTTATAATTTGAAATAATAATTTGAATTTAACAAATCTAAGTTCTGGTATTCACTATTACAAGTTCAGATCTGCAAGTTATAATTTACAATAATAATTAGAAGCTATCAATTTTAAGTTCTGTATTTGACAATTACAAGTTCAGATCTTCAAGTTATAATGTGAAATAATAATTAGAAGCTATCAATTTTAAGTTCTGTATTTGACAATTACAAGTTCAGATCTTCAAGTTATAATTTGCACTAATAATTTGTATTTAACAATTAGAAGTTCTGTATTTGACTATTACAAGTTCAGATCTTCGAATTATTATTTGCAATCTTAGTTTGAATTTAACAATTCGAAGTTCTGTATTTACCTATTACAGGTTCAGATCTTCAAGTTATAATTTGCAATCACAATTTGTATTTAACAATGCTAAGTTGCGTATTTGTCTATTACAAGTTCAGATCTTCAAATTATTATTTGCAATAATAATTAGAACTTATCAATTTTAAGTTCTGTATTTGACAATTACAAGTTCAGATCTTCAAGTAATTATTTGCAATAATAATTAGAAGCTATCAATTTTAAGTTCTGTATTTGACAATTACAAGTTCAGATCTTGAAGTTATAATTTACAATAATAATTAGAAGCTATCAATTTTAAGTTCTGTATTTAAAATTACAAGTTCAGATCTTCAAGTTATAATATGCAATAATAATTAGAAGCTATCAATTTTAAGTTCTGTTTTGGACAATTACTAGTTCAGATCTTCAAGTTATAATTTGAAATAATAATTTGAATTTAACAAATCTAAGTTCTGTAATTCACTATTACAAGTTCAGATGTTCAAGTTATAATTTACAATAATAATTAGAAGCTATCAATTTTAAGTTCTGTATTTGACAATTACAAGTTCAGATCTTCAAGTTATAATTTGCACTAATAATTTGTATTTAACAATTTGAAGTTCTGTATTTGATAATTACAAGTTCAGATCTTCAAGTTATAATTTGCAATAATAATTAGAAGCTATTAATTTTAAGTTCTGTATTTGACAATTTCAAGTTCAGATCTTCAAGTTATAATTTGAAATAATAATTAGAAGCTATCAATTTTATGTTCTGTATTTGACAATTACAAGTTCAGATCTTCAAGTTATAATTTACAATAATAATTAAAAGCTATCAATTCTAAGTTCTGTAATTCACTATTACAAGTTCAGATCTTCAAGTTATAATTTACAATAATAATAATAAGCTATCAATTTTAAGTTCTGTATTTGACAATTACAAGTTCAGATCTTCAAGTTATAATTTGCAATAATAATTAGAAGCTATCAATTTTAAGTTCTGTATTTGACAATTACTAGTTCAGATCTTCAAGATCTTCAATATTTGAAATAATAATTTGAATTTAATAATTAGAAGTTCTGTATTTGACAATAACAAGTTCAGATCTTCAAGTTATAATTTGCAATAATAATTAGAAGCTATCAATTTTAAGTTCTCTATTTGACAATTACAAGTACAGATCTTCAAATTATTATTTGCAATAATAATTAGAAGCTATCAATTTTAAGTTCTGCATTTGACAATTAAAAGTTCAGATCTTCAAGTTATTATTTGCAATAATAATTAGAAGCTATCAATTTTAAGTTCTGTATTTGACAATTACAAGTTCAGATCTTCAAGTTATAATTTGAAATAATAATTAGAAGCTATCAATTTTAAGTTCTGTATTTGACAATTACAAGTTCAGATCTTCAAGTTATAATTTGCAATAATAATTAGAAGCTATCAATTTTAAGTTCTGTATTTGACAATTACTAGTTCAGATCTTCAAGTTATAATTTGAAACAATAATTTGTATTTAACAATTAGAAGTTCTGTATTTGACAATTACCAGTTCAGATCTTCAAGTTATAATTTGAAATAATAATTAGAAGCTATCAATTTTAAGTTCTGTATTTGACAATAATAGTTCAGATCTTCAAGTTATAATTTACAATAATAATTATAAGCTATCAATTTTAAGTTCTGTATTTGTCTATTACAAGTTCAGATCTTCAAATTATAATTTGCAATAATAATTAGAAGCTATCAATTTTAAGTTCTGAATTTGACAATTACAAGTTCAGATCTTCAAGTAATTATTTGCAATAATAATTAGAAGCTATCAATTTTAAGTTCTGTATTTGACAATTACTAGTTCAGATCTTCAAGTTATAATTTGCAATAATAATTAGAAGCTACCAATTTTAAGTTCTGTATTTGACAATTACAAGTTCAGATCTTGAAGTTATAATTTACAATAATAATTAGAAGCTATCAATTTTAAGTTCTGTATTTAAAATTACAAGTTCAGATCTTCAAGTTATAATATGCAATCACAATTTGTATTTAACAATGCTAAGTTGCGTATTTGTCTATTACAAGTTCAGATCTTCAAATTATAATTTGCAATAATAATTAGAACTTATCAATTTTAAGTTCTGTATTTGACAATTACAAGTTCAGATCTTCAAGTAATTATTTGCAATAATAATTAGAAGCTATCAATTTTAAGTTCTGTATTTGACAATTACAAGTTCAGATCTTGAAGTTATAATTTACAATAATAATTAGAAGCTATCAATTTTAAGTTCTGTATTTAAAATTACAAGTTCAGTTCTTCAAGTTATAATATGCAATAATAATTTGAAGCTATCAATTTTAAGTTCTGTTTTGGACAATTACTAGTTCAGATCTTCAAGTTATAATTTGAAATAATAATTTGAATTTAACAAATCTAAGTTCTGTAATTCACTATTACAAGTTCAGATCTTCAAGTTATAATTTACAATAATAATTAGAAGCTATCAATTTTAAGTTCTGTATTTGACAATTACAAGTTCAGATCTTCAAGTTATAATTTGCACTAATAATTTGTATTTAACAATTTGAAGTTCTGTATTTGATAATTACAAGTTCAGATCTTCAAGTTATAATTTGCAATAATAATTAGAAGCTATTAATTTTAAGTTCTGTATTTGACAATTTCAAGTTCAGATCTTCAAGTTATAATTTGAAATAATAATTAGAAGCTATCAATTTTATGTTCTGTATTTGACAATTACAAGTTCAGATCTTCAAGTTATAATTTACAATAATAATTAAAAGCTATCAATTCTAAGTTCTGTAATTCACTATTACAAGTTCAGATCTTCAAGTTATAATTTACAATAATAATAATAAGCTATCAATTTTAAGTTCTGTATTTGACAATTACAAGTTCAGATCTTCAAGTTATAATTTGCAATAATAATTAGAAGCTATCAATTTTAAGTTCTGTATTTGACAATTACTAGTTCAGATCTTCAAGATCTTCAATATTTGAAATAATAATTTGAATTTAATAATTAGAAGTTCTGTATTTGACAATAACAAGTTCAGATCTTCAAGTTATAATTTGCACTAATAATTTGTATTTAACAATTAGAAGTTCTGTATTTGACTATTACAAGTTCAGATCTTCAAGTTATAAATTGAATTATAATTTTAAGCTATCAATTTTAAGTTCTCTATTTGACAATTACAAGTATAGATCTTCAAATTATTATTTGCAGTAATAATTAGAAGCTATCAATTTTAAGTTTTGCATTTGACAATTAAAAGTTCAGATCTTCAAGTTATTATTTGCAATAATAATTAGAAGCTATCAATTTTAAGTTCTGTATTTGACAATTACAAGTTCAGATCTTCAAGTTATAATTTGAAATAATAATTAGAAGCTATCAATTTTAAGTTCTGTATTTGACAATTACAAGTTCAGATCTTCAAGTTATAATTTGCAATAATAATTAGAAGCTATCAATTTTAAGTTCTGTATTTGACAATTACTAGTTCAGATCTTCAAGTTATAATTTGAAACAATAATTTGTATTTAACAATTAGAAGTTCTGTATTTGACAATTACCAGTTCAGATCTTCAAGTTATAATTTGAAATAATAATTAGAAGCTATCAATTTTAAGTTCTGTATTTGACAATAATAGTTCAGATCTTCAAGTTATAATTTACAATAATAATTATAAGCTATCAATTTTAAGTTCTGTATTTGTCTATTACAAGTTCAGATCTTCAAATTATAATTTGCAATAATAATTAGAAGCTATCAATTTTAAGTTCTGAATTTGACAATTACAAGTTCAGATCTTCAAGTAATTATTTGCAATAATAATTAGAAGCTATCAATTTTAAGTTCTGTATTTGACAATTACTAGTTCAGATCTTCAAGTTATAATTTGAAATAATAATTTGAATTTAACAAATCTAAGTTCTATAATTCACTATTACAAGTTCACATCTTCAAGTTATAATTTGCAATAATAATTAGAAGCTATCAATTTTAAGTTCTGTATTTGTCTATTACAAGTTCAGATCTTCAAATTATAATTTGCAATAATAATTAGAAGCTATCAATTTTAAGTGCTGTATTTGACAATTACTAGTTCAGATCTTCAAGTTATTATTTGCAATAATAATTAGAAGATATCAATTTTAAGTTCTGTATTTGACAATTACAAGGTCAGATCTTCAAGTTATAATTTACAATAATAATTAGAAGCTATCAATTTTAAGTTCTGTATTTGACAATTACAAGTTCAGATCTTCAAGTTATGATTTGCAATAATAATTAGAAGCTATCAATTTTAAGTTCTGTATTTGACAATTACTAGTTCAGATCTTCAAGTTATAATTTGAAATAATAATTTGAATTTAACAAATCTAAGTTCTGTAATTCACTATTTCAAGTTCAGATCTTCAAGTTATAATTTACAATAATGATTAGAAGCTATCAATTTTAAGTTCTGTATTTGACAATTACAAGTTCAGATCTTCAAGTTATAATTTGCACTAATAATTTGTATTTAACAATTAGAAGTTCTGTATTTGACAATTACAAGTTCAGATCTTCAAGTTATAATTTGCAATAATAATTAGAAGCTATTAATTTTAAGTTCTGTATTTGACAATTACAAGTTGAGATCTTCAAGTTATAATTTGCAATAATAATTAGAAGCTATCAATTGTAAGTGCTGTATTTGACAATTACTAGTTCAGATCTTCAAGTTATAATTTGCACTTATAATTTGTATTTAACAATTAGAAGTTCTGTGTTTTACAATTACAAGTTCAGATCTTCAAGTTATGATTTGCACTAATAATTTGTATTTAACAATTAGAAGTTCTGTATTTGACTATTACAAGTTCAGATCTTCAAATTATTATTTGCAATCTTAGTTTGAATTTAACCATTCGAAGTTCTGTATTTACCTATTACAGGTTCAGATCTTCAAGTAATAATTTGCACTAATAATTTGTATTTAACAATTCGAAGTTCTGTATTTGACTATTACAAGTTCAGATCTTCAAGTTATAATTTGAATTATAATTATAAGCTATCAATTTTAAGTTCTGTATTTGACAATTACAAGTTCAGATCTTCAAGTTATAATTTGAAATAATAATTAGAAGCTATCAATTTTATGTTCTGTATTTGACAATTGCAAGTTCAGATCTTCAAGTTATAATTTACAATAATAATTAAATGCTATCAATTCTAAGTTCTGTAATTCACTCTTACAAGTTCAGATCTTCAAGTTATAATTTACAATAATAATAATAAGCTATCAATTTTAAGTTCTGTATTTGACAATTACAAGTTCAGATCTTCAAGTTATAATTTGCAATAATAATTAGAAGCTATCAATTTTAAGTTCTGTATTTGACAATTACAAGTTCAGATCTTCAAGTTATAATTTGCACTAATAATTTGTATTTAACAATTAGAAGTTCTGTATTTGACAATTACAAGTTCAGATCTTCAAGTTATAATTTGCAATAATAATTAGAAGCTATTAATTTTAAGTTCTGTATTTGACAATTACTAGTTCAGATCTTCAAGTTATAATTTGCAATAATAATTAGAAGCTAGCAATTGTAAGTGCTGTATTTGACAATTACTAGTTCAGATCTTCAAGTTATAATTTGCACTTATAATTTGTATTTAACAATTAGAAGTTCTGTGTTTTACAATTACAAGTTCAGATCTTCAAGTTATGATTTGCACTAATAATTTGTATTTAACAATTAGAAGTTCTGTATTTGACTATTACAAGTTCAGATCTTCAAATTATTATTTGCAATCTTAGTTTGAATTTAACCATTCGAAGTTCTGTATTTACCTATTACAGGTTCAGATCTTCAAGTAATAATTTGCACTAATAATTTGTATTTAACAATTCGAAGTTCTGTATTTGACTATTACAAGTTCAGATCTTCAAGTTATAATTTGAATTATAATTATAAGCTATCAATTTTAAGTTCTGTATTTGACAATTACAAGTACAGATCTCCTAATTATTATTTGCAATAATAATTAGAAGCTATCAATTTTAAGTTCTGCATTTGACAATTACAAGTTCAGATCTTCAAGTTATTATTTGCAATAATAATTAGAAGCTATTAATTTTAAGTTCTGTATTTGACAATTACAAGTGCAGATCTTCAAGTTATAATTTGCAATAATAATTAGAAGCTATCAATTTTAAGTTCTGTATTTGACAATTACTAGTTCAGATCTTCAAGTTATAATTAGAATTAATAATTAGAATTTGACAAATCTAAGTTCTGTAATTCACTATTACAAGTTCAGATCTTCAAGTTATAATTTACAATAATAATTAGAAGCTATCAATTTTAAGTTCTGTATTTGACAATTACAGGTTCAGATCTTCAAGTTATAATTTGCACTAATAATTTGTATTTAACAATTAGAAGTTCTGTATTTGACAATTACAAGTTCAGATCTTCAAGTTATAATTTGCAATAATAATTAGAAGCTATCAATTTTAAGTTCTGTATTTGACAATTACTAGATCAGATCTTCAAGTTATAATTTGCACTAATAATTTGTATTTAACAATTAGGAGTTCTGTATTTGCCTATTACAAGTTCAGATCTTCGAATTATTATTTGCAATCTTAGTTAGAATTTTGCAATTCGAAGTTCTGTATTTACCTATTACAGGTTCAGATCTTCAAGTTATAATTTTCAATCACAATTTGTATTTAACAATGCTAAGTTGCGAATTTGTCTATTACAAGTTCAGATCTTCAAATTATAATTTGCAATAATAATTAGAAGCTATCAATATTAAGTTCTGAATTTGACAATTACAAGTTCAGATCTTCAAGTAATTATTTGCAATAACAATTAGAAGCTATCAATTTTAAGTTCTGTTTTTGACAATTACAAGTTCAGATCTTGAAGTTATAATTTACAATAATAATTAGAAGCTATCAATTTTAAGTTCTGTATTTAACAATTACAAGTTCAGATCTTCAAGTTATAATATGCAATAATGATTAGAAGCTATCAATTTTAAGTTCTGTTTTGGACAATTACTAGTTCAGATCTTCAAGTTATAATTTGAAATAATAATTTGAATTTAACAAATCTAAGTTCTGTAATTCACTATTACAAGTTCAGATCTTCAAGTTATAATTTACAATAATAATTAGAAGCTATCAATTTTAAGTTCTGTATTTGACAATTACAAGTTCAGATCTTCAAGTTATTATTTGCACTAATAATTTGTATTTAACAATTTGAAGTTCTGTATTTGACAATTACAAGTTCAGATCTTCAAGTTATAATTTGCAATAATAATTAGAAGCTATTAATTTTAAGTTCTGTATTTGACAATTACAAGTTCAGATCTTCAAGTTATAATTTGAAATAATAATTAGAAGCTATCAATTTTATGTTCTGTATTTGACAATTGCAAGTTCAGATCTTCAAGTTATAATTTACAATAATAATTAAATGCTATCAATTCTAAGTTCTGTAATTCACTCTTACAAGTTCAGATCTTCTAGTTATAATTTACAATAATAATAATAAGCTATCAATTTTAAGTTCTGTATTTGACAATTACAAGTTCAGATCTTCAAGTTATAACTTGCAATAATAATTAGAAGCTATCAATTTTAAGTTCTGTATTTGACAATTACAAGTTCAGATCTTCAAGTTATAATTTGCACTAATAATTTGTATTTAACAATTAGAAGTTCTGTATTTGACAATTACAAGTTCAGATCTTCAAGTTATAATTTGCAATAATAATTAGAAGCTATTAATTTTAAGTTCTGTATTTGACAATTACTAGTTCAGATCTTCAAGTTATAATTTGCAATAATAATTAGAAGCTATCAATTGTAAGTGCTGTATTTGACAATTACTAGTTCAGATCTTCAAGTTATAATTTGCACTTATAATTTGTATTTAACAATTAGAAGTTCTGTGTTTTACAATTACAAGTTCAGATCTTCAAGTTATGATTTGCACTAATAATTTGTATTTAACAATTAGAAGTTCTGTATTTGACTATTACAAGTTCAGATCTTCAAATTATTATTTGCAATCTTAGTTTGAATTTAACCATTCGAAGTTCTGTATTTACCTATTACAGGTTCAGATCTTCAAGTAATAATTTGCACTAATAATTTGTATTTAACAATTCGAAGTTCTGTATTTGACTATTACAAGTTCAGATCTTCAAGTTATAATTTGAATTATAATTATAAGCTATCAATTTTAAGTTCTGTATTTGACAATTACAAGTACAGATCTCCTAATTATTATTTGCAATAATAATTAGAAGCTATCAATTTTAAGTTCTGCATTTGACAATTACAAGTTCAGATCTTCAAGTTATTATTTGCAATAATAATTAGAAGCTATTAATTTTAAGTTCTGTATTTGACAATTACAAGTGCAGATCTTCAAGTTATAATTTGCAATAATAATTAGAAGCTATCAATTTTAAGTTCTGTATTTGACAATTACTAGTTCAGATCTTCAAGTTATAATTAGAATTAATAATTAGAATTTGACAAATCTAAGTTCTGTAATTCACTATTACAAGTTCAGATCTTCAAGTTATAATTTACAATAATAATTAGAAGCTATCAATTTTAAGTTCTGTATTTGACAATTACAAGTTCAGATCTACAAGTTATAATTTGCACTAATAATTTGTATTTAATAATTAGAAGTTCTGTATTTGACAATTACAAGTTCAGATCTTCAAGTTATAATTTGAAATAATAATTAGAAGCTATCAATTTTAAGTTCTGTATTTGACAATTACTAGTTCAGATCCTCAAGTTATAATTTGAAATAATAATTTGAATTTAACAAATCTAAGTTCTGTAATTCACTATTACAAGTTCAGTTCTTCAAGTTATAATTTACAATAATAATTAGAAGCTATCAATTTTAAGTTCTGTATTTGACAATTACAAGTTCAGATCTTCAAGTTATAATTTGCACTAATAATTTGTATTTAACAATTAGAAGTTCTGTATTTGACAATTACAAGTTCAGACATTCAAGTTATAATTTGCAATAATAATTAGAAGCTATTAATTTTAAGTTCTGTATTTGACAATTACAAGTTCAGATCTTCAAGTTATAATTTGAAATAATAATTAGTAGCTATCAATTTTATGTTCTGTATTTGACAATTACAAGTTCAGATCTTCAAGTTATAATTTGCAATAATAATTAGAAGCTATCAATTTTAAGTGCTGTATTTGACAATTACTAGTTCAGATCTTCAAGTTATAATTTGCACCAATAATTTGTATTTAACAATTAGCAGTTCTGTATTTGACTATTACAAGTTCAGATCTTCGAATTATTATTTGCAATCTTAGTTAGAATTTAACAATTCGAAGTTCTGTATTTACCTATTACAGGTTCAGATCTTCAAGTTATAATTTGCACTAATAATTTGTATTTAACAATTAGAAGTTCTGTATTTGACAATTACAAGTTCAGATCTTCAAGTTATAATTTGCAATAATAATTAGAAGCTATCAATTTTAAGTTCTGAATTTGACAATTACAAGTTCAGATCTTCAAGTAATTATTTGCAATAACAATTAGAAGCTATCAATTTTAAGTTCTGTTTTTGACAATTACAGGTTCAGATCTTGAAGTTATAATTTACAATAATAATTAGAAGCTATCAATTTTAAGTTCTGTATTTAACAATTACAAGTTCAGATCTTCAAGTTATAATATGCAATAATAATTAGAAGCTATCAATTTTAAGTTCTGTTTTGGACAATTACTAGTTCAGATCTTCAAGTTATAATTTGAAATAATAATTTGAATTTAACAAATCTAAGTTCTGTAATTCACTATTACAAGTTCAGATCTTCAAGTTATAATTTACAATAATAATTAGAAACTATCAATTTTAAGTTCTGTATTTGACAATTACAAGTTCAGATCTTCAAGTTATTATTTGCACTAATAATTTGTATTTAACAATTTGAAGTTCTGTATTTGACAATTACAAGTTCAGATCTTCAAGTTAAAATTTGCAATAATAATTAGAAGCTATTAATTTTAAGTTCTGTATTTGACAATTACAAGTTCAGATCTTCAAGTTATAATTTGAAATAATAATTAGAAGCTATCAATTTTATGTTCTGTATTTGACAATTACAAGTTCAGATCTTCAAGTTAAATTTACAATAATAATTAAATGCTATCAATTCTAAGTTCTGTAATTCACTCTTACAAGTTCAGATCTTCAAGTTATAATTTACAATAATAATAATAAGCTATCAATTTTAAGTTCTGTATTTGACAATTACAAGTTCAGATCTTCAAGTTATAATTTGAAATAATAATTGAAGCTATCAATTTTATGTTCTGTATTTGACAATTACAAGTTCAGATCTTCAAGTTATAATTTACAATAATAATTAAATGCTATCAATTCTAAGTTCTGTAATTCACTCTTACAAGTTCAGATCTTCAAGTTATAATTTACAATAATAATAATAAGCTATCAATTTTAAGTTCTGTATTTGACAATTACAAGTTCAGATCTTCAAGTTATAATTTGCAATAATAATTAGAAGCTATCAATTTTAAGTTCTGTATTTGACAATTACAAGTTCAGATCTTCAAGTTATAATTTGCACTAATAATTTGTATTTAACAATTAGAAGTTCTGTATTTGACAATTACAAGTTCAGATCTTCAAGTTATAATTTGCAATAATAATTAGAAGCTATTAATTTTAAGTTCTGTATTTGACAATTACTAGTTCAGATCTTCAAGTTATAATTTGCAATAATAATTAGAAGCTATCAATTGTAAGTGCTGTATTTGACAATTACTAGTTCAGATCTTCAAGTTATAATTTGCACTTATAATTTGTATTTAACAATTAGAAGTTCTGTGTTTTACAATTACAAGTTCAGATCTTCAAGTTATGATTTGCACTAATAATTTGTATTTAACAATTAGAAGTTCTGTATTTGACTATTACAAGTTCAGATCTTCAAATTATTATTTGCAATCTTAGTTTGAATTTAACCATTTGAAGTTCTGTATTTACCTATTACAGGTTCAGATCTTCAAGTAATAATTTGCACTAATAATTTGTATTTAACAATTCGAAGTTCTGTATTTGACTATTACAAGTTCAGATCTTCAAGTTATAATTTGAATTATAATTATAAGCTATCAATTTTAAGTTCTGTATTTGACAATTACAAGTACAGATCTCCTAATTATTATTTGCAATAATAATTAGAAGCTATCAATTTTAAGTTCTGCATTTGACAATTACAAGTTCAGATCTTCAAGTTATTATTTGCAATAATAATTAGAAGCTATTAATTTTAAGTTCTGTATTTGACAATTACAAGTGCAGATCTTCAAGTTATAATTTGCAATAATAATTAGAAGCTATCAATTTTAAGTTCTGTATTTGACAATTACTAGTTCAGATCTTCAAGTTATAATTAGAATTAATAATTAGAATTTGACAAATCTAAGTTCTGTAATTCACTATTACAAGTTCAGATCTTCAAGTTATAATTTACAATAATAATTAGAAGCTATCAATTTTAAGTTCTGTATTTGACAATTACAAGTTCAGATCTACAAGTTATAATTTGCACTAATAATTTGTATTTAATAATTAGAAGTTCTGTATTTGACAATTACAAGTTCAGATCTTCAAGTTATAATTTGAAATAATAATTAGAAGCTATCAATTTTAAGTTCTGTATTTGACAATTACTAGTTCAGATCCTCAAGTTATAATTTGAAATAATAATTTGAATTTAACAAATCTAAGTTCTGTAATTCACTATTACAAGTTGCAAGTAAGTAAGTACGGTCCTGTGCGTTGTGTACTGAAAGTTTGGCTGAACAATTGAGGAATATCGTGCTGTTAGGAGAGGAAATTTGGGTTGTATGAGATATTTGGAGATAGCAGGGAGAGCGGATGCGGGTGGATTGTTTGTGGAATGCAAATTGACCCAGACAACGTAACAGAAGGAAAACACAATACGGAAAATATTTTTGAGGTTAAATTGTTGGTATCCTTTAAAGTGAAAATACTGTAATACGTTGACCTCCGAGAAGTTGATTCGGGTTAGCGTATTGACGCAGAAAGAACTGGGTCCCGTGGGTATAAACAGGAACAAGAAATAGTGTGTTGGCAAGTTACACGTAGGGTGGGTTGCATATAGAGGTTAACATACATTGTGAAATACTAATTAGAATTTTCAAGCTGCACGTTGGGTTGCATAATAACTGTCAACTATTAATAATTTATTATTAATGAACCAGGGAAACGTGGGAAAAACTAGAGAAAGGGCAAATAGTGACGGTCGGATAACAAATTACTTTGGGCTGAAAAGGCAGGCGAACAGGGAGGAAGGAGTTGAAGAACAACAAAACATTTTGCATTTGAGAAAGAAGGCTGCGAAAACAACAACCGCAGGAGGAGAAAGAGTTGACACTGCAGAAATGGGAACGATTGAGATAATAAAGGCCATCGAGGGTATGAGAGAGGAGATGAGAGCAGGATTTAAGAACAACAGGGAAGAGATAATAAAGATGAAAGAGGAAATGAGAGGAATACAGGAAGAGATGGGGAGGAAAGAGCTAGCCTGGGACAAAGAAAAAAAGGAATTAACCCAGAGAATAGAAGCTATGGAGAAGGCTATGGAAAACCAGGAAAAGTCAAAAAGAAGGAACAACATAGTGATAAGAGGAATGAGAACGAACAAAGAGGGTGATCTGATGGAAAATCTAGACACGCAATTGAGAGATAAACTGGGGGTAGATGTGAAACTGGCAGAAGCATTTGAGATAGGAAAAAACGAAGAAAGAAAGGTAGTAGTGGCGAAGGTTCAAAACTGGGAAGAAAAGATGAAAATTATGAAGAACAAGAATAAGCTGAAAGGAAGTAGGATTTACATCGATAATGATATGACGGTGAAGGAGTTGCAGATCCAAAGTAAGATAAGACAACTGGCAAAGGAACAAATCGAGAAAGGAAATAGGGCCAGAACGGGATACCAAAAGCTCACGGTAAACGGCAGAACTTTTCAATGGAGGGACTTGGAGAAGGAAAGCAATGATGGCCAATTGAGTTTGCAAGAGGAATTTAAAGCAAAGGGGATTTCAAAAAACTAGTCGAAACAAAAGCGGACCGTCACATTATGTCGACCCATGCAACGAAAACGGATGTGGAGAAAGGAAGAACCGAGATGAATATTATTGAACACATAAAGAAGCCAAAGATAAAACGAGAAAAGAAAGATAATATGAAGATTGGCACGTGGAACGTGAGAACACTGCTAAAACCTGGAAAGATGAGTGAAGTAGCAAGAGAATTGAAAAGATACTCTGTCGCGGTGGCGGCAGTGCAGGAGGTTAGATGGGGGGGAGAAGGTGAAGTAGCAAAGAAGGAATATACGTTTTTTTACTCGGGAGAAAAGGCCCAGGGGAGGAATGGCACAGGTTTTTTTGTGTCGAGGGAGGTAGTAGATAATGTCATGTCCTTTAAACCAATTAGTGGAAGAATTTCATACTTGAGACTAAGAGCAAAAACAAATTTGTCCATTTTGAATGCATACGCACCAACAGAAGAAAGTGAGAATGCCGACAAAGACAAATTTTATGAAGAATTGGAAGCGATGTGTGATTGGATACCTAAGCAAGATATAATGATTGTGATGGGAGACTTCAATGCACAGATTGGACGAGAGAGTTACGTATGCGCTGTAGGAGGAAGACATACGGTGCATGAAAAATCAAACGATAATGGAAATAGACTGTGCGATCTGGCAGAAGCGACAGGCATGGTAATAAGTAGCACCAAATTTGAACACCCGAAACTACATAAAATAACATGGGTATGGCCGGGAGGAAATACTAACGTTGGAAACCAAATAGACCACGTACTGATCTCTCAAAAAAGAGAAGCAGTGATACTGGATGTAAGAACTTATAGAGGCGCAAATGCGGACACAGACCATTACTTGGTGATAGCAAAAATTAAACAAAATGTACCGAAGTGCAGGATGTGCAACTCAGGGTCAAGAAGAATAGCAGTGGAAGAGCTGGAAAAGACCAAAACAAGGAGACAATACGAAAATAGAGTAGAGAGAGAGATGACAAGGAAAGAAAAGTGCGATGATATGGAAAGCGAATGGAGGAATATAGCGGAGGGAATCATGTGCGGTGCAAAAGAAGAGATAGGTTATAGAAAAAAGCAACGACAGAAGGAATGGTTTGACGACGAATGCGAAGCAGCAGGTAACAATAAAAATAACGCAAGAGAAAAATGGTTGAGAACTGGGAGGCAGGAAGACAAAAACAACTATAAAAATAGGTTGAGAGAAGCTACTAAACTTTACAGACGGAAAAAGAATGACTGGATGGAAAAGCAGATGGAAGAAATAGAGAGAAATAACAATATTAACAGATCTAGGATTTTCTATCAAAAGCTGAAAAATCAAAAAAGTACATGTAACATCAGAGCAAGAGGAATGAAAAACGAACAGGGTTTGATAGAATACGACGAAAAAGATATCGAACAGATATGGATGAGACATTTCCAAAGGTTGTGGAACAGTGAGATTGAAGAGAACATCGAGTGTGAAGAGAATATACAAGATGATGTAGAAAACATAGTAAGCACCCCAACCAACACTGAGATCATAGTGACAATTGACAGAATGAAAAACGGTAAGGCGCCGGGAGTGGATGGCATTGAGATGGAGCTCATGAAATATGGAGGAGCGGCGGTAAAAGAGAGGTTGTGCGAATTGATCAGAAGAGTGTGGGAGGAAGAAAGAATGCCAGAAGAATGGAGCGAAGGGGAAATAGTAGTAATAAAAAAGAAGGGAAATTCAGAGGAATGTGCGAACTATAGAGGCATCACGTTACTGAGCT
The DNA here is from genome assembly GCA_963170105.1 of Cantharis lateralis. NCBI lineage: Eukaryota > Metazoa > Arthropoda > Insecta > Coleoptera > Cantharidae > Cantharis > Cantharis lateralis. The sequence continues at coordinate 30,089,940 of OY720625.1, read as the reverse complement.
CAGCGTATAAGGTGTTGACAGCACTGATACACAGCAGATTGATTACACACACGAGAGAATACATGAGTGAATGTCAATATGGCTTTGTCAAGGGAAGATCTACAGTTGATGCGATTCATGTGCTAAAACAAACAATGGAAAAATGCCACGAACATGACATTGACCTGCACCTGCTGTTTTTAGATTTTAAACAGGCTTTCGACAGAGTAAGAAGAACGGAGCTGTACAAGATACTAAGTGAAACGACGCCAGAGAAACTGCAAAGACTAATTAAAATGACAATGAAGAACTCTAAAGCGAGCGTAAGAATACCAACGGGTAGAACAGCAACTTTCCAAATAAACGGTGGCGTGAGGCAGGGGGATGCCTTGTCGGCGACGTTATTCAATCTAGTGATAAATAAGATAATTAGAGAACTCAGATGCGAGGGGCTGATAACACGTAAGGAAATAGAAATAATCGCGTACGCTGACGATATCGTGATAGTATCGAGATCAAGAAAGAAGATGGTAGAGACGTTTAGAGAGATGGTAAGAGAAGCTGAAAAGGTGGGGTTGAATGTGAACGCCAGCAAAACGAAATACATGAAGTGTAATAGAAACGAGGCGCAAACGAGAAGAAATTTGGAGGTGGACGGTTTCGAGTTTGAAGAGGTGGAGTCATTCTGCTACCTGGGTGTGATGATAGATAGAACGGGAAAGAGAAACGAAGAATTGGAAAGAAGAATCAAGGCGGGAAACAGGGTTTACTACGCAAACAAGAAAATACTAGCGAGTAGCCAACTAACAATGAGAACGAAACTGAAGATTTACAGAACATTAATCAGACCGACGGTCACCTACGCCGCGGAGACACTGTGTATGTCCGAAGTGGATGAAGAGAGGCTAAGAATATTCGAACGTAAGGTGTTAAGAGCGATACTGGGACCCGTAAGTGAGGCAAATGGTGAACAAAGACAACGGATGAATTATGAAATACGGGAGGCTATGAATGGAGAGGACATAGTGAAGTTCGTGAAGTCCCAAAGAATTGGTTGGTTGGGGCATGTAATGAGGAAGAGTAACACATCGGCCATAAAGGAAATAACACTGTGGAAACCAAGTGAGACTAGGGCGAGGGGCAGACCGAGAGTGAGATGGTGGGAGCAGGTGATGCGGAATCTTGGAACCATGGGAGTGAGAGGATGGAGCGAGAAAGTCAATGATAGAGAGAGATGGAGGAATATCGTGGAAGCAGCCAAAAGACACACAGGACTGTGAGAGGTGGAAGGAGCGAAGAAAGGAATACGGTTCAAGACAATATTTATGTATACTGTAAAATGGGGATTGATCCACCCCAGTAAACGGATCTGTAAAATCTCAGCAAGAGATAGTAATATTCTGCAAGAATGTAATGCTAAAATAAATAAATAAATAAAATTAGAAGCTATCAATTTTAAGTGCTGTATTTGACAATTACTAGTTCAGATCTTCAAGTTATAATTTGCACCAATAATTTGTATTTAACAATTAGCAGTTCTGTATTTGACTATTACAAGTTCAGATCTTCGAATTATTATTTGCAATCTTAGTTAGAATTTAACAATTCGAAGTTCTGTATTTACCTATTACAGGTTCAGATCTTCAAGTTATAATTTGCACTAATAATTTGTATTTAACAATTAGAAGTTCTGTATTTGACAATTACAAGTTCAGATCTTCAAGTTATAATATGCAATAATAATTAGAAGCTATCAATTTTAAGTTCTGAATTTGACAATTACAAGTTCAGATCTTCATGTAATTATTTGCAATAACAATTAGAAGCTATCAATTTTAAGTTCTGTTTTTGACAATTACAAGTTCAGATCTTGAAGTTATAATTTACAATAATAATTAGAAGCTATCAATTTTAAGTTCTGTATTTAACAATTACAAGTTCAGATCTTCAAGTTATAATATGCAATAATAATTAGAAGCTATCAATTTTAAGTTCTGTTTTGGACAATTACTAGTTCAGATCTTCAAGTTATAATTTGAAATAATAATTTGAATTTAACAAATCTAAGTTCTGTAATTCACTATTACAAGTTCAGATCTTCAAGTTATAATTTACAATAATAATTAGAAACTATCAATTTTAAGTTCTGTATTTGACAATTACAAGTTCAGATCTTCAAGTTATTATTTGCACTAATAATTTGTATTTAACAATTTGAAGTTCTGTATTTGACAATTATAAGTTCAGATCTTCAAGTTATAATTTGCAATAATAATTAGAAGCTATTAATTTTAAGTTCTGTATTTGACAATTACAAGTTCAGATCTTCAAGTTATAATTTGAAATAATAATTAGAAGCTATCAATTTTATGTTCTGTATTTGACAATTACAAGTTCAGATCTTCAAGTTAAATTTACAATAATAATTAAATGCTATCAATTCTAAGTTCTGTAATTCACTCTTACAAGTTCAGATCTTCAAGTTATAATTTACAATAATAATAATAAGCTATCAATTTTAAGTTCTGTATTTGACAATTACAAGTTCAGATCTTCAAGTTATAATTTGCAATAATAATTAGTAGCTATCAATTTTAAGTTCTGTATTTGACAATTACTAGTTCAGATCTTCAAGATCTTCAATATTTGAAATAATAATTTGAATTTAATAATTAGAAGTTCTGTATTTGACAATAACAAGTTCAGATCTTCAAGTTATAATTTGCACTAATAATTTGTATTTAACAATTAGAAGTTCTGTATTTGACTATTACAAGTTCAGATCTTCGAATTATTATTTGCAATCTTAGTTTGAATTTAACAATTCGAAGTTCTGTATTTACCTATTACAAGTTGAGATCTTCAGGTTATAATTAGCACTAATAATTTGTATTTAACAATTCGAAGTTCTGTATTTGACTATTACAAGTTCAGATCTTCAAGTTATAAATTGAATTATAATTTTAAGCTATCAATTTTAAGTTCTCTATTTGACAATTACAAGTACAGATCTTCAAATTATTATTTGCAATAATAATTAGAAGCTATCAATTTTAAGTTCTGCATTTGACAATTAAAAGTTCAGATCTTCAAGTTATTATTTGCAATAATAATTAGAAGCTATCAATTTTAAGTTCTGTATTTGACAATTACAAGTTCAGATCTTCAAGTTATAATTTACAATAATAATTAGAAGCTATCAATTTTAAGTTCTGTATTTGACAATTACAAGTTCAGATCTTCAAGTTATAATTTGCAATAATAATTAGAAGCTATCAATTTTAAGTTCTGTATTTGACAATTACTAGTTCAGATCTTCAAGTTATAATTTGAAATAATAATTTGAATTTAACAAATCTAAGTTCTGTAATACACTATTACAAGTTCACATCTTCAAGTTATAATTTGCAATAATAATTAGAAGCTATCAATTTTAAGTTCTGTATTTGACAATTACAAGTTCAGATCTTCAAGTTATAATTTGCACTAATAATTTGTATTTAATAATTAGAAGTTCTGTATTTGACAATTACAAGTTCAGATCTTCAAGTTATAATTTGCACTAATAATGTGTATTTAACAATTAGAAGTTCTGTATTTGACTATTACAAGTTCAGATCTTCAAATTATTATTTGCAATCTTAGTTTGAATTTAACAATTCGAAGTTCTGTATTTACCTATTACAGGTTCAGATCTTCAAGTTATAATTTGCAATCACAATTTGTATTTAACAATGCTAAGTTGCGTATTTGTCTATTACAAGTTCAGATCTTCAAATTATAATTTGCAATAATAATTAGAACTTATCAATTTTAAGTTCTGTATTTGACAATTACAAGTTCAGATCTTCAAGTAATTATTTGCAATAATAATTAGAAGCTATCAATTTTAAGTTCTGTATTTGACAATTACAAGTTCAGATCTTGAAGTTATAATTTACAATAATAATTAGAAGCTATCAATTTTAAGTTCTGTATTTAAAATTACAAGTTCAGATCTTCAAGTTATAATATGCAATAATAATTAGAAGCTATCAATTTTAAGTTCTGTTTTGGACAATTACTAGTTCAGATCTTCAAGTTATAATTTGAAATAATAATTTGAATTTAACAAATCTAAGTTCTGTAATTCACTATTACAAGTTCAGATCTTCAAGTTATAATTTACAATAATAATTAGAAGCTATCAATTTTAAGTTCTGTATTTGACAATTACAAGTTCAGATCTTCAAGTTATAATTTGCACTAATAATTTGTATTTAACAATTTGAAGTTCTGTATTTGATAATTACAAGTTCAGATCTTCAAGTTATAATTTGCAATAATAATTAGAAGCTATTAATTTTAAGTTCTGTATTTGACAATTTCAAGTTCAGATCTTCAAGTTATAATTTGAAATAATAATTAGAAGCTATCAATTTTATGTTCTGTATTTGACAATTACAAGTTCAGATCTTCAAGTTATAATTTACAATAATAATTAAAAGCTATCAATTCTAAGTTCTGTAATTCACTATTACAAGTTCAGATCTTCAAGTTATAATTTACAATAATAATAATAAGCTATCAATTTTAAGTTCTGTATTTGACAATTACAAGTTCAGATCTTCAAGTTATAATTTGCAATAATAATTAGAAGCTATCAATTTTAAGTTCTGTATTTGACAATTACTAGTTCAGATCTTCAAGATCTTCAATATTTGAAATAATAATTTGAATTTAATAATTAGAAGTTCTGTATTTGACAATAACAAGTTCAGATCTTCAAGTTATAATTTGCACTAATAATTTGTATTTAACAATTAGAAGTTCTGTATTTGACTATTACAAGTTCAGATCTTCAAGTTATAAATTGAATTATAATTTTAAGCTATCAATTTTAAGTTCTCTATTTGACAATTACAAGTACAGATCTTCAAATTATTATTTGCAATAATAATTAGAAGCTATCAATTTTAAGTTCTGCATTTGACAATTAAAAGTTCAGATCTTCAAGTTATTATTTGCAATAATAATTAGAAGCTATTAATTTTAAGTTCTGTATTTGACAATTACAAGTGCAGATCTTCAAGTTATAATTTGCAATAATAATTAGAAGCTATCAATTTTAAGTTCTGTATTTGACAATTACTAGTTCAGATCTTCAAGTTATAATTAGAATTAATAATTAGAATTTGACAAATCTAAGTTCTGTAATTCACTATTACAAGTTCAGATCTTCAAGTTATAATTTACAATAATAATTAGAAGCTATCAATTTTAAGTTCTGTATTTGACAATTACAAGTTCAGATCTACAAGTTATAATTTGCACTAATAATTTGTATTTAAAAATTAGAAGTTCAGTATTTGACAATTACAAGTTCAGATCTTCAAGTTATAATTTGAAATAATAATTAGAAGCTATCAATTTTAAGTTCTGTATTTGACAATTACTAGTTCAGATCCTCAAGTTATAATTTGAAATAATAATTTGAATTTAACAAATCTAAGTTCTGTAATTCACTATTACAAGTTCAGTTCTTCAAGTTATAATTTACAATAATAATTAGAAGCTATCAATTTTAAGTTCTGTATTTGACAATTACAAGTTCAGATCTTCAAGTTATAATTTGCACTAATAATTTGTATTTAACAATTAGAAGTTCTGTATTTGACAATTACAAGTTCAGACATTCAAGTTATAATTTGCAATAATAATTAGAAGCTATTAATTTTAAGTTCTGTATTTGACAATTACAAGTTCAGATCTTCAAGTTATAATTTGAAATAATAATTAGTAGCTATCAATTTTATGTTCTGTATTTGACAATTACAAGTTCAGATCTTCAAGTTATAATTTGCAATAATAATTAGAAGCTATCAATTTTAAGTGCTGTATTTGACAATTACTAGTTCAGATCTTCAAGTTATAATTTGCACCAATAATTTGTATTTGACAATTAGCAGTTCTGTATTTGACTATTACAAGTTCAGATCTTCGAATTATTATTTGCAATCTTAGTTAGAATTTAACAATTCGAAGTTCTGTATTTACCTATTACAGGTTCAGATCTTCAAGTTATAATTTGCACTAATAATTTGTATTTAACAATTAGAAGTTCTGTATTTGACAATTACAAGTTCAGATCTTCAAGTTATAATTTGCAATAATAATTAGAAGCTATCAATTTTAAGTTCTGAATTTGACAATTACAAGTTCAGATCTTCAAGTAATTATTTGCAATAACAATTAGAAGCTATCAATTTTAAGTTCTGTTTTTGACAATTACAGGTTCAGATCTTGAAGTTATAATTTACAATAATAATTAGAAGCTATCAATTTTAAGTTCTGTATTTAACAATTACAAGTTCAGATCTTCAAGTTATAATATGCAATAATAATTAGAAGCTATCAATTTTAAGTTCTGTTTTGGACAATTACTAGTTCAGATCTTCAAGTTATAATTTGAAATAATAATTTGAATTTAACAAATCTAAGTTCTGTAATTCACTATTACAAGTTCAGATCTTCAAGTTATAATTTACAATAATAATTAGAAACTATCAATTTTAAGTTCTGTATTTGACAATTACAAGTTCAGATCTTCAAGTTATTATTTGCACTAATAATTTGTATTTAACAATTTGAAGTTCTGTATTTGACAATTACAAGTTCAGATCTTCAAGTTAAAATTTGCAATAATAATTAGAAGCTATTAATTTTAAGTTCTGTATTTGACAATTACAAGTTCAGATCTTCAAGTTATAATTTGAAATAATAATTAGAAGCTATCAATTTTATGTTCTGTATTTGACAATTACAAGTTCAGATCTTCAAGTTAAATTTACAATAATAATTAAATGCTATCAATTCTAAGTTCTGTAATTCACTCTTACAAGTTCAGATCTTCAAGTTATAATTTACAATAATAATAATAAGCTATCAATTTTAAGTTCTGTATTTGACAATTACAAGTTCAGATCTTCAAGTTATAATTTGAAATAATAATTGAAGCTATCAATTTTATGTTCTGTATTTGACAATTACAAGTTCAGATCTTCAAGTTATAATTTACAATAATAATTAAATGCTATCAATTCTAAGTTCTGTAATTCACTCTTACAAGTTCAGATCTTCAAGTTATAATTTACAATAATAATAATAAGCTATCAATTTTAAGTTCTGTATTTGACAATTACAAGTTCAGATCTTCAAGTTATAATTTGCAATAATAATTAGAAGCTATCAATTTTAAGTTCTGTATTTGACAATTACAAGTTCAGATCTTCAAGTTATAATTTGCACTAATAATTTGTATTTAACAATTAGAAGTTCTGTATTTGACAATTACAAGTTCAGATCTTCAAGTTATAATTTGCAATAATAATTAGAAGCTATTAATTTTAAGTTCTGTATTTGACAATTACTAGTTCAGATCTTCAAGTTATAATTTGCAATAATAATTAGAAGCTATCAATTGTAAGTGCTGTATTTGACAATTACTAGTTCAGATCTTCAAGTTATAATTTGCACTTATAATTTGTATTTAACAATTAGAAGTTCTGTGTTTTACAATTACAAATTCAGATCTTCAAGTTATGATTTGCACTAATAATTTGTATTTAACAATTAGAAGTTCTGTATTTGACTATTACAAGTTCAGATCTTCAAATTATTATTTGCAATCTTAGTTTGAATTTAACCATTTGAAGTTCTGTATTTACCTATTACAGGTTCAGATCTTCAAGTAATAATTTGCACTAATAATTTGTATTTAACAATTCGAAGTTCTGTATTTGACTATTACAAGTTCAGATCTTCAAGTTATAATTTGAATTATAATTATAAGCTATCAATTTTAAGTTCTGTATTTGACAATTACAAGTACAGATCTCCTAATTATTATTTGCAATAATAATTAGAAGCTATCAATTTTAAGTTCTGCATTTGACAATTACAAGTTCAGATCTTCAAGTTATTATTTGCAATAATAATTAGAAGCTATTAATTTTAAGTTCTGTATTTGACAATTACAAGTGCAGATCTTCAAGTTATAATTTGCAATAATAATTAGAAGCTATCAATTTTAAGTTCTGTATTTGACAATTACTAGTTCAGATCTTCAAGTTATAATTAGAATTAATAATTAGAATTTGACAAATCTAAGTTCTGTAATTCACTATTACAAGTTCAGATCTTCAAGTTATAATTTACAATAATAATTAGAAGCTATCAATTTTAAGTTCTGTATTTGACAATTACAAGTTCAGATCTACAAGTTATAATTTGCACTAATAATTTGTATTTAATAATTAGAAGTTCTGTATTTGACAATTACAAGTTCAGATCTTCAAGTTATAATTTGAAATAATAATTAGAAGCTATCAATTTTAAGTTCTGTATTTGACAATTACTAGTTCAGATCCTCAAGTTATAATTTGAAATAATAATTTGAATTTAACAAATCTAAGTTCTGTAATTCACTATTACAAGTTCAGTTCTTCAAGTTATAATTTACAATAATAATTAGAAGCTATCAATTTTAAGTTCTGTATTTGACAATTACAAGTTCAGATCTTCAAGTTATAATTTGCACTAATAATTTGTATTTAACAATTAGAAGTTCTGTATTTGACAATTACAAGTTCAGACATTCAAGTTATAATTTGCAATAATAATTAGAAGCTATTAATTTTAAGTTCTGTATTTGACAATTACAAGTTCAGATCTTCAAGTTATAATTTCAAATAATAATTAGTAGCTATCAATTTTATGTTCTGTATTTGACAATTACAAGTTCAGATCTTCAAGTTATAATATGCAATAATAATTAGAAGCTATCAATTTTAAGTTCTGTTTTGGACAATTACTAGTTCAGATCTTCAAGTTATAATTTGAAATAATAATTTGAATTTAACAAATCTAAGTTCTGTAATTCACTATTACAAGTTCAGATCTTCAAGTTATAATTTACAATAATAATTAGAAACTATCAATTTTAAGTTCTGTATTTGACAATTACAAGTTCAGATCTTCAAGTTATTATTTGCACTAATAATTTGTATTTAACAATTTGAAGTTCTGTATTTGACTATTACAAGTTCAGATCTTCGAATTATTATTTGCAATCTTAGTTAGAATTTAACAATTCGAAGTTCTGTATTTACCTATTACAGGTTCAGATCTTCAAGTTATAATTTGCACTAATAATTTGTATTTAACAATTAGAAGTTCTGTATTTGACAATTACAAGTTCAGATCTTCAAGTTATAATATGCAATAATAATTAGAAGCTATCAATTTTAAGTTCTGAATTTGACAATTACAAGTTCAGATCTTCATGTAATTATTTGCAATAACAATTAGAAGCTATCAATTTTAAGTTCTGTTTTTGACAATTACAAGTTCAGATCTTGAAGTTATAATTTACAATAATAATTAGAAGCTATCAATTTTAAGTTCTGTATTTAACAATTACAAGTTCAGATCTTCAAGTTATAATATGCAATAATAATTAGAAGCTATCAATTTTAAGTTCTGTTTTGGACAATTACTAGTTCAGATCTTCAAGTTATAATTTGAAATAATAATTTGAATTTAACAAATCTAAGTTCTGTAATTCACTATTACAAGTTCAGATCTTCAAGTTATAATTTACAATAATAATTAGAAACTATCAATTTTAAGTTCTGTATTTGACAATTACAAGTTCAGATCTTCAAGTTATTATTTGCACTAATAATTTGTATTTAACAATTTGAAGTTCTGTATTTGACAATTATAAGTTCAGATCTTCAAGTTATAATTTGCAATAATAATTAGAAGCTATTAATTTTAAGTTCTGTATTTGACAATTACAAGTTCAGATCTTCAAGTTATAATTTGAAATAATAATTAGAAGCTATCAATTTTATGTTCTGTATTTGACAATTACAAGTTCAGATCTTCAAGTTAAATTTACAATAATAATTAAATGCTATCAATTCTAAGTTCTGTAATTCACTCTTACAAGTTCAGATCTTCAAGTTATAATTTACAATAATAATAATAAGCTATCAATTTTAAGTTCTGTATTTGACAATTACAAGTTCAGATCTTCAAGTTATAATTTGCAATAATAATTAGTAGCTATCAATTTTAAGTTCTGTATTTGACAATTACTAGTTCAGATCTTCAAGATCTTCAATATTTGAAATAATAATTTGAATTTAATAATTAGAAGTTCTGTATTTGACAATAACAAGTTCAGATCTTCAAGTTATAATTTGCACTAATAATTTGTATTTAACAATTAGAAGTTCTGTATTTGACTATTACAAGTTCAGATCTTCGAATTATTATTTGCAATCTTAGTTTGAATTTAACAATTCGAAGTTCTGTATTTACCTATTACAAGTTGAGATCTTCAGGTTATAATTAGCACTAATAATTTGTATTTAACAATTCGAAGTTCTGTATTTGACTATTACAAGTTCAGATCTTCAAGTTATAAATTGAATTATAATTTTAAGCTATCAATTTTAAGTTCTCTATTTGACAATTACAAGTACAGATCTTCAAATTATTATTTGCAATAATAATTAGAAGCTATCAATTTTAAGTTCTGCATTTGACAATTAAAAGTTCAGATCTTCAAGTTATTATTTGCAATAATAATTAGAAGCTATCAATTTTAAGTTCTGTATTTGACAATTACAAGTTCAGATCTTCAAGTTATAATTTGAAATAATAATTAGAAGCTATCAATTTTAAGTTCTGTATTTGACAATTACAAGTTCAGATCTTCAAGTTATAATTTGCAATAATAATTAGAAGCTATCAATTTTAAGTTCTGTATTTGACAATTACTAGTTCAGATCTTCAAGTTATAATTTGAAATAATAATTTGAATTTAACAAATCTAAGTTCTGTAATTCACTATTACAAGTTCACATCTTCAAGTTATAATTTGCAATAATAATTAGAAGCTATCAATTTTAAGTTCTGTATTTGACAATTACAAGTTCAGATCTTCAAGTTATAATTTGCACTAATAATTTGTATTTAATAATTAGAAGTTCTGTATTTGACAATTACAAGTTCAGATCTTCAAGTTATAATTTGCACTAATAATGTGTATTTAACAATTAGAAGTTCTGTATTTGACTATTACAAGTTCAGATCTTCAAATTATTATTTGCAATCTTAGTTTGAATTTAATAATTCGAAGTTCTGTATTTACCTATTACAAGTTGAGATCTTCAGGTTATAATTTGCACTAATAATTTGTATTTAACAATTCGAAGTTCTGTATTTGACTATTACAAGTTCAGATCTTCAAGTTATAAATTGAATTATAATTTTAAGCTATCAATTTTAAGTTCTGTATTTGACAATTACAAGTACAGATCTTCAAATTATTATTTGCAATAATAATTAGAAGCTATCAATTTTAAGTTCTGTTTTGGACAATTACTAGTTCAGATCTTCAAGTTATAATTTGAAATAATAATTTGAATTTAACAAATCTAAGTTCTGTAATTCACTATTACAAGTTCAGATCTTCAAGTTATAATTTACAATAATAATTAGAAGCTATCAATTTTAAGTTCTGTATTTAACAATTACAAGTTCAGATCTTCAAGTTATAATATGCAATAATAATTAGAAGCTATCAATTTTAAGTTCTGTTTTGGACAATTACTAGTTCAGATCTTCAAGTTATAATTTGAAATAATAATTTGAATTTAACAAATCTAAGTTCTGTAATTCACTATTACAAGTTCAGATCTTCAAGTTATAATTTACAATAATAATTAGAAACTATCAATTTTAAGTTCTGTATTTGACAATTACAAGTTCAGATCTTCAAGTTATTATTTGCACTAATAATTTGTATTTAACAATTTGAAGTTCTGTATTTGACAATTACAAGTTCAGATCTTCAAGTTAAAATTTGCAATAATAATTAGAAGCTATTAATTTTAAGTTCTGTATTTGACAATTACAAGTTCAGATCTTCAAGTTATAATTTGAAATAATAATTAGAAGCTATCAATTTTATGTTCTGTATTTGACAATTACAAGTTCAGATCTTCAAGTTAAATTTACAATAATAATTAAATGCTATCAATTCTAAGTTCTGTAATTCACTCTTACAAGTTCAGATCTTCAAGTTATAATTTACAATAATAATAATAAGCTATCAATTTTAAGTTCTGTATTTGACAATTACAAGTTCAGATCTTCAAGTTATAATTTGAAATAATAATTGAAGCTATCAATTTTATGTTCTGTATTTGACAATTACAAGTTCAGATCTTCAAGTTATAATTTACAATAATAATTAAATGCTATCAATTCTAAGTTCTGTAATTCACTCTTACAAGTTCAGATCTTCAAGTTATAATTTACAATAATAATAATAAGCTATCAATTTTAAGTTCTGTATTTGACAATTACAAGTTCAGATCTTCAAGTTATAATTTGCAATAATAATTAGAAGCTATCAATTTTAAGTTCTGTATTTGACAATTACAAGTTCAGATCTTCAAGTTATAATTTGCACTAATAATTTGTATTTAACAATTAGAAGTTCTGTATTTGACAATTACAAGTTCAGATCTTCAAGTTATAATTTGCAATAATAATTAGAAGCTATTAATTTTAAGTTCTGTATTTGACAATTACTAGTTCAGATCTTCAAGTTATAATTTGCAATAATAATTAGAAGCTATCAATTGTAAGTGCTGTATTTGACAATTACTAGTTCAGATCTTCAAGTTATAATTTGCACTTATAATTTGTATTTAACAATTAGAAGTTCTGTGTTTTACAATTACAAGTTCAGATCTTCAAGTTATGATTTTCACTAATAATTTGTATTTAACAATTAGAAGTTCTGTATTTGACTATTACAAGTTCAGATCTTCAAATTATTATTTGCAATCTTAGTTTGAATTTAACCATTTGAAGTTCTGTATTTACCTATTACAGGTTCAGATCTTCAAGTAATAATTTGCACTAATAATTTGTAATTAACAATTCGAAGTTCTGTATTTGACTATTACAAGTTCAGATCTTCAAGTTATAATTTGAATTATAATTATAAGCTATCAATTTTAAGTTCTGTATTTGACAATTACAAGTACAGATCTCCTAATTATTATTTGCAATAATAATTAGAAGCTATCAATTTTAAGTTCTGCATTTGACAATTACAAGTTCAGATCTTCAAGTTATTATTTGCAATAATAATTAGAAGCTATTAATTTTAAGTTCTGTATTTGACAATTACAAGTGCAGATCTTCAAGTTATAATTTGCAATAATAATTAGAAGCTATCAATTTTAAGTTCTGTATTTGACAATTACTAGTTCAGATCTTCAAGTTATAATTAGAATTAATAATTAGAATTTGACAAATCTAAGTTCTGTAATTCACTATTACAAGTTCAGATCTTCAAGTTATAATTTACAATAATAATTAAATGCTATCAATTCTAAGTTCTGTAATTCACTCTTACAAGTTCAGATCTTCAAGTTATAATTTACAATAATAATAATAAGCTATCAATTTTAAGTTCTGTATTTGACAATTACAGGTTCAGATCTTCAAGTTATAATTTGCAATCACAATTTGTATTTAACAATGCTAAGTTGCGTATTTGTCTATTACAAGTTCAGATCTTCAAATTATAATTTGCAATAATAATTAGAACTTATCAATTTTAAGTTCTGTATTTGACAATTACAAGTTCAGATCTTCAAGTAATTATTTGCAATAATAATTAGAAGCTATCAATTTTAAGTTCTGTATTTGACAATTACAAGTTCAGATCTTGAAGTTATAATTTACAATAATAATTAGAAGCTATCAATTTTAAGTTCTGTATTTAAAATTACAAGTTCAGATCTTCAAGTTATAATATGCAATAATAATTAGAAGCTATCAATTTTAAGTTCTGTTTTGGACAATTACTAGTTCAGATCTTCAAGTTATAATTTGAAATAATAATTTGAATTTAACAAATCTAAGTTCTGTAATTCACTATTACAAGTTCAGATCTTCAAGTTATAATTTACAATAATAATTAGAAGCTATCAATTTTAAGTTCTGTATTTGACAATTACAAGTTCAGATCTTCAAGTTATAATTTGCACTAATAATTTGTATTTAACAATTTGAAGTTCTGTATTTGATAATTACAAGTTCAGATCTTCAAGTTATAATTTGCAATAATAATTAGAAGCTATTAATTTTAAGTTCTGTATTTGACAATTTCAAGTTCAGATCTTCAAGTTATAATTTGAAATAATAATTAGAAGCTATCAATTTTATGTTCTGTATTTGACAATTACAAGTTCAGATCTTCAAGTTATAATTTACAATAATAATTAAAAGCTATCAATTCTAAGTTCTGTAATTCACTATTACAAGTTCAGATCTTCAAGTTATAATTTACAATAATAATAATAAGCTATCAATTTTAAGTTCTGTATTTGACAATTACAAGTTCAGATCTTCAAGTTATAATTTGCAATAATAATTAGAAGCTATCAATTTTAAGTTCTGTATTTGACAATTACTAGTTCAGATCTTCAAGATCTTCAATATTTGAAATAATAATTTGAATTTAATAATTAGAAGTTCTGTATTTGACAATAACAAGTTCAGATCGTCAAGTTATAATTTGCACTAATAATTTGTATTTAACAATTAGAAGTTCTGTATTTGACTATTACAAGTTCAGATCTTCAAGTTATAAATTGAATTATAATTTTAAGCTATCAATTTTAAGTTCTCTATTTGACAATTACAAGTACAGATCTTCAAATTATTATTTGCAATAATAATTAGAAGCTATCAATTTTAAGTTCTGCATTTGACAATTAAAAGTTCAGATCTTCAAGTTATTATTTGCAATAATAATTAGAAGCTATTAATTTTAAGTTCTGTATTTGACAATTACAAGTGCAGATCTTCAAGTTATAATTTGCAATAATAATTAGAAGCTATCAATTTTAAGTTCTGTATTTGACAATTACTAGTTCAGATCTTCAAGTTATAATTAGAATTAATAATTAGAATTTGACAAATCTAAGTTCTGTAATTCACTATTACAAGTTCAGATCTTCAAGTTATAATTTACAATAATAATTAGAAGCTATCAATTTTAAGTTCTGTATTTGACAATTACAAGTTCAGATCTACAAGTTATAATTTGCACTAATAATTTGTATTTAATAATTAGAAGTTCAGTATTTGACAATTACAAGTTCAGATCTTCAAGTTATAATTTGAAATAATAATTAGAAGCTATCAATTTTAAGTTCTGTATTTGACAATTACTAGTTCAGATCCTCAAGTTATAATTTGAAATAATAATTTGAATTTAACAAATCTAAGTTCTGTAATTCACTATTACAAGTTCAGTTCTTCAAGTTATAATTTACAATAATAATTAGAAGCTATCAATTTTAAGTTCTGTATTTGACAATTACAAGTTCAGATCTTCAAGTTATAATTTGCACTAATAATTTGTATTTAACAATTAGAAGTTCTGTATTTGACAATTACAAGTTCAGACATTCAAGTTATAATTTGCAATAATAATTAGAAGCTATTAATTTTAAGTTCTGTATTTGACAATTACAAGTTCAGATCTTCAAGTTATAATTTGAAATAATAATTAGTAGCTATCAATTTTATGTTCTGTATTTGACAATTACAAGTTCAGATCTTCAAGTTATAATTTGCAATAATAATTAGAAGCTATCAATTTTAAGTGCTGTATTTGACAATTACTAGTTCAGATCTTCAAGTTATAATTTGCACCAATAATTTGTATTTAACAATTAGCAGTTCTGTATTTGACTATTACAAGTTCAGATCTACGAATTATTATTTGCAATCTTAGTTAGAATTTAACAATTCGAAGTTCTGTATTTACCTATTACAGGTTCAGATCTTCAAGTTATAATTTGCACTAATAATTTGTATTTAACAATTAGAAGTTCTGTATTTGACAATTACAAGTTCAGATCTTCAAGTTATAATTTGCAATAATAATTAGAAGCTATCAATTTTAAGTTCTGAATTTGACAATTACAAGTTCAGATCTTCAAGTAATTATTTGCAATAACAATTAGAAGCTATCAATTTTAAGTTCTGTTTTTGACAATTACAGGTTCAGATCTTGAAGTTATAATTTACAATAATAATTAGAAGCTATCAATTTTAAGTTCTGTATTTAACAATTACAAGTTCAGATCTTCAAGTTATAATATGCAATAATAATTAGAAGCTATCAATTTTAAGTTCTGTTTTGGACAATTACTAGTTCAGATCTTCAAGTTATAATTTGAAATAATAATTTGAATTTAACAAATCTAAGTTCTGTAATTCACTATTACAAGTTCAGATCTTCAAGTTATAATTTACAATAATAATTAGAAACTATCAATTTTAAGTTCTGTATTTGACAATTACAAGTTCAGATCTTCAAGTTATTATTTGCACTAATAATTTGTATTTAACAATTTGAAGTTCTGTATTTGACAATTACAAGTTCAGATCTTCAAGTTAAAATTTGCAATAATAATTAGAAGCTATTAATTTTAAGTTCTGTATTTGACAATTACAAGTTCAGATCTTCAAGTTATAATTTGAAATAATAATTAGAAGCTATCAATTTTATGTTCTGTATTTGACAATTACAAGTTCAGATCTTCAAGTTAAATTTACAATAATAATTAAATGCTATCAATTCTAAGTTCTGTAATTCACTCTTACAAGTTCAGATCTTCAAGTTATAATTTACAATAATAATAATAAGCTATCAATTTTAAGTTCTGTATTTGACAATTACAAGTTCAGATCTTCAAGTTATAATTTGAAATAATAATTGAAGCTATCAATTTTATGTTCTGTATTTGACAATTACAAGTTCAGATCTTCAAGTTATAATTTACAATAATAATTAAATGCTATCAATTCTAAGTTCTGTAATTCACTCTTACAAGTTCAGATCTTCAAGTTATAATTTACAATAATAATAATAAGCTATCAATTTTAAGTTCTGTATTTGACAATTACAAGTTCAGATCTTCAAGTTATAATTTGCAATAATAATTAGAAGCTATCAATTTTAAGTTCTGTATTTGACAATTACAAGTTCAGATCTTCAAGTTATAATTTGCACTAATAATTTGTATTTAACAATTAGAAGTTCTGTATTTGACAATTACAAGTTCAGATCTTCAAGTTATAATTTGCAATAATAATTAGAAGCTATTAATTTTAAGTTCTGTATTTGACAATTACTAGTTCAGATCTTCAAGTTATAATTTGCAATAATAATTAGAAGCTATCAATTGTAAGTGCTGTATTTGACAATTACTAGTTCAGATCTTCAAGTTATAATTTGCACTTATAATTTGTATTTAACAATTAGAAGTTCTGTGTTTTACAATTACAAGTTCAGATCTTCAAGTTATGATTTGCACTAATAATTTGTATTTAACAATTAGAAGTTCTGTATTTGACTATTACAAGTTCAGATCTTCAAATTATTATTTGCAATCTTAGTTTGAATTTAACCATTTGAAGTTCTGTATTTACCTATTACAGGTTCAGATCTTCAAGTAATAATTTGCACTAATAATTTGTATTTAACAATTCGAAGTTCTGTATTTGACTATTACAAGTTCAGATCTTCAAGTTATAATTTGAATTATAATTATAAGCTATCAATTTTAAGTTCTGTATTTGACAATTACAAGTACAGATCTCCTAATTATTATTTGCAATAATAATTAGAAGCTATCAATTTTAAGTTCTGCATTTGACAATTACAAGTTCAGATCTTCAAGTTATTATTTGCAATAATAATTAGAAGCTATTAATTTTAAGTTCTGTATTTGACAATTACAAGTGCAGATCTTCAAGTTATAATTTGCAATAATAATTAGAAGCTATCAATTTTAAGTTCTGTATTTGACAATTACTAGTTCAGATCTTCAAGTTATAATTAGAATTAATAATTAGAATTTGACAAATCTAAGTTCTGTAATTCACTATTACAAGTTCAGATCTTCAAGTTATAATTTACAATAATAATTAGAAGCTATCAATTTTAAGTTCTGTATTTGACAATTACAAGTTCAGATCTACAAGTTATAATTTGCACTAATAATTTGTATTTAATAATTAGAAGTTCTGTATTTGACAATTACAAGTTCAGATCTTCAAGTTATAATTTGAAATAATAATTAGAAGCTATCAATTTTAAGTTCTGTATTTGACAATTACTAGTTCAGATCCTCAAGTTATAATTTGAAATAATAATTTGAATTTAACAAATCTAAGTTCTGTAATTCACTATTACAAGTTCAGTTCTTCAAGTTATAATTTACAATAATAATTAGAAGCTATCAATTTTAAGTTCTGTATTTGACAATTACAAGTTCAGATCTTCAAGTTATAATTTGCACTAATAATTTGTATTTAACAATTAGAAGTTCTGTATTTGACAATTACAAGTTCAGACATTCAAGTTATAATTTGCAATAATAATTAGAAGCTATTAATTTTAAGTTCTGTATTTGACAATTACAAGTTCAGATCGTCAAGTTATAATTTCAAATAATAATTAGTAGCTATCAATTTTATGTTCTGTATTTGACAATTACAAGTTCAGATCTTCAAGTTATAATTTGCAATAATAATTAGAAGCTATCAATTTTAAGTGCTGTATTTGACAATTACTAGTTCAGATCTTCAAGTTATAATTTGCACCAATAATTTGTATTTAACAATTAGCAGTTCTGTATTTGACTATTACAAGTTCAGATCTTCGAATTATTATTTGCAATCTTAGTTAGAATTTAACAATTCGAAGTTCTGTATTTACCTATTACAGGTTCAGATCTTCAAGTTATAATTTGCACTAATAATTTGTATTTAACAATTAGAAGTTCTGTATTTGACAATTACAAGTTCAGATCTTCAAGTTATAATATGCAATAATAATTAGAAGCTATCAATTTTAAGTTCTGAATTTGACAATTACAAGTTCAGATCTTCATGTAATTATTTGCAATAACAATTAGAAGCTATCAATTATAAGTTCTGTTTTTGACAATTACAAGTTCAGATCTTGAAGTTATAATTTACAATAATAATTAGAAGCTATCAATTTTAAGTTCTGTTTTGGACAATTACTAGTTCAGATCTTCAAGTTATAATTTGAAATAATAATTTGAATTTAACAAATCTAAGTTCTGTAATTCACTATTACAAGTTCAGATCTTCAAGTTATAATTTACAATAATAATTAGAAACTATCAATTTTAAGTTCTGTATTTGACAATTACAAGTTCAGATCTTCAAGTTATTATTTGCACTAATAATTTGTATTTAACAATTTGAAGTTCTGTATTTGACAATTACAAGTTCAGATCTTCAAGTTAAAATTTGCAATAATAATTAGAAGCTATTAATTTTAAGTTCTGTATTTGACAATTACAAGTTCAGATCTTCAAGTTATAATTTGAAATAATAATTAGAAGCTATCAATTTTATGTTCTGTATTTGACAATTACAAGTTCAGATCTTCAAGTTAAATTTACAATAATAATTAAATGCTATCAATTCTAAGTTCTGTAATTCACTCTTACAAGTTCAGATCTTCAAGTTATAATTTACAATAATAATAATAAGCTATCAATTTTAAGTTCTGTATTTGACAATTACAAGTTCAGATCTTCAAGTTATAATTTGAAATAATAATTGAAGCTATCAATTTTATGTTCTGTATTTGACAATTACAAGTTCAGATCTTCAAGTTATAATTTACAATAATAATTAAATGCTATCAATTCTAAGTTCTGTAATTCACTCTTACAAGTTCAGATCTTCAAGTTATAATTTACAATAATAATAATAAGCTATCAATTTTAAGTTCTGTATTTGACAATTACAAGTTCAGATCTTCAAGTTATAATTTGCAATAATAATTAGAAGCTATCAATTTTAAGTTCTGTATTTGACAATTACAAGTTCAGATCTTCAAGTTATAATTTGCACTAATAATTTGTATTTAACAATTAGAAGTTCTGTATTTGACAATTACAAGTTCAGATCTTCAAGTTATAATTTGCAATAATAATTAGAAGCTATTAATTTTAAGTTCTGTATTTGACAATTACTAGTTCAGATCTTCAAGTTATAATTTGCAATAATAATTAGAAGCTATCAATTGTAAGTGCTGTATTTGACAATTACTAGTTCAGATCTTCAAGTTATAATTTGCACTTATAATTTGTATTTAACAATTAGAAGTTCTGTGTTTTACAATTACAAGTTCAGATCTTCAAGTTATGATTTGCACTAATAATTTGTATTTAACAATTAGAAGTTCTGTATTTGACTATTACAAGTTCAGATCTTCAAATTATTATTTGCAATCTTAGTTTGAATTTAACCATTTGAAGTTCTGTATTTACCTATTACAGGTTCAGATCTTCAAGTAATAATTTGCACTAATAATTTGTATTTAACAATTCGAAGTTCTGTATTTGACTATTACAAGTTCAGATCTTCAAGTTATAATTTGAATTATAATTATAAGCTATCAATTTTAAGTTCTGTATTTGACAATTACAAGTACAGATCTCCTAATTATTATTTGCAATAATAATTAGAAGCTATCAATTTTAAGTTCTGCATTTGACAATTACAAGTTCAGATCTTCAAGTTATTATTTGCAATAATAATTAGAAGCTATTAATTTTAAGTTCTGTATTTGACAATTACAAGTGCAGATCTTCAAGTTATAATTTGCAATAATAATTAGAAGCTATCAATTTTAAGTTCTGTATTTGACAATTACTAGTTCAGATCTTCAAGTTATAATTAGAATTAATAATTAGAATTTGACAAATCTAAGTTCTGTAATTCACTATTACAAGTTCAGATCTTCAAGTTATAATTTACAATAATAATTAGAAGCTATCAATTTTAAGTTCTGTATTTGACAATTACAAGTTCAGATCTACAAGTTATAATTTGCACTAATAATTTGTATTTAATAATTAGAAGTTCTGTATTTGACAATTACAAGTTCAGATCTTCAAGTTATAATTTGAAATAATAATTAGAAGCTATCAATTTTAAGTTCTGTATTTGACAATTACTAGTTCAGATCCTCAAGTTATAATTTGAAATAATAATTTGAATTTAACAAATCTAAGTTCTGTAATTCACTATTACAAGTTCAGTTCTTCAAGTTATAATTTACAATAATAATTAGAAGCTATCAATTTTAAGTTCTGTATTTGACAATTACAAGTTCAGATCTTCAAGTTATAATTTGCACTAATAATTTGTATTTAACAATTAGAAGTTCTGTATTTGACAATTACAAGTTCAGACATTCAAGTTATAATTTGCAATAATAATTAGAAGCTATTAATTTTAAGTTCTGTATTTGACAATTACAAGTTCAGATCGTCAAGTTATAATTTCAAATAATAATTAGTAGCTATCAATTTTATGTTCTGTATTTGACAATTACAAGTTCAGATCTTCAAGTTATAATTTGCAATAATAATTAGAAGCTATCAATTTTAAGTGCTGTATTTGACAATTACTAGTTCAGATCTTCAAGTTATAATTTGCACCAATAATTTGTATTTAACAATTAGCAGTTCTGTATTTGACTATTACAAGTTCAGATCTTCGAATTATTATTTGCAATCTTAGTTAGAATTTAACAATTCGAAGTTCTGTATTTACCTATTACAGGTTCAGATCTTCAAGTTATAATTTGCACTAATAATTTGTATTTAACAATTAGAAGTTCTGTATTTGACAATTACAAGTTCAGATCTTCAAGTTATAATATGCAATAATAATTAGAAGCTATCAATTTTAAGTTCTGAATTTGACAATTACAAGTTCAGATCTTCATGTAATTATTTGCAATAACAATTAGAAGCTATCAATTATAAGTTCTGTTTTTGACAATTACAAGTTCAGATCTTGAAGTTATAATTTACAATAATAATTAGAAGCTATCAATTTTAAGTTCTGTATTTAACAATTACAAGTTCAGATCTTCAAGTTATAATATGCAATAATAATTAGAAGCTATCAATTTTAAGTTCTGTTTTGGACAATTACTAGTTCAGATCTTCAAGTTATAATTTGAAATAATAATTTGAATTTAACAAATCTAAGTTCTGTAATTCACTATTACAAGTTCAGATCTTCAAGTTATAATTTACAATAATAATTAGAAACTATCAATTTTAAGTTCTGTATTTGACAATTACAAGTTCAGATCTTCAAGTTATTATTTGCACTAATAATTTGTATTTAACAATTTGAAGTTCTGTATTTGACAATTATAAGTTCAGATCTTCAAGTTATAATTTGCAATAATAATTAGAAGCTATTAATTTTAAGTTCTGTATTTGACAATTACAAGTTCAGATCTTCAAGTTATAATTTGAAATAATAATTAGAAGCTATCAATTTTATGTTCTGTATTTGACAATTACAAGTTCAGATCTTCAAGTTAAATTTACAATAATAATTAAATGCTATCAATTCTAAGTTCTGTAATTCACTCTTACAAGTTCAGATCTTCAAGTTATAATTTACAATAATAATAATAAGCTATCAATTTTAAGTTCTGTATTTGACAATTACAAGTTCAGATCTTCAAGTTATAATTTGCAATAATAATTAGTAGCTATCAATTTTAAGTTCTGTATTTGACAATTACTAGTTCAGATCTTCAAGATCTTCAATATTTGAAATAATAATTTGAATTTAATAATTAGAAGTTCTGTATTTGACAATAACAAGTTCAGATCTTCAAGTTATAATTTGCACTAATAATTTGTATTTAACAATTAGAAGTTCTGTATTTGACTATTACAAGTTCAGATCTTCGAATTATTATTTGCAATCTTAGTTTGAATTTAACAATTCGAAGTTCTGTATTTACCTATTACAAGTTGAGATCTTCAGGTTATAATTAGCACTAATAATTTGTATTTAACAATTCGAAGTTCTGTATTTGACTATTACAAGTTCAGATCTTCAAGTTATAAATTGAATTATAATTTTAAGCTATCAATTTTAAGTTCTCTATTTGACAATTACAAGTACAGATCTTCAAATTATTATTTGCAATAATAATTAGAAGCTATCAATTTTAAGTTCTGCATTTGACAATTAAAAGTTCAGATCTTCAAGTTATTATTTGCAATAATAATTAGAAGCTATCAATTTTAAGTTCTGTATTTGACAATTACAAGTTCAGATCTTCAAGTTATAATTTGAAATAATAATTAGAAGCTATCAATTTTAAGTTCTGTATTTGACAATTACAAGTTCAGATCTTCAAGTTATAATTTGCAATAATAATTAGAAGCTATCAATTTTAAGTTCTGTATTTGACAATTACTAGTTCAGATCTTCAAGTTATAATTTGAAATAATAATTTGAATTTAACAAATCTAAGTTCTGTAATTCACTATTACAAGTTCACATCTTCAAGTTATAATTTGCAATAATAATTAGAAGCTATCAATTTTAAGTTCTGTATTTGACAATTACAAGTTCAGATCTTCAAGTTATAATTTGCACTAATAATTTGTATTTAATAATTAGAAGTTCTGTATTTGACAATTACAAGTTCAGATCTTCAAGTTATAATTTGCACTAATAATGTGTATTTAACAATTAGAAGTTCTGTATTTGACTATTACAAGTTCAGATCTTCAAATTATTATTTGCAATCTTAGTTTGAATTTAATAATTCGAAGTTCTGTATTTACCTATTACAAGTTGAGATCTTCAGGTTATAATTTGCACTAATAATTTGTATTTAACAATTCGAAGTTCTGTATTTGACTATTACAAGTTCAGATCTTCAAGTTATAAATTGAATTATAATTTTAAGCTATCAATTTTAAGTTCTGTATTTGACAATTACAAGTACAGATCTTCAAATTATTATTTGCAATAATAATTAGAAGCTATCAATTTTAAGTTCTGTTTTGGACAATTACTAGTTCAGATCTTCAAGTTATAATTTGAAATAATAATTTGAATTTAACAAATCTAAGTTCTGTAATTCACTATTACAAGTTCAGATCTTCAAGTTATAATTTACAATAATAATTAGAAGCTATCAATTTTAAGTTCTGTATTTAACAATTACAAGTTCAGATCTTCAAGTTATAATATGCAATAATAATTAGAAGCTATCAATTTTAAGTTCTGTTTTGGACAATTACTAGTTCAGATCTTCAAGTTATAATTTGAAATAATAATTTGAATTTAACAAATCTAAGTTCTGTAATTCACTATTACAAGTTCAGATCTTCAAGTTATAATTTACAATAATAATTAGAAACTATCAATTTTAAGTTCTGTATTTGACAATTACAAGTTCAGATCTTCAAGTTATTATTTGCACTAATAATTTGTATTTAACAATTTGAAGTTCTGTATTTGACAATTACAAGTTCAGATCTTCAAGTTAAAATTTGCAATAATAATTAGAAGCTATTAATTTTAAGTTCTGTATTTGACAATTACAAGTTCAGATCTTCAAGTTATAATTTGAAATAATAATTAGAAGCTATCAATTTTATGTTCTGTATTTGACAATTACAAGTTCAGATCTTCAAGTTAAATTTACAATAATAATTAAATGCTATCAATTCTAAGTTCTGTAATTCACTCTTACAAGTTCAGATCTTCAAGTTATAATTTACAATAATAATAATAAGCTATCAATTTTAAGTTCTGTATTTGACAATTACAAGTTCAGATCTTCAAGTTATAATTTGAAATAATAATTGAAGCTATCAATTTTATGTTCTGTATTTGACAATTACAAGTTCAGATCTTCAAGTTATAATTTACAATAATAATTAAATGCTATCAATTCTAAGTTCTGTAATTCACTCTTACAAGTTCAGATCTTCAAGTTATAATTTACAATAATAATAATAAGCTATCAATTTTAAGTTCTGTATTTGACAATTACAAGTTCAGATCTTCAAGTTATAATTTGCAATAATA
This sequence comes from Cantharis lateralis, assembly GCA_963170105.1. Lineage (NCBI taxonomy): Eukaryota > Metazoa > Arthropoda > Insecta > Coleoptera > Cantharidae > Cantharis > Cantharis lateralis. The sequence goes on along the minus strand of OY720625.1, from coordinate 30,064,893 downwards.
ATTAGAAGCTATCAATTTTAAGTTCTGTATTTGACAATTACAAGTTCAGATCTTCAAGTTATAATTTGCACTAATAATTTGTATTTAACAATTAGAAGTTCTGTATTTGACAATTACAAGTTCAGATCTTCAAGTTATAATTTGCAATAATAATTAGAAGCTATTAATTTTAAGTTCTGTATTTGACAATTACTAGTTCAGATCTTCAAGTTATAATTTGCAATAATAATTAGAAGCTATCAATTGTAAGTGCTGTATTTGACAATTACTAGTTCAGATCTTCAAGTTATAATTTGCACTTATAATTTGTATTTAACAATTAGAAGTTCTGTGTTTTACAATTACAAGTTCAGATCTTCAAGTTATGATTTGCACTAATAATTTGTATTTAACAATTAGAAGTTCTGTATTTGACTATTACAAGTTCAGATCTTCAAATTATTATTTGCAATCTTAGTTTGAATTTAACCATTTGAAGTTCTGTATTTACCTATTACAGGTTCAGATCTTCAAGTAATAATTTGCACTAATAATTTGTATTTAACAATTCGAAGTTCTGTATTTGACTATTACAAGTTCAGATCTTCAAGTTATAATTTGAATTATAATTATAAGCTATCAATTTTAAGTTCTGTATTTGACAATTACAAGTACAGATCTCCTAATTATTATTTGCAATAATAATTAGAAGCTATCAATTTTAAGTTCTGCATTTGACAATTACAAGTTCAGATCTTCAAGTTATTATTTGCAATAATAATTAGAAGCTATTAATTTTAAGTTCTGTATTTGACAATTACAAGTGCAGATCTTCAAGTTATAATTTGCAATAATAATTAGAAGCTATCAATTTTAAGTTCTGTATTTGACAATTACTAGTTCAGATCTTCAAGTTATAATTAGAATTAATAATTAGAATTTGACAAATCTAAGTTCTGTAATTCACTATTACAAGTTCAGATCTTCAAGTTATAATTTACAATAATAATTAGAAGCTATCAATTTTAAGTTCTGTATTTGACAATTACAAGTTCAGATCTACAAGTTATAATTTGCACTAATAATTTGTATTTAATAATTAGAAGTTCTGTATTTGACAATTACAAGTTCAGATCTTCAAGTTATAATTTGAAATAATAATTAGAAGCTATCAATTTTAAGTTCTGTATTTGACAATTACTAGTTCAGATCCTCAAGTTATAATTTGAAATAATAATTTGAATTTAACAAATCTAAGTTCTGTAATTCACTATTACAAGTTCAGTTCTTCAAGTTATAATTTACAATAATAATTAGAAGCTATCAATTTTAAGTTCTGTATTTGACAATTACAAGTTCAGATCTTCAAGTTATAATTTGCACTAATAATTTGTATTTAACAATTAGAAGTTCTGTATTTGACAATTACAAGTTCAGACATTCAAGTTATAATTTGCAATAATAATTAGAAGCTATTAATTTTAAGTTCTGTATTTGACAATTACAAGTTCAGATCTTCAAGTTATAATTTCAAATAATAATTAGTAGCTATCAATTTTATGTTCTGTATTTGACAATTACAAGTTCAGATCTTCAAGTTATAATTTGCAATAATAATTAGAAGCTATCAATTTTAAGTTCTGCATTTGACAATTACAAGTTCAGATCTTCAAGTTATTATTTGCAATAATAATTAGAAGCTATTAATTTTAAGTTCTGTATTTGACAATTACAAGTGCAGATCTTCAAGTTATAATTTGCAATAATAATTAGAAGCTATCAATTTTAAGTTCTGTATTTGACAATTACAAGTTCAGATCTTCAAGTTATAATTTGCACTAATAATTTGTATTTAACAATTAGAAGTTCTGTATTTGACAATTACAAGTTCAGACATTCAAGTTATAATTTGCAATAATAATTAGAAGCTATTAATTTTAAGTTCTGTATTTGACAATTACAAGTTCAGATCGTCAAGTTATAATTTCAAATAATAATTAGTAGCTATCAATTTTATGTTCTGTATTTGACAATTACAAGTTCAGATCTTCAAGTTATAATTTGCAATAATAATTAGAAGCTATCAATTTTAAGTGCTGTATTTGACAATTACTAGTTCAGATCTTCAAGTTATAATTTGCACCAATAATTTGTATTTAACAATTAGCAGTTCTGTATTTGACTATTACAAGTTCAGATCTTCGAATTATTATTTGCAATCTTAGTTAGAATTTAACAATTCGAAGTTCTGTATTTACCTATTACAGGTTCAGATCTTCAAGTTATAATTTGCACTAATAATTTGTATTTAACAATTAGAAGTTCTGTATTTGACAATTACAAGTTCAGATCTTCAAGTTATAATATGCAATAATAATTAGAAGCTATCAATTTTAAGTTCTGAATTTGACAATTACAAGTTCAGATCTTCATGTAATTATTTGCAATAACAATTAGAAGCTATCAATTTTAAGTTCTGTTTTTGACAATTACAAGTTCAGATCTTGAAGTTATAATTTACAATAATAATTAGAAGCTATCAATTTTAAGTTCTGTATTTAATAATTACAAGTTCAGATCTTCAAGTTATAATATGCAATAATAATTAGAAGCTATCAATTTTAAGTTCTGTTTTGGACAATTACTAGTTCAGATCTTCAAGTTATAATTTGAAATAATAATTTGAATTTAACAAATCTAAGTTCTGTAATTCACTATTACAAGTTCAGATCTTCAAGTTATAATTTACAATAATAATTAGAAACTATCAATTTTAAGTTCTGTATTTGACAATTACAAGTTCAGATCCTCAAGTTATAATTTGAAATAATAATTTGAATTTAACAAATCTAAGTTCTGTAATTCACTATTACAAGTTCAGTTCTTCAAGTTATAATTTACAATAATAATTAGAAGCTATCAATTTTAAGTTCTGTATTTGACAATTACAAGTTCAGATCTTCAAGTTATAATTTGCACTAATAATTTGTATTTAACAATTAGAAGTTCTGTATTTGACAATTACAAGTTCAGACATTCAAGTTATAATTTGCAATAATAATTAGAAGCTATTAATTTTAAGTTCTGTATTTGACAATTACAAGTTCAGATCTTCAAGTTATAATTTCAAATAATAATTAGTAGCTATCAATTTTATGTTCTGTATTTGACAATTACAAGTTCAGATCTTCAAGTTATAATTTGCAATAATAATTAGAAGCTATCAATTTTAAGTTCTGCATTTGACAATTACAAGTTCAGATCTTCAAGTTATTATTTGCAATAATAATTAGAAGCTATTAATTTTAAGTTCTGTATTTGACAATTACAAGTGCAGATCTTCAAGTTATAATTTGCAATAATAATTAGAAGCTATCAATTTTAAGTTCTGTATTTGACAATTACAAGTTCAGATCTTCAAGTTATAATTTGCACTAATAATTTGTATTTAACAATTAGAAGTTCTGTATTTGACAATTACAAGTTCAGACATTCAAGTTATAATTTGCAATAATAATTAGAAGCTATTAATTTTAAGTTCTGTATTTGACAATTACAAGTTCAGATCGTCAAGTTATAATTTCAAATAATAATTAGTAGCTATCAATTTTATGTTCTGTATTTGACAATTACAAGTTCAGATCTTCAAGTTATAATTTGCAATAATAATTAGAAGCTATCAATTTTAAGTGCTGTATTTGACAATTACTAGTTCAGATCTTCAAGTTATAATTTGCACCAATAATTTGTATTTAACAATTAGCAGTTCTGTATTTGACTATTACAAGTTCAGATCTTCGAATTATTATTTGCAATCTTAGTTAGAATTTAACAATTCGAAGTTCTGTATTTACCTATTACAGGTTCAGATCTTCAAGTTATAATTTGCACTAATAATTTGTATTTAACAATTAGAAGTTCTGTATTTGACAATTACAAGTTCAGATCTTCAAGTTATAATATGCAATAATAATTAGAAGCTATCAATTTTAAGTTCTGAATTTGACAATTACAAGTTCAGATCTTCATGTAATTATTTGCAATAACAATTAGAAGCTATCAATTTTAAGTTCTGTTTTTGACAATTACAAGTTCAGATCTTGAAGTTATAATTTACAATAATAATTAGAAGCTATCAATTTTAAGTTCTGTATTTAACAATTACAAGTTCAGATCTTCAAGTTATAATATGCAATAATAATTAGAAGCTATCAATTTTAAGTTCTGTTTTGGACAATTACTAGTTCAGATCTTCAAGTTATAATTTGAAATAATAATTTGAATTTAACAAATCTAAGTTCTGTAATTCACTATTACAAGTTCAGATCTTCAAGTTATAATTTACAATAATAATTAGAAACTATCAATTTTAAGTTCTGTATTTGACAATTACAAGTTCAGATCTTCAAGTTATTATTTGCACTAATAATTTGTATTTAACAATTTGAAGTTCTGTATTTGACAATTATAAGTTCAGATCTTCAAGTTATAATTTGCAATAATAATTAGAAGCTATTAATTTTAAGTTCTGTATTTGACAATTACAAGTTCAGATCTTCAAGTTATAATTTGAAATAATAATTAGAAGCTATCAATTTTATGTTCTGTATTTGACAATTACAAGTTCAGATCTTCAAGTTAAATTTACAATAATAATTAAATGCTATCAATTCTAAGTTCTGTAATTCACTCTTACAAGTTCAGATCTTCAAGTTATAATTTACAATAATAATAATAAGCTATCAATTTTAAGTTCTGTATTTGACAATTACAAGTTCAGATCTTCAAGTTATAATTTGCAATAATAATTAGTAGCTATCAATTTTAAGTTCTGTATTTGACAATTACTAGTTCAGATCTTCAAGATCTTCAATATTTGAAATAATAATTTGAATTTAATAATTAGAAGTTCTGTATTTGACAATAACAAGTTCAGATCTTCAAGTTATAATTTGCACTAATAATTTGTATTTAACAATTAGAAGTTCTGTATTTGACTATTACAAGTTCAGATCTTCGAATTATTATTTGCAATCTTAGTTTGAATTTAACAATTCGAAGTTCTGTATTTACCTATTACAAGTTGAGATCTTCAGGTTATAATTAGCACTAATAATTTGTATTTAACAATTCGAAGTTCTGTATTTGACTATTACAAGTTCAGATCTTCAAGTTATAAATTGAATTATAATTTTAAGCTATCAATTTTAAGTTCTCTATTTGACAATTACAAGTACAGATCTTCAAATTATTATTTGCAATAATAATTAGAAGCTATCAATTTTAAGTTCTGCATTTGACAATTAAAAGTTCAGATCTTCAAGTTATTATTTGCAATAATAATTAGAAGCTATCAATTTTAAGTTCTGTATTTGACAATTACAAGTTCAGATCTTCAAGTTATAATTTGAAATAATAATTAGAAGCTATCAATTTTAAGTTCTGTATTTGACAATTACAAGTTCAGATCTTCAAGTTATAATTTGCAATAATAATTAGAAGCTATCAATTTTAAGTTCTGTATTTGACAATTACTAGTTCAGATCTTCAAGTTATAATTTGAAATAATAATTTGAATTTAACAAATCTAAGTTCTGTAATTCACTATTACAAGTTCACATCTTCAAGTTATAATTTGCAATAATAATTAGAAGCTATCAATTTTAAGTTCTGTATTTGACAATTACAAGTTCAGATCTTCAAGTTATAATTTGCACTAATAATTTGTATTTAATAATTAGAAGTTCTGTATTTGACAATTACAAGTTCAGATCTTCAAGTTATAATTTGCACTAATAATGTGTATTTAACAATTAGAAGTTCTGTATTTGACTATTACAAGTTCAGATCTTCAAATTATTATTTGCAATCTTAGTTTGAATTTAATAATTCGAAGTTCTGTATTTACCTATTACAAGTTGAGATCTTCAGGTTATAATTTGCAGTAATAATTTGTATTTAACAATTCGAAGTTCTGTATTTGACTATTACAAGTTCAGATCTTCAAGTTATAAATTGAATTATAATTTTAAGCTATCAATTTTAAGTTCTGTATTTGACAATTACAAGTACAGATCTTCAAATTATTATTTGCAATAATAATTAGAAGCTATCAATTTTAAGTTCTGTTTTGGACAATTACTAGTTCAGATCTTCAAGTTATAATTTGAAATAATAATTTGAATTTAACAAATCTAAGTTCTGTAATTCACTATTACAAGTTCAGATCTTCAAGTTATAATTTACAATAATAATTAGAAGCTATCAATTTTAAGTTCTGTATTTAACAATTACAAGTTCAGATCTTCAAGTTATAATATGCAATAATAATTAGAAGCTATCAATTTTAAGTTCTGTTTTGGACAATTACTAGTTCAGATCTTCAAGTTATAATTTGAAATAATAATTTGAATTTAACAAATCTAAGTTCTGTAATTCACTATTACAAGTTCAGATCTTCAAGTTATAATTTACAATAATAATTAGAAACTATCAATTTTAAGTTCTGTATTTGACAATTACAAGTTCAGATCTTCAAGTTATTATTTGCACTAATAATTTGTATTTAACAATTTGAAGTTCTGTATTTGACAATTACAAGTTCAGATCTTCAAGTTAAAATTTGCAATAATAATTAGAAGCTATTAATTTTAAGTTCTGTATTTGACAATTACAAGTTCAGATCTTCAAGTTATAATTTGAAATAATAATTAGAAGCTATCAATTTTATGTTCTGTATTTGACAATTACAAGTTCAGATCTTCAAGTTAAATTTACAATAATAATTAAATGCTATCAATTCTAAGTTCTGTAATTCACTCTTACAAGTTCAGATCTTCAAGTTATAATTTACAATAATAATAATAAGCTATCAATTTTAAGTTCTGTATTTGACAATTACAAGTTCAGATCTTCAAGTTATAATTTGAAATAATAATTGAAGCTATCAATTTTATGTTCTGTATTTGACAATTACAAGTTCAGATCTTCAAGTTATAATTTACAATAATAATTAAATGCTATCAATTCTAAGTTCTGTAATTCACTCTTACAAGTTCAGATCTTCAAGTTATAATTTACAATAATAATAATAAGCTATCAATTTTAAGTTCTGTATTTGACAATTACAAGTTCAGATCTTCAAGTTATAATTTGCAATAATAATTAGAAGCTATCAATTTTAAGTTCTGTATTTGACAATTACAAGTTCAGATCTTCAAGTTATAATTTGCACTAATAATTTGTATTTAACAATTAGAAGTTCTGTATTTGACAATTACAAGTTCAGATCTTCAAGTTATAATTTGCAATAATAATTAGAAGCTATTAATTTTAAGTTCTGTATTTGACAATTACTAGTTCAGATCTTCAAGTTATAATTTGCAATAATAATTAGAAGCTATCAATTGTAAGTGCTGTATTTGACAATTACTAGTTCAGATCTTCAAGTTATAATTTGCACTTATAATTTGTATTTAACAATTAGAAGTTCTGTGTTTTACAATTACAAGTTCAGATCTTCAAGTTATGATTTGCACTAATAATTTGTATTTAACAATTAGAAGTTCTGTATTTGACTATTACAAGTTCAGATCTTCAAATTATTATTTGCAATCTTAGTTTGAATTTAACCATTTGAAGTTCTGTATTTACCTATTACAGGTTCAGATCTTCAAGTAATAATTTGCACTAATAATTTGTATTTAACAATTCGAAGTTCTGTATTTGACTATTACAAGTTCAGATCTTCAAGTTATAATTTGAATTATAATTATAAGCTATCAATTTTAAGTTCTGTATTTGACAATTACAAGTACAGATCTCCTAATTATTATTTGCAATAATAATTAGAAGCTATCAATTTTAAGTTCTGCATTTGACAATTACAAGTTCAGATCTTATTATTTGCAATAATAATTAGAAGCTATTAATTTTAAGTTCTGTATTTGACAATTACAAGTGCAGATCTTCAAGTTATAATTTGCAATAATAATTAGAAGCTATCAATTTTAAGTTCTGTATTTGACAATTACTAGTTCAGATCTTCAAGTTATAATTAGAATTAATAATTAGAATTTGACAAATCTAAGTTCTGTAATTCACTATTACAAGTTCAGATCTTCAAGTTATAATTTACAATAATAATTAGAAGCTATCAATTTTAAGTTCTGTATTTGACAATTACAAGTTCAGATCTACAAGTTATAATTTGCACTAATAATTTGTATTTAATAATTAGAAGTTCTGTATTTGACAATTACAAGTTCAGATCTTCAAGTTATAATTTGAAATAATAATTAGAAGCTATCAATTTTAAGTTCTGTATTTGACAATTACTAGTTCAGATCCTCAAGTTATAATTTGAAATAATAATTTGAATTTAACAAATCTAAGTTCTGTAATTCACTATTACAAGTTCAGTTCTTCAAGTTATAATTTACAATAATAATTAGAAGCTATCAATTTTAAGTTCTGTATTTGACAATTACAAGTTCAGATCTTCAAGTTATAATTTGCACTAATAATTTGTATTTAACAATTAGAAGTTCTGTATTTGACAATTACAAGTTCAGACATTCAAGTTATAATTTGCAATAATAATTAGAAGCTATTAATTTTAAGTTCTGTATTTGACAATTACAAGTTCAGATCTTCAAGTTATAATTTCAAATAATAATTAGTAGCTATCAATTTTATGTTCTGTATTTGACAATTACAAGTTCAGATCTTCAAGTTATAATTTGCAATAATAATTAGAAGCTATCAATTTTAAGTGCTGTATTTGACAATTACTAGTTCAGATCTTCAAGTTATAATTTGCACCAATAATTTGTATTTAACAATTAGCAGTTCTGTATTTGACTATTACAAGTTCAGATCTTCGAATTATTATTTGCAATCTTAGTTAGAATTTAACAATTCGAAGTTCTGTATTTACCTATTACAGGTTCAGATCTTCAAGTTATAATTTGCACTAATAATTTGTATTTAACAATTAGAAGTTCTGTATTTGACAATTACAAGTTCAGATCTTCAAGTTATAATATGCAATAATAATTAGAAGCTATCAATTTTAAGTTCTGAATTTGACAATTACAAGTTCAGATCTTCATGTAATTATTTGCAATAACAATTAGAAGCTATCAATTTTAAGTTCTGTTTTTGACAATTACAAGTTCAGATCTTGAAGTTATAATTTACAATAATAATTAGAAGCTATCAATTTTAAGTTCTGTATTTAACAATTACAAGTTCAGATCTTCAAGTTATAATATGCAATAATAATTAGAAGCTATCAATTTTAAGTTCTGTTTTGGACAATTACTAGTTCAGATCTTCAAGTTATAATTTGAAATAATAATTTGAATTTAACAAATCTAAGTTCTGTAATTCACTATTACAAGTTCAGATCTTCAAGTTATAATTTACAATAATAATTAGAAACTATCAATTTTAAGTTCTGTATTTGACAATTACAAGTTCAGATCTTCAAGTTATTATTTGCACTAATAATTTGTATTTAACAATTTGAAGTTCTGTATTTGACAATTATAAGTTCAGATCTTCAAGTTATAATTTGCAATAATAATTAGAAGCTATTAATTTTAAGTTCTGTATTTGACAATTACAAGTTCAGATCTTCAAGTTATAATTTGAAATAATAATTAGAAGCTATCAATTTTATGTTCTGTATTTGACAATTACAAGTTCAGATCTTCAAGTTAAATTTACAATAATAATTAAATGCTATCAATTCTAAGTTCTGTAATTCACTCTTACAAGTTCAGATCTTCAAGTTATAATTTACAATAATAATAATAAGCTATCAATTTTAAGTTCTGTATTTGACAATTACAAGTTCAGATCTTCAAGTTATAATTTGCAATAATAATTAGTAGCTATCAATTTTAAGTTCTGTATTTGACAATTACTAGTTCAGATCTTCAAGATCTTCAATATTTGAAATAATAATTTGAATTTAATAATTAGAAGTTCTGTATTTGACAATAACAAGTTCAGATCTTCAAGTTATAATTTGCACTAATAATTTGTATTTAACAATTAGAAGTTCTGTATTTGACTATTACAAGTTCAGATCTTCGAATTATTATTTGCAATCTTAGTTTGAATTTAACAATTCGAAGTTCTGTATTTACCTATTACAAGTTGAGATCTTCAGGTTATAATTAGCACTAATAATTTGTATTTAACAATTCGAAGTTCTGTATTTGACTATTACAAGTTCACATCTTCAAGTTATAAATTGAATTATAATTTTAAGCTATCAATTTTAAGTTCTCTATTTGACAATTACAAGTACAGATCTTCAAATTATTATTTGCAATAATAATTAGAAGCTATCAATTTTAAGTTCTGCATTTGACAATTAAAAGTTCAGATCTTCAAGTTATTATTTGCAATAATAATTAGAAGCTATCAATTTTAAGTTCTGTATTTGACAATTACAAGTTCAGATCTTCAAGTTATAATTTGAAATAATAATTAGAAGCTATCAATTTTAAGTTCTGTATTTGACAATTACAAGTTCAGATCTTCAAGTTATAATTTGCAATAATAATTAGAAGCTATCAATTTTAAGTTCTGTATTTGACAATTACTAGTTCAGATCTTCAAGTTATAATTTGAAATAATAATTTGAATTTAACAAATCTAAGTTCTGTAATTCACTATTACAAGTTCACATCTTCAAGTTATAATTTGCAATAATAATTAGAAGCTATCAATTTTAAGTTCTGTATTTGACAATTACAAGTTCAGATCTTCAAGTTATAATTTGCACTAATAATTTGTATTTAATAATTAGAAGTTCTGTATTTGACAATTACAAGTTCAGATCTTCAAGTTATAATTTGCACTAATAATGTGTATTTAACAATTAGAAGTTCTGTATTTGACTATTACAAGTTCAGATCTTCAAATTATTATTTGCAATCTTAGTTTGAATTTAATAATTCGAAGTTCTGTATTTACCTATTACAAGTTGAGATCTTCAGGTTATAATTTGCACTAATAATTTGTATTTAACAATTCGAAGTTCTGTATTTGACTATTACAAGTTCAGATCTTCAAGTTATAAATTGAATTATAATTTTAAGCTATCAATTTTAAGTTCTGTATTTGACAATTACAAGTACAGATCTTCAAATTATTATTTGCAATAATAATTAGAAGCTATCAATTTTAAGTTCTGCATTTGACAATTAAAAGTTCAGATCTTCAAGTTATTATTTGCAATAATAATTAGAAGCTATCAATTTTAAGTTCTGTATTTGACAATTACAAGTTCAGATCTTCAAGTTATAATTTGAAATAATAATTAGAAGCTATCAATTTTAAGTTCTGTATTTGACAATTACAAGTTCAGATCTTCAAGTTATAATTTGCAATAATAATTAGAAGCTATCAATTTTAAGTTCTGTATTTGACAATTACTAGTTCAGAACTTCAAGTTATAATTTGAAATAATAATTTCAATTTAACAAATCTAAGTTCTGGTATTCACTATTACAAGTTCAGATCTTCAAGTTATAATTTACAATAATAATTTGAAGCTATCAATTTTAAGTTCTGTATTTGACAATTACAAGTTCAGATCTTCAAGTTATAATTTGAAATAATAATTAGAAGCTATCAATTTTAAGTTCTGTATTTGACAATTACAAGTTCAGATCTTCAAGTTATAATTTGCACTAATAATTTGTATTTAACAATTAGAAGTTCTGTATTTGACTATTACAAGTTCAGATCTTCGAATTATTATTTGCAATCTTAGTTTGAATTTAACAATTCGAAGTTCTGTATTTACCTATTACAGGTTCAGATCTTCAAGTTATAATTTGCAATCACAATTTGTATTTAACAATGCTAAGTTGCGTATTTGTCTATTACAAGTTCAGATCTTCAAATTATAATTTGCAATAATAATTAGAACTTATCAATTTTAAGTTCTGTATTTGACAATTACAAGTTCAGATCTTCAAGTAATTATTTGCAATAATAATTAGAAGCTATCAATTTTAAGTTCTGTATTTGACAATTACAAGTTCAGATCTTGAAGTTATAATTTACAATAATAATTAGAAGCTATCAATTTTAAGTTCTGTATTTAAAATTACAAGTTCAGATCTTCAAGTTATAATATGCAATAATAATTAGAAGCTATCAATTTTAAGTTCTGTTTTGGACAATTACTAGTTCAGATCTTCAAGTTATAATTTGAAATAATAATTTGAATTTAACAAATCTAAGTTCTGTAATTCACTATTACAAGTTCAGATCTTCAAGTTATAATTTACAATAATAATTAGAAGCTATCAATTTTAAGTTCTGTATTTGACAATTACAAGTTCAGATCTTCAAGTTATAATTTGCACTAATAATTTGTATTTAACAATTTGAAGTTCTGTATTTGATAATTACAAGTTCAGATCTTCAAGTTATAATTTGCAATAATAATTAGAAGCTATTAATTTTAAGTTCTGTATTTGACAATTTCAAGTTCAGATCTTCAAGTTATAATTTGAAATAATAATTAGAAGCTATCAATTTTATGTTCTGTATTTGACAATTACAAGTTCAGATCTTCAAGTTATAATTTACAATAATAATTAAAAGCTATCAATTCTAAGTTCTGTAATTCACTATTACAAGTTCAGATCTTCAAGTTATAATTTACAATAATAATAATAAGCTATCAATTTTAAGTTCTGTACTTGACAATTACAAGTTCAGATCTTCAAGTTATAATTTGCAATAATAATTAGAAGCTATCAATTTTAAGTTCTGTATTTGACAATTACTAGTTCAGATCTTCAAGATCTTCAATATTTGAAATAATAATTTGAATTTAATAATTAGAAGTTCTGTATTTGACAATAACAAGTTCAGATCTTCAAGTTATAATTTGCACTAATAATTTGTATTTAACAATTAGAAGTTCTGTATTTGACTATTACAAGTTCAGATCTTCAAGTTATAAATTGAATTATAATTTTAAGCTATCAATTTTAAGTTCTCTATTTGACAATTACAAGTACAGATCTTCAAATTATTATTTGCAATAATAATTAGAAGCTATCAATTTTAAGTTCTGCATTTGACAATTAAAAGTTCAGATCTTCAAGTTATTATTTGCAATAATAATTAGAAGCTATTAATTTTAAGTTCTGTATTTGACAATTACAAGTGCAGATCTTCAAGTTATAATTTGCAATAATAATTAGAAGCTATCAATTTTAAGTTCTGTATTTGACAATTACTAGTTCAGATCTTCAAGTTATAATTAGAATTAATAATTAGAATTTGACAAATCTAAGTTCTGTAATTCACTATTACAAGTTCAGATCTTCAAGTTATAATTTACAATAATAATTAGAAGCTATCAATTTTAAGTTCTGTATTTGACAATTACAAGTTCAGATCTACAAGTTATAATTTGCACTAATAATTTGTATTTAATAATTAGAAGTTCAGTATTTGACAATTACAAGTTCAGATCTTCAAGTTATAATTTGAAATAATAATTAGAAGCTATCAATTTTAAGTTCTGTATTTGACAATTACTAGTTCAGATCCTCAAGTTATAATTTGAAATAATAATTTGAATTTAACAAATCTAAGTTCTGTAATTCACTATTACAAGTTCAGTTCTTCAAGTTATAATTTACAATAATAATTAGAAGCTATCAATTTTAAGTTCTGTATTTGACAATTACAAGTTCAGATCTTCAAGTTATAATTTGCACTAATAATTTGTATTTAACAATTAGAAGTTCTGTATTTGACAATTACAAGTTCAGACATTCAAGTTATAATTTGCAATAATAATTAGAAGCTATTAATTTTAAGTTCTGTATTTGACAATTACAAGTTCAGATCTTCAAGTTATAATTTGAAATAATAATTAGTAGCTATCAATTTTATGTTCTGTATTTGACAATTACAAGTTCAGATCTTCAAGTTATAATTTGCAATAATAATTAGAAGCTATCAATTTTAAGTGCTGTATTTGACAATTACTAGTTCAGATCTTCAAGTTATAATTTGCACCAATAATTTGTATTTAACAATTAGCAGTTCTGTATTTGACTATTACAAGTTCAGATCTTCGAATTATTATTTGCAATCTTAGTTAGAATTTAACAATTCGAAGTTCTGTATTTACCTATTACAGGTTCAGATCTTCAAGTTATAATTTGCACTAATAATTTGTATTTAACAATTAGAAGTTCTGTATTTGACAATTACAAGTTCAGATCTTCAAGTTATAATTTGCAATAATAATTAGAAGCTATCAATTTTAAGTTCTGAATTTGACAATTACAAGTTCAGATCTTCAAGTAATTATTTGCAATAACAATTAGAAGCTATCAATTTTAAGTTCTGTTTTTGACAATTACAAGTTCAGATCTTGAAGTTATAATTTACAATAATAATTAGAAGCTATCAATTTTAAGTTCTGTATTTAACAATTACAAGTTCAGATCTTCAAGTTATAATATGCAATAATAATTAGAAGCTATCAATTTTAAGTTCTGTTTTGGACAATTACTAGTTCAGATCTTCAAGTTATAATTTGAAATAATAATTTGAATTTAACAAATCTAAGTTCTGTAATTCACTATTACAAGTTCAGATCTTCAAGTTATAATTTACAATAATAATTAGAAACTATCAATTTTAAGTTCTGTATTTGACAATTACAAGTTCAGATCTTCAAGTTATAATTTACAATAATAATTAGAAGCTATCAATTTTAAGTTCTGTATTTGACAATTACAAGTTCAGATCTTCAAGTTATAATTTGCACTAATAATTTGTATTTAACAATTTGAAGTTCTGTATTTGATAATTACAAGTTCAGATCTTCAAGTTATAATTTGCAATAATAATTAGAAGCTATTAATTTTAAGTTCTGTATTTGACAATTTCAAGTTCAGATCTTCAAGTTATAATTTGAAATAATAATTAGAAGCTATCAATTTTATGTTCTGTATTTGACAATTACAAGTTCAGATCTTCAAGTTATAATTTACAATAATAATTAAAAGCTATCAATTCTAAGTTCTGTAATTCACTATTACAAGTTCAGATCTTCAAGTTATAATTTACAATAATAATAATAAGCTATCAATTTTAAGTTCTGTATTTGACAATTACAAGTTCAGATCTTCAAGTTATAATTTGCAATAATAATTAGAAGCTATCAATTTTAAGTTCTGTATTTGACAATTACTAGTTCAGATCTTCAAGATCTTCAATATTTGAAATAATAATTTGAATTTAATAATTAGAAGTTCTGTATTTGACAATAACAAGTTCAGATCTTCAAGTTATAATTTGCACTAATAATTTGTATTTAACAATTACAAGTTCTGTATTTGACTATTACAAGTTCAGATCTTCAAGTTATAAATTGAATTATAATTTTAAGCTATCAATTTTAAGTTCTCTATTTGACAATTACAAGTACAGATCTTCAAATTATTATTTGCAATAATAATTAGAAGCTATCAATTTTAAGTTCTGCATTTGACAATTAAAAGTTCAGATCTTCAAGTTATTATTTGCAATAATAATTAGAAGCTATTAATTTTAAGTTCTGTATTTGACAATTACAAGTGCAGATCTTCAAGTTATAATTTGCAATAATAATTAGAAGCTATCAATTTTAAGTTCTGTATTTGACAATTACTAGTTCAGATCTTCAAGTTATAATTAGAATTAATAATTAGAATTTGACAAATCTAAGTTCTGTAATTCACTATTACAAGTTCAGATCTTCAAGTTATAATTTACAATAATAATTAGAAGCTATCAATTTTAAGTTCTGTATTTGACAATTACAAGTTCAGATCTACAAGTTATAATTTGCACTAATAATTTGTATTTAATAATTAGAAGTTCAGTATTTGACAATTACAAGTTCAGATCTTCAAGTTATAATTTGAAATAATAATTAGAAGCTATCAATTTTAAGTTCTGTATTTGACAATTACTAGTTCAGATCCTCAAGTTATAATTTGAAATAATAATTTGAATTTAACAAATCTAAGTTCTGTAATTCACTATTACAAGTTCAGTTCTTCAAGTTATAATTTACAATAATAATTAGAAGCTATCAATTTTAAGTTCTGTATTTGACAATTACAAGTTCAGATCTTCAAGTTATAATTTGCACTAATAATTTGTATTTAACAATTAGAAGTTCTGTATTTGACAATTACAAGTTCAGACATTCAAGTTATAATTTGCAATAATAATTAGTAGCTATTAATTTTAAGTTCTGTATTTGACAATTACAAGTTCAGATCTTCAAGTTATAATTTGAAATAATAATTAGTAGCTATCAATTTTATGTTCTGTATTTGACAATTACAAGTTCAGATCTTCAAGTTATAATTTGCAATAATAATTAGAAGCTATCAATTTTAAGTGCTGTATTTGACAATTACTAGTTCAGATCTTCAAGTTATAATTTGCACCAATAATTTGTATTTAACAATTAGCAGTTCTGTATTTGACTATTACAAGTTCAGATCTTCGAATTATTATTTGCAATCTTAGTTAGAATTTAACAATTCGAAGTTCTGTATTTACCTATTACAGGTTCAGATCTTCAAGTTATAATTTGCACTAATAATTTGTATTTAACAATTAGAAGTTCTGTATTTGACAATTACAAGTTCAGATCTTCAAGTTATAATTTGCAATAATAATTAGAAGCTATCAATTTTAAGTTCTGAATTTGACAATTACAAGTTCAGATCTTCAAGTAATTATTTGCAATAACAATTAGAAGCTATCAATTTTAAGTTCTGTTTTTGACAATTACAAGTTCAGATCTTGAAGTTATAATTTACAATAATAATTAGAAGCTATCAATTTTAAGTTCTGTATTTAACAATTACAAGTTCAGATCTTCAAGTTATAATATGCAATAATAATTAGAAGCTATCAATTTTAAGTTCTGTTTTGGACAATTACTAGTTCAGATCTTCAAGTTATAATTTGAAATAATAATTTGAATTTAACAAATCTAAGTTCTGTAATTCACTATTACAAGTTCAGATCTTCAAGTTATAATTTACAATAATAATTAGAAACTATCAATTTTAAGTTCTGTATTTGACAATTACAAGTTCAGATCTTCAAGTTATTATTTGCACTAATAATTTGTATTTAACAATTTGAAGTTCTGTATTTGACAATTACAAGTTCAGATCTTCAAGTTATAATTTGCAATAATAATTAGAAGCTATTAATTTTAAGTTCTGTATTTGACAATTTCAAGTTCAGATCTTCAAGTTATAATTTGAAATAATAATTAGAAGCTATCAATTTTATGTTCTGTATTTGACAATTACAAGTTCAGATCTTCAAGTTATAATTTACAATAATAATTAAAAGCTATCAATTCTAAGTTCTGTAATTCACTATTACAAGTTCAGATCTTCAAGTTATAATTTACAATAATAATAATAAGCTATCAATTTTAAGTTCTGTATTTGACAATTACAAGTTCAGATCTTCAAGTTATAATTTGCAATAATAATTAGAAGCTATCAATTTTAAGTTCTGTATTTGACAATTACTAGTTCAGATCTTCAAGATCTTCAATATTTGAAATAATAATTTGAATTTAATAATTAGAAGTTCTGTATTTGACAATAACAAGTTCAGATCTTCAAGTTATAATTTGCACTAATAATTTGTATTTAACAATTAGAAGTTCTGTATTTGACTATTACAAGTTCAGATCTTCAAGTTATAAATTGAATTATAATTTTAAGCTATCAATTTTAAGTTCTCTATTTGACAATTACAAGTACAGATCTTCAAATTATTATTTGCAATAATAATTAGAAGCTATCAATTTTAAGTTCTGCATTTGACAATTAAAAGTTCAGATCTTCAAGTTATTATTTGCAATAATAATTAGAAGCTATTAATTTTAAGTTCTGTATTTGACAATTACAAGTGCAGATCTTCAAGTTATAATTTGCAATAATAATTAGAAGCTATCAATTTTAAGTTCTGTATTTGACAATTACTAGTTCAGATCTTCAAGTTATAATTAGAATTAATAATTAGAATTTGACAAATCTAAGTTCTGTAATTCACTATTACAAGTTCAGATCTTCAAGTTATAATTTACAATAATAATTAGAAGCTATCAATTTTAAGTTCTGTATTTGACAATTACAAGTTCAGATCTACAAGTTATAATTTGCACTAATAATTTGTATTTAATAATTAGAAGTTCAGTATTTGACAATTACAAGTTCAGATCTTCAAGTTATAATTTGAAATAATAATTAGAAGCTATCAATTTTAAGTTCTGTATTTGACAATTACTAGTTCAGATCCTCAAGTTATAATTTGAAATAATAATTTGAATTTAACAAATCTAAGTTCTGTAATTCACTATTACAAGTTCAGTTCTTCAAGTTATAATTTACAATAATAATTAGAAGCTATCAATTTTAAGTTCTGTATTTGACAATTACAAGTTCAGATCTTCAAGTTATAATTTGCACTAATAATTTGTATTTAACAATTAGAAGTTCTGTATTTGACAATTACAAGTTCAGACATTCAAGTTATAATTTGCAATAATAATTAGAAGCTATTAATTTTAAGTTCTGTATTTGACAATTACAAGTTCAGATCTTCAAGTTATAATTTGAAATAATAATTAGTAGCTATCAATTTTATGTTCTGTATTTGACAATTACAAGTTCAGATCTTCAAGTTATAATTTGCAATAATAATTAGAAGCTATCAATTTTAAGTGCTGTATTTGACAATTACTAGTTCAGATCTTCAAGTTATAATTTGCACCAATAATTTGTATTTAACAATTAGCAGTTCTGTATTTGACTATTACAAGTTCAGATCTTCGAATTATTATTTGCAATCTTAGTTAGAATTTAACAATTCGAAGTTCTGTATTTACCTATTACAGGTTCAGATCTTCAAGTTATAATTTGCACTAATAATTTGTATTTAACAATTAGAAGTTCTGTATTTGACAATTACAAGTTCAGATCTTCAAGTTATAATTTGCAATAATAATTAGAAGCTATCAATTTTAAGTTCTGAATTTGACAATTACAAGTTCAGATCTTCAAGTAATTATTTGCAATAACAATTAGAAGCTATCAATTTTAAGTTCTGTTTTTGACAATTACAAGTTCAGATCTTGAAGTTATAATTTACAATAATAATTAGAAGCTATCAATTTTAAGTTCTGTATTTAACAATTACAAGTTCAGATCTTCAAGTTATAATATGCAATAATAATTAGAAGCTATCAATTTTAAGTTCTGTTTTGGACAATTACTAGTTCAGATCTTCAAGTTATAATTTGAAATAATAATTTGAATTTAACAAATCTAAGTTCTGTAATTCACTATTACAAGTTCAGATCTTCAAGTTATAATTTACAATAATAATTAGAAACTATCAATTTTAAGTTCTGTATTTGACAATTACAAGTTCAGATCTTCAAGTTATAATTTACAATAATAATTAGAAGCTATCAATTTTAAGTTCTGTATTTGACAATTACAAGTTCAGATCTTCAAGTTATAATTTGCACTAATAATTTGTATTTAACAATTTGAAGTTCTGTATTTGATAATTACAAGTTCAGATCTTCAAGTTATAATTTGCAATAATAATTAGAAGCTATTAATTTTAAGTTCTGTATTTGACAATTTCAAGTTCAGATCTTCAAGTTATAATTTGAAATAATAATTAGAAGCTATCAATTTTATGTTCTGTATTTGACAATTACAAGTTCAGATCTTCAAGTTATAATTTACAATAATAATTAAAAGCTATCAATTCTAAGTTCTGTAATTCACTATTACAAGTTCAGATCTTCAAGTTATAATTTACAATAATAATAATAAGCTATCAATTTTAAGTTCTGTATTTCACAATTACAAGTTCAGATCTTCAAGTTATAATTTGCAATAATAATTAGAAGCTATCAATTTTAAGTTCTGTATTTGACAATTACTAGTTCAGATCTTCAAGATCTTCAATATTTGAAATAATAATTTGAATTTAATAATTAGAAGTTCTGTATTTGACAATAACAAGTTCAGATCTTCAAGTTATAATTTGCACTAATAATTTGTATTTAACAATTAGAAGTTCTGTATTTGACTATTACAAGTTCAGATCTTCAAGTTATAAATTGAATTATAATTTTAAGCTATCAATTTTAAGTTCTCTATTTGACAATTACAAGTACAGATCTTCAAATTATTATTTGCAATAATAATTAGAAGCTATCAATTTTAAGTTCTGCATTTGACAATTAAAAGTTCAGATCTTCAAGTTATTATTTGCAATAATAATTAGAAGCTATTAATTTTAAGTTCTGTATTTGACAATTACAAGTGCAGATCTTCAAGTTATAATTTGCAATAATAATTAGAAGCTATCAATTTTAAGTTCTGTATTTGACAATTACTAGTTCAGATCTTCAAGTTATAATTAGAATTAATAATTAGAATTTGACAAATCTAAGTTCTGTAATTCACTATTACAAGTTCAGATCTTCAAGTTATAATTTACAATAATAATTAGAAGCTATCAATTTTAAGTTCTGTATTTGACAATTACAAGTTCAGATCTACAAGTTATAATTTGCACTAATAATTTGTATTTAATAATTAGAAGTTCAGTATTTGACAATTACAAGTTCAGATCTTCAAGTTATAATTTGAAATAATAATTAGAAGCTATCAATTTTAAGTTCTGTATTTGACAATTACTAGTTCAGATCCTCAAGTTATAATTTGAAATAATAATTTGAATTTAACAAATCTAAGTTCTGTAATTCACTATTACAAGTTCAGTTCTTCAAGTTATAATTTACAATAATAATTAGAAGCTATCAATTTTAAGTTCTGTATTTGACAATTACAAGTTCAGATCTTCAAGTTATAATTTGCACTAATAATTTGTATTTAACAATTAGAAGTTCTGTATTTGACAATTACAAGTTCAGACATTCAAGTTATAATTTGCAATAATAATTAGAAGCTATTAATTTTAAGTTCTGTATTTGACAATTACAAGTTCAGATCTTCAAGTTATAATTTGAAATAATAATTAGTAGCTATCAATTTTATGTTCTGTATTTGACAATTACAAGTTCAGATCTTCAAGTTATAATTTGCAATAATAATTAGAAGCTATCAATTTTAAGTGCTGTATTTGACAATTACTAGTTCAGATCTTCAAGTTATAATTTGCACCAATAATTTGTATTTAACAATTAGCAGTTCTGTATTTGACTATTACAAGTTCAGATCTTCGAATTATTATTTGCAATCTTAGTTAGAATTTAACAATTCGAAGTTCTGTATTTACCTATTACAGGTTCAGATCTTCAAGTTATAATTTGCACTAATAATTTGTATTTAACAATTAGAAGTTCTGTATTTGACAATTACAAGTTCAGATCTTCAAGTTATAATTTGCAATAATAATTAGAAGCTATCAATTTTAAGTTCTGAATTTGACAATTACAAGTTCAGATCTTCAAGTAATTATTTGCAATAACAATTAGAAGCTATCAATTTTAAGTTCTGTTTTTGACAATTACAAGTTCAGATCTTGAAGTTATAATTTACAATAATAATTAGAAGCTATCAATTTTAAGTTCTGTATTTAACAATTACAAGTTCAGATCTTCAAGTTATAATATGCAATAATAATTAGAAGCTATCAATTTTAAGTTCTGTTTTGGACAATTACTAGTTCAGATCTTCAAGTTATAATTTGAAATAATAATTTGAATTTAACAAATCTAAGTTCTGTAATTCACTATTACAAGTTCAGATCTTCAAGTTATAATTTACAATAATAATTAGAAACTATCAATTTTAAGTTCTGTATTTGACAATTACAAGTTCAGATCTTCAAGTTATTATTTGCACTAATAATTTGTATTTAACAATTTGAAGTTCTGTATTTGACAATTACAAGTTCAGATCTTCAAGTTATAATTTGCAATAATAATTAGAAGCTATTAATTTTAAGTTCTGTATTTGACAATTACAAGTTCAGATCTTCAAGTTATAATTTGAAATAATAATTAGAAGCTATCAATTTTATGTTCTGTATTTGACAATTACAAGTTCAGATCTTCAAGTTAAATTTACAATAATAATTAAATGCTATCAATTCTAAGTTCTGTAATTCACTCTTACAAGTTCAGATCTTCAAGTTATAATTTACAATAATAATAATAAGCTATCAATTTTAAGTTCTGTATTTGACAATTACAAGTTCAGATCTTCAAGTTATAATTTGCAATAATAATTAGAAGCTATCAATTTTAAGTTCTGTATTTGACAATTACTAGTTGAGATCTTCAAGATCTTCAATATTTGAAATAATAATTTGAATTTAATAATTAGAAGTTCTGTATTTGACAATAACAAGTTCAGATCTTCAAGTTATAATTTGCACTAATAATTTGTATTTAACAATTAGAAGTTCTGTATTTGACTATTACAAGTTCAGATCTTCGAATTATTATTTGCAATCTTAGTTTGAATTTAACAATTCGAAGTTCTGTATTTACCTATTACAAGTTGAGATCTTCAGGTTATAATTAGCACTAATAATTTGTATTTAACAATTCGAAGTTCTGTATTTGACTATTACAAGTTCAGATCTTCAAGTTATAAATTGAATTATAATTTTAAGCTATCAATTTTAAGTTCTCTATTTGACAATTACAAGTACAGATCTTCAAATTATTATTTGCAATAATAATTAGAAGCTATCAATTTTAAGTTCTGCATTTGACAATTAAAAGTTCAGATCTTCAAGTTATTATTTGCAATAATAATTAGAAGCTATCAATTTTAAGTTCTGTATTTGACAATTACAAGTTCAGATCTTCAAGTTATAATTTGAAATAATAATTAGAAGCTATCAATTTTAAGTTCTGTATTTGACAATTACAAGTTCAGATCTTCAAGTTATAATTTGCAATAATAATTAGAAGCTATCAATTTTAAGTTCTGTATTTGACAATTACTAGTTCAGATCTTCAAGTTATAATTTGAAATAATAATTTGAATTTAACAGATCTAAGTTCTGTAATTCACTATTACAAGTTCACATCTTCAAGTTATAATTTGCAATAATAATTAGAAGCTATCAATTTTAAGTTCTGTATTTGATAATTACAAGTTCAGATCTTCAAGTTAAAATTTGCACTAATAATTTGTATTTAATAATTAGAAGTTCTGTATTTGACAATTACAAGTTCAGATCTTCAAGTTATAATTTGCACTAATAATGTGTATTTAACAATTAGAAGTTCTGTATTTGACTATTACAAGTTCAGATCTTCAAATTATTATTTGCAATCTTAGTTTGAATTTAATAATTCGAAGTTCTGTATTTACCTATTACAAGTTGAGATCTTCAGGTTATAATTTGCACTAATAATTTGTATTTAACAATTCGAAGTTCTGTATTTGACTATTACAAGTTCAGATCTTCAAGTTATAAATTGAATTATAATTTTAAGCTATCAATTTTAAGTTCTGTATTTGACAATTACAAGTACAGATCTTCAAATTATTATTTGCAATAATAATTAGAAGCTATCAATTTTAAGTTCTGCATTTGACAATTAAAAGTTCAGATCTTCAAGTTATTATTTGCAATAATAATTAGAAGCTATCAATTTTAAGTTCTGTATTTGACAATTACAAGTTCAGATCTTCAAGTTATAATTTGAAATAATAATTAGAAGCTATCAATTTTAAGTTCTGTATTTGACAATTACAAGTTCAGATCTTCAAGTTATAATTTGCAATAATAATTAGAAGCTATCAATTTTAAGTTCTGTATTTGACAATTACTAGTTCAGATCTTCAAGTTATAATTTGAAATAATAATTTGAATTTAACAAATCTAAGTTCTGTAATTCACTATTACAAGTTCAGATCTTCAAGTTATAATTTACAATAATAATTAGAAGCTATCAATTTTAAGTTCTGTATTTGACAATTACAAGTTCAGATCTTCAAGTTATAATTTGAAATAATAATTAGAAGCTATCAATTTTTAGTTCTGTATTTGACAATTACAAGTTCAGATCTTCAAGTTATAATTTGCACTAATAATTTGTATTTAACAATTAGAAGTTCTGTATTTGACTATTACAAGTTCAGATCTTCGAATTATTATTTGCAATCTTAGTTTGAATTTAACGATTCGAAGTTCTGTATTTACCTATTACAGGTTCAGATCTTCAAGTTATAATTTGCAATCACAATTTGTATTTAACAATGCTAAGTTGCATATTTGTCTATTACAAGTTCAGATCTTCAAATTATAATTTACAATAATAATTAGACCTTATCAATTTTAAGTTCTGTATTTGACAATTACAAGTTCAGATCTTCAAGTAATTATTTGCAATAATAATTAGAAGCTATCAATTTTAAGTTCTGTATTTGACAATTACAAGTTCAGATCTTGAAGTTATAATTTACAATAATAATTAGAAGCTATCAATTTTAAGTTCTGTATTTAAAATTACAAGTTCAGATCTTCAAGTTATAATATGCAATAATAATTAGAAGCTATCAATTTTAAGTTCTGTATTTGACAATTACTAGTTCAGATCTTCAAGTTATAATTTGAAATAATAATTTGAATTTAACAAATCTAAGTTCTGTAATTCACTATTACAAGTTCAGATCTTCAAGTTATAATTTACAATAATAATTAGAAGCTATCAATTTTAAGTTCTGTATTTGACAATTACAAGTTCAGATCTTCAAGTTATAATTTGCACTAATAATTTGTATTTAACAATTTGAAGTTCTGTATTTGATAATTACAAGTTCAGATCTTCAAGTTATAATTGGAATAATAATTAGAAGCTATTAATTTTAAGTTCTGTATTTGACAATTTCAAGTTCAGATCTTCAAGTTATAATTTGAAATAATAATTAGAAGCTATCAATTTTATGTTCTGTATTTGACAATTACAAGTTCAGATCTTCAAGTTATAATTTACAATAATAATTAAAAGCTATCAATTCTAAGTTCTGTAATTCACTATTACAAGTTCAGATCTTCAAGTTATAATTTACAATAATAATAATAAGCTATCAATTTTAAGTTCTGTATTTGACAATTACAAGTTCAGATCTTCAAGTTATAATTTGCAATAATAATTAGAAGCTATCAATTTTAAGTTCTGTATTTGACAATTACTAGTTCAGATCTTCAAGATCTTCAATATTTGAAATAATAATTTGAATTTAATAATTAGAAGTTCTGTATTTGACAATAACAAGTTCAGATCTTCAAGTTATAATTTGCACTAATAATTTGTATTTAACAATTAGAAGTTCTGTATTTGACTATTACAAGTTCAGATCTTCAAGTTATAAATTGAATTATAATTTTAAGCTATCAATTTTAAGTTCTCTATTTGACAATTACAAGTACAGATCTTCAAATTATTATTTGCAATAATAATTAGAAGCTATCAATTTTAAGTTCTGCATTTGACAATTAAAAGTTCAGATCTTCAAGTTATTATTTGCAATAATAATTAGAAGCTATCAATTTTAAGTTCTGTATTTGACAATTACAAGTTCAGATCTTCAAGTTATAATTTGAAATAATAATTAGAAGCTATCAATTTTAAGTTCTGTATTTGACAATTACAAGTTCAGATCTTCAAGTTATAATTTGCAATAATAATTAGAAGCTATCAATTTTAAGTTCTGTATTTGACAATTACTAGTTCAGATCTTCAAGTTATAATTTGAAACAATAATTTGTATTTAACAATTAGAAGTTCTGTATTTGACAATTACCAGTTCAGATCTTCAAGTTATAATTTGAAATAATAATTAGAAGCTATCAATTTTAAGTTCTGTATTTGACAATAATAGTTCAGATCTTCAAGTTATAATTTACAATAATAATTATAAGCTATCAATTTTAAGTTCTGTATTTGACAATTACTAGTTCAGATCTTCAAGTTATAATTTGAAATAATAATTTGAATTTAACAAATCTAAGTTCTATAATTCACTATTACAAGTTCACATCTTCAAGTTATAATTTGCAATAATAATTAGAAGCTATCAATTTTAAGTTCTGTATTTGACAATTACAAGTTCAGATCTTCAAGTTATAATTTGCACTAATAATTTGTATTTAATAATTAGAAGTTCTGTATTTGACAATTACAAGTTCAGATCTTCAAGTTATAATTTGCACTAATAATGTGTATTTAACAATTAGAAGTTCTGTATTTGACTATTACAAGTTCAGATCTTCAAATTATTATTTGCAATCTTAGTTTGAAGTTAATAATTCGAAGTTCTGTATTTACCTATTACAAGTTGAGATCTTCAGGTTATAATTTGCACTAATAATTTGTATTTAACAATTCGAAGTTCTGTATTTGACTATTACAAGTTCAGATCTTCAAGTTATAAATTGAATTATAATTTTAAGCTATCAATTTTAAGTTCTGTATTTGACAATTACAAGTACAGATCTTCAAATTATTATTTGCAATAATAATTAGAAGCTATCAATTTTAAGTTCTGCATTTGACAATTAAAAGTTCAAATCTTCAAGTTATTATTTGCAATAATAATTAGAAGATATCAATTTTAAGTTCTGTATTTGACAATTACAAGGTCAGATCTTCAAGTTATAATTTACAATAATAATTAGAAGCTATCAATTTTAAGTTCTGTATTTGACAATTACAAGTTCAGATCTTCAAGTTATGATTTGCAATAATAATTAGAAGATATCAATTTTAAGTTCTGTATTTGACAATTACTAGTTCAGATCTTCAAGTTATAATTTGAAATAATAATTTGAATTTAACAAATCTAAGTTCTGTAATTCACTATTACAAGTTCAGATCTTCAAGTTATAATTTACAATAATGATTAGAAGCTATCAATTTTAAGTTCTGTATTTGACAATTACAAGTTCAGATCTTCAAGTTATAATTTGCACTAATAATTTGTATTTAACAATTAGAAGTTCTGTATTTGACAATTACAAGTTCAGATCTTCAAGTTATAATTTGCAATAATAATTAGAAGCTATAAATTTTAAGTTCTGTATTTGACAATTACAAGTTCAGATCTTCAAGTTATAATTCGAAATAATACTTAGAAGCTATCAATTTTATGTTCTGTATTTGACAATTACAAGTTCAGATCTTCAAGTTATAATTTGCAATAAAAATTAGAAGCTATCAATTGTAAGTGCTGTATATGACAATTACTAGTTCAGATCTTCAAGTTATAATTTGCACTTATAATTTGTATTTAACAATTAGAAGTTCTGTGTTTTACAATTACAAGTTCAGATCTTCAAGTTATGATTTGCACTAATAATTTGTATTTAACAATTAGAAGTTCTGTATTTGACTATTACAAGTTCAGATCTTCAAATTATTATTTGCAATCTTAGTTTGAATTTAACCATTCGAAGTTCTGTATTTACCTATTACAGGTTAAGATCTTCAAGTAATAATTTGCACTAATAATTTGTATTTAACAATTCGAAGTTCTGTATTTGACTATTACAAGTTCAGATCTTCAAGTTATAATTTGAATTATAATTATAAGCTATCAATTTTAAGTTCTGTATTTGACAATTACAAGTACAGATCTCCAAATTATTATTTGCAATAATAATTAGAAGCTATCAATTTTAAGTTCTGCATTTGACAATTACAAGTTCAGATCTTCAAGTTATTATTTGCAATAATAATTAGAAGCTATTAATTTTTTGAGTTCTGTATTTGACAATTACAAGTTCAGATCTTCAAGTTATAATTTGAATTATAATTATAAGCTATCAATTTTAAGTTCTGCATTTGACAATTAAAAGTTCAAATCTTCAAGTTATTATTTGCAATAATAATTAGAAGATATCAATTTTAAGTTCTGTATTTGACAATTACAAGGTCAGATCTTCAAGTTATAATTTACAATAATAATTAGAAGCTATCAATTTTAAGTTCTGTATTTGACAATTACAAGTTCAGATCTTCAAGTTATAATTTGCACTAATAATTTGTATTTAACAATTAGAAGTTCTGTATTTGACAATTACAAGTTCAGATCTTCAAGTTATAATTTGCAATAATAATTAGAAGCTATAAATTTTAAGTTCTGTATTTGACAATTACAAGTTCAGATCTTCAAGTTATAATTCGAAATAATACTTAGAAGCTATCAATTTTATGTTCTGTATTTGACAATTACAAGTTCAGATCTTCAAGTTATAATTTGCAATAATAATTAGAAGCTATCAATTGTAAGTGCTGTATTTGACAATTACTAGTTCAGATCTTCAAGTTATAATTTGCACTTATAATTTGTATTTAACAATTAGAAGTTCTGTGTTTTACAATTACAAGTTCAGATCTTCAAGTTATGATTTGCACTAATAATTTGTATTTAACAATTAGAAGTTCTGTATTTGACTATTACAAGTTCAGATCTTCAAATTATTATTTGCAATCTTAGTTTGAATTTAACCATTCGAAGTTCTGTATTTACCTATTACAGGTTAAGATCTTCAAGTAATAATTTGCACTAATAATTTGTATTTAACAATTCGAAGTTCTGTATTTGACTATTACAAGTTCAGATCTTCAAGTTATAATTTGAATTATAATTATAAGCTATCAATTTTAAGTTCTGTATTTGACAATTACAAGTACAGATCTCCAAATTATTATTTGCAATAATAATTAGAAGCTATCAATTTTAAGTTCTGCATTTGACAATTACAAGTTCAGATCTTCAAGTTAATATTTGCAATAATAATTAGAAGCTATTAATTTTTTGAGTACTGTATTTGACAATTACAAGTGCAGATCTTCAAGTTATAATTTGCAATAATAATTAGAAGCTATCAATTTTAAGTTCTGTATTTGACAATTACTAGTTCAGATCTTCAAGTTATAATTAGAATTAATAATTAGAATTTGACAAATCTAAGTTCTGTAATTCACTATTACAAGTTCAGATCTTCAAGTTATAATTTACAATAATAATTAGAAGCTATCAATTTTAAGTTCTGTATTTGACAATTACAAGTTCAGATCTACAAGTTATAATTTGCACTAATAATTTGTATTTAACAATTAGAAGTTCTGTATTTGACAATTACAAGTTCAGATCTTCAAGTTATAATTTGAAATAATAATAAGAAGCTATCAATTTTAAGTTCTGTATTTGACAATTACTAGTTCAGATCCTCAAGTTATAATTTGAAATAATAATTTGAATTTAACAAATCTAAGTTCTGTAATTCACTATTACAAGTTCAGTTCTTCAAGTTATAATTTACAATAATAATTAGAAGCTATCAATTTTAAGTTCTGTATTTGACAATTACAAGTTCAGATCTTCAAGTTATAATTTGCACTAATAATTTGTATTTAACAATTAGAAGTTCTGTATTTGACAATTACAAGTTCAGACATTCAAGTTATAATTTGCAATAATAATTAGAAGCTATTAATTTTAAGTTCTGTATTTGACAATTACAAGTTCAGATCTTCAAGTTATAATTTGCAATAATAATTAGAAGCTATCAATTTTAAGTGCTGTATTTGACAATTACTAGTTCAGATCTTCAAGTTATAATTTGCACTAATAATTTGTATTTAACAATTAGAAGTTCTGTATTTGACAATTACAAGTTCAGATCTTCAAGTTATAATTTGCACTAATAATTTGTATTTAACAATTAGAAGTTCTGTATTTGACAATTACAAGTTCAGATCATCAAGTTATAATTTGCAATAATAATTAGAAGCTATCAATTTTAAGTGCTGTATTTGACAATTACTAGTTCAGATCTTCAAGTTATAATTTGCACCAATAATTTGTATTTAACAATTAGCAGTTCTGTATTTGACTATTACAAGTTCAGATCTTCGAATTATTATTTGCAATCTTAGTTAGAATTTAACAATTCGGAGTTCTGTATTTACGTATTACAGGTTCAGATCTTCAAGTTATAATTTGCACTAATAATTTGTATTTAACAATTAGAAGTTCTGTATTTGACAATTACAAGTTCAGATCTTCAAGTTATAATTTGCAATAATAATTAGAAGCTATCAATTTTAAGTTCTGTATTTGACAATTACTAGATCAGATCTTCAAGTTATAATTTGCACTAATAATTTGTATTTAACAATTAGCAGTTCTGTATTTGACTATTACAAGTTCAGATCTTCGAATTATTATTTGCAATCTTAGTTAGAATTTAACAATTCGAAGTTCTGTATTTACCTATTACAGGTTCAGATCTTCAAGTTATAATTTTCAATCACAATTTGTATTTAACAATGCTAAGTTGCGTATTTGTCTATTACAAGTTCAGATCTTCAAATTATAATTTGCAATAATAATTAGAAGCTATCAATTTTAAGTTCTGAATTTGACAATTACAAGTTCAGATCTTCAAGTAATTATTTGCAATAACAATTAGAAGCTATCAATTTTAAGTTCTGTTATTGACAATTACAAGTTCAGATCTTGAAGTTATAATTTACAATAATAATTAGAAGCTATCAATTTTAAGTTCTGTATTTAACAATTACAAGTTCAGATCTTCAAGTTATAATATGCAATAATAATTAGAAGCTATCAATTTTAAGTTCTGTTTTGGACAATTACTAGTTCAGATCTTCAAGTTATAATTTGAAATAATAATTTGAATTTAACAAATCTAAGTTCTGTAATTCACTATTACAAGTTCAGATCTTCAAGTTATAATTTACAATAATAATTAGAAGCTATCAATTTTAAGTTCTGTATTTGACAATTACAAGTTCAGATCTTCA
Source organism: Cantharis lateralis (assembly GCA_963170105.1). Lineage (NCBI taxonomy): Eukaryota > Metazoa > Arthropoda > Insecta > Coleoptera > Cantharidae > Cantharis > Cantharis lateralis. The sequence goes on along the minus strand of OY720625.1, from coordinate 30,033,977 downwards.
AGTTATTATTTGCACTAATAATTTGTATTTAACAATTTGAAGTTCTGTATTTGACAATTTCAAGTTCAGATCTTCAAGTTATAATTTGCAATAATAATTAGAAGCTATTAATTTTAAGTTCTGTATTTGACAATTACAAGTTCAGATCTTCAAGTTATAATTTGAAATAATAATTAGAAGCTATCAATTTTATGTTCTGTATTTGACAATTACAAGTTCAGATCTTCAAGTTAAATTTACAATAATAATTAAATGCTATCAATTCTAAGTTCTGTAATTCACTCTTACAAGTTCAGATCTTCAAGTTATAATTTACAATAATAATAATAAGCTATCAATTTTAAGTTCTGTATTTGACAATTACAAGTTCAGATCTTCAAGTTATAATTTGCAATAATAATTAGAAGCTATCAATTTTAAGTTCTGTATTTGACAATTACTAGTTCAGATCTTCAAGATCTTCAATATTTGAAATAATAATTTGAATTTAATAATTAGAAGTTCTGTATTTGACAATAACAAGTTCAGATCTTCAAGTTATAATTTGCACTAATAATTTGTATTTAACAATTAGAAGTTCTGTATTTGACTATTACAAGTTCAGATCTTCGAATTATTATTTGCAATCTTAGTTTGAATTTAACAATTCGAAGTTCTGTATTTACCTATTACAAGTTGAGATCTTCAGGTTATAATTTGCACTAATAATTTGTATTTAACAATTCGAAGTTCTGTATTTGACTATTACAAGTTCAGATCTTCAAGTTATAAATTGAATTATAATTTTAAGCTATCAATTTTAAGTTCTCTATTTGACAATTACAAGTACAGATCTTCAAATTATTATTTGCAATAATAATTAGAAGCTATCAATTTTAAGTTCTGCATTTGACAATTAAAAGTTCAGATCTTCAAGTTATTATTTGCAATAATAATTAGAAGCTATCAATTTTAAGTTCTGTATTTGACAATTACAAGTTCAGATCTTCAAGTTATAATTTGAAATAATAATTAGAAGCTATCAATTTTAAGTTCTGTATTTGACAATTACAAGTTCAGATCTTCAAGTTATAATTTGCAATAATAATTAGAAGCTATCAATTTTAAGTTCTGTATTTGACAATTACTAGTTCAGATCTTCAAGTTATAATTTGAAATAATAATTTGAATTTAACAAATCTAAGTTCTGTAATTCACTATTACAAGTTCACATCTTCAAGTTATAATTTGCAATAATAATTAGGAGCTATCAATTTTAAGTTCTGTATTTGACAATTACAAGTTCAGATCTTCAAGTTATAATTTGAAATAATAATTAGAAGCTATCAATTTTAAGTTCTGTATTTGACTATTACAAGTTCAGATCTTCAAGTTATAATTTGCACTAATAATTTGTATTTATCAATTAGAAGTTCTGTATTTGACTATTACAAGTTCAGATCTTCGAATTATTATTTGCAATCTTAGTTTGAATTTAACAATTCGAAGTTCTGTATTTACCTATTACAGGTTCAGATCTACAAGTTATAATTTGCAATCACAATTTGTATTTAACAATGCTAAGTTGCGTATTTGTCTATTACAAGTTCAGATCTTCAAATTATAATTTGCAATAATAATTAGAACTTATCAATTTTAAGTTCTGTATTTGACAATTACAAGTTCAGATCTTCAAGTAATTATTTGCAATAATAATTAGAAGCTATCAATTTTAAGTTCTGTATTTGACAATTACAAGTTCAGATCTTGAAGTTATAATTTACAATAATAATTAGAAGCTATCAATTTTAAGTTCTGTATTTAAAATTACAAGTTCAGATCTTCAAGTTATAATATGCAATAATAATTAGAAGCTATCAATTTTAAGTTCTGTTTTGGACAATTACTAGTTCAGATCTTCAAGTTATAATTTGAAATAATAATTTGAATTTAACAAATCTAAGTTCTGTAATTCACTATTACAAGTTCAGATCTTCAAGTTATAATTTACAATAATAATTAGAAGCTATCAATTTTAAGTTCTGTATTTGACAATTACAAGTTCAGATCTTCAAGTTATAATTTGCACTAATAATTTGTATTTAACAATTTGAAGTCCTGTATTTGATAATTACAAGTTCAGATCTTCAAGTTATAATTTGCAATAATAATTAGAAGCTATTAATTTTAAGTTCTGTATTTGACAATTTCAAGTTCAGATCTTCAAGTTATAATTTGAAATAATAATTAGAAGCTATCAATTTTATGTTCTGTATTTGACAATTACAAGTTCAGATCTTCAAGTTATAATTTACAATAATAATTAAAAGCTATCAATTCTAAGTTCTGTAATTCACTATTACAAGTTCAGATCTTCAAGTTATAATTTACAATAATAATAATAAGCTATCAATTTTAAGTTCTGTATTTGACAATTACAAGTTCAGATCTTCAAGTTATAATTTGCAATAATAATTAGAAGCTATGAATTTTAAGTTCTGAATTTGACAATTACTAGTTCAGATCTTCAAGATCTTCAATATTTTAAATAATAATTTGAATTTAATAATTAGAAGTTCTGTATTTGACAATAACAAGTTCAGATCTTCAAGTTATAATATGCAATAATAATTAGAAGCTATCAATTTTAAGTTCTGTATTTGACAATTACAAGTTCAGATCTTCAAGTTATAATTTGCAATAATAATTAGAAGCTATCAATTTTAAGTTCTGTATTTGACAATTACTAGTTCAGATCTTCAAGGTATAATTTGAAATAATAATTTGAATTTAACAAATCTAAGTTCTGTAATTCACTATTACAAGTTCAGATCTTCAAGTTATAATTTACAATAATAATTAGAAGCTATCAATTTTAAGTTCTGTATTTGACTATTACAAGTTCAGATCTTCAAGTTATAATTTGCAATAATAATTAGAAGCTATCAATTTTAAGTTCTGTATTTGACAATTACAAGTTCAGATCTTCAGGTTATAATTTGCACTAATAATTTGTATTTAACAATTCGAAGTTCTGTATTTGACTATTACAAGTTCAGATCTTCAAGTTATAAATTGAATTATAATTTTAAGCTATCAATTTTAAGTTCTGTATTTGACAATTACAAGTACAGTTCTTCAAATTATTATTTGCAATAATAATTAGAAGCTATCAATTTTAAGTTCTGCATTTGACAATTAAAAGTTCAGATCTTCAAGTTATTATTTGCAATAATAATTAGAAGCTATCAATTTTAAGTTCTGTATTTGACAATTACAAGTTCAGATCTTCAAGTTATAATTTGAAATAATAATTAGAAGCTATCAATTTTAAGTTCTGTATTTGACAATTATAAGTTCAGATCTTCAAGTTATAATTTGCAATAATAATTAGAAGCTATCAATTTTAAGTTCTGTATTTGACAATTACTAGTTCAGATCTTCAAGTTATAATTTGAAATAATAATTTGAATTTAACAAATCTAAGTTCTGGTATTCACTATTACAAGTTCAGATCTTCAAGTTATAATTTACAATAATAATTAGAAGCTATCAATTTTAAGTTCTGTATTTGACAATTACAAGTTCAGATCTTCAAGTTATAATTTGAAATAATAATTAGAAGCTATCAATTTTAAGTTCTGTATTTGACTATTACAAGTTCAGATCTTCAAGTTATAATTTGCACTAATAATTTGTATTTAACAATTAGAAGTTCTGTATTTGACTATTACAAGTTCAGATCTTCGAATTATTATTTGCAATCTTAGTTTGAATTTAACAATTCGAAGTTCTGTATTTACCTATTACAGGTTCAGATCTACAAGTTATAATTTGCAATCACAATTTGTATTTAACAATGCTAAGTTGCGTATTTGTCTATTACAAGTTCAGATCTTCAAATTATAATTTGCAATAATAATTAGAACTTATCAATTTTAAGTTCTGTATTTGACAATTACAAGTTCAGATCTTCAAGTAATTATTTGCAATAATAATTAGAAGCTATCAATTTTAAGTTCTGTATTTGACAATTACAAGTTCAGATCTTGAAGTTATAATTTACAATAATAATTAGAAGCTATCAATTTTAAGTTCTGTATTTAAAATTACAAGTTCAGATCTTCAAGTTATAATATGCAATAATAATTAGAAGCTATCAATTTTAAGTTCTGTTTTGGACAATTACTAGTTCAGATCTTCAAGTTATAATTAGAAATAATAATTTGAATTTAACAAATCTAAGTTCTGTAATTCACTATTACAAGTTCAGATCTTCAAGTTATAATTTACAATAATAATTAGAAGCTATCAATTTTAAGTTCTGTATTTGACAATTACAAGTTCAGATCTTCAAGTTATAATTTGCACTAATAATTTGTATTTAACAATTTGAAGTTCTGTATTTGATAATTACAAGTTCAGATCTTCAAGTTATAATTTGCAATAATAATTAGAAGCTATTAATTTTAAGTTCTGTATTTGACAATTTCAAGTTCAGATCTTCAAGTTATAATTTGAAATAATAATTAGAAGCTATCAATTTTATGTTCTGTATTTGACAATTACAAGTTCAGATCTTCAAGTTATAATTTACAATAATAATTAAAAGCTATCAATTCTAAGTTCTGTAATTCACTATTACAAGTTCAGATCTTCAAGTTATAATTTACAATAATAATAATAAGCTATCAATTTTAAGTTCTGTATTTGACAATTACAAGTTCAGATCTTCAAGTTATAATTTGCAATAATAATTAGAAGCTATGAATTTTAAGTTCTGAATTAGACAATTACTAGTTCAGATCTTCAAGATCTTCAATATTTGAAATAATAATTTGAATTTAATAATTAGAAGTTCTGTATTTGACAATAACAAGTTCAGATCTTCAAGTTATAATATGCAATAATAATTAGAAGCTATCAATTTTAAGTTCTGTATTTGACAATTACAAGTTCAGATCTTCAAGTTATAATTTGCAATAATAATTAGAAGCTATCAATTTTAAGTTCTGTATTTGACAATTACTAGTTCAGATCTTCAAGGTATAATTTGAAATAATAATTTGAATTTAACAAATCTAAGTTCTGTAATTCACTATTACAAGTTCAGATCTTCAAGTTATAATTTACAATAATAATTAGAAGCTATCAATTTTAAGTTCTGTATTTGACTATTACAAGTTCAGATCTTCAAGTTATAATTTGCAATAATAATTAGAAGCTATCAATTTTAAGTTCTGTATTTGACAATTACAAGTTCAGATCTTCAAGGTATAATTTGCACTAATAATTTGTATTTAACAATTAGAAGTTCTGTATTTGACAATTACAAGTTCAGATCTTCAAGTTATAATTTGCAATAATAATTAGAAGCTATCAATTTTAAGTTCTGTATTTGACAATTACTAGTTCAGATCTTCAAGTTATAATTTGCACTAATAATTTGTATTTAACAATTAGAAGTTCTGTATTTGACTATTACAAGTTCAGATCTTCGAATTATTATTTGCAATCTTAGTTTGAATTTAACAATTCGAAGTTCTGTATTTACCTATTACAGGTTCAGATCTTCAAGTTATAATTTGCAATCACAATTTGTATTTAACAATGCTAAGTTGCGTATTTGTCTATTACAAGTTCAGATCTTCAAATTATAATTTGCAATAATAATTAGAAGCTATCAATTTTAAGTTCTGTATTTGACAATTACAAGTTCAGATCTTCAAGTTATTATTTGCAATAATAATTAGAAGCTATCAATTTTAAGTTCTGTATTTGACAATTACAAGTTCAGATCTTGAAGTTATAATTTACAATAATAATTAGAAGCTATCAATTTTAAGTTCTGTATTTAACAATTACAAGTTCAGATCTTCAAGTTATAATATGCAATAATAATTAGAAGCTATCAATTTTAAGTTCTGTATTTGACAATTACTAGTTCAGATCTTCAAGTTATAATTTGAAATAATAATTTGAATTTAGCAAATCTAAGTTCTGTAATTCACTATTACAAGTTCAGATCTTCAAGTTATAATTTACAATAATAATTAGAAGCTATCAATTTTAAGTTCTGTATTTGACAATTACAAGTTCAGATCTTCAAGTTATAATTTGCACTAATAATTTGTATTTAACAATTTGAAGTTCTGTATTTGACAATTACAAGTTCAGATCTTCAAGTTATAATTTGCAATAATAATTAGAAGCTATCAATTTTAAGTTCTGTATTTGACAATTACAAGTTCAGATCTTCAAGTTATTATTTGCAATAATAATTAGAAGCTATCAATTTTAAGTTCTGTATTTGACAATTACAAGTTCAGATCTTGAAGTTATAATTTACAATAATAATTAGAAGCTATCAATTTTAAGTTCTGTATTTAACAATTACAAGTTCAGATCTTCAAGTTATAATATGCAATAATAATTAGAAGCTATCAATTTTAAGTTCTGTATTTGACAAATACTAGTTCAGATCTTCAAGTTATAATTTGAAATAATAATTTGAATTTAACAAATCTAAGTTCTGTAATTCACTATTACAAGTTCAGATCTTCAAGTTATAATTTACAATAATAATTAGAAGCTATCAATTTTAAGTTCTGTATTTGACAATTACAAGTTCAGATCTTCAAGTTATAATTTGCAATAATAATTAGGAGCTATTAATTTTAAGTTCTGTATTTGACAATTACAAGTTCAGATCTTCAAATTATAATTTGCAATAATAATTAGAAGCTATCAATTTTAAGTTCTGTATTTGACAATTACAAGTTCAGATCTTGAAGTTATAATTTACAATAATAATTAGAAGCTATCAATTTTAAGTTCTGTATTTAACAATTACAAGTTCAGATCTTCAAGTTATAATATGCAATAATAATTAGAAGCTATCAATTTTAAGTTCTGTATTTGACAATTACAAGTTCAGATCTTCAAGGTATAATTTGCACTAATAATTTGTATTTAACAATTAGAAGTTCTGTATTTGACAATTACAAGTTCAGATCTTCAAGTTATAATTTGCAATAATAATTAGAAGCTATCAATTTTAAGTTCTGTATTTGACAATTACTAGTTCAGATCTTCAAGTTATAATTTGCACTAATAATTTGTATTTAACAATTAGAAGTTCTGTATTTGACTATTACAAGTTCAGATCTTCGAATTATTATTTGCAATCTTAGTTTGAATTTAACAATTCGAAGTTCTGTATTTACCTATTACAGGTTCAGATCTACAAGTTATAATTTGCAATCACAATTTGTATTTAACAATGCTAAGTTGCGTATTTGTCTATTACAAGTTCAGATCTTCAAATTATAATTTGCAATAATAATTAGAACTTATCAATTTTAAGTTCTGTATTTGACAATTACAAGTTCAGATCTTCAAGTAATTATTTGCAATAATAATTAGAAGCTATCAATTTTAAGTTCTGTATTTGACAATTCCAAGTTCAGATCTTGAAGTTATAATTTACAATAATAATTAGAAGCTATCAATTTTAAGTTCTGTATTTAAAATTACAAGTTCAGATCTTCAAGTTATAATATGCAATAATAATTAGAAGCTATCAATTTTAAGTTCTGTTTTGGACAATTACTAGTTCAGATCTTCAAGTTATAATTTGAAATAATAATTTGAATTTAACAAATCTAAGTTCTGTAATTCACTATTACAAGTTCAGATCTTCAAGTTATAATTTACAATAATAATTAGAAGCTATCAATTTTAAGTTCTGTATTTGACAATTACAAGTTCAGATCTTCAAGTTATAATTTGCACTAATAATTTGTATTTAACAATTTGAAGTTCTGTATTTGATAATTACAAGTTCAGATCTTCAAGTTATAATTTGCAATAATAATTAGAAGCTATTAATTTTAAGTTCTGTATTTGACAATTTCAAGTTCAGATCTTCAAGTTATAATTTGAAATAATAATTAGAAGCTATCAATTTTATGTTCTGTATTTGACAATTACAAGTTCAGATCTTCAAGTTATAATTTACAATAATAATTAAAAGCTATCAATTCTAAGTTCTGTAATTCACTATTACAAGTTCAGATCTTCAAGTTATAATTTACAATAATAATAATAAGCTATCAATTTTAAGTTCTGTATTTGACAATTACAAGTTCAGATCTTCAAGTTATAATTTGCAATAATAATTAGAAGCTATGAATTTTAAGTTCTGAATTTGACAATTACTAGTTCAGATCTTCAAGATCTTCAATATTTGAAATAATAATTTGAATTTAATAATTAGAAGTTCTGTATTTGACAATAACAAGTTCAGATCTTCAAGTTATAATATGCAATAATAATTAGAAGCTATCAATTTTAAGTTCTGTATTTGACAATTACAAGTTCAGATCTTCAAGTTATAATTTGCAATAATAATTAGAAGCTATCAATTTTAAGTTCTGTATTTGACAATTACTAGTTCAGATCTTCAAGGTATAATTTGAAATAATAATTTGAATTTAACAAATCTAAGTTCTGTAATTCACTATTACAAGTTCAGATCTTCAAGTTATAATTTACAATAATAATTAGAAGCTATCAATTTTAAGTTCTGTATTTGACTATTACAAGTTCAGATCTTCAAGTTATAATTTGCAATAATAATTAGAAGCTATCAATTTTAAGTTCTGTATTTGACAATTACAAGTTCAGATCTTCAAGGTATAATTTGCACTAATAATTTGTATTTAACAATTAGAAGTTCTGTATTTGACAATTACAAGTTCAGATCTTCAAGTTATAATTTGCAATAATAATTAGAAGCTATCAATTTTAAGTTCTGTATTTGACAATTACTAGTTCAGATCTTCAAGTTATAATTTGCACTAATAATTTGTATTTAACAATTAGAAGTTCTGTATTTGACTATTACAAGTTCAGATCTTCGAATTATTATTTGCAATCTTAGTTTGAATTTAACAATTCGAAGTTCTGTATTTACCTATTACAGGTTCAGATCTTCAAGTTATAATTTGCAATCACAATTTGTATTTAACAATGCTAAGTTGCGTATTTGTCTATTACAAGTTCAGATCTTCAAATTATAATTTGCAATAATAATTAGAAGCTATCAATTTTAAGTTCTGTATTTGACAATTACAAGTTCAGATCTTCAAGTTATTATTTGCAATAATAATTAGAAGCTATCAATTTTAAGTTCTGTATTTGACAATTACAAGTTCAGATCTTGAAGTTATAATTTACAATAATAATTAGAAGCTATCAATTTTAAGTTCTGTATTTAACAATTACAAGTTCAGATCTTCAAGTTATAATATGCAATAATAATTAGAAGCTATCAATTTTAAGTTCTGTATTTGACAATTACTAGTTCAGATCTTCAAGTTATAATTTGAAATAATAATTTGAATTTAGCAAATCTAAGTTCTGTAATTCACTATTACAAGTTCAGATCTTCAAGTTATAATTTACAATAATAATTAGAAGCTATCAATTTTAAGTTCTGTATTTGACAATTACAAGTTCAGATCTTCAAGTTATAATTTGGACTAATAATTTGTATTTAACAATTTGAAGTTCTGTATTTGACAATTACAAGTTCAGATCTTCAAGTTATAATTTGCAATAATAATTAGAAGCTATCAATTTTAAGTTCTGTATTTGACAATTACAAGTTCAGATCTTCAAGTTATTATTTGCAATAATAATTAGAAGCTATCAATTTTAAGTTCTGTATTTGACAATTACAAGTTCAGATCTTGAAGTTATAATTTACAATAATAATTAGAAGCTATCAATTTTAAGTTCTGTATTTAACAATTACAAGTTCAGATCTTCAAGTTATAATATGCAATAATAATTAGAAGCTATCAATTTTAAGTTCTGTATTTGACAAATACTAGTTCAGATCTTCAAGTTATAATTTGAAATAATAATTTGAATTTAACAAATCTAAGTTCTGTAATTCACTATTACAAGTTCAGATCTTCAAGTTATAATTTACAATAATAATTAGAAGCTATCAATTTTAAGTTCTGTATTTGACAATTACAAGTTCAGATCTTCAAGTTATAATTTGCAATAATAATTAGGAGCTATTAATTTTAAGTTCTGTATTTGACAATTACAAGTTCAGATCTTCAAATTATAATTTGCAATAATAATTAGAAGCTATCAATTTTAAGTTCTGTATTTGACAATTACAAGTTCAGATCTTGAAGTTATAATTTACAATAATAATTAGAAGCTATCAATTTTAAGTTCTGTATTTAACAATTACAAGTTCAGATCTTCAAGTTATAATATGCAATAATAATTAGAAGCTATCAATTTTAAGTTCTGTATTTGACAATTACAAGTTCAGATCTTCAAGGTATAATTTGCACTAATAATTTGTATTTAACAATTAGAAGTTCTGTATTTGACAATTACAAGTTCAGATCTTCAAGTTATAATTTGCAATAATAATTAGAAGCTACCAATTTTAAGTTCTGTATTTGACAATTACTAGTTCAGATCTTCAAGTTATAATTTGCACTAATAATTTGTATTTAACAATTAGAAGTTCTGTATTTGACTATTACAAGTTCAGATCTTCGAATTATTATTTGCAATCTTAGTTTGAATTTAACAATTCGAAGTTCTGTATTTACCTATTACAGGTTCAGATCTTCAAGTTATAATTTGCAATCACAATTTGTATTTAACAATGCTAAGTTGCGTATTTGTCTATTACAAGTTCAGATCTTCAAATTATAATTTGCAATAATAATTAGAAGCTATCAATTTTAAGTTCTGTATTTGACAATTACAAGTTCAGATCTTCAAGTTATTATTTGCAATAATAATTAGAAGCTATCAATTTTAAGTTCTGTATTTGACAATTACAAGTTCAGATCTTGAAGTTATAATTTACAATAATAATTAGAAGCTATCAATTTTAAGTTCTGTATTTAACAATTACAAGTTCAGATCTTCAAGTTATAATATGCAATAATAATTAGAAGCTATCAATTTTAAGTTCTGTATTTGACAATTACTAGTTCAGATCTTCAAGTTATAATTTGAAATAATAATTTGAATTTAACAAATCTAAGTTCTGTAATTCACTATTACAAGTTCAGATCTTCAAGTTATAATTTACAATAATAATTAGAAGCTATCAATTTTAAGTTCTGTATTTGACAATTACAAGTTCAGATCTTCAAGTTATAATTTGCAATAATAATTAGGAGCTATTAATTTTAAGTTCTGTATTTGACAATAACAAGTTCAGATCTTCAAATTATAATTTGCAATAATAATTAGAAGCTATCAATTTTAAGTTCTGTATTTGACAATTACAAGTTCAGATCTTGAAGTTATAATTTACAATAATAATTAGAAGCTATCAATTTTAAGTTCTGTATTTAACAATTACAAGTTCAGATCTTCAAGTTATAATATGCAATAATAATTAGAAGCTATCAATTTTAAGTTCTGTATTTGACAATTACTAGTTCAGATCTTCAAGTTATAATTTGAAATAATAATTTGAATTTAACAAATCTAAGTTCTGTAATTCACTATTACAAGTTCAGATCTTCAAGTTATAATTTACAATAATAATTAGAAGCTATCAATTATAAGTTCTGTATTTGACAATTACATGTTCAGATCTTCAAGTTATAATTTGCAATAATAATTAGAAGCTATTAATTTTAAGTTCTGTATTTGACAATTACAAGTTCAGATCTTCAAGTTATAATTTCCAATAATAATTAGAAGCTATCAATTTTAAGTTCTGTATTTGACAATTACAAGTTCAGATCTTGAAGTTATAATTTACAATAATAATTAGAAGCTATCAATTTTAAGTTCTGTATTTAACAATTACAAGTTCAGATCTTCAAGTTATAATATGCAATAATAATTAGAAGCTATCAATTTTAAGTTCTGTATTTGACAACTACTAGTTCAGATCTTCAAGTTATAATTTGAAATAATAATTTGAATTTAACAAATCTAAGTTCTGTAATTCACTATTACAAGTTCAGATCTTCAAGTTATAATTTACAATAATAATTAGAAGCTATCAATTTTAAGTTCTGTATTTGACAATTACAAGTTCAGATCTTCAAGTTATAATTTGCACTAATAATTTGTATTTAACAATTTGAAGTTCTGTATTTGACAATTACAAGTTCAGATCTTCAAGTTATAATTTGCAATAATAATTAGAAGCTATCAATTTTAAGTTCTGTATTTGACAATTACAAGTTCAGATCTTCAAGTTATAATTTGCAATAATAATTAGAAGCTATCAATTTTAAGTTCTGTATTTGACAATTACTAGTTCAGATCTCCAAGTTATTATTTGCAATAATAATTAGAAGCTATCAATTTTAAGTTCTGTATTTGACAATTACAAGTTCAGATCTTCAAGTTATAATTTACAATAATAATTAGAAGCTATCAATTTTAAGTTCTGTATTTGACAATTACAAGTTCAGATCTTCAAGTTATAATTTGCAATAATAATTAGAAGCTATCAATTTTAAGTTCTGTATTTGACAATTACTAGTTCAGATCTTCAAGTTATAATTTGAAATAATAATTTGAATTTAACAAATCTAAGTGCTGAAATTCACTATTACAAGTTCAGATCTTCAAGTTATAATTTGCAATAATAATTAGAAGCTATCAATTTTAAGTTCTGTATTTGACAATTACAAGTTCAGATCTTCAAGGTATAATTTGCACTAATAATTTGTATTTAACAATTAGAAGTTCTGTATTTGACAATTACAAGTTCAGATCTTCAAGTTATAATTTGCAATAATAATTAGAAGCTATCAATTTTAAGTTCTGTATTTGTCAATTACTAGTTCAGATCTTCAAGTTATAATTTGCACTAATAATTTGTATTTAACAATTAGAAGTTCTGTATTTGACTATTACAAGTTCAGATCTTCGAATTATTATTTGCAATCTTAGTTTGAATTTAACAATTCGAAGTTCTGTATTTACCTATTACAGGTTCAGATCTTCAAGTTATAATTTGCAATCACAATTTGTATTTAACAATGCTAAGTTGCGTATTTGTCTATTACAAGTTCAGATCTTCAAATTATAATTTGCAATAATAATTAGAAGCTATCAATTTTAAGTTCTGTATTTGACAATTACAAGTTCAGATCTTCAAGTTATTATTTGCAATAATAATTAGAAGCTATCAATTTTAAGTTCTGTATTTGACAATTACAAGTTCAGATCTTGAAGTTATAATTTACAATAATAATTAGAAGCTATCAATTTTAAGTTCTGTATTTAACAATTACAAGTTCAGATCTTCAAGTTATAATATGCAATAATAATTAGAAGCTATCAATTTTAAGTTCTGTATTTGACAATTACTAGTTCAGATCTTCAAGTTATAATTTGAAATAATAATTTGAATTTAACAAATCTAAGTTCTGTAATTCACTATTACAAGTTCAGATCTTCAAGTTATAATTTACAATAATAATTAGAAGCTATCAATTTTAAGTTCTGTATTTGACAATTACAAGTTCAGATCTTCAAGTTATAATTTGCACTAATAATTTGTATTTAACAATTTGAAGTTCTGTATTTGACAATTACAAGTTCAGATCTTCAAGTTATAATTTGCAATAATAATTAGAAGCTATCAATTTTAAGTTCTGTATTTGACAATTACAAGTTCAGATCTTCAAGTTATTATTTGCAATAATAATTAGAAGCTATCAATTTTAAGTTCTGTATTTGACAATTACAAGTTCAGATCTTGAAGTTATAATTTACAATAATAATTAGAAGCTATCAATTTTAAGTTCTGTATTTAACAATTACAAGTTCAGATCTTCAAGTTATAATATGCAATAATAATTAGAAGCTATCAATTTTAAGTTCTGTATTTGACAAATACTAGTTCAGATCTTCAAGTTATAATTTGAAATAATAATTTGAATTTAACAAATCTAAGTTCTGTAATTCACTATTACAAGTTCAGATCTTCAAGTTATAATTTACAATAATAATTAGAAGCTATCAATTTTAAGTTCTGTATTTGACAATTACAAGTTCAGATCTTCAAGTTATAATTTGCAATAATAATTAGGAGCTATTAATTTTAAGTTCTGTATTTGACAATTACAAGTTCAGATCTTCAAATTATAATTTGCAATAATAATTAGAAGCTATCAATTTTAAGTTCTGTATTTGACAATTACAAGTTCAGATCTTGAAGTTATAATTTACAATAATAATTAGAAGCTATCAATTTTAAGTTCTGTATTTAACAATTACAAGTTCAGATCTTCAAGTTATAATATGCAATAATAATTAGAAGCTATCAATTTTAAGTTCTGTATTTGACAACTACTAGTTCAGATCTTCAAGTTATAATTTGAAATAATAATTTGAATTTAACAAATCTAAGTTCTGTAATTCACTATTACAAGTTCAGATCTTCAAGTTATAATTTACAATAATAATTAGAAGCTATCAATTTTAAGTTCTGTATTTGACAATTACAAGTTCAGATCTTCAAGTTATAATTTGCACTAATAATTTGTATTTAACAATTTGAAGTTCTGTATTTGACAATTACAAGTTCAGATCTTCAAGTTATAATTTGCAATAATAATTAGAAGCTATCAATTTTAAGTTCTGTATTTGACAATTACAAGTTCAGATCTTCAAGTTATAACTTGCAATAATAATTAGAAGCTATCAATTTTAAGTTCTGTATTTGACAATTACTAGTTCAGATCTCCAAGTTATTATTTGCAATAATAATTAGAAGCTATCAATTTTAAGTTCTGTATTTGACAATTACAAGTTCAGACCTTCAAGTTATAATTTACAATAATAATTAGAAGCTATCAATTTTAAGTTCTGTATTTGACAATTACAAGTTCAGATCTTCAAGTTATAATTTGCAATAATAATTAGAAGCTATCAATTTTAAGTTCTCTATTTGACAATTACTAGTTCAGATCTTCAAGTTATAATTTGAAATAATAATTTGAATTTAACAAATCTAAGTGCTGTAATTCACTATTACAAGTTCAGATCTTCAAGTTATAATTTACAATAATAATTAGAAGCTATCAATTTTAAGTTCTGTATTTGACTATTACAAGTTCAGATCTTCAAGTTATAATTTGCAATAATAATTAGAAGCTATCAATTTTAAGTTCTGTATTTGACAATTACAAGTTCAGATCTTCAAGTTATAATTTGCAATAATAATTAGAAGCTATTAATTTTAAGTTCTGTATTTGACAATTACAAGTTCAGATCTTCAAGTTATAATTTGCAATAATAATTAGAAGCTATCAATTTTAAGTTCTGTATTTGACAATTACAAGTTCAGATCTTCAAGTTATAATATGCAATAATAATTAGAAGCTATCAATTTTAAGTTCTGTATTTGACAATTACTAGTTCAGATCTTCAAGTTATAATTTGAAATAATAATTTGAATTTAACAAATCTAAGTTCTGTAATTCACTATTACAAGTTCAGATCTTCAAGTTATAATTTACAATAATAATTAGAAGCTATCAATTTTAAGTTCTGTATTTGACAATTACAAGTTCAGATCTTCAAGTTATAATTTGCAATAATAATTAGAAGCTATTAATTTTAAGTTCTGTATTTGACAATTACAAGTTCAGATCTTCAAGTAATAATTTGAAATAATAATTAGAAGCTATCAATTTTAAGTTCTGTATTTGACAATTACAAGTTCAGATCTTCAAGTTATTATTTGCAATAATAATTAGAAGCTATCAATTTTAAGTTCTGTATTTGACAATTACAAGTTCAGATCTTGAAGTTATAATTTACAATAATAATTAGAAGCTATCAATTTTAAGTTCTGTATTTAACAATTACAAGTTCAGATCTTCAAGTTATAATATGCAATAATAATTAGAAGCTATCAATTTTAAGTTCTGTATTTGACAATTACTAGTTCAGATCTTCAAGTTATAATTTGAAATAATAATTTGAATTTAACAAATCTAAGTTCTGTAATTCACTATTACAAGTTCAGATCTTCAAGTTATAATTTACAATAATAATTAGAAGCTATCAATTTTAAGTTCTGTATTTGACAATTACAAGTTCAGATCTTCAAGTTATAATTTGCAATAATAATTAGAAGCTATTAATTTTAAGTTCTCTATTTGACAATTACAAGTTCAGATCTTCAAGTTATAATTTGAAATAATAATTAGAAGCTATCAATTTTATGTTCTGTATTTGACAATTACAAGTTCAGATCTTCAAGTTATAATTTGCAATAATAATTAGAAGCTATCAATTTTAGGTTCTGTATTTGACAATTACAAGTTCAGATCTTCAAGTTATAATTTACAATAATAATTAGAAGCTATCAATTTTAAGTTCTGTATTTGACAATTACAAGTTCAGATCTTCAAGTTATAATTTGCAATAATAATTAGAAGCTATCAATTTTAAGTTCTGTATTTGACAATTACAAGTTCAGATCTTCAAGTTATAATTTGCACTAATAATTTGTATTTAACAATTAGAAGTTCTGTATTTGACAATTACAAGTTCAGATCTTCAAGTTATAATTTGCAATAATAATTAGAAGCTATCAATTTTAAGTTCTGTATTTGACAATTACTAGTTCAGATCTTCAAGTTATAATTTGCACTAATAATTTGTATTTAACAATTAGAAGTTCTGTATTTGACTATTACAAGTTCAGATCTTCAAGTTATAATATGCAATAATAATTAGAAGATATCAATTTTAAGTTCTGTATTTGACAATTACTAGTTCAGATCTTCAAGTTATAATTTGAAATAATAATTTGAATTTAACAAATCTAAGTTCTGTAATTCACTATTACAAGTTCAGATCTTCAAGTTATAATTTACAATAATAATTATAAGCTATCAATTTTAAGTTCTGTATTTAACAATTGCAAGTTCAGATCTTCAAGTTATAATATGCAATAATAATTAGAAGCTATCAATTTTAAGTTCTGTATTTGACAATTACTAGTTCAGATCTTCAAGTTATAATTTGAAATAATAATTTGAATTTAACAAATCTAAGTTCTGTAATTCACTATTACAAGTTCAGATCTTCAAGTTATAATTTACAATAATAATTAGAAGCTATCAATTTTAAGTTCTGTATTGGACAATTACAAGTTCAGATCTTCAAGTTATTATTTGCAATAATAATTAGAAGCTATCAATTTTAAGTTCTGCATTTGACAATTACAAGTTCAGATCTTGAAGTTATAATTTACAATAATAATTAGAAGCTATCAATTTTAAGTTCTGTATTTAACAATTACAAGTTCAGATCTCAAGTTATAATATGCAATAATAATTAGAAGCTATCAATTTTAAGTTCTGTATTTGACAATTACTAGTTCAGATCTTCAAGTTATAATTTGAAATAATAATTTGAATTTAACAAATCTAAGTTCTGTAATTCACTATTACAAGTTCAGATCTTCAAGTTATAATTTACAATAATAATTAGAAGCTATCAATTTTAAGTTCTGTATTTGACAATTACAAGTTCAGATCTTCAAGTTATAATTTGCAATAATAATTAGAAGCTATTAATTTTAAGTTCTGTATTTGACAATTACAAGTTCAGATCTTCAAGTTATAATTTGAAATAATAATTAGAAGCTATCAATTTTATGTTCTCTATTTGACAATTACAAGTTCAGATCTTCAAGTTATAATTTGCAATAATAATTAGAAGCTATCAATTTTAATTATTAAATTAATATCGGCGTTGTCTACGAGTGATATAATTATGGAAAATTTCGGAAAAGAAATATACACTTCTCGTATAAAATTATTTTATTTTAGGGCTGACCGGTTTCGTGAATTCAATTCACATCATCAGAGCTCTCTACAAGAAATTACAAATCAAGTTGTCTTAAGATGAATTGTATCAACAAATTACTTACACGTCAGTTAGATTAAACAAATGACCAAATGCATGATTATTTATCCCACATTCAAATGTCAATTTTTAAAAATATTTAAGTGTCGTAACAAATTAAAATTAAATTAAACTATCAAGGTACAAACCAATACATGAAATAAACAAAATGTCGACGTTATCATTTTTCTTTTATATCACTTGTCGTTTGTTACGGCTGTGTTCAAAATATATTCAAATATTGGTTTGCCGTATAAATGTGTTTGTCTATTTAGTAGCGTTATCCTTTGGTCGCTTTGTGCTTTTGTTATTTCTAAGGCTTCCAGGAGGTTTAGTTTATATCCTTTCCTGTTTTTGTGAAGTAGTTTCGTCCTTTCTACGTCCATTTCATGTTTTTTCATATTTAGGTGTTTGCCGAATAATGACTTTTGTTTGTCTCTGATATGTTCCTTTATTCTTATGCTTAACTTTCTACCAGTCTCCCCTATATATGAGGCATTGCAATTCTTGCAGTATAGCTGGTACACTCCGTTACTGTCGTTTATGTCTTCTCTGTGTCGCTTGCAGCGTATCATGTCAATCATCTTACTGTTAGTTCTATTCGTCAGTGCTATGCCTTGTTCAGCAAAAATTCCACTGAGCTTTTCGTTAATCCACCCCTGGTATTTTATGACACGATATTTGTCGTTTTTCTTTTCTGTGTCTGTTTTAAAATATGGATGTTCTATTGTGCGTTTCTTTCTGTGAATTATCCTGTCTATTGTTTTTTCTTCGTATTCGTCCGATCAGGTCCGAAACCGGTCAGCCCTAAAATAAAATAATTTTATACGAGAAGTGTATATTTCTTTTCCGAAATTTTCCATAATTATCAATTTTAAGTTCTGTATTTGACAATTACAAGTTCAGATCTTCAAGTTATAATTTTCAATAATAATTAGAAGCTCTCAATTTTAAGTTCTGTATTTGACAATTACTAGTTCAGATCTCCAAGTTATTATTTGCAATAATAATTAGAAGCTATCAATTTTAAGTTCTGTATTTGACAATTACAAGTTCAGATCTTCAAGTTATAATTTACAATAATAATTAGAAGCTATCAATTTTAAGTTCTGTATTTGACAATTACAAGTTCAGATCTTCAAGTTATAATTTGCAATAATAATTAGAAGCTATCAATTTTAAGTTCTGTATTTGACAATTACTAGTTCAGATCTTCAAGGTATAATTTGAAATAATAATTTGAATTTAACAAATCTAAGTTCTGTAATTCACTATTACAAGTTCAGATCTTCAAGTTATAATTTACAATAATAATTAGAAGCTATCAATTTTAAGCTCTGTATTTGACTATTACAAGTTCAGATCTTCAAGTTATAATTTGCAATAATAATTAGAAGCTATCAATTTTAAGTTCTGTATTTGACAATTACAAGTTCAGATCTTCAAGGTATAATTTGCACTAATAATTTGTATTTAACAATTAGAAGTTCTGTATTTGACAATTACAAGTTCAGATCTTCAAGTTTTAATTTGCAATAATAATTAGAAGCTATCAATTTTAAGTTCTGTATTTGACAATTACTAGTTCAGATCTTCAAGTTATAATTTGCACTAATAATTTGTATTTAAAAATTAGAAGTTCTGTATTTGACTATTACAAGTTCAGATCTTCGAATTATTATTTGCAATCTTAGTTTGAATTTAACAATTCGAAGTTCTGTATTTACCTATTACAGGTTCAGACCTTCAAGTTATAATTTGCAATCACAATTTGTATTTAACAATGCTAAGTTGCGTATTTGTCTATTACAAGTTCAGATCTTCAAATTATAATTTGCAATAATAATTAGAAGCTATCAATTTTAAGTTCTGTATTTGACAATTACTAGTTCAGATCTTCAAGTTATTATTTGCAATAATAATTAGAAGCTATCAATTTTAAGTTCTGTATTTGACAATTACAAGTTCAGATCTTGAAGTTATAATTTACAATAATAATTAGAAGCTATCAATTTTAAGTTCTGTATTTAACAATTACAAGTTCAGATCTTCAAGTTATAATATGCAATAATAATTAGAAGCTATCAATTTTAAGTTCTGTATTTGACAATTACTAGTTCAGATCTTCAAGTTATAATTTGAAATAATAATTTGAATTTAACAAATCTAAGTTCTGTAATTCACTATTACAAGTTCAGATCTTCAAGTTATAATTTACAATAATAATTAGAAGCTATCAATTTTAAGTTCTGTATTTGACAATTACAAGTTCAGATCTTCAAGTTATAATTTGCACTAATAATTTGTATTTAACAATTTGAAGTTCTGTATTTGACAATTACAAGTTCAGATCTTCAAGTTATAATTTGCAATAATAATTAGAAGCTATCAATTTAATTTCTGTATTTGACAATTACAAGTTCAGATCTTGAAGTTATAATTTACAATAATAATTAGAAGCTATCAATTTTAAGTTCTGTATTTAACAATTACAAGTTCAGATCTTCAAGTTATAATATGCAATAATAATTAGAAGCTATCAATTTTAAGTTCTGTATTTGACAATTACTAGTTCAGATCTTCAAGTTATAATTTGAAATAATAATTTGAATTTAACAAATCTAAGTTCTGTAATTCACTATTACAAGTTCAGATCTTCAAGTTATAATTTACAATAATAATTAGAAGCTATCAATTTTAAGTTCTGTATTTGACAATTACAAGTTCAGATCTTCAAGTTATAATTTGCAATAATAATTAGAAGCTATTAATTTTAAGTTCTGTATTTGACAATTACAAGTTCAGATCTTCAAGTTATAATTTGCAATCACAATTTGTATTTAACAATGCTAAGTTGCGTATTTGTCTATTACAAGTTCAGATCTTCAAATTATAATTTGCAATAATAATTAGAAGCTATCAATTTTAAGTTCTGTATTTGACAATTACTAGTTCAGATCTTCAAGTTATTATTTGCAATAATAATTAGAAGCTATCAATTTTAAGTTCTGTATTTGACAATTACAAGTTCAGATCTTGAAGTTATAATTTACAATAATAATTAGAAGCTATCAATTTTAAGTTCTGTATTTAACAATTACAAGTTCAGATCTTCAAGTTATAATATGCAATAATAATTAGAAGCTATCAATTTTAAGTTCTGTATTTGACAATTACTAGTTCAGATCTTCAAGTTATAATTTGAAATAATAATTTGAATTTAACAAATCTAAGTTCTGTAATTCACTATTACAAGTTCAGATCTTCAAGTTATAATTTACAATAATAATTAGAAGCTATCAATTTTAAGTTCTGTATTTGACAATTACAAGTTCAGATCTTCAAGTTATAATTTGCACTAATAATTTGTATTTAACAATTTGAAGTTCTGTATTTGACAATTACAAGTTCAGATCTTCAAGTTATAATTTGCAATAATAATTAGAAGCTATCAATTTAATTTCTGTATTTGACAATTACAAGTTCAGATCTTGAAGTTATAATTTACAATAATAATTAGAAGCTATCAATTTTAAGTTCTGTATTTAACAATTACAAGTTCAGATCTTCAAGTTATAATATGCAATAATAATTAGAAGCTATCAATTTTAAGTTCTGTATTTGACAATTACTAGTTCAGATCTTCAAGTTATAATTTGAAATAATAATTTGAATTTAACAAATCTAAGTTCTGTAATTCACTATTACAAGTTCAGATCTTCAAGTTATAATTTACAATAATAATTAGAAGCTATCAATTTTAAGTTCTGTATTTGACAATTACAAGTTCAGATCTTCAAGTTATAATTTGCAATAATAATTAGAAGCTATTAATTTTAAGTTCTGTATTTGACAATTACAAGTTCAGATCTTCAAGTTATAATTTGCAATAATAATTAGAAGCTATCAATTTTAAGTTCTGTATTTGACAATTACTAGTTCAGATCTTGAAGTTATAATTTACAATAATAATTAGAAGCTATCAATTTTAAGTTCTGTATTTAACAATTACAAGTTCAGATCTTCAAGTTATAATATGCAATAATAATTAGAAGCTATCAATTTTAAGTTCTGTATTTGACAATTACTAGTTCAGATCTTCAAGTTATAATTTGAAATAATAATTTGAATTTAACAAATCTAAGTTCTGTAATTCACTATTACAAGTTCAGATCTTCAAGTTATAATTTACAATAATAATTAGAAGCTATCAATTTTAAGTTCTGTATTTGACAATTACAAGTTCAGATCTTCAAGTTATAATTTGCACTAATAATTTGTATTTAACAATTTGAAGTTCTGTATTTGACAATTACAAGTTCAGATCTTCAAGTTATTATTTGCAATAATAATTAGAAGCTATCAATTTTAAGTTCTGTATTTGACAATTACAAGTTCAGATCTTGAAGTTATAATTTACAATAATAATTAGAAGCTATCAATTTTAAGTTCTGTATTTAACAATTACAAGTTCAGATCTTCAAGTTATAATATGCAATAATAATTAGAAGCTATCAATTTTAGTTCTGTATTTGACAATTACTAGTTCAGATCTTCAAGTTATAATTTGAAATAATAATTTGAATTTAACAAATCTAAGTTCTGTAATTCACTATTACAAGTTCAGATCTTCAAGTTATAATTTACAATAATAATTAGAAGCTATCAATTTTAAGTTCTGTATTTGACAATTACAAGTTCAGATCTTCAAGTTATAATTTGCAATAATAATTAGAAGCTATTAATTTTAAGTTCTATATTTGACAATTACAAGTTCAGATCTTCAAGTTATAATTTTAAATAATAATTTGAAGCTATCAATTTTATGTTCTGTATTTGACAATTACAAGTTCAGATCTTCAAGTTATAATTTGCAATAATAATCAGAAGCTATTAATTTTAAGTTCTGTATTTGACAATTACAAGTTCAGATCTTCAAGTTATAATTTGCAATAATAATTAGAAGCTATCAATTTTAAGTTCTGTATTTGACAATTACAAGTTCAGATCTTGAAGTTATAATTTACAATAATAATTAGAAGCTATCAATTTTAAGTTCTGTATTTAACAATTACAAGTTCAGATCTTCAAGTTATAATATGCAATAATAATTAGAAGCTATCAATTTTAAGTTCTGTATTTGACAATTACTAGTTCAGATCTTCAAGTTATAATTTGAAATAATAATTTGAATTTAACAAATCTAAGTTCTGTAATTCACTATTACAAGTTCAGATCTTCAAGTTATAATTTACAATAATAATTAGAAGCTATCAATTTTAAGTTCTGTATTTGACAATTACAAGTTCAGATCTTCAAGTTATAATTTGCAATAATAATTAGAAGCTATTAATTTTAAGTTCTGTATTTGACAATTACAAGTTCAGATCTTCAAGTTATAATTTGCAATAATAATTAGAAGCTATCAATTTTAAGTTCTGTATTTGACAATTACAAGTTCAGATCTTGAAGTTATAATTTACAATAATAATTAGAAGCTATCAATTTTAAGTTCTGTATTTAACAATTACAAGTTCAGATCTTCAAGTTATAATATGCAATAATAATTAGAAGCTATCAATTTTAAGTTCTGTATTTGACAATTACTAGTTCAGATCTTCAAGTTATAATTTGAAATAATAATTTGAATTTAACAAATCTAAGTTCTGTAATTCACTATTACAAGTTTAGATCTTCAAGTTATAATTTACAATAATAATTAGAAGCTATCAATTTTAAGTTCTGTATTTGACAATTACAAGTTCAGATCTTCAAGTTATAATTTGCACTAATAATTTGTATTTAACAATTTGAAGTTCTGTATTTGACAATTACAAGTTCAGTTCTTCAAGTTATAATTTGCAATAATAATTAGAAGCTATCAATTTTAAGTTCTGTATTTGACAATTACAAGTTCAGATCTTCAAGTTATTATTTGCAATAATAATTAGAAGCTATCAATTTTAAGTTCTGTATTTGACAATTACAAGTTCAGATCTTGAAGTTATAATTTACAATAATAATTAGAAGCTATCAATTTTAAGTTCTGTATTTAACAATTACAAGTTCAGATCTTCAAGTTATAATATGCAATAATAATTAGAAGCTATCAATTTTAAGTTCTGTATTTGACAATTACTAGTTCAGATCTTCAAGTTATAATTTGAAATAATAATTTGAATTTAACAAATCTAAGTTCTGTAATTCACTATTACAAGTTCAGATCTTCAAGTTATAATTTACAATAATAATTAGAAGCTATCAATTTTAAGTTCTGTATTTGACAATTACAAGTTCAGATCTTCAAGTTATAATTTGCAATAATAATTAGAAGCTATTAATTTTAAGTTCTGTATTTGACAATTACAAGTTCAGATCTTCAAGTTATAATTTGCAATCACAATTTGTATTTAACAATGCTAAGTTGCGTATTTGTCTATTACAAGTTCAGATCTTCAAATTATAATTTGCAATAATAATTAGAAGCTATCAATTTTAAGTTCTGTATTTGACAATTACAAGTTCAGATCTTCAAGTTATTATTTGCAATAATAATTAGAAGCTATCAATTTTAAGTTCTGTATTTGACAATTACAAGTTCAGATCTTGAAGTTATAATTTACAATAATAATTAGAAGCTATCAATTTAAGGTTCTGTATTTAACAATTACAAGTTCAGATCTTCAAGTTATAATATGCAATAATAATTAGAAGCTATCAATTTTAAGTTCTGTATTTGAAAATTACAAGTTCAGATCTTCAAGTTATAATTTGCAATAATAATTAGAAGCTATCAATTTTAAGTTCTGTATTTGACAATTACTAGTTCAGATCTTCAAGTTATAATTTGAAATAATAATTTGAATTTAACAAATCTAAGTGCTGTAATTCACTATTACAAGTTCAGATCTTCAAGTTATAATTTACAATAATAATTAGAAGCTATCAATTTTAAGTTCTGTATTTGACTATTACAAGTTCAGATCTTCAAGTTATAATTTGCAATAATAATTAGAAGCTATCAATTTTAAGTTCTGTATTTGACAATTACAAGTTCAGATCTTCAAGTTATAATTTGCAATAATAATTAGAAGCTATTAATTTTAAGTTCTGTATTTGACAATTACAAGTTCAGATCTTCAAGTTATAATTTGAAATAATAATTAGAAGCTATCAATTTTATGTTCTCTATTTGACAATTACAAGTTCAGATCTTCAAGTTATAATTTGCAATAATAATTAGAAGCTATCAATTTTAAGTTCTGTATTTGACAATTACAAGTTCAGATCTTCAAGTTATAATTTGCAATAATAATTAGAAGCTATCAATTTTAAGTTCTGTATTTGACAATTACTAGTTCAGATCTCCAAGTTATTATTTGCAATAATAATTAGAAGCTATCAATTTTAAGTTCTGTATTTGACAATTACAAGTTCAGATCTTCAAGTTATAATTTACAATAATAATTAGAAGCTATCAATTTTAAGTTCTGTATTTGACAATTACAAGTTCAGATCTTCAAGTTATAATTTGCAATAATAATTAGAAGCTATCAATTTTAAGTTCTGTATTTGGCAATTACTAGTTCAGATCTTCAAGGTATAATTTGAAATAATAATTTGAATTTAACAAATCTAAGTTCTGTAATTCACTATTACAAGTTCAGATCTTCAAGTTATAATTTACAATAATAATTAGAAGCTATCAATTTTAAGTTCTGTATTTGACTATTACAAGTTCAGATCTTCAAGTTATAATTTGCAATAATAATTAGAAGCTATCAATTTTAAGTTCTGTATTTGACAATTACAAGTTCAGATCTTCAAGTTATAATTTGCAATAATAATTAGAAGCTAATTATTTTAAGTTCTGTATTTGACAATTACAAGTTCAGATCTTCAAGTTATAATTTGAAATAATAATTAGAAGCTATCAATTTTATGTTCTCTATTTGACAATTACAAGTTCAGATCTTCAAGTTATAATTTGCAATAATAATTAGAAGCTATCAATTTTAAGTTCTGTATTTGACAATTACAAGTTCAGATCTTCAAGTTATAATTTGCAATAATAATTAGAAGCTATCAATTTTAAGTTCTGTATTTGACAATTACTAGTTCAGATCTCCAAGTTATTATTTGCAATAATAATTAGAAGCTATCAATTTTAAGTTCTGTATTTGACAATTACAAGTTCAGATCTTCAAGTTATAATTTACAATAATAATTAGAAGCTATCAATTTTAAGTTCTGTATTTGACAATTACAAGTTCAGATCTTCAAGTTATAATTTGCAATAACAATTAGAAGCTATCAATTTTAAGTTCTGTATTTGACAATTACTAGTTCAGATCTTCAAGGTATAATTTGAAATAATAATTTGAATTTAACAAATCTAAGTTCTGTAATTCACTATTACAAGTTCAGATCTTCAAGTTATAATTTACAATAATAATTAGAAGCTTTCAATTTTAAGTTCTGTATTTGACTATTACAAGTTCAGATCTTCAAGTTATAATTTGCAATAATAATTAGAAGCTATCAATTTTAAGTTCTGTATTTGACAATTACAAGTTCAGATCTTCAAGGTATAATTTGCACTAAAAATTTGTATTTAACAATTAGAAGTTCTGTATTTGACAATTACAAGTTCAGATCTTCAAGTTATAATTTGCAATAATAATTAGAAGCTAGCAATTTTAAGTTCTGTATTTGACAATTACTAGTTCAGATCTTCAAGTTATAATTTGCACTAATAATTTGTATTTAACAATTAGAAGTTCTGTATTTGACTATTACAAGTTCAGATCTTCGAATTATTATTTGCAATCTTAGTTTGAATTTAACAATTCGAAGTTCTGTATTTACCTATTACAGGTTCAGATCTTCAAGTTATAATTTGCAATCACAATTTGTATTTAACAATGCTAAGTTGCGTATTTGTCTATTACAAGTTCAGATCTTCAAATTATAATTTGCAATAATAATTGGAAGCTATCAATTTTAAGTTCTGTATTTGACAATTACAAGTTCAGATCTTCAAGTTATTATTTGCAATAATAATTAGAAGCTATCAATTTTAAGTTCTGTATTTGACAATTACAAGTTCAGATCTTGAAGTTATAATTTACAATAATAATTAGAAGCTATCAATTTTAAGTTCTGTATTTAACAATTACAAGTTCAGATCTTCAAGTTATAATATGCAATAATAATTAGAAGCTATCAATTTTAAGTTCTGTATTTGACAATTACTAGTTCAGATCTTCAAGTTATAATTTGAAATAATAATTTGAATTTAACAAATCTAAGTTCTGTAATTCACTATTACAAGTTCAGATCTTCAAGTTATAATTTACAAAAATAATTAGAAGCTATCAATTTTAAGTTCTGTATTTGACAATTACAAGTTCAGATCTTCAAGTTATAATTTGCACTAATAATTTGTATTTAACAATTTGAAGTTCTGTATTTGACAATTACAAGTTCAGATCTTCAAGTTATAATTTGCAATAATAATTAGAAGCTATCAATTTTAAGTTCTGTATTTGACAATTACAAGTTCAGATCTTCAAGTTATTATTTGCAATAATAATTAGAAGCTATCAATTTTAAGTTCTGTATTTGACAATTACAAGTTCAGATCTTGAAGTTATAATTTACAATAATAATTAGAAGCTATCAATTTTAAGTTCTGTATTTAACAATTACAAGTTCAGATCTTCAAGTTATAATATGCAATAATAATTAGAAGCTATCAATTTTAAGTTCTGTATTTGACAATTACTAGTTCAGATCTTCAAGTTATAATTTGAAATAATAATTTGAATTTAACAAATCTAAGTTCTGTAATTCACTATTACAAGTTCAGATCTTCAAGTTATAATTAAAATAATAATTAGAAGCTATCAATTTTAAGTTCTGTATTTGACAATTACAAGTTCAGATCTTCAAGTTATAATTTGCAATAATAATCAGAAGCTATTAATTTTAAGTTCTGTATTTGACAATTACAAGTTCAGATCTTCAAGTTATAATTTGCAATAATAATTAGAAGCTATCAATTTTAAGTTCTGTATTTGACAATTACAAGTTCAGATCTTGAAGTTATAATTTACAATAATAATTAGAAGCTATCAATTTTAAGTTCTGTATTTAACAATTACAAGTTCAGATCTTCAAGTTATAATATGCAATAATAATTAGAAGCTATCAATTTTAAGTTCTGTATTTGACAATTACTAGTTCAGATCTTCAAGTTATAATTTGAAATAATAATTTGAATTTAACAAATCTAAGTTCTGTAATTCACTATTACAAGTTCAGATCTTCAAGTTATAATTTACAATAATAATTAGAAGCTATCAATTTTAAGTTCTGTATTTGACAATTACAAGTTCAGATCTTCAAGTTATAATTTGCAATAATAATTAGAAGCTATTAATTTTAAGTTCTGTATTTGACAATTACAAGTTCAGATCTTCAAGTTATAATTTGCAATAATAATTAGAAGCTATCAATTTTAAGTTCTGTATTTGACAATTACAAGTTCAGATCTTGAAGTTATAATTTACAATAATAATTAGAAGCTATCAATTTTAAGTTCTGTATTTAACAATTACAAGTTCAGATCTTCAAGTTATAATATGCAATATTAATTAGAAGCTATCAATTTTAAGTTCTGTATTTGACAATTACTAGTTCAGATCTTCAAGTTATAATTTGAAATAATAATTTGAATTTAACAAATCTAAGTTCTGTAATTCACTATTACAAGTTTAGATCTTCAAGTTATAATTTACAATAATAATTAGAAGCTATCAATTTTAAGTTCTGTATTTGACAATTACAAGTTCAGATCTTCAAGTTATAATTTGCACTAATAATTTGTATTTAACAATTTGAAGTTCTGTATTTGACAATTACAAGTTCAGTTCTTCAAGTTATAATTTGCAATAATAATTAGAAGCTATCAATTTTAAGTTCTGTATTTGACAATTACAAGTTCAGATCTTCAAGTTATTATTTGCAATAATAATTAGAAGCTATCAATTTTAAGTTCTGTATTTGACAATTACAAGTTCAGATCTTGAAGTTATAATTTACAATAATAATTAGAAGCTATCAATTTTAAGTTCTGTATTTAACAATTACAAGTTCAGATCTTCAAGTTATAATATGCAATAATAATTAGAAGCTATCAATTTTAAGTTCTGTATTTGACAATTACTAGTTCAGATCTTCAAGTTATAATTTGAAATAATAATTTGAATTTAACAAATCTAAGTTCTGTAATTCACTATTACAAGTTCAGATCTTCAAGTTATAATTTACAATAATAATTAGAAGCTATCAATTTTAAGTTCTGTATTTGACAATTACAAGTTCAGATCTTCAAGTTATAATTTGCAATAATAATTAGAAGCTATTAATTTTAAGTTCTGTATTTGACAATTACAAGTTCAGATCTTCAAGTTATAATTTGCAATCACAATTTGTATTTAACAATGCTAAGTTGCGTATTTGTCTATTACAAGTTCAGATCTTCAAATTATAATTTGCAATAATAATTAGAAGCTATCAATTTTAAGTTCTGTATTTGACAATTACAAGTTCAGATCTTCAAGTTATTATTTGCAATAATAATTAGAAGCTATCAATTTTAAGTTCTGTATTTGACAATTACAAGTTCAGATCTTGAAGTTATAATTTACAATAATAATTAGAAGCTATCAATTTAAGGTTCTGTATTTAACAATTAAAAGTTCAGATCTTCAAGTTATAATATGCAATAATAATTAGAAGCTATCAATTTTAAGTTCTGTATTTGACAATTACAAGTTCAGATCTTCAAGTTATAATTTGCAATAATAATTAGAAGCTATCAATTTTAAGTTCTGTATTTGACAATTACTAGTTCAGATCTTCAAGTTATAATTTGAAATAATAATTTGAATTTAACAAATCTAAGTGCTGTAATTCACTATTACAAGTTCAGATCTTCAAGTTATAATTTACAATAATAATTAGAAGCTATCAATTTTAAGTTCTGTATTTGACTATTACAAGTTCAGATCTTCAAGTTATAATTTGCAATAATAATTAGAAGCTATCAATTTTAAGTTCTGTATTTGACAATTACAAGTTCAGATCTTCAAGTTATAATTTGCAATAATAATTAGAAGCTATTAATTTTAAGTTCTGTATTTGACAATTACAAGTTCAGATCTTCAAGTTATAATTTGAAATAATAATTAGAAGCTATCAATTTTATGTTCTCTATTTGACAATTACAAGTTCAGATCTTCAAGTTATAATTTGCAATAATAATTAGAAGCTATCAATTTTAAGTTCTGTATTTGACAATTACAAGTTCAGATCTTCAAGTTATAATTTGCAATAATAATTAGAAGCTATCAATTTTAAGTTCTGTATTTGACAATTACTAGTTCAGATCTCCAAGTTATTATTTGCAATAATAATTAGAAGCTATCAATTTTAAGTTCTGTATTTGACAATTACAAGTTCAGATCTTCAAGTTATAATTTACAATAATAATTAGAAGCTATCAATTTTAAGTTCTGTATTTGACAATTACAAGTTCAGATCTTCAAGTTATAATTTGCAATAATAATTAGAAGCTATCAATTTTAAGTTCTGTATTTGACAATTACTAGTTCAGATCTTCAAGGTATAATTTGAAATAATAATTTGAATTTAACAAATCTAAGTTCTGTAATTCACTATTACAAGTTCAGATCTTCAAGTTATAATTTACAATAATAATTAGAAGCTATCAATTTTAAGTTCTGTATTTGACTATTACAAGTTCAGATCTTCAAGTTATAATTTGCAATAATAATTAGAAGCTATCAATTTTAAGTTCTGTATTTGACAATTACAAGTTCAGATCTTCAAGTTATAATTTGCAATAATAATTAGAAGCTAATTATTTTAAGTTTGTATTTGACAATTACAAGTTCAGATCTTCAAGTTATAATTTGAAATAATAATTAGAAGCTATCAATTTTATGTTCTCTATTTGACAATTACAAGTTCAGATCTTCAAGTTATAATTTGCAATAATAATTAGAAGCTATCAATTTTAAGTTCTGTATTTGACAATTACAAGTTCAGATCTTCAAGTTATAATTTGCAATAATAATTAGAAGCTATCAATTTTAAGTTCTGTATTTGACAATTACTAGTTCAGATCTCCAAGTTATTATTTGCAATAATAATTAGAAGCTATCAATTTTAAGTTCTGTATTTGACAATTACAAGTTCAGATCTTCAAGTTATAATTTACAATAATAATTAGAAGCTATCAATTTTAAGTTCTGTATTTGACAATTACAAGTTCAGATCTTCAAGTTATAATTTGCAATAATAATTAGAAGCTATCAATTATAGTTCTGTATTTGACAATTACTAGTTCAGATCTTCAAGGTATAATTTGAAATAATAATTTGAATTTAACAAATCTAAGTTCTGTAATTCACTATTACAAGTTCAGATCTTCAAGTTATAATTTACAATAATAATTAGAAGCTTTCAATTTTAAGTTCTGTATTTGACTATTACAAGTTCAGATCTTCAAGTTATAATTTGCAATAATAATGAGAAGCTATCAATTTTAAGTTCTGTATTTGACAATTACAAGTTCAGATCTTCAAGGTATAATTTGCACTAATAATTTGTATTTAACAATTAGAAGTTCTGTATTTGACAATTACAAGTTCAGATCTTCAAGTTATAATTTGCAATAATAATTAGAAGCTATCAATTTTAAGTTCTGTATTTGACAATTACTAGTTCAGATCTTCAAGTTATAATTTGCACTAATAATTTGTATTTAACAATTAGAAGTTCTGTATTTGACTATTACAAGTTCAGATCTTCGAATTATTATTTGCAATCTTAGTTTGAATTTAACAATTCGAAGTTCTGTATTTACCTATTACAGGTTCAGATCTTCAAGTTATAATTTGCAATCACAATTTGTATTTAACAATGCTAAGTTGCGTATTTGTCTATTACAAGTTCAGATCTTCAAATTATAATTTGCAATAATAATTAGAAGCTATCAATTTTAAGTTCTGTATTTGACAATTACAAGTTCAGATCTTCAAGTTATTATTTGCAATAATAATTAGAAGCTATCAATTTTAAGTTCTGTATTTGACAATTACAAGTTCAGATCTTGAAGTTATAATTTACAATAATAATTAGAAGCTATCAATTTTAAGTTCTGTATTTAACAATTACAAGTTCAGATCTTCAAGTTATAATATGCAATAATAATTAGAAGCTATCAATTTTAAGTTCTGTATTTGACAATTACTAGTTCAGATCTACAAGTTATAATTTGAAATAATAATTTGAATTTAACAAATCTAAGTTCTGTAATTCACTATTTCAAGTTCAGATCTTCAAGTTATAATTTACAATAATAATTAGAAGCTATCAATTTTAAGTTCTGTATTTGACAATTACAAGTTCAGATCTTCAAGTTATAATTTGCACTAATAATTTGTATTTAACAATTTGAAGTTCTGTATTTGACAATTACAAGTTCAGATCTTCAAGTTATAATTTGCAATAATAATTAGAAGCTATCAATTTTAAGTTCTGTATTTGACAATTACAAGTTCAGATCTTCAAGTTATTATTTGCAATAATAATTAGAAGCTATCAATTTTAAGTTCTGTATTTGACAATTACAAGTTCAGATCTTGAAGTTATAATTTACAATAATAATTAGAAGCTATCAATTTTAAGTTCTGTATTTAACAATTACAAGTTCAGATCTTCAAGTTAT
Organism: Cantharis lateralis; assembly: GCA_963170105.1. Classification (NCBI taxonomy): domain Eukaryota; kingdom Metazoa; phylum Arthropoda; class Insecta; order Coleoptera; family Cantharidae; genus Cantharis; species Cantharis lateralis. The sequence goes on along the minus strand of OY720625.1, from coordinate 30,001,225 downwards.
AATATGCAATAATAATTAGAAGCTATCAATTTTAAGTTCTGTATTTGACAATTACTAGTTCAGATCTTCAAGTTATAATTTGAAATAATAATTTGAATTTAACAAATCTAAGTTCTGTAATTCACTATTACAAGTTCAGATCTTCAAGTTATAATTTACAATAATAATTAGAAGCTATCAATTTTAAGTTCTGTATTTGACAATTACAAGTTCAGATCTTCAAGTTATAAATTGCAATAATAATCAGAAGCTATTAATTTTAAGTTCTGTATTTGACAATTACAAGTTCAGATCTTCAAGTTATAATTTGCAATAATAATTAGAAGCTATCAATTTTAAGTTCTGTATTTGACAATTACAAGTTCAGATCTTGAAGTTATAATTTACAATAATAATTAGAAGCTATCAATTTTAAGTTCTGTATTTAACAATTACAAGTTCAGATCTTCAAGTTATAATATGCAATAATAATTAGAAGCTATCAATTTTAAGTTCTGTATTTGACAATTACTAGTTCAGATCTTCAAGTTATAATTTGAAATAATAATTTGAATTTAACAAATCTAAGTTCTGTAATTCACTATTACAAGTTCAGATCTTCAAGTTATAATTTACAATAATAATTAGAAGCTATCAATTTTAAGTTCTGTATTTGACAATTACAAGTTCAGATCTTCAAGTTATAATTTGCAATAATAATTAGAAGCTATTAATTTTAAGTTCTGTATTTGACAATTACAAGTTCAGATCTTCAAGTTATAATTTGCAATAATAATTAGAAGCTATCAATTTTAAGTTCTGTATTTGACAATTACAAGTTCAGATCTTGAAGTTATAATTTACAATAATAATTAGAAGCTATCAATTTTAAGTTCTGTATTTAACAATTACAAGTTCAGATCTTCAAGTTATAATATGCAATAATAATTAGAAGCTATCAATTTTAAGTTCTGTATTTGACAATTACTAGTTCAGATCTTCAAGTTATAATTTGAAATAATAATTTGAATTTAACAAATCTAAGTTCTGTAATTCACTATTACAAGTTTAGATCTTCAATTATAATTTACAATAATAATTAGAAGCTATCAATTTTAAGTTCTGTATTTGACAATTACAAGTTCAGATCTTCAAGTTATAATTTGCACTAATAATTTGTATTTAACAATTTGAAGTTCTGTATTTGACAATTACAAGTTCAGATCTTCAAGTTATAATTTGCAATAATAATTAGAAGCTATCAATTTTAAGTTCTGTATTTGACAATTACAAGTTCAGATCTTCAAGTTATTATTTGCAATAATAATTAGAAGCTATCAATTTTAAGTTCTGTATTTGACAATTACAAGTTCAGATCTTGAAGTTATAATTTACAATAATAATTAGAAGCTATCAATTTTAAGTTCTGTATTTGAGAATTACAAGTTCAGATCTTCAAGTTATAATTTGCAATAATAATTAGAAGCTATTAATTTTAAGTTCTGTATTTGACAATTACAAGTTCAGATCTTCAAGTTATAATTTGAAATAATAATTAGAAGCTATCAATTTTATGTTCTCTATTTGACAATTACAAGTTCAGATCTTCAAGTTATAATTTGCAATAATAATTAGAAGCTATCAATTTTAAGTTCTGTATTTGACAATTACAAGTTCAGATCTTCAAGTTATAATTTGCAATAATAATTAGAAGCTATCAATTTTAAGTTCTGTATTTGACAATTACTAGTTCAGATCTCCAAGTTATTATTTGCAATAATAATTAGAAGCTATCAATTTTAAGTTCTGTATTTGACAATTACAAGTTCAGATCTTCAAGTTATAATTTACAATAATAATTAGAAGCTATCAATTTTAAGTTCTGTATTTGACAATTACAAGTTCAGATCTTCAAGTTATAATTTGCAATAATAATTAGAAGCTATCAATTTTAAGTTCTGTATTTGACAATTACAAGTTCAGATCTTCAAGGTATAATTTGCACTAATAATTTGTATTTAACAATTACAAGTTCTGTATTTGACAATTACAAGTTCAGATCTTCAAGTTATAATTAGCAATAATAATTAGAAGCTATCAATTTTAAGTTCTGTATTTGACAATTACTAGTTCAGATCTTCAAGTTATAATTTGCACTAATAATTTGTATTTAACAATTAGAAGTTCTGTATTTGAATATTACAAGTTCAGATCTTCGAATTATTATTTGCAATCTTAGTTTGAATTTAACAATTCGAAGTTCTGTATTTACCTATTACAGGTTCAGATCTTCAAGTTATAATTTGCAATCACAATTTGTATTTAACAATGCTAAGTTGCGTATTTGTCTATTACAAGTTCAGATCTTCAAATTATAATTTGCAATAATAATTAGAAGCTATCAATTTTAAGTTCTGTATTTGACAATTACAAGTTCAGATCTTCAAGTTATTATTTGCAATAATAATTAGAAGCTATTAATTTTAAGTTCTGTATTTGACAATTACAAGTTCAGATCTTCGAGTTATAATTTGCAATAATAATTAGAAGCTATTAATTTTAAGTTCTGTATTTGACAATTACAAGTTCAGATCTTCAAGTTATAATTTACAATAATAATTAGAAGCTATCAATTTTAAGTTCTGTATTTAACAATTACAAGTTCAGATCTTCAAGTTATAATTTGCAATAATAATTAGAAGCTATTAATTTTAAGTTCTGTATTTGACAATTACAAGTTCAGATCTTCAAGTTATAATTTGCAATAATAATTAGAAGCTATCAATTTTAAGTTCTGTATTTGACAATTACAAGTTCAGATCTTGAAGTTATAATTTACAATAATAATTAGAAGCTATCAATTTTAAGTTCTGTAGTTAACAATTACAAGTTCAGATCTTCAAGTTATAATATGCAATAATAATTAGAAGCTATTAATTTTAAGTTCTGTATTTGACAATTACAAGTTCAGATCTTCAAGTTATAATTTGCAATAATAATTAGAAGCTATCAATTTTAAGTTCTGTATTTGACAATTACAAGTTCAGATCTTGAAGTTATAATTTACAATAATAATTAGAAGCTATCAATTTTAAGTTCTGTATTTGACAATTACAAGTTCAGATCTTCAAGTTATAATTTGCAATAATAATTAGAAGCTATTAATTTTAAGTTCTGTATTTGACAATTACAAGTTCAGATCTTCAAGTTATAATTTGCAATAATAATTAGAAGCTATCAATTTTAAGTTCTGTATTTGACAATTACAAGTTCAGATCTTGAAGTTATAATTTACAATAATAATTAGCAGCTATCAATTTTAAGTTCTGTATTTGACAATTACAAGTTCAGATCTTCAAGTTATAATTTGCACTAATAATTTGTATTTAACAATTTGAAGTTCTGTATTTGACAATTACAAGTTCAGATCTTCAAGTTATAATTTGCAATAATAATTTGAATTTAACAAATCTAAGTTCTGTAATTCACTATTACAAGTTCAGATCTTCAAGTTATAATTTACAATAATAATTAGAAGCTATCAATTTTAAGTTCTGTATTTGACAATTACAAGTTCAGATCTTCAAGTTATAATTTGCACTAATAATTTGTATTTAACAATTTGAAGTTCTGTATTTGACAATTACAAGTTCAGATCTTCAAGTTATAATTTGCAATAATAATTAGAAGCTATCAATTTTAAGTTCTGTATTTGACAATTACAAGTTCAGATCTTCAAGTTATTATTTGCAATAATAATTAGAAGCTATCAATTTTTTAGTTCTGTATTTGACAATTACAAGTTCAGATCTTGAAGTTATAATTTACAATAATAATTAGAAGCTATCAATTTTAAGTTCTGTATTTAACAATTACAAGTTCAGATCTTCAAGTTATAATATGCAATAATAATTAGAAGCTATCAATTTTAAGTTCTGTATTTGACAATTACTAGTTTAGATCTTCAAGTTATAATTTGAAATAATAATTTGAATTTAACAAATCTAAGTTCTGTAATTCACTATTACAAGTTCAGATCTTCAAGTTATAATTTACAATAATAATTAGAAGCTATCAATTTTAAGTTCTGTATTTGACAATTACAAGTTCAGATCTTCAAGTTATAATTTGCAATAATAATTAGAAGCTATTAATTTTAAGTTCTGTATTTGACAATTACAAGTTCAGATCTTCAAGTTATAATTTGCAATAATAATTAGAAGCTATCAATTTTAAGTTCTGTATTTGACAATTACAAGTTCAGATCTTGGAGTTATAATTTACAATAATAATTAGAAGCTATCAATTTTAAGTTCTGTAGTTAACAATTACAAGTTCAGATCTTCAAGTTATAATATGCAATAATAATTAGAAGCTATCAATTTTAAGTTCTGTATTTGACAATTACTAGTTCAGATCTTCAAGTTATTATTTGCAATAATAATTAGAAGCTATTAATTTTAAGTTCTGTATTTGACAATTACAAGTTCAGATCTTCGAGTTATAATTTGCAATAATAATTAGAAGCTATTAATTTTAAGTTCTGTATTTGACAATTACAAGTTCAGATCTTCAAGTTATAATTTACAATAATAATTAGAAGCTATCAATTTTAAGTTCTGTATTTAACAATTACAAGTTCAGATCTTCAAGTTATAATTTGCAATAATAATTAGAAGCTATTAATTTTAAGTTCTGTATTTGACAATTACAAGTTCAGATCTTCAAGTTATAATTTGCAATAATAATTAGAAGCTATCAATTTTAAGTTCTGTATTTGACAATTACAAGTTCAGATCTTGAAGTTATAATTTACAATAATAATTAGAAGCTATCAATTTTAAGTTCTGTAGTTAACAATTACAAGTTCAGATCTTCAAGTTATAATATGCAATAATAATTAGAAGCTATTAATTTTAAGTTCTGTATTTGACAATTACAAGTTCAGATCTTCAAGTTATAATTTGCAATAATAATTAGAAGCTATCAATTTTAAGTTCTGTATTTGACAATTACAAGTTCAGATCTTGAAGTTATAATTTACAATAATAATTAGAAGCTATCAATTTTAAGTTCTGTATTTGACAATTACAAGTTCAGATCTTCAAGTTATAATTTGCAATAATAATTAGAAGCTATTAATTTTAAGTTCTGTATTTGACAATTACAAGTTCAGATCTTCAAGTTATAATTTGCAATAATAATTAGAAGCTATCAATTTTAAGTTCTGTATTTGACAATTACAAGTTCAGATCTTGAAGTTATAATTTACAATAATAATTAGCAGCTATCAATTTTAAGTTCTGTATTTGACAATTACAAGTTCAGATCTTCAAGTTATAATTTGCACTAATAATTTGTATTTAACAATTTGAAGTTCTGTATTTGACAATTACAAGTTCAGATCTTCAAGTTATAATTTGCAATAATAATTTGAATTTAACAAATCTAAGTTCTGTAATTCACTATTACAAGTTCAGATCTTCAAGTTATAATTTACAATAATAATTAGAAGCTATCAATTTTAAGTTCTGTATTTGACAATTACAAGTTCAGATCTTCAAGTTATAATTTGCACTAATAATTTGTATTTAACAATTTGAAGTTCTGTATTTGACAATTACAAGTTCAGATCTTCAAGTTATAATTTGCAATAATAATTAGAAGCTATCAATTTTAAGTTCTGTATTTGACAATTACAAGTTCAGATCTTCAAGTTATTATTTGCAATAATAATTAGAAGCTATCAATTTTTTAGTTCTGTATTTGACAATTACAAGTTCAGATCTTGAAGTTATAATTTACAATAATAATTAGAAGCTATCAATTTTAAGTTCTGTATTTAACAATTACAAGTTCAGATCTTCAAGTTATAATATGCAATAATAATTAGAAGCTATCAATTTTAAGTTCTGTATTTGACAATTACTAGTTCAGATCTTCAAGTTATAATTTGAAATAATAATTTGAATTTAACAAATCTAAGTTCTGTAATTCACTATTACAAGTTCAGATCTTCAAGTTATAATTTACAATAATAATTAGAAGCTATCAATTTTAAGTTCTGTATTTGACAATTACAAGTTCAGATCTTCAAGTTATAATTTGCAATAATAATTAGAAGCTATTAATTTTAAGTTCTGTATTTGACAATTACAAGTTCAGATCTTCAAGTTATAATTTGCAATAATAATTAGAAGCTATCAATTTTAAGTTCTGTATTTGACAATTACAAGTTCAGATCTTGGAGTTATAATTTACAATAATAATTAGAAGCTATCAATTTTAAGTTCTGTAGTTAACAATTACAAGTTCAGATCTTCAAGTTATAATATGCAATAATAATTAGAAGCTATCAATTTTAAGTTCTGTATTTGACAATTACTAGTTCAGATCTTCAAGTTATAATTTGAAATAATAATTTGAATTTAACAAATCTAAGTCCTGTAATTCACTATTACAAGTTCAGATCTTCAAGTTATAATTTACAATAATAATTAGAAGCTATTAATTTTAAGTTCTGTATTTGACAATTACAAGTTCAGATCTTCAAGTTATAATTTGCAATAATAATTAGAAGCTATCAATTTTAAGTTCTGTATTTGACAATTACAAGTTCAGATCTTGAAGTTATAATTTACAATAATAATTAGAAGCTATCAATTTTAAGTTCTGTAGTTAACAATTACAAGTTCAGATCTTCAAGTTATAATATGCAATAATAATTAGAAGCTATTAATTTTAAGTTCTGTATTTGACAATTACAAGTTCAGATCTTCAAGTTATAATTTGCAATAATAATTAGAAGCTATCAATTTTAAGTTCTGTATTTGACAATTACAAGTTCAGATCTTGAAGTTATAATTTACAATAATAATTAGAAGCTATCAATTTTAAGTTCTGTATTTGACAATTACAAGTTCAGATCTTCAAGTTATAATTTGCAATAATAATTAGAAGCTATTAATTTTAAGTTCTGTATTTGACAATTACAAGTTCAGATCTTCAAGTTATAATTTGCAATAATAATTAGAAGCTATCAATTTTAAGTTCTGTATTTGACAATTACAAGTTCAGATCTTGAAGTTATAATTTACAATAATAATTAGCAGCTATCAATTTTAAGTTCTGTATTTGACAATTACAAGTTCAGATCTTCAAGTTATAATTTGCACTAATAATTTGTATTTAACAATTTGAAGTTCTGTATTTGACAATTACAAGTTCAGATCTTCAAGTTATAATTTGCAATAATAATTTGAATTTAACAAATCTAAGTTCTGTAATTCACTATTACAAGTTCAGATCTTCAAGTTATAATTTACAATAATAATTAGAAGCTATCAATTTTAAGTTCTGTATTTGACAATTACAAGTTCAGATCTTCAAGTTATAATTTGCACTAATAATTTGTATTTAACAATTTGAAGTTCTGTATTTGACAATTACAAGTTCAGATCTTCAAGTTATAATTTGCAATAATAATTAGAAGCTATCAATTTTAAGTTCTGTATTTGACAATTACAAGTTCAGATCTTCAAGTTATTATTTGCAATAATAATTAGAAGCTATCAATTTTTTAGTTCTGTATTTGACAATTACAAGTTCAGATCTTGAAGTTATAATTTACAATAATAATTAGAAGCTATCAATTTTAAGTTCTGTATTTAACAATTACAAGTTCAGATCTTCAAGTTATAATATGCAATAATAATTAGAAGCTATCAATTTTAAGTTCTGTATTTGACAATTACTAGTTTAGATCTTCAAGTTATAATTTGAAATAATAATTTGAATTTAACAAATCTAAGTTCTGTAATTCACTATTACAAGTTCAGATCTTCAAGTTATAATTTACAATAATAATTAGAAGCTATCAATTTTAAGTTCTGTATTTGACAATTACAAGTTCAGATCTTCAAGTTATAATTTGCAATAATAATTAGAAGCTATTAATTTTAAGTTCTGTATTTGACAATTACAAGTTCAGATCTTCAAGTTATAATTTGCAATAATAATTAGAAGCTATCAATTTTAAGTTCTGTATTTGACAATTACAAGTTCAGATCTTGGAGTTATAATTTACAATAATAATTAGAAGCTATCAATTTTAAGTTCTGTAGTTAACAATTACAAGTTCAGATCTTCAAGTTATAATATGCAATAATAATTAGAAGCTATCAATTTTAAGTTCTGTATTTGACAATTACTAGTTCAGATCTTCAAGTTATTATTTGCAATAATAATTAGAAGCTATTAATTTTAAGTTCTGTATTTGACAATTACAAGTTCAGATCTTCGAGTTATAATTTGCAATAATAATTAGAAGCTATTAATTTTAAGTTCTGTATTTGACAATTACAAGTTCAGATCTTCAAGTTATAATTTACAATAATAATTAGAAGCTATCAATTTTAAGTTCTGTATTTAACAATTACAAGTTCAGATCTTCAAGTTATAATTTGCAATAATAATTAGAAGCTATTAATTTTAAGTTCTGTATTTGACAATTACAAGTTCAGATCTTCAAGTTATAATTTGCAATAATAATTAGAAGCTATCAATTTTAAGTTCTGTATTTGACAATTACAAGTTCAGATCTTGAAGTTATAATTTACAATAATAATTAGAAGCTATCAATTTTAAGTTCTGTAGTTAACAATTACAAGTTCAGATCTTCAAGTTATAATATGCAATAATAATTAGAAGCTATTAATTTTAAGTTCTGTATTTGACAATTACAAGTTCAGATCTTCAAGTTATAATTTGCAATAATAATTAGAAGCTATCAATTTTAAGTTCTGTATTTGACAATTACAAGTTCAGATCTTGAAGTTATAATTTACAATAATAATTAGAAGCTATCAATTTTAAGTTCTGTATTTGACAATTACAAGTTCAGATCTTCAAGTTATAATTTGCAATAATAATTAGAAGCTATTAATTTTAAGTTCTGTATTTGACAATTACAAGTTCAGATCTTCAAGTTATAATTTGCAATAATAATTAGAAGCTATCAATTTTAAGTTCTGTATTTGACAATTACAAGTTCAGATCTTGAAGTTATAATTTACAATAATAATTAGCAGCTATCAATTTTAAGTTCTGTATTTGACAATTACAAGTTCAGATCTTCAAGTTATAATTTGCACTAATAATTTGTATTTAACAATTTGAAGTTCTGTATTTGACAATTACAAGTTCAGATCTTCAAGTTATAATTTGCAATAATAATTTGAATTTAACAAATCTAAGTTCTGTAATTCACTATTACAAGTTCAGATCTTCAAGTTATAATTTACAATAATAATTAGAAGCTATCAATTTTAAGTTCTGTATTTGACAATTACAAGTTCAGATCTTCAAGTTATAATTTGCACTAATAATTTGTATTTAACAATTTGAAGTTCTGTATTTGACAATTACAAGTTCAGATCTTCAAGTTATAATTTGCAATAATAATTAGAAGCTATCAATTTTAAGTTCTGTATTTGACAATTACAAGTTCAGATCTTCAAGTTATTATTTGCAATAATAATTAGAAGCTATCAATTTTTTAGTTCTGTATTTGACAATTACAAGTTCAGATCTTGAAGTTATAATTTACAATAATAATTAGAAGCTATCAATTTTAAGTTCTGTATTTAACAATTACAAGTTCAGATCTTCAAGTTATAATATGCAATAATAATTAGAAGCTATCAATTTTAAGTTCTGTATTTGACAATTACTAGTTCAGATCTTCAAGTTATAATTTGAAATAATAATTTGAATTTAACAAATCTAAGTTCTGTAATTCACTATTACAAGTTCAGATCTTCAAGTTATAATTTACAATAATAATTAGAAGCTATCAATTTTAAGTTCTGTATTTGACAATTACAAGTTCAGATCTTCAAGTTATAATTTGCAATAATAATTAGAAGCTATTAATTTTAAGTTCTGTATTTGACAATTACAAGTTCAGATCTTCAAGTTATAATTTGCAATAATAATTAGAAGCTATCAATTTTAAGTTCTGTATTTGACAATTACAAGTTCAGATCTTGGAGTTATAATTTACAATAATAATTAGAAGCTATCAATTTTAAGTTCTGTAGTTAACAATTACAAGTTCAGATCTTCAAGTTATAATATGCAATAATAATTAGAAGCTATCAATTTTAAGTTCTGTATTTGACAATTACTAGTTCAGATCTTCAAGTTATAATTTGAAATAATAATTTGAATTTAACAAATCTAAGTCCTGTAATTCACTATTACAAGTTCAGATCTTCAAGTTATAATTTACAATAATAATTAGAAGCTATCAATTTTAAGTTCTGTATTTGACAATTACAAGTTCAGATCTTCAAGTTATAATTTGCAATAATAATTAGAAGCTATTAATTTTAAGTTCTGTATTTGACAATTACAAGTTCAGATCTTCAAGTTATAATTTGCAATAATAATTAGAAGCTATCAATTTTAAGTTCTGTATTTGACAATTACAAGTTCAGATCTTGAAGTTATAATTTACAATAATAATTAGAAGCTATCAATTTTAAGTTCTGTATTTAACAATTACAAGTTCAGATCTTCAAGTTATAATATGCAATAATAATTAGAAGCTATCAATTTTAAGTTCTGTATTTGACAATTACTAGTTCAGATCTTCAAGTTATAATTTGAAATAATAATTTGAATTTAACAAATCTAAGTTCTGTAATTCACTATTACAAGTTCAGATCTTCAAGTTATAATTTACAATAATAATTAGAAGCTATCAATTTTAAGTTCTGTATTTGACAATTACAAGTTCAGATCTTCAAGTTATAATTTGCACTAATAATTTGTATTTAACAATTTGAAGTTCTGTATTTGACAATTACAAGTTTAGATCTTCAAGTTATTATTTGCAATAATAATTAGAAGCTATCAATTTTAAGTTCTGTATTTGACAATTACAAGTTCAGATCTTGAAGTTATAATTTACAATAATAATTAGAAGCTATCAATTTTAAGTTCTGTATTTAACAATTACAAGTTCAGATCTTCAAGTTATAATATGCAATAATAATTAGAAGCTATCAATTTTAAGTTCTGTATTTGACAATTACTAGTTCAGATCTTCAAGTTATAATTTGAAATAATAATTTGAATTTAACAAATCTAAGTTCTGTAATTCACTATTACAAGTTCAGATCTTCAAGTTATAATTTGCAATAATAATTAGAAGCTATTAATTTTAAGTTCTATATTTGACAATTACAAGTTCAGATCTTCAAGTTATAATTTTAAATAATAATTAGAAGCTATCAATTTTATGTTCTGTATTTGACAATTACAAGTTCAGATCTTCAAGTTATAATTTGCAATAATAATTAGAAGCTATCAATTTTAAGTTCTGTATTTGACAATTACAAGTTCAGATCTTCAAGTTATAATTTGCAATAATAATTAGAAGCTATCAATTTTAAGTTCTGTATTTGACAATTACTAGTTCAGATCTCCAAGTTATTATTTGCAATAATAATTAGAAGCTATCAATTTTAAGTTCTGTATTTGACAATTACAAGTTCAGATCTTCAAGTTATAATTTACAATAATAATTAGAAGCTATCAATTTTAAGTTCTGTATTTGACAATTACAAGTTCAGATCTTCAAGTTATAATTTGCACTAATAATTAGAAGCTATCAATTTTAAGTTCTGTATTTGACAATTACTAGTTCAGATCTTCAAGTTATAATTTCAAATAATAATTTGAATTTAACAAATCTAAGTGCTGTAATTCACTATTACAAGTTCAGATCTTCAAGTTATAATTTACAATAATAATTAGAAGCTATCAATTTTAAGTTCTGTATTTGAATATTACAAGTTCAGATCTTCAAGTTATAATTTGCAATAATAATTAGAAGCTATCAATTTTAAGTTCTGTATTTGACAATTACAAGTTCAGATCTTCAAGTTATAATTTGCAATAATAATTAGAAGCTATTAATTTTAAGTTCTGTATTTGACAATTACAAGTTCAGATCTTCAAGTTATAATTTGAAATAATAATAAGAAGCTATCAATTTTATGTTCTCTATTTGACAATTACAAGTTCAGATCTTCAAGTTATAATTTGCAATAATAATTAGAAGCTATCAATTTTAAGTTCTGTATTTGACAATTACAAGTTCAGATCTTCAAGTTATAATTTGCAATAATAATTGGAAGCTATCAATTTTAAGTTCTGTATTTGACAATTACTAGTTCAGATCTCCAAGTTATTATTTGCAATAATAATTAGAAGCTATCAATTTTAAGTTCTGTATTTGACAATTACAAGTTCAGATCTTCAAGTTATAATTTACAATAATAATTAGAAGCTATCAATTTTAAGTTCTGAATTTAACAATTACAAGTTCAGATCTTCAAGTTATAATATGCAATAATAATTAGAAGCTATCAATTTTAAGTTCTGTATTTGACAATTACTAGTTCAGATCTTCAAGTTATAATTTGAAATAATAATTTGAATTTAACAAATCTAAGTTCTGTAATTCACTATTACAAGTTTAGATCTTCAAGTTATAATTTACAATAATAATTAGAAGCTATCAATTTTAAGTTCTGTATTTGACAATTACAAGTTCAGATCTTCAAGTTATAATTTGCACTAATAATTTGTATTCAACAATTTGAAGTTCTGTATTTGACAATTACAAGTTCAGATCTTCAAGTTATAATTTGCAATAATAATTAGAAGCTATCAATTTTAAGTTCTGTATTTGACAATTACAAGTTCAGATCTTCAAGTTATTATTTGCAATAATAATTAGAAGCTATCAATTTTAAGTTCTGTATTTGACAATTACAAGTTCAGATCTTGAAGTTATAATTTACAATAATAATTAGAAGCTATCAATTTTAAGTTCTGTATTTAACAATTACAAGTTCAGATCTTCAAGTTATAATATGCAATAATAATTAGAAGCTATCAATTTTAAGTTCTGTATTTGACAATTACTAGTTCAGATCTTCAAGTTATAATTTGAAATAATAATTTGAATTTAACAAATCTAAGTTCTGTAATTCACTATTACAAGTTTAGATCTTCAAGTTATAATTTACAATAATAATTAGAAGCTATCAATTTTAAGTTCTGTATTTGACAATTACAAGTTCAGATCTTCAAGTTATAATTTGCACTAATAATTTGTATTTAACAATTTGAAGTTCTGTATTTGACAATTACAAGTTCAGATCTTCAAGTTATAATTTGCAATAATAATTAGAAGCTATCAATTTTAAGTTCTGTATTTGACAATTACAAGTTCAGATCTTCAAGTTATTATTTGCAATAATAATTAGAAGCTATTAATTTTAAGTTCTGTATTTGACAATTACAAGTTCAGATCTTCAAGTTATAATTTGAAATAATAATAAGAAGCTATCAATTTTATGTTCTCTATTTGACAATTACAAGATCAGATCTTCAAGTTATAATTTGCAATAATAATTAGAAGCTATCAATTTTAAGTTCTGTATTTGACAATTACAAGTTCAGATCTTGAAGTTATAATTTACAATAATAATTAGAAGCTATCAATTTTAAGTTCTGTATTTAACAATTACAAGTTCAGATCTTCAAGTTATAATATGCAATAATAATTAGAAGCTATCAATTTTAAGTTCTGTATTTGACAATTACTAGTTCAGATCTTCAAGTTATAATTTGAAATAATAATTTGAATTTAACAAATCTAAGTTCTGTAATTCACTATTACAAGTTCAGATCTTCAAGTTATAATTTACAATAATAATTAGAAGCTATCAATTTTAAGTTCTGTATTTGACAATTACAAGTTCAGATCTTCAAGTTATAATTTGCACTAATAATTTGTATTTAACAATTTGAAGTTCTGTATTTGACAATTACAAGTTTAGATCTTCAAGTTATTATTTGCAATAATAATTAGAAGCTATCAATTTTAAGTTCTGTATTTGACAATTACAAGTTCAGATCTTGAAGTTATAATTTACAATAATAATTAGAAGCTATCAATTTTAAGTTCTGTATTTAACAATTACAAGTTCAGATCTTCAAGTTATAATATGCAATAATAATTAGAAGCTATCAATTTTAAGTTCTGTATTTGACAATTACTAGTTCAGATCTTCAAGTTATAATTTGAAATAATAATTTGAATTTAACAAATCTAAGTTCTGTAATTCACTATTACAAGTTCAGATCTTCAAGTTATAATTTGCAATAATAATTAGAAGCTATTAATTTTAAGTTCTATATTTGACAATTACAAGTTCAGATCTTCAAGTTATAATTTTAAATAATAATTAGAAGCTATCAATTTTATGTTCTGTATTTGACAATTACAAGTTCAGATCTTCAAGTTATAATTTGCAATAATAATTAGAAGCTATCAATTTTAAGTTCTGTATTTGACAATTACAAGTTCAGATCTTCAAGTTATAATTTGCAATAATAATTAGAAGCTATCAATTTTAAGTTCTGTATTTGACAATTACTAGTTCAGATCTCCAAGTTATTATTTGCAATAATAATTAGAAGCTATCAATTTTAAGTTCTGTATTTGACAATTACAAGTTCAGATCTTCAAGTTATAATTTACAATAATAATTAGAAGCTATCAATTTTAAGTTCTGTATTTGACAATTACAAGTTCAGATCTTCAAGTTATAATTTGCACTAATAATTAGAAGCTATCAATTTTAAGTTCTGTATTTGACAATTACTAGTTCAGATCTTCAAGTTATAATTTCAAATAATAATTTGAATTTAACAAATCTAAGTGCTGTAATTCACTATTACAAGTTCAGATCTTCAAGTTATAATTTACAATAATAATTAGAAGCTATCAATTTTAAGTTCTGTATTTGAATATTACAAGTTCAGATCTTCAAGTTATAATTTGCAATAATAATTAGAAGCTATCAATTTTAAGTTCTGTATTTGACAATTACAAGTTCAGATCTTCAAGTTATAATTTGCAATAATAATTAGAAGCTATTAATTTTAAGTTCTGTATTTGACAATTACAAGTTCAGATCTTCAAGTTATAATTTGAAATAATAATAAGAAGCTATCAATTTTATGTTCTCTATTTGACAATTACAAGTTCAGATCTTCAAGTTATAATTTGCAATAATAATTAGAAGCTATCAATTTTAAGTTCTGTATTTGACAATTACAAGTTCAGATCTTCAAGTTATAATTTGCAATAATAATTGGAAGCTATCAATTTTAAGTTCTGTATTTGACAATTACTAGTTCAGATCTCCAAGTTATTATTTGCAATAATAATTAGAAGCTATCAATTTTAAGTTCTGTATTTGACAATTACAAGTTCAGATCTTCAAGTTATAATTTACAATAATAATTAGAAGCTATCAATTTTAAGTTCTGAATTTAACAATTACAAGTTCAGATCTTCAAGTTATAATATGCAATAATAATTAGAAGCTATCAATTTTAAGTTCTGTATTTGACAATTACTAGTTCAGATCTTCAAGTTATAATTTGAAATAATAATTTGAATTTAACAAATCTAAGTTCTGTAATTCACTATTACAAGTTTAGATCTTCAAGTTATAATTTACAATAATAATTAGAAGCTATCAATTTTAAGTTCTGTATTTGACAATTACAAGTTCAGATCTTCAAGTTATAATTTGCACTAATAATTTGTATTCAACAATTTGAAGTTCTGTATTTGACAATTACAAGTTCAGATCTTCAAGTTATAATTTGCAATAATAATTAGAAGCTATCAATTTTAAGTTCTGTATTTGACAATTACAAGTTCAGATCTTCAAGTTATTATTTGCAATAATAATTAGAAGCTATCAATTTTAAGTTCTGTATTTGACAATTACAAGTTCAGATCTTGAAGTTATAATTTACAATAATAATTAGAAGCTATCAATTTTAAGTTCTGTATTTAACAATTACAAGTTCAGATCTTCAAGTTATAATATGCAATAATAATTAGAAGCTATCAATTTTAAGTTCTGTATTTGACAATTACTAGTTCAGATCTTCAAGTTATAATTTGAAATAATAATTTGAATTTAACAAATCTAAGTTCTGTAATTCACTATTACAAGTTTAGATCTTCAAGTTATAATTTACAATAATAATTAGAAGCTATCAATTTTAAGTTCTGTATTTGACAATTACAAGTTCAGATCTTCAAGTTATAATTTGCACTAATAATTTGTATTTAACAATTTGAAGTTCTGTATTTGACAATTACAAGTTCAGATCTTCAAGTTATAATTTGCAATAATAATTAGAAGCTATCAATTTTAAGTTCTGTATTTGACAATTACAAGTTCAGATCTTCAAGTTATTATTTGCAATAATAATTAGAAGCTATTAATTTTAAGTTCTGTATTTGACAATTACAAGTTCAGATCTTCAAGTTATAATTTGAAATAATAATAAGAAGCTATCAATTTTATGTTCTCTATTTGACAATTACAAGATCAGATCTTCAAGTTATAATTTGCAATAATAATTAGAAGCTATCAATTTTAAGTTCTGTATTTGACAATTACAAGTTCAGATCTTCAAGTTATAATTTGCAATAATAATTGGAAGCTATCAATTTTAAGTTCTGTATTTGACAATTACTAGTTCAGATCTCCAAGTTATTATTTGCAATAATAATTAGAAGCTATCAATTTTAAGTTCTGTATTTGACAATTACAAGTTCAGATCTTCAAGTTATAATTTACAATAATAATTAGAAGCTATCAATTTTAAGTTCTGTACTTAACAATTACAAGTTCAGATCTTCAAGTTATAATATGCAATAATAATTAGAAGCTATCAATTTTAAGTTCTGTATTTGACAATTACTAGTTCAGATCTTCAAGTTATAATTTGAAATAATAATTTGAATTTAACAAATCTAAGTTCTGTAATTCACTATTACAAGTTTAGATCTTCAAGTTATAATTTACAATAATAATTAGAAGCTATCAATTTTAAGTTCTGTATTTGACAATTACAAGTTCAGATCTTCAAGTTATAATTTGCACTAATAATTTGTGTTTAACAATTTGAAGTTCTGTATTTGACAATTACAAGTTCAGATCTTCAAGTTATAATTTGCAATAATAATTAGAAGCTATCAATTTTAAGTTCTGTATTTGACAATTACAAGTTCAGATCTTCAAGTTATTATTTGCAATAATAATTAGAAGCTATCAATTTTAAGTTCTGTATTTGACAATTACAAGTTCAGATCTTGAAGTTATAATTTACAATAATAATTAGAAGCTATCAATTTTAAGTTCTGTATTTAACAATTACAAGTTCAGATCTTCAAGTTATAATATGCAATAATAATTAGAAGCTATCAATTTTAAGTTCTGAATTTGACAATTACTAGTTCAGATCTTCAAGTTATAATTTGAAATAATAATTTGAATTTAAAAATCTAAGTTCTGTAATTCACTATTACAAGTTCAGATCTTCAAGTTATAATTTACAATAATAATTAGAAGCTATCAATTTTAAGTTCTGTATTTGACAATTACAAGTTCAGATCTTCAAGTTATAATTTGCAATAATAATTAGAAGCTATTAATTTTAAGTTCTGTATTTGACAATTACAAGTTCAGATCTTCAAGTTATAATTTTAAATAATAATTAGAAGCTATCAATTTTATGTTCTGTATTTGACAATTACAAGTTCAGATCTTCAAGTTATAATTTGCAATAATAATTAGAAGCTATCAATTTTAAGTTCTGTATTTGACAATTACAAGTTCAGATCTTCAAGTTATAATTTGCAATAATAATTAGAAGCTATCAATTTTAAGTTCTGTATTTGACAATTACTAGTTCAGATCTCCAAGTTATTATTTGCAATAATAATTAGAAGCTATCAATTTTAAGTTCTGTATTTGACAATTACAAGTTCAGATCTTCAAGTTATAATTTCCAATAATAATTAGAAGCTATCAATTTTAAGTTCTGTATTTGACAATTACAAGTTCAGATCTTCAAGTTATAATTTGCAATAATAATTAGAAGCTATCAATTTTAAGTTCTGTATTTGACAATTACTAGTTCAGATCTTCAAGTTATAATTTGAAATAATAATTTGAATTTAACAAATCTAAGTTCTGTATTTGACTATTACAAGTTCAGATCTTCAAGTTATAATTTGCAATAATAATTAGAAGCTATCAATTTTAAGTTCTGTATTTGACAATTACTAGTTCAGATCTTCAAGTTATAATTTGAAATAATAATTTGAATTTAACAAATCTAAGTTCTGTAATTCACTATTACAAGTTCAGATCTTCGAATTATTATTTGCAATCTTAGTTTGAATTTAACAATTGGAAGTTCTGTATTTACCTATTACAGGTTCAGATCTTCAAGTTATAATTTGCAATCACAATTTGTATTTAACAATGCTAAGTTGCGTATTTGTCTATTACAAGTTCAGATCTTCAAATTACAATTTGCAATAATATTTAGAAGCTATCAATTTTAAGTTCTGTATTTGACAATTACAAGTTCAGAGCTTCAAGTTATTATTTGCAATAATAATTAGAAGCTATCAATTTTAAGTTCGGTGTTTGACAATTACTAGTTCAGATCTTGAAGTTATAATTTACAATAATAATTAGAAGCTATCAATTTTAAGTTCTGTATTTAACAATTACAAGTTCAGATCTTCAAGTTATAATATGCAATAATAATTAGAAGCTATCAATTTTAAGTTCTGTATTTGACAATTACTAGTTCAGATCTTCAAGTTATAATTTGAAATAATAATTTGAATTTAACAAATCTAAGTTCTGTAATTCACTATTACAAGTTCAGATCTTCAAGTTAAAATTTACAATAATAATTAGAAGCTATCAATTTTAAGTTCTGTATTTGACAATTACAAGTTCAGATCTTCAAGTTATAATTTGCACTAATAATTTGTATTTAACAATTTGAAGTTCTGTATTTGACAATTACAAGTTCAGATCTTCAAGTTATAATTTGCAATAATAATTAGAAGCTATCAATTTTCAGTTCTGTATTTGACAATTACAAGTTCAGATCTTCAAGTTATTATTTGCAATAATAATTAGAAGCTATCAATTTTAAGTTCTGTATTTGACAATTACAAGTTCAGATCTTGAAGTTATAATTTACAATAATAATTAGAAGCTATCAATTTTAAGTTCTGTATTTAACAATTACAAGTTCAGATCTTCAAGTTATAATATGCAATAATAATTAGAAGCTATCAATTTTAAGTTCTGTATTTGACAATTACTAGTTCAGATCTTCAAGTTATAATTTGATATAATAATTTGAATTTAACAAATCTAAGTTCTGTAATTCACTATTACAAGTTCAGATCTACAAGTTATAATTTACAATAATAATTAGAAGCTATCAATTTTAAGTTCTGTATTTGACTATTACAAGTTCAGATCTTCAAGTTATAATTTGCAATAATAATTAGAAGCTATTAATTTTAAGTTCTGTATTTGACAATTACAAGTTCAGATCTTCAAGTTATAATTTGAAATAATAATTAGAAGCTATCAATTTTAAGTTCTGTATTTGACAATTACAAGTTCAGATCTTCAAGTTATAATTTGCAATAATAATTAGAAGCTATCAATTTTAAGTTCTGTATTTGACAATTACAAGTTCAGATCTTCAAGTTATAATTTGCAATAATAATTAGAAGCTATCAATTTTAAGTTCTGTATTTGACAATTACAAGTTCAGATCTTCAAGTTATAATTTACAATAATAATTAGAAGCTATCAATTTTAAGTTCTGTATTTGACAATTACAAGTTCAGATCTTCAAGTTATAATTTGCAATAATAATTAGAAGCTATCAATTTTAAGTTCTGTATTTGACAATTACAAGTTCAGATCTTCAAGTTATAATTTGCAATAATAATTAGAAGCTATCAATTTTAAGTTCTGTATTTGACAATTACTAGTTCAGATCTTCAAGTTATAATTTGAAATAATAATTTGAATTTAACAAATCTAAGTTCTGTAATTCACTATTACAAGTTCAGATCTTCAAGTTATAATTTACAATAATAATTAGAAGCTATCAATTTTAAGTTCTGTATTTGACTATTACAAGTTCAGATCTTCAAGTTATAATTTGCAATAATAATTAGAAGCTATCAATTTTAAGTTCTGTATTTGACAATTGCAAGTTCAGATCTTCAAGTTATAATTTGCACTAATAATTTGTATTTAACAATTAGAAGTTCTGTATTTGACAATTACAAGTTCAGATCTTCAAGTTATTATTTGCAATAATAATTAGAAGCTATCAATTTTAAGTTCGGTGTTTGACAATTACTAGTTCAGATCTTGAAGTTATAATTTACAATAATAATTAGAAGCTATCAATTTTAAGTTCTGTATTTAACAATTACAAGTTCAGATCTTCAAGTTATAATATGCAATAATAATTAGAAGCTATCAATTTTAAGTTCTGTATTTGACAATTACTAGTTCAGATCTTCAAGTTATAATTTGAAATAATAATTTGAATTTAACAAATCTAAGTTCTGTAATTCACTATTACAGGTTCAGATCTTCAAGTTATAATTTGCAATCACAATTTGTATTTAACAATGCTAAGTTGCGTATTTGTCTATTACAAGTTCAGATCTTCAAATTACAATTTGCAATAATATTTAGAAGCTATCAATTTTAAGTTCTGTATTTGACAATTACAAGTTCAGAGCTTCAAGTTATTATTTGCAATAATAATTAGAAGCTATCAATTTTAAGTTCGGTGTTTGACAATTACTAGTTCAGATCTTGAAGTTATAATTTACAATAATAATTAGAAGCTATCAATTTTAAGTTCTGTATTTAACAATTACAAGTTCAGATCTTCAAGTTATAATATGCAATAATAATTAGAAGCTATCAATTTTAAGTTCTGTATTTGACAATTACTAGTTCAGATCTTCAAGTTATAATTTGAAATAATAATTTGAATTTAACAAATCTAAGTTCTGTAATTCACTATTACAAGTTCAGATCTTCAAGTTAAAATTTACAATAATAATTAGAAGCTATCAATTTTAAGTTCTGTATTTGACAATTACAAGTTCAGATCTTCAAGTTATAATTTGCACTAATAATTTGTATTTAACAATTTGAAGTTCTGTATTTGACAATTACAAGTTCAGATCTTCAAGTTATAATTTGCAATAATAATTAGAAGCTATCAATTTTCAGTTCTGTATTTGACAATTACAAGTTCAGATCTTCAAGTTATTATTTGCAATAATAATTAGAAGCTATCAATTTTAAGTTCTGTATTTGACAATTACAAGTTCAGATCTTGAAGTTATAATTTACAATAATAATTAGAAGCTATCAATTTTAAGTTCTGTATTTAACAATTACAAGTTCAGATCTTCAAGTTATAATATGCAATAATAATTAGAAGCTATCAATTTTAAGTTCTGTATTTGACAATTACTAGTTCAGATCTTCAAGTTATAATTTGATATAATAATTTGAATTTAACAAATCTAAGTTCTGTAATTCACTATTACAAGTTCAGATCTACAAGTTATAATTTACAATAATAATTAGAAGCTATCAATTTTAAGTTCTGTATTTGACTATTACAAGTTCAGATCTTCAAGTTATAATTTGCAATAATAATTAGAAGCTATTAATTTTAAGTTCTGTATTTGACAATTACAAGTTCAGATCTTCAAGTTATAATTTGAAATAATAATTAGAAGCTATCAATTTTAAGTTCTGTATTTGACAATTACAAGTTCAGATCTTCAA
Organism: Cantharis lateralis; assembly: GCA_963170105.1. Classification (NCBI taxonomy): domain Eukaryota; kingdom Metazoa; phylum Arthropoda; class Insecta; order Coleoptera; family Cantharidae; genus Cantharis; species Cantharis lateralis. Next base: position 29,979,416 of record OY720625.1, on the reverse strand, counting down.
GTTATAATTTGCAATAATAATTAGAAGCTATCAATTTTAAGTTCTGTATTTGACAATTACAAGTTCAGATCTTCAAGTTATAATTTGCAATAATAATTAGAAGCTATCAATTTTAAGTTCTGTATTTGACAATTACAAGTTCAGATCTTCAAGTTATAATTTACAATAATAATTAGAAGCTATCAATTTTAAGTTCTGTATTTGACAATTACAAGTTCAGATCTTCAAGTTATAATTTGCAATAATAATTAGAAGCTATCAATTTTAAGTTCTGTATTTGACAATTACAAGTTCAGATCTTCAAGTTATAATTTGCAATAATAATTAGAAGCTATCAATTTTAAGTTCTGTATTTGACAATTACTAGTTCAGATCTTCAAGTTATAATTTGAAATAATAATTTGAATTTAACAAATCTAAGTTCTGTAATTCACTATTACAAGTTCAGATCTTCAAGTTATAATTTACAATAATAATTAGAAGCTATCAATTTTAAGTTCTGTATTTGACTATTACAAGTTCAGATCTTCAAGTTATAATTTGCAATAATAATTAGAAGCTATCAATTTTAAGTTCTGTATTTGACAATTGCAAGTTCAGATCTTCAAGTTATAATTTGCACTAATAATTTGTATTTAACAATTAGAAGTTCTGTATTTGACAATTACAAGTTCAGATCTTCAAGTTATAATTTGCAATAATAATTAGAAGCTTTCAATTTTAAGGTCTGTATTTGACAATTACTAGTTCAGATCTTCAAGTTATAATTTGAACTAATAATTTGTATTTAACAATTAGAAGTTCTGTATTTGACTATTACAAGTTCAGATCTTCGAATTATTATTTGCAATCTTAGTTTGAATTTAACAATTCGAAGTTCTGTATTTGACTATTACAAGTTCAGATCTTCAAATTATTATTTGCAATCTTAGTTTGAATTTAACAATTCGAAGTTCTGTATTTACCTATTACAAGTTCAGATCTTCAAGTTATAATTTGTACTAATAATTTGTATTTAACAATTCGAAGTTCTGTATTTGACTATTACAAGTTCAGATCTTCAAGTTATAATTTACAATAATAATTAAAAGCTATCAATTTTAAGTTCTGTATTTGACTATTACAAGTTCAGATCTTCAAGTTATAATTTGCAATAATAATTAGAAGCTATCAATTTTAAGTTCTGTATTTGACAATTACAAGTTCAGATCTTCAAGTTATAATTTGAAATAATAATAAGAAGCTATCAATTTTAAGTTCTGTATTTGACAATTACTAGTTCAGATCTTCAAGTTATAATTTGAAATAATAATTTGAATTTAACAAATCTAAGTTCTGTAATTCACTATTACAAGTTCAGATCTTCAAGTTATAATTTACAATAATAATTAGAAGCTATCAATTTTAAGTTCTGTATTTGACAATTACAAGTTCAGATCTTCAAGTTATAATTTGCAATAATAATTAGAAGCTATTAATTTTAAGTTCTATATTTGACAATTACAAGTTCAGATCTTCAAGTTATAATTTTAAATAATAATTAGAAGCTATCAATTTTATGTTCTGTATTTGACAATTACAAGTTCAGATCTTCAAGTTATAATTTGCAATAATAATTAGAAGCTATCAATTTTAAGTTCTGTATTTGACAATTACTAGTTCAGATCTCCAAGTTATTATTTGCAATAATAATTAGAAGCTATCAATTTTAAGTTCTGTATTTGACAATTACAAGTTCAGATCTTCAAGTTATAATTTACAATAATAATTAGAAGCTATCAATTTTAAGTTCTGTATTTGACAATTACAAGTTCAGATCTTCAAGTTATAATTTGCACTAATAATTAGAAGCTATCAATTTTAAGTTCTGTATTTGACAATTACTAGTTCAGATCTTCAAGTTATAATTTGAAATAATAATTTGAATTTAACAAATCTAAGTTCTGTAATTCACTATTACAAGTTCAGATCTTCAAGTTATAATTTACAATAATAATTAGAAGCTATCAATTTTAAGTTCTGTATTTGACAATTACAAGTTCAGATCTTCAAGTTATAATTTGCAATAATAATTAGAAGCTATTAATTTTAAGTTCTATATTTGACAATTACAAGTTCAGATCTTCAAGTTATAATTTTAAATAATAATTAGAAGCTATCAATTTTATGTTCTGTATTTGACAATTACAAGTTCAGATCTTCAAGTTATAATTTGCAATAATAATTCGAAGCTATCAATTTTAAGTTCTGTATTTGACAATTACAAGTTCAGATCTTCAAGTTATAATTTGCAATAATAATTAGAAGCTATCAATTTTAAGTTCTGTATTTGACAATTACAAGTTCAGATCTTCAAGTTATAATATGCAATAATAATTAGAAGCTATCAATTTTAAGTTCTGTATTTGACAATTACTAGTTCAGATCTTCAAGTTATAATTTGAAATAATAATTTGAATTTAACAAATCTAAGTTCTGTAATTCACTATTACAAGTTCAGATCTTCAAGTTATAATTTACAATAATAATTAGAAGCTATCAATTTTAAGTTCTGTATTTGACAATTACAAGTTCAGATCTTCAAGTTATAATTTGCAATAATAATTAGAAGCTATTAATTTTAAGTTCTATATTTGACAATTACAAGTTCAGATCTTCAAGTTATAATTTTAAATAATAATTAGAAGCTATCAATTTTAAGTTCTGTATTTGACAATTACAAGTTCAGAGCTTCAAGTTATTATTTGCAATAATAATTAGAAGCTATCAATTTTAAGTTCGGTGTTTGACAATTACTAGTTCAGATCTTGAAGTTATAATTTACAATAATAATTAGAAGCTATCAATTTTAAGTTCTGTATTTAACAATTACAAGTTCAGATCTTCAAGTTATAATATGCAATAATAATTAGAAGCTATCAATTTTAAGTTCTGTATTTGACAATTACTAGTTCAGATCTTCAAGTTATAATTTGAAATAATAATTTGAATTTAACAAATCTAAGTTCTGTAATTCACTATTACAAGTTCAGATCTTCAAGTTAAAATTTACAATAATAATTAGAAGCTATCAATTTTCAGTTCTGTATTTGACAATTACAAGTTCAGATCTTCAAGTTATTATTTGCAATAATAATTAGAAGCTATCAATTTTAAGTTCTGTATTTGACAATTACAAGTTCAGATCTTGAAGTTATAATTTACAATAATAATTAGAAGCTATCAATTTTAAGTTCTGTATTTAACAATTACAAGTTCAGATCTTCAAGTTATAATATGCAATAATAATTAGAAGCTATCAATTTTAAGTTCTGTATTTGACAATTACTAGTTCAGATCTTCAAGTTATAATTTGATATAATAATTTGAATTTAACAAATCTAAGTTCTGTAATTCACTATTACAAGTTCAGATCTACAAGTTATAATTTACAATAATAATTAGAAGCTATCAATTTTAAGTTCTGTATTTGACTATTACAAGTTCAGATCTTCAAGTTATAATTTGCAATAATAATTAGAAGCTATTAATTTTAAGTTCTGTATTTGACAATTACAAGTTCAGATCTTCAAGTTATAATTTGAAATAATAATTAGAAGCTATCAATTTTAAGTTCTGTATTTGACAATTACAAGTTCAGATCTTCAAGTTATAATTTGCAATAATAATTAGAAGCTATCAATTTTAAGTTCTGTATTTGACAATTACAAGTTCAGATCTTCAAGTTATAATTTGCAATAATAATTACTAGCTATCAATTTTAAGTTCTGTATTTGACAATTACAAGTTCAGATCTTCAAGTTATAATTTACAATAATAATTAGAAGCTATCAATTTTAAGTTCTGTATTTGACAATTACAAGTTCAGATCTTCAAGTTATAATTTGCAATAATAATTAGAAGCTATCAATTTTAAGTTCTGTATTTGACAATTACAAGTTCAGATCTTCAAGTTATAATTTGCAATAATAATTAGAAGCTATCAATTTTAAGTTCTGTATTTGACAATTACTAGTTCAGATCTTCAAGTTATAATTTGAAATAATAATTTGAATTTAACAAATCTAAGTTCTGTAATTCACTATTACAAGTTCAGATCTTCAAGTTATAATTTACAATAATAATTAGAAGCTATCAATTTTAAGTTCTGTATTTGACTATTACAAGTTCAGATCTTCAAGTTATAATTTGCAATAATAATTAGAAGCTATCAATTTTAAGTTCTGTATTTGACAATTGCAAGTTCAGATCTTCAAGTTATAATTTGCACTAATAATTTGTATTTAACAATTAGAAGTTCTGTATTTGACAATTACAAGTTCAGATCTTCAAGTTATAATTTGCAATAATAATTAGAAGCTTTCAATTTTAAGGTCTGTATTTGACAATTACTAGTTCAGATCTTCAAGTTATAATTTGAACTAATAATTTGTATTTAACAATTAGAAGTTCTGTATTTGACTATTACAAGTTCAGATCTTCGAATTATTATTTGCAATCTTAGTTTGAATTTAACAATTCGAAGTTCTGTATTTGACTATTACAAGTTCAGATCTTCAAATTATTATTTGCAATCTTAGTTTGAATTTAACAATTCGAAGTTCTGTATTTACCTATTACAAGTTCAGATCTTCAAGTTATAATTTGTACTAATAATTTGTATTTAACAATTCGAAGTTCTGTATTTGACTATTACAAGTTCAGATCTTCAAGTTATAATTTACAATAATAATTAAAAGCTATCAATTTTAAGTTCTGTATTTGACTATTACAAGTTCAGATCTTCAAGTTATAATTTGCAATAATAATTAGAAGCTATCAATTTTAAGTTCTGTATTTGACAATTACAAGTTCAGATCTTCAAGTTATAATTTGAAATAATAATAAGAAGCTATCAATTTTAAGTTCTGTATTTGACAATTACTAGTTCAGATCTTCAAGTTATAATTTGAAATAATAATTTGAATTTAACAAATCTAAGTTCTGTAATTCACTATTACAAGTTCAGATCTTCAAGTTATAATTTACAATAATAATTAGAAGCTATCAATTTTAAGTTCTGTATTTGACAATTACAAGTTCAGATCTTCAAGTTATAATTTGCAATAATAATTAGAAGCTATTAATTTTAAGTTCTATATTTGACAATTACAAGTTCAGATCTTCAAGTTATAATTTTAAATAATAATTAGAAGCTATCAATTTTATGTTCTGTATTTGACAATTACAAGTTCAGATCTTCAAGTTATAATTTGCAATAATAATTAGAAGCTATCAATTTTAAGTTCTGTATTTGACAATTACTAGTTCAGATCTCCAAGTTATTATTTGCAATAATAATTAGAAGCTATCAATTTTAAGTTCTGTATTTGACAATTACAAGTTCAGATCTTCAAGTTATAATTTACAATAATAATTAGAAGCTATCAATTTTAAGTTCAGTATTTGACAATTACAAGTTCAGATCTTCAAGTTATAATTTGCACTAATAATTAGAAGCTATCAATTTTAAGTTCTGTATTTGACAATTACTAGTTCAGATCTTCAAGTTATAATTTGAAATAATAATTTGAATTTAACAAATCTAAGTTCTGTAATTCACTATTACAAGTTCAGATCTTCAAGTTATAATTTACAATAATAATTAGAAGCTATCAATTTTAAGTTCTGTATTTGACAATTACAAGTTCAGATCTTCAAGTTATAATTTGCAATAATAATTAGAAGCTATTAATTTTAAGTTCTATATTTGACAATTACAAGTTCAGATCTTCAAGTTATAATTTTAAATAATAATTAGAAGCTATCAATTTTATGTTCTGTATTTGACAATTACAAGTTCAGATCTTCAAGTTATAATTTGCAATAATAATTCGAAGCTATCAATTTTAAGTTCTGTATTTGACAATTACAAGTTCAGATCTTCAAGTTATAATTTGCAATAATAATTAGAAGCTATCAATTTTAAGTTCTGTATTTGACAATTACAAGTTCAGATCTTCAAGTTATAATATGCAATAATAATTAGAAGCTATCAATTTTAAGTTCTGTATTTGACAATTACTAGTTCAGATCTTCAAGTTATAATTTGAAATAATAATTTGAATTTAACAAATCTAAGTTCTGTAATTCACTATTACAAGTTCAGATCTTCAAGTTATAATTTACAATAATAATTAGAAGCTATCAATTTTAAGTTCTGTATTTGACAATTACAAGTTCAGATCTTCAAGTTATAATTTGCAATAATAATTAGAAGCTATTAATTTTAAGTTCTATATTTGACAATTACAAGTTCAGATCTTCAAGTTATAATTTTAAATAATAATTAGAAGCTATCAATTTTATGTTCTGTTTTTGACAATTACAAGTTCAGATCTTCAAGTTATAATTTGCAATAATAATTAGAAGCTATCAATTTTAAGTTCTGTATTTGACAATTACAAGTTCAGATCTTCAAGTTATAATTTGCAATAATAATTAGAAGCTATCAATTTTAAGTTCTGTATTTGACAATTACAAGTTCAGATCTTCAAGTTATTATTTGCAATAATAATTAGAAGCTATCAATTTTAAGTTCGGTGTTTGACAATTACAAGTTCAGATCTTGAAGTTATAATTTACAATAATAATTAGAAGCTATCAATTTTAAGTTCTGTATTTAACAATTACAAGTTCAGATCTTCAAGTTATAATTTGCAATAATAATTAGAAGCTATCAATTTTAAGTTCTGTATTTGACAATTGCAAGTTCAGATCTTCAAGTTATAATTTGCACTAATAATTTGTATTTAACAATTAGAAGTTCTGTATTTGACAATTACAAGTTCAGATCTTCAAGTTATAATTTGCAATAATAATTAGAAGCTTTCAATTTTAAGGTCTGTATTTGACAATTACTAGTTCAGATCTTCAAGTTATAATTTGAACTAATAATTTGTATTTAACAATTAGAAGTTCTGTATTTGACTATTACAAGTTCAGATCTTCGAATTATTATTTGCAATCTTAGTTTGAATTTAACAATTCGAAGTTCTGTATTTGACTATTACAAGTTCAGATCTTCAAATTATTATTTGCAATCTTAGTTTGAATTTAACAATTCGAAGTTCTGTATTTACCTATTACAAGTTCAGATCTTCAAGTTATAATTTGTACTAATAATTTGTATTTAACAATTCGAAGTTCTGTATTTGACTATTACAAGTTCAGATCTTCAAGTTATAATTTACAATAATAATTAAAAGCTATCAATTTTAAGTTCTGTATTTGACTATTACAAGTTCAGATCTTCAAGTTATAATTTGCAATAATAATTAGAAGCTATCAATTTTAAGTTCTGTATTTGACAATTACAAGTTCAGATCTTCAAGTTATAATTTGAAATAATAATAAGAAGCTATCAATTTTAAGTTCTGTATTTGACAATTACTAGTTCAGATCTTCAAGTTATAATTTGAAATAATAATTTGAATTTAACAAATCTAAGTTCTGTAATTCACTATTACAAGTTCAGATCTTCAAGTTATAATTTACAATAATAATTAGAAGCTATCAATTTTAAGTTCTGTATTTGACAATTACAAGTTCAGATCTTCAAGTTATAATTTGCAATAATAATTAGAAGCTATTAATTTTAAGTTCTATATTTGACAATTACAAGTTCAGATCTTCAAGTTATAATTTTAAATAATAATTAGAAGCTATCAATTTTATGTTCTGTATTTGACAATTACAAGTTCAGATCTTCAAGTTATAATTTGCAATAATAATTAGAAGCTATCAATTTTAAGTTCTGTATTTGACAATTACAAGTTCAGATCTTCAAGTTATAATTTGCAATAATAATTAGAAGCCATCAATTTTAAGTTCTGTATTTGACAATTACTAGTTCAGATCTCCAAGTTATTATTTGCAATAATAATTAGAAGCTATCAATTTTAAGTTCTGTATTTGACAATTACAAGTTCAGATCTTCAAGTTATAATTTACAATAATAATTAGAAGCTATCAATTTTAAGTTCTGTATTTGACAATTACAAGTTCAGATCTTCAAGTTATAATTTGCACTAATAATTAGAAGCTATCAATTTTAAGTTCTGTATTTGACAATTACTAGTTCAGATCTTCAAGTTATAATTTGAAATAATAATTTGAATTTAACAAATCTAAGTTCTGTAATTCACTATTACAAGTTCAGATCTTCAAGTTATAATTTACAATAATAATTAGAAGCTATCAATTTTAAGTTCTGTATTTGACAATTACAAGTTCAGATCTTCAAGTTATAATTTGCAATAATAATTAGAAGCTATTAATTTTAAGTTCTATATTTGACAATTACAAGTTCAGATCTTCAAGTTATAATTTTAAATAATAATTAGAAGCTATCAATTTTATGTTCTGTATTTGACAATTACAAGTTCAGATCTTCAAGTTATAATTTGCAATAATAATTAGAAGCTATCAATTTTAAGTTCTGTATTTGACAATTACAAGTTCAGATCTTCAAGTTATAATTTGCAATAATAATTAGAAGCTATCAATTTTAAGTTCTGTATTTGACAATTACAAGTTCAGATCTTCAAGTTATTATTTGCAATAATAATTAGAAGCTATCAATCTTAAGTTCGGTGTTTGACAATTACAAGTTCAGATCTTGAAGTTATAATTTACAATAATAATTAGAAGCTATCAATTTTAAGTTCTGTATTTAACAATTACAAGTTCAGATCTTCAAGTTATAATATGCAATAATAATTAGAAGCTATCAATTTTAAGTTCTGTATTTGACAATTACTAGTTCAGATCTTCAAGTTATAATTTGAAATAATAATTTGAATTTAACAAATCTAAGTTATGTAATTCACTATTACAAGTTCAGATCTTCAAGTTATAATTTACAATAATAATTAGAAGCTATCAATTTTAAGTTCTGTATTTGACAATTACAAGTTCAGATCTTCAAGTTATAATATGCAATAATAATTAGAAGCTATAAATTTTAAGTTCTGTATTTGACAATTACTAGTTCAGATCTTCAAGTTATAATTTGAAATAATAATTTGAATTTAACAAATCTAAGTTCTGTAATTCACTATTACAAGTTCAGATCTTCAAGTTATAATTTACAATAATAATTAGAAGCTATCAATTTTAAGTTCTGTATTTGACAATTACAAGTTCAGATCTTCAAGTTATAATTTGCACTAATAATTTGTATTTAACAATTTGAAGTTCTGTATTTGACAATTACAAGTTCAGATCTTCAAGTTATTATTTGCAATAATAATTAGAAGCTATCAATTTTAAGTTCTGTATTTGACAATTACAAGTTCAGATCTTGAAGTTATAATTTACAATAATAATTAGAAGCTATCAATTTTAAGTTCTGTATTTAACAATTACAAGTTCAGATCTTCAAGTTATAATATGCAATAATAATTAGAAGCTATCAATTTTAAGTTCTGTATTTGACAATTACAAGTTCAGATCTTCAAGTTATAATTTGCAATAATAATTAGAAGCTATCAATTTTAAGGTCTGTATTTGACAATTACTAGTTCAGATCTTCAAGTTATAATTTGAACTAATAATTTGTATTTAACAATTAGAAGTTCTGTATTTGACTATTACAAGTTCAGATCTTCGAATTATTATTTGCAATCTTAGTTTGAATTTAACAATTCGAAGTTCTGTATTTGACTATTACAAGTTCAGATCTTCAAATTATTATTTGCAATCTTAGTTTGAATTTAACAATTCGAAGTTCTGTATTTACCTATTACAAGTTCAGATCTTCAAGTTATAATTTGTACTAATAATTTGTATTTAACAATTCGAAGTTCTGTATTTGACTATTACAAGTTCAGATCTTCAAGTTATAATTATCAATAATAATTAAAAGCTATCAATTTTAAGTTCTGTATTTGACTATTACAAGTTCAGATCTTCAAGTTATAATTTGCAATAATAATTAGAAGCTATCAATTTTAAGTTCTGTATTTGACAATTACAAGTTCAGATCTTCAAGTTATAATTTGAAATAATAATAAGAAGCTATCAATTTTAAGTTCTGTATTTGACAATTACTAGTTCAGATCTTCAAGTTATAATTTGAAATAATAATTTGAATTTAACAAATCTAAGTTCTGTATTTGACTATTACAAGTTCAGATCTTCGAATTATTATTTGCAATCTTAGTTTGAATTTAACAATTCGAAGTTCTGTATTTGACTATTACAAGTTCAGATCTTCAAATTATTATTTGCAATCTTAGTTTGAATTTAACAATTCGAAGTTCTGTATTTACCTATTACAAGTTCAGATCTTCAAGTTATAATTTGTACTAATAATTTGTATTTAACAATTCGAAGTTCTGTATTTGACTATTACAAGTTCAGATCTTCAAGTTATAATTATCAATAATAATTAAAAGCTATCAATTTTAAGTTCTGTATTTGACTATTACAAGTTCAGATCTTCAAGTTATAATTTGCAATAATAATTAGAAGCTATCAATTTTAAGTTCTGTATTTGACAATTACAAGTTCAGATCTTCAAGTTATAATTTGAAATAATAATAAGAAGCTATCAATTTTAAGTTCTGTATTTGACAATTACTAGTTCAGATCTTCAAGTTATAATTTGAAATAATAATTTGAATTTAACAAATCTAAGTTCTGTAATTCACTATTACAAGTTCAGATCTTCAAGTTATAATTTACAATAATAATTAGAAGCTATCAATTTTAAGTTCTGTATTTGACAATTACAAGTTCAGATCTTCAAGTTATAATTTGCAATAATAATTAGAAGCTATTAATTTTAAGTTCTATATTTGACAATTACAAGTTCAGATCTTCAAGTTATAATTTTAAATAATAATTAGAAGCTATCAATTTTATGTTCTGTATTTGACAATTACAAGTTCAGATCTTCAAGTTATAATTTGCAATAATAATTAGAAGCTATCAATTTTAAGTTCTGTATTTGACAATTACAAGTTCAGATCTTCAAGTTATAATTTGCAATAATAATTAGAAGCTATCAATTTTAAGTTCTGTATTTGACAATTACTAGTTCAGATCTCCAAGTTTTTATTTGCAATAATAATTAGAAGCTATCAATTTTAAGTTCTGTATTTGACAATTACAAGTTCAGATCTTCAAGTTATAATTTACAATAATAATTAGAAGCTATCAATTTTAAGTTCTGTATTTGACAATTACAAGTTCAGATCTTCAAGTTATAATTTGCACTAATAATTAGAAGCTATCAATTTTAAGTTCTGTATTTGACAATTACTAGTTCAGATCTTCAAGTTATAATTTGAAATAATAATTTGAATTTAACAAATCTAAGTTCTGTAATTCACTATTACAAGTTCAGATCTTCAAGTTATAATTTACAATAATAATTAGAAGCTATCAATTTTAAGTTCTGTATTTGACAATTACAAGTTCAGATCTTCAAGTTATAATTTGCAATAATAATTAGAAGCTATTAATTTTAAGTTCTATATTTGACAATTACAAGTTCAAATCTTCAAGTTATAATTTTAAATAATAATTAGAAGCTATCAATTTTATGTTCTGTATTTGACAATTACAAGTTCAGATCTTCAAGTTATAATTTGCAATAATAATTAGAAGCTATCAATTTTAAGTTCTGTATTTGACAATTACAAGTTCAGATCTTCAAGTTATAATTTGCAATAATAATTAGAAGCTATCAATTTTAAGTTCTGTATTTGACAATTACTAGTTCAGATCTCCAAGTTATTATTTGCAATAATAATTAGAAGCTATCAATTTTAAGTTCTGTATTTGACAATTACAAGTTCAGATCTTCAAGTTATAATTTACAATAATAATTAGAAGCTATCAATTTTAAGTTCTGTATTTGACAATTACAAGTTCAGATCTTCAAGTTATAATTTGCACTAATAATTAGAAGCTATCAATTTTAAGTTCTGTATTTGACAATTACTAGTTCAGATCTTCAAGTTATAATTTGAAATAATAATTTGAATTTAACAAATCTAAGTGCTGTAATTCACTATTACAAGTTCAGATCTTCAAGTTATAATTTACAATAATAATTAGAAGCTATCAATTTTAAGTTCTGTATTTGACTATTACAAGTTCAGATCTTCAAGTTATAATTTGCAATAATAATTAGAAGCTATCAATTTTAAGTTCTGTATTTGACAATTACAAGTTCAGATCTTCAAGTTATAATTTGCAATAATAATTAGAAGCTATTAATTTTAAGTTCTGTATTTGACAATTACAAGTTCAGATCTTCAAGTTATAATTTGAAATAATAATAAGAAGCTATCAATTTTATGTTCTCTATTTGACAATTACAAGTTCAGATCTTCAAGTTATAATTTGCAATAATAATTAGAAGCTATCAATTTTAAGTTCTGTATTTGACAATTACAAGTTCAGATCTTCAAGTTATAATTTGCAATAATAATTGGAAGCTATCAATTTTAAGTTCTGTATTTGACAATTACTAGTTCAGATCTCCAAGTTATTATTTGCAATAATAATTAGAAGCTATCAATTTTAAGTTCTGTATTTGACAATTACAAGTTCAGATCTTCAAGTTATAATTTACAATAATAATTAGAAGCTATCAATTTTAAGTTCTGTATTTAACAATTACAAGTTCAGATCTTCAAGTTATAATATGCAATAATAATTAGAAGCTATCAATTTTAAGTTCTGTATTTGACAATTACTAGTTCAGATCTTCAAGTTATAATTTGAAATAATAATTTGAATTTAACAAATCTAAGTTCTGTAATTCACTATTACAAGTTTAGATCTTCAAGTTATAATTTACAATAATAATTAGAAGCTATCAATTTTAAGTTCTGTATTTGACAATTACAAGTTCAGAACTTCAAGTTATAATTTGCACTAATAATTTGTATTTAACAATTTGAAGTTCTGTATTTGACAATTACAAGTTCAGATCTTCAAGTTATAATATGCAATAATAATTAGAAGCTATCAATTTTAAGTTCTGTATTTGACAATTACAAGTTCAGATCTTCAAGTTATTATTTGCAATAATAATTAGAAGCTATCAATTTTAAGTTCTGTATTTGACAATTACAAGTTCAGATCTAGAAGTTATAATTTACAATAATAATTAGAAGCTATCAATTTTAAGTTCTGTATTTAACAATTACAAGTTCGGATCTTCAAGTTATAATATGCAATAATAATTAGAAGCTATCAATTTTAAGTTCTGTATTTGACAATTACTAGTTCAGATCTTCAAGTTATAATTTGAAATAATAATTTGAATTTAACAAATCTAAGTTCTGTAATTCACTATTACAAGTTCAGATCTTCAAGTTATAATTTACAATAATAATTAGAAGCTATCAATTTTAAGTTCTGTATTTGACAATTACAAGTTCAGATCTTCAAGTTATAATTTGCAATAATAATTAGAAGCTATTAATTTTAAGTTCTGTATTTGACAATTACAAGTTCAGATCTTCAAGTTATAATTTTAAATAATAATTTGAATTTAACAAATCTAAGTGCTGTAATTCACTATTACAAGTTCAGATCTTCAAGTTATAATTTACAATAATAATTAGAAGCTATCAATTTTAAGTTCTGAATTTGACTATTACAAGTTCAGATCTTCAAGTTATAATTTGCAATAATAATTAGAAGCTATCAATTTTAAGTTCTGTATTTGACAATTACTAGTTCAGATCTTCAAGTTATAATTTGAAATAATAATTTGAATTTAACAAATCTAAGTTCTGTAATTCACTATTACAAGTTCAGATCTTCGAATTATTATTTGCAATCTTAGTTGGAATTTAACAATTGGAAGTTCTGTATTTACCTATTACAGGTTCAGATCTTCAAGTTATAATTTGCAATCACAATTTGTATTTAACAATGCTAAGTTGCGTATTTGTCTATTACAAGTTCAGATCTTCAAATTACAATTTGCAATAATATTTAGAAGCTATCAATTTTAAGTTCTGTATTTGACAATTACAAGTTCAGATCTTCAAGTTATTATTTGCAATAATAATTAGAAGCTATCAATTTTAAGTTCGGTGTTTGACAATTACAAGTTCAGATCTTGAAGTTATAATTTACAATAATAATTAGAAGCTATCAATTTTAAGTTCTGTATTTGACAATTACAAGTTCAGATCTTCAAGTTATAATATGCAATAATAATTGGAAGCTATCAATTTTAAGTTCTGTATTTGACAATTACTAGTTCAGATCTTCAAGTTATAATTTGAAATAATAATTTGAATTTAACAAATCTAAGTTCTGTAATTCACTATTACAAGTTCAGATCTTCAAGTTATAATTTACAATAATAATTAGAAGCTATCAATTTTAAGTTCTGTATTTGACAATTACAAGTTCAGATCTTCAAGTTATAATTTGCACTAATAATTTGTATTTAACAATTTGAAGTTCTGTATTTGACAATTACAAGTTCAGATCTTCAAGTTATAATTTGCAATAATAATTAGAAGCTATCAATTTTAAGTTCTGTATTTGACAATTACAAGTTCAGATCTTCAAGTTATTATTTGCAATAATAATTAGAAGCTATCAATTTTAAGTTCTGTATTTGACAATTACAAGTTCAGATCTTGAAGTTATAATTTACAATAATAATTAGAAGCTATCAATTTTAAGTTCTGTATTTAACAATTACAAGTTCAGATCTTCAAGTTATAATATGCAATAATAATTAGAAGCTATCAATTTTAAGTTCTGTATTTGACAATTACTAGTTCAGATCTTCAAGTTATAATTTGATATAATAATTTGAATTTAACAAATCTAAGTTCTGTAATTCACTATTACAAGTTCAGATCTTCAAGTTATAATTTACAATAATAATTAGCAGCTATCAATTTTAAGTTCTGTATTTGACAATTACAAGTTCAGATCTTCAAGTTATAAATTGCAATAATAATTAGAAGCTATTAATTTTAAGTTTTGTATTTGACAATTACAAGTTCAGATCTTCAAGTTATAATTTGAAATAATAATTAGAAGCTATCAATTTTAAGTTCTGTATTTGACAATTACAAGTTCAGATCTTCAAGTTATAATTTGCCATAATAATTAGAAGCTATCAATTTTAAGTTCTGTATTTGACAATCACAAGTTCAGATCTTCAAGTTATAATTTGCAATAATAATTAGAAGCTATCAATTTTAAGTTCTGTATTTGACAATTACAAGTTCAGATCTTCAAGTTATAATTTACAATAATAATTAGAAGCTATCAATTTTAAGTTCTGTATTTGACAATTACAAGTTCAGATCTTCAAGTTATAATTTGCAATAATAATTAGAAGCTATCAATTTTAAGTTCTGTATTTGACAATTACTAGTTCAGATCTTCAAGTTATAATTTGAAATAATAATTTGAATTTAACAAATCTAAGTTCTGTAATTCACTATTACAAGTTCAGATCTTCAAGTTATAATTTACAATAATAATTAGAAGCTATCAATTTTAAGTTCTGTATTTGACTATTACAAGTTCAGATCTTCAAGTTATAATTTGCAATAATAATTAGAAGCTATCAATTTTAAGTTCTGTATTTGACAATTGCAAGTTCAGATCTTCAAGTTATAATTTGCACTAATAATTTGTATTTAACAATTAGAAGTTCTGTATTTGACAATTACAAGTTAAGATCTTCAAGTTATAATTTGCAATAATAATTAGAAGCTATCAATTTTAAGGTCTGTATTTGACAATTACTAGTTCAGATCTTCAAGTTATAATTTGAACTAATAATTTGTATTTAACAATTAGAAGTTCTGTATTTGACTATTACAAGTTCAGATCTTCGAATTATTATTTGCAATCTTAGTTTGAATTTAACAATTCGAAGTTCTGTATTTGACTATTACAAGTTCAGATCTTCAAATTATTATTTGCAATCTTAGTTTGAATTTAACAATTCGAAGTTCTGTATTTACCTATTACAAGTTCAGATCTTCAAGTTATAATTTGTACTAATAATTTGTATTTAACAATTCGAAGTTCTGTATTTGACTATTACAAGTTCAGATCTTCAAGTTATAATTTACAATAATAATTAAAAGCTATCAATTTTAAGTTCTGTATTTGACTATTACAAGTTCAGATCTTCAAGTTATAATTTGCAATAATAATTAGAAGCTATCAATTTTAAGTTCTGTATTTGACAATTACAAGTTCAGATCTTCAAGTTAAAATTTGAAATAATAATAAGAAGCTATCAATTTTAAGTTCTGTATTTGACAATTACTAGTTCAGATCTTCAAGTTATAATTTGAAATAATAATTTGAATTTAACAAATCTAAGTTCTGTAATTCACTATTACAAGTTCAGATCTTCAAGTTATAATTTACAATAATAATTAGAAGCTATCAATTTTAAGTTCTGTATTTGACAATTACAAGTTCAGATCTTCAAGTTATAATTTGCAATAATAATTAGAAGCTATTAATTTTAAGTTCTATATTTGACAATTACAAGTTCAGATCTTCAAGTTATAATTTTAAATAATAATTAGAAGCTATCAATTTTATGTTCTGTATTTGACAATTACAAGTTCAGATCTTCAAGTTATAATTTGCAATAATAATTAGAAGCTATCAATTTTAAGTTCTGTATTTGACAATTACAAGTTCAGATCTTCAAGTTATAATTTGCAATAATAATTAGAAGCTATCAATTTTAAGTTCTGTATTTGACAATTACTAGTTCAGATCTCCAAGTTATTATTTGCAATAATAATTAGAAGCTATCAATTTTAAGTTCTGTATTTGACAATTACAAGTTCAGATCTTCAAGTTATAATTTACAATAATAATTAGAAGCTATCAATTTTAAGTTCTGTATTTGACAATTACAAGTTCAGATCTTCAAGTTATAATTTGCACTAATAATTAGAAGCTATCAATTTTAAGTTCTGTATTTGACAATTACTAGTTCAGATCTTCAAGTTATAATTTGAAATAATAATTTGAATTTAACAAATCTAAGTTCTGTAATTCACTATTACAAGTTCAGATCTTCAAGTTAAAATTTACAATAATAATTAGAAGCTATCAATTTTAAGTTCTGTATTTGACAATTACAAGTTCAGATCTTCAAGTTATAATTTGCAATAATAATTAGAAGCTATTAATTTTAAGTTCTATATTTGACAATTACAAGTTCAGATCTTCAAGTTATAATTTTAAATAATAATTAGAAGCTATCAATTTTATGTTCTGTATTTGACAATTACAAGTTCAGATCTTCAAGTTATAATTTGCAATAATAATTAGAAGCTATCAATTTTAAGTTCTGTATTTGACAATTACAAGTTCAGATCTTCAAGTTATAATTTGCAATAATAATTTGAAGCTATCAATTTTAAGTTCTGTATTTGACAATTACTAGTTCAGATCTCCAAGTTATTATTTGCAATAATAATTAGAAGCTATCAATTTTAAGTTCTGTATTTGACAATTACTAGTTCAGATCTTCAAGTTATAATTTGAAATAATAATTTGAATTTAACAAATCTAAGTTCTGTAATTCACTATTACAAGTTCAGATCTTCGAATTATTATTTGCAATCTTAGTTTGAATTTAACAATTGGAAGTTCTGTATTTACCTATTACAGGTTCAGATCTTCAAGTTATAATTTGCAATCACAATTTGTATTTAACAATGCTAAGTTGCGTATTTGTCTATTACAAGTTCAGATCTTCAAATTACAATTTGCAATAATATTTAGAAGCTATCAATTTTAAGTTCTGTATTTGACAATTACAAGTTCAGATCTTCAAGTTATTATTTGCAATAATAATTAGAAGCTATCAATTTTAAGTTCGGTGTTTGACAATTACAAGTTCAGATCTTCAAGTTATAATTTACAATAATAATTAGAAGCTATCAATTTTAAGTTCTGTATTTGACAATTACAAGTTCAGATCTTCAAGTTATAATTTGCAATAATAATTAGAAGCTATTAATTTTAAGTTCTATATTTGACAATTACAAGTTCAGATCTTCAAGTTATAATTTTAAATAATAATTAGAAGCTATCAATTTTATGTTCTGTATTTGACAATTACAAGTTCAGATCTTCAAGTTATAATTTGCAATAATAATTAGAAGCTATCAATTTTAAGTTCTGTATTTCACAATTACAAGTTCAGATCTTCAAGTTATAATTTGCAATAATAATTAGAAGCTATCAATTTTAAGTTCTGTATTTGACAATTACTAGTTCAGATCTCCAAGTTATTATTTGCAATAATAATTAGAAGCTATCAATTTTAAGTTCTGTATTTGACAATTACAAGTTCAGATCTTCAAGTTATAATTTACAATAATAATTAGAAGCTATCCATTTTAAGTTCTGTATTTGACAATTACAAGTTCAGATCTTCAAGTTATAATTTGCACTAATAATTAGAAGCTATCAATTTTAAGTTCTGTATTTGACAATTACTAGTTCAGATCTTCAAGTTATAATTTGAAATAATAATTTGAATTTAACAAATCTAAGTGCTGTAATTCACTATTACAAGTTCAGATCTTCAAGTTATAATTTACAATAATAATTAGAAGCTATCAATTTTAAGTTCTGTATTTGACTATTACAAGTTCAGATCTTCAAGTTATAATTTGCAATAATAATTAGAAGCTATCAATTTTAAGTTCTGTATTTGACAATTACAAGTTCAGATCTTCAAGTTATAATTTGCAATAATAATTAGAAGCTATTAATTTTAAGTTCTGTATTTGACAATTACAAGTTCAGATCTTCAAGTTATAATTTGAAATAATAATAAGAAGCTATCAATTTTATGTTCTCTATTTGACAATTACTAGTTCAGATCTTCAAGTTATAATTTGCAATAATAATTGGAAGCTATCAATTTTAAGTTCTGTATTTGACAATTACTAGTTCAGATCTCCAAGTTATTATTTGCAATAATAATTAGAAGCTATCAATTTTAAGTTCTGTATTTGACAATTACAAGTTCAGATCTTCAAGTTATAATTTACAATAATAATTAGAAGCTATCAATTTTAAGTTCTGTATTTAACAATTACAAGTTCAGATCTTCAAGTTATAATATGCAATAATAATTAGAAGCTATCAATTTTAAGTTCTGTATTTGACAATTACTAGTTCAGATCTTCAAGTTATAATTTGAAATAATAATTTGAATTTAACAAATCTAAGTTCTGTAATTCACTATTACAAGTTTAGATCTTCAAGTTATAATTTACAATAATAATTAGAAGCTATCAATTTTAAGTTCTGTATTTGACAATTACAAGTTCAGATCTTCAAGTTATAATTTGCACTAATAATTTGTATTTAACAATTTGAAGTTCTGTATTTGACAATTACAAGTTCAGATCTTCAAGTTATTATTTGCAATAATAATTAGAAGCTATCAATTTTAAGTTCTGTATTTGACAATTACAAGTTCAGATCTTGAAGTTATAATTTACAATAATAATTAGAAGCTATCAATTTTAAGTTCTGTATTTAACAATTACAAGTTCAGATCTTCAAGTTATAATATGCAATAATAATTAGAAGCTATCAATTTTAAGTTCTGTATTTGACAATTACTAGTTCAGATCTACAAGTTATAATTTGAAATAATAATTTGAATTTAACAAATCTAAGTTCTGTAATTCACTATTACAAGTTCAGATCTTCAAGTTATAATTTACAATAATAATTAGAAGCTATCAATTTTAAGTTCTGTATTTGACTATTACAAGTTCAGATCTTCAAGTTATAATTTACAATAATAATTAGAAGCTATCAATTTTAAGTTCTGTATTTGACAATTACTAGTTCAGATCTTCAAGTTATAATTTGAAATAATAATTTGAATTTAACAAATCTAAGTTCTGTAATTCACTATTACAAGTTTAGATCTTCAAGTTGTAATTTACAATAATAATTAGAAGCTATCAATTTTAAGTTCTGTATTTGACAATTACTAGTTCAGATCTTCAAGTTATAATTTGAAATAATAATTTGAATTTAACAAATCTAAGTGCTGTAATTCACTATTACAAGTTCAGATCTTCAAGTTATAATTTACAATAATAATTAGAAGCTATCAATTTTAAGTTCTGTATTTGACTATTACAAGTTCAGATCTTCAAGTTATAATTTGCAATAATAATTAGAAGCTATCAATTTTAAGTTCTGTATTTGACAATTACTAGTTCAGATCTTCAAGTTATAATTTGAAATAATAATTTGAATTTAACAAATCTAAGTTCTGTAATTCACTATTACAAGTTCAGATCTTCGAATTATTATTTGCAATCTTAGTTTGAATTTAACAATTGGAAGTTCTGTATTTACATATTACAGGTTCAGATCTTCAAGTTATAATTTGCAATCACAATTTGTATTTAACAATGCTTAGTTGCGTATTTGTCTATTACAAGTTCAGATCTTCAAATTACAATTTGCAATAATATTTAGAAGCTATCAATTTTAAGTTCTGTATTTGACAATTACAAGTTCAGATCTTCAAGTTATTATTTGCAATAATAATTAGAAGCTATCAATTTTAAGTTCGGTGTTTGACAATTACAAGTTCAGATCTTGAAGTTATAATTTACAATAATAATTAGAAGCTATCAATTTTAAGTTCTGTATTTAACAATTACAAGTTCAGATCTTCAAGTTATAATATGCAATAATAATTAGAAGCTATCAATTTTAAGTTCTGTATTTGACAATTACTAGTTCAGATCTTCAAGGTATAATTTGAAATAATAATTTGAATTTAACAAATCTAAGTTCTGTAATTCACTATTACAAGTTCAGATCTTCAAGTTATAATTTACAATAATAATTAGAAGCTATCAATTTTAAGTTCTGTATTTGACAATTACAAGTTCAGATCTTCAAGTTATAATTTGCAGTAATAATTTGTATTTAACAATTTGAAGTTCTGTATTTGACAATTACAAGTTCAGATCTTCAAGTTATAATTTGCAATAATAATTAGAAGCTATCAATTTTAAGTTCTGTATTTGACAATTACAAGTTCAGATCTTCAAGTTATTATTTGCAATAATAATTAGAAGCTATCAATTTTAAGTTCTGTATTTGACAATTACAAGTTCAGATCTTGAAGTTATAATTTACAATAATAATTAGAAGCTATCAATTTTAAGTTCTGTATTTAACAATTACAAGTTCAGATCTTCAAGTTATAATATGCAATAATAATTAGAAGCTATCAATTTTAAGTTCTGTATTTGACAATTACTAGTTCAGATCTTCAAGTTATAATTTGATATAATAATTTGAATTTAACAAATCTAAGTTCTGTAATTCACTATTACAAGTTCAGATCTTCAAGTTATAATTTACAATAATAATTAGAAGCTATCAATTTTAAGTTCTGTATTTGACAATTACAAGTTCAGATCTTCAAGTTATAATTTGCAATAATAATTAGAAGCTATTAATTTTAAGTTCTGTATTTGACAATTACAAGTTCAGATCTTCAAGTTATAATTTGAAATAATAATTAGAAGCTATCAATTTTAAGTTCTGTATTTGACAATTACAAGTTCAGATCTTCAAGTTATAATTTGCAATAATAATTAGAAGCTATCAATTTTAAGTTCTGTATTTGACAATTACAAGTTCAGATCTTCAAGTTATAATTTGCAATAATAATTAGAAGCTATCAATTT
The DNA here is from genome assembly GCA_963170105.1 of Cantharis lateralis. NCBI lineage: Eukaryota > Metazoa > Arthropoda > Insecta > Coleoptera > Cantharidae > Cantharis > Cantharis lateralis. Next base: position 29,957,643 of record OY720625.1, on the reverse strand, counting down.
TAAGTTCTGTATTTGACAATTACAAGTTCAGATCTTCAAGTTATAATTTACAATAATAATTAGAAGCTATCAATTTTAAGTTCTGTATTTGACAATTACAAGTTCAGATCTTCAAGTTATAATTTGCAATAATAATTAGAAGCTATCAATTTTAAGTTCTGTATTTGACAATTACTAGTTCAGATCTTCAAGTTATAATTTGAAATAATAATTTGAATTTAACAAATCGAAGTTCTGTAATTCACTATTACAAGTTCAGATCTTCAAGTTATAATTTACAATAATAATTAGAAGCTATCAATTTTAAGTTCTGTATTTGACTATTACAAGTTCAGATCTTCAAGTTATAATTTGCAATAATAATTAGAAGCTATCAATTTTAAGTTCTGTATTTGACAATTGCAAGTTCAGATCTTCAAGTTATAATTTGCACTAATAATATGTATTTAACAATTAGAAGTTCTGTATTTGACAATTACAAGTTCAGATCTTCAAGTTATAATTTGCAATAATAATTAGAAGCTATCAATTTTAAGGTCTGTATTTGACAATTACTAGTTCAGATCTTCAAGTTATAATTTGAACTAATAATTTGTATTTAACAATTAGAAGTTCTGTATTTGACTATTACAAGTTCAGATCTTCGAATTATTATTTGCAATCTTAGTTTGAATTTAACAATTCGAAGTTCTGTATTTGACTATTACAAGTTCAGATCTTCAAATTATTATTTGCAATCTTAGTTAGAATTTAACAATTCGAAGTTCTGTATTTACCTATTACAAGTTCAGATCTTCAAGTTATAATTTGTACTAATAATTTGTATTTAACAATTCGAAGTTCTGTATTTGACTATTACAATTTCAGATCTTCAAGTTATAATTTGCAATAATAATTAGAAGCTATCAATTTTAAGTTCTGTATTTGACAATTACTAGTTCTGATCTCCAAGTTATTATTTGCAATAATAATTAGAAGCTATCAATTTTAAGTTCTGTATTTGACAATTACAAGTTCAGATCTTCAAGTTATAATTTACAATAATAATTAGAAGCTATCAATTTTAAGTTCTGTATTTGACAATTACAAGTTCAGATCTTCAAGTTATAATTTGCAATAATAATTAGAAGCTATCAATTTTAAGTTCTGTATTTGACAATTACTAGTTCTGATCTCCAAGTTATTATTTGCAATAATAATTAGAAGCTATCAATTTTAAGTTCTGTATTTGACAATTACAAGTTCAGATCTTCAAGTTATAATTTACAATAATAATTAGAAGCTATCAATTTTAAGTTCTGTATTTGACAATTACAAGTTCAGATCTTCAAGTTATAATTTGCAATAATAATTAGAAGCTATCAATTTTAAGTTCTGTATTTGACAATTACTAGTTCAGATCTTCAAGTTATAATTTGCACTAATATTTTGTATTTAACAATTAAAAGTTCTGTATTTGACTATTACAAGTTCAGATCTTCGAATTATTATTTGCAATCTTAGTTTGAATTTAACAATTCGAAGTTCTGTATGTACCTATTACAGGTTCAGATCTTCAAGTTATAATTTGCAATCACAATTTGTATTTATCAATGCTAAGTTGCGTATTTGTCTATTACAAGTTCAGATCTTCAAATTATAATTTGCAATAATAATTAGAAGCTATCAATTTTAAGTTCTGTATTTGACAATTACAAGTTCAGATCTTCAAGTTATTATTTGCAATAATAATTAGAAGCTATCAATTTTAAGTTCTGCATTTGACAATTACAAGTTCAGATCTTGAAGTTATAATTTACAATTAAATTAGAAGCTATCAATTTTAAGTTCTGTATTTAACAATTACACGTTCAGATCTCAAGTTATAATATGCAATAATAATTAGAAGCTATCAATTTTAAGTTCTGTATTTGACAATTACAAGTTCAGATCTTCAAGTTATAATTTGAAATAATAATTAGAAGCTATCAATTTTATGTTCTGTATTTGACAATTACAAGTTCAAATCATCAAGTTATAATTTGCAATAATAATTAGAAGCTATTAATTTTAAGTTCTGTATTTGACAATTACAAGTTCAGATCTTCAAGTTATAATTTGTAATAATAATTAGAAGCTATCAATTTTATGTTCTGTATTTGACAATTACAAGTTCAGATCTTCAAGTTATAATTAGCAATAATAATTAGAAGCTATCAATTTTAAGTTCTGTATTTGACAATTACAAGTTCAGATCTTCAAGTTATAATTTGCAATAATAATTAGAAGCTATCAATTTTAAGTTCTGTATTTGACAATTACTAGTTCAGATCTCCAAGTTATTATTTGCAATAATAATTAGAAGCTATCAATTTTAAGTTCTGTATTTGACAATTACAAGTTCAGATCTTCAAGTTATAATTTACAATAATAATTAGAAGCTATCAATTTTAAGTTCTGTATTTGACAATTACAAGTTCAGATCTTCAAGTTATACTTTGCAATAATAATTAGAAGCTATCAATTTTAAGTTCTGTATTTGACAATTACTAGTTCAGATCTTCAAGTTATAATTTGAAATAATAATTTGAATTTAACAAGTCTAAGTTCTGTAATTCACTATTACAAGTTCAGATCTTCAAGTTATAATTTACAATAATAATTAGAAGCTATCAATTTTAAGTTCTGTATTTGACTATTACAAGTTCAGATCTTCAAGTTATAATTTGCAATAATAATTAGAAGCTATCAATTTTAAGTTCTGTATTTGACAATTACAAGTTCAGATCTTCAAGTTATAATTTGCACTAATAATTTGTATTTAACAATTAGAAGTTCTGTATTTGACAATTACAAGTTCAGATCTTCAAGTTATAATTTGCAATAATAATTAGAAGCTATCAATTTTAAGTTCTGTATTTGACAATTACTAGTTCAGATCTTCAAGTTATAATTTGCACTAATAATTTGTATTTAACAATTAGAAGTTCTGTATTTGACTATTACAAGTTCAGATCTTCGAATTATTATTTGCAATCTTAGTTTGAATTTAACAATTCGAAGTTCTGTATGTACCTATTACAGGTTCAGATCTTCAAGTTATAATTTGCAATCACAATTTGTATTTATCAATGCTAAGTTGCGTATTTGTCTATTACAAGTTCAGATCTTCAAATTATAATTTGCAATAATAATTAGAAGCTATCAATTTTAAGTTCTGTATTTGACAATTACAAGTTCAGATCTTCAAGTTATTATTTGCAATAATAATTAGAAGCTATCAATTTTAAGTTCTGCATTTGACAATTACAAGTTCAGAACTTGAAGTTATAATTTACAATTAAATTAGAAGCTATCAATTTTAAGTTCTGTATTTAACAATTACACGTTCAGATCTCAAGTTATAATATGCAATAATAATTAGAAGCTATCAATTTTAAGTTCTGTATTTGACAATTACAAGTTCAGATCTTCAAGTTATAATTTGAAATAATAATTAGAAGCTATCAATTTTATGTTCTGTATTTGACAATTACAAGTTCAAATCATCAAGTTATAATTTGCAATAATAATTAGAAGCTATTAATTTTAAGTTCTGTATTTGACAATTACAAGTTCAGATCTTCAAGTTATAATTTGTAATAATAATTAGAAGCTATCAATTTTATGTTCTGTATTTGACAATTACAAGTTCAGATCTTCAAGTTATAATTAGCAATAATAATTAGAAGCTATCAATTTTAAGTTCTGTATTTGACAATTACAAGTTCAGATCTTCAAGTTATAATTTGCAATAATAATTAGAAGCTATCAATTTTAAGTTCTGTATTTGACAATTACTAGTTCAGATCTCCAAGTTATTATTTGCAATAATAATTAGAAGCTATCAATTTTAAGTTCTGTATTTGACAATTACTAGTTCAGATCTTCAAGTTATAATTTGAAATAATAATTTGAATTTAACAAGTCTAAGTTCTGTAATTCACTATTACAAGTTCAGATCTTCAAGTTATAATTTACAATAATAATTAGAAGCTATCAATTTTAAGTTCTGTATTTGACTATTACAAGTTCAGATCTTCAAGTTATAATTTGCAATAATAATTAGAAGCTATCAATTTTAAGTTCTGTATTTGACAATTACAAGTTCAGATCTTCAAGTTATAATTTGCACTAATAATTTGTATTTAACAATTAGAAGTTCTGTATTTGACAATTACAAGTTCAGATCTTCAAGTTATAATTTGCAATAATAATTAGAAGCTATCAATTTTAAGTTCTGTATTTGACAATTACTAGTTCAGATCTTCAAGTTATAATTTGCACTAATAATTTGTATTTAACAATTAGAAGTTCTGTATTTGACTATTACAAGTTCAGATCTTCGAATTATTATTTGCAATCTTAGTTTGAATTTAACAATTCGAAGTTCTGTATTTACCTATTACAGGTTCAGATCATCAAGTTATAATTTGCAATCACAATTTGTATTTAACAATGCTAAGTTGCGTATTTGTCTATTACAAGTTCAGATCTTCAAATTATAATTTGCAATAATAATTAGAAGCTATCAATTTTAAGTTCTCTATTTGACAATTACAAGTTCAGATCTTCAAGTTATAATTTGCAATAATAATTAGAAGCTATCAATTTTAAGTTCTGTATTTGACAATTACAAGTTCAGATCTTGAAGTTATAATTTACAATAATAATTAGAAGCTATCAATTTTAAGTTCTGTTTTTAACAATTACAAGTTCAGATCTTCAAGTTATAATATGCAATAATAATTAGAAGCTATCAATTTTAAGTTCTGTATTTGACAATTACAAGTTCAAATCTTCAAGTTATAATTTGAAATAATAATTTGAATTTAACAAATCTAAGTTCTGTAATTCACTATTACAAGTTCAGATCTTCAAGTTATAATTTACAATAATAATTAGAAGCTATCAATTTTAAGTTCTGTATTTGACAATTACAAGTTCAGATCTTCAAGTTATAATTTGCACTAATAATTTGTATTTAACAATTTGAAGTTCTGTATTTGACAATTACAAGTTCAGATCTTCAAGTTATAATTTGCAATAATAATTAGAAGCTATCAATTTTAAGTTCTGTATTTGACAATTACAAGTTCAGATCTTCAAGTTATTATTTGCAATAATAATTAGAAGCTATCAATTTTAAGTTCTGTATTTGACAATTACAAGTTCAGATCTTGAAGTTATAATTTACAATAATAATTAGAAGCTATCAATTTTAAGTTCTGTATTTAACAATTACAAGTTCAGATCTTCAAGTTATAATTTGCAATAATAATTAGAAGCTATTAATTTTAAGTTCTGTATTTGACAATTACAAGTTCAGATCTTCAAGTTATAATTTGAAATAATAATTAGAAGCTATCAATTTTATGTTCTGTATTTGACAATTACAAGTTCAGATCTTCAAGTTATAATTTGCAATAATAATTAGAAGCTATCAATTTTAAGTTCTGTATTTGACAATTACTAGTTCAGATCTCCAAGTTATTATTTGCAATAATAATTAGAAGCTATCAATTTTAAGTTCTGTATTTGACAATTACAAGTTCAGATCTTCAAGTTATAATTTACAATAATAATTAGAAGCTATCAATTTTAAGTTCTGTATTTGACAATTACAAGTTCAGATCTTCAAGTTATACTTTGCAATAATAATTAGAAGCTATCAATTTTAAGTTCTGTATTTGACAATTACTAGTTCAGATCTTCAAGTTATAATTTGAAATAATAATTTGAATTTAACAAGTCTAAGTTCTGTAATTCACTATTACAAGTTCAGATCTTCAAGTTATAATTTACAATAATAATTAGAAGCTATCAATTTTAAGTTCTGTATTTGACTATTACAAGTTCAGATCTTCAAGTTATAATTTGCAATAATAATTAGAAGCTATCAATTTTAAGTTCTGTATTTGACAATTACAAGTTCAGATCTTCAAGTTATAATTTGCACTAATAATTTGTATTTAACAATTAGAAGTTCTGTATTTGACAATTACAAGTTCAGATCTTCAAGTTATAATTTGCAATAATAATTAGAAGCTATCAATTTTAAGTTCTGTATTTGACAATTACTAGTTCAGATCTTCAAGTTATAATTTGCACTAATAATTTGTATTTAACAATTAGAAGTTCTGTATTTGACTATTACAAGTTCAGATCTTCGAATTATTATTTGCAATCTTAGTTTGAATTTAACAATTCGAAGTTCTGTATTTACCTATTACAGGTTCAGATCATCAAGTTATAATTTGCAATCACAATTTGTATTTAACAATGCTAAGTTGCGTATTTGTCTATTACAAGTTCAGATCTTCAAATTATAATTTGCAATAATAATTAGAAGCTATCAATTTTAAGTTCTGTATTTGACAATTACAAGTTCAGATCTTCAAGTTATAATTTGCAATAATAATTAGAAGCTATCAATTTTAAGTTCTGTATTTGACAATTACAAGTTCAGATCTTGAAGTTATAATTTACAATAATAATTAGAAGCTATCAATTTTAAGTTCTGTTTTTAACAATTACAAGTTCAGATCTTCAAGTTATAATATGCAATAATAATTAGAAGCTATCAATTTTAAGTTCTGTATTTGACAATTACAAGTTCAGATCTTCAAGTTATAATTTGAAATAATAATTTGAATTTAACAAATCTAAGTTCTGTAATTCACTATTACAAGTTCAGATCTTCAAGTTATAATTTACAATAATAATTAGAAGCTATCAATTTTAAGTTCTGTATTTGACAATTACAAGTTCAGATCTTCAAGTTATAATTTGCACTAATAATTTGTATTTAACAATTTGAAGTTCTGTATTTGACAATTACAAGTTCAGATCTTCAAGTTATAATTTGCAATAATAATTAGAAGCTATCAATTTTAAGTTCTGTATTTGACAATTACAAGTTCAGATCTTCAAGTTATAATTTGCAATAATAATTAGAAGCTATCAATTTTAAGTTCTGTATTTGACAATTACAAGTTCAGATCTTCAAGTTATAATTTGCAATAATAATTAGAAGCTATCAATTTTAAGTTCTGTATTTGACAATTACTAGTTCAGATCTTCAAGTTATAATTTGAAATAATAATTTGAATTTAACAAATCTAAGTTCTGTAATTCACTATTACAAGTTCAGATCTTCAAGTTATAATTTACAATAATAATTAGAAGCTATTAATTTTAAGTTCTGTATTTGACTATTACAAGTTCAGATCTTCAAGTTATAATTTGCAATAATAATTAGAAGCTATCAATTTTAAGTTCTGTATTTGACAATTGCAAGTTCAGATCTTCAAGTTATAATTTGCACTAATAATTTGTATTTAACAATTAGAAGTTCTGTATTTGACAATTACAAGTTCAGATCTTCAAGTTATAATTTGCAATAATAATTAGAAGCTATCAATTTTAAGTTCTGTATTTAACAATTACTAGTTCAGATCTTCAAGTTATAATTTGAACTAATAATTTGAATTTAACAATTAAAAGTTCTGTATTTGACTATTACAAGTTCAGATCTTCGAATTATTATTTGCAATCTTAGTTTGAATTTAACAATTCGAAGTTCTGTATTTGACTATTACAAGTTCAGATCTTCAAATTATTATTTGCAATCTTAGTTTGAATTTAACAATTCGAAGTTCTGTATTTACCTATTACAAGTTCAGATCTTCAAGTTATAATTTGTACTAATAATTTGTATTTAACAATTCGAAGTTCTGTATTTGACTATTACAAGTTCAGATCTTCAAGTTATAATTTACAATAATAATTAAAAGCTATCAATTTTAAGTTCTGTATTTGACAATTACAAGTTCAGATCTTCAAGTTATAATTTGCAATAATAATTAGAAGCTATCAATTTTAAGTACTGTATTTGACAATTACAAGTTCAGATCTTCAAGTTATAATTTGCAATAATAATTAGAAGCTATCAATTTTAAGTTCTGTATTTGACAATTACTAGTTCAGATCTTCAAGATATAATTTGAAATAATAATTTGAATTTAACAAATCTAAGTTCTGGTATTCACTATTACAAGTTCAGATCTGCAAGTTATAATTTACAATAATAATTAGAAGCTATCAATTTTAAGTTCTGTATTTGACAATTACAAGTTCAGATCTTCAAGTTATAATGTGAAATAATAATTAGAAGCTATCAATTTTAAGTTCTGTATTTGACAATTACAAGTTCAGATCTTCAAGTTATAATTTGCACTAATAATTTGTATTTAACAATTAGAAGTTCTGTATTTGACTATTACAAGTTCAGATCTTCGAATTATTATTTGCAATCTTAGTTTGAATTTAACAATTCGAAGTTCTGTATTTACCTATTACAGGTTCAGATCTTCAAGTTATAATTTGCAATCACAATTTGTATTTAACAATGCTAAGTTGCGTATTTGTCTATTACAAGTTCAGATCTTCAAATTATAATTTGCAATAATAATTAGAACTTATCAATTTTAAGTTCTGTATTTGACAATTACAAGTTCAGATCTTCAAGTAATTATTTGCAATAATAATTAGAAGCTATCAATTTTAAGTTCTGTATTTGACAATTACAAGTTCAGATCTTGAAGTTATAATTTACAATAATAATTAGAAGCTATCAATTTTAAGTTCTGTATTTAAAATTACAAGTTCAGATCTTCAAGTTATAATATGCAATAATAATTAGAAGCTATCAATTTTAAGTTCTGTTTTGGACAATTACTAGTTCAGATCTTCAAGTTATAATTTGAAATAATAATTTGAATTTAACAAATCTAAGTTCTGTAATTCACTATTACAAGTTCAGATGTTCAAGTTATAATTTACAATAATAATTAGAAGCTATCAATTTTAAGTTCTGTATTTGACAATTACAAGTTCAGATCTTCAAGTTATAATTTGCACTAATAATTTGTATTTAACAATTTGAAGTTCTGTATTTGATAATTACAAGTTCAGATCTTCAAGTTATAATTTGCAATAATAATTAGAAGCTATTAATTTTAAGTTCTGTATTTGACAATTTCAAGTTCAGATCTTCAAGTTATAATTTGAAATAATAATTAGAAGCTATCAATTTTATGTTCTGTATTTGACAATTACAAGTTCAGATCTTCAAGTTATAATTTACAATAATAATTAAAAGCTATCAATTCTAAGTTCTGTAATTCACTATTACAAGTTCAGATCTTCAAGTTATAATTTACAATAATAATAATAAGCTATCAATTTTAAGTTCTGTATTTGACAATTACAAGTTCAGATCTTCAAGTTATAATTTGCAATAATAATTAGAAGCTATCAATTTTAAGTTCTGTATTTGACAATTACTAGTTCAGATCTTCAAGATCTTCAATATTTGAAATAATAATTTGAATTTAATAATTAGAAGTTCTGTATTTGACAATAACAAGTTCAGATCTTCAAGTTATAATTTGCACTAATAATTTGTATTTAACAATTAGAAGTTCTGTATTTGACTATTACAAGTTCAGATCTTCAAGTTATAAATTGAATTATAATTTTAAGCTATCAATTTTAAGTTCTCTATTTGACAATTACAAGTACAGATCTTCAAATTATTATTTGCAATAATAATTAGAAGCTATCAATTTTAAGTTCTGCATTTGACAATTAAAAGTTCAGATCTTCAAGTTATTATTTGCAATAATAATTAGAAGCTATCAATTTTAAGTTCTGTATTTGAGAATTACAAGTTCAGATCTTCAAGTTATAATTTGAAATAATAATTAGAAGCTATCAATTTTAAGTTCTGTATTTGACAATTACAAGTTCAGATCTTCAAGTTATAATTTGCAATAATAATTAGAAGCTATCAATTTTAAGTTCTGTATTTGACAATTACTAGTTCAGATCTTCAAGTTATAATTTGAAACAATAATTTGTATTTAACAATTAGAAGTTCTGTATTTGACAATTACCAGTTCAGATCTTCAAGTTATAATTTGAAATAATAATTAGAAGCTATCAATTTTAAGTTCTGTATTTGACAATTACAAGTTCAGATCTTCAAGTTATAATTTGCAATAATAATTAGAAGCTATCAATTTTAAGTTCTGTATTTGACAATTACAAGTTCAGATCTTCAAGTTATAATTTGCAATAATAATTAGAAGCTATCAATTTTAAGTTCTGTATTTGACAATTACAAGTTCAGATCTTCAAGTTATAATTTACAATAATAATTAGAAGCTATCAATTTTAAGTTCTGTATTTGACAATTACAAGTTCAGATCTTCAAGTTATAATTTGCAATAATAATTAGAAGCTATCAATTTTAAGTTCTGTATTTGACAATTACTAGTTCAGATCTTCAAGTTATAATTTGAAATAATAATTTGAATTTAACAAATCTAAGTTCTGTAATTCACTATTACAAGTTCAGATCTTCAAGTTATAATTTACAATAATAATTAGAAGCTATCAATTTTAAGTTCTGTATTTGACTATTACAAGTTCAGATCTTCAAGTTATAATTTGCAATAATAATTAGAAGCTATCAATTTTAAGTTCTGTATTTGACAATTGCAAGTTCAGATCTTCAAGTTATAATTTGCACTAATAATATGTATTTAACAATTAGAAGTTCTGTATTTGACAATTACAAGTTCAGATCTTCAAGTTATAATTTGCAATAATAATTAGAAGCTATCAATTTTAAGGTCTGTATTTGACAATTACTAGTTCAGATCTTCAAGTTATAATTTGAACTAATAATTTGTATTTAACAATTAGAAGTTCTGTATTTGACTATTACAAGTTCAGATCTTCGAATTATTATTTGCAATCTTAGTTTGAATTTAACAATTCGAAGTTCTGTATTTGACTATTACAAGTTCAGATCTTCAAATTATTATTTGCAATCTTAGTTAGAATTTAACAATTCGAAGTTCTGTATTTACCTATTACAAGTTCAGATCTTCAAGTTATAATTTGTACTAATAATTTGTATTTAACAATTCGAAGTTCTGTATTTGACTATTACAATTTCAGATCTTCAAGTTATAATTTACAATAATAATTAAAAGCTATCAATTTTAAGTCTGTATTTGACAATTACAAGTTCAGATCTTCAAGTTATTATTTGCAATAATAATTAGAAGCTATCAATTTTAAGTTCTGTATTTGACAATTACAAGTTCAGATCTTCAAGTTATTATTTGCAATAATAATTAGAAGCTATCAATTTTAAGTTCTGAATTTGACAATTACAAGTTCAGATCTTGAAGTTATAATTTACAATTAAATTAGAAGCTATCAATTTTAAGTTCTGTATTTAACAATTACAAGTTCAGATCTCAAGTTATAATATGCAATAATAATTAGAAGCTATCAATTTTAAGTTCTGTATTTGACAATTACAAGTTCAGATCTTCAAGTTATAATTTGAAATAATAATTAGAAGCTATCAATTTTAAGTTCTGTATTTGACAATTACAAGTTCAGATCTTCAAGTTATAATTTGCAATAATAATTAGAAGCTATCAATTTTAAGTTCTGTATTTGACAATTACTAGTTCTGATCTCCAAGTTATTATTTGCAATAATAATTAGAAGCTATCAATTTTAAGTTCTGTATTTGACAATTACAAGTTCAGATCTTCAAGTTATAATTTACAATAATAATTAGAAGCTATCAATTTTAAGTTCTGTATTTGACAATTACAAGTTCAGATCTTCAAGTTATAATTTGCAATAATAATTAGAAGCTATCAATTTTAAGTTCTGTATTTGACAATTACTAGTTCAGATCTTCAAGTTATAATTTGCACTAATATTTTGTATTTAACAATTAAAAGTTCTGTATTTGACTATTACAAGTTCAGATCTTCGAATTATTATTTGCAATCTTAGTTTGAATTTAACAATTCGAAGTTCTGTATGTACCTATTACAGGTTCAGATCTTCAAGTTATAATTTGCAATCACAATTTGTATTTATCAATGCTAAGTTGCGTATTTGTCTATTACAAGTTCAGATCTTCAAATTATAATTTGCAATAATAATTAGAAGCTATCAATTTTAAGTTCTGTATTTGACAATTACAAGTTCAGATCTTCAAGTTATAATTTGCAATAAAAATTAGAAGCTATTAATTTTAAGTTCTGTATTTGACAATTACAAGTTCAGATCTTCAAGTTATAATATGCAATAATAATTAGAAGCTATCAATTTTAAGTTCTGTATTTGACAATTACTAGTTCAGATCTACAAGTTATAATTTGAAATAATAATTTGAATTTAACAAATCTAAGTTCTGTAATTCACTATTACAAGTTCAGATCTTCAAGTTATAATTTACAATAATAATTAGAAGCTATCAATTTTAAGTTCTGTATTTGACTATTACAAGTTCAGATCTTCAAGTTATAATTTGCAATAATAATTAGAAGCTATCAATTTTAAGTTCTGTATTTGACAATTACAAGTTCAGATCTTCAAGTTATAATTTGCAATAATAATTCGAAGCTATTAATTTTAAGTTCTGTATTTGACAATTACAAGTTCAGATCTTCAAGTTATAATTTGAAATAATAATAAGAAGCTATCAATTTTATGTTCTCTATTTGACAATTACAAGTTCAGATCTTCAAGTTATAATTTGCAATAATAATTAGAAGCTATCAATTTTAAGTTCTGTATTTGACAATTACAAGTTCAGATCTTCAAGTTATAATTTGCAATAATAATTGGAAGCTATCAATTTTAAGTTCTGTATTTGACAATTACTAGTTCAGATCTCCAAGTTATTATTTGCAATAATAATTAGAAGCTATCAATTTTAAGTTCTGTATTTGACAATTACAAGTTCAGATCTTCAAGTTATAATATACAATAATAATTAGAAGCTATCAATTTTAAGTTCTGTATTTGACAATTACTAGTTCAGATCTTCAAGTTATAATTTGAAATAATAATTTGAATTTAACAAATCTAAGTTCTGTAATTCACTATTACAAGTTTAGATCTTCAAGTTATAATTTACAATAATAATTAGAAGCTATCAATTTTAAGTTCTGTATTTGACAATTACAAGTTCAGATCTTCTAGTTATAATTTGCACTAATAATTTGTATTTAACAATTTGAAGTTCTGTATTTGACAATTACAAGTTCAGATCTTCAAGTTATAATTTGCAATAATAATTAGAAGCTATCAATTTTAAGTTCTGTATTTGACAATTACAAGTTCAGATCTTCAAGTTATTATTTGCAATAATAATTAGAAGCTATCAATTTTAAGTTCTGTATTTGACAATTACAAGTTCAGATCTTGAAGTTATAATTTACAATAATAATTAGAAGCTATCAATTTTAAGTTCTGTATTTAACAATTACAAGTTCAGATCTTCAAGTTATAATATGCAATAATAATTAGAAGCTATCAATTTTAAGTTCTGTATTTGACAATTACTAGTTCAGATCTTCAAGTCATAATTTGAAATAATAATTTGAATTTAACAAATCTAAGTTCTGTAATTCACTATTACAAGTTCAGATCTTCAAGTTATAATTTACAATAATAATTAGAAGCTATCAATTTTAAGTTCTGTATTTGACAATTACTAGTTCAGATCTTCAAGTTATAATTTGAAATAATAATTTGAATTTAACAAATCTAAGTTCTGTAATTCACTATTACAAGTTCAGATCTTCAAGTTATAATTTACAATAATAATTAGAAGCTATCAATTTTAAGTTCTGTATTTAACAATTACAAGTTCAGATCTTCAAGTTATAATATGCAATAATAATTAGAAGCTATCAATTTTAAGTTCTGTATTTGACAATTACTAGTTCAGATCTTCAAGTTATAATTTGAAATAATAATTTGAATTTAACAAATCTAAGTTCTGTAATTCACTATTACAAGTTTAGATCTTCAAGTTATAATTTACAATAATAATTAGAAGCTATCAATTTTAAGTTCTGTATTTGACAATTACAAGTTCAGATCTTCAAGTTATAATTTGCACTAATAATTTGTATTTAACAATTTGAAGTTCTGTATTTGACAATTACAAGATCAGATCTTCAAGTTATAATTTGCAATAATAATTAGAAGCTATCAATTTTAAGTTCTGTATTTGACAATTACAAGTTCAGATCTTCAAGTTATTATTTGCAATAATAATTAGAAGCTATCAATTTTAAGTTCTGTATTTGACAATTACAAGTTCAGATCTTCAAGTTATAATTTACAATAATAATTAGAAGCTATCAATTTTAAGTTCTGTATTTAACAATTACAAGTTCAGATCTTCAAGTTATAATATGCAATAATAATTAGTAGCTATCAATTTTAAGTTCTGTATTTGACAATTACTAGTTCAGATCTTCAAGTTATAATTTGAAATAATAATTTGAATTTAACAAATCTAAGTTCTGTAATTCACTATTACAAGTTCAGATCTTCAAGTTATAATTTACAATAATAATTAGAAGCTATCAATTTTAAGTTCTGTATTTGACAATTACAAGTTCAGATCTTCAAGTTATAATTTGCAATAAAAATTAGAAGCTATTAATTTTAAGTTCTGTATTTGACAATTACAAGTTCAGATCTTCAAGTTATAATTTTAAATAATAATTAGAAGCTATCAATTTTATGTTCTGTATTTGACAATTACAAGTTCAGATCTACAAGTTATAATTTGCAATTATAATTAGAAGCTATCAATTTTAAGTTCTGTATTTGACAATTACAAGTTCAGATCTTCAAGTTATAATTTGAAATAATAATTAGAAGCTATCAATTTTAAGTTCTGTATTTGACAATTACTAGTTCAGATCTCCAAGTTATTATTTGCAATAATAATTAGAAGCTATCAATTTTAAGTTCTGTATTTGACAATTACAAGTTCAGATCTTCAAGTTATAATTTACAATAATAATTAGAAGCTATCAATTTTAAGTTCTGTATTTGACAATTACAAGTTCAGATCTTCAAGTTATAATTTGCAATAATAATTAGAAGCTATCAATTTTAAGTTCTGTATTTGACAATTACTAGTTCAGATCTTCAAGTTATAATTTGAAATAATAATTTGAATTTAACAAATCTAAGTGCTGTAATTCACTATTACAAGTTCAGATCTTCAAGTTATAATTTACAATAATAATTAGAAGCTATCAATTTTAAGTTCTGTATTTGACTATTACAAGTTCAGATCTTCAAGTTATAATTTGCAATAATAATTAGAAGCTATCAATTTTAAGTTCTGTATTTGACAATTACTAGTTCAGATCTTCAAGTTATAATTTGAAATAATAATTTGAATTTAACAAATCTAAGTTCTGTAATTCACTATTACAAGTTCAGATCTTCGAATTATTATTTGCAATCTTAGTTTGAATTTAACAATTGGAAGTTCTGTATTTACATATTACAGGTTCAGATCTTCAAGTTATAATTTGCAATCACAATTTGTATTTAACAATGCTTAGTTGCGTATTTGTCTATTACAAGTTCAGATCTTCAAATTACAATTTGCAATAATATTTAGAAGCTATCAATTTTAAGTTCTGTATTTGACAATTACAAGTTCAGATCTTCAAGTTATTATTTGCAATAATAATTAGAAGCTATCAATTTTAAGTTCGGTGTTTGACAATTACAAGTTCAGATCTTGAAGTTATAATTTACAATAATAATTAGAAGCTATCAATTTTAAGTTCTGTATTTAACAATTACAAGTTCAGATCTTCAAGTTATAATATGCACTAATAATTAGAAGCTATCAATTTTAAGTTCTGTATTTGACAATTACTAGTTCAGATCTTCAAGGTATAATTTGAAATAATAATTTGAATTTAACAAATCTAAGTTCTGTAATTCACTATTACAAGTTCAGATCTTCAAGTTATAATTTACAATAATAATTAGAAGCTATCAATTTTAAGTTCTGTATTTGACAATTACAAGTTCAGATCTTCAAGTTATAATTTGCAGTAATAATTTGTATTTAACAATTTGAAGTTCTGTATTTGACAATTACAAGTTCAGATCTTCAAGTTATAATTTGCAATAATAATTAGAAGCTATCAATTTTAAGTTCTGTATTTGACAATTACAAGTTCAGATCTTCAAGTTATTATTTGCAATAATAATTAGAAGCTATCAATTTTAAGTTCTGTATTTGACAATTACAAGTTCAGATCTTGAAGTTATAATTTACAATAATAATTAGAAGCTATCAATTTTAAGTTCTGTATTTAACAATTACAAGTTCAGATCTTCAAGTTATAATATGCAATAATAATTAGAAGCTATCAATTTTAAGTTCTGTATTTGACAATTACTAGTTCAAATCTTCAAGTTATAATTTGATATAATAATTTGAATTTAACAAATCTAAGTTCTGTAATTCACTATTACAAGTTCAGATCTTCAAGTTATAATTTACAATAATAATTAGAAGCTATCAATTTTAAGTTCTGTATTTGACAATTACAAGTTCAGATCTTCAAGTTATAATTTGCAATAATAATTAGAAGCTATTAATTTTAAGTTCTGTATTTGACAATTACAAGTTCAGATCTTCAAGTTATAATTTGAAATAATAATTAGAAGCTATCAATTTTAAGTTCTGTATTTGACAATTACAAGTTCAGATCTTCAAGTTATAATTTGCAATAATAATTAGAAGCTATCAATTTTAAGTTCTGTATTTGACAATTACAAGTTCAGATCTTCAAGTTATAATTTGCAATAATAATTAGAAGCTATCAATTTTAAGTTCTGTATTTGACAATTACAAGTTCAGATCTTCAAGTTATAATTTACAATAATAATTAGAAGCTATCAATTTTAAGTTCTGTATTTGACAATTACAAGTTCAGATCTTCAAGTTATAATTTGCAATAATAATTAGAAGCTATCAATTTTAAGTTCTGTATTTGACAATTACTAGTTCAGATCTTCAAGTTATAATTTGAAATAATAATTTGAATTTAACAAATCTAAGTTCTGTAATTCACTATTACAAGTTCAGATCTTCAAGTTATAATTTACAATAATAATTAGAAGCTATCAATTTTAAGTTCTGTATTTGACTATTACAAGTTCAGATCTTCAAGTTATAATTTGCAATAATAATTAGAAGCTATCAATTTTAAGTTCTGTATTTGACAATTGCAAGTTCAGATCTTCAAGTTATAATTTGCACTAATAATATGTATTTAACAATTAGTAGTTCTGTATTTGACAATTACAAGTTCAGATCTTCAAGTTATAATTTGCAATAATAATTAGAAGCTATCAATTTTAAGGTCTGTATTTGACAATTACTAGTTCAGATCTTCAAGTTATAATTTGAACTAATAATTTGTATTTAACAATTAGAAGTTCTGTATTTGACTATTACAAGTTCAGATCTTCGAATTATTATTTGCAATCTTAGTTTGAATTTAACAATTCGAAGTTCTGTATTTGACTATTACAAGTTCAGATCTTCAAATTATTATTTGCAATCTTAGTTAGAATTTAACAATTCGAAGTTCTGTATTTACCTATTACAAGTTCAGATCTTCAAGTTATAATTTGTACTAATAATTTGTATTTAACAATTCGAAGTTCTGTATTTGACTATTACAATTTCAGATCTTCAAGTTATAATTTACAATAATAATTAAAAGCTATCAATTTTAAGTTCTGTATTTGACAATTACAAGTTCAGATCTTCAAGTTATTATTTGCAATAATAATTAGAAGCTATCAATTTTAAGTTCTGTATTTGACAATTACAAGTTCAGATCTTCAAGTTATTATTTGCAATAATAATTAGAAGCTATCAATTTTAAGTTCTGAATTTGACAATTACAAGTTCAGATCTTGAAGTTATAATTTACAATTAAATTAGAAGCTATCAATTTTAAGTTCTGTATTTAACAATTACAAGTTCAGATCTTCAAGTTATAATTTGCAATAATAATTAGAAGCTATCAATTTTAAGTTCTGTATTTGACAATTACTAGTTCTGATCTCCAAGTTATTATTTGCAATAATAATTAGAAGCTATCAATTTTAAGTTCTGTATTTGACAATTACAAGTTCAGATCTTCAAGTTATAATTTACAATAATAATTAGAAGCTATCAATTTTAAGTTCTGTATTTGACAATTACAAGTTCAGATCTTCAAGTTATAATTTGCAATAATAATTAGAAGCTATCAATTTTAAGTTCTGTATTTGACAATTACTAGTTCAGATCTTCAAGTTATAATTTGCACTAATATTTTGTATTTAACAATTAAAAGTTCTGTATTTGACTATTACAAGTTCAGATCTTCGAATTATTATTTGCAATCTTAGTTTGAATTTAACAATTCGAAGTTCTGTATGTACCTATTACAGGTTCAGATCTTCAAGTTATAATTTGCAATCACAATTTGTATTTATCAATGCTAAGTTGCGTATTTGTCTATTACAAGTTCAGATCTTCAAATTATAATTTGCAATAATAATTAGAAGCTATCAATTTTAAGTTCTGTATTTGACAATTACAAGTTCAGATCTTCAAGTTATTATTTGCAATAATAATTAGAAGCTATCAATTTTAAGTTCTGCATTTGACAATTACAAGTTCAGATCTTGAAGTTATAATTTACAATTAAATTAGAAGCTATCAATTTTAAGTTCTGTATTTAACAATTACACGTTCAGATCTCAAGTTATAATATGCAATAATAATTAGAAGCTATCAATTTTAAGTTCTGTATTTGACAATTACAAGTTCAGATCTTCAAGTTATAATTTGAAATAATAATTAGAAGCTATCAATTTTATGTTCTGTATTTGACAATTACAAGTTCAAATCATCAAGTTATAATTTGCAATAATAATTAGAAGCTATTAATTTTAAGTTCTGTATTTGACAATTACAAGTTCAGATCTTCAAGTTATAATTTGTAATAATAATTAGAAGCTATCAATTTTATGTTCTGTATTTGACAATTACAAGTTCAGATCTTCAAGTTATAATTAGCAATAATAATTAGAAGCTATCAATTTTAAGTTCTGTATTTGACAATTACAAGTTCAGATCTTCAAGTTATAATTTGCAATAATAATTAGAAGCTATCAATTTTAAGTTCTGTATTTGACAATTACTAGTTCAGATCTCCAAGTTATTATTTGCAATAATAATTAGAAGCTATCAATTTTAAGTTCTGTATTTGACAATTACAAGTTCAGATCTTCAAGTTATAATTTACAATAATAATTAGAAGCTATCAATTTTAAGTTCTGTATTTGACAATTACAAGTTCAGATCTTCAAGTTATACTTTGCAATAATAATTAGAAGCTATCAATTTTAAGTTCTGTATTTGACAATTACTAGTTCAGATCTTCAAGTTATAATTTGAAATAATAATTTGAATTTAACAAGTCTAAGTTCTGTAATTCACTATTACAAGTTCAGATCTTCAAGTTATAATTTACAATAATAATTAGAAGCTATCAATTTTAAGTTCTGTATTTGACTATTACAAGTTCAGATCTTCAAGTTATAATTTGCAATAATAATTAGAAGCTATCAATTTTAAGTTCTGTATTTGACAATTACAAGTTCAGATCTTCAAGTTATAATTTGCACTAATAATTTGCATTTAACAATTAGAAGTTCTGTATTTGACAATTACAAGTTCAGATCTTCAAGTTATAATTTGCAATAATAATTAGAAGCTATCAATTTTAAGTTCTGTATTTGACAATTACTAGTTCAGATCTTCAAGTTATAATTTGCACTAATAATTTGTATTTAACAATTAGAAGTTCTGTATTTGACTATTACAAGTTCAGATCTTCGAATTATTATTTGCAATCTTAGTTTGAATTTAACAATTCGAAGTTCTGTATTTACCTATTACAGGTTCAGATCATCAAGTTATAATTTGCAATCACAATTTGTATTTAACAATGCTAAGTTGCGTATTTGTCTATTACAAGTTCAGATCTTCAAATTATAATTTGCAATAATAATTAGAAGCTATCAATTTTAAGTTCTGTATTTGACAATTACAAGTTCAGATCTTCAAGTTATAATTTGCAATAATAATTAGAAGCTATCAATTTTAAGTTCTGTATTTGACAATTACAAGTTCAGATCTTGAAGTTATAATTTACAATAATAATTAGAAGCTATCAATTTTAAGTTCTGTTTTTAACAATTACAAGTTCAGATCTTCAAGTTATAATATGCAATAATAATTAGAAGCTATCAATTTTAAGTTCTGTATTTGACAATTACAAGTTCAGATCTTCAAGTTATAATTTGAAATAATAATTTGAATTTAACAAATCTAAGTTCTGTAATTCACTATTACAAGTTCAGATCTTCAAGTTATAATTTACAATAATAATTAGAAGCTATCAATTTTAAGTTCTGTATTTGACAATTACAAGTTCAGATCTATAATTATAATTTGCACTAATAATTTGTATTTAACAATTTGAAGTTCTGTATTTGACAATTACAAGTTCAGATCTTCAAGTTATAATTTGCAATAATAATTAGAAGCTATCAATTTTAAGTTCTGTATTTGACAATTACAAGTTCAGATCTTCAAGTTATTATTTGCAATAATAATTAGAAGCTATCAATTTTAAGTTCTGTATTTGACAATTACAAGTTCAGATCTTGAAGTTATAATTTACAATAATAATTAGAAGCTATCAATTTTAAGTTCTGTATTTGACAATTACTAGTTCAGATCTTCAAGTTATAATTTGAAATAATAATTAGAAGCTATCAATTTTAAGTTCTGTATTTGACAATTACTAGTTCAGATCTCCAAGTTATTATTTGCAATAATAATTAGAAGCTATCAATTTTAAGTTCTGTATTTGACAATTACAAGTTCAGATCTTCAAGTTATAATTTACAATAATAATTAGAAGCTATCAATTTTAAGTTCTGTATTTGACAATTACAAGTTCAGATCTTCAAGTTATACTTTGCAATAATAATTAGAAGCTATCAATTTTAAGTTCTGTATTTGACAATTACTAGTTCAGATCTTCAAGTTATAATTTGAAATAATAATTTGAATTTAACAAGTCTAAGTTCTGTAATTCACTATTACAAGTTCAGATCTTCAAGTTATAATTTACAATAATAATTAGAAGCTATCAATTTTAAGTTCTGTATTTGACTATTACAAGTTCAGATCTTCAAGTTATAATTTGCAATAATAATTAGAAGCTATCAATTTTAAGTTCTGTATTTGACAATTACAAGTTCAGATCTTCAAGTTATAATTTGCACTAATAATTTGTATTTAACAATTAGAAGTTCTGTATTTGACAATTACAAGTTCAGATCTTCAAGTTATAATTTGCAATAATAATTAGAAGCTATCAATTTTAAGTTCTGTATTTGACAATTACTAGTTCAGATCTTCAAGTTATAATTTGCACTAATAATTTGTATTTAACAATTAGAAGTTCTGTATTTGACTATTACAAGTTCAGATCTTCGAATTATTATTTGCAATCTTAGTTTGAATTTAACAATTCGAAGTTCTGTATTTACCTATTACAGGTTCAGATCATCAAGTTATAATTTGCAATCACAATTTGTATTTAACAATGCTAAGTTGCGTATTTGTCTATTACAAGTTCAGATCTTCAAATTATAATTTGCAATAATAATTAGAAGCTATCAATTTTAAGTTCTGTATTTGACAATTACAAGTTCAGATCTTCAAGTTATAATTTGCAATAATAATTAGAAGCTATCAATTTTAAGTTCTGTATTTGACAATTACAAGTTCAGATCTTGAAGTTATAATTTACAATAATAATTAGAAGCTATCAATTTTAAGTTCTGTTTTTAACAATTACAAGTTCAGATCTTCAAGTTATAATATGCAATAATAATTAGAAGCTATCAATTTTAAGTTCTGTATTTGACAATTACAAGTTCAGATCTTCAAGTTATAATTTGAAATAATAATTTGAATTTAACAAATCTAAGTTCTGTAATTCACTATTACAAGTTCAGATCTTCAAGTTATAATTTACAATAATAATTAGAAGCTATCAATTTTAAGTTCTGTATTTGAGAATTACAAGTTCAGATCTTCAAGTTATAATTTGCACTAATAATTTGTATTTAACAATTAGAAGTTCAGTATTTGACAATTACAAGTTCAGATCTTCAAGTTATAATTTGCAATAATAATTAGAAGCTATCAATTTTAAGTTCTGTATTTGACAATTACAAGTTCAGATCTTCAAGTTATTATTTGCAATAATAATTAGAAGCTATCAATTTTAAGTTCTGTATTTGACAATTACAAGTTCAGATCTTGAAGTTATAATTTACAATAATAATTAGAAGCTATCAATTTTAAGTTCTGTATTTAACAATTACAAGTTCAGATCTTCAAGTTATAATTTGCAATAATAATTAGAAGCTATTAATTTTAAGTTCTGTATTTGACAATTACAAGTTCAGATCTTCAAGTTATAATTTGAAATAATAATTAGAAGCTATCAATTTTATGTTCTGTATTTGACAATTACAAGTTCAGATCTTCAAGTTATAATTTGCAATAATAATTAGAAGCTATCAATTTTAAGTTCTGTATTTGACAATTACTAGTTCAGATCTCCAAGTTATTATTTGCAATAATAATTAGAAGCTATCAATTTTAAGTTCTGTATTTGACAATTACAAGTTCAGATCTTCAAGTTATAATTTACAATAATAATTAGAAGCTATCAATTTTAAGTTCTGTATTTGACAATTACAAGTTCAGAGCTTCAAGTTATAATTTGCAATAATAATTAGAAGCTATTAATTTTAAGTTCTGTATTTGACAATTACAAGTTCAGATCTTCAAGTTATAATTTGAAATAATAATTAGAAGCTATCAATTTTATGTTCTGTATTTGACAATTACAAGTTCAGATCTTCAAGTTATAATTTGCAATAATAATTAGAAGCTATCAATTTTAAGTTCTGTATTTGACAATTACAAGTTCAGATCTTCAAGTTATAATTTGCAATAATAATTAGAAGCTATCAATTTTAAGTTCTGTATTTGACAATTACTAGTTCAGATCTCCAAGTTATTATTTGCAATAATAATTAGAAGCTATCAATTTTAAGTTCTGTATTTGACAATTACAAGTTCAGATCTTCAAGTTATAATTTACAATAATAATTAGAAGCTATCAATTTTAAGTTCTGTATTTGACAATTACAAGTTCAGATCTTCAAGTTATAATTTGCAATAATAATTAGAAGCTATCAATTTTAAGTTCTGTATTTGACAATTACTAGTTCAGATCTTCAAGTTATAATTTGAAATAATAATTTGAATTTAACAAATCTAAGTTCTGTAATTCACTATTACAAGTTCAGATCTTCAAGTTATAATTTACAATAATAATTAGAAGCTATCAATTTTAAGTTCTGTATTTGACTATTACAAGTTCAGATCTTCAAGTTATAATTTGCAATAATAATTAGAAGCTATCAATTTTAAGTTCTGTATTTGACAATTGCAAGTTCAGATCTTCAAGTTATAATTTGCACTAATAATTTGTATTTAACAATTAGAAGTTCTGTATTTGACAATTACAAGTTCAGATCTTCAAGTTATAATTTGCAATAATAATTAGAAGCTATCAATTTTAAGTTCTGTATTTAACAATTACTAGTTCAGATCTTCAAGTTATAATTTGAACTAATAATTTGTATTTAACAATTAAAAGTTCTGTATTTGACTATTACAAGTTCAGATCTTCGAATTATTATTTGCAATCTTAGTTTGAATTTAACAATTCGAAGTTCTGTATTTGACTATTACAAGTTCAGATCTTCAAATTATTATTTGCAATCTTAGTTTGAATTTAACAATTCGAAGTTCTGTATTTACCTATTACAAGTTCAGATCTTCAAGTTATAATTTGTACTAATAATTTGTATTTAACAATTCGAAGTTCTGTATTTGACTATTACAAGTTCAGATCTTCAAGTTATAATTTACAATAATAATTAAAAGCTATCAATTTTAAGTTCTGTATTTGACAATTACAAGTTCAGATCTTCAAGTTATAATTTGCAATAATAATTAGAAGCTATCAATTTTAAGTACTGTATTTGACAATTACAAGTTCAGATCTTCAAGTTATAATTTGCAATAATAATTAGAAGCTATCAATTTTAAGTTCTGTATTTGACAATTACTAGTTCAGATCTTCAAGTTATAATTTGAAATAATAATTTGAATTTAACAAATCTAAGTTCTGTAATTCACTATTACAAGTTCAGATCTTCAAGTTATAATTTACAATAATAATTAGAAGCTATCAATTTTAAGTTCTGTATTTGACTATTACAAGTTCAGATCTTCAAGTTATAATTTGCAATAATAATTAGAAGCTATCAATTTTAAGTTCTGTATTTGAGAATTACAAGTTCAGATCTTCAAGTTATAATTTGCACTAATAATTTGTATTTAACAATTAGAAGTTCAGTATTTGACAATTACAAGTTCAGATCTTCAAGTTATAATTTGCAATAATAATTAGAAGCTATCAATTTTAAGTTCTGTATTTGACAATTACTAGTTCAGATCTTCAAGTTATAATTTGCACTAATAATTTGTATTTAACAATTAGAAGTTCTGTATTTGACTATTACAAGTTCAGATCTTCGAATTATTATTTGCAATCTTAGTTTGAATTTAACAATTCGAAGTTCTGTATGTACCTATTACAGGTTTAGATCTTCAAGTTATAATTTGCAATCACAATTTGTATTTATCAATGCTAAGTTGCGCATTTGTCTATTACAAGTTCAGATCTTCAAATTATAATTTGCAATAATAATTAGAAGCTATCAATTTTAAGTTCTGTATTTGACAATTACAAGTTCAGATCTTCAAGTTATTATTTGCAATAATAATTAGAAGCTATCAATTTTATGTTCTGTATTTGACAATTACAAGTTCAGATCTTCAAGTTATAATTTGCAATAATAATTAGAAGCTATTAATTTTAAGTTCTGTATTTGACAATTACAAGTTCAGATCTACAAGTTATAATTTGAAATAATAATTAGAAGCTATTAATTTTAAGTTCTGCATTTGACAATTACAAGTTCAGATCTTGAAGTTATAATTTACAATAATAATTAGAAGCTATCAATTTTAAGTTCTGTATTTGACAATTACAAGTTCAGATCTTCAAGTTATAATTTGAAATAATAATTTGAATTTAACAAATCTAAGTTCTGTAATTCACTATTACAAGTTCAGATCTTCAAGTTATAATTTACAATAATAATTAGAAGCTATCAATTTTAAGTTCTGTATTTGACAATTACAAGTTCAGATCTTCAAGTTATAATTTGTACTAATAATTTGTATTTAACAATTTGAAGTTCTGTATTTGACAATTACAAGTTCAGATCTTCAAGTTATAATTTGCAATAATAATTAGAAGCTATCAATTTTAAGTTCTGTATTTGACAATTACAAGTTCAGATCTTCAAGTTATTATTTGCAATAATAATTAGAAGCTATCAATTTTAAGTTCTGTATTTGACAATTACAAGTTCAGATCTTGAAGTTATAATTTACAATAATAATTAGAAGCTATCAATTTTAATTTCTGTATTTAACAATTACAAGTTCAGATCTTCAAGTTATAATTTGCAATAATAATTAGAAGCTATTAATTTTAAGTTCTGTATTTGACAATTACAAGTTCAGATCTTCAAGTTATAATTTGAAATAATAATTAGAAGCTATCAATTTTATGTTCTGTATTTGACAATTACAAGTTCAGATCTTCAAGTTATAATTTGCAATAATAATTAGAAGCTATCAATTTTAAGTTCTGTATTTGACAATTACTAGTTCAGATCTCCAAGTTATTATTTGCAATAATAATTAGAAGCTATCAATTTTAAGTTCTGTATTTGACAATTACAAGTTCAGATCTTCAAGTTATAATTTACAATAATAATTAGAAGCTATCAATTTTAAGTTCTGTATTTGACAATTACAAGTTCAGATCTTCAAGTTATAATTTGCAATAATAATTAGAAGCTATTAATTTTAAGTTCTGTATTTGACAATTACAAGTTCAGATCTTCAAGTTATAATTTGAAATAATAATTAGAAGCTATCAATTTTATGTTCTGTATTTGACAATTACAAGTTCAGATCTTCAAGTTATAATTTGCAATAATAATTAGAAGTTATCAATTTTAAGTTCTGTATTTGACAATTACAAGTTCAGATCTTCAAGTTATAATTTGCAATAATAATTAGAAGCTATCAATTTTAAGTTCTGTATTTGACAATTACTAGTTCAGATCTCCAAGTTATTATTTGCAATAATAATTAGAAGCTATCAATTTTAAGTTCTGTATTTGACAATTACAAGTTCAGATCTTCAAGTTATAATTTACAATAATAATTAGAAGCTATCAATTTTAAGTTCTGTATTTGACAATTACAAGTTCAGATCTTCAAGTTATAATTTGCAATAATAATTAGAAGCTATCAATTTTAAGTTCTGTATTTGACAATTACTAGTTCAGATCTTCAAGTTATAATTTGAAATAATAATTTGAATTTAACAAATCTAAGTTCTGTAATTCACTATTACAAGTTCAGATCTTCAAGTTATAATTTACAATAATAATTAGAAGCTATCAATTTTAAGTTCTGTATTTGACTATTACAAGTTCAGATCTTCAAGTTATAATTTGCAATAATAATTAGAAGCTATCAATTTTAAGTTCTGTATTTGACAATTGCAAGTTCAGATCTTCAAGTTATAATTTGCACTAATAATTTGTATTTAACAATTAGAAGTTCTGTATTTGACAATTACAAGTTCAGATCTTCAAGTTATAATTTGCAATAATAATTAGAAGCTATCAATTTTAAGTTCTGTATTTAACAATTACTAGTTCAGATCTTCAAGTTATAATTTGAACTAATAATTTGTATTTAACAATTAAAAGTTCTGTATTTGACTATTACAAGTTCAGATCTTCGAATTATTATTTGCAATCTTAGTTTGAATTTAACAATTCGAAGTTCTGTATTTGACTATTACAAGTTCAGATCTTCCAATTATTATTTGCAATCTTAGTTTGAATTTAACAATTCGAAGTTCTGTATTTACCTATTACAAGTTCAGATCTTCAAGTTATAATTTGTACTAATAATTTGTATTTAACAATTCGAAGTTCTGTATTTGACTATTACAAGTTCAGATCTTCAAGTTATAATTTACAATAATAATTAAAAGCTATCAATTTTAAGTTCTGTATTTGACAATTACAAGTTCAGATCTTCAAGTTATAATTTGCAATAATAATTAGAAGCTATCAATTTTAAGTACTGTATTTGACAATTACAAGTTCAGATCTTCAAGTTATAATTTGCAATAATAATTAGAAGCTATCAATTTTAAGTTCTGTATTTGACAATTACTAGTTCAGATCTTCAAGTTATAATTTGAAATAATAATTTGAATTTAACAAATCTAAGTTCTGTAATTCACTATTACAAGTTCAGATCTTCAAGTTATAATTTACAATAATAATTAGAAGCTATCAATTTTAAGTTCTGTATTTGACTATTACAAGTTCAGATCTTCAAGTTATAATTTGCAATAATAATTAGAAGCTATCAATTTTAAGTTCTGTATTTGAGAATTACAAGTTCAGATCTTCAAGTTATAATTTGCACTAATAATTTGTATTTAACAATTAGAAGTTCAGTATTTGACAATTACAAGTTCAGATCTTCAAGTTATAATTTGCAATAATAATTAGAAGCTATCAATTTTAAGTTCTGTATTTGACAATTACTAGTTCAGATCTTCAAGTTATAATTTGCACTAATAATTTGTATTTAACAATTAGAAGTTCTGTATTTGACTATTACAAGTTCAGATCTTCGAATTATTATTTGCAATCTTAGTTTGAATTTAACAATTCGAAGTTCTGTATGTACCTATTACAGGTTTAGATCTTCAAGTTATAATTTGCAATCACAATTTGTATTTATCAATGCTAAGTTGCGCATTTGTCTATTACAAGTTCAGATCTTCAAATTATAATTTGCAATAATAATTAGAAGCTATCAATTTTAAGTTCTGTATTTGACAATTACAAGTTCAGATCTTCAAGTTATTATTTGCAATAATAATTAGAAGCTATCAATTTTATGTTCTGTATTTGACAATTACAAGTTCAGATCTTCAAGTTATAATTTGCAATAATAATTAGAAGCTATTAATTTTAAGTTCTGTATTTGACAATTACAAGTTCAGATCTACAAGTTATAATTTGAAATAATAATTAGAAGCTATTAATTTTAAGTTCTGCATTTGACAATTACAAGTTCAGATCTTGAAGTTATAATTTACAATAATAATTAGAAGCTATCAATTTTAAGTTCTGTATTTAACAATTACAAGTTCAGATCTCAAGTTATAATATGCAATAATAATTAGAAGCTATCAATTTTAAGTTCTGTATTTGACAATTACTAGTTCAGATATTCAAGTTATAATTTGAAATAATAATTTGAATTTAACAAATCTAAGTTCTGTAATTCACTATTACAAGTTCAGATCTTCAAGTTATAATTTACAATAATAATTAGAAGCTATCAATTTTAAGTTCTGTATTTGACAATTACAAGTTCAGATCTTCAAGTTATAATTTGCAATAATAATTAGAAGCTATTAATTTTAAGTTCTGTATTTGACAATTACAAGTTCAGATCTTCAAGTTATAATTTGAAATAATAATTAGAAGCTATCAATTTTATGTTCTGTATTTGACAATTACAAGTTCAGATCTTCAAGTTATAATTTGCAATAATAATTAGAAGCTATCAATTTTAAGTTCTGTATTTGACAATTACAAGTTCAGATCTTCAAGTTATAATTTGCAATAATAATTAGAAGCTATCAATTTTAAGTTCTGTATTTGACAATTACTAGTTCAGATCTCCAAGTTATTATTTGCAATAATAATTAGAAGCTATCAATTTTAAGTTCTGTATTTGACAATTACAAGTTCAGATCTTCAAGTTATAATTTACAATAATAATTAGAAGCTATCAATTTTAAGTTCTGTATTTGACAATTACAAGTTCAGATCTTCAAGTTATAATTTGCAATAATAATTAGAAGCTATCAATTTTAAGTTCTGTATTTGACAATTACTAGTTCAGATCTTCAAGTTATAATTTGAAATAATAATTTGAATTTAACAAATCTAAGTTCTGTAATTCACTATTACAAGTTCAGATCTTCAAGTTATAATTTACAATAATAATTAGAAGCTATCAATTTTAAGTTCTGTATTTGACTATTACAAGTTCAGATCTTCAAGTTATAATTTGCAATAATAATTAGAAGCTATCAATTTTAAGTTCTGTATTTGACAATTGCAAGTTCAGATCTTCAAGTTATAATTTGCACTAATAATTTGTATTTAACAATTAGAAGTTCTGTATTTGACAATTACAAGTTCAGATCTTCAAGTTATAATTTGCAATAATAATTAGAAGCTATCAATTTTAAGTTCTGTATTTAACAATTACTAGTTCAGATCTTCAAGTTATAATTTGAACTAATAATTTGTATTTAACAATTAGAAGTTCTGTATTTGACTATTACAAGTTCAGATCTTCGAATTATTATTTGCAATCTTAGTTTGAATTTAACAATTCGAAGTTCTGTATTTGACTATTACAAGTTCAGATCTTCAAATTATTATTTGCAATCTTAGTTTGAATTTAACAATTCGAAGTTCTGTATTTACCTATTACAAGTTCAGATCTTCAAGTTATAATTTGTACTAATAATTTGTATTTAACAATTCGAAGTTCTGTATTTGACTATTACAAGTTCAGATCTTCAAGTTATAATTTACAATAATAATTAAAAGCTATCAATTTTAAGTTCTGTATTTGACAATTACAAGTTCAGATCTTCAAGTTATAATTTGCAATAATAATTAGAAGCTATCAATTTTAAGTACTGTATTTGACAATTACTAGTTCAGATCTTCAAGTTATAATTTGCAATAATAATTAGAAGCTATCAATTTTAAGTTCTGTATTTGACAATTACTAGTTCAGATCTTCAAGTTATAATTTGAAATAATAATTTGAATTTAACAAATCTAAGTTCTGTAATTCACTATTACAAGTTCAGATCTTCAAGTTATAATTTACAATAATAATTAGAAGCTATCAATTTTAAGTTCTGTATTTGACTATTACAAGTTCAGATCTTCAAGTTATAATTTGCAATAATAATTAGAAGCTATCAATTTTAAGTTCTGTATTTGAGAATTACAAGTTCAGATCTTAAGTTATAATTTGCACTAATAATTTGTATTTAACAATTAGAAGTTCAGTATTTGACAATTACAAGTTCAGATCTTCAAGTTATAATTTGCAATAATAATTAGAAGCTATCAATTTTAAGTTCTGTATTTGACAATTACTAGTTCAGATCTTCAAGTTATAATTTGCACTAATAATTTGTATTTAACAATTAGAAGTTCTGTATTTGACTATTACAAGTTCAGATCTTCGAATTATTATTTGCAATCTTAGTTTGAATTTAACAATTCGAAGTTCTGTATGTACCTATTACAGGTTTAGATCTTCAAGTTATAATTTGCAATCACAATTTGTATTTATCAATGCTAAGTTGCGCATTTGTCTATTACAAGTTCAGATCTTCAAATTATAATTTGCAATAATAATTAGAAGCTATCAATTTTAAGTTCTGTATTTGACAATTACAAGTTCAGATCTTCAAGTTATTATTTGCAATAATAATTAGAAGCTATCAATTTTATGTTCTGTATTTGACAATTACAAGTTCAGATCTTCAAGTTATAATTTGCAATAATAATTAGAAGCTATTAATTTTAAGTTCTGTATTTGACAATTACAAGTTCAGATCTACAAGTTATAATTTGAAATAATAATTAGAAGCTATTAATTTTAAGTTCTGCATTTGACAATTACAAGTTCAGATCTTGAAGTTATAATTTACAATAATAATTAGAAGCTATCAATTTTAAGTTCTGTATTTAACAATTACAAGTTCAGATCTCAAGTTATAATATGCAATAATAATTAGAAGCTATCAAGTTTAAGTTCTGTATTTGACAATTACAAGTTCAGATCTTCAAGTTATAATTTGAAATAATAATTAGAAGCTATCAATTTTATGTTCTGTATTTGACAATTACAAGTTCAGATCTTCAAGTTATAATTTGCAATAATAATTAGAAGCTATTAATTTTAAGTTCTGTATTTGACAATTACAAGTTCAGATCTACAAGTTATAATTTGAAATAATAATTAGAAGCTATCAATTTTATGTTCTGTATTTGACAATTACAAGTTCAGATCTTCAAGTTATAATTAGCAATAATAATTAGAAGCTATCAATTTTAAGTTCTGTATTTGACAATTACAAGTTCAGATCTTCAAGTTATAATTTGCAATAATAATTAGAAGCTATCAATTTTAAGTTCTGTATTTGACAATTACTAGTTCAGATCTTCAAATTATAATTTGCAATAATAATTAGAAGCTATCAATTTTAAGTTCTGTATTTGACAATTACTAGTTCAGATCTTCAAGTTATAATTTGAAATAATAATTTGAATTTAACAAATCTAAGTTCTGTAATTCACTATTACAAGTTCAGATCTTCAAGTTATAATTTACAATAATAATTAGAAGCTATCAATTTTAAGTTCTGTATTTGACTATTTCAAGTTCAGATCTTCAAGTTACAATTTGCAATAATAATTAGAAGCTATCAATTTTAAGTTCTGTATTTGAGAATTACAAGTTCAGATCTTCAAGTTATAATTTGCACTAATAATTTGTATTTAACAATTAGAAGTTCAGTATTTGACAATTACAAGTTCAGATCTTCAAGTTATAATTTGCAATAATAATTAGAAGCTATCAATTTTAAGTTCTGTATTTGACAATTACTAGTTCAGATCTTCAAGTTATAATTTGCACTAATAATTTGTATTTAACAATTAGAAGTTCTGTATTTGACTATTACAAGTTCAGATCTTCGAATTATTATTTGCAATCTTAGTTTGAATTTAACAATTCGAAGTTCTGTATGTACCTATTACAGGTTTAGATCTTCAAGTTATAATTTGCAATCACAATTTGTATTTATCAATGCTAAGTTGCGCATTTGTCTATTACAAGTTCAGATCTTCAAATTATAATTTGCAATAATAATTAGAAGCTATCAATTTTAAGTTCTGTATTTGACAATTACAAGTTCAGATCTTCAAGTTATTATTTGCAATAATAATTAGAAGCTATTAATTTTAAGTTCTGCATTTGACAATTACAAGTTCAGATCTTGAAGTTATAATTTACAATAATAATTAGAAGCTATCAATTTTAAGTTCTGTATTTAACAATTACAAGTTCGGATCTCAAGTTATAATATGCAATAATAATTAGAAGCTATCAAGTTTAAGTTCTGTATTTGACAATTACAAGTTCAGATCTTCAAGTTATAATTTGAAGTAATAATTAGAAGCTATCAATTTTATGTTCTGTATTTGACAATTACAAGTTCAGATCTTCAAGTTATAATTTGCAATAATAATTAGAAGCTATTAATTTTAAGTTCTGTATTTGACAATTACAAGTTCAGATCTACAAGTTATAATTTGAAATAATAATTAGAAGCTATCAATTTAATGTTCTGTATTTGACAATTACAAGTTCAGATCTTCAAGTTATAATTAGCAATAATAATTAGAAGCTATCAATTTTAAGTTCTGAATTTGACAATTACAAGTTCAGATCTTCAAGTTATAATTTGCAATAATAATTAGAAGCTATCAATTTTAAGTTCTGTATTTGACAATTACTAGTTCAGATCTTCAAATTATAATTTGCAATAATAATTAGAAGCTATCAATTTTAAGTTCTGTATTTGACAATTACAAGTTCAGATCTTCAAGTTATTATTTGCAATAATAATTAGAAGCTATCAATTTTAAGTTCTGTATTTGACAATTACAAGTTCAGATCTTGAAGTTATAATTTACAATAATAATTAGAAGCTATCAATTTTAAGTTCTGTATTTAACAATTACAAGTTCAGATCTTCAAGTTATAATATGCAATAATAATTAGAAGCTATCAATTTTAAGTTCTGTATTTGACAATTACAAGTTCAGATCTTCAAGTTATAATTTGAAATAATAATTTGAATTTAACAAATCTAAGTTCTGTAATTCACTATTACAAGTTCAGATCTTCAAGTTATAATTTACAATAATAATTAGAAGCTATCAATTTTAAGTTCTGTATTTGACAATTACAAGTTCAGATCTTCAAGTTATAATTTGCAATAATAATTAGAAGCTATCAATTTTAAGTTCTGTATTTGACAATTACAAGTTCAGATCTTCAAGTTATAATTTGCAATAATAATTAGAAGCTATCAATTTTAAGTTCTGTATTTGACAATTACTAGTTCAGATCTCCAAGTTATTATTTGCAATAATAATTAGAAGCTATCAATTTTAAGTTCTGTATTTGACAATTACAAGTTCAGATCTTCAAGTTATAATTTACAATAATAATTAGAAGCTATCAATTTTAAGTTCTGTATTTGATAATTACAAGTTCAGATCTTCAAGTTATAATTTGCAATAATAATTAGAAGCTATCAATTTTAAGTTCTGTATTTGACAATTACTAGTTCAGATCTTCAAGTTATAATTTGAAATAATAATTTGAATTTAACAAATCTAAGTTCTGTAATTCACTATTACAAGTTCAGATCTTCAAGTTATAATTTACAATAATAATTAGAAGCTATCAATTTTAAGTTCTGTATTTGACTATTACAAGTTCAGATCTTCAAGTTATAATTTGCAATAATAATTAGAAGCTATCAATTTTAAGTTCTGTATTTGACAATTGCAAGTTCAGATCTTCAAGTTATAATTTGCACTAATAATTTGTATTTAACAATTAGAAGTTCTGTATTTGACAATTACAAGTTCAGATCTTCAAGTTATAATTTGCAATAATAATTAGAAGCTATCAATTTTAAGTTCTGTATTTGACAATTACTAGTTCAGATCTTCAAGTTATAATTTGAACTAATAATTTGTATTTAACAATTAGAAGTTCTGTATTTGACTATTACAAGTTCAGATCTTCGAATTATTATTTGCAATCTTAGTTTGAATTTAACAATTCGAAGTTCTGTATTTGACTATTACAAGTTCAGATCTTCAAATTATTATTTGCAATCTTAGTTTGAATTTAACAATTCGAAGTTCTGTATTTACCTATTACAAGTTCAGATCTTCAAGTTATAATTTGTACTAATAATTTGTATTTAACAATTCGAAGTTCTGTATTTGACTATTACAAGTTCAGATCTTCAAGTTATAATTTACAATAATAATTAAAAGCTATCAATTTTAAGTTCTGTATTTGACAATTACAAGTTCAGATCTTCAAGTTATAATTTGCAATAATAATTAGAAGCTATCAATTTTAAGTACTGTATTTGACAATTACAAGTTCAGATCTTCAAGTTATAATTTGCAATAATAATTAGAAGCTATCAATTTTAAGTTCTGTATTTGACAATTACTAGTTCAGATCTTCAAGTTATAATTTGAAATAATAATTTGAATTTAACAAATCTAAGTTCTGTAATTCACTATTACAAGTTCAGATCTTCAAGTTATAATTTACAATAATAATTAGAAGCTATCAATTTTAAGTTCTGTATTTGACTATTACAAGTTCAGATCTTCAAGTTATAATTTGCAATAATAATTAGAAGCTATCAATTTTAAGTTCTGTATTTGAGAATTACAAGTTCAGATCTTCAAGTTATAATTTGCACTAATAATTTGTATTTAACAATTAGAAGTTCAGTATTTGACAATTACAAGTTCAGATCTTCAAGTTATAATTTGCAATAATAATTAGAAGCTATCAATTTTAAGTTCTGTATTTGACAATTACTAGTTCAGATCTTCAAGTTATAATTTGCACTAATAATTTGTATTTAACAATTAGAAGTTCTGTATTTGACTATTACAAGTTCAGATCTTCGAATTATTATTTGCAATCTTAGTTTGAATTTAACAATTCGAAGTTCTGTATGTACCTATTACAGGTTTAGATCTTCAAGTTATAATTTGCAATCACAATTTGTATTTATCAATGCTAAGTTGCGCATTTGTCTATTACAAGTTCAGATCTTCAAATTATAATTTGCAATAATAATTAGAAGCTATCAATTTTAAGTTCTGTATTTGACAATTACAAGTTCAGATCTTCAAGTTATTATTTGCAATAATAATTAGAAGCTATCAATTTTATGTTCTGTATTTGACAATTACAAGTTCAGATCTTCAAGTTATAATTTGCAATAATAATTAGAAGCTATTAATTTTAAGTTCTGTATTTGACAATTACAAGTTCAGATCTACAAGTTATAATTTGAAATAATAATTAGAAGCTATTAATTTTAAGTTCTGCATTTGACAATTACAAGTTCAGATCTTGAAGTTATAATTTACAATAATAATTAGAAGCTATCAATTTTAAGTTCTGTATTTAACAATTACAAGTTCAGATCTCAAGTTATAATATGCAATAATAATTAGAAGCTATCAAGTTTAAGTTCTGTGTTTGACAATTACAAGTTCAGATCTTCAAGTTATAATTTGAAATAATAATTAGAAGCTATCAATTTTATGTTCTGTATTTGACAATTACAAGTTCAGATCTTCAAGTTATAATTTGCAATAATAATTAGAAGCTATTAATTTTAAGTTCTGTATTTGACAATTACAAGTTCAGAACTACAAGTTATAATTTGAAATAATAATTAGAAGCTATCAATTTTATGTTCTGTATTTGACAATTACAAGTTCAGATCTTCAAATTATAATTTGCAATAATAATTAGAAGCTATCAATTTTAAGTTCTGTATTTGACAATTACAAGTTCAGATCTTCAAGTTATTATTTGCAATAATAATTAGAAGCTATCAATTTTAAGTTCTGTATTTGACAATTACAAGTTCAGATCTTCAAGTTATAATTTACAATAATAATTAGAAGCTATCAATTTTAAGTTCTGTATTTGATAATTACAAGTTCAGATCTTCAAGTTATAATTTGCAATAATAATTAGAAGCTATCAATTTTAAGTTCTGTATTTGACAATTACTAGTTCAGATCTTCAAGTTATAATTTGAAATAATAATTTGAATTTAACAAATCTAAGTTCTGTAATTCACTATTACAAGTTCAGATCTTCAAGTTATAATTTACAATAATAATTAGAAGCTATCAATTTTAAGTTCTGTATTTGACTATTACAAGTTCAGATCTTCAAGTTATAATTTGCAATAATAATTAGAAGCTATCAATTTTAAGTTCTGTATTTGACAATTGCAAGTTCAGATCTTCAAGTTATAATTTGCACTAATAATTTGTATTTAACAATTAGAAGTTCTGTATTTGACAATTACAAGTTCAGATCTTCAAGTTATAATTTGCAATAATAATTAGAAGCTATCAATTTTAAGTTCTGTATTTGACAATTACTAGTTCAGATCTTCAAGTTATAATTTGAACTAATAATTTGTATTTAACAATTAGAAGTTCTGTATTTGACTATTACAAGTTCAGATCTTCGAATTATTATTTGCAATCTTAGTTTGAATTTAACAATTCGAAGTTCTGTATTTGACTATTACAAGTTCAGATCTTCAAATTATTATTTGCAATCTTAGTTTGAATTTAACAATTCGAAGTTCTGTATTTACCTATTACAAGTTCAGATCTTCAAGTTATAATTTGTACTAATAATTTGTATTTAACAATTCGAAGTTCTGTATTTGACTATTACAAGTTCAGATCTTCAAGTTATAATTTACAATAATAATTAAAAGCTATCAATTTTAAGTTCTGTATTTGACAATTACAAGTTCAGATCTTCAAGTTATAATTTGCAATAATAATTAGAAGCTATCAATTTTAAGTACTGTATTTGACAATTACAAGTTCAGATCTTCAAGTTATAATTTGCAATAATAATTAGAAGCTATCAATTTTAAGTTCTGTATTTGACAATTACTAGTTCAGATCTTCAAGTTATAATTTGAAATAATAATTTGAATTTAACAAATCTAAGTTCTGTAATTCACTATTACAAGTTCAGATCTTCAAGTTATAATTTACAATAATAATTAGAAGCTATCAATTTTAAGTTCTGTATTTGACTATTACAAGTTCAGATCTTCAAGTTATAATTTGCAATAATAATTAGAAGCTATCAATTTTAAGTTCTGTATTTGAGAATTACAAGTTCAGATCTTCAAGTTATAATTTGCACTAATAATTTGTATTTAACAATTAGAAGTTCAGTATTTGACAATTACAAGTTCAGATCTTCAAGTTATAATTTGCAATAATAATTAGAAGCTATCAATTTTAAGTTCTGTATTTGACAATTACTAGTTCAGATCTTCAAGTTATAATTTGCACTAATAATTTGTATTTAACAATTAGAAGTTCTGTATTTGACTATTACAAGTTCAGATCTTCGAATTATTATTTGCAATCTTAGTTTGAATTTAACAATTCGAAGTTCTGTATGTACCTATTACAGGTTTAGATCTTCAAGTTATAATTTGCAATCACAATTTGTATTTATCAATGCTAAGTTGCGCATTTGTCTATTACAAGTTCAGATCTTCAAATTATAATTTGCAATAATAATTAGAAGCTATCAATTTTAAGTTCTGTATTTGACAATTACAAGTTCAGATCTTCAAGTTATTATTTGCAATAATAATTAGAAGCTATCAATTTTATGTTCTGTATTTGACAATTACAAGTTCAGATCTTCAAGTTATAATTTGCAATAATAATTAGAAGCTATTAATTTTAAGTTCTGTATTTGACAATTACAAGTTCAGATCTACAAGTTATAATTTGAAATAATAATTAGAAGCTATTAATTTTAAGTTCTGCATTTGACAATTACAAGTTCAGATCTTGAAGTTATAATTTACAATAATAATTAGAAGCTATCAATTTTAAGTTCTGTATTTAACAATTACAAGTTCAGATCTCAAGTTATAATATGCAATAATAATTAGAAGCTATCAAGTTTAAGTTCTGTGTTTGACAATTACAAGTTCAGATCTTCAAGTTATAATTTGAAATAATAATTAGAAGCTATCAATTTTATGTTCTGTATTTGACAATTACAAGTTCAGATCTTCAAGTTATAATTTGCAATAATAATTAGAAGCTATTAATTTTAAGTTCTGTATTTGACAATTACAAGTTCAGAACTACAAGTTATAATTTGAAATAATAATTAGAAGCTATCAATTTTATGTTCTGTATTTGACAATTACAAGTTCAGATCTTCAAGTTATAATTAGCAATAATAATTAGAAGCTATCAATTTTAAGTTCTGTATTTGACAATTACAAGTTCAGATCTTCAAGTTATAATTTGCAATAATAATTAGAAGCTATCAATTTTAAGTTCTGTATTTGACAATTACTAGTTCAGATCTTCAAATTATAATTTGCAATAATAATTAGAAGCTATCAATTTTAAGTTCTGTATTTGACAATTACAAGTTCAGTTCTTCAAGTTATTATTTGCAATAATAATTAGAAGCTATCAATTTTAAGTTCTGTATTTGACAATTACAAGTTCAGATCTTGAAGTTATAATTTACAATAATAATTAGAAGCTATCAATTTTAAGTTCTGTATTTAACAATTACAAGTTCAGATCTTCAAGTTATAATATGCAATAATAATTAGAAGCTATCAATTTTAAGTTGTCAAATTTATTTGACAATTACAAGTTCAGATCTTCAAGTTATAATTTGAAATAATAATTTGAATTTAACAAATCTAAGTTCTGTAATTCACTATTACAAGTTCAGATCTTCAAGTTATAATTTACAATAATAATTAGAAGCTATCAATTTTAAGTTCAGTATTTGACAATTACAAGTTCAGATCTTCAAGTTATAATTTGCACTAATAATTTGTATTTAACAATTTGAAGTTCTGTATTTGACAATTACAAGTTCAGATCTTCAAGTTATAATTTGCAATAATAATTAGAAGCTATCAATTTTAAGTTCAGTATTTGACAATTACAAGTTCAGATCTTCAAGTTATAATTTGCAATAATAATTAGAAGCTATCAATTTTAAGTTCTGTATTTGACAATTACAAGTTCAGATCTTGAAGTTATAATTTACAATAATAATTAGAAGCTATCAATTTTAAGTTCTGTATTTAACAATTACAAGTTCAGATCTTCAAGTTATAATATGCAATAATAATTAGTAGCTATCAATTTTAAGTTCTGTATTTGACAATTACTAGTTCAGATCTTCAAGTTATAATTTGAAATAATAATTTGAATTTAACAATTCGAAGTTCTGTATTTACCTATTACAAGTTCAGATCTTCAAGTTATAATTTACAATAATAATTAGAAGCTATCAATTTTAAGTTCTGTATTTGACAATTACAAGTTCAGATCTTCAAGTTATAATTTGCAATAATAATTAGAAGCTATTAATTTTAAGTTCTGTATTTGACAATTACAAGTTCAGATCTTCAAGTTATAATTTGAAATAATAATTAGAAGCTATCAATTTTATGTTCTGTATTTGACAATTACAAGTTCAGATCTTCAAGTTATAATTTGCAATAATAGTTAGAAGCTATCAATTTTAAGTTCTGTATTTGACAATTACGAGTTCAGATCTTCAAGTTATAATTTGCAATAATAATTAGAAGCTATCAATTTTAAGTTCTGTATTTGACAATTACTAGTTCAGATCTCCAAGTTATTATTTGCAATAATAATTAGAAGCTATCAATTTTAAGTTCTGTATTTGACAATTACAAGTTCAGATCTTCAAGTTATAATTTACAATAATAATTAGAAGCTATCAATTTTAAGTTCTGTATTTGACAATTACAAGTTCAGATCTTCAAGTTATAATTTGCAATAATAATTAGAAGCTATCAATTTTAAGTTCTGTATTTGACAATTACTAGTTCAGATCTTCAAGTTATAATTTGAAATAATAATTTGAATTTAACAAATCTAAGTTCTGTAATTCACTATATCAAGTTCAGATCTTCAAGTTATAATTTACAATAATAATTAGAAGCTATCAATTTTAAGTTCTGTATTTGACTATTACAAGTTCAGATCTTCAAGTTATAATTTGCAATAATAATTAAAAGCTATCAATTTTAAGTTCTGTATTTGACAATTGCAAGTTCAGATCTTCAAGTTATAATTTGCACTAATAATTTGTATTTAACAATTAGAAGTTCTGTATTTGACAATTACAAGTTCAGATCTTCAAGTTATAATTTGCAATAATAATTAGAAGCTATCAATTTTAAGTTCTGTATTTGACAATTACTAGTTCAGATCTTCAAGTTATAATTTGAACTAATAATTTGTATTTAACAATTAGAAGTTCTGTATTTGACTATTACAAGTTCAGATCTTCGAATTCTTATTTGCAATCTTAGTTTGAATTTAACAATTCGAAGTTCTGTATTTGACTATTACAAGTTCAGATCTTCAAATTATTATTTGCAATCTTAGTTTGAATTTAACAATTCGAAGTTCTGTATTTACCTATTACAAGTTCAGATCTTCAAGTTATAATTTGTACTAATAATTTGTATTTAACAATTCGAAGTTCTGTATTTGACTATTACAAGTTCAGATCTTCAAGTTATAATTTACAATAATAATTAAAAGCTATCAATTTTAAGTTCTGTATTTGACAATTACAAGTTCAGATCTTCAAGTTATAATTTGCAATAATAATTAGAAGCTATCAATTTTAAGTACTGTATTTGACATTTACAAGTTCAGATCTTCAAGTTATAATTTGCAATAATAATTAGAAGCTATCAATTTTAAGTTCTGTATTTGACAATTACTAGTTCAGATCTTCAAGTTATAATTTGCACTAATAATTTGTATTTAACAATTAGAAGTTCTGTATTTGACTATTACAAGTTCAGATCTTCGAATTATTATTTGCAATCTTAGTTTGAATTTAACAATTCGAAGTTCTGTATGTACCTATTACAGGTTTAGATCTTCAAGTTATAATTTGCAATCACAATTTGTATTTATCAATGCTAAGTTGCGCATTTGTCTATTACAAGTTCAGATCTTCAAATTATAATTTGCAATAATAATTAGAAGCTATCAATTTTAAGTTCTGTATTTGACAATTACAAGTTCAGATCTTCAAGTTATTATTTGCAATAATAATTAGAAGCTATCAATTTTATGTTCTGTATTTGACAATTACAAGTTCAGATCTTCAAGTTATAATTTGCAATAAT
This sequence comes from Cantharis lateralis, assembly GCA_963170105.1. Lineage (NCBI taxonomy): Eukaryota > Metazoa > Arthropoda > Insecta > Coleoptera > Cantharidae > Cantharis > Cantharis lateralis. Next base: position 29,916,100 of record OY720625.1, on the reverse strand, counting down.
AATTAGAAGCTATTAATTTTAAGTTCTGTATTTGACAATTACAAGTTCAGATCTACAAGTTATAATTTGAAATAATAATTAGAAGCTATTAATTTTAAGTTCTGCATTTGACAATTACAAGTTCAGATCTTGAAGTTATAATTTACAATAATAATTAGAAGCTATCAATTTTAAGTTCTGTATTTAACAATTACAAGTTCAGATCTCAAGTTATAATATGCAATAATAATTAGAAGCTATCAAGTTTAAGTTCTGTGTTTGACAATTACAAGTTCAGATCTTCAAGTTATAATTTGAAATAATAATTAGAAGCTATCAATTTTATGTTCTGTATTTGACAATTACAAGTTCAGATCTTCAAGTTATAATTTGCAATAATAATTAGAAGCTATTAATTTTAAGTTCTGTATTTGACAATTACAAGTTCAGATCTACAAGTTATAATTTGAAATAATAATTAGAAGCTATCAATTTTATGTTCTGTATTTGACAATTACAAGTTCAGATCTTCAAGTTATAATTAGCAATAATAATTAGAAGCTATCAATTTTAAGTTCTGTATTTGACAATTACAAGTTCAGATCTTCAAGTTATAATTTGCAATAATAATTAGAAGCTATCAATTTTAAGTTCTGTATTTGACAATTACTAGTTCAGATCTTCAAATTATAATTTGCAATAATAATTAGAAGCTATCAATTTTAAGTTCTGTATTTGACAATTACAAGTTCAGATCTTCAAGTTATTATTTGCAATAATAATTAGAAGCTATCAATTTTAAGTTCTGTATTTGACAATTACAAGTTCAGATCTTGAAGTTATAATTTACAATAATAATTAGAAGCTATCAATTTTAAGTTCTGTATTTAACAATTACAAGTTCAGATCTTCAAGTTATAATATGCAATAATAATTTGAAGCTATCAATTTTAAGTTGTCAAATGTATTTGACAATTACAAGTTCAGATCTTCAAGTTATAATTTGAAATAATAATTTGAATTTAACAAATCTAAGTTCTGTAATTCACTATTACAAGTTCAGATCTTCAAGTTATAATTTACAATAATAATTAGAAGCTATCAATTTTAAGTTCAGTATTTGACAATTACAAGTTCAGATCTTCAAGTTATAATTTGCACTAATAATTTGTATTTAACAATTTGAAGTTCTGTATTTGACAATTACAAGTTCAGATCTTCAAGTTATAATTTGCAATAATAATTAGAAGCTATCAATTTTAAGTTCAGTATTTGACAATTACAAGTTCAGATCTTCAAGTTATAATTTGCAATAATAATTAGAAGCTATCAATTTTAAGTTCTGTATTTGACAATTACAAGTTCAGATCTTGAAGTTATAATTTACAATAATAATTAGAAGCTATCAATTTTAAGTTCTGTATTTAACAATTACAAGTTCAGATCTTCAAGTTATAATATGCAATAATAATTAGTAGCTATCAATTTTAAGTTCTGTATTTGACAATTACTAGTTCAGATCTTCAAGTTATAATTTGAAATAATAATTTGAATTTAACAAATCTAAGTTCTGTAATTCACTATTACAAGTTCAGATCTTCAAGTTATAATTTACAATAATAATTAGAAGCTATCAATTTTAAGTTCTGTATTTGACAATTACAAGTTCAGATCTTCAAGTTATAATTTGCAATAATAATTAGAAGCTATTAATTTTAAGTTCTGTATTTGACAATTACAAGTTCAGATCTTCAAGTTATAATTTGAAATAATAATTAGAAGCTATCAATTTTATGTTCTGTATTTGACAATTACAAGTTCAGATCTTCAAGTTATAATTTGCAATAATAGTTAGAAGCTATCAATTTTAAGTTCTGTATTTGACAATTACAAGTTCAGATCTTCAATTTATAATTTGCAATAATAATTAGAAGCTATCAATTTTAAGTTCTGTATTTGACAATTACTAGTTCAGATCTACAAGTTATTATTTGCAATAATAATTAGAAGCTATCAATTTTAAGTTCTGTATTTGACAATTACAAGTTCAGATCTTCAAGTTATAATTTACAATAATAATTAGAAGCTATCAATTTTAAGTTCTGTATTTGACAATTACAAGTTCAGATCTTCAAGTTATAATTTGCAATAATAATTAGAAGCTATCAATTTTAAGTTCTGTATTTGACAATTACTAGTTCAGATCTTCAAGTTATAATTTGAAATAATAATTTGAATTTAACAAATCTAAGTTCTGTAATTCACTATATCAAGTTCAGATCTTCAAGTTATAATTTACAATAATAATTAGAAGCTATCAATTTTAAGTTCTGTATTTGACTATTACAAGTTCAGATCTTCAAGTTATAATTTGCAATAATAATTAAAAGCTATCAATTTTAAGTTCTGTATTTGACAATTGCAAGTTCAGATCTTCAAGTTATAATTTGCACTAATAATTTGTATTTAACAATTAGAAGTTCTGTATTTGACAATTACAAGTTCAGATCTTCAAGTTATAATTTGCAATAATAATTAGAAGCTATCAATTTTAAGTTCTGTATTTGACAATTACTAGTTCAGATCTTCAAGTTATAATTTGAACTAATAATTTGTATTTAACAATTAGAAGTTCTGTATTTGACTATTACAAGTTCAGATCTTCGAATTATTATTTGCAATCTTAGTTTGAATTTAACAATTCGAAGTTCTGTATTTGACTATTACAAGTTCAGATCTTCAAATTATTATTTGCAATCTTAGTTTGAATTTAACAATTCGAAGTTCTGTATTTACCTATTACAAGTTCAGATCTTCAAGTTATAATTTGTACTAATAATTTGTATTTAACAATTCGAAGTTCTGTATTTGACTATTACAAGTTCAGATCTTCAAGTTATAATTTACAATAATAATTAAAAGCTATCAATTTTAAGTTCTGTATTTGACAATTACAAGTTCAGATCTTCAAGTTATAATTTGCAATAATAATTAGAAGCTATCAATTTTAAGTACTGTATTTGACATTTACAAGTTCAGATCTTCAAGTTATAATTTGCAATAATAATTAGAAGCTATCAATTTTAAGTTCTGTATTTGACAATTACTAGTTCAGATCTTCAAGTTATAATTTGAAATAATAATTTGAATTTAACAAATCTAAGTTCTGTAATTCACTATTACAAGTTCAGATCTTCAAGTTATAATTTACAATAATAATTAGAAGCTATCAATTTTAAGTTCTGTATTTGACTATTACAAGTTCAGATCTTCAAGTTATAATTTGCAATAATAATTAGAAGCTATCAATTTTAAGTTCTGTATTTGAGAATTACAAGTTCAGATCTTCAAGTTATAATTTGCACTAATAATTTGTATTTAACAATTAGAAGTTCAGTATTTGACAATTACAAGTTCAGATCTTCAAGTTATAATTTGCAATAATAATTAGAAGCTATCAATTTTAAGTTCTGTATTTGACAATTACTAGTTCAGATCTTCAAGTTATAATTTGCACTAATAATTTGTATTTAACAATTAGAAGTTCTGTATTTGACTATTACAAGTTCAGATCTTCGAATTATTATTTGCAATCTTAGTTTGAATTTAACAATTCGAAGTTCTGTATGTACCTATTACAGGTTTAGATCTTCAAGTTATAATTTGCAATCACAATTTGTATTTATCAATGCTAAGTTGCGCATTTGCGCTATTACAAGTTCAGATCTTCAAATTATAATTTGCAATAATAATTAGAAGCTATCAATTTTAAGTTCTGTATTTGACAATTACAAGTTCAGATCTTCAAGTTATTATTTGCAATAATAATTAGAAGCTATCAATTTTAAGTTCTGCATTTGACAATTACAAGTTCAGATCTTGAAGTTATAATTTACAATAATAATTAGAAGCTATCAATTTTAAGTTCTGTATTTAACAATTACAAGTTCAGATCTCAAGTTATAATATGCAATAATAATTAGAAGCTATCAAGTTTAAGTTCTGTATTTGACAATTACAAGTTCAGATCTTCAAGTTATAATTTGAAATAATAATTAGAAGCTATCAATTTTATGTTCTGTATTTGACAATTACAAGTTCAGATCTTCAAGTTATAATTTGCAATAATAATTAGAAGCTATTAATTTTAAGTTCTGTATTTGACAATTACAAGTTCAGATCTACAAGTTATAATTTGAAATAATAATTAGAAGCTATCAATTTTATGTTCTGTATTTGACAATTACAAGTTCAGATCTTCAAGTTATAATTAGCAATAATAATTATAAGCTATCAATTTTAAGTTCTGTATTTGACAATTACAAGTTCAGATCTTCAAGTTATAATTTGCAATAATAATTAGAAGCTATCAATTTTAAGTTCTGTTTTTGACAATTACTAGTTCAGATCTCCAAGTTATTATTTGCAATAATAATTAGAAGCTATCAATTTTAAGTTCTGTATTTGACAATTACAAGTTCAGATCTTCAAGTTATAATTTACAATAATAATTAGAAGCTATCAATTTTAAGTTCTGTATTTGACAATTACAAGTTCAGATCTTCAAGTTATAATTTGCAATAATAATTAGAAGCTATCAATTTTAAGTTCTGTATTTGACAATTACTAGTTCAGATCTTCAAGTTATAATTTGCACTAATATTTTGTATTTAACAATTAGAAGTTCTGTATTTGACTATTACAAGTTCAGATCTTCGAATTATTATTTGCAATCTTAGTTTGAATTTAACAATTCGAAGTTCTGTATGTACCTATTACAGGTTCAGATCTTCAAGTTATAGTTTGCAATCACAATTTGTATTTATCAATGCTAAGTTGCGTATTTGTCTATTACAAGTTCAGATCTTCAAATTATAATTTGCAATAATAATTAGAAGCTATCAATTTTAAGTTCTGTATTTGACAATTACAAGTTCAGATCTTCAAGTTATAATTTGAAATAATAATTAGAAGCTATCAATTTTATGTTCTGTATTTGACAATTACAAGTTCATATCTTCAAGTTATAATTTGCAATAATAATTAGAAGCTATTAATTTTAAGTTCTGTATTTGACAATTACAAGTTCAGATCTACAAGTTATGTTAATGCTATTTTCACTACTAACAATGAACAATATTATGTACAGCGAATTAGTAGTGGCGTGCTTAGAAAAAAACAAGATAATTTCAGTCTTATTTGTCAAGTCAATATACAAACACGTATGCAGATGATTTAATAAATATAGATTCAAAAAGGTGTTTCATTATCACAACAAAACATTGGTCCTTCGAGTATCAAATCAGCAAAGAAGAACAATACAACAAATCAAACTTGGTTCCATATAGGAGCAAGTGCATTGAGATAGTCCATTCCAGTCAACCAAACGATTCAACAAAGGTTGGTTAGGAGGGATATCTTCACCCAAACACGAGAACGAGCTGGTAAACTATACCATTTTACATTCAATTTTGTAAGTTAAAAAAAAATATTACATTACGTACAAAATGACAGAACATGACATTAAAAAATTACATTACAAACGCGGAGCTTTAAAAGGACGATTGACATTATTTCAAAAATTCTTGTTAACGAAAGAAAATGACTTAGATGATGTGGACATTCAAAACATCGAAGAAAGACTAAGTAAAATCAACCCCATTTATGACATATTTAATGAATACCAAGACGAAATTGAGTATTTAGAAATTGACAATGAAACGGACAATTTACAGGAAAGAGAGAATTTTCAAGATTTGTACTTTAAATTAATCAGTAAAGCAGCACGCATATTAATACAATTTAAAAAAGATGTTAAATCACATTCAACAATTAAAACCGAAAGTATAAACTCAAAAAATTCAAATTCTCAACACTCAATTCATGCAGCTTCACATAGCAATAATAATTACAACCAACGCCAACGAAAGCACATAACATTACCATTAATAAAATTACCAAATTTTGATGGAACCTTTACGTTGTGGCAAGAATTCCATGATTCCTTCAAAACACTAATTCACACAAATTCAGAATTATCAGATGTTCAAAAGTTAATATATTTAAAGGCCACACTTAAAGGGGAACCATCAGATTTATTACGGCCCTTTCAATCAACAGAACAAAACTACGAAATAGCATGGTCATTATTGCAAGAACGCTACAATAATAAACGTAGAATAATAAATACCCATGTTCAAGCAATTTTGGAGATAGGAAACATGACTCGCGAAGCTCATGATTCCCTCAAGCAGATAATCAACACAGTGCAAAATCATGTGCAATGTTTAAAATCATTAGGACAACCGGTCGAGTCCTGGGACGCGATTTTAATTCCCATCATAACAGCAAAACTAGATTATTATACCAATAAAGACTGGGAATCTAAATTAAGTAATGAGACTGATGGCAACAATAAAGTTCCTTCACTAGATTCACTATTAAAATTCTTAAATAATAGGCAAACTACTTTGGAAATGATAAAAAAACACAAACCAAATGATAGAAGTGGTAACAATTACAGTAATTCAAATAATCGTGTAACAAAAACATTTAATGCATTAACTTTATCATGTAACTATTGTAACGAAAACCATTATATGACATTTTGCGAACCATTCTTAAAATTAGACATCAATTCTCGTAGCAATAAAGTCAAAGAATTAGAGCTATGCACAAATTGCTTGCGTAAAGGGCATTATGTAAATGACTGCAGATCGCAGAATTTATGTAAAAAATGTAATAAAAAACACCACACCTTACTACACATAACCGATTGGAAAACACAATCGAATAATGTAACCAAAGTCACACTGGTTGCAGACGTAGAAAATGGAAACGAAAATGAAGTACAGGAAAAAACAATTACCTGTACATCGGTTAGGTTAGATTCGAAAGTAATGCTGTCTACAGCAAGGATAATTGTTGAAAACACAAAAAAGCAATGGCAAGAAGCAAGAGTTCTTTTGGATTCTGCTTCCCAATCAAATTTCATCACCACCAATATGTGCGACCAATTGGGTTTAGTAAAACAAACAATTAACACCGCTATCACAGGAATAACGAAAGGAGAATTGAACATTTCACACAGGGTTCAGGTTGGAATGAGGTCAATGACTAACAATTTTGAATTCGAGTTATCATGTTTAGTAATATCTCAAATAGCAGACCAAATACCATCACGATCATGTAGAATAGATTATTTCAATATACCACCAAACATAAAACTAGCAGATCCAAAATTCAACGAATCTGCACCTATAGACATACTGATAGGGGCAGACATGTTTTACGATTTAATGTGCGTAGGGCAAATAAAGCAGCTTAACTTGCCAACTTTGCAGAAAACACAATTAGGATGGGTGGTATCGGGGAGTATAAAGAACACAAATTTCATTCAAAATAATCGCCCAACAACATTTTTAGCATTAAAGGATATACATGAAGACGTAGAAAGATTTTGGAAAATGGATGAATTCAATAGATCAAGCGAACAACAGTTAACGGAGGAAGAAATTCAATGCGAAACAATTTTTAGACAAACGACAACACGAGATAGCTTAACAGGGAAATTTATAGTTCGAATACCTTTTAAACCAAACATGGAAAAATTAGGAAATTCATATGCAGTAGCCGAAGAGCGATTAAAAACACTTGAGAAAAGATTTAGAAATAATCCAAAGTTAAAGCAACAGTATCTTAAATTTATGGAAGAATACCTCGAGTTGGGGCACATGACAAAAATTGAGTTAAAACATAATACAGGTTTTCTTATACCTCACCTACCAAAGAATCATCATTTAACAAAACTTATTTTTAATAATGAACATTTAAAACTATATCACGGTGGAGCAAAATTACTATTAAGCACTATACGCGAGCAATTTTGGCCAATTGGTGGCAAGGATTTGGCAAAACGTGTAATAAAAAGTTGCATTAAATGTTTTAGGTTTCAGCCAACAATAGTTGAACCTATTATGGGCTCCCTACCTAGTGAAAGGACTTTAATCATGCCACCATTCCATTCAACTGGCGTTGATTACGCTGGTCTATTGTTAATCAAAGACAGAAAAGGGCGCGGTAGCAAAGTTTTAAAATGCTACATAAGTTTGTTCGTATGTTTTTCAACAAAAGCAGTACATTTAGAAGTAGTTACAGATTTAACAACCGAATGTTTTTTATCTGCCTTGAGGAGATTCATAGCTCGAAGAGGTAAACCATTAAATATATTCAGCGATAACGGCACCAATTTTATCGGCGCAAACAATGAATTGCAGAAATTAGGCAAATTTTTAAATTCAAGTGCTGTCATATTAAATAATGCTATGTCAAATGATGGAATAATTTGGCACTTTATTCCACCCAGATCTCCACATTTTGGTGGACTATGGGAGGCTGCAGTGAAAAGTGTAAAGTTTCATTTAAAAAGAATTATATCAATGACACCACTGACGTACGAGGACATGACTACAATACTTATTCAAATAGAATCAATTTTAAACTCACGACCACTGACACCCTTAACGACTGATCCTAACGACCTCGACGTCCTTACGCCAGCTCATTTTCTCATTGGACGTCCATTTACAACGGTGCCGGATCCCGATGTACGAGATTTACAAACAAACCGTTTGGATCGCTACCAGCATCTCCAGCAAATGACCAGGCACTTTTGGGCAAAATGGTCAAAAGAATATATTAGCGAGCTACAACATCGCACTAAGTGGAAAATTGGTTCCCAAGTTGTCAAGATTGGAGTCTTGGTTTTAATCATGGATGACAACCTACCTCCGGCAAGATGGTTGATAGGTCGAGTGCTAGATGTTCATCCAGGTGCAGATGGTATTATACGCGTTGTAACAGTGTAGTGTTCTAACGGTGCAATTTTGAAACGTGCGGTAACAAAAATGTGCATGTTGCCGATATATCAAGAAAACGAAAACTAATTTTATATATATATATTATAATGTTTCATTTAATGCTGTTAGTTTACTACTAACCAATTAATGTTCTTTTTTTAATGTGTTTAGTTGATAGTTTCATTTATTCTTTTAACAAAATAATCAATTTAATTTAATTTTGTTAGTTTTCAATACTAAACAAATAATGTTTGTCTTATATATATACTAGTTATGTTCAAATCCCTTTCAAGTTTATAATTTTTAACGTTTATATTATTATTGAATCTCATGGAGTTCAGGCCGGCAGAATGTTAATGCTATTTTCACTACTAACAATGAACAATATTATGTACAGCGAATTAGTAGTGGCGTGCTTAGAAAAAAACAAGATAATTTCAGTCTTATTTGTCAAGTCAATATACAAACACGTATGCAGATGATTTAATAAATATAGATTCAAAAAGGTGTTTCATTATCACAACAAAACAAGTTATAATTTGAAATAATAATTAGAAGCTATCAATTTTATGTTCTGTATTTGACAATTACAAGTTCAGATCTTCAAGTTAAAATTAGCAATAATAATTAGAAGCTATCAATTTTAAGTTCTGTATTTGACCATTACAAGTTCAGATCTTCAAGTTATAGTTTGCAATAATAATTAGAAGCTATCAATTTTAAGTTCTGTATTTGACAATTACTAGTTCAGATCTCCAAGTTATTATTTGCAATAATAATTAGAAGCTATCAATTTTAAGTTCTGTATTTGACAATTACAAGTTCAGATCTTCAAGTTATAATTTACAATAATAATTAGAAGCTATCAATTTTAAGTTCTGTATTTGACAATTACAAGTTCAGATCTTCAAGTTATAATTTGCAATAATAATTAGAAGCTATCAATTTTAAGTTCTGTATTTGACAATTACTAGTTCAGATCTTCAAGTTATAATTTGCACTAATATTTTGTATTTAACAATTAGAAGTTCTGTATTTGACTATTACAAGTTCAGATCTTCGAATTATTATTTGCAATCTTAGTTTGAATTTAACAATTCGAAGTTCTGTATGTACCTATTACAGGTTCAGATCTTCAAGTTATAATTTGCAATCACAATTTGTATTTATCAATGCTAAGTTGCGTATTTGTCTATTACAAGTTCAGATCTTCAAATTATAATTTGCAATAATAATTAGGAGCTATCAATTTTAAGTTCTGTATTTGACAATTACAAGTTCAGATCTTCAAGTTATTATTTGCAATAATAATTAGAAGCTATCAATTTTAAGTTCTGCATTTGACAATTACAAGTTCAGATCTTGAAGTTATAATTTACAATTAAATTAGAAGCTATCAATTTTAAGTTCTGTATTTAACAATTACAAGTTCAGATCTCAAGTTATAATATGCAATAATAATTAGAAGCTATCAATTTTAAGTTCTGTATTTGACAATTACAAGTTCAGATCTTCAGGTTATAATTTGAAATAATAATTAGAAGCTATCAATTTTATGTTCTGTATTTGACAATTACAAGTTCAGATCATCAAGTTATAATTTGTAATAATAATTAGAAGCTATTAATTTTAAGTTCTGTATTTGACAATTACAAGTTCAGATCTTCAAGTTATAATTTGCAATAATAATTAGAAGCTATCAATTTTAAGTTCTGTATTTGACAATTCCAAGTTCAGATCTTCAAGTTATTATTTGCAATAATAATTAGAAGCTATCAATTTTAAGTTCTGCATTTGACAATTACAAGTTCAGATCTTGAAGTTATAATTTACAATTAAATTAGAAGCTATCAATTTTAAGTTCTGTATTTAACAATTACAAGTTCAGATCTCAAGTTATAATATGCAATAATAATTAGAAGCTATCAATTTTAAGTTCTGTATTTGACAATTACAAGTTCAGATCTTCAAGTTATAATTTGAAATAATAATTAGAAGCTATCAATTTTAAGTTCTGTATTTAACAATTACAAGTTCAGATCTCAAGTTATAATATGCAATAATAATTAGAAGCTATCAATTTTAAGTTCTGTATTTGACAATTACAAGTTCAGATCTTCAAGTTATAATTTGAAATAATAATTAGAAGCTATCAATTTTAAGTTCTGTATTTGACAATTGCAAGTTCAGATCTTCAAGTTATAATTTGCACTAATAATTTATATTTAACAAATAGAAGTTCTGTATTTGACAATTACAAGTTCAGATCTTCAAGTTATAATTTGCAATAATAATTAGAAGCTATCAATTTTAAGTTCTGTATTTGACAATTACTAGTTCAGATCTTCAAGTTATAATTTGAACTAATAATTTGTATTTAACAATTAGAAGTTCTGTATTTGACTATTACAAGTTCAGATCTTCGAATTATTATTTGCAATCTTAGTTTGAATTTAACAATTCGAAGTTCTGTATTTGACTATTACAAGTTCAGATCTTCAAATTATTATTTGCAATCTTAGTTTGAATTTAACAATTCGAAGTTCTGTATTTACCTATTACAAGTTCAGATCTTCAAGTTATAATTTGTACTAATAATTTGTATTTAACAATTCGAAGTTCTGTATTTGACTATTACAAGTTCAGATCTTCAAGTTATAATTTGCAATAATAATTAGAAGCTATCAATTTTAAGTACTGTATTTGACAATTACAAGTTCAGATCTTCAAGTTATAATTTGCAATAATAATTAGAAGCTATCAATTTTAAGTTCTGTATTTGACAATTACTAGTTCAGATCTTCAAGTTATAATTTGAAATAATAATTTGAATTTAACAAATCTAAGTTCTGTAATTCACTATTACAAGTTCAGATCTTCAAGTTATAATTTACAATAATAATTAGAAGCTATCAATTTTAAGTTCTGTATTTGACTATTACAAGTTCAGATCTTCAAGTTATAATTTGCAATAATAATTAGTAGCTATCAATTTTAAGTTCTGTATTTGAGAATTACAAGTTCAGATCTTCTAGTTATAATTTGCACTAATAATTTGTATTTAACAATTAGAAGTTCAGTATTTGACAATTACAAGTTCAGATCTTCTAGTTATAATTTGCAATAATAATTAGAAGCTATCAATTTTAAGTTCTGTATTTGACAATTACTAGTTCAGATCTTCAAGTTATAATTTGCACTAATAATTTGTATTTAACAATTAGAAGTTCTGTATTTGACTATTACAAGTTCAGATCTTCGAATTATTATTTGCAATCTTAGTTTGAATTTAACAATTCGAAGTTCTGTATTTGACTATTACAAGTTCAGATCTTCAAATTATTATTTGCAATCTTAGTTTGAATTTAACAATTCGAAGTTCTGTATTTACCTATTACAAGTTCAGATCTTCAAGTTATAATTTGTACTAATAATTTGTATTTAACAATTCGAAGTTCTGTATTTGACTATTACAAGTTCAGATCTTCAAGTTATAATTTGCAATAATAATTAGAAGCTATCAATTTTAAGTACTGTATTTGATAATTACAAGTTCAGATGTTCAAGTTATAATTTGCAATAATAATTAGAAGCTATCAATTTTAAGTTCTGTATTTGACAATTACTAGTTCAGATCTTCAAGTTATAATTTGAAATAATAATTTGAATTTAACAAATCTAAGTTCTGTAATTCACTATTACAAGTTCAGATCTTCAAGTTATAATTTACAATAATAATTAGAAGCTATCAATTTTAAGTTCTGTATTTGACTATTACAAGTTCAGATCTTCAAGTTATAATTTGCAATAATAATTAGTAGCTATCAATTTTAAGTTCTGTATTTGAGAATTACAAGTTCAGATCTTCAAGTTATAATTTGCACTAATAATTTGTATTTAACAATTAGAAGTTCAGTATTTGACAATTACAAGTTCAGATCTTCAAGTTATAATTTGCAATAATAATTAGAAGCTATCAATTTTAAGTTCTGTATTTGACAATTACTAGTTCAGATCTTCAAGTTATAATTTGCACTAATAATTTGTATTTAACAATTAGAAGTTCTGTATTTGACTATTACAAGTTCAGATCTTCGAATTATTATTTGCAATCTTAGTTTGAATTTAACAATTCGAAGTTCTGTATGTACCTATTACAGGTTTAGATCTTCAAGTTATAATTTGTAATCACAATTTGTATTTATCAATGCTAAGTTGCGCATTTGTCTATTACAAGTTCAGATCTTCAAATTATAATTTGCAATAATAATTAGAAGCTATCAATTTTAAGTTCTGTATTTGACAATTACAAGTTCAGATCTTCAAGTTATTATTTGCAATAATAATTAGAAGCTATCAGTTTTAAGTTCTGCATTTGACAATTACAAGTTCAGATCTTGAAGTTATAATTTACAATAATAATTAGAAGCTATCAATTTTAAGTTCTGTATTTAACAATTACAAGTTCAGATCTCAAGTTATAATATGCAATAATAATTAGAAGCTATCAAGTTTAAGTTCTGTATTTGACAATTACAAGTTCAGATCTTCAAGTTATAATTTGAAATAATAATTAGAAGCTATCAATTTTATGTTCTGTATTTGACAATTACAAGTTCAGATCTTCAAGTTATAATTTGCAATAATAATTAGAAGCTATCAATTTTAAGTTCTGTATTTGACAATTACAAGTTCAGATCTTCAAGTTATAATTTACAATAATAATTAGAAGCTATCAATTTTAAGTTCTGTATTTGACAATTACAAGTTCAGATCTTCAAGTTATAATTTGCAATAATAATTAGAAGCTATCAATTTTAAGTTCTGTATTTGACAATTACTAGTTCAGATCTTCAAGTTATAATTTGCACTAATATTTTGTATTTAACAATTAGAAGTTCTGTATTTGACTATTACAAGTTCAGATCTTCGAATTATTATTTGCAATCTTAGTTTGAATTTAACAATTCGAAGTTCTCTATGTACCTATTACAGGTTCAGATCTTCAAGTTATAGTTTGCAATCACAATTTGTATTTATCAATGCTAAGTTGCGTATTTGTCTATTACAAGTTCAGATCTTCAAATTATAATTTGCAATAATAATTAGTAGCTATCAATTTTAAGTTCTGTATTTGACAATTACAAGTTCAGATCTTCAAGTTATAATTTGAAATAATAATTTGAAGCTATCAATTTTATGTTCTGTATTTGACAATTACAAGTTCAGATCTTCAAGTTATAATTTGCAATAATAATTAGAAGCTATTAATTTTAAGTTCTGTATTTGACAATTACAAGTTCAGATCTACAAGTTATAATTTGAAATAATAATTAGAAGCTATCAATTTTATGTTCTGTATTTGACAATTACAAGTTCAGATCTTCAAGTTAAAATTAGCAATAATAATTAGAAGCTATCAATTTTAAGTTCTGTATTTAACAATTACAAGTTCAGATCTTCAAGTTATAATTTGCAATAATAATTAGAAGCTATCAATTTTAAGTTCTGTATTTAACAATTACTAGTTCAGATCTCCAAGTTATTATTTGCAATAATAATTAGAAGCTATCAATTTTAAGTTCTGTATTTGACAATTACAAGTTCAGATCTTCAAGTTATAATTTACAATAATAATTAGAAGCTATCAATTTTAGTTCTGTATTTGACAATTACAAGTTCAGATCTTCAAGTTATAATTTGCAATAATAATTAGAAGCTATCAATTTTAAGTTCTATATTTGACAATTACTAGTTCAGATCTTCAAGTTATAATTTGCACTAAAATTTTGTATTTAACAATTAGAAGTTCTGTATTTGACTATTACAAGTTCAGATCTTCGAATTATTATTTGCAATCTTAGTTTGAATTTAACAATTCGAAGTTCTGTATGTACCTATTACAGGTTCAGATCTTCAAGTTATAATTTGCAATCACAATTTGTATTTATCAATGCTAAGTTGCGAATTTGTCTATTACAAGTTCAGATCTTCAAATTATAATTTGCAATAATAATTAGAAGCTATCAATTTTAAGTTCTGTATTTGACAATTACAAGTTCAGATCTTCAAGTTATTATTTGCAATAATAATTAGAAGCTATCAATTTTAAGTTCTGCATTTGACAATTACAAGTTCAGATCTTGAAGTTATAATTTACAATTAAATTAGAAGCTATCAATTTTTAGTTCTGTATTTAACAATTACAAGTTCAGATCTCAAGTTATAATATACAATAATAATTAGAAGCTATCAATTTTAAGTTCTGTATTTGACAATTACAAGTTCAGATCTTCAAGTTATAATTTGAAATAATAATTAGAAGCTATCAATTTTATGTTCTGTATTTGACAATTACAAGTTCAGATCATCAAGTTATAATTTGCAATAATAATTAGAAGCTATTAATTTTAAGTTCTGTATTTGACAATTACAAGTTCAGATCTTCAAGTTTGAATTTGAAATAATAATTAGAAGCTATCAATTTTATGTTCTGTATTTGACAATTACAAGTTCAGATCTTCAAGTTATAATTAGCAATAATAATTAGAAGCTATCAATTTTAAGTTCTGTATTTGACAATTACAAGTTCAGATCTTCAAGTTATAATTTGCAATAATAATTAGAAGCTATCAATTTTAAGTTCTGTATTTGACAATTACAAGTTCAGATCTTCAAGTTATTATTTGCAATAATAATTAGAAGCTATCAATTTTAAGTTCTGCATTTGACAATTACAAGTTCAGATCTTGAAGTTATAATTTACAATTAAATTAGAAGCTATCAATTATAAGTTCTGTATTTAACAATTACAAGTTCAGATCTCAAGTTATAATATGCAATAATAATTAGAAGCTATCAATTTTAAGTTCTGTATTTGACAATTACAAGTTCAGATCTACAAGTTATAATTTGAAATAATAATTAGAAGCTATCAATTTTATGTTCTGTATTTGACAATTACAAGTTCAGATCATCAAGTTATAATTTGCAATAATAATTAGAAGCTATTAATTTTAAGTTCTGTATTTGACAATTACAAGTTCAGATCTTCAAGTTTGAATTTGAAATAATAATTAGAAGCTATCAATTTTATGTTCTGTATTTGACAATTACAAGTTCAGATCTTCAAGTTATAATTAGCAATAATAATTAGAAGCTATCAATTTTAAGTTCTGTATTTGACAATTACTAGTTCAGATCTTCAAGTTATAATTTGCAATAATAATTAGAAGCTATCAATTTTAAGTTCTGTATTTGACAATTACTAGTTCAGATCTCCAAGTTATTATTTGCAATAATAATTAGAAGCTATCTATTTTAAGTTCTGTATTTGACAATTACAAGTTCAGATCTTCAAGTTATAATTTACAATAATAATTAGAAGCTATCAATTTTAAGTTCTGTATTTGACAATTACAAGTTCAGATCTTCAAGTTATAATTTGCAATAATAATTAGAAGCTATCAATTTTAAGTTCTGTATTTGACAATTACTAGTTCAGATCTTCAAGTTATAATTTGAAATAATAATTTGAATTTAACAAGTCTAAGTTCTGTAATTCACTATTACAAGTTCAGATCTTCAAGTTATAATTTACAATAATAATTAGAAGCTATCAATTTTAAGTTCTGTATTTGACTATTACAAGTTCAGATCTTCAAGTTATAATTTGCACTAATAATTTGTATTTAACAATTAGAAGTTCTGTATTTGACAATTACAAGTTCAGATCTTCAAGTTATAATTTGCAATAATAATTAGAAGCTATCAATTTTAAGTTTTGTATTTGACTATTACAAGTTCAGATCTTCAAGTTATAATTTGCAATAATAATTAGAAGCTATCAATTTTAAGTTCTGTATTTGACAATTGCAAGTTCAGATCTTCAAGTTATAATTTGCACTAATAATTTGTATTTAACAATTAGAAGTTCTGTATTTGACAATTACAAGTTCAGATCTTCAAGTTATAATTTGCAATAATAATTAGAAGCTATCAATTTTAAGTTCTGTATTTAACAATTACTAGTTCAGATCTCCAAGTTATTATTTGCAATAATAATTAGAAGCTATCAATTTTAAGTTCTGTATTTGACAATTACAAGTTCAGATCTTCAAGTTATAATTTACAATAATAATTAGAAGCTATCAATTTTAGTTCTGTATTTGACAATTACAAGTTCAGATCTTCAAGTTATAATTTGCAATAATAATTAGAAGCTATCAATTTTAAGTTCTATATTTGACAATTACTAGTTCAGATCTTCAAGTTATAATTTGCACTAAAATTTTGTATTTAACAATTAGAAGTTCTGTATTTGACTATTACAAGTTCAGATCTTCGAATTATTATTTGCAATCTTAGTTTGAATTTAACAATTCGAAGTTCTGTATGTACCTATTACAGGTTCAGATCTTCAAGTTGTAATTTGCAATCACAATTTGTATTTATCAATGCTAAGTTGCGAATTTGTCTATTACAAGTTCAGATCTTCAAATTATAATTTGCAATAATAATTAGAAGCTATCAATTTTAAGTTCTGTATTTGACAATTACAAGTTCAGATCTTCAAGTTATTATTTGCAATAATAATTAGAAGCTATCAATTTTAAGTTCTGCATTTGACAATTACAAGTTCAGATCTTGAAGTTATAATTTACAATTAAATTAGAAGCTATCAATTTTTAGTTCTGTATTTAACAATTACAAGTTCAGATCTCAAGTTATAATATACAATAATAATTAGAAGCTATCAATTTTAAGTTCTGTATTTGACAATTACAAGTTCAGATCTTCAAGTTATAATTTGAAATAATAATTAGAAGCTATCAATTTTATGTTCTGTATTTGACAATTACAAGTTCAGATCATCAAGTTATAATTTGCAATAATAATTAGAAGCTATTAATTTTAAGTTCTGTATTTGACAATTACAAGTTCAGATCTTCAAGTTTGAATTTGAAATAATAATTAGAAGCTATCAATTTTATGTTCTGTATTTGACAATTACAAGTTCAGATCTTCAAGTTATAATTAGCAATAATAATTAGAAGCTATCAATTTTAAGTTCTGTATTTGACAATTACAAGTTCAGATCTTCAAGTTATAATTTGCAATAATAATTAGAAGCTATCAATTTTAAGTTCTGTATTTGACAATTACAAGTTCAGATCTTCAAGTTATTATTTGCAATAATAATTAGAAGCTATCAATTTTAAGTTCTGCATTTGACAATTACAAGTTCAGATCTTGAAGTTATAATTTACAATTAAATTAGAAGCTATCAATTATAAGTTCTGTATTTAACAATTACAAGTTCAGATCTCAAGTTATAATATGCAATAATAATTAGAAGCTATCAATTTTAAGTTCTGTATTTGACAATTACAAGTTCAGATCTACAAGTTATAATTTGAAATAATAATTAGAAGCTATCAATTTTATGTTCTGTATTTGACAATTACAAGTTCAGATCATCAAGTTATAATTTGCAATAATAATTAGAAGCTATTAATTTTAAGTTCTGTATTTGACAATTACTAGTTCAGATCTCCAAGTTATTATTTGCAATAATAATTAGAAGCTATCTATTTTAAGTTCTGTATTTGACAATTACAAGTTCAGATCTTCAAGTTATAATTTACAATAATAATTAGAAGCTATCAATTTTAAGTTCTGTATTTGACAATTACAAGTTCAGATCTTCAAGTTATAATTTGCAATAATAATTAGAAGCTATCAATTTTAAGTTCTGTATTTGACAATTACTAGTTCAGATCTTCAAGTTATAATTTGAAATAATAATTTGAATTTAACAAGTCTAAGTTCTGTAATTCACTATTACAAGTTCAGATCTTCAAGTTATAATTTACAATAATAATTAGAAGCTATCAATTTTAAGTTCTGTATTTGACTATTACAAGTTCAGATCTTCAAGTTATAATTTGCACTAATAATTTGTATTTAACAATTAGAAGTTCTGTATTTGACAATTACAAGTTCAGATCTTCAAGTTATAATTTGCAATAATAATTAGAAGCTATCAATTTTAAGTTTTGTATTTGACTATTACAAGTTCAGATCTTCAAGTTATAATTTGCAATAATAATTAGAAGCTATCAATTTTAAGTTCTGTATTTGACAATTGCAAGTTCAGATCTTCAAGTTATAATTTGCACTAATAATTTGTATTTAACAATTAGAAGTTCTGTATTTGACAATTACAAGTTCAGATCTTCAAGTTATAATTTGCAATAATAATTAGAAGCTATCAATTTTAAGTTCTGTATTTGACAATTACAAGTTCAGATCTTCAAGTTATTATTTGCAATAATAATTAGAAGCTATCAATTTTAAGTTCTGCATTTGACAATTACAAGTTCAGATCTTGAAGTTATAATTTACAATTAAATTAGAAGCTATCAATTTTAAGTTCTGTATTTAACAATTACAAGTTCAGATCTCAAGTTATAATATGCAATAATAATTAGAAGCTATCAATTTTAAGTTCTGTATTTGACAATTACAAGTTCAGATCTTCAAGTTATAATTTGAAATAATAATTAGAAGCTATCAATTTTATCTTCTATATTTGACAATTACAAGTTCAGATCATCAAGTTATAATTTGCAATAATAATTAGAAGCTATTAATTTTAAGTTCTGTATTTGACAATTACAAGTTCAGATCTTCAAGTTTGAATTTGAAATAATAATTAGAAGCTATCAATTTTATGTTCTGTATTTGACAATTACAAGTTCAGATCTTCAAGTTATAATTTGCAATAATAATTAGAAGCTATCAATTTTAAGTTCTGTATTTGACAATTACAAGTTCAGATCTTCAAGTTATAATTTGCACTAATAATTTGTATTTAACAATTAGAAGTTCTGTATTTGACAATTACAAGTTCAGATCTTCAAGTTATAATTTGAAATAATAATTTGAATTTAACAAGTCTAAGTTCTGTAATTCACTATTACAAGTTCAGATCTTCAAGTTATAATTTACAATAATAATTAGAAGCTATCAATTTTAAGTTCTGTATTTGACTATTACAAGTTCAGATCTTCAAGTTATAATTTGCACTAATAATTTGTATTTAACAATTAGAAGTTCTGTATTTGACAATTACAAGTTAAGATCTTCTAGTTATAATTTGCAATAATAATTAGAAGCTATCAATTTTAAGTTCTGTATTTGACTATTACAAGTTCAGATCTTCAAGTTATAATTTGCAATAATAATTAGAAGCTATCAATTTTAAGTTCTGTATTTGACAATTGCAAGTTCAGATCTTCAAGTTATAATTTGCACTAATAATTTGTATTTAACAATTAGAAGTTCTGTATTTGACAATTACAAGTTCAGATCTTCAAGTTATAATTTGCAATAATAATTAGAAGCTATTAATTTTAAGTTCTGTATTTGACAATTACAAGTTCAGATCTTCAAGTTATAATTTGCAATAATAATTAGAAGCTATCAATTTTAAGTTCTGTATTTGACAATTACTAGTTCAGATCTTCAAGTTATAATTTGAAATAATAATTTGAATTTAACAAGTCTAAGTTCTGTAATTCACTATTACAAGTTCAGATCTTCAAGTTATAATTTACAATAATAATTAGAAGCTATCAATTTTAAGTTCTGTATTTGACTATTACAAGTTCAGATCTTCAAGTTATAATTTGCACTAATAATTTGTATTTAACAATTAGAAGTTCTGTATTTGACAATTACAAGTTAAGATCTTCAAGTTATAATTTGCAATAATAATTAGAAGCTATCAATTTTAAGTTCTGTATTTGACTATTACAAGTTCAGATCTTCAAGTTATAATTTGCAATAATAATTAGAAGCTATCAATTTTAAGTTCTGTATTTGACAATTGCAAGTTCAGATCTTCAAGTTATAATTTGCACTAATAATTTGTATTTAACAATTAGAAGTTCTGTATTTGACAATTACAAGTTCAGATCTTCAAGTTATAATTTGCAATAATAATTAGAAGCTATTAATTTTAAGTTCTGTATTTGACAATTACAAGTTCAGATCTTCAAGTTATTATTTGCAATAATAATTAGAAGCTATCAGTTTTAAGTTCTGCATTTGACAATTACAAGTTCAGATCTTGAAGTTATAATTTACAATAATAATTAGAAGCTATCAATTTTAAGTTCTGTATTTAACAATTACAAGTTCAGATCTCAAGTTATAATATGCAATAATAATTAGAAGCTATCAAGTTTAAGTTCTGTATTTGAGAATTACAAGTTCAGATCTTCAAGTTATAATTTGAAATAATAATTAGAAGCTATCAATTTTATGTTCTGTATTTGACAATTACAAGTTCAGATCTTCAAGTTATAATTTGCAATAATAATTAGAAGCTATTAATTTTAAGTTCTGTATTTGACAATTACAAGTTCAGATCTACTAGTTATAATTTGAAATAATAATTAGAAGCTATCAATTTTATGTTCTGTATTTGACAATTACAAGTTCAGATCTTCAAGTTATAATTAGCAATAATAATTAGAAGCTATCAATTTTAAGTTCTGTATTTGACAATTACAAGTTCAGATCTTCAAGTTATAATTTGCAATAATAATTAGAAGCTATCAATTTTAAGTTCTGTATTTGACAATTACTAGTTCAGATCTCCAAGTTATTATTTGCAATAATAATTAGAAGCTATCAATTTTAAGTTCTGTATTTGACAATTACAAGTTCAGATCTTCAAGTTATAATTTACAATAATAATTAGAAGCTATCAATTTTAAGTTCTGTATTTGACAATTACAAGTTCAGATCTTCAAGTTATAATTTGCAATAATAATTAGAAGCTATCAATTTTAAGTTCTGTATTTGACAATTACTAGTTCAGATCTTCAAGTTATAATTTGCACTAATATTTTGTATTTAACAATTAGAAGTTCTGTATTTGACTATTACAAGTTCAGATCTTCGAATTATTATTTGCAATCTTAGTTTGAATTTAACAATTCGAAGTTCTCTATGTACCTATTACAGGTTCAGATCTTCAAGTTATAGTTTGCAATCACAATTTGTATTTATCAATGCTAAGTTGCGTATTTGTCTATTACAAGTTCAGATCTTCAAATTATAATTTGCAATAATAATTAGTAGCTATCAATTTTAAGTTCTGTATTTGACAATTACAAGTTCAGATCTTCAAGTTATAATTTGAAATAATAATTTGAAGCTATCAATTTTATGTTCTGTATTTGACAATTACAAGTTCAGATCTTCAAGTTATAATTTGCAATAATAATTAGAAGCTATTAATTTTAAGTTCTGTATTTGACAATTACAAGTTCAGATCTACAAGTTATAATTTGAAATAATAATTAGAAGCTATCAATTTTATGTTCTGTATTTGACAATTACAAGTTCAGATCTTCAAGTTAAAATTAGCAATAATAATTAGAAGCTATCAATTTTAAGTTCTGTATTTGACAATTACAAGTTCAGATCTTCAAGTTATAATTTGCAATAATAATTAGAAGCTATCAATTTTAAGTTCTGTATTTAACAATTACTAGTTCAGATCTCCAAGTTATTATTTGCAATAATAATTAGAAGCTATCAATTTTAAGTTCTGTATTTGACAATTACAAGTTCAGATCTTCAAGTTATAATTTACAATAATAATTAGAAGCTATCAATTTTAGTTCTGTATTTGACAATTACAAGTTCAGATCTTCAAGTTATAATTTGCAATAATAATTAGAAGCTATCAATTTTAAGTTCTATATTTGACAATTACTAGTTCAGATCTTCAAGTTATAATTTGCACTAAAATTTTGTATTTAACAATTAGAAGTTCTGTATTTGACTATTACAAGTTCAGATCTTCGAATTATTATTTGCAATCTTAGTTTGAATTTAACAATTCGTAGTTCTGTATGTACCTATTACAGGTTCAGATCTTCAAGTTATAATTTGTAATCACAATTTGTATTTATCAATGCTAAGTTGCGTATTTGTCTATTACAAGTTCAGATCTTCAAATTATAATTTGCAATAATAATTAGAAGCTATCAATTTTAAGTTCTGTATTTGACAATTACAAGTTCAGATCTTCAAGTTATTATTTGCAATAATAATTAGAAGCTATCAATTTTAAGTTCTGCATTTGACAATTACAAGTTCAGATCTTGAAGTTATAATTTACAATTAAATTAGAAGCTATCAATTTTTAGTTCTGTATTTAACAATTACAAGTTCAGATCTCAAGTTATAATATACAATAATAATTAGAAGCTATCAATTTTAAGTTCTGTATTTGACAATTACAAGTTCAGATCTTCAAGTTATAATTTGAAATAATAATTAGAAGCTATCAATTTTATGTTCTGTATTTGACAATTACAAGTTCAGATCATCAAGTTATAATTTGCAATAATAATTAGAAGCTATTAATTTTAAGTTCTGTATTTGACAATTACAAGTTCAGATCTTCAAGTTTGAATTTGAAATAATAATTAGAAGCTATCAATTTTATGTTCTGTATTTGACAATTACAAGTTCAGATCTTCAAGTTATAATTAGCAATAATAATTAGAAGCTATCAATTTTAAGTTCTGTATTTGACAATTACAAGTTCAGATCTTCAAGTTATAATTTGCAATAATAATTAGAAGCTATCAATTTTAAGTTCTGTATTTGACAATTACAAGTTCAGATCTTCAAGTTATTATTTGCAATAATAATTAGAAGCTATCAATTTTAAGTTCTGCATTTGACAATTACAAGTTCAGATCTTGAAGTTATAATTTACAATTAAATTAGAAGCTATCAATTATAAGTTCTGTATTTAACAATTACAAGTTCAGATCTCAAGTTATAATATGCAATAATAATTAGAAGCTATCAATTTTAAGTTCTGTATTTGACAATTACAAGTTCAGATCTACAAGTTATAATTTGAAATAATAATTAGAAGCTATCAATTTTATGTTCTGTATTTGACAATTACAAGTTCAGATCATCAAGTTATAATTTGCAATAATAATTAGAAGCTATTAATTTTAAGTTCTGTATTTGACAATTACAAGTTCAGATCTTCAAGTTTGAATTTGAAATAATAATTAGAAGCTATCAATTTTATGTTCTGTATTTGACAATTACAAGTTCAGATCTTCAAGTTATAATTAGCAATAATAATTAGAAGCTATCAATTTTAAGTTCTGTATTTGACAATTACTAGTTCAGATCTTCAAGTTATAATTTGCAATAATAATTAGAAGCTATTAATTTTAAGTTCTGTATTTGACAATTACTAGTTCAGATCTCCAAGTTATTATTTGCAATAATAATTAGAAGCTATCTATTTTAAGTTCTGTATTTGACAATTACAAGTTCAGATCTTCAAGTTATAATTTACAATAATAATTAGAAGCTATCAATTTTAAGTTCTGTATTTGACAATTACAAGTTCAGATCTTCAAGTTATAATTTGCAATAATAATTAGAAGCTATCAATTTTAAGTTCTGTATTTGACAATTACTAGTTCAGATCTTCAAGTTATAATTTGAAATAATAATTTGAATTTAACAAGTCTAAGTTCTGTAATTCACTATTACAAGTTCAGATCTTCAAGTTATAATTTACAATAATAATTAGAAGCTATCAATTTTAAGTTCTGTATTTGACTATTACAAGTTCAGATCTTCAAGTTATAATTTGCACTAATAATTTGTATTTAACAATTAGAAGTTCTGTATTTGACAATTACAAGTTCAGATCTTCAAGTTATAATTTGCAATAATAATTAGAAGCTATCAATTTTAAGTTTTGTATTTGACTATTACAAGTTCAGATCTTCAAGTAATAATTTGCAATAATAATTAGAAGCTATCAATTTTAAGTTCTGTATTTGACAATTGCAAGTTCAGATCTTCAAGTTATAATTTGCACTAATAATTTGTATTTAACAATTAGAAGTTCTGTATTTGACAATTACAAGTTCAGATCTTCAAGTTATAATTTGCAATAATAATTAGAAGCTATCAATTTTAAGTTCTGTATTTGACAATTACAAGTTCAGATCTTCAAGTTATTATTTGCAATAATAATTAGAAGCTATCAATTTTAAGTTCTGCATTTGACAATTACAAGTTCAGATCTTGAAGTTATAATTTACAATTAAATTAGAAGCTATCAATTTTAAGTTCTGTATTTAACAATTACAAGTTCAGATCTCAAGTTATAATATGCAATAATAATTAGAAGCTATCAATTTTAAGTTCTGTATTTGACAATTACAAGTATTTGCAAGTTATAATTTGAAATAATAATTAGAAGCTATCAATTTTATCTTCTGTATTTGACAATTACAAGTTCAGATCATCAAGTTATAATTTGCAATAATAATTAGAAGCTATTAATTTTAAGTTCTGTATTTGACAATTACAAGTTCAGATCTTCAAGTTTGAATTTGAAATAATAATTAGAAGCTATCAATTTTATGTTCTGTATTTGACAATTACAAGTTCAGATCTTCAAGTTATAATTTGCAATAATAATTAGAAGCTATCAATTTTAAGTTCTGTATTTGACAATTACAAGTTCAGATCTTCAAGTTATAATTTGCACTAATAATTTGTATTTAACAATTAGAAGTTCTGTATTTGACAATTACAAGTTCAGATCTTCAAGTTATAATTTGCAATAATAATTAGAAGCTATCAATTTTAAGTTCTGTATTTGACTACTACAAGTTCAGATCTTCAAGTTATAATTTGCAATAATAATTAGAAGCTATCAATTTTAAGTTCTGTATTTGACAATTGCAAGTTCAGATCTTCAAGTTATAATTTGCACTAATAATTTGTATTTAACAATTAGAAGTTCTGTATTTGACAATTACAAGTTCAGATATTCAAGTTATAATTTGAAATAATAATTAGAAGCTATCAATTATAAGTTCTGTATTTGACAATTACAAGTTCAGATCTTCAAGTTATAATTTGCAATAATAATTAGAAGCTATTAATTTTAAGTTCTGTATTTGACAATTACAAGTTCAGATCTTCAAGTTATAATTTGAAAAAATAATTAGAAGCTATCAATTTTATGTTCTGGATTTGACAATTACAAGTTCAGATCTTCAAGTTATAATTTGCAATAATAATTAGAAGCTATCAATTTTAATTTCTGTATTTGACAATTACAAGTTCAGATCTTCAAGTTATAATTTGCAATAATAATTAGAAGCTATCAATTTTAAGTTCTGTATTTGACAATTACTAGTTCAGATCTCCAAGTTATTATTTGCAATAATAATTAGAAGCTATCAATTTTAAGTTCTGTATTTGACAATTACAAGTTCAGATCTTCAAATTATTATTTGCAATCTTAGTTTGAATTTAACAATTCGAAGTTCTGTATTTACCTATTACAAGTTCAGATCTTCAAGTTATAATTTGTACTAATAATTTGTATTTAACAATTCGAAGTTCTGTATTTGACTATTACAAGTTCAGATCTTCAAGTTATAATTTACAATAATAATTAAAAGCTATCAATTTTAAGTTCTGTATTTGACAATTACAAGTTCAGATCTTCAAGTTATAATTAGCAATAATAATTAGAAGCTATCAATTTTAAGTTCTGTATTTGACAATTACAAGTTCAGATCTTCAAGTTATAATTTGCAATAATAATTAGAAGCTATCAATTTTAAGTTCTGTATTTGACAATTACTAGTTCAGATCTCCAAGTTATTATTTGCAATAATAATTAGAAGCTATCAATTTTAAGTTCTGTATTTGACAATTACAAGTTCAGATCTTCAAGTTATAATTTACAATAATAATTAGAAGCTATCAATTTTAAGTTCTGTATTTGACAATTACAAGTTCAGATCTTCAAGTTATAATTTGCAATAATAATTAGAAGCTATCAATTTTAAGTTCTGTATTTGACAATTACTAGTTCAGATCTTCAAGTTATAATTTGAAATAATAATTTGAATTTAACAAGTCTAAGTTCTGTAATTCACTATTACAAGTTCAGATCTTCAAGTTATAATTTACAATAATAATTAGAAGCTATCAATTTTAAGTTCTGTATTTGACTATTACAAGTTCAGATCTTCAAGTTATAATTTGCACTAATAATTTGTATTTAACAATTAGAAGTTCTGTATTTGACAATTACAAGTTAAGATCTTCAAGTTATAATTTGCAATAATAATTAGAAGCTATCAATTTTAAGTTCTGTATTTGACTATTACAAGTTCAGATCTTCAAGTTATAATTTGCAATAATAATTAGAAGCTATCAATTTTAAGTTCTGTATTTGACAATTGCAAGTTCAGATCTTCAAGTTATAATTTGCACTAATAATTTGTATTTAACAATTAGAAGTTCTGTATTTGACAATTACAAGTTCAGATCTTCAAGTTATAATTTGCAATAATAATTAGAAGCTATTAATTTTAAGTTCTGTATTTGACAATTACAAGTTCAGATCTTCAAGTTATTATTTGCAATAATAATTAGAAGCTATCAATTTTAAGTTCTGCATTTGACAATTACAAGTTCAGATCTTGAAGTTATAATTTACAATTAAATTAGAAGCTATCAATTTTAAGTTCTGTATTTAACAATTACAAGTTCAGATCTCAAGCTATAATATGCAATAATAATTAGAAGCTATCAATTTTAAGTTCTGTATTTGACAATTACAAGTTCAGATCTTCAAGTTATAATTTGAAATAATAATTAGAAGCTATCAATTTTATGTTCTGTATTTGACAATTACAAGTTCAGATCATCAAGTTATAATTTGCAATAATAATTAGAAGCTATTAATTTTAAGTTCTGTATTTGACAATTACAAGTTCAGATCTTCAAGTTTGAATATGAAATAATAATTAGAAGCTATCAATTTTATGTTCTGTATTTGACAATTACAAGTTCAGATCTTCAAGTTATAATTAGCAATAATAATTAGAAGCTATCAATTTTAAGTTCTGTATTTGACAATTACAAGTTCAGATCTTCAAGTTATAATTTGCAATAATAATTAGAAGCTATCAATTTTAAGTTCTGTATTTGACAATTACTAGTTCAGATCTCCAAGTTATTATTTGCAATAATAATTAGAAGCTATCAATTTTAAGTTCTGTATTTGACAATTACAAGTTCAGATCTTCAAGTTATAATTTACAATAATAATTAGAAGCTATCAATTTTAAGTTCTGTATTTGACAATTACAAGTTCAGATCTTCAAGTTATAATTTGCAATAATAATTAGAAGCTATCAATTTTAAGTTCTGTATTTGACAATTACTAGTTCAGATCTTCAAGTTATAATTTGAAATAATAATTTGAATTTAACAAGTCTAAGTTCTGTAATTCACTATTACAAGTTCAGATCTTCAAGTTATAATTTACAATAATAATTAGAAGCTATCAATTTTAAGTTCTGTATTTGACTATTACAAGTTCAGATCTTCAAGTTATAATTTGAAATAATAATTAGAAGCTATCAATTTTAAGTTCTGTATTTGACTATTACAAGTTCAGATCTACAAGTTATAATTTGCAATAATAATTAGAAGCTATCAATTTTAAGTTCTGTATTTGACAATTGCAAGTTCAGATCTTCAAGTTATAATTTACAATAATAATTAGAAGCTATCAATTTTAAGTTCTGTATTTGACAATTACAAGTTCAGATCTTCAAGTTATAATTTGCAATAATAATTAGAAGCTATCAATTTTAAGTTCTGTATTTGACAATTACTAGTTCAGATCTTCAAGTTATAATTTGAAATAATAATTTGAATTTAACAAGTCTAAGTTCTGTAATTCACTATTACAAGTTCAGATCTTCAAGTTATAATTTACAATAATAATTAGAAGCTATCAATTTTAAGTTCTGTATTTGACTATTACAAGTTCAGATCTTCAAGTTATAATTTGAAATAATAATTAGAAGCTATCAATTTTAAGTTCTGTATTTGACTATTACAAGTTCAGATCTTCAAGTTATAATTTGCACTAATAATTTGTATTTAACAATTAGAAGTTCTGCATTTGACAATTACAAGTTCAGATCTTCAAGTTATAATTTGCAATAATAATTAGAAGCTATCAATTTTAAGTTCTGTATTTGACTATTACAAGTTCAGATCTACAAGTTATAATTTGCAATAATAATTAGAAGCTATCAATTTTAAGTTCTGTATTTGACAATTGCAAGTTCAGATCTTCAAGTTATAATTTGCACTAATAATTTGTATTTAACAATTAGAAGTTCTGTATTTGACAATTACAAGTTCAGATCTTCAAGTTATAATTTGCAATAATAATTAGAAGCTATCAATTTTAAGTTCTGTATTTGACAATTACTAGTTCAGATCTTCAAGTTATAATTTGAACTAATAATTTGTATTTAACAATTAGAAGTTCTGTATTTGACTATGACAAGATCAGATCTTCGAATTATTATTTGCAATCTTAGTTTGAATTTAACAATTCGAAGTTCTGTATTTGACTATTACAAGTTCAGATCTTCAAATTATTATTTGCAATCTTAGTTTAAATTTAACAATTCGAAGTTCTGTATTTACCTATTACAAGTTCAGATCTTCAAGTTATAATTTGTACTAATAATTTGTATTTAACAATTCGAAGTTCTGTATTTGACTATTACAAGTTCAGATCTTCAAGTTATAATTTACAATAATAATTAAAAGCTATCAATTTTAAGTTCTGTATTTGACAATTACAAGTTCAGATCTTCAAGTTATAATTTGCAATAATAATTAGAAGCTATCAATTTTAAGTACTGTATTTGACAATTACAAGTTCAGATCTTCAAGTTATAATTTGCAATAATAATTAGAAGCTATCAATTTTAAGTTCTGTATTTGACAATTACTAGTTCAGATCTTCAAGTTATAATTTGCAATCACAATTTGTATTTAACAATGCTAAGTTGCGTATTTGTCTATTACAAGTTCAGATCTGCAAATTATAATTTGCAATAATAATTAGAAGCTATCAATTTTAAGTACTGTATTTGACAATTACAAGTTCAGATCTTCAAGTTATAATTTGCAATAATAATTAGAAGCTATCAATTTTAAGTTCTGTATTTGAGAATTACAAGTTCAGATCTTCAAGTTATAATTTGCACTAATAATTTGTATTTAACAATTAGAAGTTCAGTATTTGACAATTACAAGTTCAGATCTTCAAGTTATAATTTGCAATAATAATTTGAAACTATCAATTTTAAGTTCTGTATTTGACAATTACTAGTTCAGATCTTCAAGTTATAATTTGCACTAATAATTTGTATTTAACAATTAGAAGTTCTGTATTTGACTATTACAAGTTCAGATCTTCGAATTATTATTTGCAATCTTTGTTTGAATTTAACAATTCGAAGTTCTGTATGTACCTATTACAGGTTTAGATCTTCAAGTTATAATTTGCAATCACAATTTGTATTTATCAATGCTAAGTTGCGCATTTGTCTATTACAAGTTCAGATCTTCAAATTATAATTTGCAATAATAATTAGAAGCTATCAATTTTAAGTTCTGTATTTGACAATTACAAGTTCAGATCTTCAAGTTATTATTTGCAATAATAATTAGAAGCTATCAATTTTAAGTTCTGCATTTGACAATTACAAGTTCAGATCTTGAAGTTATAATTTACAATAATAATTAGAAGCTATCAAATTTAAGTTCTGTATTTAACAATTACAAGTTCAGATCTCAAGTTATAATATGCAATAATAATTAGAAGCTATCAATTTTAAGTTCTGTATTTGACAATTACAAGTTCAGATCCTCAAGTTATAATTTGAAATAATAATTAGAAGCTATCAATTTTATGTTCTGTATTTGACAATTACAAGTTCAGATCTTCAAGTTATAATTTGTAATAATAATTAGAAGCTATTAATTTTAAGTTCTGTATTTGACAATTACAAGTTCAGATCTACAAGTTATAATTTGAAATAATAATTAGAAGCTATCAATTTTATGTTCTGTATTTGACAATTACAAGTTCAGATCTTCAAGTTATAATTAGCAATAATAATTAGAAGCTATCAATTTTAAGTTCTGTATTTGACAATTACAAGTTCAGATCTTCAAGTTATAATTTGCAATAATAATTAGAAGCTATCAATTTTAAGTTCTGTATTTGACAATTACTAGTTCAGATCTCCAAGTTATTATTTGCAATAATAATTAGAAGCTATCAATTTTAAGTTCTGTATTTGACAATTATGAGTTCAGATCTTCAAGTTATAATTTACAATAATAATTAGAAGCTATCAATTTTAAGTTCTGTATTTGACAATTACAAGTTCAGATCTTCAAGTTATAATTTGATAAAATAATTAGAAGCTATCAATTTTAAGTTCTGTATTTGACAATTACTAGTTCAGATCTTCAAGTTATAATTTGCACTAATATTTTGTATTTAACAATTAGAAGTTCTGTATTTGACTATTACAAGTTCAGATCTTAGAATTATTATTTGCAATCTTAGTTTGAATTTAACAATTCGAAGTTCTGTATGTACCTATTACAGGTTCAGATCTTCAAGTTATAATTTGCAATCACAATTTGTATTTATCAATGCTAAGTTGCGTATTTGTCTATTACAAGTTCAGATCTTCAAATTATTATTTGCAATAATAATTAGAAGCTATCAATTTTAAGTTCTGTATTTGACAATTACAAGTTCAGATCTTCAAGTTATAATTTGAAATAATAATTAGAAGCTATCAATTTTATGTTCTGTATTTGACAATTACAAGTTCAGATCTTCAAGTTATAATTTGCAATAATAATTAGAAGCTATTAATTTTAAGTTCTGTATTTGACAATTACAAGTTCAGATCTACAAGTTATAATTTGAAATAATAATTAGAAGCTATCAATTTTATGTTCTGTATTTGACAATTACAAGTTCAGATCTTCAAGTTATAATTAGCAATAATAATTAGAAGCTATCAATTTTAAGTTCTGTATTTGACAATTACAAGTTCAGATCTTCAAGTTATAATTTACAATAATAATTAGAAGCTATCAATTTTAAGTTCTGTATTTGACAATTACAAGTTCAGATCTTCAAGTTATAATTTGCAATAATAATTAGAAGCTATCAATTTTAAGTTCTGTATTTGACAATTACTAGTTCAGATCTTCAAGTTATAATTTGAAATAAGAATTTGAATTTAACAAGTCTAAGTTCTGTAATTCACTATTACAAGTTCAGATCTTCAAGTTATAATTTACAATAATAATTAGAAGCTATCAATTTTAAGTTCTGTATTTGACTATTACAAGTTCAGATCTTCAAGTTATAATTTGCAATAATAATTAGAAGCTATCAATTTTAAGTTCTGTATTTGACAATTACAAGTTCAGATCTTCTAGTTATAATTTGCACTAATAATTTGTATTTAACAATTAGAAGTTCTGTATTTGACAATTACAAGTTCAGATCTTCAAGTTATAATTTGCAATAATAATTAGAAGCTATCAATTTTAAGTTCTGTATTTGACAATTACTAGTTCAGATCTTCAAGTTATAATTTGCAATCACAATTTGTATTTAACAATGCTAAGTTGCGTATTTGTCTATTACAAGTTCAGATCTGCAAATTATAATTTGCAATAATAATTTGAAGCTATCAATTTTAAGTTCTGTATTTGACAATTACGAGTTCAGATCTTCAAGTTATAATTTACAATAATAATTAGAAGCTATCAATTTTAAGTTCTGTATTTGACAATTACAAGTTCAGATCTTCAAGTTATAATTTGCAATAATAATTAGAAGCTATCAATTTTAAGTTCTGTATTTGACAATTACTAGTTCAGATCTTCAAGTTATAATTTGCACTAATATTTTGTATTTAACAATTAGAAGTTCTGTATTTGACTATTACAAGTTCAGATCTTCGAATTATTATTTGCAATCTTAGTTTGAATTTAACAATTCGAAGTTCTGTATGTACCTATTACAGGTTCAGATCTTCAAGTTATAATTTGCAATCACAATTTGTATTTATCAATGCTAAGTTGCGTATTTGTCTATTACAAGTTAAGATCTTCAAATTATAATTTGCAATAATAATTAGAAGCTATCAATTTTAAGTTCTGTATTTGACAATTACAAGTTCAGATCTTCAAGTTATAATTTGAAATAATAATTAGAAGCTATCAATTTTATGTTCTGTATTTGACAATTACAAGTTCAGATCTTCAAGTTATAATTTACAATAATAATTAGAAGCTATCAATTTTAAGTTCTGTATTTGACTATTACAAGTTCAGATCTTCAAGTTATAATTTGCAATAATAATTAGAAGCTATCAATTTTAAGTTCTGTATTTGACAATTACAAGTTCAGATCTTCAAGTTATAATTTGCACTAATAATTTGTATTTAACAATTAGAAGTTCTGTATTTGACAATTACAAGTTCAGATCTTCAAGTTATAATTTGCAATAATAATTAGAAGCTATCAATTTTAAGTTCTGTATTTGACAATTACTAGTTCAGATCTTCAAGTTATAATTTGCACTAATAATTTGTATTTAACAATTAGAAGTTCTGTATTTGACTATTACAAGTTCAGATCTTCGAATTATTATTTGCAATCTTAGTTTGAATTTAACAATTCGAAGTTCTGTATTTACCTATTACAGGTTCAGATCTTCAAGTTATAATTTGCAATCACAATTTGTATTTAACAATGCTAAGTTGCGTATTTGTCTGTTACAAGTTCAGATCTTCAAATTATAATTTGCAAAAATAATTAGAAGCTATCAATTTTAAGTTCTGTATTTGACAATTACAAGTTCAGATCTTAAAGTTATTATTTCCAATAATAATTAGAAGATATCAATTTTAAGTTCTGTATTTGACAATTACAAGTTCAGATCTTCAAGTTATAATTTACAATAATAATTAGAAGCTATCAATTTTAAGTTCTGTATTTAACAATTACAAGTTCAGATCTTCAAGTTATAATATGCAATAATAATTAGAAGCTATCAATTTTAAGTTCTGTATTTGACAATTACTAGTTCAGATCTTCAAGTTATAATTTGAAATAATAATTTGAATTTAACAAATCTAAGTTCTGTAATTCACTATTACAAGTTCAGATCTTCAAGTTATAATTTACAATAATAATTAGAAGCTATCAATTTTAAGTTCTGTATTTGACAATTACAAGTTCAGATCTTCAAGTTATAATTTGCACTAATAATTTGTATTTAACAATTTGAAGTTCTGTATTTGACAATTACAAGTTCAGATCTTCAAGTTATAATTTGCAATAATAATTAGAAGCTATTAATTTTAAGTTCTGTATTTGACAATTACAAGTTCAGATCTTCAAGTTATAATTTGAAATAATAATTAGAAGCTATCAATTTTATGTTCTGTATTTGACAATTACAAGTTCAGATCTTCAAGTTATAATTTGCAATAATAATTAGAAGCTATCAATTTTAAGTTCTGTATTTGACAATTACAAGTTCAGATCTTCAAGTTATAATTTGCAATAATAATTAGAAGCTATCAATTTTAAGTTCTGTATTTGACAATTACTAGTTCAGATCTACAAGTTATTATTTGCAATAATAATTAGAAGCTATCAATTTTAAGTTCTGTATTTGACAATTACAAGTTCAGATCTTCAAGTTATAATTTACAATAATAATTAGAAGCTATCAATTTTAAGTTCTGTATTTGACAATTACAAGTTCAGATCTTCAAGTTATAATTTGCAATAATAATTAGAAGCTATCAATTTTAAGTTCTGTATTTGACAATTACTAGTTCAGATCTTCAAGTTATAATTTGAAATAATAATTTGAATTTAACAAATCTAAGTTCTGTAATTCACTATTACAAGTTCAGATCTTCAAGTTATAATTTACAATAATAATTAGAAGCTATCAATTTTAAGTTCTGTATTTGATAATTACAAGTTCAGATCTTCAAGTTATAATTTGCACTACTAATTTGTATTTAACAATTAGAAGTTCTGTATTTGACAATTACAAGTTCAGATCTTCAAGTTATAATTTGCAATAATAATTAGAAGCTATCAATTTTAAGTTCTGTATTTGACAATTACAAGTTCAGATCTTCAAGTTATAAATTGAAATAATAATTAGAAGCTATCAATTTTAAGTTCTGTATTTGACAATTACAAGTTCAGAACTTCTAGTTATAATTTGCAATAATAATTAGAAGCTATCAATATTAAGTTCTGTATTTGAAAATTACTAGTTCAGATCTTCAAGTTATAATTTTCACTAATAATTTGCATTTAACAATTAGAAGTTCTGTATTTGACAATTACAAGTTCAGATCTTTTAGTTATAATTTGCAATAATAATTAGAAGCTATCAATATTAAGTTCTGTATTTGAAAATTACTAGTTCAGATCTTCAAGTTATAATTTGCACTAATAATTTGTATTTAATAATTAGAAGTTCTGTATTTGACAATTACTAGTTCAGATCTTCAAGTTATAATTTGAAATAATAATTTGAATTTAACAAATCTTAGTTCTGTAATTAACTATTACAAGTTCAGATCTTCAAGTTATAATTTGCAATAATAATTAGAAGCTATCAATTTTAAGTTCTGTATTTGACAATTACAAGTTCAGATCTTCAAGTTATAATTTGCACTACTAATTTGTATTTAACAATTAGAAGTTCTGTATTTGACAATTACAAGTTCAGATCTTCAAGTTATAATTTGCAATAATAATTAGAAGCTATCAATTTTAAGTTCTGTATTTGACAATTACAAGTTCAGATCTACAAGTTATAAATTGAAATAATAATTAGAAGCTATCAATTTTAAGTTCTGTATTTGACAATTACAAGTTCAGAACTTCTAGTTATAATTTGCAATAATAATTAGAAGCTATCAATATTAAGTTCTGTATTTGAAAATTACTAGTTCAGATCTTCAAGTTATAATTTGCACTAATAATTTGTATTTAACAATTAGAAGTTCTGTATTTGACAATTACAAGTTCAGATCTTTTAGTTATAATTTGCAATAATAATTAGAAGCTATCAATTTTAAGTTCTGTATTTGAAAATTACTAGTTCAGATCTTCAAGTTATAATTTGCACTAATAATTTGTATTTAATAATTAGAAGTTCTGTATTTGACAATTACTAGTTCAGATCTTCAAGTTATAATTTGAAATAATAATTTGAATTTAACAAATCTTAGTTCTGTAATTAACTATTACAAGTTCAGATCTTCAAGTTATAATTTGCAATAATAATTAGAAGCTATCAATTTTAAGTTCTGCATTTGACAATTACTAGTTCAGATCTTCAAGTTATAATTTGCACTAATAATTTGTATTTAACAATTAGAAGTTCTGTATTTGACTATTACAAGTTCAGATCTTCAAATTATTATTTGCAATAATAATTATAAGCTATCAATTTTAAGTTCTGCATTTGACAATTACAAGTTCAGATCTTCAAGTAATAATTTGCAATAATAATTAGAAGCTATCAATTTTAAGTTCTGTATTTGACAATTACTAGTTCAGATCTTCAAGTTATAATTTGAAATAATAATTTGAATTTAACAAATCTAAGTTCTGTAATTCACTATTACAAGTTCAGATCTTCAAGTTATAATTTACAATAATAATTAGAAGCTATCAATTTTAAGTTCTGTATTTGACTATTACAAGTTCAGATCTTCAAATTATTATTTGCAATCTTAGTTTGAATTTAACAATTCGAAGTTCTGTATTTACCTATTACAAGTTCAGATCTTCAAGTTATAATTTGTACTAATAATTTGTATTTAACAATTCGAAGTTCTGTATTTGACTATTACAAGTTCAGATCTTCAAGTTATAATTTACAATAATAATTAAAAGCTATCAATTTTAAGTTCTGTATTTGACAATTACAAGTTCAGATCTTCAAGTTATAATTTGCAATAATAATTAGAAGCTATCAATTTTAGGTACTTTATTTGACAATTACAAGTTCAGATCTTCAAGTTATAATTTGCAATAATAATTAGAAGCTATCAATTTTAAGTTCTGTATTTGACAATTACTAGTTCAGATCTTCAAGTTATAATTTGCACTAATAATTTGTATTTAACAATTAGAAGTTCTGTATTTGACAATTACAAGTTCAGATCTTCAAGTTATAATTTGCAATAATAATTAGAAGCTATCAATTTTAAGTTCTGTATTTGACAATTACTAGTTCATATCTTCAAGTTATAATTTGCACTAATAATTTGTATTTAACAATTAGAAGTTCTGTATTAGACTATTACAAGTTCAGATCTTCGAATTATTATTTGCAATCTTAGTTTGAATTTCACAATTCGAAGTTCTGTATTTACCTATTACAGGTTCAGATCTTCAAGTTATAATTTGCAATCACAATTTGTATTTAACAATGCTAAGTTGCGTATTTGTCAATTACAAGTTCAGATCTTCAAATTATAATTTGCAATAATAATTAGAAGCTATCAATTTTAAGTTCTGTATTTGACAATTACTAGTTCAGATCTTCAAGTTATAATTTGAAATAATAATTTGAATTTAACAAATCTAAGTTCTGTAATTCACTATTACAAGTTCAGCTCTTCAAGTTATAATTTACAATAATAATTAGAAGCTATCAATTTTAAGTTCTGTATTTGACAATTACAAGTTCAGATCTTCAAGTTATAATTTGCAATAATAATTAGAAGCTATTAATTTTAAGTTCTGTATTTGACAATTACAAGTTCAGATCTTCAAGTTATAATTTGAAATAATAATTAGAAGCTATCAATTTTATGTTCTGTATTTGACAATTACTAGTTCAGATCTTCTAGTTATAATTTGCAATAATAATTAGAAGCTATTAATTTTAAGTTCTGTATTTGACAATTACAAGTTCAGATCTTGAAGTTATAATTTGCAATAATAATTAGAAGCTATCAATTTTAAGTTCTGTATTTGACAATTACTAGTTCAGATCTTCAAGTTATAATTTGCACTAATAATTTGTATTTAACAATTGGAAGTTCTGTATTTGACTATTACAAGTTCAGATCTTCGAATTATTATTTGCAATCTTAGTTTGAATTTAACAATTCGAAGTTCAGTAATTCACTATTACAAGTTCAGATCTTCAAGTTATAATTTGAAATAATAATTTGAATTTAACAACTCTAAGTTCAGTAATTCACTATTACAAGTTCAGATCTTCAAGTTATAATTTACAATAATAATTAGAAGCTATCAATTTTAAGTTCTCTATTTGACAATTACAAGTTCAGAACTTCAAGTTATAATTTGCACTAATAATTTGTATTTAACAATTAGAAGTTCTGTATTTGACAATTACAAGTTCAGATATTCAAGTTATAATTTGAAATAATAATTAGAAGCTATCAATTTTAAGTTCTGTATTTGACAATTACAAGTTCAGATCTTCAAGTTATAATTTGCAATAATAATTAGAAGCTATTAATTTTAAGTTCTGTATTTGACAATTACAAGTTCAGATCTTCAAGTTATAATTTGAAAAAATAATTAGAAGCTATCAATTTTATGTTCTGGATTTGACAATTACAAGTTCAGATCTTCAAGTTATAATTTGCAATAATAATTAGAAGCTATCAATTTTAATTTCTGTATTTGACAATTACAAGTTCAGATCTTCAAGTTATAATTTGCAATAATAATTAGAAGCTATCAATTTTAAGTTCTGTATTTGACAATTACTAGTTCAGATCTCCAAGTTATTATTTGCAATAATAATTAGAAGCTATCAATTTTAAGTTCTGTATTTGACAATTACAAGTTCAGATCTTCAAGTTATAATTTACAATAATAATTAGAAGCTATCAATTTTAAGTTCTGTATTTGACAATTACAAGTTCAGATCTTCAAGTTATAATTTGCAATAATAATTAGAAGCTATCAATTTTAAGTTCTGTATTTTACAATTACTAGTTCAGATCTTCAAGTTATAATTTGAAGTAATAATTTGAATTTAACAAATGTAAGTTCTGTAATTCACTATTACAAGTTCAGATCTTCAAGTTATAATTTACAATAATAATTAGAAGCTATCAATTTTAAGTTCTGTATTTGACTATTACAAGTTCAGATCTTCAAGTTATAATTTGCAATAATAATTAGAAGCTATCAATTTTAAGTTCTGTATTTGACAATTACAAGTTCAGATCTTCAAGTTATAATTTGCACTAATAATTTGTATTTAACAATTAGAAGTTCTGTATTTGACAATTACAAGTTCAGATCTTCTAGTTATAATTTGCAATAATAATTAGAAGCTATCAATTTTAAGTTCTGTATTTGACAATTACTAGTTCAGATCTTCAAGTTATTATTTGCAATCTTAGTTTGAATTTAACAAATGTAAGTTCTGTAATTCACTATTACAAGTTCAGATCTTCAAGTTATAATTTACAATAATAATTAGAAGCTATCAATTTTAAGTTCTGTATTTGACAATTACTAGTTCAGATCTTCAAGTTATAGTT
Source organism: Cantharis lateralis (assembly GCA_963170105.1). Lineage (NCBI taxonomy): Eukaryota > Metazoa > Arthropoda > Insecta > Coleoptera > Cantharidae > Cantharis > Cantharis lateralis. The sequence goes on along the minus strand of OY720625.1, from coordinate 29,876,660 downwards.
AGAAATAATAATTTGAATTTGACAAATCTAAGTTCTGTAATTCACTATTACAAGTTCAGATCTTCAAGTTATAATTTACAATAATAATTAATAGCTATCAATTTTAAGTTCTGTATTTGACAATTACAAGTTCAGATCTACAAGTTATAATTTGCACTAATAATTTGTATTTAACATTTAAAGTTCTGTATTTGACAATTACAAGTTCAGATCTTCAAGTTATAATTTGAAATAATAATTAGAAGCTATCAATTTTAAGTTCTGTATTTGACAATTACTAGTTCAGATCTTCAAGTTATAATTTGCAATAATAATTAGAAGCTATCAATTTTAAGTTCTGTATTTGACAATTTCTAGTTCAGATCTTCAAGTTATAATTTGAAATAATAATTTGAATTTAACAAATCTAAGTTCTGTAATTCACTACTACAAGTTCAGATCTTCAAGTTATAATTTACAATAATAATTAGAAGCTGTCAATTTTAAGTTCTGTATTTGACAATTACAAGTTCAGATCTTCAAGTTATAATTTGCAATAATAATTAGAAGCTATCAATTTTAGTTCTGTATTTGACAATTACTAGTTCAGATCTTCAAGTAATAATTAGAAATAATAATTTGAATTTAACAAATCTAAGTTCTGTAATTCACTATTACAAGTTCAGATCTACAAGTTATAATTTACAATAATAACTACAAGCTATCAATTTTAAGTGCTGTATTTGACAATTACTAGTTCAGATCTTCAAGGTATAATTTGCACTAATAATTGGTATTTAACAATTCGAAGTTCTGTATTTGACTATTACAAGTTCAGATCTTCAAGTTATAATATGAAATACAATTTTAAGCTATCTATTTTAAGTTCTGTATTTGACACTTACAAGTACAGATCTTCAAATTATTATTTGCAATAATAATTAGAAGCTATCAATTTTAAGTTCTGCATTTGACAATTACAAGTTCAGATCTTCAAGTTATTATTTGCAATAATAATTAGAAGCTATCAATTTTAAGTTCTGTATTGGACAATTACTAGTTCAGATCTTCAAGTTATAATTAGAAATAATAATTTGAATTTGACAAATCTAAGTTCTGTAATTCACTATTACAATCTCAGATCTTCAAGTTATAATTTACAATAATAATTAGAAGCTATCAATTTTAAGTTCTGTATTTGACAATTACAAGTTCAGATCTACAAGTTATAATTTGCACTAATAATTTGTATTTAACAATTAGAAGTTCTGTATTTGACAATTACAAGTTCAGATCTTCAAGTTATAATTTGAAATAATAATTAGAAGCTATCAATTTTAAGTTCTGTATTTGACAATTAGAAGTTCAGATCTTCAAGTTATAATTTGCAATAATAATTAGAAGCTATCAATTTTAAGTTCTGTATTTGACAATTACTAGTTCAGATCTTCAAGTTATAATTTGAAATAATAATTTGAATTTAACAAATCTAAGTTCTGTAATTCAATATTACAAGTTCAGATCTTCAAGTTATAATTTACAATAATAATTAGAAGCTATCAATTTTAAGTTCTGTATTTGACAATTTCATGTTCAGAACTTCAAGTTATAATTTGCACTAATAATTTGTATTTAACAATTAGAAGTTCTGTATTTGACAATTACAAGTTCAGATCTTCAAGTTACATTTTGCAATAATAATTAGAAGCTATCAATTTTTAGTTCTTGATATGACAATTACAAGTTCAGATCTTCAAGTTATAATTTGCACTAATAATTTGTATTTAACAATTAGAAGTTCTGTATTTGACAATTACAAGTTCAGATCTCTAGTTATAATTTGCAATAATAATTAGAAGCTATCAATTTTAAGTTCTGTATTTGACAATTACAAGTTCAGATCTTCTAGTTATAATTTGCACTAATAATTTGTATTTAACAATTTGAAGTTCAGTATTTAACAATTACAAGTTCAGATCTTCAAGTTATAATTTGAAATAATAATTAGAAGCTATCAATTTTATGTTCTGTATTTGACAATTACAAGTTCAGATCTTCACGTTATAATTTGCAATAATAATTAGAAGCTATCAATTTTAAGTTCTGTATTTGACAATTACAAGTTCAGATCTTCAAGTTATAATTTGCACTAATTATTAGAAGCTATCAATTTTAAGTTCTGTATTTGACAATTACTAGTTCAGATCTTCAAGTTATATTTTGAAATAATAATTTGAATTTAACAAATCTAAGTTCTGTAATTCACTATTACAAGTTCAGATCTTCAAGTTATAATTTACAATAATAATTAGAAGCTATCAATTTTAAGTTCTGTAGTTGACAATTACAAGTTCAGATCTTCAAGTTATAATTTGAAATAATAATTAGAAGCTATCAATTTTAAGTTCTGTATTTGACAATTACAAGTTCAGATCTTCTAGTTATAATTTGCAATAATAATTAGAAGCTATCAATTTTAAGATCTGTATTTGACAATTACTAGTTCAGAACTTCAAGTTATAATTTGCACTAATAATTAGTATTTAACAATTAGAAGTTCTGTATTTGACAATTACAAGTTCAGATCTTCAAGTTATAATTTGCAATAATAATTAGAAGCTATTAATTTTAAGTTCTGTATTTGACAATTACTAGTTCAGATCTTCAAGTTATATTTTGAAATAATAATTAGAAGCTATCAATTTTAAGTTCTGTATTTGACAATTACAAGTTCAGATCTTCAAGTTATAATTTACAATAATAATTAGAAGCTATCAATTTTAAGTTCTGTATTTGACAATTACAAGTTCAGATCTTCAAGTTATAATTTGCAATAATAATTAGTAGCTATCAATTTTAAGTTCTGTATTTGACAATTACAAGTTCAGATCTTCAAGTTATAATTTGCAATAATAATTAGAAGCTATTAATTTTAAGTTCTGTATTTGACAATTACTAGTTCAGATCTTCAAGTTATAATTTGCACTAATAATTTGTATTTAACAATTAGAAGTTCTGTATTTGACAATTACAAAATCAGATCTTCAAGTTATAATTTGCAATAATAATTAGAAGCTATCAATTTTAAGTTCTGTATTTGACAATTACAAGTTCAGATCTTCAAGTTATAATTAGAAATAATAATTAGAAGCTATCAATTTTAATTCTGTATTAGACAATTACAAGTTCAGATCTTCTAGTTATAATTTGCAATAATAATTAGAAGCTATCAATTTTAAGTTCTGTATTTGACAATTAGAAGTTCAGATCTTCAAGTTATAATTTGCAATAATAATTAGAAGCTATCAATTTTAAGTTCTGTATTTGACAATTACTAGTTCAGATCTTCAAGTTATAATTTGAAATAATAATTTGAATTTAACAAATCTAAGTTCTGTAATTCAATATTACAAGTTCAGATCTTCAAGTTATAATTTACAATAATAATTAAAAGCTATCAATTTTAAGTTCTGTATTTGACAATTTCATGTTCAGAACTTCAAGTTATAATTTGCACTAATAATTTGTATTTAACAATTAGAAGTTCTGTATTTGACAATTACAAGTTCAGATCTTCAAGTTACATTTTGCAATAATAATTAGAAGCTATCAATTTTTAGTTCTTGATTTGACAATTACAAGTTCAGATCTTCAAGTTATAATTTGCACTAATAATTTGTATTTAACAATTAGAAGTTCTGTATTTGACAATTACAAGTTCAGATCTTCAAGTTATAATTTGCAATAATAATTAGAAGCTATCAATTTTAAGTTCTGTATTTGACAATTACAAGTTCAGATCTTCAAGTTATAATTTGCAATAATAATTAGAAGCTATCAATTTTAAGTTCTGTATTTGACAATTACAAGTTCAGATCTTCAAGTTATAATTTGCACTAATAATTTGTATTTAACAATTAGAAGTTCTGTATTTGACAATTACAAGTTCAGATCTACAAGTTATAATTTGCAATAATAATTAGAAGCTATCAATTTTAAGTTCTGTATTTGACAATTACTAGTTCAGTCATCAAATAATAATTTGAAATAATAATTTGAATTTAACAAATCTAAGTTCTGTAATTCACTATTACAAGTTCAGATCTTCAAGTTATAATTTACAATAATAATTAGAAGCTATCAATTTTAAGTGCTGTGTTTGACAATTACTAGTTCAGATCTTCAAGTTATAATTTGCACTAATAATTTGTATTTAACAATTCGAAGTTCTGTATATGACTATTACAAGTTCAGATCTTCTAGTTATAATTTGAATTATAATTATAAGCTATCAATTTTAAGTTCTGTATTTGACAATTACAAGTTCAGATCTTCAAGTTATAATTTGCAATAATAATTAGAAGCTATCAATTTTAAGTTCTGTATTTGACAATTACTAGTTCAGATCTTCAAGTTATAATTAGAAATAATAATTTGAATTTGACAAATCGAAGTTCTGTAATTCACTATTACAAGTTCAGATCTTCAAGTTATAATTTACAATAATAATTAGAAGCTATCAATTTTAAGTTCTGTATTTGACAATTACAAGTTCAGATCTACAAGTTATAATTTGCACTAATAATTTGTATTTAACATTTAGAAGTTCTGTATTTGACAATTACAAGTTCAGATCTTCAAGTTATAATTAGAAATAATAATTAGAAGCTATCAATTTTAAGTTCTGTATTTGACAATTACTAGTTCAGATCTTCAAGTTATAATTTGCAATAATAATTAGAAGCTATCAATTTTAAGTTCTGTATTTGACAATTACTAGTTCAGATCTTCAAGTTATAATTTGAAATAATAATTTGAATTTAACAAATCTAAGTTCTGTAATTCACTACTACAAGTTCAGATCTTCAAGTTATAATTTACAATAATAATTAGAAGCTATCAATTTTAAGTTCTGTATTTGACAATTACAAGTTCAGATCTTCAAGTTATAATTTGCAATAATAATTAGAAGCTATCAATTTTAAGTGCTGTATTTGACAATTACTAGTTCAGATCTTCAAGTTATAATTTGCACTAATAATTTGTATTTAACAATTCGAAGTTCTGTATTTGACTATTACAAGTTCAGATCTTCAAGTTATAATTTGCAATAATAATTAGAAGCTATCAATTATAAGTTCTGTATTGGACAATTACTAGTTCAGATCTTCAAGTTATAATTAGAAATAATAATTTGAATTTGACAAATCTAAGTTCTGTAATTCACTATTACAAGTTCAGATCTTCAAGTTATAATTTACAATAATAATTAGAAGCTATCAATTTTAAGTTCTGTATTTGACAATTACAAGTTCAGATCTACAAGTTATAATTTGCACTAATAATTTGTATTTAACAATTAGAAGTTCTGTATTTGACAATTACAAGTTCAGATCTTCAAGTTATAATTTGAAATAATAATTAGAAGCTATCAATTTTAAGTTCTGTATTTGACAATTAGAAGTTCAGATCTTCAAGTTATAATTTGCAATAATAATTAGAAGCTATCAATTTTAAGTTCTGTATTTGACAATTACTAGTTCAGATCTTCTAGTTATAATTTGAAATAATAATTTGAATTTAACAAATCTTAGTTCTGTAATTCAATATTACAAGTTCAGATCTTCAAGTTATAATTTACAATAATAATTAGAAGCTATCAATTTTAAGTTCTGTATTTGACAATTACAAGTTAAGAACTTCAAGTTATAATTTGCACTAATAATTTGTATTTAACAATTAGAAGTTCTGTATTTGACAATTACAAGTTCAGATCTTCAAGTTATATTTTGCAATAATAATTAGAAGCTATCAATTTTTAGTTCTTGATTTGACAATTACAAGTTCAGATCTTCAAGTTATAATTTGCACTAATAATTTGTATTTAACAATTAGAAGTTCTGTATTTGACAATTACAAGTTCAGATCTTCAAGTTATAATTTGCAATAATAATTAGAAGCTATTAATTTTAAGTTCTGTATTTGACAATTACAAGTTCAGATCTTTCTCGTTAAAACAGTTGTGGTGAACAGACGTGTTTGAGGTTATGTTGTGAATAAGTGGTACTATTTTTTGACAATTTATTATAATATTTAAAATAAAAATGGTAAATATGGAAATTGAAAACATTGGAAACGAGCTCAAAAAGCTTCTGAAAGACGAACTTATTGAACTTCTATTAAATGGTAGTCTATTGAAGAAATGGCATGATAATAATATTCTAACTGATTTTGCTAAGTTACACAAAGCACGTGTCTCTAGTGATCAAAATGAACATAGGGAGGTTATTTGTGGTCTAAAGAATCAAATAGAAGTGATGCAAGAACTTATTAAAGAAAAAACGCTTGTTAACAATTTACTTCTTGAGAAAATTGCGTTTAACGCGGAAAACACATCGACGCCGCAATTAGTTGTAAATGCGACAAATAGTGTGAACAGGGCTTCAATTGAAACGGTTATTCAGCAACCTACGTTACCGGCGAACAAACAAAGTAACCTTAAAGTTGTTAAACCCAAGACCACGAAAAATAAAGGTAAAAGCAAAGTAAATGTTGTGACAAGCGATTATGTGGCGAAGTGCATTAGCGATGCCCAGGAACAAACAGTTAATAGGGTAGATGCTAATATTGACGGACAACCAGCCAATCGTGTCGAGGTGAACAACTTATGCACATCTGCAAACGGTACCCGTAACAACTCGTTAGTTGCAGTTGATTCTAAACCTAGAATTAGAAAAATTAATGGTCGTGGTGTAGATGTCAACGCTTCATTGACTGCGGCTGCGAAGATTGATCGTCGATGGGTATTTATGGGTGTAGAGGCTAATACTTCGTATCGTTCATTAGCAAAGTATATTAGCGATAAACTTAATATTAATGCTATTTGTTTCAAGGTTTTCTCGAACAAGTACAGCTCAGGCTTTAAAGTTGGTGTGTTGGATAATGATTTTGAAGTCCTATTTAACGAGGATGCATGGCCACGTGGTGTCTCTGTCCGGGAATTTGTGACAAGGAGGCAACCCCTCCCTGAAAATTTTCAGCTAGTCGAGCCAGCTCAAGGAGGAACATAAATAATTTAAATGTTTATTTTCAAAACTGTGGTGGCATTAAAACCAAGCTTACGGAAATCAGTATGAATGTAAAGTGTTCGTCATACGACATTATTATTTTAATCGAAACCTTTCTGGATTTAAATATCGCAACCAGTGAACTTGATCTTCATGATTACAGCGTTTTTCGTTGTGATAGGTCGACCCTTTCCAGTGTTAAGAGTAGTGGGGGGGGAGTGTTAATTGCAGTTCGTAATGATCTTGGCTCCTGCAGATTGATTAGTACACCTGGCAATATTGAAAATGTATTTATCCAAGTTCATAATGTTATTTTTGGCGCAGTATATTTGCCTCCATATAGTGATGTCTCGGCTTACGAAAAGTTTGGCAACATAGTTGATGGGGTAAATGATTGCTTTCCCCAGTCGAAGTTTTTAATTTGTGGTGATTTTAACCTGCCTAAAGCTAGATGGGCGTTCGATGGCACAAATGTAATTTCAACGTTCAACTCTTGCACTAAAACACTAGCGCTAAGTGACTGTTTCTCCTTCCATGGACTAATTCAACTTAATCAACTTTCTAATAGTCGAGGAGTTTTGTTGGATTTAGTTTTTGCTAACTTTCGCATTGATATTGATCTCGCTGAAGAATTACTGTGTGATACCTCAGTTCATCATGAAGCTTATGCACTCAGCATTCCGGTAAACAACTTGTGTTACATCAATCGTTTAGTCGATAAATTCATTTACGATTTCAAAGCTGCTGATTATGATATAATTAACGATAGTCTTCTGGCTGTGAATTGGTCGATTGTCTGGGAGTTAGGCAACATTGATTTGATGGTCAACGAATTTTATTTAATAGTGAAGAACATAATTGGTGAATTCGTCCCTCAGAAAAGGGTATGGGTTTCGAGCTATCCAACTTGGTTTTCAGGCGAACTACGCCGCCTGATTAAAAAGAAAAAAATAGCACACAAAGCATATAAGCGGAGTAGAAACAGAGTGGATTACTTAGAGTTCTGCTCTCTTCGGGAACAAGTAAAGTCACTTCATTCGGAGCTCTATCTTGGATATCTTGCGAAAATGGAAAGGGAGATACATGTCTGCCCAAGAGCCTTTTGGAGACATGTTAACAATTGTAAGAACATCAAAGGTCTTCCAAATTTAATGTTTTTAGGTGATAATGTGTCCAACTCAGGTCAGCACTGTGTGGATCTATTTGCAGAATATTTCTCGAATGTATATAGCGATAGTGTTCAATCGAACCACACATACAATTCTGAGAAGAAAATAGAGTTCGATTTTGTTAATATAACCAAAAGCATGGTCTTCGATGCTATTTGCGAATTGCCTGATAGCTTGAATTCTGGACCTGATGGCATTCCGCCTCATTTTATCAAAAATTGTTTACTTTCTCTCTGTATACCTATATTCAAGTTATTTAAGTTATCTCTAGATAGTGGTTGCGTCCCTCAAATTTGGAAAGAAAATTTCATTAATCCAATTTTCAAAAAAGGAGATAGAAGCAATATTTCTAATTACAGAGGGGTATCGATTCAATCAGCTATTCCTAAAATGCTTGACAAATTGGTATCCTGTCAATTGAGAGAAGCCTGTAAGCCTCTTATTATAGAGCAGCAACATGGTTTCATCTCAGGTCGTTCGACATCGTCTAACTTACTATCATTCGTTTCGTATACTATAGAGGCATTTGAAGATCATAAACAGGTGGATACCATTTACACCGACTTTGCTAAAGCTTTCGACCGAGTTTCTCATGTGGCGCTTTTGGCGAAACTCTTCTCTCTTGGCTTCGACTCAACCGTGTTAAAATGGTTTAGCAGCTTTTTGATTGGTAGAACACAGAAGGTCAGAATCGATGACTTTTTATCTTCGGCTATTCAAGTATCATCTGGCGTACCGCAAGGTTCTCATTGCGGTCCGATTCTGTTCTTATTATTTAAAAATGATATAGAGAAGTTTCTGGTCAGTTCTCATTTCTTACTGTTTGCTGATGACCTGAGGATTTTCAAAGCTATTGGTTCCCTAAAAGATTGTTTACTTTTGCAAGAAGATCTTAATAATTTAAACAAATGGTGTGCTTTAAATAATCTCGAGTTAAATTTTGATAAGTGTTCGGTTATCACCTTTACAAGAAGTCATTGCACATACTTCAACTACAATATTAATGGTATGTTATTAAAACGTGTCACCGAAATTGATGACCTCGGCGTACATTTAGATGTTGCTCTTACATTTAAAAATCATATTGTTAAGACATGTAACAAAGCTCTTCAAAAGCTTAGGCTTATTCGACGTCAGTCCATGTATTTCTCTGCAGGTACAATTAAGCTTCTGTACTTTGCTCTTGTGCGGTCTCATCTTGAGTATGGGTCTTGTGTCTGGTCTCCGCATTATCAAGTTTATATAAAACAACTTGAGAGGGTTCAACACAAGTTCTTCAAATACTTGAATTACAAGCGTGGAATTCCAGTGGAGGACTTTTCAGATGATGATTGCCTTACATTTTGTAAAACAAAGTCGCTGGAGGATAGAAGACTTGTTGCTGACCTATGCTTTGTTCATGGCCTGTTCAGTGGAAGAATTGATTGCAAATCATTGCTTGATCATTTTAGGATTAGGAAGCAAGTAAGATTTACCAGATCAAAGAAGATTTTGGAAGAGAAACACCATTCTAGCAATTATGGCTTATTCAGTCCTGTGGCTCGGATGACTCGATTTGCCAATTGTGTTAACGAAAAGGTTTCCTTAGACCTATTCAATCAATCATTGACCAAGTTTAAGAACATTCTGTCACACTTAGATATTCCGTCGACAGGTGTTTATGCACTTTAGATGCAAAGATACGATTTTTAGGTATATTTTATGTATATTATGTTGTAAAAAGGTTTTATCCGTTAATAAAGATATTATTATTATTATTATTATTATTATCTTCAAGTTATAATTTGCAATAATAATTAGAAGCTATCAATTTTAAGTTCTGTATTTGACAATTACAAGTTCAGATCTTCAAGTTATAATTTGCACTAATAATTTGTATTTAACAATTAGAAGTTCTGTATTTGACAATTACAAGTTCAGATCTACAAGTTATAATTTGCAATAATAATTAGAAGCTATCAATTTTAGTTCTGTATTTGACAATTACTAGGTCAGTCATCAAATAATAATTTGAAATAATAATTTGAATTTAACAAATCTAAGTTCTGTAATTCACTATTACAAGTTCAGATCTTCAAGTTATAATTTACAATAATAATTAAAAGCTATCAATTTTAAGTGCTGTATTTGACAATTACTAGTTCAGATCTTCAAGTTATAATTTGCACTAATAATTTGTATTTAACAATTTGAAGTTCTGTATTTGACTATTACTAGTTCAGATCTTCAATTTATAATTTGAATTATAATTATAAGCTATCAATTTTAAGTTCTGTATTTGACAATTACAAGTTCAGAACTTCAAGTTATAATTTGCAATAATAATTAGAAGCTATCAATTTTAAGTTCTGTATTTGACAATTACTAGTTCAGATCTTCAAGTTATAATTAGAAATAATAATTTGAATTTGACAAATCTAAGTTCTGTAATTCACTATTACAAGTTCAGATCTTCAAGTTATAATTTGCAATAATAATTAGAAGCTATCAATTTTAAGTTCTGTATTTGACAATTACAAGTTCAGATCTTCAAGTTATAATTTGCACTAATAATTTGTTTTTAACAGTTAGAAGTTCTGTATTTGACTATTACTAGTTCAGATTTTCAAATTATTATTTGCAATATTAGTTTGAATTTAACAATTAGAAGTTCTGTATTTACCTATTACAAGTTCAGATCTTCAAGTTATAATTTGCACTAATAATTTGTATTTAACAATTCGATGTTCTGTATTTGACTATTACAAGTTCAGATCTTCAAGTTATAATTTGAAATAATAATTAGAAGCTATCAATTTTAAGTTCTGCATTTGACAATTACAAGTTCAGATCTTCAAGTTATAATTTGCAATAATAATTAGAAGCTATCAATTTTAAGTTCTGTATTTGACAATTACTAGTTCAGATCTTCAAGTTATAATTTGAAATAATAATTTGAATTTAACAAATCTAAGTTCTGTAATTCACTATTACAAGTTCAGATCTTCAAGTTATAATTTACAATAATAATTAGAAGCTATCAATTTTAAGTTCTGTATTTGACTATTACAAGTTCAGATCTTCAAATTATTATTTGCAATCTTAGTTTGAATTTAACAATTCGAAGTTCTGTATTTACCTATTACAAGTTCAGATCTTCAAGTTATAATTTGTACTAATAATTTGTATTTAACAATCTGAAGTTCTGTATTTGACTATTACAAGTTCAGATCTTCAAGTTATAATTTACAATAATAATTAAAAGCTATCAATTTTAAGTTCTGTATTTGACAATTACAAGTTCAGATCTTCAAGTTATAATTTGCAATAATAATTAGAAGCTATCAATTTTAAGTACTGAATTTGACAATTACAAGTTCAGATCTTCAAGTTATAATTTGCAATAATAATTAGAAGCTATCAATTTTAAGTTCTGTATTTGACAATTACTAGTTCAGATCTTCAAGTTATAATTTGAAATAATAATTAGAATCTATCAATTTTAAGTTCTGTATTTGACAATTACTAGTTCAGATCTTCAAGTTATAATTTGCACTAATAATTTGTATTTAACAATTAGAAGTTCTGTATTTGACTATTACAAGTTCAGATCTTCGAATTATTATTTGCAATCTTAGTTTGAATTTAACAATTCGAAGTTCTGTATTCTGTTACAGGTTCAGATCTTCAAGTTAGAATTTGCAATCACAATTTGTATTTAACAATGCTAAGTTGCGTATTTGTCTATTACTAGTTCAGATCTTCAAATTATAATTTGCAATAATAATTAGAAGCTATCAATTTTAAGTTCTGTATTTGACAATTACAAGTTCAGATCTTCAAGTTATTATTTGCAATAATAATTAGAAGCTATCAATTTTAAGTTCTGTATTTGACAATTACAAGTTCAGATCTAAAAGTTATAATTTACAATAATAATTAGAAGCTATCAATTTTAAATTCTGTATTTATCAATTACAAGTTCAGATCTTCAAGTTATAATATGCAATAATAATTAGAAGCTATCAATTTTAAGTTCTGTATTTGACAATTACAAGTTCAGATCTTCAAGTTATAATTTGCAATAATAATTAGAAGCTATTAATTTTAAGTTCTGTATTTGACAATTACAAGTTCAGATCTTCAAGTTATAATTTGCAATAATAATTAGAAGCTATCAATTTTAAGTTCTGTATTTGACAATTACTAGTTCAGATCTTCTAGTTATAATTTGAAATAATAATTTGAATTTAACAAATCTTAGTTCTGTAATTCAATATTACAAGTTCAGATCTTCAAGTTATAATTTACAATAATAATTAGAAGCTATCAATTTTAAGTTCTGTATTTGACAATTACAAGTTAAGAACTTCAAGTTATAATTTGCACTAATAATTTGTATTTAACAATTAGAAGTTCTGTATTTGACAATTACAAGTTCAGATCTTCAAGTTATATTTTGCAATAATAATTAGAAGCTATCAATTTTTAGTTCTTGATTTGACAATTACAAGTTCAGATCTTCAAGTTATAATTTGCACTAATAATTTGTATTTAACAATTAGAAGTTCTGTATTTGACAATTACAAGTTCAGATCTTCAAGTTATAATTTGCAATAATAATTAGAAGCTATTAATTTTAAGTTCTGTATTTGACAATTACAAGTTCAGATCTTCAAGTTATAATTTGCAATAATAATTAGAAGCTATCAATTTTAAGTTCTGTATTTGACAATTACAAGTTCAGATCTTCAAGTTATAATTTGCACTAATAATTTGTATTTAACAATTAGAAGTTCTGTATTTGACAATTACAAGTTCAGATCTACAAGTTATAATTTGCAATAATAATTAGAAGCTATCAATTTTAGTTCTGTATTTGACAATTACTAGGTCAGTCATCAAATAATAATTTGAAATAATAATTTGAATTTAACAAATCTAAGTTCTGTAATTCACTATTACAAGTTCAGATCTTCAAGTTATAATTTACAATAATAATTAAAAGCTATCAATTTTAAGTGCTGTATTTGACAATTACTAGTTCAGATCTTCAAGTTATAATTTGCACTAATAATTTGTATTTAACAATTTGAAGTTCTGTATTTGACTATTACTAGTTCAGATCTTCAATTTATAATTTGAATTATAATTATAAGCTATCAATTTTAAGTTCTGTATTTGACAATTACAAGTTCAGAACTTCAAGTTATAATTTGCAATAATAATTAGAAGCTATCAATTTTAAGTTCTGTATTTGACAATTACTAGTTCAGATCTTCAAGTTATAATTAGAAATAATAATTTGAATTTGACAAATCTAAGTTCTGTAATTCACTATTACAAGTTCAGATCTTCAAGTTATAATTTGCAATAATAATTAGAAGCTATCAATTTTAAGTTCTGTATTTGACAATTACAAGTTCAGATCTTCAAGTTATAATTTGCACTAATAATTTGTTTTTAACAGTTAGAAGTTCTGTATTTGACTATTACTAGTTCAGATTTTCAAATTATTATTTGCAATATTAGTTTGAATTTAACAATTAGAAGTTCTGTATTTACCTATTACAAGTTCAGATCTTCAAGTTATAATTTGCACTAATAATTTGTATTTAACAATTCGATGTTCTGTATTTGACTATTACAAGTTCAGATCTTCAAGTTATAATTTGAAATAATAATTAGAAGCTATCAATTTTAAGTTCTGCATTTGACAATTACAAGTTCAGATCTTCAAGTTATAATTTGCAATAATAATTAGAAGCTATCAATTTTAAGTTCTGTATTTGACAATTACTAGTTCAGATCTTCAGTTATAATTTGAAATAATAATTTGAATTTAACAAATCTAAGTTCTGTAATTCACTATTACAAGTTCAGATCTTCAAGTTATAATTTACAATAATAATTAGAAGCTATCAATTTTAAGTTCTGTATTTGACTATTACAAGTTCAGATCTTCAAATTATTATTTGCAATCTTAGTTTGAATTTAACAATTCGAAGTTCTGTATTTACCTATTACAAGTTCAGATCTTCAAGTTATAATTTGTACTAATAATTTGTATTTAACAATCTGAAGTTCTGTATTTGACTATTACAAGTTCAGATCTTCAAGTTATAATTTACAATAATAATTAAAAGCTATCAATTTTAAGTTCTGTATTTGACAATTACAAGTTCAGATCTTCAAGTTATAATTTGCAATAATAATTAGAAGCTATCAATTTTAAGTACTGAATTTGACAATTACAAGTTCAGATCTTCAAGTTATAATTTGCAATAATAATTAGAAGCTATCAATTTTAAGTTCTGTATTTGACAATTACTAGTTCAGATCTTCAAGTTATAATTTGAAATAATAATTAGAATCTATCAATTTTAAGTTCTGTATTTGACAATTACTAGTTCAGATCTTCAAGTTATAATTTGCACTAATAATTTGTATTTAACAATTAGAAGTTCTGTATTTGACTATTACAAGTTCAGATCTTCGAATTATTATTTGCAATCTTAGTTTGAATTTAACAATTCGAAGTTCTGTATTTACCTATTACAGGTTCAGATCTTCAAGTTAGAATTTGCAATCACAATTTGTATTTAACAATGCTAAGTTGCGTATTTGTCTATTACAAGTTCAGATCTTCAAATTATAATTTGCAATAATAATTAGAAGCTATCAATTTTAAGTTCTGTATTTGACAATTACAAGTTCAGATCTTCAAGTTATTATTTGCAATAATAATTAGAAGCTATCAATTTTAAGTTCTGTATTTGACAATTACAAGTTCAGATCTAAAAGTTATAATTTACAATAATAATTAGAAGCTATCAATTTTAAATTCTGTATTTATCAATTACAAGTTCAGATCTTCAAGTTATAATATGCAATAATAATTAGAAGCTATCAATTTTAAGTTCTGTATTTGACAATTACAAGTTCAGATCTTCAAGTTATAATTTGCAATAATAATTAGAAGCTATTAATTTTAAGTTCAGTATTTGACAATTACAAGTTCAGATCTTCAAGTTATAATTTGAAATAATAATTAGAAGCTATCAATTTTATGTTCTGTATTTGACAATTACAAGTTCAGATCTTCAAGTTATAATTTGCAATAATAATTAGAAGCTATCAATTTTAAGTTCTGTATTTGACAATTACAAGTTCAGATCTTCAAGTTATAATTTGCAATAATAATTAGAAGCTATCAATTTTAAGTTCTGTATTTGACAATTACTAGTTCAGATCTCCAAGTTATTATTTGCAATAATAATTAGAAGCTATCAATTTTAAGTTCTGTATTTGACAATTACAAGTTCAGATCTTCAAGTTATAATTTACAATAATAATTAGAAGCTATCAATTTTAAGTTCTGTATTTGACAATTACAAGTTCAGATCTTCAAGTTATAATTTGCAATAAAAATTAGAAGCTATCAATTTTAAGTTCTGTATTTGACAATTACTAGTTCAGATCTTCAAGTTATAATTTGAAATAATAATTTGAATTTAACAAATCTAAGTTCTGTAATTCACTATTACAAGTTCAGATCTTCAAGTTATAATTTACAATAATAATTAGAAGCTATCAATTTTAAGTTCTGTATTTGACAATTACAAGTTCAGATCTTCAAGTTATTATTTGCAATAATAATTAGAAGCTATCAATTTTAAGTTCTGTATTTGACAATTACTAGTTCAGATCTTCAAGTTATAATTTGCACTAATAATTTGTATTTAACAATTAGAAGTTCTGTATTTGACTATTACAAGTTCAGATCTTCGAATTATTATTTGCAATCTTAGTTTGAATTTAACAATTCGAAGTTCTGTATTTACCTATTACAGGTTCAGATCTTCAAGTTATAATTTGCAATCACAATTTGTATTTAACAATGCTAAGTTGCGTATTTGTCTATTACAAGTTCAGATCTTCAAATTATAATTTGCAATAATAATTAGAAGCTATCAATTTTAAGTTCTGTATTTGACAATTACAAGTTCAGATCTTCAAGTTATTATTTGCAATAATAATTAGAAGCTATCAATTTTAAGTTCTGTATTTGACAATTACAGGTTCAGATCTTCAAGTTATAATTTGCAATCACAATTTGTATTTAACAATGCTAAGTTGCGTATTTGTCTATTACAAGTTCAGATCTTCAAATTATAATTTGCAATAATAATTAGAAGCTATCAATTTTAAGTTCTGTATTTGACAATTACAAGTTCAGATCTTCAAGTTATTATTTGCAATAATAATTAAAAGCTATCAATTTTAAATTCTGTATTTAACAATTACAAGTTCAGATCTTCAAGTTATAATATGCAATAATAATTAGAAGCTATCAATTTTAAGTTCTGTATTTGACAATTACTAGTTCAGATCTTCAAGTTATAATTTGAAATAATAATTTGAATTTAACAAATCTAAGTTCTGTAATTCACTATTACAAGTTCAGATCTTCAAGTTATAATTTACAATAATAATTAGAAGCTATCAATTTTAAGTTCTGTATTTGACAATTACAAGTTCAGATCTTCAAGTTATAATTTGCAATAATAATTAGAAGCTATTAATTTTAAGTTCTGTATTTGACAATTACAAGTTCAGATCTTCAAGTTATAATTTGAAATAATAATTAGAAGCTATCAATTTTATGTTCTGTATTTGACAATTACAAGTTCAGATCTTCAAGTTATAATTTGCAATAATAATTAGAAGCTATCAATTTTAAGTTCTGTATTTGACAATTACAAGTTCAGATCTTCAAGTTATAATTTGCAATAATAATTAGAAGCTATCAATTTTAAGTTCTGTATTTGACAATTACTAGTTCAGATCTCCAAGTTATTATTTGCAATAATAATTAGAAGCTATCAATTATAAGTTCTGTATTTGACAATTACAAGTTCAGATCTTCAAGTTATAATTTACAATAATAATTAGAAGCTATCCATTTTAAGTTCTGTATTTGACAATTACAAGTTCAGATCTTCAAGTTATAATTTGCAATAATAATTAGAAGCTATCAATTTTAAGTTCTGTATTTGACAATTACTAGTTCAGATCTTCAAGTTATAATTTGAAATAATAATTTGAATTTAACAAATCTAAGTTCTGTAATTCACTATTACAAGTTCAGATCTTCAAGTTATAATTTACAATAATAATTAGAAGCTATCAATTTTAAGTTCTGTATTTGACAATTACAAGTTCAGATCTTCAAGTTATATTTGCAATAATAATTAGAAGCTATCAATTTTAAGTTCTGTATTTGACAATTACTAGTTCAGATCTTCAAGTTATAATTTGCACTAATAATTTGTATTTAACAATTAGAAATTCTGTATTTGACTATTACAAGTTCAGATCTTCGAATTATTATTTGCAATCTTAGTTTGAATTTAACAATTCGAAGTTCTGTATTTACCTATTACAGGTTCAGATCTTCAAGTTATAATTTGCAATCACAATTTGTATTTAACAATGCTAAGTTGCGTATTTGTCTATTACAAGTTCAGATCTTCAAATTATAATTTGCAATAATAATTAGAAGCTATCAATTTTAAGTTCTGTATTTGACAATTACAAGTTCAGATCTTCAAGTTATTATTTGCAATAATAATTAGAAGCTATCAATTTTAAGTTCTGTATTTGACAATTACAAGTTCAGATCTTGAAGTTATAATTTACAATAATAATTAGAAGCTATCAATTTTAAGTTCTGTATTTAACAATTACAAGTTCAGATCTTCAAGTTATAATATGCAATAATAATTAGAAGCTATCAATTTTAAGTTCTGTATTTGACAATTACTAGTTCAGATCTTCAAGTTATAATTTGAAATAATAATTTGGATTTAACAAATCTAAGTTCTGTAATTCACTATTACAAGTTCAGATCTTCAAGTTATAATTTACAATAATAATTAGAAGCTATCAATTTTAAGTTCTGAATTTGACAATTACAAGTTCAGATCTTCAAGTTATAATTTGCACTAATAATTTGTATTTAACAATTAGAAGTTCTGTATTTGACAATCAAAAGTTCAGATCTTCAAGTTATAATTTGCAATAATAATTAGAAGCTATCAATTTTAAGTTCTGTATTTGACAATTACTAGTTCAGATCTTCAAATTATAATTTGCACTAATAATTTGTATTTAACAATTAGAAGTTCTGTATTTGACAATTACAAGTTCAGATCTTCAAGTTATAATTTGCAATAATAATTAGAAGCTATCAATTTTAAGTTCTGTATTTGACAATTACAAGTTCAGATCTTCAAGTTATAATTTGCAATAATTATTAGAAGCTATCAATTTTAAGTTCTGTATTTGACAATTACTAGTTCAGATCTTCAAGTTATATTTTGAAATAATAATTTGAATTTAACAAATCTAAGTTCTGTAATTCACTATTACAAGTTCAGATCTTCAAGTTATAATTTACAATAATAATTAGAAGCTATCAATTTTAAGTTCTGTAGTTGACAATTACAAGTTCAGATCTTCAAGTTATAATTTGAAATAATAATTAGAAGCTATCAATTTTAAGTTCTGTATTTGACAATTACAAGTTCAGATCTTCAAGTTATAATTTGAAATAATAATTAGAAGCTATCAATTTTAAGTTCTGTATTTGACAATTACAAGTTCAGATCTTCAAGTTATAATTTACAATAATAATTAGAAGCTATCAATTTTAAGTTCTGTATTTGACAATTACAAGTTCAGATCTTCAAGTTATAATTTGCAATAGTAATTAGAAGCTATCAATTTTAAGTTCTGTATTTGACAATTACAAGTTCAGATCTTCAAGTTATAATTTGCAATAGTAATTAGAAGCTATCAATTTTAAGTTCTGTATTTGACAATTACTAGTTCAGATCTTCAAGTTATAATTTGAAATAATAATTTGAATTTATCAAATCTAAGTTCTGTAATTCACTATTACAAGTTCAGATCTTCAAGTTATAATTTACAATAAAAATTAGAAGCTATCAATTTTAAGTGCTGTATTTGACAATTACAAGTTCAGATCTTCTAGTTATAATTTGCACTAATAATTTGTATTTAACAATTTGAAGTTCTGTATTTAACAATTACAAGTTCAGATCTTCAAGTTATAATTTGCAATAATAATTAGAAGCTATCAATTTTAAGTTCTGTATTTGACAATTACTAGTTCAGATCTTCAAGTTATAATTTGAAATAATAATTTGAATTTAACAAATCTAAGTTCTGTAATTCACGATTACAAGTTCAGATCTTCAAGTTATAATTTGCAATAATAATTAGAAGCTATTAATTTTAAGTTCTGTATTTGACAATTACAAGTTCAGATCTTCAAGTTATAATTTGAAATAATAATTAGAAGCTATCAATTTTATGTTCTGTATTTGACAATTACAAGTTCAGATCTTCAAGTTATAATTTGCAATAATAATTAGAAGCTATCAATTTTAAGTTCTGTATTTGACAATTACAAGTTCAGATCTTCAAGTTATAACTTACAATAATAATTAGAAGATATCAATTTTAAGTTCTGTATTTGACAATTACAAGTTCAGATCTTCAAGTTATAATTTGCAATAATAATTAGAAGCTATTAATTTTAAGTTCTGTATTTGACAATTGCAAGTTCAGATCTTCAAGTTATAATTTGAAATAATAATTAGAAGCTATCAATTTTATGTTCTGTATTTGACAATTACAAGTTCAGATCTTCAAGTTATAATTTGCAATAATAATTAGAAGCTATTAATTTTAAGTTCTGTATTTGACAATTACAAGTTCAGATCTTCAAGTTATAATTTGAAATAATAATTAGAAGCTATCAATTTTATGTTCTGTATTTGACAATTACAAGTTCAGATCTTCAAGTTATAATTAGCAATAATAATTAGAAGCTATCAATTTTAAGTTCTGTATTTGACAATTACAAGTTCAGATCTTCAAGTTATAATTTGCAATAAAAATTAGAAGCTATCAATTTTAAGTTCTGTATTTGACAATTACTAGTTCAGATCTTCAAGTTATAATTTGAAATAATAATTTGAATTTAACAAATCTAAGTTCTGTAATTCACTATTACAAGTTCAGATCTTCAAGTTATAATTTACAATAATAATTAGAAGCTATCAATTTTAAGTTCTGTATTTGACAATTACAAGTTCAGATCTTCAAGTTATTATTTGCAATAATAATTAGAAGCTATCAATTTTAAGTTCTGTATTTGACAATTACTAGTTCAGATCTTCAAGTTATAATTTGCACTAATAATTTGTATTTAACAATTAGAAGTTCTGTATTTGACTATTACAAGTTCAGATCTTCGAATTATTATTTGCAATCTTAGTTTGAATTTAACAATTCGAAGTTCTGTATTTACCTATTACAGGTTCAGATCTTCAAGTTATAATTTGCAATCACAATTTGTATTTAACAATGCTAAGTTGCGTATTTGTCTATTACAAGTTCAGATCTTCAAATTATAATTTGCAATAATAATTAGAAGCTATCAATTTTAAGTTCTGTATTTGACAATTACAAGTTCAGATCTTCAAGTTATTATTTGCAATAATAATTAGAAGCTATCAATTTTAAGTTCTGTATTTGACAATTACAGGTTCAGATCTTCAAGTTATAATTTGCAATCACAATTTGTATTTAACAATGCTAAGTTGCGTATTTGTCTATTACAAGTTCAGATCTTCAAATTATAATTTGCAATAATAATTAGAAGCTATCAATTTTAAGTTCTGTATTTGACAATTACAAGTTCAGATCTTCAAGTTATTATTTGCAATAATAATTAGAAGCTATCAATTTTAAATTCTGTATTTAACAATTACAAGTTCAGATCTTCAAGTTATAATATGCAATAATAATTAGAAGCTATCAATTTTAAGTTCTGTATTTGACAATTACTAGTTCAGATCTTCAAGTTATAATTTGAAATAATAATTTGAATTTAACAAATCTAAGTTCTGTAATTCACTATTACAAGTTCAGATCTTCAAGTTATAATTTACAATAATAATTAGAAGCTATCAATTTTAAGTTCTGTATTTGACAATTACAAGTTCAGATCTTCAAGTTATAATTTGCAATAATAATTAGAAGCTATTAATTTTAAGTTCTGTATTTGACAATTACAAGTTCAGATCTTCAAGTTATAATTTGAAATAATAATTAGAAGCTATCAATTTTATGTTCTGTATTTGACAATTACAAGTTCAGATCTTCAAGTTATAATTTGCAATAATAATTAGAAGCTATTAATTTTAAGTTCTGTATTTGACAATTACTAGTTCAGATCTCCAAGTTATTATTTGCAATAATAATTAGAAGCTATCAATTATAAGTTCTGTATTTGACAATTACAAGTTCAGATCTTCAAGTTATAATTTACAATAATAATTAGAAGCTATCCATTTTAAGTTCTGTATTTGACAATTACAAGTTCAGATCTTCAAGTTATAATTTGCAATAATAATTAGAAGCTATCAATTTTAAGTTCTGTATTTGACAATTACTAGTTCAGATCTTCAAGTTATAATTTGAAATAATAATTTGAATTTAACAAATCTAAGTTCTGTAATTCACTATTACAAGTTCAGATCTTCAAGTTATAATTTACAATAATAATTAGAAGCTATCAATTTTAAGTTCTGTATTTGACAATTACAAGTTCAGATCTTCAAGTTATATTTGCAATAATAATTAGAAGCTATCAATTTTAAGTTCTGTATTTGACAATTACTAGTTCAGATCTTCAAGTTATAATTTGCACTAATAATTTGTATTTAACAATTAGAAATTCTGTATTTGACTATTACAAGTTCAGATCTTCAAGTTATTATTTGCAATAATAATTAGAAGCTATCAATTTTAAGTTCTGTATTTGACAATTACAAGTTCAGATCTTGAAGTTATAATTTACAATAATAATTAGAAGCTATCAATTTTAAGTTCTGTATTTAACAATTACAAGTTCAGATCTTCAAGTTATAATATGCAATAATAATTAGAAGCTATCAATTTTAAGTTCTGTATTTGACAATTACTAGTTCAGATCTTCAAGTTATAATTTGAAATAATAATTTGGATTTAACAAATCTAAGTTCTGTAATTCACTATTACAAGTTCAGATCTTCAAGTTATAATTTACAATAATAATTAGAAGCTATCAATTTTAAGTTCTGAATTTGACAATTACAAGTTCAGATCTTCAAGTTATAATTTGCACTAATAATTTGTATTTAACAATTAGAAGTTCTGTATTTGACAATCAAAAGTTCAGATCTTCAAGTTATAATTTGCAATAATAATTAGAAGCTATCAATTTTAAGTTCTGTATTTGACAATTACTAGTTCAGATCTTCAAATTATAATTTGCACTAATAATTTGTATTTAACAATTAGAAGTTCTGTATTTGACAATTACAAGTTCAGATCTTCAAGTTATAATTTGCAATAATAATTAGAAGCTATCAATTTTAAGTTCTGTATTTGACAATTACAAGTTCAGATCTTCAAGTTATAATTTGCAATAATTATTAGAAGCTATCAATTTTAAGTTCTGTATTTGACAATTACTAGTTCAGATCTTCAAGTTATATTTTGAAATAATAATTTGAATTTAACAAATCTAAGTTCTGTAATTCACTATTACAAGTTCAGATCTTCAAGTTATAATTTACAATAATAATTAGAAGCTATCAATTTTAAGTTCTGTAGTTGACAATTACAAGTTCAGATCTTCAAGTTATAATTTGAAATAATAATTAGAAGCTATCAATTTTAAGTTCTGTATTTGACAATTACAAGTTCAGATCTTCAAGTTATAATTTGAAATAATAATTAGAAGCTATCAATTTTAAGTTCTGTATTTGACAATTACAAGTTCAGATCTTCAAGTTATAATTTACAATAATAATTAGAAGCTATCAATTTTAAGTTCTGTATTTGACAATTACAAGTTCAGATCTTCAAGTTATAATTTGCAATAGTAATTAGAAGCTATCAATTTTAAGTTCTGTATTTGACAATTACAAGTTCAGATCTTCAAGTTATAATTTGCAATAGTAATTAGAAGCTATCAATTTTAAGTTCTGTATTTGACAATTACTAGTTCAGATCTTCAAGTTATAATTTGAAATAATAATTTGAATTTATCAAATCTAAGTTCTGTAATTCACTATTACAAGTTCAGATCTTCAAGTTATAATTTACAATAAAAATTAGAAGCTATCAATTTTAAGTGCTGTATTTGACAATTACAAGTTCAGATCTTCTAGTTATAATTTGCACTAATAATTTGTATTTAACAATTTGAAGTTCTGTATTTAACAATTACAAGTTCAGATCTTCAAGTTATAATTTGCAATAATAATTAGAAGCTATCAATTTTAAGTTCTGTATTTGACAATTACTAGTTCAGATCTTCAAGTTATAATTTGAAATAATAATTTGAATTTAACAAATCTAAGTTCTGTAATTCACGATTACAAGTTCAGATCTTCAAGTTATAACTTACAATAATAATTAGAAGCTATCAATTTTAAGTTCTGTATTTGACAATTACAAGTTCAGATCTTCAAGTTATAATTTGCAATAATAATTAGAAGCTATTAATTTTAAGTTCTGTATTTGACAATTACAAGTTCAGATCTTCAAGTTATAATTTGAAATAATAATTAGAAGCTATCAATTTTATGTTCTGTATTTGACAATTACAAGTTCAGATCTTCAAGTTATAATTTGCAATAATAATTAGAAGCTATCAATTTTAAGTTCTGTATTTGACAATTACAAGTTCAGATCTTCAAGTTATAACTTACAATAATAATTAGAAGATATCAATTTTAAGTTCTGTATTTGACAATTACAAGTTCAGATCTTCAAGTTATAATTTGCAATAATAATTAGAAGCTATTAATTTTAAGTTCTGTATTTGACAATTACAAGTTCAGATCTTCAAGTTATAATTTGAAATAATAATTAGAAGCTATCAATTTTATGTTCTGTATTTGACAATTACAAGTTCAGATCTTCAAGTTATAATTTGCAATAATAATTAGAAGCTATTAATTTTAAGTTCTGTATTTGACAATTACAAGTTCAGATCTTCAAGTTATAATTTGAAATAATAATTAGAAGCTATCAATTTTATGTTCTGTATTTGACAATTACTAGTTCAGATCTTCAAGTTATAATTTGAAATAATAATTTGAATTTAACAAATCTAAGTTCTGTAATTCACTATTACAAGTTCAGATCTTCAAGTTATAATTTACAATAATAATTAGAAGCTATCAATTTTAAGTTCTGTATTTGACAATTACAAGTTCAGATCTTCAAGTTATTATTTGCAATAATAATTAGAAGCTATCAATTTTAAGTTCTGTATTTGACAATTACTAGTTCAGATCTTCAAGTTATAATTTGCACTAATAATTTGTATTTAACAATTAGAAGTTCTGTATTTGACTATTACAAGTTCAGATCTTCGAATTATTATTTGCAATCTTAGTTTGAATTTAACAATTCGAAGTTCTGTATTTACCTATTACAGGTTCAGATCTTCAAGTTATAATTTGCAATCACAATTTGTATTTAACAATGCTAAGTTGCGTATTTGTCTATTACAAGTTCAGATCTTCAAATTATAATTTGCAATAATAATTAGAAGCTATCAATTTTAAGTTCTGTATTTGACAATTACAAGTTCAGATCTTCAAGTTATTATTTGCAATAATAATTAGAAGCTATCAATTTTAAGTTCTGTATTTGACAATTACAGGTTCAGATCTTCAAGTTATAATTTGCAATCACAATTTGTATTTAACAATGCTAAGTTGCGTATTTGTCTATTACAAGTTCAGATCTTCAAATTATAATTTGCAATAATAATTAGAAGCTATCAATTTTAAGTTCTGTATTTGACAATTACAAGTTCAGATCTTCAAGTTATTATTTGCAATAATAATTAGAAGCTATCAATTTTAAATTCTGTATTTAACAATTACAAGTTCAGATCTTCAAGTTATAATATGCAATAATAATTAGAAGCTATCAATTTTAAGTTCTGTATTTGACAATTACTAGTTCAGATCTTCAAGTTATAATTTGAAATAATAATTTGAATTTAACAAATCTAAGTTCTGTAATTCACTATTACAAGTTCAGATCTTCAAGTTATAATTTACAATAATAATTAGAAGCTATCAATTTTAAGTTCTGTATTTGACAATTACAAGTTCAGATCTTCAAGTTATAATTTGCAATAATAATTAGAAGCTATTAATTTTAAGTTCTGTATTTGACAATTACAAGTTCAGATCTTCAAGTTATAATTTGAAATAATAATTAGAAGCTATCAATTTTATGTTCTGTATTTGACAATTACAAGTTCAGATCTTCAAGTTATAATTTGCAATAATAATTAGAAGCTATCAATTTTAAGTTCTGTATTTGACAATTACAAGTTCAGATCTTCAAGTTATAATTTGCAATAATAATTAGAAGCTATCAATTTTAAGTTCTGTATTTGACAATTACTAGTTCAGATCTCCAAGTTATTATTTGCAATAATAATTAGAAGCTATCAATTATAAGTTCTGTATTTGACAATTACAAGTTCAGATCTTCAAGTTATAATTTACAATAATAATTAGAAGCTATCCATTTTAAGTTCTGTATTTGACAATTACAAGTTCAGATCTTCAAGTTATAATTTGCAATAATAATTAGAAGCTATCAATTTTAAGTTCTGTATTTGACAATTACTAGTTCAGATCTTCAAGTTATAATTTGAAATAATAATTTGAATTTAACAAATCTAAGTTCTGTAATTCACTATTACAAGTTCAGATCTTCAAGTTATAATTTACAATAATAATTAGAAGCTATCAATTTTAAGTTCTGTATTTGACAATTACAAGTTCAGATCTTCAAGTTATATTTGCAATAATAATTAGAAGCTATCAATTTTAAGTTCTGTATTTGACAATTACTAGTTCAGATCTTCAAGTTATAATTTGCACTAATAATTTGTATTTAACAATTAGAAATTCTGTATTTGACTATTACAAGTTCAGATCTTCGAATTATTATTTGCAATCTTAGTTTGAATTTAACAATTCGAAGTTCTGTATTTACCTATTACAGGTTCAGATCTTCAAGTTATAATTTGCAATCACAATTTGTATTTAACAATGCTAAGTTGCGTATTTGTCTATTACAAGTTCAGATCTTCAAATTATAATTTGCAATAATAATTAGAAGCTATCAATTTTAAGTTCTGTATTTGACAATTACAAGTTCAGATCTTCAAGTTATTATTTGCAATAATAATTAGAAGCTATCAATTTTAAGTTCTGTATTTGACAATTACAAGTTCAGATCTTGAAGTTATAATTTACAATAATAATTAGAAGCTATCAATTTTAAGTTCTGTATTTAACAATTACAAGTTCAGATCTTCAAGTTATAATATGCAATAATAATTAGAAGCTATCAATTTTAAGTTCTGTATTTGACAATTACTAGTTCAGATCTTCAAGTTATAATTTGAAATAATAATTTGGATTTAACAAATCTAAGTTCTGTAATTCACTATTACAAGTTCAGATCTTCAAGTTATAATTTACAATAATAATTACAAGCTATCAATTTTAAGTTCTGAATTTGACAATTACAAGTTCAGATCTTCAAGTTATAATTTGCACTAATAATTTGTATTTAACAATTAGAAGTTCTGTATTTGACAATCAAAAGTTCAGATCTTCAAGTTATAATTTGCAATAATAATTAGAAGCTATCAATTTTAAGTTCTGTATTTGACAATTACTAGTTCAGATCTTCAAATTATAATTTGCACTAATAATTTGTATTTAACAATTAGAAGTTCTGTATTTGACAATTACAAGTTCAGATCTTCAAGTTATAATTTGCAATAATAATTAGAAGCTATCAATTTTAAGTTCTGTATTTGACAATTACAAGTTCAGATCTTCAAGTTATAATTTGCAATAATTATTAGAAGCTATCAATTTTAAGTTCTGTATTTGACAATTACTAGTTCAGATCTTCAAGTTATATTTTGAAATAATAATTTGAATTTAACAAATCTAAGTTCTGTAATTCACTATTACAAGTTCAGATCTTCAAGTTATAATTTACAATAATAATTAGAAGCTATCAATTTTAAGTTCTGTAGTTGACAATTACAAGTTCAGATCTTCAAGTTATAATTTGAAATAATAATTAGAAGCTATCAATTTTAAGTTCTGTATTTGACAATTACAAGTTCAGATCTTCAAGTTATAATTTGAAATAATAATTAGAAGCTATCAATTTTAAGTTCTGTATTTGACAATTACAAGTTCAGATCTTCAAGTTATAATTTACAATAATAATTAGAAGCTATCAATTTTAAGTTCTGTATTTGACAATTACAAGTTCAGATCTTCAAGTTATAATTTGCAATAGTAATTAGAAGCTATCAATTTTAAGTTCTGTATTTGACAATTACAAGTTCAGATCTTCAAGTTATAATTTGCAATAGTAATTAGAAGCTATCAATTTTAAGTTCTGTATTTGACAATTACTAGTTCAGATCTTCAAGTTATAATTTGAAATAATAATTTGAATTTATCAAATCTAAGTTCTGTAATTCACTATTACAAGTTCAGATCTTCAAGTTATAATTTACAATAAAAATTAGAAGCTATCAATTTTAAGTGCTGTATTTGACAATTACAAGTTCAGATCTTCTAGTTATAATTTGCACTAATAATTTGTATTTAACAATTTGAAGTTCTGTATTTAACAATTACAAGTTCAGATCTTCAAGTTATAATTTGCAATAATAATTAGAAGCTATCAATTTTAAGTTCTGTATTTGACAATTACTAGTTCAGATCTTCAAGTTATAATTTGAAATAATAATTTGAATTTAACAAATCTAAGTTCTGTAATTCACGATTACAAGTTCAGATCTTCAAGTTATAACTTACAATAATAATTAGAAGCTATCAATTTTAAGTTCTGTATTTGACAATTACAAGTTCAGATCTTCAAGTTATAATTTGCAATAATAATTAGAAGCTATTAATTTTAAGTTCTGTATTTGACAATTACAAGTTCAGATCTTCAAGTTATAATTTGAAATAATAATTAGAAGCTATCAATTTTATGTTC
This sequence comes from Cantharis lateralis, assembly GCA_963170105.1. Classification (NCBI taxonomy): domain Eukaryota; kingdom Metazoa; phylum Arthropoda; class Insecta; order Coleoptera; family Cantharidae; genus Cantharis; species Cantharis lateralis. Next base: position 29,848,246 of record OY720625.1, on the reverse strand, counting down.
TGTATTTGACAATTACAAGTTCAGATCTTCAAGTTATAATTTGCAATAATAATTAGAAGCTATCAATTTTAAGTTCTGTATTTGACAATTACAAGTTCAGATCTTCAAGTTATAACTTACAATAATAATTAGAAGATATCAATTTTAAGTTCTGTATTTGACAATTACAAGTTCAGATCTTCAAGTTATAATTTGCAATAATAATTAGAAGCTATTAATTTTAAGTTCTGTATTTGACAATTACAAGTTCAGATCTTCAAGTTATAATTTGAAATAATAATTAGAAGCTATCAATTTTATGTTCTGTATTTGACAATTACAAGTTCAGATCTTCAAGTTATAATTTGCAATAATAATTAGAAGCTATCAATTTTAAGTTCTGTATTTGACAATTACAAGTTCAGATCTTCAAGTTATAATTTGCAATAATTATTAGAAGCTATCAATTTTAAGTTCTGTATTTGACAATTACTAGTTCAGATCTTCAATTTATATTTTGAAATAATAATTTGAATTTAACAAATCTAAGTTCTGTAATTCACTATTACAAGTTCAGATCTTCAAGTTATAATTTACAATAATAATTAGAAGCTATCAATTTTAAGTTCTGTATTTGACAATTACAAGTTCAGATCTTCAAGTTATAATTTGAAATAATAATTAGAAGCTATCAATTTTAAGTTCTGTATTTGACAATTACAAGTTCAGATCTTCTAGTTATAATTAGCAATAATAATTAGAAGCTATCAATTTTAAGATCTGTATTTGACAATTACTAGTTCAGAACTTCAAGTTATAATTTGCACTAATAATTAGTATTTAACAATTAGAAGTTCTGTATTTGACAATTACAAGTTCAGATCTTCAAGTTATAATTTGCAATAATAATTAGAAGCTATCAATTTTAAGTTCTGTATTTGACAATAACAAGTTCAGATCTTCAAGTTATAATTTGCACTAATAATTTGTATTTAACAATTAGAAGTTCTGTATTTGACAATTAAAAGTTTAGATCTTCAAGTTATAATTTGCAATAATAATTAGAAGCTATCAATTTTAAGTTCTGTATTTGACAATTACTAGTTCAGATCTTCAAATTATAATTTGCACTAATGATTTGTATTTAACAATTAGAAGTTCTGTATTTGACTATTACAAGTTCAGATCTTCGAATTATTATTTGCAATAATAATTAGAAGCTATCAATTTTAAGTTCTGTATTTGACAATTACAAGTTCAGATCTTCAAGTTATTATTTGCAATAATAATTAGTAGCTATCAATTTTAAGTTCTGTGTTTGACAATTACAAGTTCAGATCTTCAAGTTATAATTTACAATAATAATTAGAAGCTATCAATTTTAAGTTCTGTATTTGACAATTACAAGTTCAGATCTTCAAGTTATAATTTGCAATAGTAATTAGAAGCTATCAATTTTAAGTTCTGTATTTGACAATTACTAGTTCAGATCTTCAAGTTATAATTTGAAATAATAATTTGAATTTATCAAATCTAAGTTCTGTAATTCACTATTACAAGTTCAGATCTTCAAGTTATAATTTACAATAATAATTAGAAGCTATCAATTTTAAGTGCTGTATTTGACAATTACAAGTTCAGATCTTCTAGTTATAATTTGCACTAATAATTTGTATTTAACAATTTGAAGTTCTGTATTTAACAATTACCTATTACAGGTTCAGATCTTCAAGTTATAATTTGCAATCACAATTTGTATTTAACAATGCTAAGTTGCGCATTTATCTATTACAAGTTCAGATCTTCAAATTATATTTTGCAATAATAATTAGAAGCTATCAATTTTAAGTTCTGTATTTGACAATTAAAAGTTCAGATCTTCAAGTTATAATTTACAATAATAATTAGAAGCTATCAATTTTAAGTTCTGTATTTGACAATTACAAGTTCAGATCTTCAAGTTATAATTTGCAATAATAATTAGTAGCTATCAATTTTAAGTTCTGTATTTGACAATTACAAGTTCAGATCTTCAAGTTATAATTTGCAATAATAATTAGAAGCTATTAATTTTAAGTTCTGTATTTGACAATTACTAGTTCAGATCTTCAAGTTATAATTTGCACTAATAATTTGTATTTAACAATTAGAAGTTCTGTATTTGACAATTACAAAATCAGATCTTCAAGTTATAATTTGCAATAATAATTAGAAGCTATCAATTTTAAGTTCTGTATTTGACAATTACAAGTTCAGATCTTCAAGTTATAATTAGAAATAATAATTAGAAGCTATCAATTTTAAGTTCTGTATTAGACAATTACAAGTTCAGATCTTCTAGTTATAATTTGCAATAATAATTAGAAGCTATCAATTTTAAGTTCTGTATTTGACAATTAGAAGTTCAGATCTTCAAGTTATAATTTGCAATAATAATTAGAAGCTATCAATTTTAAGTTCTGTATTTGACAATTACTAGTTCAGATCTTCAAGTTATAATTTGAAATAATAATTTGAATTTAACAAATCTAAGTTCTGTAATTCAATATTACAAGTTCAGATCTTCAAGTTATAATTTACAATAATAATTAAAAGCTATCAATTTTAAGTTCTGTATTTGACAATTTCATGTTCAGAACTTCAAGTTATAATTTGCACTAATAATTTGTATTTAACAATTAGAAGTTCTGTATTTGACAATTACAAGTTCAGATCTTCAAGTTACATTTTGCAATAATAATTAGAAGCTATCAATTTTTAGTTCTTGATTTGACAATTACAAGTTCAGATCTTCAAGTTATAATTTGCACTAATAATTTGTATTTAACAATTAGAAGTTCTGTATTTGACAATTACAAGTTCAGATCTTCAAGTTATAATTTGCAATAATAATTAGAAGCTATCAATTTTAAGTTCTGTATTTGACAATTACAAGTTCAGATCTTCAAGTTATAATTTGCAATAATAATTAGAAGCTATCAATTTTAAGTTCTGTATTTGACAATTACAAGTTCAGATCTTCAAGTTATAATTTGCACTAATAATTTGTATTTAACAATTAGAAGTTCTGTATTTGACAATTACAAGTTCAGATCTTCAAGTTATAATTTGCAATAATAATTAGAAGCTATCAATTTTAAGTTCTGTATTTGACAATTACTAGTGCAGTCATCAAATAATAATTTGAAATAATAATTTGAATTTAACAAATCTAAGTTCTGTAATTCACTATTACAAGTTCAGATCTTCAAGTTATAATTCACAATAATAATTAGAAGCTATCAATTTTAAGTGCTGTGTTTGACAATTACTAGTTCAGATCTTCAAGTTATAATTTGCACTAATAATTTGTATTTAACAATTCGAAGTTCTGTATATGACTATTACAAGTTCAGATCTTCTAGTTATAATTTGAATTATAATTATAAGCTATCAATTTTAAGTTCTGTATTTGACAATTACAAGTTCAGATCTTCAAGTTATAATTTGCAATAATAATTAGAAGCTATCAATTTTAAGTTCTGTATTTGACAATTACTAGTTCAGATCTTCAAGTTATAATTAGAAATAATAATTTGAATTTGACAAATCGAAGTTCTGTAATTCACTATTACAAGTTCAGATCTTCAAGTTATAATTTACAATAATAATTAGAAGCTATCAATTTTAAGTTCTGTATTTGACAATTACAAGTTCAGATCTACAAGTTATAATTTGCACTAATAATTTGTATTTAACATTTAGAAGTTCTGTATTTGACAATTACAAGTTCAGATCTTCAAGTTATAATTAGAAATAATAATTAGAAGCTATCAATTTTAAGTTCTGTATTTGACAATTACTAGTTCAGATCTTCAAGTTATAATTTGCAATAATAATTAGAAGCTATCAATTTTAAGTTCTGTATTTGACAATTACTAGTTCAGATCTTCAAGTTATAATTTGAAATAATAATTTGAATTTAACAAATCTAAGTTCTGTAATTCACTACTACAAGTTCAGATCTTCAAGTTATAATTTACAATAATAATTAGAAGCTATCAATTTTAAGTTCTGTATTTGACAATTACAAGTTCAGATCTTCAAGTTATAATTTGCAATAATAATTAGAAGCTATCAATTTTAAGTGCTGTATTTGACAATTACTAGTTCAGATCTTCAAGTTATAATTTGCACTAATAATTTGTATTTAACAATTCGAAGTTCTGTATTTGACTATTACAAGTTCAGATCTTCAAGTTATAATTTGCAATAATAATTAGAAGCTATCAATTATAAGTTCTGTATTGGACAATTACTAGTTCAGATCTTCAAGTTATAATTAGAAATAATAATTTGAATTTGACAAATCTAAGTTCTGTAATTCACTATTACAAGTTCAGATCTTCAAGTTATAATTTACAATAATAATTAGAAGCTATCAATTTTAAGTTCTGTATTTGACAATTACAAGTTCAGATCTACAAGTTATAATTTGCACTAATAATTTGTATTTAACAATTAGAAGTTCTGTATTTGACAATTACAAGTTCAGATCTTCAAGTTATAATTTGAAATAATAATTAGAAGCTATCAATTTTAAGTTCTGTATTTGACAATTAGAAGTTCAGATCTTCAAGTTATAATTTGCAATAATAATTAGAAGCTATCAATTTTAAGTTCTGTATTTGACAATTACTAGTTCAGATCTTCTAGTTATAATTTGAAATAATAATTTGAATTTAACAAATCTTAGTTCTGTAATTCAATATTACAAGTTCAGATCTTCAAGTTATAATTTACAATAATAATTAGAAGCTATCAATTTTAAGTTCTGTATTTGACAATTACAAGTTAAGAACTTCAAGTTATAATTTGCACTAATAATTTGTATTTAACAATTAGAAGTTCTGTATTTGACAATTACAAGTTCAGATCTTCAAGTTATATTTTGCAATAATAATTAGAAGCTATCAATTTTTAGTTCTTGATTTGACAATTACAAGTTCAGATCTTCAAGTTATAATTTGCACTAATAATTTGTATTTAACAATTAGAAGTTCTGTATTTGACAATTACAAGTTCAGATCTTCAAGTTATAATTTGCAATAATAATTAGAAGCTATTAATTTTAAGTTCTGTATTTGACAATTACAAGTTCAGATCTTCAAGTTATAATTTGCAATAATAATTAGAAGCTATCAATTTTAAGTTCTGTATTTGACAATTACAAGTTCAGATCTTCAAGTTATAATTTGCACTAATAATTTGTATTTAACAATTAGAAGTTCTGTATTTGACAATTACAAGTTCAGATCTACAAGTTATAATTTGCAATAATAATTAGAAGCTATCAATTTTAGTTCTGTATTTGACAATTACTAGGTCAGTCATCAAATAATAATTTGAAATAATAATTTGAATTTAACAAATCTAAGTTCTGTAATTCACTATTACAAGTTCAGATCTTCAAGTTATAATTTACAATAATAATTAAAAGCTATCAATTTTAAGTGCTGTATTTGACAATTACTAGTTCAGATCTTCAAGTTATAATTTGCACTAATAATTTGTATTTAACAATTTGAAGTTCTGTATTTGACTATTACTAGTTCAGATCTTCAATTTATAATTTGAATTATAATTATAAGCTATCAATTTTAAGTTCTGTATTTGACAATTACAAGTTCAGAACTTCAAGTTATAATTTGCAATAATAATTAGAAGCTATCAATTTTAAGTTCTGTATTTGACAATTACTAGTTCAGATCTTCAAGTTATAATTAGAAATAATAATTTGAATTTGACAAATCTAAGTTCTGTAATTCACTATTACAAGTTCAGATCTTCAAGTTATAATTTGCAATAATAATTAGAAGCTATCAATTTTAAGTTCTGTATTTGACAATTACAAGTTCAGATCTTCAAGTTATAATTTGCACTAATAATTTGTTTTTAACAGTTAGAAGTTCTGTATTTGACTATTACTAGTTCAGATTTTCAAATTATTATTTGCAATATTAGTTTGAATTTAACAATTAGAAGTTCTGTATTTACCTATTACAAGTTCAGATCTTCAAGTTATAATTTGCACTAATAATTTGTATTTAACAATTCGATGTTCTGTATTTGACTATTACAAGTTCAGATCTTCAAGTTATAATTTGAAATAATAATTAGAAGCTATCAATTTTAAGTTCTGCATTTGACAATTACAAGTTCAGATCTTCAAGTTATAATTTGCAATAATAATTAGAAGCTATCAATTTTAAGTTCTGTATTTGACAATTACTAGTTCAGATCTTCAAGTTATAATTTGAAATAATAATTTGAATTTAACAAATCTAAGTTCTGTAATTCACTATTACAAGTTCAGATCTTCAAGTTATAATTTACAATAATAATTAGAAGCTATCAATTTTAAGTTCTGTATTTGACTATTACAAGTTCAGATCTTCAAATTATTATTTGCAATCTTAGTTTGAATTTAACAATTCGAAGTTCTGTATTTACCTATTACAAGTTCAGATCTTCAAGTTATAATTTGTACTAATAATTTGTATTTAACAATCTGAAGTTCTGTATTTGACTATTACAAGTTCAGATCTTCAAGTTATAATTTACAATAATAATTAAAAGCTATCAATTTTAAGTTCTGTATTTGACAATTACAAGTTCAGATCTTCAAGTTATAATTTGCAATAATAATTAGAAGCTATCAATTTTAAGTACTGAATTTGACAATTACAAGTTCAGATCTTCAAGTTATAATTTGCAATAATAATTAGAAGCTATCAATTTTAAGTTCTGTATTTGACAATTACTAGTTCAGATCTTCAAGTTATAATTTGAAATAATAATTAGAATCTATCAATTTTAAGTTCTGTATTTGACAATTACTAGTTCAGATCTTCAAGTTATAATTTGCACTAATAATTTGTATTTAACAATTAGAAGTTCTGTATTTGACTATTACAAGTTCAGATCTTCGAATTATTATTTGCAATCTTAGTTTGAATTTAACAATTCGAAGTTCTGTATTTACCTATTACAGGTTCAGATCTTCAAGTTATAATTTGCAATCACAATTTGTATTTAACAATGCTAAGTTGCGTATTTGTCTATTACAAGTTCAGATCTTCAAATTATAATTTGCAATAATAATTAGAAGCTATCAATTTTAAGTTCTGTATTTGACAATTACAAGTTCAGATCTTCAAGTTATTATTTGCAATAATAATTAGAAGCTATCAATTTTAAGTTCTGTATTTGACAATTACAAGTTCAGATCTAAAAGTTATAATTTACAATAATAATTAGAAGCTATCAATTTTAAATTCTGTATTTATCAATTACAAGTTCAGATCTTCAAGTTATAATATGCAATAATAATTAGAAGCTATCAATTTTAAGTTCTGTATTTGACAATTACAAGTTCAGATTTTCAAGTTATAATTTGCATTAATAATTAGAAGCTATTAATTTTAAGTTCTGTATTTGACAATTACAAGTTCAGATCTTCAAGTTATAATTTGAAATAATAATTAGAAGCTATCAATTTTATGTTCTGTATTTGACAATTACAAGTTCAGATCTTCAAGTTATAATTTGCAATAATAATTAGAAGCTATCAATTTTAAGTTCTGTATTTGACAATTACAAGTTCAGATCTTCAAGTTATAATTTGCAATAATAATTAGAAGCTATCAATTTTAAGTTCTGTATTTGACAATTACTAGTTCAGATCTCCAAGTTATTATTTGCAATAATAATTAGAAGCTATCAATTTTAAGTTCTGTATTTGACAATTACAAGTTCAGATCTTCAAGTTATAATTTACAATAATAATTAGAAGCTATCAATTTTAAGTTCTGTATTTGACAATTACAAGTTCAGATCTTCAAGTTATAATTTGCAATAAAAATTAGAAGCTATCAATTTTAAGTTCTGTATTTGACAATTACTAGTTCAGATCTTCAAGTTATAATTTGAAATAATAATTTGAATTTAACAAATCTAAGTTCTGTAATTCACTATTACAAGTTCAGATCTTCAAGTTATAATTTACAATAATAATTAGAAGCTATCAATTTTAAGTTCTGTATTTGACAATTACAAGTTCAGATCTTCAAGTTATTATTTGCAATAATAATTAGAAGCTATCAATTTTAAGTTCTGTATTTGACAATTACTAGTTCAGATCTTCAAGTTATAATTTGCACTAATAATTTGTATTTAACAATTAGAAGTTCTGTATTTGACTATTACAAGTTCAGATCTTCGAATTATTATTTGCAATCTTAGTTTGAATTTAACAATTCGAAGTTCTGTATTTACCTATTACAGGTTCAGATCTTCAAGTTATAATTTGCAATCACAATTTGTATTTAACAATGCTAAGTTGCGTATTTGTCTATTACAAGTTCAGATCTTCAAATTATAATTTGCAATAATTATTAGAAGCTATCAATTTTAAGTTCTGTATTTGACAATTACAAGTTCAGATCTTCAAGTTATTATTTGCAATAATAATTAGAAGCTATCAATTTTAAGTTCTGTATTTGACAATTACAGGTTCAGATCTTCAAGTTATAATTTGCAATCACAATTTGTATTTAACAATGCTAAGTTGCGTATTTGTCTATTACAAGTTCAGATCTTCAAATTATAATTTGCAATAATAATTAGAAGCTATCAATTTTAAGTTCTGTATTTGACAATTACAAGTTCAGATCTTCAAGTTATTATTTGCAATAATAATTAGAAGCTATCAATTTTAAATTCTGTATTTAACAATTACAAGTTCAGATCTTCAAGTTATAATATGCAATAATAATTAGAAGCTATCAATTTTAAGTTCTGTATTTGACAATTACTAGTTCAGATCTTCAAGTTATAATTTGAAATAATAATTTGAATTTAACAAATCTAAGTTCTGTAATTCACTATTACAAGTTCAGATCTTCAAGTTATAATTTACAATAATAATTAGAAGCTATCAATTTTAAGTTCTGTATTTGACAATTACAAGTTCAGATCTTCAAGTTATAATTTGCAATAATAATTAGAAGCTATTAATTTTAAGTTCTGTATTTGACAATTACAAGTTCAGATCTTCAAGTTATAATTTGAAATAATAATTAGAAGCTATCAATTTTATGTTCTGTATTTGACAATTACAAGTTCAGATCTTCAAGTTATAATTTGCAATAATAATTAGAAGCTATCAATTTTAAGTTCTGTATTTGACAATTACAAGTTCAGATCTTCAAGTTATAATTTGCAATAATAATTAGAAGCTATCAATTTTAAGTTCTGTATTTGACAATTACTAGTTCAGATCTCCAAGTTATTATTTGCAATAATAATTAGAAGCTATCAATTATAAGTTCTGTATTTGACAATTACAAGTTCAGATCTTCAAGTTATAATTTACAATAATAATTAGAAGCTATCCATTTTAAGTTCTGTATTTGACAATTACAAGTTCAGATCTTCAAGTTATAATTTGCAATAATAATTAGAAGCTATCAATTTTAAGTTCTGTATTTGACAATTACTAGTTCAGATCTTCAAGTTATAATTTGAAATAATAATTTGAATTTAACAAATCTAAGTTCTGTAATTCACTATTACAAGTTCAGATCTTCAAGTTATAATTTACAATAATAATTAGAAGCTATCAATTTTAAGTTCTGTATTTGACAATTACAAGTTCAGATCTTCAAGTTATATTTGCAATAATAATTAGAAGCTATCAATTTTAAGTTCTGTATTTGACAATTACTAGTTCAGATCTTCAAGTTATAATTTGCACTAATAATTTGTATTTAACAATTGGAAATTCTGTATTTGACTATTACAAGTTCAGATCTTCGAATTATTATTTGCAATCTTAGTTTGAATTTAACAATTCGAAGTTCTGTATTTACCTATTACAGGTTCAGATCTTCAAGTTATAATTTGCAATCACAATTTGTATTTAACAATGCTAAGTTGCGTATTTGTCTATTACAAGTTCAGATCTTCAAATTATAATTTGCAATAATAATTAGAAGCTATCAATTTTAAGTTCTGTATTTGACAATTACAAGTTCAGATCTTCAAGTTATTATTTGCAATAATAATTAGAAGCTATCAATTTTAAGTTCTGTATTTGACAATTACAAGTTCAGATCTTGAAGTTATAATTTACAATAATAATTAGAAGCTATCAATTTTAAGTTCTGTATTTAACAATTACAAGTTCAGATCTTCAAGTTATAATATGCAATAATAATTAGAAGCTATCAATTTTAAGTTCTGTATTTGACAATTACTAGTTCAGATCTTCAAGTTATAATTTGAAATAATAATTTGGATTTAACAAATCTAAGTTCTGTAATTCACTATTACAAGTTCAGATCTTCAAGTTATAATTTACAATAATAATTAGAAGCTATCAATTTTAAGTTCTGAATTTGACAATTACAAGTTCAGATCTTCAAGTTATAATTTGCACTAATAATTTGTATTTAACAATTAGAAGTTCTGTATTTGACAATCAAAAGTTCAGATCTTCAAGTTATAATTTGCAATAATAATTAGAAGCTATCAATTTTAAGTTCTGTATTTGACAATTACTAGTTCAGATCTTCAAATTATAATTTGCACTAATAATTTGTATTTAACAATTAGAAGTTCTGTATTTGACAATTACAAGTTCAGATCTTCAAGTTATAATTTGCAATAATAATTAGAAGCTATCAATTTTAAGTTCTGTATTTGACAATTACAAGTTCAGATCTTCAAGTTATAATTTGCAATAATTATTAGAAGCTATCAATTTTAAGTTCTGTATTTGACAATTACTAGTTCAGATCTTCAAGTTATATTTTGAAATAATAATTTGAATTTAACAAATCTAAGTTCTGTAATTCACTATTACAAGTTCAGATCTTCAAGTTATAATTTACAATAATAATTAGAAGCTATCAATTTTAAGTTCTGTAGTTGACAATTACAAGTTCAGATCTTCAAGTTATAATTTGAAATAATAATTAGAAGCTATCAATTTTAAGTTCTGTATTTGACAATTACAAGTTCAGATCTTCAAGTTATAATTTGAAATAATAATTAGAAGCTATCAATTTTAAGTTCTGTATTTGACAATTACAAGTTCAGATCTTCAAGTTATAATTTACAATAATAATTAGAAGCTATCAATTTTAAGTTCTGTATTTGACAATTACAAGTTCAGATCTTCAAGTTATAATTTGCAATAGTAATTAGAAGCTATCAATTTTAAGTTCTGTATTTGACAATTACAAGTTCAGATCTTCAAGTTATAATTTGCAATAGTAATTAGAAGCTATCAATTTTAAGTTCTGTATTTGACAATTACTAGTTCAGATCTTCAAGTTATAATTTGAAATAATAATTTGAATTTATCAAATCTAAGTTCTGTAATTCACTATTACAAGTTCAGATCTTCAAGTTATAATTTACAATAAAAATTAGAAGCTATCAATTTTAAGTGCTGTATTTGACAATTACAAGTTCAGATCTTCTAGTTATAATTTGCACTAATAATTTGTATTTAACAATTTGAAGTTCTGTATTTAACAATTACAAGTTCAGATCTTCAAGTTATAATTTGCAATAATAATTAGAAGCTATCAATTTTAAGTTCTGTATTTGACAATTACTAGTTCAGATCTTCAAGTTATAATTTGAAATAATAATTTGAATTTAACAAATCTAAGTTCTGTAATTCACGATTACAAGTTCAGATCTTCAAGTTATAACTTACAATAATAATTAGAAGCTATCAATTTTAAGTTCTGTATTTGACAATTACAAGTTCAGATCTTCAAGTTATAATTTGCAATAATAATTAGAAGCTATTAATTTTAAGTTCTGTATTTGACAATTACAAGTTCAGATCTTCAAGTTATAATTTGAAATAATAATTAGAAGCTATCAATTTTATGTTCTGTATTTGACAATTACAAGTTCAGATCTTCAAGTTATAATTTGCAATAATAATTAGAAGCTATCAATTTTAAGTTCTGTATTTGACAATTACAAGTTCAGATCTTCAAGTTATAACTTACAATAATAATTAGAAGATATCAATTTTAAGTTCTGTATTTGACAATTACAAGTTCAGATCTTCAAGTTATAATTTGCAATAATAATTAGAAGCTATTAATTTTAAGTTCTGTATTTGACAATTACAAGTTCAGATCTTCAAGTTATAATTTGAAATAATAATTAGAAGCTATCAATTTTATGTTCTGTATTTGACAATTACAAGTTCAGATCTTCAAGTTATAATTTGCAATAATAATTAGAAGCTATCAATTTTAAGTTCTGTATTTGACAATTACAAGTTCAGATCTTCAAGTTATAATTTGCAATAATTATTAGAAGCTATCAATTTTAAGTTCTGTATTTGACAATTACTAGTTCAGATCTTCAATTTATATTTTGAAATAATAATTTGAATTTAACAAATCTAAGTTCTGTAATTCACTATTACAAGTTCAGATCTTCAAGTTATAATTTACAATAATAATTAGAAGCTATCAATTTTAAGTTCTGTAGTTGACAATTACAAGTTCAGATCTTCAAGTTATAATTTGAAATAATAATTAGAAGCTATCAATTTTAAGTTCTGTATTTGACAATTACAAGTTCAGATCTTCTAGTTATAATTAGCAATAATAATTAGAAGCTATCAATTATAAGATCTGTATTTGACAATTACTAGTTCAGAACTTCAAGTTATAATTTGCACTAATAATTAGTATTTAACAATTAGAAGTTCTGTATTTGACAATTACAAGTTCAGATCTTCAAGTTATAATTTGCAATAATAATTAGAAGCTATCAATTTTAAGTTCTGTATTTGACAATTACAAGTTCAGATCTTCAAGTTATAATTTGCACTAATAATTTGTATTTAACAATTAGAAGTTCTGTATTTGACAATTAAAAGTTTAGATCTTCAAGTTATAATTTGCAATAATAATTAGAAGCTATCAATTTTAAGTTCTGTATTTGACAATTACTAGTTCAGATCTTCAAATTATAATTTGCACTAATGATTTGTATTTAACAATTAGAAGTTCTGTATTTGACTATTACAAGTTCAGATCTTCGAATTATTATTTGCAATAATAATTAGAAGCTATCAATTTTAAGTTCTGTATTTGACAATTACAAGTTCAGATCTTCAAGTTATTATTTGCAATAATAATTAGTAGCTATCAATTTTAAGTTCTGTGTTTGACAATTACAAGTTCAGATCTTCAAGTTATAATTTACAATAATAATTAGAAGCTATCAATTTTAAGTTCTGTATTTGACAATTACAAGTTCAGATCTTCAAGTTATAATTTGCAATAGTAATTAGAAGCTATCAATTTTAAGTTCTGTATTTGACAATTACTAGTTCAGATCTTCAAGTTATAATTTGAAATAATAATTTGAATTTATCAAATCTAAGTTCTGTAATTCACTATTACAAGTTCAGATCTTCAAGTTATAATTTACAATAATAATTAGAAGCTATCAATTTTAAGTGCTGTATTTGACAATTACAAGTTCAGATCTTCTAGTTATAATTTGCACTAATAATTTGTATTTAACAATTTGAAGTTCTGTATTTAACAATTACCTATTACAGGTTCAGATCTTCAAGTTATAATTTGCAATCACAATTTGTATTTAACAATGCTAAGTTGCGCATTTATCTATTACAAGTTCAGATCTTCAAATTATATTTTGCAATAATAATTAGAAGCTATCAATTTTAAGTTCTGTATTTGACAATTACAAGTTCAGATCTTCAAGTTATTATTTACAATAATAATTAGAAGCTATCAATTTTAAGTTCTGTATTTGACAATTACAAGTTCAGATCTTCAAGTTATAATTTGCAATAGTAATTAGAAGCTATCAATTTTAAGTTCTGTATTTGACAATTACTAGTTCAGATCTTCAAGTTATAATTTGAAATAATAATTTGAATTTATCAAATCTAAGTTCTGTAATTCACTATTACAAGTTCAGATCTTCAAGTTATAATTTACAATAATAATTAGAAGCTATCAATTTTAAGTGCTGTATTTGACAATTACAAGTTCAGATCTTCTAGTTATAATTTGCACTAATAATTTGTATTTAACAATTTGAAGTTCTGTATTTAACAATTACCTATTACAGGTTCAGATCTTCAAGTTATAATTTGCAATCACAATTTGTATGTAACAATGCTAAGTTGCGCATTTATCTATTACAAGTTCAGATCTTCAAATTATATTTTGCAATAATAATTAGAAGCTATCAATTTTAAGTTCTGTATTTGACAATTACAAGTTCAGATCTTCAAGTTATTATTTGCAATAATAATTAGAAGCTATCAATTTTAAGTTCTGTATTTGACAATTACAAGTTCAGATCTTCAAGTTATAATTTACAATAATAATTAGAAGCTATCAATTTTAAGTTCTGTATTTGACAATTACAAGTACAGATCTTCAAGTTATAATTTGCAATAGTAATTAGAAGCTATCAATTTTAAGTTCTGTATTTGACAATTACTAGTTCAGATCTTCAAGTTATAATTTGAAATAATAATTTGAATTTATCAAATCTAAGTTCTGTAATTCACTATTACAAGTTCAGATCTTCAAGTTATAATTTACAATAATAATTAGAAGCTATCAATTTTAAGTGCTGTATTTGACAATTACAAGTTCAGATCTTCCAGTTATAATTTGCACTAATAATTTGTATTTAACAATTTGAAGTTCTGTATTTAACAATTACAAGTTCAGATCTTCAAGTTATAATTTGCAATAATAATTAGAAGCTATCAATTTTAAGTTCTGTATTTGACAATTACAAGTTCAGATCTTCAAGTTATAATTTGCAATAATAATTAGAAGCTATTAATTTTAAGTTCTGTATTTGACAATTACAAGTTCAGATCTTCAAGTTATAATTTGAAATAATAATTAGAAGCTATCAATTTTATGTTCTGTATTTGACAATTACAAGTTCAGATCTTCAAGTTATAATTTGCAATAATAATTAGAAGCTATCAATTTTAAGTTCTGTATTTGACAATTACAAGTTCAGATCTTCAAGTTATAACTTACAATAATAATTAGAAGCTATCAATTTTAAGTTCTGTATTTGACAATTACAAGTTCAGATCTTCAAGTTATAATTTGCAATAATAATTAGAAGCTATTAATTTTAAGTTCTGTATTTGACAATTACAAGTTCAGATCTTCAAGTTATAATTTGAAATAATAATTAGAAGCTATCAATTTTATGTTCTGTATTTGACAATTACAAGTTCAGATCTTCAAGTTATAATTTGCAATAATAATTAGAAGCTATCAATTTTAAGTTCTGTATTTGACAATTACAAGTTCAGATCTTCAAGTTATAATTTGCAATAATTATTAGAAGCTATCAATTTTAAGTTCTGTATTTGACAATTACTAGTTCAGATCTTCAAGTTATATTTTGAAATAATAATTTGAATTTAACAAATCTAAGTTCTGTAATTCACTATTACAAGTTCAGATCTTCAAGTTATAATTTACAATAATAATTAGAAGCTATCAATTTTAAGTTCTGTAGTTGACAATTACAAGTTCAGATCTTCAAGTAATAATTTGAAATAATAATTAGAAGCTATCAATTTTAAGTTCTGTATTTGACAATTACAAGTTCAGATCTTCTAGTTATAATTTGCAATAATAATTAGAAGCTATCAATTTTAAGATCTGTATTTGACAATTACTAGTTCAGAACTTCAAGTTATAATTTGCACTAATAATTAGTATTTAACAATTAGAAGTTCTGTATTTGACAATTACAAGTTCAGATCTTCAAGTTATAATTTGCAATAATAATTAGAAGCTATCAATTTTAAGTTCTGTATTTGACAATTACAAGTTCAGATCTTCAAGTTATAATTTGCACTAATAATTTGTATTTAACAATTAGAAGTTCTGTATTTGACAATTAAAAGTTTAGATCTTCAAGTTATAATTTGCAATAATAATTAGAAGCTATCAATTTTAAGTTCTGTATTTGACAATTACTAGTTCAGATCTTCAAATTATAATTTGCACTAATGATTTGTATTTAACAATTAGAAGTTCTGTATTTGACTATTACAAGTTCAGATCTTCGAATTATTATTTGCAATAATAATTAGAAGCTATCAATTTTAAGTTCTGTATTTGACAATTACAAGTTCAGATCTTCAAGTTATTATTTGCAATAATAATTAGAAGCTATCAATTTTAAGTTCTGTATTTGACAATTACAAGTTCAGATCTTCAAGTTATAATTTACAATAATAATTAGAAGCTATCAATTTTAAGTTCTGTATTTGACAATTACAAGTTCAGATCTTCAAGTTATAATTTGCAATAGTAATTAGAAGCTATCAATTTTAAGTTCTGTATTTGACAATTACTAGTTCAGATCTTCAAGTTATAATTTGAAATAATAATTTGAATTTATCAAATCTAAGTTCTGTAATTCACTATTACAAGTTCAGATCTTCAAGTTATAATTTACAATAATAATTAGAAGCTATCAATTTTAAGTGCTGTATTTGACAATTACAAGTTCAGATCTTCTAGTTATAATTTGCACTAATAATTGGTATTTAACAATTTGAAGTTCTGTATTTAACAATTACTAGTTCAGATCTTCAAGTTATAATTTGCAATAATAATTAGAAGCAATCAATTTTAAGTTCTGTATTTGACAATTACAAGTTCAGATCTTCAAGTTATAATTTACAATAATAATTAGAAGCTATCAATTTTAAGTTCTGTATTTGACAATTACTAGTTCAGATCTTCAAGTTATAATTTGCACTAATAATTAGTATTTAACAATTAGAAGTTCTGTATTTGACTATTACAAGTTCAGATCTTCGAATTATTATTTGCAATCTTAGTTTGAATTTAACAATTCGAAGTTCTGTATTTACCTATTACAGGTTCAGATCTTCAAGTTATAATTTGCAATCACAATTTGTATTTAACAATGCTAAGTTGCGTATTTATCTATTACAAGTTCAGATCTTCAAATTATATTTTGCAATAATAATTAGAAGCTATCAATTTTAAGTTCTGTATTTGACAATTACAAGTTCAGATCTTCAAGTTATTATTTGCAATAATAATTAGAAGCTATCAATTTTAAGTTCTGTATTTGACAATTACAAGTTCAGATCTTCAAGTTATAATTTACAATAATAATTAGAAGCTATCTGTAGTATACTGTATATAATGTCAGAGACATTTATAGTTTAAGTTGGTATTAACAGTTAATTGTAACATATAGAAAATGGTTGATAGAAATAAAAGTTTATGTTTGTAATTGTATTAATCTTGTATTATTATTCCAATCTATTACAATTGGCGACGAGAAAAATCGGAGAATACGTATTACAATTGGCGACGAGAAAAAAAAAAAAAAAAAGAATAAATTCTGAGAATTGTGAGAATTTTTTTTTTATATTAACCACGATGCCGCGTGAGAACGAAGATGCGATTCCACTACCACCAGCAGGACAACAATATGTCGGAATCATTGGATCAATGGAGCAATTTAATATCAATGACGATTGGAACATCTATAAAGAAAGATTGGACCAATATTTTGTAGTAAACAACATTACCGATAATAGGAAGGTATCGACATTGATTACGTTAATGGGAGCCAGTGCATATGCAGCCTTAAGAGATGTGTGTTACCCGGATTTGCCTTCCAAGAAAACTTACACTGAATTGTCCGCCAAATTACAACTCCATTTTACGAAGACAGTTCCTGTGAATAGAAAACGTATTAATTTTATTGAATTGAAGCAGGCGACTAACGAGTCCATAAGGGATTGGTTCATGAGAATAAAAAGTGAAGCTGCCTATTGTGATTTTGGACAAAATTTAGACTTTATCATTGGTCTTATTTTTCTGGCAGGTCTGACAAAAGGACCAATTCTGGATCGTCTATGTGAAGAAAATCATAACAGTTCTACAGCCGAGTTACTTAAAATTGCTCTAAGTAAAGAAGTTAATACGAGTGCTCAGATGGAAATTCATAGGGTGTCGACGGGTTCAAAGCGAGGTCAGTTGGTTCAAGGCGAACAGAAGAAAGGTGGTACAAAGCTGTCAAACGCGGAAAAGGGGAAGACAACCAAGGCGGTGTGTTTCCATTGCGGTGAAGTAAACCACACTTTTAGTAAATGTAAATATAAACGATACCGATGCAAAATTTGCAAGGGTGTAGGCCATCTGGCAAAAATTTGTAAAGTTAAGCAAAATTTTTTAGATGATAAGTCACATGTGGAAGACGGCACTGCATCGAATTCCATAGATTTTTACAATTTAACCTTCAAATCAAATATATTTAAATTAGAACCATTTAAGGCATCAATTAAAGTAAACAACATATTATTAGATATGGAAGTCGATACGGGGTCGGGTCTTTCAGTTATTTCCACAAATACATATGATAGATTTTTTAGGGAATTTCAATTAGATAAATGTAATTTACAATTGTATTGCTACGACGGTACAATTATTAAGCCGTTAGGGTGTTTGAGGGTTAAAATTGAAATTAATGGAGTCGTAAGATTTGGAAAATTATTAGTAGTTAAGAAGGGAGGTCCTTCATTAATGGGTCGTGATTGGCTTCATTTATTTGATCTATCGATTGGTAATAATGGCAATTTATACAATCTAAATAATATAAAGACATTAACATTGGACGATCTTTTCGAGGAGTTCAGGGGTTTGTTTGCAGGCGGAATCGGATGCTATAAATATCAAAAAATCAAACTTGAGGTTGATCCTGAGAGTTCTCCTGTGTTCTTAAAACCCAGGAATCTGCCTTTTGCCTTTAAAAAGAAAGTCGAAGACGAACTAGACCGATTGGAACAATTAGGTGTTATCACTAGAGTTGATAATAGTAGTTGGGGAACGCCTTTAGTCCCTATTTTAAAAAAAGACGGTACCATACGTATATGCGCCGATTATAGGGTCACAGTCAACAAACATTTAAGAGATATCTACCACCCCATACCTAGAGTTGACGAGCTTTTCATAATAGTGCAGGGGGCAAAATACTTTAGTAGGTTAGATCTGAGTCAGGCGTACAATCAATTACAAGTAGACGAGGAAACTGGTCGGTTGTTAGCTTGGAGTACCCATAAAGGAATTTATGTAGTTAATCGCTTACCATTTGGTACTAAATCGGCGTGTGCAGTTTTTCAAAAGACCATTGAGAAAACTATACAGGGTATAGAGGGCGTAGGTTCATATTTAGATGATATTATTGTTTCAGCTAAAGATTACGATGAACATATGCAAAGACTCAAGATGGTTTTGAGTAAATTATATGATGCCGGGTTTACATTAAGTAAAACCAAGTGCGAATTTCTAAAAAGGGAAATTAAATATTTAGGATTTATCATTACATCTGAGGGTATAAAAAAAGATACAGAAAAAGTTAAGGCAATTGTGGACGTATTACGGCCAACAAATGTTGCTGAGGTTAAGAGCTTTGCTGGAATGGTTAATTATTACGGAAAATTTATTAAAAATTTAGCTAGTATGATGCAACCCTTGTATGCATTATTAAAAATAGGTAACGAATTCCATTGGAATAATGATTGCGAGAAAGCGTTTAAGGAGGCTAAGGCAGCCGTTGCGTCTGAAAGAGTGCTATGTCATTTTGATCAAAATCTACCAATTAATTTAAAATGTGATGCATCTAGTAAAGGTATAGGAGCAGTGATTAGTCACATTTTTCCTAATGGAGATGAACGACCTATCGCTTTTGTGTCACGAGTTTTATCTAAGGCTGAAAAAAATTATTCAATGGTTGATAAAGAGGCACTAGCAATCTATTATGGAGTCGGAAAATTTTCTCAATTTTTAATGGGTAGGAGATTTGACTTACTTACAGATCACAAACCTCTGTTAGCTATTTTCGGAAATAAAAAGGGAATGCCTTCAATGGCTACAAGTAGACTGCAGAGATGGAGTTTATATTTAAGTAGTTTCCAGTTTAATATTAAATTTATTAAAGGTAATGAAAATGTTAGTGCAGACACATTATCACGACTTCCTTTGAAGTTAAAAGATAGGGTAGATAGCGAAACAGAGTATAGTTATTTAAATTTTGTTCAAGTTAATTTTGTTATTGACACAAAAAAAATTCAAATCGAGTCGAGAAGAGATTCCGAAATCTCAAAAGTTATTTTTTATGTTAGCCATGGTTGGCCGACTTCTAATAAAGAAGTAGTGAATAATTTTTACATTAGACGTAATGAATTAACAGTTGAGCAAGGAATTCTGATGTGGGGATATAGAGTTGTTATTCCTACGAAATTTAGAGCGCAGATCTTAGAGCAATTACATGATACACATTTTGGCGCATCCAAAATGAAGGCCAAAGCAAGACAATATTTTTGGTGGCCAGGTCTCGATAAGGATATCGAAAATTTAAGTAATTCGTGTTCAATTTGTTTAGAAAATAGACCATTACCTAATAAAACACCGTTAAAGCCATGGAGTAGTACGACAATGCCATTTGAAAGAGTTCATTTAGATTTTTTAGGACCTTTTAAAAATAAGATGTTTTTAATCTTAACAGATACCTTCACAAAATGGCCAGAAGTGTTTGAAGTTAAGAACGCTAATAGTAAGGAGACGGTAGAGATTTTGAGAGAGATTTTCGCGCGGTTTGGATTACCTAAGGTTATCGTAAGTGATAATGGTAGCGCATTTACGTCAAATGATTTTAAAGATTTTTGTATCAAAAATAGCATTAAACATAAAACTAGCCCTCCATACCACGCAGCGTCTAACGGTGCAGCAGAAAATGCGGTAAAAAGTTTCAAAAGCGGATTAAAGAAAGCGTTACTAGACATTAAGAATGTTAATGAATCATATCGTACTATAATCAATCGATACTTATTTAGTTATCGGACGACTCCACACACCACGACACAGGAAAATCCTTCGAAATTAATGTTCGGTCGTGAATTAAACAACAAGTTTTCAATACTAGTACCTACGGGTGATAACCAGCGCAAAGAGAAGCAAGTTGAGAATTTTAAGGGTACAAGGCGGATTGTTTTCACGGTTGGAGAAAATGTTTACGTTAAAGATTACCGTACTGCGGATAGACCGTGGATTCCGGGGAAGATCGTTAGTGTTCTAGGGGATAAGATATATTCATGTTATATTCCATCATTAGACATGATTTGGAAAAGACACGTGGATCAAATAGTGAACGCTGGTTGCGAAATGAAACCTGATTCAAATACAGATAAAATTACAATGAACTTAGATTCTAATGATTTCAAAGATAACCTGAATACCGATATTATTGATACAACTAAAAATAATGTTACTGAGTCTATGGAAAACAATGTTGTAAATGTTGGTAGTAATGACGATTTAATTGCAAATGAGACAAACAACAGTCCATATAGTATCGCAAAACATAGACCTAGGCGAAATATTGTAAAACCGGACAGGTTGAATTATAATTAAATTATATAATATCGTAATATCAATAATGAGGTGTTTGATTTTGTGTATAATAATGTGTATAATTTTGTATATATTTTTTTTTATTGTTTGAAATCCCTTAAGGGAAGGATATTGTAGTATACTGTATATAATGTCAGAGACATTTATAGTTTAAGGGGTTATGCCTACTTAGAAATTCAAAATAATCGATTTTTCGAAAACCTCATTTTCTTGAAGAATATAATGTTATCCATGTTTGGTAAAAATTTTACATCGATCTGATTATTGTTAACAAAGTTACACTGCTTGACATACAACATTGCGTTGTAGTAACTTCGTATATACTAATTTATTGTTTTTCGCCTATGAGTAAAAATTATGTTTGCCACACTTATGACACATAAGCACAAAATTTATGACAAGTATTTCTAGAACGTTTCTAGTTTTCACGGGTCATAAATAATTATTGGTTTAAGGTTGCAACATATTTTTTTATAATTTTACTTTACTTTAGTGTAAACTGCATTTAAAACTTCAATCGCCGTTTATGAAAAACTACATTTTCAAAGTCGGTGGGCAACATATTTCAAAAACTAGTGCAGATATCCATTTTAAATTTTGTGTACTTCTTTTAGACATCAAAATCTTGTCCTTAACGGAGGGTTTTTTTATTTGAATGCGTAGTTTTTATGTTATGGGTGAAAAGTAACTCTTTTTTTTTACAAAAATCGATATGGTAACTTTGAACAGCTGCCATTTTGTCAAAATTCAACTTTTAGAAAAATGGCTCCGTTAAGGACGAGATAAACTTATGTATTTACTATATCTTTTTGAATTTTTGATTTTTGATAAACCGATTCCGCATAGATTTGCCCACCGCAAAATGCATTTTTAAAATAGGGTCGTCGAACATCGGCTGTGGATGGATAAATTTTTAATAATTTTGTACAAAAAAATTACATTGTATTTTTAATATAATGTTCTTTTGAATAAAATAATTGTTGTGCCATAAAATATATACACTTTTCCAAAAAAAAACAACAAATAGTCGCATTTTTTTGACCTCCTAAGTAGGCATAACCCCTTAAGTTGGTATTAACAGTTAATTGTAACATATAGAAAATGGTTGATAGAAATAAAAGTTTATGTTTGTAATTGTATTAATCTTGCATTATTATTCCAATCTATTACACTATCAATTTTAAGTTCTGTATTTGACAATTACAAGTTCAGATCTTCAAGCTATTATTTGCAATAATAATTAGAAGCTATCAATTTTAAGTTCTGTATTTGACAATTACTAGTACAGATATTCAAGTTATAATTTGAAATAATAATTTGAATTTAACAAATCTAAGTTCTGTAATTCACGATTACAAGTTCAGATCTTCAAGTTATAACTTACAATAATAATTAGAAGCTATCAATTTTAAGTTCTGTATTTGACAATTACAAGTTCAGATCTTCAAGTTATAATTTGCAATAATAATTAGAAGCTATTAATTTTAAGTTCTGTATTTGACAATTACAAGTTCAGATCTTCAAGTTATAATTTGAAATAATAATTAGAAGCTATCAATTTTATGTTCTGTATTTGACAATTACAAGTTCAGATCTTCAAGTTATAATTTGCAATAATAATTAGAAGCTATCAATTTTAAGTTCTGTATTTGACAATTACAAGTTCAGATCTTCAAGTTATAATTTGCAATAATTATTAGAAGCTATCAATTTTAAGTTCTGTATTTGACAATTACTAGTTCAGATCTTCAAGTTATATTTTGAAATAATAATTTGAATTTAACAAATCTAAGTTCTGTAATTCACTATTACAAGTTCAGATCTTCAAGTTATAATTTACAATAATAATTAGAAGCTATCAATTTTAAGTTCTGTAGTTGACAATTACAAGTTCAGATCTTCAAGTTATAATTTGAAATAATAATTAGAAGCTATCAATTTTAAGTTCTGTATTTGACAATTACAAGTTCAGATCTTCAAGTTATAATTTGAATTAATAATTAGAAGCTATCAATTTTAAGTTCTGTATTTGACAATTACAAGTTCAGATCTTCAAGTTATAATTTACAATAATAATTAGAAGCTATCAATTTTAAGTTCTGTATTTGACAATTACAAGTTCAGATCTTCAAGTTATAATTTGCAATAGTAATTAGAAGCTATCAATTTTAAGTTCTGTATTTGACAATTACTAGTTCAGATCTTCAAGTTATAATTTGAAATATTAATTTGAATTTATCAAATCTAAGTTCTGTAATTCACTATTACAAGTTCAGATCTTCAAGTTATAATTTACAATAATAATTAGAAGCTATCAATTTTAAGTGCTGTATTTGACAATTACAAGTTCAGATCTTCTAGTTATAATTTGCACTAATAATTTGTATTTAACAATTTGAAGTTCTGTATTTAACAATTACAAGTTCAGATCTTCAAGTTATAATTTGCAATAATAATTAGAAGCTATCAATTTTAAGTTCTGTATTTGACAATTACTAGTTCAGATCTTCAAGTTATAATTTGAAATAATAATTTGAATTTAACAAATCTAAGTTCTGTAATTCACGATTACAAGTTCAGATCTTCAAGTTATAACTTACAATAATAATTAGAAGCTATCAATTTTAAGTTCTGTATTTGACAATTACAAGTTCAGATCTTCAAGTTATAATTTGCAATAATAATTAGAAGCTATTAATTTTAAGTTCTGTATTTGACAATTACAAGTTCAGATCTTCAAGTTATAATTTGATATAATAATTAGAAGCTATCGATTTTATGTTCTGTATTTGACAATTACAAGTTCAGATCTTCAAGTTATAATTTGCAATAATAATTAGAAGCTATCAATTTTAAGTTCTGTATTTGACAATTACAAGTTCAGATCTTCAAGTTATAATTTGCAATAATTATTAGAAGCTATCAATTTTAAGTTCTGTATTTGACAATTACTAGTTCAGATCTTCAAGTTATATTTTGAAATAATAATTTGAATTTAACAAATCTAAGTTCTGTAATTCACTATTACAAGTTCAGATCTTCAAGTTATAATTTACAATAATAATTAGAAGCTATCAATTTTAAGTTCTGTAGTTGACAATTACAAGTTCAGATCTTCAAGTTATAATTTGAAATAATAATTACAAGCTATCAATTTTAAGTTCTGTATTTGACAATTACAAGTTCAGATCTTCTAGTTATAATTTGCAATAATAATTAGAAGCTATCAATTTTAAGTTCTGTATTTGACAATTACAAGTTCAGATCTTCAAGTTATAATTTACAATAATAATTAGAAGCTATCAATTTTAAGTTCTGTATTTGACAATTACAAGTTCAGATCTTCAAGTTATAATTTGCAATAGTAATTAGAAGCTATCAATTTTAAGTTCTGTATTTGACAATTACTAGTTCAGATCTTCAAGTTATAATTTGAAATATTAATTTGAATTTATCAAATCTAAGTTCTGTAATTCACTATTACAAGTTCAGATCTTCAAGTTATAATTTACAATAATAATTAGAAGCTATCAATTTTAAGTGCTGTATTTGACAATTACAAGTTCAGATCTTCTAGTTATAATTTGCACTAATAATTTGTATTTAACAATTTGAAGTTCTGTATTTAACAATTACAAGTTCAGATCTTCAAGTTATAATTTGCAATAATAATTAGAAGCTATCAATTTTAAGTTCTGTATTTGACAATTACTAGTTCAGATCTTCAAGTTATAATTTGAAATAATAATTTGAATTTAACAAATCTAAGTTCTGTAATTCACGATTACAAGTTCAGATCTTCAAGTTATAACTTACAATAATAATTAGAAGCTATCAATTTTAAGTTCTGTATTTGACAATTACAAGTTCAGATCTTCAAGTTATAATTTGCAATAATAATTAGAAGCTATTAATTTTAAGTTCTGTATTTGACAATTACAAGTTCAGATCTTCAAGTTATAATTTGAAATAATAATTAGAAGCTATCAATTTTATGTTCTGTATTTGACAATTACAAGTTCAGATCTTCAAGTTATAATTTGCAATAATAATTAGAAGCTATCAATTTTAAGTTCTGTATTTGACAATTACAAGTTCAGATCTTCAAGTTATAATTTGCAATAATTATTAGAAGCTATCAATTTTAAGTTCTGTATTTGACAATTACTAGTTCAGATCTTCAAGTTATATTTTGAAATAATAATTTGAATTTAACAAATCTAAGTTCTGTAATTCACTATTACAAGTTCAGATCTTCAAGTTATAATTTACAATAATAATTAGAAGCTATCAATTTTAAGTTCTGTAGTTGACAATTACAAGTTCAGATCTTCAAGTTATAATTTGAAATAATAATTAGAAGCTATCAATTTTAAGTTCTGTATTTGACAATTACAAGTTCAGATCTTCAAGTTATAATTTGAATTAATAATTAGAAGCTATCAATTTTAAGTTCTGTATTTGACAATTACAAGTTCAGATCTTCAAGTTATAATTTACAATAATAATTAGAAGCTATCAATTTTAAGTTCTGTATTTGACAATTACAAGTTCAGATCTTCAAGTTATAATTTGCAATAGTAATTAGAAGCTATCAATTTTAAGTTCTGTATTTGACAATTACTAGTTCAGATCTTCAAGTTATAATTTGAAATATTAATTTGAATTTATCAAATCTAAGTTCTGTAATTCACTATTACAAGTTCAGATCTTCAAGTTATAATTTACAATAATAATTAGAAGCTATCAATTTTAAGTGCTGTATTTGACAATTACAAGTTCAGATCTTCTAGTTATAATTTGCACTAATAATTTGTATTTAACAATTTGAAGTTCTGTATTTAACAATTACAAGTTCAGATCTTCAAGTTATAATTTGCAATAATAATTAGAAGCTATCAATTTTAAGTTCTGTATTTGACAATTACTAGTTCAGATCTTCAAGTTATAATTTGAAATAATAATTTGAATTTAACAAATCTAAGTTCTGTAATTCACGATTACAAGTTCAGATCTTCAAGTTATAACTTACAATAATAATTAGAAGCTATCAATTTTAAGTTCTGTATTTGACAATTACAAGTTCAGATCTTCAAGTTATAATTTGCAATAATAATTAGAAGCTATTAATTTTAAGTTCTGTATTTGACAATTACAAGTTCAGATCTTCAAGTTATAATTTGATATAATAATTAGAAGCTATCGATTTTATGTTCTGTATTTGACAATTACAAGTTCAGATCTTCAAGTTATAATTTGCAATAATAATTAGAAGCTATCAATTTTAAGTTCTGTATTTGACAATTACAAGTTCAGATCTTCAAGTTATAATTTGCAATAATTATTAGAAGCTATCAATTTTAAGTTCTGTATTTGACAATTACTAGTTCAGATCTTCAAGTTATATTTTGAAATAATAATTTGAATTTAACAAATCTAAGTTCTGTAATTCACTATTACAAGTTCAGATCTTCAAGTTATAATTTACAATAATAATTAGAAGCTATCAATTTTAAGTTCTGTAGTTGACAATTACAAGTTCAGATCTTCAAGTTATAATTTGAAATAATAATTACAAGCTATCAATTTTAAGTTCTGTATTTGACAATTACAAGTTCAGATCTTCTAGTTATAATTTGCAATAATAATTAGAAGCTATCAATTTTAAGATCTGTATTTGACAATTACTAGTTCAGAACTTCAAGTTATAATTTGCACTAATAATTAGTATTTAACAATTAGAAGTTCTGTATTTGACAATTACAAGTTCAGATCTTCAAGTTATAATTTGCAATAATAATTAGAAGCTATCAATTTTAAGTTCTGTATTTGACAATTACAAGTTCAGATCTTCAAGTTATAATTTGCACTAATAATTTGTATTTAACAATTAGAAGTTCTGTATTTGACAATTAAAAGTTTAGATCTTCAAGTTATAATTTGCAATAATAATTAGAAGCTATCAATTTTAAGTTCTGTATTTGACAATTACTAGTTCAGATCTTCAAATTATAATTTGCACTAATGATTTGTATTTAACAATTAGAAGTTCTGTATTTGACTATTACAAGTTCAGATCTTCGAATTATTATTTGCAATAATAATTAGAAGCTATCAATTTTAAGTTCTGTATTTGACAATTACAAGTTCAGATCTTCAAGTTATAATTTGCAATAATAATTAGAAGCTATCAATTTTAAGTTCTGTATTTGACAATTACAAGTTCAGATCTTCAAGTTATAATTTGCACTAATAATTTGTATTTAACAATTAGAAGTTCTGTATTTGACAATTAAAAGTTTAGATCTTCAAGTTATAATTTGCAATAATAATTAGAAGCTATCAATTTTAAGTTCTGTATTTGACAATTACTAGTTCAGATCTTCAAGTTATAATTTGAAATAATAATTTGAATTTATCAAATCTAAGTTCTGTAATTCACTATTACAAGTTCAGATCTTCAAGTTATAATTTACAATAATAATTAGAAGCTATCAATTTTAAGTGCTGTATTTGACAATTACAAGTTCAGATCTTCTAGTTATAATTTGCACTAATAATTTGTATTTAACAATTTGAAGTTCTGTATTTAACAATTACAAGTTCAGATCTTCAAGTTATAATTTGCAATAATAATTAGAAGCTATCAATTTTAAGTTCTGTATTTGACAATTACTAGTTCAGATCTTCAAGTTATAATTTGAAATAATAATTTGAATTTAACAAATCTAAGTTCTGTAATTCACGATTACAAGTTCAGATCTTCAAGTTATAACTTACAATAATAATTAGAAGCTATCAATTTTAAGTTCTGTATTTGACAATTACAAGTTCAGATCTTAAAGTTACAATTTGCAATAATAATTAGAAGCTATTAATTTTAAGTTCTGTATTTGACAATTACAAGTTCAGATCTTCAAGTTATAATTTGAAATAATAATTAGAAGCTATCAATTTTATGTTCTGTATTTGACAATTACAAGTTCAGATCTTCAAGTTATAATTTGCAATAATAATTAGAAGCTATCAATTTTAAGTTCTGTATTTGACAATTACAAGTTCAGATCTTCAAGTTATAATTTGCAATAATTATTAGAAGCTATCAATTTTAAGTTCTGTATTTGACAATTACTAGTTCAGATCTTCAAGTTATATTTTGAAATAATAATTTGAATTTAACAAATCTAAGTTCTGTAATTCACTATTACAAGTTCAGATCTTCAAGTTATAATTTACAATAATAATTAGAAGCTATCAATTTTAAGTTCTGTAGTTGACAATTACAAGTTCAGATCTTCAAGTTATAATTTGAAATAATAATTAGAAGCTATCAATTTTAAGTTCTGTATTTGACAATTACAAGTTCAGATCTTCTAGTTATAATTTGCAATAATAATTAGAAGCTATCAGTTTTAAGATCTGTATTTGACAATTACTAGTTCAGAACTTCAAGTTATAATTTGCACTAATAATTAGTATTTAACAATTAGAAGTTCTGTATTTGACAATTACAAGTTCAGATCTTCAAGTTATAATTTGCAATAATAATTAGAAGCTATCAATTTTAAGTTCTGTATTTGACAATTACAAGTTCAGATCTTCAAGTTATAATTTGCACTAATAATTTGTATTTAACAATTAGAAGTTCTGTATTTGACAATTAAAAGTTTAGATCTTCAAGTTATAATTTGCAATAATAATTAGAAGCTATCAATTTTAAGTTCTGTATTTGACAATTACTAGTTCATATCTTCAAATTATAATTTGCACTAATGATTTGTATTTAACAATTAGAAGTTCTGTATTTGACTATTACAAGTTCAGATCTTCGAATTATTATTTGCAATAATAATTAGAAGCTATCAATTTTAAGTTCTGTATTTGACAATTACAAGTTCAGATCTTCAAGTTATTATTTGCAATAATAATTAGAAGCTATCAATTTTAAGTTCTGTGTTTGACAATTACAAGTTCAGATCTTCAAGTTATAATTTACAATAATAATTAGAAGCTATCAATTTTAAGTTCTGTATTTGACAATTACAAGTTCAGATCTTCAAGTTATAATTTGCAATAGTAATTAGAAGCTATCAATTTTAAGTTCTGTATTTGACAATTACTAGTTCAGATCTTCAAGTTATAATTTGAAATAATAATTTGAATTTATCAAATCTAAGTTCTGTAATTCACTATTACAAGTTCAGATCTTCAAGTTATAATTTACAATAATAATTAGAAGCTATCAATTTTAAGTGCTGTATTTGACAATTACAAGTTCAGATCTTCTAGTTATAATTTGCACTAATAATTTGTATTTAACAATTTGAAGTTCTGTATTTAACAATTACCTATTACAGGTTCAGATCTTCAAGTTATAATTTGCAATCACAATTTGTATTTAACAATGCTAAGTTGCGTAATTATCTATTACAATTTCAGATCTTCAAATTATATTTTGCAATAATAATTAGAAGCTATCAATTTTAAGTTCTGTATTTGACAATTACAAGTTCAGATCTTCAAGTTATTATTTGCAATAATAATTAGAAGCTATCAATTTTAAGTTCTGTATTTGACAATTACAAGTTCAGATCTTCAAGTTATAATTTACAATAATAATTAGAAGCTATCAATTTTAAGTTCTGTATTTGACAATTACAAGTACAGATCTTCAAGTTATAATTTGCAATAGTAATTAGAAGCTATCAATTTTAAGTTCTGTATTTGACAATTACTAGTTCAGATCTTCAAGTTATAATTTGAAATAATAATTTGAATTTATCAAATCTAAGTTTTGTAATTCACTATTACAAGTTCAGATCTTCAAGTTATAATTTACAATAATAATTAGAAGCTATCAATTTTAAGTGCTGTATTTGACAATTACAAGTTCAGATCTTCTAGTTATAATTTGCACTAATAATTTGTATTTAACAATTTGAAGTTCTGTATTTAACAATTACAAGTTCAGATCTTCAAGTTATAATTTGCAATAATAATTAGAAGCTATCAATTTTAAGTTCTGTATTTGACAATTACTAGTTCAGATCTTCAAGTTATAATTTGAAATAATAATTTGAATTTAACAAATCTAAGTTCTGTAATTCACGATTACAAGTTCAGATCTTCAAGTTATAACTTACAATAATAATTAGAAGCTATCAATTTTAAGTTCTGTATTTGACAATTACAAGTTCAGATCTTCAAGTTATAATTTGCAATAATAATTAGAAGCTATTAATTTTAAGTTCTGTATTTGACAATTACAAGTTCAGATCTTCAAGTTATAATTTGAAATAATAATTAGAAGCTATCAATTTTATGTTCTGTATTTGACAATTACAAGTTCAGATCTTCAAGTTATAATTTGCAATAATAATTAGAAGCTATCAATTTTAAGTTCTGTATTTGACAATTACAAGTTCAGATCTTCAAGTTATAATTTACAATAATAATTAGAAGCTATCAATTTTAAGTGCTGTATTTGACAATTACAAGTTCAGATCTTCTAGTTATAATTTGCACTAATAATTTGTATTTAACAATTTGAAGTTCTGTATTTAACAATTACCTATTACAGGTTCAGATCTTCAAGTTATAATTTGCAATCACAATTTGTATTTAACAATGCAAAGTTGCGTATTTATCTATTACAAGTTCAGATCTTCAAGTTATAATTTGCAATAATAATTAGAAGCTATCAATTTTAAGTTCTGTATTTGACAATTACTAGTTCAGATCTTCAAGTAATAATTTGAAATAATAACTTGAATTTAACAAATCTAAGTTCTGTAATTCACTATTACAAGTTCAGATCTACAAGTTATAATTTACAATAATAACTAGAAGCTATCAATTTTAAGTGCTGTATTTGACAATTACTAGTTCAGATCTTCAAGTTATAATTTGCACTAATAATTTGTATTTAACAATTCGAAGTTCTGTATTTGACTATTACAAGTTCAGATCTTCAAGTTATAATTTGAAATATAATTATAAGCTATCAATTTTAAGTTCTGTATTTGACAATTACAAGTACAGATCTTCAAATTATTATTTGCAATAATAATTAGAAGCTATCAATTTTAAGTTCTGTATTTGACAATTACTAGTTCAGATCTTCAAGTTATAATTTGAAATAATAATTTGAATTTAACAAATCTAAGTTCTGTAATTCACTATTTCAAGTTCAGATCTTCAAGTTATAATTTACAATAATAATTAGAAGCTATTAATTTTAAGTTCTGTATTTGACAATTACAAGTTCAGAACTTCATGTTATAATTTGCACTAATAATTTGTATTTAACAATTAGAAGTTCTGTATTTGACAATTACAAGTTCAGATCTTCAAGTTATATTTTGCAATAATAATTAGAAGCTATCAATTTTAAGTTCTGTATTTGACAATTACAAGTTCAGAACTTCAAGTTATAATTTGCACTAATAATTTGGATTTAACAATTAGAAGTTCTGTATTTGACAGTTACAAGTTCAGATCTACAAGTTATAATTTGCACTAATAATTTGTATTTAAAATTAGAAGTTCTGTATTTGACAATTACAAGTTCAGATATTCAAGTTATAATTTGAAATAATAATTAGAAGCTATCAATTTTAAGTTCTGTATTTGACAATTACAAGTTCAGATCTTCAAGTTATAATTTGCAATAATAATTAGAAGCTATCAATGTTACGTTCTGCATTTGACAATTACTAGTTCAGATCTTCAAGTTATAATTTGCAATAATAATTAGAAGCAATCAATTTTAAGTTCTGTATTTGACAATTACTAGTTCAGATCTTCAAGTTATAATTAGAAATAATAATTTGAATTTGACAAATCTAAGTTCTGTAATTCACTATTACAAGTTCAGATCCTAAAGTTATAATTTACAATAATAATTAGAAGCTATCAATTTTAAGTTCTGTATTTGACAATTACAAGTTCAGATCTAGAAGTTATAATTTGCACTAATAATTTGTATTTAACAATTAGAAGTTCTGAATTTGACAATTACAAGTTCAGATATTCAAGTTATAATTTGAAATAATAATTAGAAGCTATCAATTTTAAGTTCTGTATTTGACAATTACAAGTTCTGATCTTCAAGTTATAATTTGCAATAATAATTAGAAGCTATCAATTTTAAGTTCTGTATTTGACACTTACTAGTTCAGATCTTCAAGTTATAATTTGCACTAATAATTTGTATTTAACAATTAGAAGTTCTGTATTTGACTATTACAAGTTCAGATCTTCGAATTATTATTTGCAATCTTAGTTTTAATTTAACAATTCGAAGTTCTGTATTTACCTATTACAGGTTCAGATCTTCAAGTTATAATTTGCAATCACAATTTGTATTTAACAATGCTAAGTTGCGTATTTGTCTATTACAAGTTCAGATCTTCAAATTATAATTTGCAATAATAATTAGAAGCTATCAATTTTAAGTTCTGTATTTGACAATTACAAGTTCAGATCTTCAAGTTATTATTTGCAATAATAATTAGAAGATATCAATTTTAAGTTCTGTATTTGACAATTACAAGTTCAGATCTTCAAGTTATAATTTACAATAATAATTAGAAGCTATCAATTTTAAGTTCTGTATTTGACAATTACAAGTTCAGATCTTCAAGTTATAATTTGCAATAATATTTAGAAGCTATCAATTTTAAGTTCTGTATTTGACAATTACTAGTTCAGATCTTCAAGTTATAAATTGAAATAATAATTTCAATTTAACAAATCTAAGTTCTGTAATTCACTATTACAAGTTCAGATCTTCAAGTTATAATTTACAATAATAATTAGAAGCTATCAATTTTAAGTTCTGTATTTGACAATTACAAGTTCAGATCTTCAAGTTATAATTTGCACTAAAAATTTGTATTTAACAATTAGAAGTTCTGTATTTGACAATTACAAGTTCAGATCTTCAAGTTATAATTTGCAATAATAATTAGAAGCTATTAATTTTAAGTTCTGTATTTGACAATTACAAGTTCAGATCTTCAAGTTATAATTTGAAATAATAATTAGAAGCTATCAATTTTGTGTTCTGTATTTGACAATTACTAGTTCAGATCTTCAAGTTATAATTTGCAATAATAATTAGAAGCTTTCAATTTTAAGTGCTGTATTTGACAATTACTAGTTCAGATCTTCAAGTTATAATTTGCACTAATAATTTGTATTTAACAATTAGAAGTTCTGTATTTGACAATTACAAGTTCAGATCTTCAAGTTATAATTTTCTCTAATAATTTGTATTTAACAATTAGAAGTTCTGTATTTGACAATTACAAGTTCCGATCTTCAAGTTATAATTTGCAATACTAACTAGAAGCTATCAATTTTAAGTTCTGTATTTGACAATTACAGGTTCAGATCTTCAAGTTATAATTTGCAATCACAATTTGTATTTAACAATGCTAAGTTGCGTATTTGTCTATTACAAGTTCAGATCTTCAAATTATGATTTGCAATAATAATTAGAAGCTATCAATTTTAAGTTCTGTATTTGACAATTACAAGTTCAGATCTTCAAGTTATAATTTGCAATAATAATTAGAAGCTATCAATTTTAAGTTCTGTATTTGACAATTACTAGTTCAGATCTTCAAGTAATAATTTGAAATAATAACTTGAATTTAACAAATCTAAGTTCTGTAATTCACTATTACAAGTTCAGATCTACAAGTTATAATTTACAATAATAACTAGAAGCTATCAATTTTAAGTGCTGTATTTGACAATTACTAGTTCAGATCTTCAAGTTATAATTTGCACTAATAATTTGTATTTAACAATTCGAAGTTCTGTATTTGACTATTACAAGTTCAGATCTTCAAGTTATAATTTGAAATATAATTATAAGCTATCAATTTTAAGTTCTGTATTTGACAATTACAAGTATAGATCTTCAAATTATTATTTGCAATAATAATTAGAAGCTATCAATTTTAAGTTCTGTATTTGACAATTACTAGTTCAGATCTTCAAGTTATAATTTGAAATAATAATTTGAATTTAACAAATCTAAGTTCTGTAATTCACTATTACAAGTTCAGATCTTCAAGTTATAATTTACAATAATAATTAGAAGCTATTAATTTTAAGTTCTGTATTTGACAATTACAAGTTCAGAACTTCATGTTATAATTTGCACTAATAATTTGTATTTAACAATTAGAAGTTCTGTATTTGACAATTACAAGTTCAGATCTTCAAGTTATATTTTGCAATAATAATTAGAAGCTATCAATTTTAAGTTCTGTATTTGACAATTACAAGTTCAGAACTTCAAGTTATAATTTGCACTAATAATTTGGATTTAACAATTAGAAGTTCTGTATTTGACAGTTACAAGTTCAGATCTACAAGTTATAATTTGCACTAATAATTTGTATTTAAAATTAGAAGTTCTGTATTTGACAACTACAAGTTCAGATATTCAAGTTATAATTTGAAATAATAATTAGAAGCTATCAATTTTAAGTTCTGTATTTGACAATTACAAGTTCAGATCTTCAAGTTATAATTTGCAATAATAATTAGAAGCTATCAATGTTACGTTCTGCATTTGACAATTACTAGTTCAGATCTTCAAGTTATAATTTGAAATAATAATTTGAATTTAAGAAATCTAAGTTCTGTAATTCACTATTACAAGTTCAGATCTTCAAGTTATAATTTACAATAATAATTAGAAGCTATAAATTTTAAGTTCTGTATTTGACAATTACAAGTTCAGATCTTCAAGTTATAATTTGCACTAATAATTTGTATTTAACAATTAGAAGTTCAGTATTTGACATTTACAAGTTCAGATCTTCAAGTTATAATTTGCAATAATAATTAGAAGCAATCAATTTTAAGTTCTGTATTTGACAATTACTAGTTCAGATCTTCAAGTTATAATTAGAAATAATAATTTGAATTTGACAAATCTAAGTTCTGTAATTCACTATTACAAGTTCAGATCTTCAAGTTATAATTTACAATAATAATTAGAAGCTATCAATTTTAAGTTCTGTATTTGACAATTACAAGTTCAGATCTACAAGTTATAATTTGCACTAATAATTTGTATTTAACAATTAGAAGTTCTGAATTTGACAATTACAAGTTCAGATATTCAAGTTATAATTTGAAATAATAATTAGAAGCTATCAATTTTAAGTTCTGTATTTGACAATTACAAGTTCTGATCTTCAAGTTATAATTTGCAATAATAATTAGAAGCTATCAATTTTAAGTTCTGTATTTGACACTTACTAGTTCAGATCTTCAAGTTATAATTTGCACTAATAATTTGTATTTAACAATTAGAAGTTCTGTATTTGACTATTACAAGTTCAGATCTTCGAATTATTATTTGCAATCTTAGTTTTAATTTAACAATTCGAAGTTCTGTATTTACCTATTACAGGTTCAGATCTTCAAGTTATAATTTGCAATCAAGCATTTAACAATGCTAAGTTGCGTATTTGTCTATTACAAGTTCAGATCTTCAAATTATAATTTGCAATAATAATTAGAAGCTATCAATTTTAAGTTCTGTATTTGACAATTACAAGTTCAGATCTTCAAGTTATTATTTGCAATAATAATTAGAAGATATCAATTTTAAGTTCTGTATTTGACAATTACAAGTTCAGATCTTCAAGTTATAATTTACAATAATAATTAGAAGCTATCAATTTTAAGTTCTGTATTTGACAATTACAAGTTCAGATCTTCAAGTTATAATTTGCAATAATATTTAGAAGCTATCAATTTTAAGTTCTGTATTTGACAATTACTAGTTCAGATCTTCAAGTTATAAATTGAAATAATAATTTCAATTTAACAAATCTAAGTTCTGTAATTCACTATTACAAGTTCAGATCTTCAAGTTATAATTTACAATAATAATTTGAAGCTATCAATTTTAAGTTCTGTATTTGACAATTACAAGTTCAGATCTTCAAGTTATAATTTGCACTAAAAATTTGTATTTAACAATTAGAAGTTCTGTATTTGACAATTACAAGTTCAGATCTTCAAGTTATAATTTGCAATAATAATTAGAAGCTATTAATTTTAAGTTCTGTATTTGACAATTACAAGTTCAGATCTTCAAGTTATAATTTGAAATAATAATTGGAAGCTATCAATTTTGTGTTCTGTATTTGACAATTACTAGTTCAGATCTTCAAGTTATAATTTGCAATAATAATTAGAAGCTTTCAATTTTAAGTGCTGTATTTGACAATTACTAGTTCAGATCTTCAAGTTATAATTTGCACTAATAATTTGTATTTAACAATTAGAAGTTCTGTATTTGACAATTACAAGTTCAGATCTTCAAGTTATAATTTTCTCTAATAATTTGTATTTAACAATTAGAAGTTCTGTATTTGACAATTACAAGTTCCGATCTTCAAGTTATAATTTGCAATACTAATTAGAAGCTATCAATTTTAAGTTCTGTATTTGACAATTACAGGTTCAGATCTTCAAGTTATAATTTGCAATCACAATTTGTATTTAACAATGCTAAGTTGCGTATTTGTCTATTACAAGTTCAGATCTTCAAATTATGATTTGCAATAATAATTAGAAGCTATCAATTTTAAGTTCTGTATTTGACAATTACAAGTTCAGATCTTCAAGTTATAATTTGCAATAATAATTAGAAGCTATCAATTTTAAGTTCTGTATTTGACAATTACTAGTTCAGATCTTCAAGTAATAATTTGAAATAATAACTTGAATTTAACAAATCTAAGTTCTGTAATTCACTATTACAAGTTCAGATCTACAAGTTATAATTTACAATAATAACTAGAAGCTATCAATTTTAAGTGCTGTATTTGACAATTACTAGTTCAGATCTTCAAGTTATAATTTGCCCTAATAATTTGTATTTAACAATTCGAAGTTCTGTATTTGACTATTACAAGTTCAGATCTTCAAGTTATAATTTGAAATATAATTATAAGCTATCAATTTTAAGTTCTGTATTTGACAATTACAAGTACAGATCTTCAAATTATTATTTGCAATAATAATTAGAAGCTATCAATTTTAAGTTCTGTATTTGACAATTACTAGTTCAGATCTTCAAGTTATAATTTGAAATAATAATTTGTATTTAACAAATCTAAGTTCTGTAATTCACTATTACAAGTTCAGATCTTCAAGTTATAATTTACAATAATAATTAGAAGCTATTAATTTTAAGTTCTGTATTTGACAATTACAAGTTCAGAACTTCATGTTATAATTTGCACTAATAATTTGTATTTAACAATTAGAAGTTCTGTATTTGACAATTACAAGTTCAGATCTTCAAGTTATATTTTGCAATAATAATTAGAAGCTATCAATTTTAAGTTCTGTATTTGACAATTACAAGTTCAGAACTTCAAGTTATAATTTGCACTAATAATTTGGATTTAACAATTAGAAGTTCTGTATTTGACAATTACAAGTTCAGATCTACAAGTTATAATTTGCACTAATAATTTGTATTTAAAATTAGAAGTTCTGTATTTGACAATTACAAGTTCAGATATTCAAGTTATAATTTGAAATAATAATTAGAAGCTATCAATTTTAAGTTCTGTATTTGACAATTACAAGTTCAGATCTTCAAGTTATAATTTGCAATAATAATTAGAAGCTATCAATGTTACGTTCTGCATTTGACAATTACTAGTTCAGATCTTCAAGTTATAATTTGAAATAATAATTTGAATTTAAGAAATCTAAGTTCTGTAATTCACTATTACAAGTTCAGATCTTCAAGTTATAATTTACAATAATAATTAGAAGCTATAAATTTTAAGTTCTGTATTTGACAATTACAAGTTCAGATCTTCAAGTTATAATTTGCACTAATAATTTGTATTTAACAATTTGAAGTTCTGTATTTGACAATTACAAGTTCAGATCTTCAAGTTATAATTTGCAATAATAATTAGAAGCAATCAATTTTAAGTTCTGTATTTGACAATTACTAGTTCAGATCTTCAAGTTATAATTAGAAATAATAATTTGAATTTGACAAATCTAAGTTCTGTAATTCACTATTACAAGTTCAGATCTTCAAGTTATAATTTACAATAATAATTAGAAGCTATCAATTTTAAGTTCTGTATTTGACAATTACAAGTTCAGATCTACAAGTTATAATTTGCACTAATAATTTGTATTTAACAATTAGAAGTTCTGTATTTGACAATTACAAGTTCAGATATTCAAGTTATAATTTGCACTAATAATTTGTATTTAATAATTAGAAGTTCTGTATTTGACTATTACAAGTTCAGATCTTCGAATTATTATTTGCAATCTTAGTTTTAATTTAACAATTCGAAGTTCTGTATTTACCTATTACAGGTTCAGATCTTCAAGTTATAATTTGCAATCACAATTTGTATTTAACAATGCTAAGTTGCGTATTTGTCTATTACAAGTTCAGATCTTCAAATTATAATTTGCAATAATAATTAGAAGCTATCAATTTTAAGTTCTGTATTTGACAATTACAAGTTCAGATCTTCAAGTTATAATTTGCAATAATAATTAGAAGCTATCAATTTTAAGTTCTGTATTAGACAATTACAAGTTCAGATCTTCAAGTTATAATTTTCTCTAATAATTTGTATTTAACAATTAGAAGTTCTGTATTTGACAATTACAAGTTCCGATCTTCAAGTTATAATTTGCAATAAAAATTAGAAGCTATCAATTTTAAGTTCTGTATTTGACAATTACAAGTTCAGATCTTCAAGTTATAATTTGAAATAATAATTAGAAGCTATCAATTTTAAGTTCTGTATTTGACAATTACAAGTTCAGTTCTTCTAGTTATAATTTGCAATAATAATTAGAAGCTATCAATTTTAAGTTCTGTATTTGACAATTACAAGTTCAGTCCTTCTAGTTATAATTTACAATAATAATTAGAAGCTATCAATTTTAAGTTCTGTATTTGACAATTACAAGTTCAGATCTTCAAGTTATAATTTGCAATAATAATTAGAAGCTATCAATTTTAAGTTCTGTATTAGACAATTACAAGTTCAGATCTTCAAGTTATAATTTTCTCTAATAATTTGTATTTAACAATTAGAAGTTCTGTATTTGACAATTACAAGTTCCGATCTTCAAGTTATAATTTGCAATAAAAATTAGAAGCTATCAATTTTAAGTTCTGTATTTGAAAATTACAAGTTCAGATCTTCAAGTTATAATTTGAAATAATAATTAGAAGCTATCAATTTTAAGTTCTGTATTTGACAATTACAAGTTCAGTTCTTCTAGTTATAATTTGCAATAATAATTAGAAGCTATCAATTTTAAGTTCTGTATTTGACAATTACAAGTTCAGATCTTCAAGTTATAATTTGCAATAATATTTAGAAGCTATCAATTTTAAGTTCTGTATTTGACAATTACTAGTTCAGATCTTCAAGTTATAAATTGAAATAATAATTTCAATTTAACAAATCTAAGTTCTGTAATTCACTATTACAAGTTCAGATCTTCAAGTTATAATTTACAATAATAATTAGAAGCTATCAATTTTAAGTTCTGTATTTGACAATTACAAGTTCAGATCTTCAAGTTATAATTTGCACTAATAATTTGTATTTAACAATTAGAAGTTCTGTATTTGACAATTACAAGTTCAGATCTTCAAGTTATAATTTGTAATAATAATTAGAAGCTATTAATTTTAAGTTCTGTATTTGACAATTACAAGTTCAGATCTTCAAGTTATAATTTGAAATAATAATTAGAAGCTATCAATTTTATGTTCTGTATTTGACAATTACAAGTTCAGATCTTCAAGTTATAATTTGCAATAATAATTAGAAGCTTTCAATTGTAAGTGCTGTATTTGACAATTACTAGTTCAGATCTACAAGTTATAATTTTCACTAATAATTTGTATTTAACAATTAGTAGTTCTGTATTTGACAATTACAAGTTCCGATCTTCAAGTTATAATTTGCAATAATAATTAGAAGCTATCAATTTTAAGTTCTGTATTTGACAATTACTAGTTCAGATCTTCAAGTTATAATTTGCACTAATAATTTGTATTTAACAATTAGAAGTTCTGTATTTGACAATTACAGGTTCAGATCTTCAAGTAATAATTTGCACTAATAATTTGTATTTAACAATTCGAAGTTCTGTATTTGACTATTACAAGTTCAGATCTTCAAGTTATAATTTGAATTATAATTATAAGCTATCAATTTTAAGTTCTGTATTTGACAATTACAAGTACAGATCTCCAAAATATTATTTGCAATAATAATTAGAAGCTATCAATTTTAAGTTCTGCATTTGACAATTACAAGTTCAGATCTTCAAGTTATTATTTGCAATAATAATTAGAAGCTATTAATTTTAAGTTCTGTATTTGACAATTACAAGTGCAGATCTTCAAGTTATAATTTGCAACAATAATTAGAAGCTATCAATTTTAAGTTCTGTATTTGACAATTACTAGTTCAGATCTTCAAGTTATAATTAGAATTAATAATTAGAATTTGACAAATCTAAGTTCTGTAATTCACTATTACAAGTTCAGATCTTCAAGTTATAATTTACAATAATAATTAGAAGCTATCAATTTTAAGTTCTGTATTTGACAATTACAAGTTCAGATCTACAAGTTATAATTTGCACTAATAATTTGTATTTAACAAATAGAAGTTCTGTATTTGACAATTACAAGTTCAGATCTTCAAGTTATAATTTGAAATAATAATTAGAAGCTATCAATTTTAAGTTCTGTATTTGACAATTACTAGTTCAGATCCTCAAGTTATAATTTGAAATAATAATTTGAATTTAACAAATCTAAGTTCTGTAATTCACTATTACAAGTTCAGTTCTTCAAGTTATAATTTACAATAATAATTAGAAGCTATCAATTTTAAGTTCTGTATTTGACAATTACAAGTTCAGATCTTCAAGTTATAATTTGCACTAATAATTTTTATTTAACAATTAGAAGTTCTGTATTTGACAATTACAAGTTCAGACATTCAAGTTATAATTTGCAATAATAATTAGAAGCTATTAATTTTAAGTTCTGTATTTGACAATTACAAGTTCAGATCTTCAAGTTATAATTTGAAATAATAATTAGTAGCTATCAATTTTATGTTCTGTATTTGACAATTACAAGTTCAGATCTTCAAGTTATAATTTGCAATAATAATTAGAAGCTATCAATTTTAAGTGCTGTATTTGACAATTACTAGTTCAGATCTTCAAGTTATAATTTACAATAATAATTAGAAGCTATCAATTTTAGTTCTGTATTTGACAATTACAAGTTCAGATCTACAAGTTATAATTTGCACTAATAATTTGTATTTACCAATTAGAAGTTCTGTATTTGACAATTACAAGTTCAGATCTTCAAGTTATAATTTGCAATAATAATTAGAAGCTATCAATTTTAAGTTCTGTATTTGACAATTACTAGTTCAGATCTACAAGTTATAATTTGAAATAATAAATTGTATTTAACAAATCTAAGTTCTGTAATTCACTATTACAAGTTCAGTTCTTCAAGTTATAATTTACAATAATAATTAGAAGCTATCAATTTTAAGTTCTGTATTTGACAATTACAAGTTCAGATCTTCAAGTTATAATTTGCACTAATAATTTGTATTTAACAATTAGAAGTTCTGTATTTGACAATTACATGTTCAGACATTCAAGTTATAATTTGCAATAATAATTAGAAGCTATTAATTTTAAGTTCTGTGTTTGACAATTACAAGTTCAGATCTTCAAGTTACAATTTGAAATAATAATTAGTAGCTATCAATTTTATGTTCTGTATTTGACAATTCCAAGTTCAGATCTTCAAGTTATAATTTGCAATAATAATTAGAAGCTATCAATTTTAAGTGCTGTATTTGACAATTACAAGTTCAGATCTTCAAGTTATTATTTGCAATAATAATTAGAAGCTATTAATTTTAAGTTCTGTATTTGACAATTACAAGTGCAGATCTTCAAGTTATAATTTGCAATAATAATTAGAAGCTATCAATTTTAAGTTCTGTATTTGACAATTACTAGTTCAGATCTTCAAGTTATAATTAGAATTAATAATTAGAATTTGACAAATCTAAGTTCTGTAATTCACTATTACAAGTTCAGATCTTCAAGTTATAATTTACAATAATAATTAGAAGCTATCAATTTTAAGTTCTGTATTTGACAATTACAAGTTCAGATCTACAAGTTATAATTTGCACTAATAATTTGTATTTAACAAATAGAAGTTCTGTATTTGACAATTACAAGTTCAGATCTTCATGTTATAATTTGAAATAATAATTAGTAGCTATCAATTTTATGTTCTGTATTTGACAATTACAAGTTCAGATCTTCAAGTTATAATTTGCAATAATAATTAGAAGCTATCAATTTTAAGTGCTGTATTTGACAATTACTAGTTCAGATCTTCAAGTTATAATTTACAATAATAATTAGAAGCTATCAATTTTAAGTTCTGTATTTGACAATTACAAGTTCAGATCTTCAAGTTATAATTAGAATTAATAATTAGAATTTGACAAATCTAAGTTCTGTAATTCACTATTACAAGTTCAGATCTTCAAGTTATAATTTACAATAATAATTAGAAGCTATCAATTTTAAGTTCTGTATTTGACAATTACAAGTTCAGATCTACAAGTTATAATTTGCACTAATAATTTGTATTTACCAATTAGAAGTTCTGTATTTGACAATTACTAGTTCAGATCTTCAAGTTATAATTAGAATTAATAATTAGAATTTGACAAATCTAAGTTCTGTAATTCACTATTACAAGTTCAGATCTTCAAGTTATAATTTACAATAATAATTAGAAGCTATCAATTTTAAGTTCTGTATTTGACAATTACAAGTTCAGATCTACAAGTTATAATTTGCACTAATAATTTGTATTTAACAAATAGAAGTTCTGTATTTGACAATTACAAGTTCAGATCTTCAAGTTATAATTTGAAATAATAATTAGAAGCTATCAATTTTAAGTTCTGTATTTGACAATTACTAGTTCAGATCCTCAAGTTATAATTTGAAATAATAATTTGAATTTAAC
Source organism: Cantharis lateralis (assembly GCA_963170105.1). NCBI lineage: Eukaryota > Metazoa > Arthropoda > Insecta > Coleoptera > Cantharidae > Cantharis > Cantharis lateralis. The sequence continues at coordinate 29,804,545 of OY720625.1, read as the reverse complement.
AAATCTAAGTTCTGTAATTCACTATTACAAGTTCAGTTCTTCAAGTTATAATTTACAATAATAATTAGAAGCTATCAATTTTAAGTTCTGTATTTGACAATTACAAGTTCAGATCTTCAAGTTATAATTTGCACTAATAATTTTTATTTAACAATTAGAAGTTCTGTATTTGACAATTACAAGTTCAGACATTCAATTTATAATTTGCAATAATAATTAGAAGCTATTAATTTTAAGTTCTGTATTTGACAATTACAAGTTCAGATCTTCAAGTTATAATTTGAAATAATAATTAGTAGCTATCAATTTTATGTTCTGTATTTGACAATTACAAGTTCAGATCTTCAAGTTATAATTTGCAATAATAATTAGAAGCTATCAATTTTAAGTGCTGTATTTGACAATTACTAGTTCAGATCTTCAAGTTATAATTTACAATAATAATTTGAAGCTATCAATTTTAAGTTCTGTATTTGACAATTACAAGTTCAGATCTACAAGTTATAATTTGCACTAATAATTTGTATTTACCAATTAGAAGTTCTGTATTTGACAATTACAAGTTCAGATCTTCAAGTTATAATTTGCAATAATAATTAGAAGCTATCAATTTTAAGTTCTGTATTTGACAATTACTAGTTCAGATCTACAAGTTATAATTTGAAATAATAAATTGTATTTAACAAATCTAAGTTCTGTAATTCACTATTACAAGTTCAGTTCTTCAAGTTATAATTTACAATAATAATTAGAAGCTATAAATTTTAAGTTCTGTATTTGACAATTACAGGTTCAGATCTTCAAGTTATAATTTGCACTAATAATTTGTATTTAACAATTAGAAGTTCAGTATTTGACAATTACAAGTTCAGATCTTCAAGTTATAATTTGCAATAATAATTAGAAGCAATCAATTTTAAGTTCTGTATTTGACAATTACTAGTTCAGATCTTCAAGTTATAATTAGAAATAATAATTTGAATTTGACAAATCTAAGTTCTGTAATTCACTATTACAAGTTCAGATCTTCAAGTTATAATTTACAATAATAATTAGAAGCTATCAATTTTAAGTTCTGTATTTGACAATTACAAGTTCAGATCTTCAAGTTATAATTTGCAATAATAATTAGAAGCTATCAATGTTACGTTCTGCATTTGACAATTACTAGTTCAGATCTTCAAGTTATAATTTGAAATAATAATTTGAATTTAAGAAATCTAAGTTCTGTAATTCACTATTACAAGTTCAGATCTTCAAGTTATAATTTACAATAATAATTAGAAGCTATAAATTTTAAGTTCTGTATTTGACAATTACAAGTTCAGATCTTCAAGTTATAATTTGCACTAATAATTTGTATTTAACAATTAGAAGTTCAGTATTTGACAATTACAAGTTCAGATCTTCAAGTTATAATTTGCAATAATAATTAGAAGCAATCAATTTTAAGTTCTGTATTTGACAATTACTAGTTCAGATCTTCAAGTTATAATTAGAAATAATAATTTGAATTTGACAAATCTAAGTTCTGTAATTCACTATTACAAGTTCAGATCTTCAAGTTATAATTTACAATAATAATTAGAAGCTATTAATTTTAAGTTCTGTATTTGACAATTACAAGTTCAGATCTACAAGTTATAATTTGCACTAATAATTTGTATTTAACAATTAGAAGTTCTGAATTTGACAATTACAAGTTCAGATATTCAAGTTATAATTTGAAATAATAATTAGAAGCTATCAATTTTAAGTTCTGTATTTGACAATTACAAGTTCTGATCTTCAAGTTATAATTTGCAATAATAATTAGAAGCTATCAATTTTAAGTTCTGTATTTGACACTTACTAGTTCAGATCTTCAAGTTATAATTTGCACTAATAATTTGTATTTAACAATTAGAAGTTCTGTATTTGACTATTACAAGTTCAGATCTTCGAATTATTATTTGCAATCTTAGTTTTAATTTAACAATTCGAAGTTCTGTATTTACCTATTACAGGTTCAGACCTTCAAGTTATAATTTGCAATCACAATTTGTATTTAACAATGCTAAGTTGCGTATTTGTCTATTACAAGTTCAGATCTTCAAATTATAATTTACAATAATAATTAGAAGCTATCAATTTTAAGTTCTGTATTTGACAATTACAAGTTCAGATCTACAAGTTATAATTTGCACTAATAATTTGTATTTAACAAATAGAAGTTCTGTATTTGACAATTACAAGTTCAGATCTTCATGTTATAATTTGAAATAATAATTAGAAGCTATCAATTTTAAGTTCTGTATTTGACAATTACTAGTTCAGATCCTCAAGTTATAATTTGAAATAATAATTTGAATTTAACAAATCTAAGTTCTGTAATTCACTATTACAAGTTCAGTTCTTCAAGTTATAATTTACAATAATAATTAGAAGCTATCAATTTTAAGTTCTGTATTTGACAATTACAAGTTCAGATCTTCAAGTTATAATTTGCACTAATAATTTTTATTTAACAATTAGAAGTTCTGTATTTGACAATTACAAGTTCAGACATTCAAGTTATAATTTGCAATAATAATTAGAAGCTATTAATTTTAAGTTCTGTATTTGACAATTACAAGTTCAGATCTTCAAGTTATAATTTGAAATAATAATTAGTAGCTATCAATTTTATGTTCTGTATTTGACAATTACAAGTTCAGATCTTCAAGTTATAATTTGCAATAATAATTAGAAGCTATCAATTTTAAGTGCTGTATTTGACAATTACTAGTTCAGATCTTCAAGTTATAATTTACAATAATAATTAGAAGCTATCAATTTTAAGTTCTGTATTTGACAATTACAAGTTCAGATCTACAAGATATAATTTGCACTAATAATTTGTATTTACCAATTAGAAGTTCTGTATTTGACAATTACTAGTTCAGATCTTCAAGTTATAATTAGAATTAATAATTAGAATTTGACAAATCTAAGTTCTGTAATTCACTATTACAAGTTCAGATCTTCAAGTTATAATTTACAATAATAATTAGAAGCTATCAATTTTAAGTTCTGTATTTGACAATTACAAGTTCAGATCTACAAGTTATAATTTGCACTAATAATTTGTATTTAACAAATAGAAGTTCTGTATTTGACAATTACAAGTTCAGATCTTCAAGTTATAATTTGAAATAATAATTAGAAGCTATCAATTTTAAGTTCTGTATTTGACAATTACTAGTTCAGATCCTCAAGTTATAATTTGAAATAATAATTTGAATTTAACAAATCTAAGTTCTGTAATTCACTATTACAAGTTCAGTTCTTCAAGTTATAATTTACAATAATAATTAGAAGCTATCAATTTTAAGTTCTGTATTTGACAATTACAAGTTCAGATCTTCAAGTTATAATTTGCACTAATAATTTTTATTTAACAATTAGAAGTTCTGTATTTGACAATTACAAGTTCAGACATTCAAGTTATAATTTGCAATAATAATTAGAAGCTATTAATTTTAAGTTCTGTATTTGACAATTACAAGTTCAGATCTTCAAGTTATAATTTGAAATAATAACTAGTAGCTATCAATTTTATGTTCTGTATTTGACAATTACAAGTTCAGATCTTCAAGTTATAATTTGCAATAATAATTAGAAGCTATCAATTTTAAGTGCTGTATTTGACAATTACTAGTTCAGATCTTCAAGTTATAATTTACAATAATAATTAGAAGCTATCAATTTTAAGTTCTGTATTTGACGATTACAAGTTCAGATCTACAAGTTATAATTTGCACTAATAATTTGTATTTACCAATTAGAAGTTCTGTATTTGACAATTACAAGTTCAGATCTTCAAGTTATAATTTGCAATAATAATTAGAAGCTATCAATTTTAAGTTCTGTATTTGACAATTACTAGTTCAGATCTACAAGTTATAATTTGAAATAATAAATTGTATTTAACTAATCTAAGTTCTGTAATTCACTATTACAAGTTCAGTTCTTCAAGTTATAATTTACAATAATAATTAGAAGCTATCAATTTTAAGTTCTGTATTTGACAATTACAAGTTCAGATCTTCAAGTTATAATTTGCACTAATAATTTGTATTTAACAATTAGAAGTTCTGTATTTGACAATTACATGTTCAGACATTCAAGTTATAATTTGCAATAATAATTAGAAGCTATTAATTTTAAGTTCTGTGTTTGACAATTACAAGTTCAGATCTTCAAGTTATAATTTGAAATAATAATTAGTAGCTATCAATTTTATGTTCTGTATTTGACAATTCCAAGTTCAGATCTTCAAGTTATAATTTGCAATAATAATTAGAAGCTATCAATTTTAAGTGCTGTATTTGACAATTACAAGTTCAGATCTTCAAGTTATTATTTGCAATAATAATTAGAAGCTATTAATTTTAAGTTCTGTATTTGACAATTACAAGTGCAGATCTTCAAGTTATAATTTGCAATAATAATTAGAAGCTATCAATTTTAAGTTCTGTATTTGACAATTACTAGTTCAGATCTTCAAGTTATAATTAGAATTAATAATTAGAATTTGACAAATCTAAGTTCTGTAATTCACTATTACAAGTTCAGATCTTCAAGTTATAATTTACAATAATAATTAGAAGCTATCAATTTTAAGTTCTGTATTTGACAATTACAAGTTCAGATCTACAAGTTATAATTTGCACTAATAATTTGTATTTAACAAATAGAAGTTCTGTATTTGACAATTACAAGTTCAGATCTTCATGTTATAATTTGAAATAATAATTAGAAGCTATCAATTTTAAGTTCTGTATTTGACAATTACTAGTTCAGATCCTCAAGTTATAATTTGAAATAATAATTTGAATTTAACAAATCTAAGTTCTGTAATTCACTATTACAAGTTCAGTTCTTCAAGTTATAATTTACAATAATAATTAGAAGCTATCAATTTTAAGTTCTGTATTTGACAATTACAAGTTCAGATCTTCAAGTTATAATTTGCACTAATAATTTTTATTTAACAATTAGAAGTTCTGTATTTGACAATTACAAGTTCAGACATTCAAGTTATAATTTGCAATAATAATTAGAAGCTATTAATTTTAAGTTCTGTATTTGACAATTACAAGTTCAGATCTTCAAGTTATAATTTGAAATAATAATTAGTAGCTATCAATTTTATGTTCTGTATTTGACAATTACAAGTTCAGATCTTCAAGTTATAATTTGCAATAATAATTAGAAGCTATCAATTTTAAGTGCTGTATTTGACAATTACTAGTTCAGATCTTCAAGTTATAATTTACAATAATAATTAGAAGCTATCAATTTTAAGTTCTGTATTTGACAATTACAAGTTCAGATCTACAAGTTATAATTTGCACTAATAATTTGTATTTACCAATTAGAAGTTCTGTATTTGACAATTACTAGTTCAGATCTTCAAGTTATAATTAGAATTAATAATTAGAATTTGACAAATCTAAGTTCTGTAATTCACTATTACAAGTTCAGATCTTCAAGTTATAATTTACAATAATAATTAGAAGCTATCAATTTTAAGTTCTGTATTTGACAATTACAAGTTCAGATCTACAAGTTATAATTTGCACTAATAATTTGTATTTAACAAATAGAAGTTCTGTATTTGACAATTACAAGTTCAGATCTTCAAGTTATAATTTGAAATAATAATTAGAAGCTATCAATTTTAAGTTCTGTATTTGACAATTACTAGTTCAGATCCTCAAGTTATAATTTGAAATAATAATTTGAATTTAACAAATCTAAGTTCTGTAATTCACTATTACAAGTTCAGTTCTTCAAGTTATAATTTACAATAATAATTAGAAGCTATCAATTTTAAGTTCTGTATTTGACAATTACAAGTTCAGATCTTCAAGTTATAATTTGCACTAATAATTTTTATTTAACAATTAGAAGTTCTGTATTTGACAATTACAAGTTCAGACATTCAATTTATAATTTGCAATAATAATTAGAAGCTATTAATTTTAAGTTCTGTATTTGACAATTACAAGTTCAGATCTTCAAGTTATAATTTGAAATAATAATTAGTAGCTATCAATTTTATGTTCTGTATTTGACAATTACAAGTTCAGATCTTCAAGTTATAATTTGCAATAATAATTAGAAGCTATCAATTTTAAGTGCTGTATTTGACAATTACTAGTTCAGATCTTCAAGTTATAATTTACAATAATAATTAGAAGCTATCAATTTTAAGTTCTGTATTTGACAATTACAAGTTCAGATCTACAAGTTATAATTTGCACTAATAATTTGTATTTACCAATTAGAAGTTCTGTATTTGACAATTACAAGTTCAGATCTTCAAGTTATAATTTGCAATAATAATTAGAAGCTATCAATTTTAAGTTCTGTATTTGACAATTACTAGTTCAGATCTACAAGTTATAATTTGAAATAATAAATTGTATTTAACAAATCTAAGTTCTGTAATTCACTATTACAAGTTCAGTTCTTCAAGTTATAATTTACAATAATAATTAGAAGCTATAAATTTTAAGTTCTGTATTTGACAATTACAAGTTCAGATCTTCAAGTTATAATTTGCACTAATAATTTGTATTTAACAATTAGAAGTTCAGTATTTGACAATTACAAGTTCAGATCTTCAAGTTTAATTTGCAATAATAATTAGAAGCAATCAATTTTAAGTTCTGTATTTGACAATTACTAGTTCAGATCTTCAAGTTATAATTAGAAATAATAATTTGAATTTGACAAATCTAAGTTCTGTAATTCACTATTACAAGTTCAGATCTTCAAGTTATAATTTACAATAATAATTAGAAGCTATTAATTTTAAGTTCTGTATTTGACAATTACAAGTTCAGATCTTCAAGTTATAATTTGCAATAATAATTAGAAGCTATCAATGTTACGTTCTGCATTTGACAATTACTAGTTCAGATCTTCAAGTTATAATTTGAAATAATAATTTGAATTTAAGAAATCTAAGTTCTGTAATTCACTATTACAAGTTCAGATCTTCAAGTTATAATTTACAATAATAATTAGAAGCTATAAATTTTAAGTTCTGTATTTGACAATTACAAGTTCAGATCTTCAAGTTATAATTTGCACTAATAATTTGTATTTAACAATTAGAAGTTCAGTATTTGACAATTACAAGTTCAGATCTTCAAGTTATAATTTGCAATAATAATTAGAAGCAATCAATTTTAAGTTCTGTATTTGACAATTACTAGTTCAGATCTTCAAGTTATAATTAGAAATAATAATTTGAATTTGACAAATCTAAGTTCTGTAATTCACTATTACAAGTTCAGATCTTCAAGTTATAATTTACAATAATAATTAGAAGCTATTAATTTTAAGTTCTGTATTTGACAATTACAAGTTCAGATCTACAAGTTATAATTTGCACTAATAATTTGTATTTAACAATTAGAAGTTCTGAATTTGACAATTACAAGTTCAGATATTCAAGTTATAATTTGAAATAATAATTAGAAGCTATCAATTTTAAGTTCTGTATTTGACAATTACAAGTTCTGATCTTCAAGTTATAATTTGCAATAATAATTAGAAGCTATCAATTTTAAGTTCTGTATTTGACACTTACTAGTTCAGATCTTCAAGTTATAATTTGCACTAATAATTTGTATTTAACAATTAGAAGTTCTGTATTTGACTATTACAAGTTCAGATCTTCGAATTATTATTTGCAATCTTAGTTTTAATTTAACAATTCGAAGTTCTGTATTTACCTATTACAGGTTCAGATCTTCAAGTTATAATTTGCAATCACAATTTGTATTTAACAATGCTAAGTTGCGTATTTGTCTATTACAAGTTCAGATCTTCAAATTATAATTTGCAATAATAATTAGAAGCTATCAATTTTAAGTTCTGTATTTGACAATTACAAGTTCAGATCTTCAAGTTATTATTTGCAATAATAATTAGAAGATATCAATTTTAAGTTCTGTATTTGACAATTACAAGTTCAGATCTTCAAGTTATAATTTACAATAATAATTAGAAGCTATCAATTTTAAGTTCTGTATTTGACAATTACAAGTTCAGATCTTCAAGTTATAATTTGCAATAATATTTAGAAGCTATCAATTTTAAGTTCTGTATTTGACAATTACTAGTTCAGATCTACAAGTTATAATTTGAAATAATAAATTGTATTTAACTAATCTAAGTTCTGTAATTCACTATTACAAGTTCAGTTCTTCAAGTTATAATTTACAATAATAATTAGAAGCTATCAATTTTAAGTTCTGTATTTGACAATTACAAGTTCAGATCTTCAAGTTATAATTTGCACTAATAATTTGTATTTAACAATTAGAAGTTCTGTATTTGACAATTACATGTTCAGACATTCAAGTTATAATTTGCAATAATAATTAGAAGCTATTAATTTTAAGTTCTGTGTTTGACAATTACAAGTTCAGATCTTCAAGTTATAATTTGAAATAATAATTAGTAGCTATCAATTTTATGTTCTGTATTTGACAATTCCAAGTTCAGATCTTCAAGTTATAATTTGCAATAATAATTAGAAGCTATCAATTTTAAGTGCTGTATTTGACAATTACAAGTTCAGATCTTCAAGTTATTATTTGCAATAATAATTAGAAGCTATTAATTTTAAGTTCTGTATTTGACAATTACAAGTGCAGATCTTCAAGTTATAATTTGCAATAATAATTAGAAGCTATCAATTTTAAGTTCTGTATTTGACAATTACTAGTTCAGATTTTCAAGTTATAATTAGAATTAATAATTAGAATTTGACAAATCTAAGTTCTGTAATTCACTATTACAAGTTCAGATCTTCAAGTTATAATTTACAATAATAATTAGAAGCTATCAATTTTAAGTTCTGTATTTGACAATTACAAGTTCAGATCTACAAGTTATAATTTGCACTAATAATTTGTATTTAACAAATAGAAGTTCTGTATTTGACAATTACAAGTTCAGATCTTCATGTTATAATTTGAAATAATAATTAGAAGCTATCAATTTTAAGTTCTGTATTTGACAATTACTAGTTCAGATCCTCAAGTTATAATTTGAAATAATAATTTGAATTTAACAAATCTAAGTTCTGTAATTCACTATTACAAGTTCAGTTCTTCAAGTTATAATTTACAATAATAATTAGAAGCTATCAATTTTAAGTTCTGTATTTGACAATTACAAGTTCAGATCTTCAAGTTATAATTTGCACTAATAATTTTTATTTAACAATTAGAAGTTCTGTATTTGACAATTACAAGTTCAGACATTCAAGTTATAATTTGCAATAATAATTAGAAGCTATTAATTTTAAGTTCTGTATTTGACAATTACAAGTTCAGATCTTCAAGTTATAATTTGAAATAATAATTAGTAGCTATCAATTTTATGTTCTGTATTTGACAATTACAAGTTCAGATCTTCAAGTTATAATTTGCAATAATAATTAGAAGCTATCAATTTTAAGTGCTGTATTTGACAATTACTAGTTCAGATCTTCAAGTTATAATTTACAATAATAATTAGAAGCTATCAATTTTAAGTTCTGTATTTGACAATTACAAGTTCAGATCTACAAGTTATAATTTGCACTAATAATTTGTATTTACCAATTAGAAGTTCTGTATTTGACAATTACTAGTTCAGATCTTCAAGTTATAATTAGAATTAATAATTAGAATTTGACAAATCTAAGTTCTGTAATTCACTATTACAAGTTCAGATCTTCAAGTTATAATTTACAATAATAATTAGAAGCTATCAATTTTAAGTTCTGTATTTGACAATTACAAGTTCAGATCTACAAGTTATAATTTGCACTAATAATTTGTATTTAACAAATAGAAGTTCTGTATTTGACAATTACAAGTTCAGATCTTCAAGTTATAATTTGAAATAATAATTAGAAGCTATCAATTTTAAGTTCTGTATTTGACAATTACTAGTTCAGATCCTCAAGTTATAATTTGAAATAATAATTTGAATTTAACAAATCTAAGTTCTGTAATTCACTATTACAAGTTCAGTTCTTCAAGTTATAATTTACAATAATAATTAGAAGCTATCAATTTTAAGTTCTGTATTTGACAATTACAAGTTCAGATCTTCAAGTTATAATTTGCACTAATAATTTTTATTTAACAATTAGAAGTTCTGTATTTGACAATTACAAGTTCAGACATTCAATTTATAATTTGCAATAATAATTAGAAGCTATTAATTTTAAGTTCTGTATTTGACAATTACAAGTTCAGATCTTCAAGTTATAATTTGAAATAATAATTAGTAGCTATCAATTTTATGTTCTGTATTTGACAATTACAAGTTCAGATCTTCAAGTTATAATTTGCAATAATAATTAGAAGCTATCAATTTTAAGTGCTGTATTTGACAATTACTAGTTCAGATCTTCAAGTTATAATTTACAATAATAATTAGAAGCTATCAATTTTAAGTTCTGTATTTGACAATTACAAGTTCAGATCTACAAGTTATAATTTGCACTAATAATTTGTATTTACCAATTAGAAGTTCTGTATTTGACAATTACAAGTTCAGATCTTCAAGTTATAATTTGCAATAATAATTAGAAGCTATCAATTTTAAGTTCTGTATTTGACAATTACTAGTTCAGATCTACAAGTTATAATTTGAAATAATAAATTGTATTTAACAAATCTAAGTTCTGTAATTCACTATTACAAGTTCAGTTCTTCAAGTTATAATTTACAATAATAATTAGAAGCTATAAATTTTAAGTTCTGTATTTGACAATTACAAGTTCAGATCTTCAAGTTATAATTTGCACTAATAATTTGTATTTAACAATTAGAAGTTCAGTATTTGACAATTACAAGTTCAGATCTTCAAGTTTAATTTGCAATAATAATTAGAAGCAATCAATTTTAAGTTCTGTATTTGACAATTACTAGTTCAGATCTTCAAGTTATAATTAGAAATAATAATTTGAATTTGACAAATCTAAGTTCTGTAATTCACTATTACAAGTTCAGATCTTCAAGTTATAATTTACAATAATAATTAGAAGCTATTAATTTTAAGTTCTGTATTTGACAATTACAAGTTCAGATCTTCAAGTTATAATTTGCAATAATAATTAGAAGCTATCAATGTTACGTTCTGCATTTGACAATTACTAGTTCAGATCTTCAAGTTATAATTTGAAATAATAATTTGAATTTAAGAAATCTAAGTTCTGTAATTCACTATTACAAGTTCAGATCTTCAAGTTATAATTTACAATAATAATTAGAAGCTATAAATTTTAAGTTCTGTATTTGACAATTACAAGTTCAGATCTTCAAGTTATAATTTGCACTAATAATTTGTATTTAACAATTAGAAGTTCAGTATTTGACAATTACAAGTTCAGATCTTCAAGTTATAATTTGCAATAATAATTAGAAGCAATCAATTTTAAGTTCTGTATTTGACAATTACTAGTTCAGATCTTCAAGTTATAATTAGAAATAATAATTTGAATTTGACAAATCTAAGTTCTGTAATTCACTATTACAAGTTCAGATCTTCAAGTTATAATTTACAATAATAATTAGAAGCTATTAATTTTAAGTTCTGTATTTGACAATTACAAGTTCAGATCTACAAGTTATAATTTGCACTAATAATTTGTATTTAACAATTAGAAGTTCTGAATTTGACAATTACAAGTTCAGATATTCAAGTTATAATTTGAAATAATAATTAGAAGCTATCAATTTTAAGTTCTGTATTTGACAATTACAAGTTCTGATCTTCAAGTTATAATTTGCAATAATAATTAGAAGCTATCAATTTTAAGTTCTGTATTTGACACTTACTAGTTCAGATCTTCAAGTTATAATTTGCACTAATAATTTGTATTTAACAATTAGAAGTTCTGTATTTGACTATTACAAGTTCAGATCTTCGAATTATTATTTGCAATCTTAGTTTTAATTTAACAATTCGAAGTTCTGTATTTACCTATTACAGGTTCAGATCTTCAAGTTATAATTTGCAATCACAATTTGTATTTAACAATGCTAAGTTGCGTATTTGTCTATTACAAGTTCAGATCTTCAAATTATAATTTGCAATAATAATTAGAAGCTATCAATTTTAAGTTCTGTATTTGACAATTACAAGTTCAGATCTTCAAGTTATTATTTGCAATAATAATTAGAAGATATCAATTTTAAGTTCTGTATTTGACAATTACAAGTTCAGATCTTCAAGTTATAATTTACAATAATAATTAGAAGCTATCAATTTTAAGTTCTGTATTTGACAATTACAAGTTCAGATCTTCAAGTTATAATTTGCAATAATATTTAGAAGCTATCAATTTTAAGTTCTGTATTTGACAATTACTAGTTCAGATCTTCAAGTTATAAATTGAAATAATAATTTCAATTTAACAAATCTAAGTTCTGTAATTCACTATTACAAGTTCAGATCTTCAAGTTATAATTTACAATAATAATTAGAAGCTATCAATTTTAAGTTCTGTATTTGACAATTACAAGTTCAGATCTTCAAGTTATAATTTGCACTAAAAATTTGTATTTAACAATTAGAAGTTCTGTATTTGACAATTACAAGTTCAGATCTTCAAGTTATAATTTGCAATAATAATTAGAAGCTATTAATTTTAAGTTCTGTATTTGACAATTACAAGTTCAGATCCTCAAGTTATAATTTGAAATAATAATTAGAAGCTATCAATTTTGTGTTCTGTATTTGACAATTACTAGTTCAGATCTTCAAGTTATAATTTGCAATAATAATTAGAAGCTTTCAATTTTAAGTGCTGTATTTGACAATTACTAGTTCAGATCTTCAAGTTATAATTTGCACTAATAATTTGTATTTAACAATTAGAAGTTCTGTATTTGACAATTACAAGTTCAGATCTTCAAGTTATAATTTTCTCTAATAATTTGTATTTAACAATTAGAAGTTCTGTATTTGACAATTACAAGTTCCGATCTTCAAGTTATAATTTGCAATACTAATTAGAAGCTATCAATTTTAAGTTCTGTATTTGACAATTACAGGTTCAGATCTTCAAGTTATAATTTGCAATCACAATTTGTATTTAACAATGCTAAGTTGCGTATTTGTCTATTACAAGTTCAGATCTTCAAATTATGATTTGCAATAATAATTAGAAGCTATCAATTTTAAGTTCTGTATTTGACAATTACAAGTTCAGATCTTCAAGTTATAATTTGCAATAATAATTAGAAGCTATCAATTTTAAGTTCTGTATTTGACAATTACTAGTTCAGATCTTCAAGTAATAATTTGAAATAATAACTTGAATTTAACAAATCTAAGTTCTGTAATTCACTATTACAAGTTCAGATCTACAAGTTATAATTTACAATAATAACTAGAAGCTATCAATTTTAAGTGCTGTATTTGACAATTACTAGTTCAGATCTTCAAGTTATAATTTGCACTAATAATTTGTATTTAACAATTCGAAGTTCTGTATTTGACTATTACAAGTTCAGATCTTCAAGTTATAATTTGAAATATAATTATAAGCTATCAATTTTAAGTTCTGTATTTGACAATTACAAGTACAGATCTTCAAATTATTATTTGCAATAATAATTAGAAGCTATCAATTTTAAGTTCTGTATTTGACAATTACTAGTTCAGATCTTCAAGTTATAATTTGAAATAATAATTTGTATTTAACAAATCTAAGTTCTGTAATTCACTATTACAAGTTCAGATCTTCAAGTTATAATTTACAATAATAATTAGAAGCTATTAATTTTAAGTTCTGTATTTGACAATTACAAGTTCAGAACTTCATGTTATAATTTGCACTAATAATTTGTATTTAACAATTAGAAGTTCTGTATTTGACAATTACAAGTTCAGATCTTCAAGTTATATTTTGCAATAATAATTAGAAGCTATCAATTTTAAGTTCTGTATTTGACAATTACAAGTTCAGAACTTCAAGTTATAATTTGCACTAATAATTTGGATTTAACAATTAGAAGTTCTGTATTTGACAATTACAAGTTCAGATCTACAAGTTATAATTTGCACTAATAATTTGTATTTAAAATTAGAAGTTCTGTATTTGACAATTACAAGTTCAGATATTCAAGTTATAATTTGAAATAATAATTAGAAGCTATCAATTTTAAGTTCTGTATTTGACAATTACAAGTTCAGATCTTCAAGTTATAATTTGCAATAATAATTAGAAGCTATCAATGTTACGTTCTGCATTTGACAATTACTAGTTCAGATCTTCAAGTTATAATTTGAAATAATAATTTGAATTTAAGAAATCTAAGTTCTGTAATTCACTATTACAAGTTCAGATCTTCAAGTTATAATTTACAATAATAATTAGAAGCTATAAATTTTAAGTTCTGTATTTGACAATTACAAGTTCAGATCTTCAAGTTATAATTTGCACTAATAATTTGTATTTAACAATTAGAAGTTCTGTATTTGACAATTACAAGTTCAGATCTTCAAGTTATAATTTGCAATAATAATTAGAAGCAATCAATTTTAAGTTCTGTATTTGACAATTACTAGTTCAGATCTTCAAGTTATAATTAGAAATAATAATTTGAATTTGACAAATCTAAGTTCTGTAATTCACTATTACAAGTTCAGATCTTCAAGTTATAATTTACAATAATAATTAGAAGCTATCAATTTTAAGTTCTGTATTTGACAATTACAAGTTCAGATCTACAAGTTATAATTTGCACTAATAATTTGTATTTAACAATTAGAAGTTCTGTATTTGACAATTACAAGTTCAGATATTCAAGTTATAATTTGAAATAATAATTAGAAGCTATCAATTTTAAGTTCTGTATTTGACAATTACAAGTTCTGATCTTCAAGTTATAATTTGCAATAATAATTAGAAGCTATCAATTTTAAGTTCTGTATTTGACACTTACTAGTTCAGATCTTCAAGTTATAATTTGCACTAATAATTTGTATTTAATAATTAGAAGTTCTGTATTTGACTATTACAAGTTCAGATCTTCGAATTATTATTTGCAATCTTAGTTTTAATTTAACAATTCGAAGTTCTGTATTTACCTATTACAGGTTCAGATCTTCAAGTTATAATTTGCAATCACAATTAGTATTTAACAATGCTAAGTTGCGTATTTGTCTATTACAAGTTCAGATCTTCAAATTATAATTTGCAATAATAATTAGAAGCTATCAATTTTAAGTTCTGTATTTGACAATTACAAGTTCAGATCTTCAAGTTATAATTTGCAATAATAATTAGAAGCTATCAATTTTAAGTTCTGTATTAGACAATTACAAGTTCAGATCTTCAAGTTATAATTTTCTCTAATAATTTGTATTTAACAATTAGAAGTTCTGTATTTGACAATTACAAGTTCCGATCTTCAAGTTATAATTTGCAATAAAAATTAGAAGCTATCAATTTTAAGTTCTGTATTTGACAATTACAAGTTCAGATCTTCAAGTTATAATTTGAAATAATAATTAGAAGCTATCAATTTTAAGTTCTGTATTTGACAATTACAAGTTCAGTTCTTCTAGTTATAATTTGCAATAATAATTAGAAGCTATCAATTTTAAGTTCTGTATTTGACAATTACAAGTTCAGTCCTTCTAGTTATAATTTACAATAATAATTAGAAGCTATCAATTTTAAGTTCTGTATTTGACAATTACAAGTTCAGATCTTCAAGTTATAATTTGCAATAATAATTAGAAGCTATCAATTTTAAGTTCTGTATTAGACAATTACAAGTTCAGATCTTCAAGTTATAATTTTCTCTAATAATTTGTATTTAACAATTAGAAGTTCTGTATTTGACAATTACAAGTTCCGATCTTCAAGTTATAATTTGCAATAAAAATTAGAAGCTATCAATTTTAAGTTCTGTATTTGACAATTACAAGTTCAGATCTTCAAGTTATAATTTGAAATAATAATTAGAAGCTATCAATTTTAAGTTCTGTATTTGACAATTACAAGTTCAGTTCTTCTAGTTATAATTTGCAATAATAATTAGAAGCTATCAATTTTAAGTTCTGTATTTGACAATTACAAGTTCAGATCTTCAAGTTATAATTTGCAATAATATTTAGAAGCTATCAATTTTAAGTTCTGTATTTGACAATTACTAGTTCAGATCTTCAAGTTATAAATTGAAATAATAATTTCAATTTAACAAATCTAAGTTCTGTAATTCACTATTACAAGTTCAGATCTTCAAGTTATAATTTACAATAATAATTAGAAGCTATCAATTTTAAGTTCTGTATTTGACAATTACAAGTTCAGATCTTCAAGTTATAATTTGCACTAATAATTTGTATTTAACAATTAGAAGTTCTGTATTTGACAATTACAAGTTCAGATCTTCAAGTTATAATTTGTAATAATAATTAGAAGCTATTAATTTTAAGTTCTGTATTTGACAATTACAAGTTCAGATCTTCAAGTTATAATTTGAAATAATAATTAGAAGCTATCAATTTTATGTTCTGTATTTGACAATTACAAGTTCAGATCTTCAAGTTATAATTTGCAATAATAATTAGAAGCTTTCAATTGTAAGTGCTGTATTTGACAATTACTAGTTCAGATCTACAAGTTATAATTTTCACTAATAATTTGTATTTAACAATTAGTAGTTCTGTATTTGACAATTACAAGTTCCGATCTTCAAGTTATAATTTGCAATAATAATTAGAAGCTATCAATTTTAAGTTCTGTATTTGACAATTACTAGTTCAGATCTTCAAGTTATAATTTGCACTAATAATTTGTATTTAACAATTAGAAGTTCTGTATTTGACAATTACAGGTTCAGATCTTCAAGTAATAATTTGCACTAATAATTTGTATTTAACAATTCGAAGTTCTGTATTTGACTATTACAAGTTCAGATCTTCAAGTTATAATTTGAATTATAATTATAAGCTATCAATTTTAAGTTCTGTATTTGACAATTACAAGTACAGATCTCCAAAATATTATTTGCAATAATAATTAGAAGCTATCAATTTTAAGTTCTGCATTTGACAATTACAAGTTCAGATCTTCAAGTTATTATTTGCAATAATAATTAGAAGCTATTAATTTTAAGTTCTGTATTTGACAATTACAAGTGCAGATCTTCAAGTTATAATTTGCAACAATAATTAGAAGCTATCAATTTTAAGTTCTGTATTTGACAATTACTAGTTCAGATCTTCAAGTTATAATTAGAATTAATAATTAGAATTTGACAAATCTAAGTTCTGTAATTCACTATTACAAGTTCAGATCTTCAAGTTATAATTTACAATAATAATTAGAAGCTATCAATTTTAAGTTCTGTATTTGACAATTACAAGTTCAGATCTACAAGTTATAATTTGCACTAATAATTTGTATTTAACAAATAGAAGTTCTGTATTTGACAATTACAAGTTCAGATCTTCAAGTTATAATTTGAAATAATAATTAGAAGCTATCAATTTTAAGTTCTGTATTTGACAATTACTAGTTCAGATCCTCAAGTTATAATTTGAAATAATAATTTGAATTTAACAAATCTAAGTTCTGTAATTCACTATTACAAGTTCAGTTCTTCAAGTTATAATTTACAATAATAATTAGAAGCTATCAATTTTAAGTTCTGTATTTGACAATTACAAGTTCAGATCTTCAAGTTATAATTTGCACTAATAATTTTTATTTAACAATTAGAAGTTCTGTATTTGACAATTACAAGTTCAGACATTCAAGTTATAATTTGCAATAATAATTAGAAGCTATTAATTTTAAGTTCTGTATTTGACAATTACAAGTTCAGATCTTCAAGTTATAATTTGAAATAATAATTAGTAGCTATCAATTTTATGTTCTGTATTTGACAATTACAAGTTCAGATCTTCAAGTTATAATTTGCAATAATAATTAGAAGCTATCAATTTTAAGTGCTGTATTTGACAATTACTAGTTCAGATCTTCAAGTTATAATTTACAATAATAATTAGAAGCTATCAATTTTAAGTTCTGTATTTGACAATTACAAGTTCAGATCTACAAGTTATAATTTGCACTAATAATTTGTATTTACCAATTAGAAGTTCTGTATTTGACAATTACAAGTTCAGATCTTCAAGTTATAATTTGCAATAATAATTAGAAGCTATCAATTTTAAGTTCTGTATTTGACAATTACTAGTTCAGATCTACAAGTTATAATTTGAAATAATAAATTGTATTTAACAAATCTAAGTTCTGTAATTCACTATTACAAGTTCAGTTCTTCAAGTTATAATTTACAATAATAATTAGAAGCTATCAATTTTAAGTTCTGTATTTGACAATTACAAGTTCAGATCTTCAAGTTATAATTTGCACTAATAATTTGTATTTAACAATTAGAAGTTCTGTATTTGACAATTACAAGTTCAGACATTCAAGTTATAATTTGCAATAATAATTAGAAGCTATTAATTTTAAGTTCTGTGTTTGACAATTACAAGTTCAGATCTTCAAGTTATAATTTGAAATAATAATTAGTAGCTATCAATTTTATGTTCTGTATTTGACAATTCCAAGTTCAGATCTTCAAGTTATAATTTGCAATAATAATTAGAAGCTATCAATTTTAAGTGCTGTATTTGACAATTACAAGTTCAGATCTTCAAGTTATAATTAGAATTAATAATTAGAATTTGACAAATCTAAGTTCTGTAATTCACTATTACAAGTTCAGATCTTCAAGTTATAATTTACAATAATAATTAGAAGCTATCAATTTTAAGTTCTGTATTTGACAATTACAAGTTCAGATCTACAAGTTATAATTTGCACTAATAATTTGTATTTAACAAATAGAAGTTCTGTATTTGACAATTACAAGTTCAGATCTTCATGTTATAATTTGAAATAATAATTAGAAGCTATCAATTTTAAGTTCTGTATTTGACAATTACTAGTTCAGATCCTCAAGTTATAATTTGAAATAATAATTTGAATTTAACAAATCTAAGTTCTGTAATTCACTATTACAAGTTCAGTTCTTCAAGTTATTATTTGCAATAATAATTAGAAGCTATTAATTTTAAGTTCTGTATTTGACAATTACAAGTGCAGATCTTCAAGTTATAATTTGCAATAATAATTAGAAGCTATCAATTTTAAGTTCTGTATTTGACAATTACTAGTTCAGATCTTCAAGTTATAATTAGAATTAATAATTAGAATTTGACAAATCTAAGTTCTGTAATTCACTATTACAAGTTCAGATCTTCAAGTTATAATTTACAATAATAATTAGAAGCTATCAATTTTAAGTTCTGTATTTGACAATTACAAGTTCAGATCTACAAGTTATAATTTGCACTAATAATTTGTATTTAACAAATAGAAGTTCTGTATTTGACAATTACAAGTTCAGATCTTCATGTTATAATTTGAAATAATAATTAGAAGCTATCAATTTTAAGTTCTGTATTTGACAATTACTAGTTCAGATCCTCAAGTTATAATTTGAAATAATAATTTGAATTTAACAAATCTAAGTTCTGTAATTCACTATTACAAGTTCAGTTCTTCAAGTTATAATTTATAATAATAATTAGAAGCTATCAATTTTAAGTTCTGTATTTGACAATTACAAGTTCAGATCTTCAAGTTATAATTTGCACTAATAATTTTTATTTAACAATTAGAAGTTCTGTATTTGACAATTACAAGTTCAGACATTCAAGTTATAATTTGCAATAATAATTAGAAGCTATTAATTTTAAGTTCTGTATTTGACAATTACAAGTTCAGATCTTCAAGTTATAATTTGAAATAATAATTAGTAGCTATCAATTTTATGTTCTGTATTTGACAATTACAAGTTCAGATCTTCAAGTTATAATTTGCAATAATAATTAGAAGCTATCAATTTTAAGTGCTGTATTTGACAATTACTAGTTCAGATCTTCAAGTTATAATTTACAATAATAATTAGAAGCTATCAATTTTAAGTTCTGTATTTGACAATTACAAGTTCAGATCTACAAGTTATAATTTGCACTAATAATTTGTATTTACCAATTAGAAGTTCTGTATTTGACAATTACAAGTTCAGATCTTCAAGTTATAATTTGCAATAATATTTAGAAGCTATCAATTTTAAGTTCTGTATTTGACAATTACTAGTTCAGATCTTCAAGTTATAAATTGAAAAATAATTTCAATTTAACAAATCTAAGTTCTGTAATTCACTATTACAAGTTCAGATCTTCAAGTTATAATTTACAATAATAATTAGAAGCTATCAATTTTAAGTTCTGTATTTGACAATTACAAGTTCAGATCTTCAAGTTATAATTTGCACTAATAATTTGTATTTAACAATTAGAAGTTCTGTATTTGACAATTACAAGTTCAGATCTTCAAGTTATAATTTGTAATAATAATTAGAAGCTATTAATTTTAAGTTCTGTATTTGACAATTACAAGTTCAGATCTTCAAGTTATAATTTGAAATAATAATTAGAAGCTATCAATTTTATCTTCTGTATTTGACAATTACAAGTTCAGATCTTCAAGTTATAATTTGCAATAATAATTAGAAGCTTTCAATTGTAAGTGCTGTATTTGACAATTACTAGTTCAGATCTACAAGTTATAATTTTCACTAATAATTTGTATTTAACAATTAGTAGTTCTGTATTTGACAATTACAAGTTCCGATCTTCAAGTTATAATTTGCAATAATAATTAGAAGCTATCAATTTTAAGTTCTGTATTTGACAATTACTAGTTCAGATCTTCAAGTTATAATTTGCACTAATAATTTGTATTTAACAATTAGAAGTTCTGTATTTGACAATTACAGGTTCAGATCTTCAAGTAATAATTTGCACTAATAATTTGTATTTAACAATTCGAAGTTCTGTATTTGACTATTACAAGTTCAGATCTTCAAGTTATAATTTGAATTATAATTATAAGCTATCAATTTTAAGTTCTGTATTTGACAATTACAAGTACAGATCTCCAAAATATTATTTGCAATAATAATTAGAAGCTATCAATTTTAAGTTCTGCATTTGACAATTACAAGTTCAGATCTTCAAGTTATTATTTGCAATAATAATTAGAAGCTATTAATTTTAAGTTCTGTATTTGACAATTACAAGTGCAGATCTTCAAGTTATAATTTGCAACAATAATTAGAAGCTATCCATTTTAAGTTCTGTATTTGACAATTACTAGTTCAGATCTTCAAGTTATAATTAGAATTAATAATTAGAATTTGACAAATCTAAGTTCTGTAATTCACTATTACAAGTTCAGATCTTCAAGTTATAATTTACAATAATAATTAGAAGCTATCAATTTTAAGTTCTGTATTTGACAATTACAAGTTCAGATCTACAAGTTATAATTTGCACTAATAATTTGTATTTAACAAATAGAAGTTCTGTATTTGACAATTACAAGTTCAGATCTTCAAGTTATAATTTGAAATAATAATTAGAAGCTATCAATTTTAAGTTCTGTATTTGACAATTACTAGTTCAGATCCTCAAGTTATAATTTGAAATAATAATTTGAATTTAACAAATCTAAGTTCTGTAATTCACTATTACAAGTTCAGTTCTTCAAGTTATAATTTACAATAATAATTAGAAGCTATCAATTTTAAGTTCTGTATTTGACAATTACAAGTTCAGATCTTCAAGTTATAATTTGCACTAATAATTTTTATTTAACAATTAGAAGTTCTGTATTTGACAATTACAAGTTCAGACATTCAAGTTATAATTTGCAATAATAATTAGAAGCTATTAATTTTAAGTTCTGTATTTGACAATTACAAGTTCAGATCTTCAAGTTATAATTTGAAATAATAATTAGTAGCTATCAATTTTATGTTCTGTATTTGACAATTACAAGTT
Source organism: Cantharis lateralis (assembly GCA_963170105.1). NCBI lineage: Eukaryota > Metazoa > Arthropoda > Insecta > Coleoptera > Cantharidae > Cantharis > Cantharis lateralis. The sequence goes on along the minus strand of OY720625.1, from coordinate 29,782,555 downwards.
CAGATCTTCAAGTTATAATTTGCAATAATAATTAGAAGCTATCAATTTTAAGTGCTGTATTTGACAATTACTAGTTCAGATCTTCAAGTTATAATTTACAATAATAATTAGAAGCTATCAATTTTAAGTTCTGTATTTGACAATTACAAGTTCAGATCTACAAGTTATAATTTGCACTAATAATTTGTATTTACCAATTAGAAGTTCTGTATTTGACAATTACAAGTTCAGATCTTCAAGTTATAATTTGCAATAATAATTAGAAGCTATCAATTTTAAGTTCTGTATTTGACAATTACTAGTTCAGATCTACAAGTTATAATTTGAAATAATAAATTGTATTTAACAAATCTAAGTTCTGTAATTCACTATTACAAGTTCAGTTCTTCAAGTTATAATTTACAATAATAATTAGAAGCTATCAATTTTAAGTTCTGTATTTGACAATTACAAGTTCAGATCTTCAAGTTATAATTTGCACTAATAATTTGTATTTAACAATTAGAAGTTCTGTATTTGACAATTACAAGTTCAGACATTCAAGTTATAATTTGCAATAATAATTAGAAGCTATTAATTTTAAGTTCTGTGTTTGACAATTACAAGTTCAGATCTTCAAGTTATAATTTGAAATAATAATTAGTAGCTATCAATTTTATGTTCTGTATTTGACAATTCCAAGTTCAGATCTTCAAGTTATAATTTGCAATAATAATTAGAAGCTATCAATTTTAAGTGCTGTATTTGACAATTACAAGTTCAGATCTTCAAGTTATTATTTGCAATAATAATTAGAAGCTATTAATTTTAAGTTCTGTATTTGACAATTACAAGTGCAGATCTTCAAGTTATAATTTGCAATAGTAATTAGAAGCTATCAATTTTAAGTTCTGTATTTGACAATTACTAGTTCAGATCTTCAAGTTATAATTAGAATTAATAATTAGAATTTGACAAATCTAAGTTCTGTAATTCACTATTACAAGTTCAGATCTTCAAGTTATAATTTACAATAATAATTAGAAGCTATCAATTTTAAGTTCTGTATTTGACAATTACAAGTTCAGATCTACAAGTTATAATTTGCACTAATAATTTGTATTTAACAAATAGAAGTTCTGTATTTGACAATTACAAGTTCAGATCTTCAAGTTATAATTTGAAATAATAATTAGAAGCTATCAATTTTAAGTTCTGTATTTGACAATTACTAGTTCAGATCCTCAAGTTATAATTTGAAATAATAATTTGAATTTAACAAATCTAAGTTCTGTAATTCACTATTACAAGTTCAGTTCTTCAAGTTATAATTTACAATAATAATTAGAAGCTATCAATTTTAAGTTCTGTATTTGACAATTACAAGTTCAGATCTTCAAGTTATAATTTGCACTAATAATTTTTATTTAACAATTAGAAGTTCTGTATTTGACAATTACAAGTTCAGACATTCAAGTTATAATTTGCAATAATAATTAGAAGCTATTAATTTTAAGTTCTGTATTTGACAATTACAAGTTCAGATCTTCAAGTTATAATTTGAAATAATAATTAGTAGCTATCAATTTTATGTTCTGTATTTGACAATTACAAGTTCAGATCTTCAAGTTATAATTTGCAATAATAATTAGAAGCTATCAATTTTAAGTGCTGTATTTGACAATTACTAGTTCAGATCTTCAAGTTATAATTTACAGTAATAATTAGAAGCTATCAATTTTAAGTTCTGTATTTGACAATTACAAGTTCAGATCTTCAAGTTATAATTTGAAATAATAATTAGTAGCTATCAATTTTATGTTCTGTATTTGACAATTACAAGTTCAGATCTTCAAGTTATAATTTGCAATAATAATTAGAAGCTATCAATTTTAAGTTCTGTATTTGACAATTACTAGTTCAGATCTACAAGTTATAATTTGAAATAATAAATTGTATTTAACAAATCTAAGTTCTGTAATTCACTATTACAAGTTCAGTTCTTCAAGTTATAATTTACAATAATAATTAGAAGCTATTAATTTTAAGTTCTGTATTTGACAATTACAAGTTCAGATCTTCAAGTTATAATTTGCACTAATAATTTGTATTTAACAATTAGAAGTTCTGTATTTGACAATTACAAGTTCAGACATTCAAGTTATAATTTGCAATAATAATTAGAAGCTATTAATTTTAAGTTCTGTGTTTGACAATTACAAGTTCAGATCTTCAAGTTATAATTTGAAATAATAATTAGTAGCTATCAATTTTATGTTCTGTATTTGACAATTCCAAGTTCAGATCTTCAAGTTATAATTTGCAATAATAATTAGAAGCTATCAATTTTAAGTGCTGTATTTGACAATTACAAGTTCAGATCTTCAAGTTATTATTTGCAATAATAATTAGAAGCTATTAATTTTAAGTTCTGTATTTGACAATTACAAGTGCAGATCTTCAAGTTATAATTTGCAATAGTAATTAGAAGCTATCAATTTTAAGTTCTGTATTTGACAATTACTAGTTCAGATCTTCAAGTTATAATTAGAATTAATAATTAGAATTTGACAAATCTAAGTTCTGTAATTCACTATTACAAGTTCAGATCTTCAAGTTATAATTTACAATAATAATTAGAAGCTATCAATTTTAAGTTCTGTATTTGACAATTACAAGTTCAGATCTACAAGTTATAATTTGCACTAATAATTTGTATTTAACAAATAGAAGTTCTGTATTTGACAATTACAAGTTCAGATCTTCAAGTTATAATTTGAAATAATAATTAGAAGCTATCAATTTTAAGTTCTGTATTTGACAATTACTAGTTCAGATCCTCAAGTTATAATTTGAAATAATAATTTGAATTTAACAAATCTAAGTTCTGTAATTCACTATTACAAGTTCAGTTCTTCAAGTTATAATTTACAATAATAATTAGAAGCTATCAATTTTAAGTTCTGTATTTGACAATTACAAGTTCAGATCTTCAAGTTATAATTTGCACTAATAATTTTTATTTAACAATTAGAAGTTCTGTATTTGACAATTACAAGTTCAGACATTCAAGTTATAATTTGCAATAATAATTAGAAGCTATTAATTTTAAGTTCTGTATTTGACAATTACAAGTTCAGATCTTCAAGTTATAATTTGAAATAATAATTAGTAGCTATCAATTTTATGTTCTGTATTTGACAATTACAAGTTCAGATCTTCAAGTTATAATTTGCAATAATAATTAGAAGCTATCAATTTTAAGTGCTGTATTTGACAATTACTAGTTCAGATCTTCAAGTTATAATTTACAATAATAATTAGAAGCTATCAATTTTAAGTTCTGTATTTGACAATTACAAGTTCAGATCTACAAGTTATAATTTGCACTAATAATTTGTATTTACCAATTAGAAGTTCTGTATTTGACAATTACAAGTTCAGATCTTCAAGTTATAATTTGCAATAATAATTAGAAGCTATCAATTTTAAGTTCTGTATTTGACAATTACTAGTTCAGATCTACAAGTTATAATTTGAAATAATAAATTGTATTTAACAAATCTAAGTTCTGTAATTCACTATTACAAGTTCAGTTCTTCAAGTTATAATTTACAATAATAATTAGAAGCTATCAATTTTAAGTTCTGTATTTGACAATTACAAGTTCAGATCTTCAAGTTATAATTTGCACTAATAATTTGTATTTAACAATTAGAAGTTCTGTATTTGACAATTACAAGTTCAGACATTCAAGTTATAATTTGCAATAATAATTAGAAGCTATTAATTTTAAGTTCTGTGTTTGACAATTACAAGTTCAGATCTTCAAGTTATAATTTGAAATAATAATTAGTAGCTATCAATTTTATGTTCTGTATTTGACAATTCCAAGTTCAGATCTTCAAGTTATAATTTGCAATAATAATTAGAAGCTATCAATTTTAAGTGCTGTATTTGACAATTACTAGTTCAGATCTTCAAGTTATAATTTGCACTAATAATTTGTATTTAACAATTAGAAGTTCTGCATTTGACAATTACAAGTTCAGATCTTCAAGTTATAATTTGTAATAATAATTAGAAGCTATTAATTTTAAGTTCTGTATTTGACAATTACAAGTTCAGATCTTCAAGTTATAATTTGAAATAATAATTAGAAGCTATCAATTTTATGTTCTGTATTTGACAATTACAAGTTCAGATCTTCAAGTTATAATTTGCAATAATAATTAGAAGCTTTCAATTGTAAGTGCTGTATTTGACAATTACTAGTTCAGATCTACAAGTTATAATTTGCAATAATAATTAGAAGCTTTCAATTGTAAGTGCTGTATTTGACAATTACTAGTTCAGATCTTCAAGTTATAATTTACAATAATAATTAGAAGCTATCAATTTTAAGTTCTGTATTTGACAATTACAAGTTCAGATCTACAAGTTATAATTTGCACTAATAATTTGTATTTACCAATTAGAAGTTCTGTATTTGACAATTACAAGTTCAGATCTTCAAGTTATAATTTGCAATAATAATTAGAAGCTATCAATTTTAAGTTCTGTATTTGACAATTACTAGTTCAGATCTACAAGTTATAATTTGAAATAATAAATTGTATTTAACAAATCTAAGTTCTGTAATTCACTATTACAAGTTCAGTTCTTCAAGTTATAATTTACAATAATAATTAGAAGCTATCAATTTTAAGTTCTGTATTTGACAATTACAAGTTCAGATCTTCAAGTTATAATTTGCACTAATAATTTGTATTTAACAATTAGAAGTTCTGTATTTGACAATTACAAGTTCAGACATTCAAGTTATAATTTGCAATAATAATTAGAAGCTATTAATTTTAAGTTCTGTGTTTGACAATTACAAGTTCAGATCTTCAAGTTATAATTTGAAATAATAATTAGTAGCTATCAATTTTATGTTCTGTATTTGACAATTCCAAGTTCAGATCTTCAAGTTATAATTTGCAATAATAATTAGAAGCTATCAATTTTAAGTGCTGTATTTGACAATTACTAGTTCAGATCTTCAAGTTATAATTTGCACTAATAATTTGTATTTAACAATTAGAAGTTCTGTATTTGACAATTACAAGTTCAGATCTTCAAGTTATAATTTGTAATAATAATTAGAAGCTATTAATTTTAAGTTCTGTATTTGACAATTACAAGTTCAGATCTTCAAGTTATAATTTGAAATAATAATTAGAAGCTATCAATTTTATGTTCTGTATTTGACAATTACAAGTTCAGATCTTCAAGTTATAATTTGCAATAATAATTAGAAGCTTTCAATTGTAAGTGCTGTATTTGACAATTACTAGTTCAGATCTACAAGTTATAATTTGCAATAATAATTAGAAGCTTTCAATTGTAAGTGCTGTATTTGACAATTACTAGTTCAGATCTTCAAGTTATAATTTACAATAATAATTAGAAGCTATCAATTTTAAGTTCTGTATTTGACAATTACAAGTTCAGATCTTCAAGTTATAATTTGCAATAATATTTAGAAGCTATCAATTTTAAGTTCTGTATTTGACAATTACTAGTTCAGATCTTCAAGTTATAAATTGAAATAATAATTTCAATTTAACAAATCTAAGTTCTGTAATTCACTATTACAAGTTCAGATCTTCAAGTTATAATTTACAATAATAATTAGAAGCTATCAATTTTAAGTTCTGTATTTGACAATTACAAGTTCAGATCTTCAAGTTATAATTTGCACTAAAAATTTGTATTTAACAATTAGAAGTTCTGTATTTGACAATTACAAGTTCAGATCTTCAAGTTATAATTTGCAATAATAATTAGAAGCTATTAATTTTAAGTTCTGTATTTGACAATTACAAGTTCAGATCTTCAAGTTATAATTTGAAATAATAATTAGAAGCTATCAATTTTATGTTCTGTATTTGACAATTACAAGTTCAGATCTTCAAGTTATAATTTGAAATAATAATTAGAAGCTATCAATTTTATGTTCTGTATTTGACAATTACAAGTTCAGATCTTCAAGTTATAATTTGAAATAATAATTAGAAGCTATCAATTTTATGTTCTGTATTTGACAATTACAAGTTCAGATCTTCAAGTTATAATTTGCAATAATAATTAGAAGCTTTCAATTGTAAGTGCTGTATTTGACAATTACAAGTTCAGATCTACAAGTTATAATTTTCACTAATAATTTGTATTTAACAATTAGTAGTTCTGTATTTGACAATTACAAGTTCCGATCTTCAAGTTATAATTTGCAATAATAATTAGAAGCTATCAATTTTAAGTTCTGTATTTGACAATTACTAGTTCAGATCTTCAAGTTATAATTTGCACTAATAATTTGTATTTAACAATTAGAAGTTCTGTATTTGACAATTACAGGTTCAGATCTTCAAGTAATAATTTGCACTAATAATTTGTATTTAACAATTAGAAGTTCTGTATTTGACAATTACAAGTTCAGATCTTCAAGTTATAATTTGCACTAATAATTTGTATTTAACAATTAGAAGTTCTGTATTTGACAATTACAAGTTCAGATCTTCAAGTTATAATTTGCAATAATAATTAGAAGCAATCAATTTTAAGTTCTGTATTTGACAATTACTAGTTCAGATCTTCAAGTTATAATTAGAAATAAAATTTGAATTTGACAAATCTAAGTTCTGTAATTCACTATTACAAGTTCAGATCTTCAAGTTATAATTTACAATAATAATTAGAAGCTATCAATTTTAAGTTCTGTATTTGACAATTACAAGTTCAGATCTACAAGTTATAATTTGCACTAATAATTTGTATTTAACAATTAGAAGTTCTGTATTTGACAATTACAAGTTCAGATATTCAAGTTATAATTTGAAATAATAATTAGAAGCTAGTTAGAAAAGGAATATCGGGTCAGTGGAGCGCAAATAAAACAAAAAAGCTGTTGGTCGACGTTTCGGCTATACTAAATAAGCCATCTTCAGGACTGAAAACAAAAAATAGGGCAATACAAACATCAACTCAATGACAAGGGGACGAAACACCTACCGAACAGCCAATGATGGTGGTTGTTTTAAACGCATACAAAATAAGGAGATATCGGCACACACTTCTGTCAGGTGGCACCCCAACCAAGTCAATATAAAAATTGTAAAAAATCTTTTTCAGTGGCATGTAGGATATGCAATCACAATAAAATTTAAAAATTCAAAACGTGACAAACATAACCACAAACAGGTAATCGATAAAAATGAACATGTGAAAACCTAACAATAACATTAATAAAGTTGTAATACAAAGTCACTAAGTTAAAATAAGGACACAGTGTGTGCGTAAATACATTGGTAAAGGCAAAACAAGTCGGTCCATCCAGCAGTGTTTCAAGTCCATACAACAAAAACTCAAAAAACAAAGTACAAAAATTTTCCAAAAAACTATATACAGTATAAATAAAAAGTCATAAAGTAGTAAGCAAGAAACTGTGCAAAATCACAGGAAAGCACTGCAACATCGAAAGACATGCAAAGTAACAACACGAAAAAACGACACACTGAGAAAACACCAGGTTCAAGGGGGCAAATCTTCAATCTTCTTTATGTAGCTTCTTAGCAAGTTCTTATATCCCATGTTTATATAAGTATAATCCGTTTGTTTGTTGATATTATTTTCTGTGACAGAGATGTATGCTGCTTCTAAGAAGGTTCTTCTGCAATAATTGGTTTCGTAGTTAAGCACCCTAACATCATCAGAAGAGAAGGCATGTAAGTTTTCAATCATATGTTGGGCCAAACCAGTCTTCTTAGTGGCGGTTCTGACGTCATACTGATGTTGTTTAACTCTATTAATAAGACGTTGTTTCGTTTGGCCCACATATTTAGCGTTACAACTGCACTCAATGCAGTAAACCAAATTGCTCTTTTCCAGGGTCGGAACCTTGTCTTTTGTTTTAGAGAAAACCAAATTGGCAAGAGAAAAACGATTGTGGAACGACAAAGTAACCTTGCTTTCAGCTAGAGACTGACTTAGGACACTTTTTATTCTGGTAGCCAGCCAAGGGTGAAATGAGACCCTGCAATAGCTATTCACCAAGGAAGATGAGTTCACCCGCGAGTCCAATGCGTCAGATCTCCTCATCCTTCTTCCGAAGAGGGTACGGTCGATAAGTCTTCCCGGAAAGCCATTCACGAGAAGCTGCTGCTTGAGTTCATGCAGCTTGGTGCCCACACGTTCACGAGGAACGCAAGAAAAAATTCTGTTCTTCATAGCCGTGACGACACTGATCTTCTGTTGAAGAGGGTGGACAGAGTAAAAGTTCAAAAGTCTGTCCGTCGATGATGGTTTACGATAAACATCTGTGACAAGAGTACCATCCAATTGTCTCAACACCAGCAGATCCAGGAAGGGAATGGCACGCTCAGACTCTAATTCACTAGTAAAATCCAGAAGGGGATCGTAAGAGTTAAGTAAGGAGAGGCAGTTGGATACCTCACCGGACGGCACAGCGGTCAAAATATCATCCACATACAAGATAAGAAAGGGCAACTCAAAACTTACAGCTCCAAAGAAACTACACAACAGGTCGTTCATGACAAAGTTTGCAAAGATGGGACTGCATGGATCTCCCATAGCCGAGCCGACCATTTGTGAGTAGAATTGTCCGTCAAAACTGAAGAAACTATTGTCAAATATGGCACTCACCAACTCCATGAATGCTGCGGGCGGTATAGATGTGTGTGGAACGATCAGGTCCCAGTTATTATAGAGAGACGAAATGACTGACTCTTTGGAAATATTCGTGAAAAGAGACTTCACGTCAAAGGAAACCAATACGTAATCATCAGGTAAATTAGCGGACACAATCTTCTCCTTGGCTTCCATAGTGTTCTTTACATTAAAAGGAAATTCCGGAATAACGTTTTTTAAGATACCATTAATAAACTTCGCCAGAGGTATAGACGGAGAATCCACGCAACTGATAACAGGTCTCAGTGGAATACCACTTTTATGGGCCTTCGGCAAGCCATAAGCCCTAGGATACATAGAGTTATATTTACTCAAAGATCTGCGGGTAGAAACATCTATGTATCCATTCTCGTTCAGTCTTTTGACCAATTTGTTAAATTTTCCCTGAATGGAAAACGTGGGATTACTAGGTAACCTTTTGTATGTAGACATGTCAGCGAACAGAGTATTCATCTTCTGTTTATATTCATCTCTCCGCATAATAACCGTCAAGTTGCCTTTATCTGCTTTAAGAACCAGGAGGTTGGGGTTTTCTAAGAAAAACTTTTTAGTGGTCCAAACCTGTTTCGTAGCCAGGTCACTATTAAAGGATTTATTGCAAAAATTTTGTGTAATGTTCATAAGTTTCCCTCTCAATAATTCTCTCTCCCCCTCGGACAGGGTCAAGCACTTCAAAACATACTCAATCTCTGAAAGGTAATTGAACATCGGAAAATTCCTCAATGAAGGCAAGATGGAAAATTTGGGTCCCAAAGAGACCGTCCTCAACACGACATCAGGGACATGGGTTCCAGTAGAATTAACAACCCAATTTTTATCTCCCAAAACCTCTAGCTGGTGCCGCTGATAGGAGAGTGCCTGATATTTTCTACACTGTCTACCTCTAACGTTGCTGAAAAAACCCTCAAAATGCCACTTCTGTATATTAACAAATTTATCTACCACCTCAAGTGGTAACATGGACTTACACAACGCTATGTGGTCATTCAACTCACTCTCCAGGGATTTAATATTAGAAATAGTTATTTTTATATGTATGCTAAGGATATTCCTCTTGAATTGCCTAATGAAACCATCCGCTCTTCTCATAATGTCCCTATCGGGGATCAACTCTTGTGTCAAACTTCTCACCTTCCCCTGGATAAACTCAGGGAAGCAATCCGTGCTGCGACAACGCAGTAAGAAAATTCTCCTGTTCTTCGACTTCGCAAGCTTCTTGAAAATACCCTTAATTGAGTTAAGATGTGCCACCGGTTGACGTCCATATACAGCCTCTATCTCCGTAAAGAAACCCATTTCAATGATACTGGAGCAAAAATTCTCGTCCAAAGCAGGTATAGTTAGAAAAGGAATATCGGGTCAGTGGAGCGCAAATAAAACAAAAAAGGCTGTTGGTCGACGTTTCGGCTATACTAAATAAGCCATCTTCAGGACTGAAAACAAAAAATAGGGCAATACAAACATCAACTCAATGACAAGGGGACGAAACACCTACCGAACAGCCAATGATGGTGGTTGTTTTAAACGCATACAAAATAAGGAGATATCGGCACACACTTCTGTCAGGTGGCACCCCAACCAAGTCAATATAAAAATTGTAAAAAATCTTTTTCAGTGGCATGTAGGATATGCAATCACAATAAAATTTAAAAATTCAAAACGTGACAAACATAACCACAAACAGGTAATCGATAAAAATGAACATGTGAAAACCTAACAATAACATTAATAAAGTTGTAATACAAAGTCACTAAGTTAAAATAAGGACACAGTGTGTGCGTAAATACATTGGTAAAGGCAAAACAAGTCGGTCCATCCAGCAGTGTTTCAAGTCCATACAACAAAAACTCAAAAAACAAAGTACAAAAATTTTCCAAAAAACTATATACAGTATAAATAAAAAGTCATAAAGTAGTAAGCAAGAAACTGTGCAAAATCACAGGAAAGCACTGCAACATCGAAAGACATGCAAAGTAACAACACGAAAAAACGACACACTGAGAAAACACCAGGTTCAAGGGGGCAAATCTTCAATCTTCTTTATGTAGCTTCTTAGCAAGTTCTTATATCCCATGTTTATATAAGTATAATCCGTTTGTTTGTTGATATTATTTTCTGTGACAGAGATGTATGCTGCTTCTAAGAAGGTTCTTCTGCAATAATTGGTTTCGTAGTTAAGCACCCTAACATCATCAGAAGAGAAGGCATGTAAGTTTTCAATCATATGTTGGGCCAAACCAGTCTTCTTAGTGGCGGTTCTGACGTCATACTGATGTTGTTTAACTCTATTAATAAGACGTTGTTTCGTTTGGCCCACATATTTAGCGTTACAACTGCACTCAATGCAGTAAACCAAATTGCTCTTTTCCAGGGTCGGAACCTTGTCTTTTGTTTTAGAGAAAACCAAATTGGCAAGAGAAAAACGATTGTGGAACGACAAAGTAACCTTGCTTTCAGCTAGAGACTGACTTAGGACACTTTTTATTCTGGTAGCCAGCCAAGGGTGAAATGAGACCCTGCAATAGCTATTCACCAAGGAAGATGAGTTCACCCGCGAGTCCAATGCGTCAGATCTCCTCATCCTTCTTCCGAAGAGGGTACGGTCGATAAGTCTTCCCGGAAAGCCATTCACGAGAAGCTGCTGCTTGAGTTCATGCAGCTTGGTGCCCACACGTTCACGAGGAACGCAAGAAAAAATTCTGTTCTTCATAGCCGTGACGACACTGATCTTCTGTTGAAGAGGGTGGACAGAGTAAAAGTTCAAAAGTCTGTCCGTCGATGATGGTTTACGATAAACATCTGTGACAAGAGTACCATCCAATTGTCTCAACACCAGCAGATCCAGGAAGGGAATGGCACGCTCAGACTCTAATTCACTAGTAAAATCCAGAAGGGGATCGTAAGAGTTAAGTAAGGAGACATGCCACTGAAAAAGATTTTTTACAATTTTTATATTGACTTGGTTGGGGTGCCACCTGACAGAAGTGTGTGCCGATATCTCCTTATTTTGTATGCGTTTAAAACAACCACCATCATTGGCTGTTCGGTAGGTGTTTCGTCCCCTTGTCATTGAGTTGATGTTTGTATTGCCCTATTTTTTGTTTTCAGTCCTGAAGATGGCTTATTTAGTATAGCCGAAACGTCGACCAACAGCTTTTTTGTTTTATTTGCGCTCCACTGACCCGATATTCCTTTTCTAACTATACCTGCTTTGGACGAGAATTTTTGCTCCAGTATCATTGAAATGGGTTTCTTTACGGAGATAGAGGCTGTATATGGACGTCAACCGGTGGCACATCTTAACTCAATTAAGGGTATTTTCAAGAAGCTTGCGAAGTCGAAGAACAGGAGAATTTTCTTACTGCGTTGTCGCAGCACGGATTGCTTCCCTGAGTTTATCCAGGGGAAGGTGAGAAGTTTGACACAAGAGTTGATCCCCGATAGGGACATTATGAGAAGAGCGGATGGTTTCATTAGGCAATTCAAGAGGAATATCCTTAGCATACATATAAAAATAACTATTTCTAATATTAAATCCCTGGAGAGTGAGTTGAATGACCACATAGCGTTGTGTAAGTCCATGTTACCACTTGAGGTGGTAGATAAATTTGTTAATATACAGAAGTGGCATTTTGAGGGTTTTTTCAGCAACGTTAGAGGTAGACAGTGTAGAAAATATCAGGCACTCTCCTATCAGCGGCACCAGCTAGAGGTTTTGGGAAATAAAAATTGGGTTGTTAATTCTACTGGAACCCATGTCCCTGATGTCGTGTTGAGGACGGTCTCTTTGGGACCCAAATTTTCCATCTTGCCTTCATTGAGGAATTTTCCGATGTTCAATTACCTTTCAGAGATTGAGTATGTTTTGAAGTGCTTGACCCTGTCCGAGGGGGAGAGAGAATTATTGAGAGGGAAACTTATGAACATTACACAAAATTTTTGCAATAAATCCTTTAATAGTGACCTGGCTACGAAACAGGTTTGGACCACTAAAAAGTTTTTCTTAGAAAACCCCAACCTCCTGGTTCTTAAAGCAGATAAAGGCAACTTGACGGTTATTATGCGGAGAGATGAATATAAACAGAAGATGAATACTCTGTTCGCTGACATGTCTACATACAAAAGGTTACCTAGTAATCCCACGATTTCCATTCAGGGAAAATTTAACAAATTGGTCAAAAGACTGAACGAGAATGGATACATAGATGTTTCTACCCGCAGATCTTTGAGTAAATATAACTCTATGTATCCTAGGGCTTATGGCTTGCCGAAGGCCCATAAAAGTGGTATTCCACTGAGACCTGTTATCAGTTGCGTGGATTCTCCGTCTATACCTCTGGCGAAGTTTATTAATGGTATCTTAAAAAACGTTATTCCGGAATTTCCTTTTAATGTAAAGAACACTATGGAAGCCAAGGAGAAGATTGTGTCCGCTAATTTACCTGATGATTACGTATTGGTTTCCTTTGACGTGAAGTCTCTTTTCACGAATATTTCCAAAGAGTCAGTCATTTCGTCTCTCTATAATAACTGGGACCTGATCGTTCCACACACATCTATACCGCCCGCAGCATTCATGGAGTTGGTGAGTGCCATATTTGACAATAGTTTCTTCAGTTTTGACGGACAATTCTACTCACAAATGGTCGGCTCGGCTATGGGAGATCCATGCAGTCCCATCTTTGCAAACTTTGTCATGAACGACTTGTTGTGTAGTTTCTTTGGAGCTGTAAGTTTTGAGTTGCCCTTTCTTATCTTGTATGTGGATGATATTTTGACCGCTGTGCCGTCCGGTGAGGTATCCAACTGCCTCTCCTTACTTAACTCTTACGATCCCCTCCTGGATTTTACTAGTGAATTAGAGTCTGAGCGTGCCATTCCCTTCCTGGATCTGCTGGTGTTGAGACAATTGGATGGTACTCTTGTCACAGATGTTTATCGTAAACCATCATCGACGGACAGACTTTTGAACTTTTACTCTGTCCACCCTCTTCAACAGAAGATCAGTGTCGTCACGGCTATGAAGAACAGAATTTTTTCTTGCGTTCCTCGTGAACGTGTGGGCACCAAGCTGCATGAACTCAAGCAGCAGCTTCTCGTGAATGGCTTTCCGGGAAGACTTATCGACCGTACCCTCTTCGGAAGAAGGATGAGGAGATCTGACGCATTGGACTCGCGGGTGAACTCATCTTCCTTGGTGAATAGCTATTGCAGGGTCTCATTTCACCCTTGGCTGGCTACCAGAATAAAAAGTGTCCTAAGTCAGTCTCTAGCTGAAAGCAAGGTTACTTTGTCGTTCCACAATCGTTTTTCTCTTGCCAATTTGGTTTTCTCTAAAACAAAAGACAAGGTTCCGACCCTGGAAAAGAGCAATTTGGTTTACTGCATTGAGTGCAGTTGTAACGCTAAATATGTGGGCCAAACGAAACAACGTCTTATTAATAGAGTTAAACAACATCAGTATGACGTCAGAACCGCCACTAAGAAGACTGGTTTGGCCCAACATATGATTGAAAACTTACATGCCTTCTCTTCTGATGATGTTAGGGTGCTTAACTACGAAACCAATTATTGCAGAAGAACCTTCTTAGAAGCAGCATACATCTCTGTCACAGAAAATAATATCAACAAACAAACGGATTATACTTATATAAACATGGGATATAAGAACTTGCTAAGAAGCTACATAAAGAAGATTGAAGATTTGCCCCCTTGAACCTGGTGTTTTCTCAGTGTGTCGTTTTTTCGTGTTGTTACTTTGCATGTCTTTCGATGTTGCAGTGCTTTCCTGTGATTTTGCACAGTTTCTTGCTTACTACTTTATGACTTTTTATTTATACTGTATATAGTTTTTTGGAAAATTTTTGTACTTTGTTTTTTGAGTTTTTGTTGTATGGACTTGAAACACTGCTGGATGGACCGACTTGTTTTGCCTTTACCAATGTATTTACGCACACACTGTGTCCTTATTTTAACTTAGTGACTTTGTATTACAACTTTATTAATGTTATTGTTAGGTTTTCACATGTTCATTTTTATCGATTACCTGTTTGTGGTTATGTTTGTCACGTTTTGAATTTTTAAATTTTATTGTGATTGCATATCCTACATGCCACTGAAAAAGATTTTTTACAATTTTTATATTGACTTGGTTGGGGTGCCACCTGACAGAAGTGTGTGCCGATATCTCCTTATTTTGTATGCGTTTAAAACAACCACCATCATTGGCTGTTCGGTAGGTGTTTCGTCCCCTTGTCATTGAGTTGATGTTTGTATTGCCCTATTTTTTGTTTTCAGTCCTGAAGATGGCTTATTTAGTATAGCCGAAACGTCGACCAACAGCTTTTTTGTTTTATTTGCGCTCCACTGACCCGATATTCCTTTTCTAACTATACCTGCTTTGGACGAGAATTTTTGCTCCAATTAGAAGCTATCAATTTTAAGTTCTGTATTTGACAATTACAAGTCTGATCTTCAAGTTATAAATTGCAATAATAATTAGAAGCTATCAATTTTAAGTTCTGTATTTGACACTTACTAGTTAAGATCTTCAAGTTATAATTTGCACTAATAATTTGTATTTAATAATTAGAAGTTCTGTATTTGACTATTACAAGTTCAGATCTTCAAGTTATAATTTGCAATCACAATTAGTATTTAACAATGCTAAGTTGCGTATTTGTCTATTACAAGTTCAGATCTTCAAATTATAATTTGCAATAATAATTAGAAGCTATCAATTTTAAGTTCTGTATTTGACAATTACAAGTTCAGATCTTCAAGTTATTATTTGCAATAATAATTTGAAGATATCAATTTTAAGTTCTGTATTTGACAATTACAAGTTCAGATCTTCAAGTTATAATTTGCACTAATAATTTTTATTTAACAATTAGAAGTTCTGTATTTGACAATTACAAGTTCAGACAATCAAGTTACAATTTGCAATAATAATTAGAAGCTATTAATTTTAAGTTCTGTATTTGACAATTACAAGTTCAGATCTTCAAGTTATAATTTGAAATAATAATTAGTAGCTATCAATTTTATGTTCTGTATTTGACAATTACAAGTTCAGATCTTCAAGTTATAATTTGCAATAATAATTAGAAGCTATCAATTTTAAGTGCTGTATTTGACAATTACTAGTTCAGATCTTCAAGTTATAATTTACAATAATAATTAGAAGCTATCAATTTTAAGTTCTGTATTTGACAATTACAAGTTCAGATCTACAAGTTATAATTTGCACTAATAATTTGTATTTACCAATTAGAAGTTCTGTATTTGACAATTACAAGTTCAGATCTTCAAGTTATAATTTGCAATAATAATTAGAAGCTATCAATTTTAAGTTCTGTATTTGACAATTACTAGTTCAGATCTACAAGTTATAATTTGAAATAATAAATTGTATTTAACAAATCTAAGTTCTGTAATTCACTATTACAAGTTCAGTTCTTCAAGTTATAATTTACAATAATAATTAGAAGCTATCAATTTTAAGTTCTGTATTTGACAATTACAAGTTCAGATCTTCAAGTTATAATTTGCACTAATAATTTGTATTTAACAATTAGAAGTTCTGTATTTGACAATTACAAGTTCAGACATTCAAGTTATAATTTGCAATAATAATTAGAAGCTATTAATTTTAAGTTCTGTGTTTGACAATTACAAGTTCAGATCTTCAAGTTATAATTTGAAATAATAATTAGTAGCTATCAATTTTATGTTCTGTATTTGACAATTCCAAGTTCAGATCTTCAAGTTATAATTTGCAATAATAATTAGAAGCTATCAATTTTAAGTGCTGTATTTGACAATTACTAGTTCAGATCTTCAAGTTATAATTTGCACTAATAATTTGTATTTAACAATTAGAAGTTCTGTATTTGACAATTACAAGTTCAGATCTTCAAGTTATAATTTGTAATAATAATTAGAAGCTATTAATTTTAAGTTCTGTATTTGACAATTACAAGTTCAGATCTTCAAGTTATAATTTGAAATAATAATTAGAAGCTATCAATTTTATGTTCTGTATTTGACAATTACAAGTTCAGATCTTCAAGTTATAATTTGCAATAATAATTAGAAGCTTTCAATTGTAAGTGCTGTATTTGACAATTACTAGTTCAGATCTACAAGTTATAATTTGCAATAATAATTAGAAGCTTTCAATTGTAAGTGCTGTATTTGACAATTACTAGTTCAGATCTTCAAGTTATAATTTACAATAATAATTAGAAGCTATCAATTTTAAGTTCTGTATTTGACAATTACAAGTTCAGATCTTCAAGTTATAATTTGCAATAATATTTAGAAGCTATCAATTTTAAGTTCTGTATTTGACAATTACTAGTTCAGATCTTCAAGTTATAATTTGCACTAAAAATTTGTATTTAACAATTAGAAGTTCTGTATTTGACAATTACAAGTTCAGATCTTCAAGTTATAATTTGCAATAATAATTAGAAGCTATTAATTTTAAGTTCTGTATTTGACAATTACAAGTTCAGATCTTCAAGTTATAATTTGAAATAATAATTAGAAGCTATCAATTTTATGTTCTGTATTTGACAATTACAAGTTCAGATCTTCAAGTTATAATTTGCAATAATAATTAGAAGCTTTCAATTTTAAGTGCTGTATTTGACAATTACTAGTTCAGATCTTCAAGTTATAATTTGCACTAATAATTGGTATTTAACAATTAGAAGTTCTGTATTTGACAATTACAAGTTCAGATCTTCAAGTTATAATTTTCTCTAATAATTTGTATTTAACAATTAGAAGTTCTGTATTTGACAATTACAAGTTCCGATCTTCAAGTTATAATTTGCAATAATAATTTTAAGTTCTGTATTTGACAATTACAAGTTCAGATCTTCAAGTTATAATTTGAAATAATAATTAGAAGCTATCAATTTTAAGTTCTGTATTTGACAATTACAAGTTCAGTTCTTCTAGTTATAATTTGCAATAATAATTAGAAGCTATCAATTTTAAGTTCTGTATTTGACAATTACAAGTTCAGATCTTCAAGTTATAATTTGCAATAATATTTAGAAGCTATCAATTTTAAGTTCTGTATTTGACAATTACTAGTTCAGATCTTCAAGTTATAAATTGAAATAAAATTTCAATTTAACAAATCTAAGTTCTGTAATTCACTATTACAAGTTCAGATCTTCAAGTTATAATTTACAATAATAATTAGAAGCTATCAATTTTAAGTTCTGTATTTGACAATTACAAGTTCAGATCTTCAAGTTATAATTTGCACTAATAATTTGTATTTAACAATTAGAAGTTCTGTATTTGACAATTACAAGTTCAGATCTTCAAGTTATAATTTGTAATAATAATTAGAAGCTATTAATTTTAAGTTCTGTATTTGACAATTACAAGTTCAGATCTTCAAGTTATAATTTAAAATAATAATTAGAAGCTATCAATTTTATGTTCTGTATTTGACAATTACAAGTTCAGATCTTCAAGTTATAATTTGCAATAATAATTAGAAGCTTTCAATTGTAAGTGCTGTATTTGACAATTACTAGTTCAGATCTACAAGTTATAATTTTTACTAATAATTTGTATTTAACAATTAGTAGTTCTGTATTTGACAATTACAAGTTCCGATCTTCAAGTTATAATTTGCAATAATAATTAGAAGCTATCAATTTTAAGTTCTGTATTTGACAATTACTAGTTCAGATCTTCAAGTTATAATTTGCACTAATAATTTGTATTTAACAATTAGAAGTTCTGTATTTGACAATTACAGGTTCAGATCTTCAAGTAATAATTTGCACTAATAATTTGTATTTAACAATTAGAAGTTCTGTATTTGACAATTACAAGTTCAGATCTTCAAGTTATAATTTGCACTAATAATTTGTATTTAACAATTAGAAGTTCTGTATTTGACAATTACAAGTTCAGATCTTCAAGTTATAATTTGCAATAATAATTAGAAACAATCAATTTTAAGTTCTGTATTTGACAATTACTAGTTCAGATCTTCAAGTTATAATTAGAAATAAAATTTGAATTTGACAAATCTAAGTTCTGTAATTCACTATTACAAGTTCAGATCTTCAAGTTATAATTTACAATAATAATTAGAAGCTATCAATTTTAAGTTCTGTATTTGACAATTACAAGTTCAGATCTACAAGTTATAATTTGCACTAATAATTTGTATTTAACAATTAGAAGTTCTGTATTTGACAATTACAAGTTCAGATATTCAAGTTATAATTTGTAATAATAATTAGAAGCTATCAATTTTAAGTTCTGTATTTGACAATTACAAGTTCTGATCTTCAAGTAATAATTTGCACTAATAATTTGTATTTAACAATTAGAAGTTCTGTATTTGACAATTACAAGTTCAGATCTTCAAGTTATAATTTGCACTAATAATTTGTATTTAACAATTAGAAGTTCTGTATTTGACAATTACAAGTTCAGATCTTCAAGTTATAATTTGCAATAATAATTAGAAGCAATCAATTTTAAGTTCTGTATTTGACAATTACTAGTTCAGATCTTCAAGTTATAATTAGAAATAAAATTTGAATTTGACAAATCTAAGTTCTGTAATTCACTATTACTAGTTCAGATCTTCAAGTTATAATTTGCACTAATAATTTGTATTTAATAATTAGAAGTTCTGTATTTGACTATTACAAGTTCAGATCTTCGAATTATTATTTGCAATCTTAGTTTTAATTTAACAATTCGAAGTTCTGTATTTACCTATTACAGGTTCAGATCTTCAAGTTATAATTTGCAATCACAATTAGTATTTAACAATGCTAAGTTGCGTATTTGTCTATTACAAGTTCAGATCTTCAAATTATAATTTGCAATAATAATTAGAAGCTATCAATTTTAAGTTCCGTATTTGACAATTACTAGTTCAGATCTTCAAGTTATAATTTGCACTAATAATTTGTATTTAACAATTAGAAGTTCTGTATTTGACAATTACAAGTTCAGATCTTCAAGTTATAATTTGTAATAATAATTAGAAGCTATTAATTTTAAGTTCTGTATTTGACAATTACAAGTTCAGATCTTCAAGTTATAATTTGAAATAATAATTAGAAGCTATCAATTTTATGTTCTGTATTTGACAATTACAAGTTCAGATCTTCAAGTTATAATTTGCAATAATAATTAGAAGCTTTCAATTGTAAGTGCTGTATTTGACAATTACTAGTTCAGATCTACAAGTTATAATTTGCAATAATAATTAGAAGCTTTCAATTGTAAGTGCTGTATTTGACAATTACTAGTTCAGATCTTCAAGTTATAATTTACAATAATAATTAGAAGCTATCAATTTTAAGTTCTGTATTTGACAATTCAAGTTCAGATCTTCAAGTTATAATTTGCAATAATATTTAGAAGCTATCAATTTTAAGTTCTGTATTTGACAATTACTAGTTCAGATCTTCAAGTTATAAATTGAAATAATAATTTCAATTTAACAAATCTAAGTTCTGTAATTCACTATTACAAGTTCAGATCTTCAAGTTATAATTTACAATAATAATTAGAAGCTATCAATTTTAAGTTCTGTATTTGACAATTACAAGTTCAGATCTTCAAGTTATAATTTGCACTAAAAATTTGTATTTAACAATTAGAAGTTCTGTATTTGACAATTACAAGTTCAGATCTTCAAGTTATAATTTGCAATAATAATTAGAAGCTATTAATTTTAAGTTCTGTATTTGACAATTACAAGTTCAGATCTTCAAGTTATAATTTGAAATAATAATTAGAAGCTATCAATTTTATGTTCTGTATTTGACAATTACAAGTTCAGATCTTCAAGTTATAATTTGCAATAATAATTAGAAGCTTTCAATTTTAAGTGCTGTATTTGACAATTACTAGTTCAGATCTTCAAGTTATAATTTGCACTAATAATTGGTATTTAACAATTAGAAGTTCTGTATTTGACAATTACAAGTTCAGATCTTCAAGTTATAATTTTCTCTAATAATTTGTATTTAACAATTAGAAGTTCTGTATTTGACAATTACAAGTTCCGATCTTCAAGTTATAATTTGCAATAATAATTAGAAGCTATCAATTTTAAGTTCTGTATTTGACAATTACAAGTTCAGATCTTCAAGTTATAATTTGCAATAATAATTAGAAGCTATCAATTTTAAGTTCTGTATTTGACAATTACAAGTTCAGTTCTTCTAGTTATAATTTGCAATAATAATTAGAAGCTATCAATTTTAAGTTCTGTATTTGACAATTACAAGTTCAGATCTTCAAGTTATAATTTGCAATAATATTTAGAAGCTATCAATTTTAAGTTCTGTATTTGACAATTACTAGTTCAGATCTTCAAGTTATAAATTGAAATAAAATTTCAATTTAACAAATCTAAGTTCTGTAATTCACTATTACAAGTTCAGATCTTCAAGTTATAATTTACAATAATAATTAGAAGCTATCAATTTTAAGTTCTGTATTTGACAATTACAAGTTCAGATCTTCAAGTTATAATTTGCACTAATAATTTGTATTTAACAATTAGAAGTTCTGTATTTGACAATTACAAGTTCAGATCTTCAAGTTATAATTTGTAATAATAATTAGAAGCTATTAATTTTAAGTTCTGTATTTGACAATTACAAGTTCAGATCTTCAAGTTATAATTTAAAATAATAATTAGAAGCTATCAATTTTATGTTCTGTATTTGACAATTACAAGTTCAGATCTTCAAGTTATAATTTGCAATAATAATTAGAAGCTTTCAATTGTAAGTGCTGTATTTGACAATTACTAGTTCAGATCTACAAGTTATAATTTTCACTAATAATTTGTATTTAACAATTAGTAGTTCTGTATTTGACAATTACAAGTTCCGATCTTCAAGTTATAATTTGCAATAATAATTAGAAGCTATCAATTTTAAGTTCTGTATTTGACAATTACTAGTTCAGATCTTCAAGTTATAATTTGCACTAATAATTTGTATTTAACAATTAGAAGTTCTGTATTTGACAATTACAGGTTCAGATCTTCAAGTAATAATTTGCACTAATAATTTGTATTTAACAATTAGAAGTTCTGTATTTGACAATTACAAGTTCAGATCTTCAAGTTATAATTTGCACTAATAATTTGTATTTAACAATTAGAAGTTCTGTATTTGACAATTACAAGTTCAGATCTTCAAGTTATAATTTGCAATAATAATTAGAAGCAATCAATTTTAAGTTCTGTATTTGACAATTACTAGTTCAGATCTTCAAGTTATAATTAGAAATAAAATTTGAATTTGACAAATCTAAGTTCTGTAATTCACTATTACAAGTTCAGATCTTCAAGTTATAATTTACAATAATAATTAGAAGCTATCAATTTTAAGTTCTGTATTTGACAATTACAAGTTCAGATCTACAAGTTATAATTTGCACTAATAATTTGTATTTAACAATTAGAAGTTCTGTATTTGACAATTACAAGTTCAGATATTCAAGTTATAATTTGTAATAATAATTAGAAGCTATCAATTTTAAGTTCTGTATTTGACAATTACAAGTTCTGATCTTCAAGTTATAATTTGCAATAATAATTAGAAGCTATCAATTTTAAGTTCTGTATTTGACACTTACTAGTTCAGATCTTCAAGTTATAATTTGCACTAATAATTTGTATTTAATAATTAGAAGTTCTGTATTTGACTATTACAAGTTCAGATCTTCGAATTATTATTTGCAATCTTAGTTTTAATTTAACAATTCGAAGTTCTGTATTTACCTATTACAGGTTCAGATCTTCAAGTTATAATTTGCAATCACAATTAGTATTTAACAATGCTAAGTTGCGTATTTGTCTATTACAAGTTCAGATCTTCAAATTATAATTTGCAATAATAATTAGAAGCTATCAATTTTAAGTTCCGTATTTGACAATTACTAGTTCAGATCTTCAAGTTATAAATTGAAATAATAATTTCAATTTAACAAATCTAAGTTCTGTAATTCACTATTACAAGTTCAGATCTTCAAGTTATAATTTACAATAATAATTAGAAGCTATCAATTTTAAGTTCTGTATTTGACAATTACAAGTTCAGATCTTCAAGTTATAATTTGCACTAAAAATTTGTATTTAACAATTAGAAGTTCTGTATTTGACAATTACAAGTTCAGATCTTCAAGTTATAATTTGCAATAATAATTAGAAGCTATTAATTTTAAGTTCTGTATTTGACAATTACAAGTTCAGATCTTCAAGTTATAATTTGAAATAATAATTAGAAGCTATCAATTTTATGTTCTGTATTTGACAATTACAAGTTCAGATCTTCAAGTTATAATTTGCAATAATAATTAGAAGCTTTCAATTTTAAGTGCTGTATTTGACAATTACTAGTTCAGATCTTCCAGTTATAATTTGCACTAATAATTTGTATTTAACAATTAGAAGTTCTGTATTTGACAATTACAAGTTCAGATCTTCAAGTTATAATTTTCTCTAATAATTTGTATTTAACAATTAGAAGTTCTGTATTTGACAATTACAAGTTCCGATCTTCAAGTTATAATTTGCAATAATAATTAGAAGCTATCAATTTTAAGTTCTGTATTTGACAATTACAAGTTCAGATCTTCAAGTTATAATTTGAAATAATAATTAGAAGCTATCAATTTTAAGTTCTGTATTTGACAATTACAAGTTCAGTTCTTCTAGTTATAATTTGCAATAATAATTAGAAGCTATCAATTTTAAGTTCTGTATTTGACAATTACAAGTTCAGATCTTCAAGTTATAATTTGCAATAATATTTAGAAGCTATCAATTTTAAGTTCTGTATTTGACAATTACTAGTTCAGATCTTCAAGTTATAAATTGAAATAATAATTTCAATTTAACAAATCTAAGTTCTGTAATTCACTATTACAAGTTCAGATCTTCAAGTTATAATTTACAATAATAATTAGAAGCTATCAATTTTAAGTTCTGTATTTGACAATTACAAGTTCAGATCTTCAAGTTATAATTTGCACTAATAATTTGTATTTAACAATTAGAAGTTCTGTATTTGACAATTACAAGTTCAGATCTTCAAGTTATAATTTGTAATAATAATTAGAAGCTATTAATTTTAAGTTCTGTATTTGACAATTACAAGTTCAGATCTTCAAGTTATAATTTGAAATAATAATTAGAAGCTATCAATTTTATGTTCTGTATTTGACAATTACAAGTTCAGATCTTCAAGTTATAATTTGCAATAATAATTAGAAGCTTTCAATTGTAAGTGCTGTATTTGACAATTACTAGTTCAGATCAACAAGTTATAATTTTCACTAATAATTTGTATTTAACAATTAGTAGTTCTGTATTTGACAATTACAAGTTCCGATCTTCAAGTTATAATTTGCAATAATAATTAGAAGCTATCAATTTTAAGTTCTGTATTTGACAATTACTAGTTCAGATCTTCAAGTTATAATTTGCACTAATAATTTGTATTTAACAATTAGAAGTTCTGTATTTGACAATTACAGGTTCAGATCTTCAAGTAATAATTTGCACTAATAATTTGTATTTAACAATTCGAAGTTCTGTATTTGACTATTACAAGTTCAGATCTTCAAGTTATAATTTGAATTATAATTATAAGCTATCAATTTTAAGTTCTGTATTTGACAATTACAAGTACAGATCTCCAAAATATTATTTGCAATAATAATTAGAAGCTATCAATTTTAAGTTCTGCATTTGACAATTACAAGTTCAGATCTTCAAGTTATTATTTGCAATAATAATTAGAAGCTATTAATTTTAAGTGCTGTATTTGACAATTACAAGTGCAGATCTTCAAGTTATAATTTGCAATAATAATTAGAAGCTATCAATTTTAAGTTCTGTATTTGACAATTACTAGTTCAGATCTTCAAGTTATAATTAGAATTAATAATTAGAATTTGACAAATCTAAGTTCTGTAATTCACTATTACAAGTTCAGATCGTCAAGTTATAATTTACAATAATAATTAGAAGCTATCAATTTTAAGTTCTGTATTTGACAATTACAAGTTCAGATCTACAAGTTATAATTTGCACTAATAATTTGTATTTAACAAATAGAAGTTCTGTATTTGACAATTACAAGTTCAGATCTTCAAGTTATAATTTGAAATAATAATTAGAAGCTATCAATTTTAAGTTCTGTATTTGACAATTACTAGTTCAGATCCTCAAGTTATAATTTGTATAATAATAATTTGAATTTAACAAATCTAAGTTCTGTAATTCACTATTACAAGTTCAGTTCTTCAAGTTATAATTTACAATAATAATTAGAAGCTATCAATTTTAAGTTCTGTATTTGACAATTACAAGTTCAGATCTTCAAGTTATAATTTGCACTAATAATTTTTATTTAACAATTAGAAGTTCTGTATTTGACAATTACAAGTTCAGACATTCAAGTTATAATTTGCAATAATAATTAGAAGCTATTAATTTTAAGTTCTGTATTTGACAATTACAAGTTCAGATCTTCAAGTTATAATTTGAAATAATAATTAGTAGCTATCAATTTTATGTTCTGTATTTGACAATTACAAGTTCAGATCTTCAAGTTATAATTTGCAATAATAATTAGAAGCTATCAATTTTAAGTGCTGTATTTGACAATTACTAGTTCAGATCTTCAAGTTATAATTTACAATAATAATTAGAAGATATCAATTTTAAGTTCTGTATTTGACAATTACAAGTTCAGATCTTCAAGTTATAATTTACAATAATAATTAGAAGCTATCAATTTTAAGTTCTGTATTTGACAATTACTAGTTCAGATCCTCAAGTTATAATTTGAAATAATAATTTGTATTTAACAATTAGTAGTTCTGTATTTGACAATTACAAGTTCAGATCTTCAAGTTATAATTTTCTCTAATAATTTGTATTTAACAATTAGAAGTTCTGTATTTGACAATTACAAGTTCCGATCTTCAAGTTATAATTTGCAATAATAATTAGAAGCTATCAATTTTAAGTTCTGTATTTGACAATTACAAGTTCAGATCTTCAAGTTATAATTTGAAATAATAATTAGAAGCTATCAATTTTAAGTTCTGTATTTGACAATTACAAGTTCAGTTCTTCTAGTTATAATTTGAAATAATAATTAGAAGCTATCAATTTTATGTTCTGTATTTGACAATTACAAGTTCAGATCTTCAAGTTATAATTTGCAATAATAATTAGAAGCTTTCAATTGTAAGTGCTGTATTTGACAATTACTAGTTCAGATCTACAAGTTATAATTTTCACTAATAATTTGTATTTAACAATTAGTAGTTCTGTATTTGACAATTACAAGTTCCGATCTTCAAGTTATAATTTGCAATAATAATTAGAAGCTATCAATTTTAAGTTCTGTATTTGACAATTACTAGTTCAGATCTTCAAGTTATAATTTGCACTAATAATTTGTATTTAACAATTAGAAGTTCTGTATTTGACAATTACAGGTTCAGATCTTCAAGTAATAATTTGCACTAATAATTTGTATTTAACAATTCGAAGTTCTGTATTTGACTATTACAAGTTCAGATCTTCAAGTTATAATTTGAATTATAATTATAAGCTATCAATTTTAAGTTCTGTATTTGACAATTACAAGTACAGATCTCCAAAATATTATTTGCAATAATAATTAGAAGCTATCAATTTTAAGTTCTGCATTTGACAATTACAAGTTCAGATCTTCAAGTTATTATTTGCAATAATAATTAGAAGCTATTAATTTTAAGTTCTGTATTTGACAATTACAAGTGCAGATCTTCAAGTTATAATTTGCAATAATAATTAGAAGCTATCAATTTTAAGTTCTGTATTTGACAATTACTAGTTCAGATCTTCAAGTTATAATTAGAATTAATAATTAGAATTTGACAAATCTAAGTTCTGTAATTCACTATTACAAGTTCAGATCTTCAAGTTATAATTTACAATAATAATTAGAAGCTATCAATTTTAAGTTCTGTATTTGACAATTACAAGTTCAGATCTACAAGTTATAATTTGCACTAATAATTTGTATTTAACAAATAGAAGTTCTGTATTTGACAATTACAAGTTCAGATCTTCAAGTTATAATTTGAAATAATAATTAGAAGCTATCAATTTTAAGTTCTGTATTTGACAATTACTAGTTCAGATCCTCAAGTTATAATTTGAAATAATAATTTGAATTTAACAAATCTAAGTTCTGTAATTCACTATTACAAGTTCAGTTCTTCAAGTTATAATTTACAATAATAATTAGAAGCTATCAATTTTAAGTTCTGTATTTGACAATTACAAGTTCAGATCTTCAAGTTATAATTTGCACTAATAATTTTTATTTAACAATTAGAAGTTCTGTATTTGACAATTACAAGTTCAGACATTCAAGTTATAATTTGCAATAATAATTAGAAGCTATTAATTTTAAGTTCTGTATTTGACAATTACAAGTTCAGATCTTCAAGTTATAATTTGAAATAATAATTAGTAGCTATCAATTTTATGTTCTGTATTTGACAATTACAAGTTCAGATCTTCAAGTTATAATTTGCAATAATAATTAGAAGCTATCAATTTTAAGTGCTGTATTTGACAATTACTAGTTCAGATCTTCAAGTTATAATTTACAATAATAATTAGAAGCTATCAATTTTAAGTTCTGTATTTGACAATTACAAGTTCAGATCTACAAGTTATAATTTGCACTAATAATTTGTATTTAACAATTAGAAGTTCTGTATTTGACAATTACAAGTTCAGATCTTCAAGTTATAATTTGCAATAATAATTAGAAGCTATCAATTTTAAGTTCTGTATTTGACAATTACTAGTTCAGATCTTCAAGTTATAATTTGCACTAATAATTTGTATTTAACAATTAGAAGTTCTGTATTTGACAATTACAAGTTCAGACATTCAAGTTATAATTTGCAATAATAATTAGAAGCTATTAATTTTAAGTTCTGTGTTTGACAATTACAAGTTCAGATCTTCAAGTTATAATTTGAAATAATAATTAGTAGCTATCAATTTTTTGTTCTGTATTTGACAATTCCAAGTTCAGATCTTCAAGTTATAATTTGCAGTAATAATTAGAAGCTATCAATTTTAAGTGCTGTATTTGACAATTACTAGTTCAGATCTTCAAGTTATAATTTGCACTAAAAATTTGTATTTAACAATTAGAAGTTCTGTATTTGACAATTACAAGTTCAGATCTTCAAGTTATAATTTGCAATAATAATTAGAAGCTATTAATTTTAAGTTCTGTATTTGACAATTACAAGTTCAGATCTTCAAGTTATAATTTGAAATAATAATTAGAAGCTATCAATTTTATGTTCTGTATTTGACAATTACAAGTTCAGATCTTCAAGTTATAATTTGCAATAATAATTAGAAGCTTTCAATTTTAAGTGCTGTATTTGACAATTACTAGTTCAGATCTTCCAGTTATAATTTGCACTAATAATTTGTATTTAACAATTAGAAGTTCTGTATTTGACAATTACAAGTTCAGATCTTCAAGTTATAATTTTCTCTAATAATTTGTATTTAACAATTAGAAGTTCTGTATTTGACAATTACAAGTTCCGATCTTCAAGTTATAATTTGCAATAATAATTAGAAGCTATCAATTTTAAGTTCTGTATTTGACAATTACAAGTTCAGATCTTCAAGTTATAATTTGAAATAATAATTAGAAGCTATCAATTTTAAGTTCTGTATTTGACAATTACAAGTTCAGTTCTTCTAGTTATAATTTGCAATAATAATTAGAAGCTATCAATTTTAAGTTCTGTATTTGACAATTACAAGTTCAGATCTTCAAGTTATAATTTGCAATAATATTTAGAAGCTATCAATTTTAAGTTCTGTATTTGACAATTACTAGTTCAGATCTTCAAGTTATAAATTGAAATAATAATTTCAATTTAACAAATCTAAGTTCTGTAATTCACTATTACAAGTTCAGATCTTCAAGTTATAATTTACAATAATAATTAGAAGCTATCAATTTTAAGTTCTGTATTTGACAATTACAAGTTCAGATCTTCAAGTTATAATTTGCACTAATAATTTGTATTTAACAATTAGTAGTTCTGTATTTGACAATTACAAGTTCAGATCTTCAAGTTATAATTTGTAATAATAATTAGAAGCTATTAATTTTAAGTTCTGTATTTGACAATTACAAGTTCAGATCTTCAAGTTATAATTTGAAATAATAATTAGAAGCTATCAATTTTATGTTCTGTATTTGACAATTACAAGTTCAGATCTTCAAGTTATAATTTGCAATAATAATTAGAAGCTTTCAATTGTAAGTGCTGTATTTGACAATTACTAGTTCAGATCAACAAGTTATAATTTTCACTAATAATTTGTATTTAACAATTAGTAGTTCTGTATTTGACAATTACAAGTTCCGATCTTCAAGTTATAATTTGCAATAATAATTAGAAGCTATCAATTTTAAGTTCTGTATTTGACAATTACTAGTTCAGATCTTCAAGTTATAATTTGCACTAATAATTTGTATTTAACAATTAGAAGTTCTGTATTTGACAATTACAGGTTCAGATCTTCAAGTAATAATTTGCACTAATAATTTGTATTTAACAATTCGAAGTTCTGTATTTGACTATTACAAGTTCAGATCTTCAAGTTATAATTTGAATTATAATTATAAGCTATCAATTTTAAGTTCTGTATTTGACAATTACAAGTACAGATCTCCAAAATATTATTTGCAATAATAATTAGAAGCTATCAATTTTAAGTTCTGCATTTGACAATTACAAGTTCAGATCTTCAAGTTATTATTTGCAATAATAATTAGAAGCTATTAATTTTAAGTGCTGTATTTGACAATTACAAGTGCAGATCTTCAAGTTATAATTTGCAATAATAATTAGAAGCTATCAATTTTAAGTTCTGTATTTGACAATTACTAGTTCAGATCTTCAAGTTATAATTAGAATTAATAATTAGAATTTGACAAATCTAAGTTCTGTAATTCACTATTACAAGTTCAGATCGTCAAGTTATAATTTACAATAATAATTAGAAGCTATCAATTTTAAGTTCTGTATTTGACAATTACAAGTTCAGATCTACAAGTTATAATTTGCACTAATAATTTGTATTTAACAAATAGAAGTTCTGTATTTGACAATTACAAGTTCAGATCTTCAAGTTATAATTTGAAATAATAATTAGAAGCTATCAATTTTAAGTTCTGTATTTGACAATTACTAGTTCAGATCCTCAAGTTATAATTTGTATAATAATAATTTGAATTTAACAAATCTAAGTTCTGTAATTCACTATTACAAGTTCAGTTCTTCAAGTTATAATTTACAATAATAATTAGAAGCTATCAATTTTAAGTTCTGTATTTGACAATTACAAGTTCAGATCTTCAAGTTATAATTTGCACTAATAATTTTTATTTAACAATTAGAAGTTCTGTATTTGACAATTACAAGTTCAGACATTCAAGTTATAATTTGCAATAATAATTAGAAGCTATTAATTTTAAGTTCTGTATTTGACAATTACAAGTTCAGATCTTCAAGTTATAATTTGAAATAATAATTAGTAGCTATCAATTTTATGTTCTGTATTTGACAATTACAAGTTCAGATCTTCAAGTTATAATTTGCAATAATAATTAGAAGCTATCAATTTTAAGTGCTGTATTTGACAATTACTAGTTCAGATCTTCAAGTTATAATTTACAATAATAATTAGAAGATATCAATTTTAAGTTCTGTATTTGACAATTACAAGTTCAGATCTTCAAGTTATAATTTACAATAATAATTAGAAGCTATCAATTTTAAGTTCTGTATTTGACAATTACTAGTTCAGATCCTCAAGTTATAATTTGAAATAATAATTTGTATTTAACAATTAGAAGTTCTGTATTTGACAATTACAAGTTCAGATCTTCAAGTTATAATTTTCTCTAATAATTTGTATTTAACAATTAGAAGTTCTGTATTTGACAATTACAAGTTCCGATCTTCAAGTTATAATTTGCAATAATAATTAGAAGCTATCAATTTTAAGTTCTGTATTTGACAATTACAAGTTCAGATCTTCAAGTTATAATTTGAAATAATAATTAGAAGCTATCAATTTTAAGTTCTGTATTTGACAATTACAAGTTCAGTTCTTCTAGTTATAATTTGAAATAATAATTAGAAGCTATCAATTTTATGTTCTGTATTTGACAATTACAAGTTCAGATCTTCAAGTTATAATTTGCAATAATAATTAGAAGCTTTCAATTGTAAGTGCTGTATTTGACAATTACTAGTTCAGATCTACAAGTTATAATTTTCACTAATAATTTGTATTTAACAATTAGTAGTTCTGTATTTGACAATTACAAGTTCCGATCTTCAAGTTATAATTTGCAATAATAATTAGAAGCTATCAATTTTAAGTTCTGTATTTGACAATTACTAGTTCAGATCTTCAAGTTATAATTTGCACTAATAATTTGTATTTAACAATTAGAAGTTCTGTATTTGACAATTACAGGTTCAGATCTTCAAGTAATAATTTGCACTAATAATTTGTATTTAACAATTCGAAGTTCTGTATTTGACTATTACAAGTTCAGATCTTCAAGTTATAATTTGAATTATAATTATAAGCTATCAATTTTAAGTTCTGTATTTGACAATTACAAGTACAGATCTCCAAAATATTATTTGCAATAATAATTAGAAGCTATCAATTTTAAGTTCTGCATTTGACAATTACAAGTTCAGATCTTCAAGTTATTATTTGCAATAATAATTAGAAGCTATTAATTTTAAGTTCTGTATTTGACAATTACAAGTGCAGATCTTCAAGTTATAATTTGCAATAATAATTAGAAGCTATCAATTTTAAGTTCTGTATTTGACAATTACTAGTTCAGATCTTCAAGTTATAATTAGAATTAATAATTAGAATTTGACAAATCTAAGTTCTGTAATTCACTATTACAAGTTCAGATCTTCAAGTTATAATTTACAATAATAATTAGAAGCTATCAATTTTAAGTTCTGTATTTGACAATTACAAGTTCAGATCTACAAGTTATAATTTGCACTAATAATTTGTATTTAACAAATAGAAGTTCTGTATTTGACAATTACAAGTTCAGATCTTCAAGTTATAATTTGAAATAATAATTAGAAGCTATCAATTTTAAGTTCTGTATTTGACAATTACTAGTTCAGATCCTCAAGTTATAATTTGAAATAATAATTTGAATTTAACAAATCTAAGTTCTGTAATTCACTATTACAAGTTCAGTTCTTCAAGTTATAATTTACAATAATAATTAGAAGCTATCAATTTTAAGTTCTGTATTTGACAATTACAAGTTCAGATCTTCAAGTTATAATTTGCACTAATAATTTTTATTTAACAATTAGAAGTTCTGTATTTGACAATTACAAGTTCAGACATTCAAGTTATAATTTGCAATAATAATTAGAAGCTATTAATTTTAAGTTCTGTATTTGACAATTACAAGTTCAGATCTTCAAGTTATAATTTGAAATAATAATTAGTAGCTATCAATTTTATGTTCTGTATTTGACAATTACAAGTTCAGATCTTCAAGTTATAATTTGCAATAATAATTAGAAGCTATCAATTTTAAGTGCTGTATTTGACAATTACTAGTTCAGATCTTCAAGTTATAATTTACAATAATAATTAGAAGCTATCAATTTTAAGTTCTGTATTTGACAATTACAAGTTCAGATCTACAAGTTATAATTTGCACTAATAATTTGTATTTAACAATTAGAAGTTCTGTATTTGACAATTACAAGTTCAGATCTTCAAGTTATAATTTGCAATAATAATTAGAAGCTATCAATTTTAAGTTCTGTACTTGACAATTACTAGTTCAGATCTTCAAGTTATAATTTGCACTAATAATTTGTATTTAACAATTAGAAGTTCTGTATTTGACAATTACAAGTTCAGACATTCAAGTTATAATTTGCAATAATAATTAGAAGCTATTAATTTTAAGTTCTGTGTTTGACAATTACAAGTTCAGATCTTCAAGTTATAATTTGAAATAATAATTAGTAGCTATCAATTTTTTGTTCTGTATTTGACAATTCCAAGTTCAGATCTTCAAGTTATAATTTGCAATAATAATTAGAAGCTATCAATTTTAAGTGCTGTATTTGACAATTACTAGTTCAGATCTTCAAGTTATAATTTGCACTAATAATTTGTATTTAACAATTAGAAGTTCTGTATTTGACAATTACAAGTTCAGATCTTCAAGTTATAATTTGTAATAATAATTAGAAGCTATTAATTTTAAGTTCTGTATTTGACAATTACAAGTTCAGATCTTCAAGTTATAATTTGAAATAATAATTAGAAGCTATCAATTTTATGTTCTGTATTTGACAATTACAAGTTCAGATCTTCAAGTTATAATTTGCAATAATAATTAGAAGCTTTCAATTGTAAGTGCTGTATTTGACAATTACTAGTTCAGATCTACAAGTTATAATTTGCAATAATAATTAGAAGCTTTCAATTGTAAGTGCTGTATTTGACAATTACTAGTTCAGATCTTCAAGTTATAATTTGCAAAAATAATTAGAAGCTTTCAATTGTAAGTGCTGTATTTGACAATTACTAGTTCAGATCTACAAGTTATAATTTGCAATAATAATTAGAAGCTTTCAATTGTAAGTGCTGTATTTGACAATTACAAGTTCCGATCTTCAAGTTATAATTTGCAATAATAATTAGAAGCTATCAATTTTAAGTTCTGTATTTGACAA
This sequence comes from Cantharis lateralis, assembly GCA_963170105.1. Classification (NCBI taxonomy): domain Eukaryota; kingdom Metazoa; phylum Arthropoda; class Insecta; order Coleoptera; family Cantharidae; genus Cantharis; species Cantharis lateralis. The sequence continues at coordinate 29,748,919 of OY720625.1, read as the reverse complement.
TTACTAGTTCAGATCTTCAAGTTATAAATTGAAATAATAATTTCAATTTAACAAATCTAAGTTCTGTAATTCACTATTACAAGTTCAGATCTTCAAGTTATAATTTACAATAATAATTAGAAGCTATCAATTTTAAGTTCTGTATTTGACAATTACAAGTTCAGATCTTCAAGTTATAATTTGCACTAAAAATTTGTATTTAACAATTAGAAGTTCTGTATTTGACAATTACAAGTTCAGATCTTCAAGTTATAATTTGCAATAATAATTAGAAGCTATTAATTTTAAGTTCTGTATTTGACAATTACAAGTTCAGATCTTCAAGTTAAAATTTGAAATAATAATTAGAAGCTATCAATTTTATGTTCTGTATTTGACAATTACAAGTTCAGATCTTCAAGTTATAATTTGCAATAATAATTAGAAGCTTTCAATTTTAAGTGCTGTATTTGACAATTACTAGTTCAGATCTTCAAGTTATAATTTGCACTAATAATTTGTATTTAACAATTAGAAGTTCTGTATTTGACAATTACAAGTTCAGATCTTCAAGTTATAATTTTCTCTAATAATTTGTATTTAACAATTAGAAGTTCTGTATTTGACAATTACAAGTTCCGATCTTCAAGTTATAATTTGCAATAATAATTAGAAGCTATCAATTTTAAGTTCTGTATTTGACAATTACAAGTTCAGATCTTCAAGTTATAATTTGAAATAATAATTAGAAGCTATCAATTTTAAGTTCTGTATTTGACAATTACAAGTTCAGTTCTTCTAGTTATAATTTGCAATAATAATTAGAAGCTATCAATTTTAAGTTCTGTATTTGACAATTACAAGTTCAGATCTTCAAGTTATAATTTGCAATAATATTTAGAAGCTATCAATTTTAAGTTCTGTATTTGACAATTACTAGTTCAGATCTTCAAGTTATAAATTGAAATAATAATTTCAATTTAACAAATCTAAGTTCTGTAATTCACTATTACAAGTTCAGATCTTCAAGTTATAATTTACAATAATAATTAGAAGCTATCAATTTTAAGTTCTGTATTTGACAATTACAAGTTCAGATCTTCAAGTTATAATTTGCACTAATAATTTGTATTTAACAATTAGAAGTTCTGTATTTGACAATTACAAGTTCAGATCTTCAAGTTATAATTTGTAATAATAATTAGAAGCTATTAATTTTAAGTTCTGTATTTGACAATTACAAGTTCAGATCTTCAAGTTATAATTTGAAATAATAATTAGAAGCTATCAATTTTATGTTCTGTATTTGACAATTACAAGTTCAGATCTTCAAGTTATAATTTGCAATAATAATTAGAAGCTTTCAATTGTAAGTGCTGTATTTGACAATTACTAGTTCAGATCTACAAGTTATAATTTTCACTAATAATTTGTATTTAACAATTAGTAGTTCTGTATTTGACAATTACAAGTTCCGATCTTCAAGTTATAATTTGCAATAATAATTAGAAGCTATCAATTTTAAGTTCTGTATTTGACAATTACTAGTTCAGATCTTCAAGTTATAATTTGCACTAATAATTTGTATTTAACAATTAGAAGTTCTGTATTTGACAATTACAGGTTCAGATCTTCAAGTAATAATTTGCACTAATAATTTGTATTTAACAATTCGAAGTTCTGTATTTGACTATTACAAGTTCAGATCTTCAAGTTATAATTTGAATTATAATTATAAGCTATCAATTTTAAGTTCTGTATTTGACAATTACAAGTACAGATCTCCAAAATATTATTTGCAATAATAATTAGAAGCTATCAATTTTAAGTTCTGCATTTGACAATTACAAGTTCATATCTTCAAGTTATTATTTGCAATAATAATTAGAAGCTATTAATTTTAAGTTCTGTATTTGACAATTACAAGTGCAGATCTTCAAGTTATAATTTGCAATAATAATTAGAAGCTATCAATTTTAAGTTCTGTATTTGACAATTACTAGTTCAGATCTTCAAGTTATAATTAGAATTAATAATTAGAATTTGACAAATCTAAGTTCTGTAATTCACTATTACAAGTTCAGATCTTCAAGTTATAATTTACAATAATAATTAGAAGCTATCAATTTTAAGTTCTGTATTTGACAATTACAAGTTCAGATCTACAAGTTATAATTTGCACTAATAATTGGTATTTAACAAATAGAAGTTCTGTATTTGACAATTACAAGTTCAGATCTTCAAGTTATAATTTGAAATAATAATTAGAAGCTATCAATTTTAAGTTCTGTATTTGACAATTACTAGTTCAGATCCTCAAGTTATAATTTGAAATAATAATTTGAATTTAACAAATCTAAGTTCTGTAATTCACTATTACAAGTTCAGTTCTTCAAGTTATAATTTACAATAATAATTAGAAGCTATCAATTTTAAGTTCTGTATTTGACAATTACAAGTTCAGATCTTCAAGTTATAATTTGCACTAATAATTTTTATTTAACAATTAGAAGTTCTGTATTTGACAATTACAAGTTCAGACATTCAAGTTATAATTTGCAATAATAATTAGAAGCTATTAATTTTAAGTTCTGTATTTGACAATTACAAGTTCAGATCTTCAAGTTATAATTTGAAATAATAATTAGTAGCTATCAATTTTATGTTCTGTATTTGACAATTACAAGTTCAGATCTTCAAGTTATAATTTGCAATAATAATTAGAAGCTATCAATTTTAAGTGCTGTATTGGACAATTACTAGTTCAGATCTTCAAGTTATAACTTACAATAATAATTAGAAGCTATCAATTTTAAGTTCTGTATTTGACAATTACAAGTTTAATCTACAAGTTATAATTTGCACTAATAATTTGTATTTAACAATTAGAAGTTCTGTATTTGACAATTACAAGTTCAGATCTTCTAGTTATAATTTGCAATAATAATTAGAAGCTATCAATTTTAAGTTCTGTATTTGACAATTACTAGTTCAGATCTACAAGTTATAATTTGAAATAATAAATTGTATTTAACAAATCTAAGTTCTGTAATTCACTATTACAAGTTCAGTTCTTCAAGTTATAATTTACAATAATAATTAGAAGCTATCAATTTTAAGTTCTGTATTTGACAATTACAAGTTCAGATCTTCAAGTTATAATTTGCACTAATAATTTGTATTTAACAATTAGAAGTTCTGTATTTGACAATTACAAGTTCAGACATTCAAGTTATAATTTGCAATAATAATTAGAAGCTATTAATTTTAAGTTCTGTGTTTGACAATTACAAGTTCAGATCTTCAAGTTATAATTTGAAATAATAATTAGTAGCTATCAATTTTATGTTCTGTATTTGACAATTCCAAGTTCAGATCTTCAAGTTATAATTTGCAATAATAATTAGAAGCTAATAATTTTAAGTGCTGTATTTGACAATTACTAGTTCAGATCTTCTAGTTATAATTTGCACTAATAATTTGTATTTAACAATTAGAAGTTCTGTATTTGACAATTACAAGTTCAGATCTTCAAGTTATAATTTGCACTAATAATTTGTATTTAACAATTAGAAGTTCTGTATTTGACAATTACAAGTTCAGATCTTCAAGTTATAATTTGCAATAATAATTAGAAGCTATCAATTTTAAGTTCTGTATTTGACAATTACTAGTTCAGATCTTCAAGTTATAATTTGCACTAATAATTTGTATTTAACAATTAGAAGTTCTGTATTTGACTATTACAAGTTCAGATCTTCAAGTTATAATTTGCACTAATAATTTGTATTTAACAATTAGAAGTTCTGTATTTGACAATTACAAGTTCAGATCTTCAAGTTATAATTTGAAATAATAATTAGAAGCTATTAATTTTAAGTTCTGTATTTGACAATTACAAGTTCAGATCTTCAAGTTATAATTCGAAATAATAATTAGAAGCTATCAATTTTATGTTCTGTATTTGACAATTACAAGTTCAGATCTTCAAGTTATAATTTGCAATAATAATTAGAAGCTATCAATTGTAAGTGCTGTATTTGACAATTACTAGTTCAGATCTTCAAGTTATAATTTGCACTTATAATTTGTATTTAACAAGATCTTCAAATTATAATTTGCAATAATAATTAGAAGCTATCAATTTTAAGTGCTGTATTTGACAATTACTAGTTCAGATCTTCAAGTTATTATTTGCAATAATAATTAGAAGATATCAATTTTAAGTTCTGTATTTGACAATTACAAGGTCAGATCTTCAAGTTATAATTTACAATAATAATTAGAAGCTATCAATTTTAAGTTCTGTATTTGACAATTACAAGTTCAGATCTTCAAGTTATGATTTGCAATAATAATTAGAAGCTATCAATTTTAAGTGCTGTATTTGACAATTACTAGTTCAGATCTTCAAGTTATAATTTGAAATAATAATTTGAATTTAACAAATCTAAGTTCTGTAATTCACTATTACAAGTTCAGATCTTCAAGTTATAATTTACAATAATGATTAGAAGCTATCAATTTTAAGTTCTGTATTTGACAATTACAAGTTCAGATCTTCAAGTTATAATTTGCACTAATAATTTGTATTTAACAATTAGAAGTTCTGTATTTGACAATTACAAGTTCAGATCTTCAAGTTATAATTTGCAATAATAATTAGAAGCTATTAATTTTAAGTTCTGTATTTGACAATTACAAGTTCAGATCTTCAAGTTATAATTCGAAATAATAATTAGAAGCTATCAATTTTATGTTCTGTATTTGACAATTACAAGTTCAGATCTTCAAGTTATAATTTGCAATAATAATTAGAAGCTATCAATTGTAAGTGCTGTATTTGACAATTACTAGTTCAGATCTTCAAGTTATAATTTGCACTTATAATTTGTATTTAACAATTAGAAGTTCTGTGTTTTACAATTACAAGTTCAGATCTTCAAGTTATGATTTGCACTAATAATTTGTATTTAACAATTAGAAGTTCTGTATTTGACTATTACAAGTTCAGATCTTCAAATTATTATTTGCAATCTTAGTTTGAATTTAACCATTCAAAGTTCTGTATTTACCTATTACAGGTTCAGATCTTCAAGTAATAATTTGCACTAATAATTTGTATTTAACAATTCGAAGTTCTGTATTTGACTATTACAAGTTCAGATCTTCAAGTTATAATTTGAATTATAATTATAAGCTATCAATTTTAAGTTCTGTATTTGACAATTACAAGTACAGATCTCCAAATTATTATTTGCAATAATAATTAGAAGCTATCAATTTTAAGTTCTGCATTTGACAATTACAAGTTCAGATCTTCAAGTTATTATTTGCAATAATAATTAGAAGCTATTAATTTTAAGTTCTGTATTTGACAATTACAAGTGCAGATCTTCAAGTTATAATTTGCAATAATAATTAGAAGCTATCAATTTTAAGTTCTGTATTTGACAATTACTAGTTCAGATCTTCAAGTTATAATTAGAATTAATAATTAGAATTTGACAAATCTAAGTTCTGTAATTCACTATTACAAGTTCAGATCTTCAAGTTATAATTTACAATAATAATTAGAAGCTATCAATTTAAAGTTCTGTATCTGACAATTACAAGTTCAGATCTACAAGTTATAATTTGCACTAATAATTTGTATTTAACAATTAGAAGTTCTGTATTTGACAATTACAAGTTCAGATCTTCAAGTTATAATTTGAAATAATAATTAGAAGCTATCAATTTTAAGTTCTGTATTTGACAATTACTAGTTCAGATCCTCAAGTTATAATTTGAAATAATAATTTGAATTTAACAAATCTAAGTTCTGTAATTCACTATTACAAGTTCAGTTCTTCAAGTTATAATTTACAATAATAATTAGAAGCTATCAATTTTAAGTTCTGTATTTGACAATTACAAGTTCAGATCTTCAAGTTATAATTTGCACTAATAATTTGTATTTAACAATTAGAAGTTCTGTATTTGACAATTACAAGTTCAGACATTCAAGTTATAATTTGCAATAATAATTAGAAGCTATCAATTTTAAGTTCTGTATTTGACAATTACTAGTTCAGATCTTCAAGTTATAATTAGAATTAATAATTAGAATTTGACAAATCTAAGTTCTGTAATTCACTATTACAAGTTCAGATCTTCAAGTTATAATTTACAATAATAATTAGAAGCTATCAATTTTAAGTTCTGTATTTGACAATTACAAGTTCAGATCTTCAAGTTATAATTTTCTCTAATAATTTGTATTTAACAATTAGAAGTTCTGTATTTGACAATTACAAGTTCCGATCTTCAAGTTATAATTTGCAATAATAATTAGAAGCTATCAATTTTAAGTTCTGTATTTGACAATTACAAGTTCAGATCTTCAAGTTATAATTTGAAATAATAATTAGAAGCTATCAATTTTAAGTTCTGTATTTGACAATTACAAGTTCAGTTCTTCTAGTTATAATTTGCAATAATAATTAGAAGCTATCAATTTTAAGTTCTGTATTTGACAATTACAAGTTCAGATCTTCAAGTTATAATTTGCAATAATATTTAGAAGCTATCAATTTTAAGTTCTGTATTTGACAATTACTAGTTCAGATCTTCAAGTTATAAATTGAAATAATAATTTCAATTTAACAAATCTAAGTTCTGTAATTCACTATTACAAGTTCAGATCTTCAAGTTATAATTTACAATAATAATTAGAAGCTATCAATTTTAAGTTCTGTATTTGACAATTACAAGTTCAGATCTTCAAGTTATAATTTGCACTAATAATTTGTATTTAACAATTAGAAGTTCTGTATTTGACAATTACAAGTTCAGATCTTCAAGTTATAATTTGTAATAATAATTAGAAGCTATTAATTTTAAGTTCTGTATTTGACAATTACAAGTTCAGATCTTCAAGTTATAATTTGAAATAATAATTAGAAGCTATCAATTTTATGTTCTGTATTTGACAATTACAAGTTCAGATCTTCAAGTTATAATTTGCAATAATAATTAGAAGCTTTCAATTGTAAGTGCTGTATTTGACAATTACTAGTTCAGATCTACAAGTTATAATTTTCACTAATAATTTGTATTTAACAATTAGTAGTTCTGTATTTGACAATTACAAGTTCCGATCTTCAAGTTATAATTTGCAATAATAATTAGAAGCTATCAATTTTAAGTTCTGTATTTGACAATTACTAGTTCAGATCTTCAAGTTATAATTTGCACTAATAATTTGTATTTAACAATTAGAAGTTCTGTATTTGACAATTACAGGTTCAGATCTTCAAGTAATAATTTGCACTAATAATTTGTATTTAACAATTCGAAGTTCTGTATTTGACTATTACAAGTTCAGATCTTCAAGTTATAATTTGAATTATAATTATAAGCTATCAATTTTAAGTTCTGTATTTGACAATTACAAGTACAGATCTCCAAAATATTATTTGCAATAATAATTAGAAGCTATCAATTTTAAGTTCTGCATTTGACAATTACAAGTTCAGATCTTCAAGTTATTATTTGCAATAATAATTAGAAGCTATTAATTTTAAGTTCTGTATTTGACAATTACAAGTGCAGATCTTCAAGTTATAATTTGCAATAATAATTAGAAGCTATCAATTTTAAGTTCTGTATTTGACAATTACTAGTTCAGATCTTCAAGTTATAATTAGAATTAATAATTAGAATTTGACAAATCTAAGTTCTGTAATTCACTATTACAAGTTCAGATCTTCAAGTTATAATTTACAATAATAATTAGAAGCTATCAATTTTAAGTTCTGTATTTGACAATTACAAGTTCAGATCTTCAAGTTATAATTTGCACTAATAATTTTTATTTAATAATTAGAAGTTCTGTATTTGACAATTACAAGTTCAGACATTCAAGTTATAATTTGCAATAATAATTAGAAGCTATTAATTTTAAGTTCTGTATTTGACAATTACAAGTTCAGATCTTCAAGTTATAATTTGAAATAATAATTAGTAGCTATCAATTTTATGTTCTGTATTTGACAATTACAAGTTCAGATCTTCAAGTTATAATTTGCAATAATAATTAGAAGCTATCAATTTTAAGTGCTGTATTGGACAATTACTAGTTCAGATCTTCAAGTTATAACTTACAATAATAATTAGAAGCTATCAATTTTAAGTTCTGTATTTGACAATTACAAGTTTAATCTACAAGTTATAATTTGCACTAATAATTTGTATTTAACAATTAGAAGTTCTGTATTTGACAATTACAAGTTCAGATCTTCAAGTTATAATTTGCAATAATAATTAGAAGCTATCAATTTTAAGTTCTGTATTTGACAATTACTAGTTCAGATCTACAAGTTATAATTTGAAATAATAAATTGTATTTAACAAATCTAAGTTCTGTAATTCACTATTACAAGTTCAGTTCTTCAAGTTATAATTTACAATAATAATTAGAAGCTATCAATTTTAAGTTCTGTATTTGACAATTACAAGTTCAGATCTTCAAGTTATAATTTGCACTAATAATTTGTATTTAACAATTAGAAGTTCTGTATTTGACAATTACAAGTTCAGACATTCAAGTTATAATTTGCAATAATAATTAGAAGCTATTAATTTTAAGTTCTGTGTTTGACAATTACAAGTTCAGATCTTCAAGTTATAATTTGAAATAATAATTAGTAGCTATCAATTTTATGTTCTGTATTTGACAATTCCAAGTTCAGATCTTCAAGTTATAATTTGCAATAATAATTAGAAGCTAATAATTTTAAGTGCTGTATTTGACAATTACTAGTTCAGATCTTCTAGTTATAATTTGCACTAATAATTTGTATTTAACAATTAGAAGTTCTGTATTTGACAATTACAAGTTCAGATCTACAAGTTATAATTTGCACTAATAATTTGTATTTAACAATTAGAAGTTCTGTATTTGACAATTACAAGTTCAGATCTTCAAGTTATAATTTGCAATAATAATTAGAAGCTATCAATTTTAAGTTCTGTATTTGACAATTACTAGTTCAGATCTTCAAGTTATAATTTGCACTAATAATTTGTATTTAACAATTAGAAGTTCTGTATTTGACTATTACAAGTTCAGATCTTCAAGTTATAATTTGCACTAATAATTTGTATTTAACAATTAGAAGTTCTGTATTTGACAATTACAAGTTCAGATCTTCAAGTTATAATTTGCAATAATAATTAGAAGCTATTAATTTTAAGTTCTGTATTTGACAATTACAAGTTCAGATCTTCAAGTTATAATTCGAAATAATAATTAGAAGCTATCAATTTTATGTTCTGTATTTGACAATTACAAGTTCAGATCTTCAAGTTATAATTTGCAATAATAATTAGAAGCTATCAATTGTAAGTGCTGTATTTGACAATTACTAGTTCAGATCTTCAAGTTATAATTTGCACTTATAATTTGTATTTAACAAGATCTTCAAATTATAATTTGCAATAATAATTAGAAGCTATCAATTTTAAGTGCTGTATTTGACAATTACTAGTTCAGATCTTCAAGTTATTATTTGCAATAATAATTAGAAGATATCAATTTTAAGTTCTGTATTTGACAATTACAAGGTCAGATCTTCAAGTTATAATTTACAATAATAATTAGAAGCTATCAATTTTAAGTTCTGTATTTGACAATTACAAGTTCAGATCTTCAAGTTATGATTTGCAATAATAATTAGAAGCTATCAATTTTAAGTGCTGTATTTGACAATTACAAGTTCAGATCTTCAAGTTATAATTTGAAATAATAATTTGAATTTAACAAATCTAAGTTCTGTAATTCACTATTACAAGTTCAGATCTTCAAGTTATAATTTACAATAATGATTAGAAGCTATCAATTTTAAGTTCTGTATTTGACAATTACAAGTTCAGATCTTCAAGTTATAATTTGCACTAATAATTTGTATTTAACAATTAGAAGTTCTGTATTTGACAATTACAAGTTCAGATCTTCAAGTTATAATTTGCAATAATAATTAGAAGCTATTAATTTTAAGTTCTGTATTTGACAATTACAAGTTCAGATCTTCAAGTTATAATTCGAAATAATAATTAGAAGCTATCAATTTTATGTTCTGTATTTGACAATTACAAGTTCAGATCTTCAAGTTATAATTTGCAATAATAATTAGAAGCTATCAATTGTAAGTGCTGTATTTGACAATTACTAGTTCAGATCTTCAAGTTATAATTTGCACTTATAATTTGTATTTAACAATTAGAAGTTCTGTGTTTTACAATTACAAGTTCAGATCTTCTAGTTATGATTTGCACTAATAATTTGTATTTAACAATTAGAAGTTCTGTATTTGACTATTACAAGTTCAGATCTTCAAATTATTATTTGCAATCTTAGTTTGAATTTAACCATTCAAAGTTCTGTATTTACCTATTACAGGTTCAGATCTTCAAGTAATAATTTGCACTAATAATTTGTATTTAACAATTCGAAGTTCTGTATTTGACTATTACAAGTTCAGATCTTCAAGTTATAATTTGAATTATAATTATAAGCTATCAATTTTAAGTTCTGTATTTGACAATTACAAGTACAGATCTCCAAATTATTATTTGCAATAATAATTAGAAGCTATCAATTTTAAGTTCTGCATTTGACAATTACAAGTTCAGATCTTCAAGTTATTATTTGCAATAATAATTAGAAGCTATTAATTTTAAGTTCTGTATTTGACAATTACAACTGCAGATCTTCAAGTTATAATTTGCAATAATAATTAGAAGCTATCAATTTTAAGTTCTGTATTTGACAATTACTAGTTCAGATCTTCAAGTTATAATTAGAATTAATAATTAGAATTTGACAAATCTAAGTTCTGTAATTCACTATTACAAGTTCAGATCTTCAAGTTATAATTTACAATAATAATTAGAAGCTATCAATTTAAAGTTCTGTATCTGACAATTACAAGTTCAGATCTACAAGTTATAATTTGCACTAATAATTTGTATTTAACAATTAGAAGTTCTGTATTTGAAAATTACAAGTTCAGATCTTCAAGTTATAATTTGAAATAATAATTAGAAGCTATCAATTTTAAGTTCTGTATTTGACAATTACTAGTTCAGATCCTCAAGTTATAATTTGAAATAATAATTTGAATTTAACAAATCTAAGTTCTGTAATTCACTATTACAAGTTCAGTTCTTCAAGTTATAATTTACAATAATAATTAGAAGCTATCAATTTTAAGTTCTGTATTTGACAATTACAAGTTCAGATCTTCAAGTTATAATTTGCACTAATAATTTGTATTTAACAATTAGAAGTTCTGTATTTGACAATTACAAGTTCAGGCATTCAAGTTTTAATTTGCAATAATAATTAGAAGCTATTAATTTTAAGTTCTGTATTTGACAATTACAAGTTCAGATCTTCAAGTTATAATTTGAAATAATAATTAGTAGCTATCAATTTTATGTTCTGTATTTGACAATTACAAGTTCAGATCTTCAAGTTATAATTTGCAATAATAATTAGAAGCTATCAATTTTAAGTGCTGTATTTGACAATTACTAGTTCAGATCTTCAAGTTATAATTTGCACTAATAATTTGTATTTAACAATTAGCAGTTCTGTATTTGACTATTACAAGTTCAGATCTTCGAATTATTATTTGCAATCTTAGTTAGAATTTAACAATTCGAAGTTCTGTATTTACCTATTACAGGTTCAGATCTTCAAGTTATAATTTGCACTAATAATTTGTATTTAACAATTAGAAGTTCTGTATTTGACAATTACAAGTTCAGATCTTCAAGTTATAATTTGCAATAATAATTAGAAGCTATCAATTTTAAGTTCTGTATTTGACAATTACTAGATCAGATCTTCAAGTTATAATTTGCACTAATAATTCGTATTTAACAATTAGCAGTTCTGTATTTGACTATTACAAGTTCAGATCTTCGAATTATTATTTGCAATCTTAGTTAGAATTTAACAATTCGAAGTTCTGTATTTACCTATTACAGGTTCAGATCTTCAAGTTATAATTTTCAATCACAATTTGTATTTAACAATGCTAAGTTGCGTATTTGTCTATTACAAGTTCAGATCTTCAAATTATAATTTGCAATAATAATTAGAAGCTATCAATTTTAAGTTCTGAATTTGACAATTACAAGTTCAGATCTTCAAGTAATTATTTGCAATAATAATTAGAAGCTATCAATTTTAAGTTCTGTTTTTGACAATTACACGTTCAGATCTTGAAGTTATAATTTACAATAATAATTAGAAGCTATCAATTTTAAGTTCTGTATTTAACAATTACAAGTTCAGATCTTCAAGTTATAATATGCAATAATAATTAGAAGCTATCAATTTTAAGTTCTGTTTTGGACAATTACTAGTTCAGATCTTCAAGTTATAATTTGAAATAATAATTTGAATTTAACAAATCTAAGTTCTGTAATTCACTATTACAGGTTCAGATCTTCAAGTTATAATTTGCAATCACAATTTGTATTTAACAATGCTAAGTTGCGTAAATGGTCTATTACAAGTTCAGATCTTCAAATTATAATTTGCAATAATAATTAGAAGCTATCAATTTTAAGTGCTGTATTTGATAATTACTAGTTCAGATCTTCAAGTTATTATTTGCAATAATAATTAGAAGATATCAATTTTAAGTTCTGTATTTGACAATTACAAGGTCAGATCTTCAAGTTATAATTTACAATAATAATTAGAAGCTATCAATTTTAAGTTCTGTATTTGACAATTACAAGTTCAGATCTTCAAGTTATAATTTACAATAATGATTACAGGTACCGTGAATGAAAAACTGAACGAATTCAAATTCAAATTTCACCAATAACAGTTACTTTTTAAACAAAATTCCAAGTACGCCAAAGAGTACGTGATATAAATTGATCGATGTCAATTTTGTTTTTTTCTAATGTCAGTTACAACCATGGTGTTAACTAAAGAGCAACAAGTAATGATTTTTAAGCTTTTAGAGCAACAGTGCAGTTTTACGGTGATACAAAAAACATGTCAAGATCAAAATTTTTTTGTTTCGAAGGGTACACTCTCTAGCTACAAAAAAAATGGAATTCTGGTTCATAAAACCAAAATTCGGAAGAAAGGCAGCGGCAAAACGCCAACTCTGACAAATCGTCAATTATCGAGTTTAAAGAAAATTGCTTTAAAAACGAATCCCCCGACGCTAGAACATATGGCAAATCATTTTAGTACATCGGAGTATATCATTCGGTATAATTTAGATAAAAAATTAAACCTCAAATTATTGAAGAAGCCAAAAAGACATCATATTTCCGAAGAAACAATTATGAAAAGGCATCAACGCTCTCTAGGATTATATCACTTACTAAATTGTAATAAATGGCAAAAATACATTACTGTTGATGAAGCATGGTTCCATCTAACAAATGCTGATGGCCAACGAAAAGTTCAGTACTTGCGTCGCGAGCAGTCAGCAAAAGAATTAAACGTATTTGCAAAACAGTCTCATCCGAAGGGAGTTATGGTGTTCATGGGAATATCGAATTTTGGAACTACAATGCCAATTTTTGTTGAGCCTGGAGCTAAAATTAACTCGGAATATTATATTAAGAATTGTTTAAAACCACTTTTGATTGATGCAAAGAGATTATATCCTGCTGGTGATTGGAAATTACACCAAGACTCCGCACCAGCGCACGCTTCAAAGAAGACGTTGAATTTTCTTGAAGAGAAAGGCGTATCTTTTATTCATCCGGATATATGGACACCATCATCACCGGACCTTTCACCCTGTGATTATTTTTTGTGGGGATATTTAAAATCGCAGTTACATAAATCAAAAGTTAAAACCATAGATCAGCTTAAAAAACTAATAAAACGTGAGATAGCAAACATTCCTCTAGAAATGATACAAAGAGCGCTAAAATCGTGGTCAAAACGTTGTCTTCAAGTGTATAAGAATCAAGGACAACATATTAAATAAAATCATTAAAAAAAACCAAAAATAAATGTAACTAATTTGATTTCAAAATCGTTCAGTTTTTCATTCACGGTACCTGTAGAAGCTATCAATTTTAAGTTCTGTATTTGACAATTACAAGTTCAGATCTTCAAGTTATAATTTGCACTAATAATTTGTATTTAACAATTAGAAGTTCTGTATTTGACAATTACAAGTTCAGATCTTCAAGTTATAATTTGCAATAATAATTAGAAGCTATTAATTTTAAGTTCTGTATTTGACAATTACAAGTTCAGATCTTCAAGTTATAATTTGCAATAATAATTAGAAGCTATCAATTGTAAGTGCTGTATTTGACAATTACTAGTTCAGATCTTCAAGTTATAATTTGCACTTATAATTTGTATTTAACAATTAGAAGTTCTGTGTTTTACAATTACAAGTTCAGATCTTCAAGTTATGATTTGCACTAATAATTTGTATTTAACAATTAGAAGTTCTGTATTTGACTATTACAAGTTCAGATCTTCAAATTATTATTTGCAATATTAGTTTGAATTTAACCATTCGAAGTTCTGTATTTACCTATTACAGGTTCAGATCTTCAAGTAATAATTTGCACTAATAATTTGTATTTAACAATTCGAAGTTCTGTATTTGACTATTACAAGTTCAGATCTACAAGTTATAATTTGAATTATAATTATAAGCTATCAATTTTAAGTTCTGTATTTGACAATTACAAGTACAGATCTCCTAATTATTATTTGCAATAATAATTAGAAGCTATCAATTTTAAGTTCTGCATTTGACAATTACAAGTTCAGATCTTCAAGTTATTATTTGCAATAATAATTAGAAGCTATTAATTTTAAGTTCTGTATTTGACAATTACAAGTGCAGATCTTCAAGTTATAATTTGCAATAATAATTAGAAGCTATCAATTTTAAGTTCTGTATTTGACAATTACTAGTTCAGATCTTCAAGTTATAATTAGAATTAATAATTAGAATTTGACAAATCTAAGTTCTGTAATTCACTATTACAAGTTCAGATCTTCAAGTTATAATTTACAATAATAATTAGAAGCTATCAATTTTAAGTTCTGTATTTGACAATTACAAGTTCAGATCTACAAGTTATAATTTGCACTAATAATTTGTATTTAACAATTAGAAGTTCTGTATTTGACAATTACAAGTTCAGATCTTCAAGTTATAATTTGAAATAATAATTAGAAGCTATCAATTTTAAGTTCTGTATTTGACAATTACTAGTTCAGATCCTCAAGTTATAATTTGAAATAATAATTTGAATTTAACAAATCTAAGTTCTGTAATTCACTATTACAAGTTCAGTTCTTCAAGTTATAATTTACAATAATAATTAGAAGCTATCAATTTTAAGTTCTGTATTTGACAATTACAAGTTCAGATCTTCAAGTTATAATTTGCACTAATAATTTGTATTTAACAATTAGAAGTTCTGTATTTGACAATTACAAGTTCAGACATTCAAGTTATAATTTGCAATAATAATTAGAAGCTATTAATTTTAAGTTCTGTATTTGACAATTACAAGTTCAGATCTTCAAGTTATAATTTGAAATAATAATTAGTAGCTATCAATTTTATGTTCTGTATTTGACAATTACAAGTTCAGATCTTCAAGTTATAATTTGCAATAATAATTAGAAGCTATCAATTTTAAGTGCTGTATTTGACAATTACTAGTTCAGATCTTCAAGTTATAATTTGCACCAATAATTTGTATTTAACAATTAGCAGTTCTGTATTTGACTATTACAAGTTCAGATCTTCGAATTATTATTTGCAATCTTAGTTAGAATTTAACAATTCGAAGTTCTGTATTTACCTATTACAGGTTCAGATCTTCAAGTTATAATTTGCACTAATAATTTGTATTTAACAATTAGAAGTTCTGTATTTGACATTTACAAGTTCAGATCTTCAAGTTATAATTTGCAATAATAATTAGAAGCTATCAATTTTAAGTTCTGTATTTGACAATTACTAGATCAGATCTTCAAGTTATAATTTGCACTAATAATTTGTATTTAACAATTAGCAGTTCTGTATTTGACTATTACAAGTTCAGATCTTCGAATTATTATTTGCAATCTTAGTTAGAATTTTACAATTCGAAGTTCTGTATTTACCTATTACAGGTTCAGATCTTCAAGTTATAATTTTCAATCACAATTTGTATTTAACAATGCTAAGTTGCGTATTTGTCTATTACAAGTTTAGATCTTCAAATTATAATTTGCAATAATAATTAGAAGCTATCAATTTTAAGTTCTGAATTTGACAATTACAAGTTCAGATCTTCAAGTAATTATTTGCAATAACAATTAGAAGCTATCAATTTTAAGTTCTGTTTTTGACAATTACAAGTTCAGATCTTGAAGTTATAATTTACAATAATAATTAGAAGCTATCAATTTTAAGTTCTGTATTTAACAATTACAAGTAAAGATCTTCAAGTTATAATATGCAATAATGATTAGAAGCTATCAATTTTAAGTTCTGTTTTGGACAATTACTAGTTCAGATCTTCAAGTTATAATTTGAAATAATAATTTGAATTTAACAATTAGAAGTTCTGTATTTGACAATTACAAGTTCAGATCTTCAAGTTATAATTTGCAATAATAATTAGAAGCTATTAATTTTAAGTTCTGTATTTGACAATTACAAGTTCAGATCTTCAAGTTATAATTTGCAATAATAATTAGAAGCTATCAATTGTAAGTGCTGTATTTGACAATTACTAGTTCAGATCTTCAAGTTATAATTTGCACTTATAATTTGTATTTAACAATTAGAAGTTCTGTGTTTTACAATTACAAGTTCAGATCTTCAAGTTATGATTTGCACTAATAATTTGTATTTAACAATTAGAAGTTCTGTATTTGACAATTACTAGTTCAGATCTTCAAGTTATAATTTGAAATAATAATTTGAATTTAACAAATCTAAGTTCTGTAATTCACTATTACAAGTTCAGATCTTCAAGTTATAATTTACAATAATGATTAGAAGCTATCAATTTTAAGT
The DNA here is from genome assembly GCA_963170105.1 of Cantharis lateralis. NCBI lineage: Eukaryota > Metazoa > Arthropoda > Insecta > Coleoptera > Cantharidae > Cantharis > Cantharis lateralis. The sequence continues at coordinate 29,731,859 of OY720625.1, read as the reverse complement.
TCTGTATTTGACAATTACAAGTTCAGATCTTCAAGTTATAATTTGCACTAATAATTTGTATTTAACAATTAGAAGTTCTGTATTTGACAATTACAAGTTCAGATCTTCAAGTTATAATTTGCAATAATAATTAGAAGCTATTAATTTTAAGTTCTGTATTTGACAATTACAAGTTCAGATCTTCAAGTTATAATTTGCAATAATAATTAGAAGCTATCAATTGTAAGTGCTGTATTTGACAATTACTAGTTCAGATCTTCAAGTTATAATTTGCACTTATAATTTGTATTTAACAATTAGAAGTTCTGTGTTTTACAATTACAAGTTCAGATCTTCAAGTTATGATTTGCACTAATAATTTGTATTTAACAATTAGAAGTTCTGTATTTGACTATTACAAGTTCAGATCTTCAAATTATTATTTGCAATATTAGTTTGAATTTAACCATTCGAAGTTCTGTATTTACCTATTACAGGTTCAGATCTTCAAGTAATAATTTGCACTAATAATTTGTATTTAACAATTCGAAGTTCTGTATTTGACTATTACAAGTTCAGATCTACAAGTTATAATTTGAATTATAATTATAAGCTATCAATTTTAAGTTCTGTATTTGACAATTACAAGTACAGATCTCCTAATTATTATTTGCAATAATAATTAGAAGCTATCAATTTTAAGTTCTGCATTTGACAATTACAAGTTCAGATCTTCAAGTTATTATTTGCAATAATAATTAGAAGCTATTAATTTTAAGTTCTGTATTTGACAATTACAAGTGCAGATCTTCAAGTTATAATTTGCAATAATAATTAGAAGCTATCAATTTTAAGTTCTGTATTTGACAATTACTAGTTCAGATCTTCAAGTTATAATTAGAATTAATAATTAGAATTTGACAAATCTAAGTTCTGTAATTCACTATTACAAGTTCAGATCTTCAAGTTATAATTTACAATAATAATTAGAAGCTATCAATTTTAAGTTCTGTATTTGACAATTACAAGTTCAGATCTACAAGTTATAATTTGCACTAATAATTTGTATTTAACAATTAGAAGTTCTGTATTTGACAATTACAAGTTCAGATCTTCAAGTTATAATTTGAAATAATAATTAGAAGCTATCAATTTTAAGTTCTGTATTTGACAATTACTAGTTCAGATCCTCAAGTTATAATTTGAAATAATAATTTGAATTTAACAAATCTAAGTTCTGTAATTCACTATTACAAGTTCAGTTCTTCAAGTTATAATTTACAATAATAATTAGAAGCTATCAATTTTAAGTTCTGTATTTGACAATTACAAGTTCAGATCTTCAAGTTATAATTTGCACTAATAATTTGTATTTAACAATTAGAAGTTCTGTATTTGACAATTACAAGTTCAGACATTCAAGTTATAATTTGCAATAATAATTAGAAGCTATTAATTTTAAGTTCTGTATTTGACAATTACAAGTTCAGATCTTCAAGTTATAATTTGAAATAATAATTAGTAGCTATCAATTTTATGTTCTGTATTTGACAATTACAAGTTCAGATCTTCAAGTTATAATTTGCAATAATAATTAGAAGCTATCAATTTTAAGTGCTGTATTTGACAATTACTAGTTCAGATCTTCAAGTTATAATTTGCACCAATAATTTGTATTTAACAATTAGCAGTTCTGTATTTGACTATTACAAGTTCAGATCTTCGAATTATTATTTGCAATCTTAGTTAGAATTTAACAATTCGAAGTTCTGTATTTACCTATTACAGGTTCAGATCTTCAAGTTATAATTTGCACTAATAATTTGTATTTAACAATTAGAAGTTCTGTATTTGACAATTACAAGTTCAGATCTTCAAGTTATAATTTGCAATAATAATTAGAAGCTATCAATTTTAAGTTCTGTATTTGACAATTACTAGATCAGATCTTCAAGTTATAATTTGCACTAATAATTTGTATTTAACAATTAGCAGTTCTGTATTTGACTATTACAAGTTCAGATCTTCGAATTATTATTTGCAATCTTAGTTAGATTGTAACAATTCGAAGTTCTGTATTTACCTATTACAGGTTCAGATCTTCAAGTTATAATTTTCAATCACAATTTGTATTTAACAATGCTAAGTTGCGTATTTGTCTATTACAAGTTCAGATCTTCAAATTATAATTTGCAATAATAATTAGAAGCTATCAATTTTAAGTTCTGTATTTGACAATTACTAGATCAGATCTTCAAGTTATAATTTGCACTAATAATTTGTATTTAACAATTCGAAGTTCTGTATTTGACTATTACAAGTTCAGATCTTCAAGTTATAATTTGAATTATAATTATAAGCTATCAATTTTAAGTTCTGTATTTGACAATTACAAGTACAGATCTCCTAATTATTATTTGCAATAATAATTAGAAGCTATCAATTTTAAGTTCTGCATTTGACAATTACAAGTGCAGATCTTCAAGTTATAATTTGCAATAATAATTAGAAGCTATCAATTTTAAGTTCTGTATTTGACAATTACTAGTTCAGATCTTCAAGTTATAATTAGAATTAATAATTAGAATTAGACAAATCTAAGTTCTGTAATTCACTATTACAAGTTCAGATCTTCAAGTTATAATTTACAATAATAATTAGAAGCTATCAATTTTAAGTTCTGTATTTGACAATTACAAGTTCAGATCTACAAGTTATAATTTGCACTAATAATTTGTATTTAACAATTAGAAGTTCTGTATTTGACAATTACAAGTTCAGATCTTGAAGTTATAATTTGAAATAATAATTAGAAGCTATCAATTTTAAGTTCTGTATTTGACAATTACTAGTTCAGATCCTCAAGTTATAATTTGAAATAATAATTTGAATTTAACAAATCTAAGTTCTGTAATTCACTATTACAAGTTCAGTTCTTCAAGTTATAATTTACAATAATAATTAGAAGCTATCAATTTTAAGTTCTGTATTTGACAATTACAAGTTCAGATCTTCAAGTTATAATTTGCATTAATAATTTGTATTTAACAATTAGAAGTTCTGTATTTGACAATTACAAGTTCAGACATTCAAGTTATAATTTGCAATAATAATTAGAAGCTATTAATTTTAAGTTCTGTATTTGACAATTACAAGTTCAGATCTTCAAGTTATAATTTGAAATAATAATTAGTAGCTATCAATTTTATGTTCTGTATTTGACAATTACAAGTTCAGATCTTCAAGTTATAATTTGCAATAATAATTAGAAGCTATCAATTTTAAGTGCTGTATTTGACAATTACTAGTTCAGATCTTCAAGTTATAATTTGCACCAATAATTTGTATTTAACAATTAGCAGTTCTGTATTTGTCTATTACAAGTTCAGATCTTCGAATTATTATTTGCAATCTTAGTTAGAATTTAACAATTCGAAGTTCTGTATTTACCTATTACAGGTTCAGATCTTCAAGTTATAATTTGCACTAATAATTTGTATTTAACAATTAGAAGTTCTGTATTTGACAATTACAAGTTCAGATCTTCAAGTTATAATTTGCAATAATAATTAGAAGCTATCAATTTTAAGTTCTGTATTTGACAATTACTAGATCAGATCTTCAAGTTATAATTTGCACTAATAATTTGTATTTAACAATTAGCAGTTCTGTATTTGACTATTACAAGTTCAGATCTTCGAATTATTATTTGCAATCTTAGTTAGAATGTAACAATTCGAAGTTCTGTATTTACCTATTACAGGTTCAGATCTTCAAGTTATAATTTTCAATCACAATTTGTATTTAACAATGCTAAGTTGCGTATTTGTCTATTACAAGTTCAGATCTTCAAATTATAATTTGCAATAATAATTAGAAGCTATCAATTTTAAGTTCTGAATTTGACAATTACAAGTTCAGATCTTCAAGTAATTATTTGCAATAACAATTAGAAGCTATCAATTTTAAGTTCTGTTTTTGACAATTACAAGTTCAGATCTTGAAGTTATAATTTACAATAATAATTAGAAGCTATCAATTTTAAGTTCTGTATTTAACAATTACAAGTTCAGATCTTCAAGTTATAATATGCAATAATAATTAGAAGCTTACAATTTTAAGTTCTGTTTTGGACAATTACTAGTTCAGATCTTCAAGTTATAATTTGAAATAATAATTTGAATTTAACAAATCTAAGTTCTGTAATTCACTATTACAAGTTCAGATCTTCAAGTTATAATTTACAATAATAATTAGAAGCTATCAATTTTAAGTTCTGTATTTGACAATTACAAGTTCAGATCTTCAAGTTATTATTTGCACTAATAATTTGTATTTAACAATTTGAAGTTCTGTATTTGACAATTACAAGTTCAGATCTTCAAGTTATAATTTGCAATAATAATTAGAAGCTATTAATTTTAAGTTCTGTATTTGACAATTACAAGTTCAGATCTTCAAGTTATAATTTGAAATATTAATTAGAAGCTATCAATTTTATGTTCTGTATTTGACAATTACAAGTTCAGATCTTCAAGTTAAATTTACAATAATAATTAAATGCTATCAATTCTAAGTTCTGTAATTCACTCTTACAAGTTCAGATCTTCAAGTTATAATTTACAATAATAATAATAAGCTATCAATTTTAAGTTCTGTATTTGACAATTACAAGTTCAGATCTTCAAGTTATAATTTGCAATAATAATTAGAAGCTATCAATTTTAAGTTCTGTATTTGACAATTACTAGTTCAGATCTTCAAGATCTTCAATATTTGAAATAATAATTTGAATTTAATAATTAGAAGTTCTGTATTTGACAATAACAAGTGCAGATCTTCAAGTTATAATTTGCACTAATAATTTGTATTTAACAATTAGAAGTTCTGTATTTGACTATTACAAGTTCAGATCTTCGAATTATTATTTGCAATCTTAGTTTGAATTTAACAATTCGAAGTTCTGTATTTACCTATTACAAGTTGAGATCTTCAGGTTATAATTTGCACTAATAATTTGTATTTAACAATTCGAAGTTCTGTATTTGACTATTACAAGTTCAGATCTTCAAGTTATAAATTGAATTATAATTTTAAGCTATCAATTTTAAGTTCTCTATTTGACAATTACAAGTACAGATCTTCAAATTATTATTTGCAATAATAATTAGAAGCTATCAATTTTAAGTTCTGCATTTGACAATTAAAAGTTCAGATCTTCAAGTTATTATTTGCAATAATAATTAGAAGCTATCAATTTTAAGTTCTGTATTTGACAATTACAAGTTCAGATCTTCAAGTTATAATTTGAAATAATAATTAGAAGCTATCAATTTTAAGTTCTGTATTTGACAATTACAAGTTCAGATCTTCAAGTTATAATTTGCAATAATAATTAGAAGCTATCAATTTTAAGTTCTGTATTTGACAATTACTAGTTCAGATCTTCAAGTTATAATTTGTAATAATAATTTGAATTTAACAAATCTAAGTTCTGTAATTCACTATTACAAGTTCACATCTTCAAGTTATAATTTGCAATAATAATTAGAAGCTGTCAATTTTAAGTTCTGTATTTGACAATTACAAGTTCAGATCTTCAAGTTATAATTTGCACTAATAATTTGTATTTAATAATTAGAAGTTCTGTATTTGACAATTACAAGTTCAGATCTTCAAGTTATAATTTGCACTAATAATGTGTATTTAACAATTAGAAGTTCTGTATTTGACTATTACAAGTTCAGATCTTCAAATTATTATTTGCAATCTTAGTTTGAATTTAATAATTCGAAGTTCTGTATTTACCTATTACAAGTTGAGATCTTCAGGTTATAATTTGCACTAATAATTTGTATTTAACAATTCGAAGTTCTGTATTTGACTATTACAAGTTCAGATCTTCAAGTTATAAATTGAATTATAATTTTAAGCTATCAATTTTAAGTTCTGTATTTGACAATTACATGTACAGATCTTCAAATTATTATTTGCAATAATAATTAGAAGCTATCAATTTTAAGTTCTGCATTTGACAATTAAAAGTTCAGATCTTCAAGTTATTATTTGCAATAATAATTAGAAGCTATCAATTTTAAGTTCTGTATTTGACAATTACAAGTTCAGATCTTCAAGTTATAATTTGAAATAATAATTAGAAGCTATCAATTTTAAGTTCTGTATTTGACAATTACAAGTTCAGATCTTCAAGTTATAATTTGCAATAATAATTAGAAGCTATCAATTTTAAGTTCTGTATTTGACAATTACTAGTTCAGATCTTCAAGTTATAATTTGAAATAATAATTTGAATTTAACAAATCTAAGTTCTGGTATTCACTATTACAAGTTCAGATCTTCAAGTTATAATTTACAATAATAATTAGAAGCTATCAATTTTAAGTTCTGTATTTGACAATTACAAGTTCAGATCTTCAAGTTATAATGTGAAATAATAATTAGAAGCTATCAATTTTAAGTTCTGTATTTGACAATTACAAGTTCAGATCTTCAAGTTATAATTTTCAATCACAATTTGTATTTAACAATGCTAAGTTGCGTATTTGTCTATTACAAGTTCAGATCTTCAAATTATAATTTGCAATAATAATTAGAAGCTATCAATTTTAAGTTCTGAATTTGACAATTACAAGTTCAGATCTTCAAGTAATTATTTGCAATAACAATTAGAAGCTATCAATTTTAAGTTCTGTTTTTGACAATTACAAGTTCAGATCTTGAAGTTATAATTTACAATAATAATTAGAAGCTATCAATTTTAAGTTCTGTATTTAACAATTACAAGTTCAGATCTTCAAGTTATAATATGCAATAATAATTAGAAGCTTACAATTTTAAGTTCTGTTTTGGACAATTACTAGTTCAGATCTTCAAGTTATAATTTGAAATAATAATTTGAATTTAACAAATCTAAGTTCTGTAATTCACTATTACAAGTTCAGATCTTCAAGTTATAATTTACAATAATAATTAGAAGCTATCAATTTTAAGTTCTGTATTTGACAATTACAAGTTCAGATCTTCAAGTTATTATTTGCACTAATAATTTGTATTTAACAATTTGAAGTTCTGTATTTGACAATTACAAGTTCAGATCTTCAAGTTATAATTTGCAATAATAATTAGAAGCTATTAATTTTAAGTTCTGTATTTGACAATTACAAGTTCAGATCTTCAAGTTATAATTTGAAATAATAATTAGAAGCTATCAATTTTATGTTCTGTATTTGACAATTACAAGTTCAGATCTTCAAGTTAAATTTACAATAATAATTAAATGCTATCAATTCTAAGTTCTGTAATTCACTCTTACAAGTTCAGATCTTCAAGTTATAATTTACAATAATAATAATAAGCTATCAATTTTAAGTTCTGTATTTGACAATTACAAGTTCAGATCTTCAAGTTATAATTTGCAATAATAATTAGAAGCTATCAATTTTAAGTTCTGTATTTGACAATTACTAGTTCAGATCTTCAAGATCTTCAATATTTGAAATAATAATTTGAATTTAATAATTAGAAGTTCTGTATTTGACAATAACAAGTGCAGATCTTCAAGTTATAATTTGCACTAATAATTTGTATTTAACAATTAGAAGTTCTGTATTTGACTATTACAAGTTCAGATCTTCGAATTATTATTTGCAATCTTAGTTTGAATTTAACAATTCGAAGTTCTGTATTTACCTATTACAAGTTGAGATCTTCAGGTTATAATTTGCACTAATAATTTGTATTTAACAATTCGAAGTTCTGTATTTGACTATTACAAGTTCAGATCTTCAAGTTATAAATTGAATTATAATTTTAAGCTATCAATTTTTAGTTCTCTATTTGACAATTACAAGTACAGATCTTCAAATTATTATTTGCAATAATAATTAGAAGCTATCAATTTTAAGTTCTGCATTTGACAATTAAAAGTTCAGATCTTCAAGTTATTATTTGCAATAATAATTAGAAGCTATCAATTTTAAGTTCTGTATTTGACAATTACAAGTTCAGATCTTCAAGTTATAATTTGAAATAATAATTAGAAGCTATCAATTTTAAGTTCTGTATTTGACAATTACAAGTTCAGATCTTCAAGTTATAATTTGCAATAATAATTAGAAGCTATCAATTTTAAGTTCTGTATTTGACAATTACTAGTTCAGATCTTCAAGTTATAATTTGAAATAATAATTTGAATTTAACAAATCTAAGTTCTGTAATTCACTATTACAAGTTCACATCTTCAAGTTATAATTTGCAATAATAATTAGAAGCTGTCAATTTTAAGTTCTGTATTTGACAATTACAAGTTCAGATCTTCAAGTTATAATTTGCACTAATAATTTGTATTTAATAATTAGAAGTTCTGTATTTGACAATTACAAGTTCAGATCTTCAAGTTATAATTTGCACTAATAATGTGTATTTAACAATTAGAAGTTCTGTATTTGACTATTACAAGTTCAGATCTTCAAATTATTATTTGCAATCTTAGTTTGAATTTAATAATTCGTAGTTCTGTATTTACCTATTACAAGTTGAGATCTTCAGGTTATAATTTGCACTAATAATTTGTATTTAACAATTCGAAGTTCTGTATTTGACTATTACAAGTTCAGATCTTCAAGTTATAAATTGAATTATAATTTTAAGCTATCAATTTTAAGTTCTGTATTTGACAATTACATGTACAGATCTTCAAATTATTATTTGCAATAATAATTAGAAGCTATCAATTTTAAGTTCTGCATTTGACAATTAAAAGTTCAGATCTTCAAGTTATTATTTGCAATAATAATTAGAAGCTATCAATTTTAAGTTCTGTATTTGACAATTACAAGTTCAGATCTTCAAGTTATAATTTGAAATAATAATTAGAAGCTATCAATTTTAAGTTCTGTATTTGACAATTACAAGTTCAGATCTTCAAGTTATAATTTGCAATAATAATTAGAAGCTATCAATTTTAAGTTCTGTATTTGACAATTACTAGTTCAGATCTTCAAGTTATAATTTGAAATAATAATTTGAATTTAACAAATCTAAGTTCTGGTATTCACTATTACAAGTTCAGATCTTCAAGTTATAATTTACAATAATAATTAGAAGCTATCAATTTTAAGTTCTGTATTTGACAATTACAAGTTCAGATCTTCAAGTTATAATGTGAAATAATAATTAGAAGCTATCAATTTTAAGTTCTGTATTTGACAATTACAAGTTCAGATCTTCAAGTTATAATTTGCACTAATAATTTGTATTTAACAATTAGAAGTTCTGTATTTGACTATTACAAGTTCAGATCTTCGAATTATTATTTGCAATCTTAGTTTGAATTTAACAATTCGAAGTTCTGTATTTACCTATTACAGGTTCAGATCTTCAAGTTATAATTTGCAATCACAATTTGTATTTAACAATGCTAAGTTGCGTATTTGTCTATTACAAGTTCAGATCTTCAAATTATAATTTGCAATAATAATTAGAACTTATCAATTTTAAGTTCTGAATTTGACAATTACAAGTTCAGATCTTCAAGTAATTATTTGCAATAATAATTAGAAGCTATCAATTTTAAGTTCTGTATTTGACAATTACAAGTTCAGATCTTGAAGTTATAATTTACAATAATAATTAGAAGCTATCAATTTTAAGTTCTGTATTTAAAATTACAAGTTCAGATCTTCAAGTTATAATATGCAATAATAATTAGAAGCTATCAATTTTAAGTTCTGTTTTGGACAATTACTAGTTCAGATCTTCAAGTTATAATTTGAAATAATAATTTGAATTTAACAAATCTAAGTTCTGTAATTCACTATTACAAGTTCAGATCTTCAAGTTATAATTTACAATAATAATTAGAAGCTATCAATTTTAAGTTCTGTATTTGACAATTACAAGTTCAGATCTTCAAGTTATAATTTGCACTAATAATTTGTATTTAACAATTTGAAGTTCTGTATTTGATAATTACAAGTTCAGATCTTCAAGTTATAATTTGCACTAATAATGTGTATTTAACAATTAGAAGTTCTGTATTTGACTATTACAAGTTCAGATCTTCAAATTATTATTTGCAATCTTAGTTTGAATTTAATAATTCGAAGTTCTGTATTTACCTATTACAAGTTGAGATCTTCAGGTTATAATTTGCACTAATAATTTGTATTTAACAATTCGAAGTTCTGTATTTGACTATTACAAGTTCAGATCTTCAAGTTATAAATTGAATTATAATTTTAAGCTATCAATTTTAAGTTCTGTATTTGACAATTACATGTACAGATCTTCAAATTATTATTTGCAATAATAATTAGAAGCTATCAATTTTAAGTTCTGCATTTGACAATTAAAAGTTCAGATCTTCAAGTTATTATTTGCAATAATAATTAGAAGCTATCAATTTTAAGTTCTGTATTTGACAATTACAAGTTCAGATCTTCAAGTTATAATTTGAAATAATAATTAGAAGCTATCAATTTTAAGTTCTGTATTTGACAATTACAAGTTCAGATCTTCAAGTTATAATTTGCAATAATAATTAGAAGCTATCAATTTTAAGTTCTGTATTTGACAATTACTAGTTCAGATCTTCAAGTTATAATTTGAAATAATAATTTGAATTTAACAAATCTAAGTTCTGGTATTCACTATTACAAGTTCAGATCTTCAAGTTATAATTTACAATAATAATTAGAAGCTATCAATTTTAAGTTCTGTATTTGACAATTACAAGTTCAGATCTTCAAGTTATAATGTGAAATAATAATTAGAAGCTATCAATTTTAAGTTCTGTATTTGACAATTACAAGTTCAGATCTTCAAGTTATAATTTTCAATCACAATTTGTATTTAACAATGCTAAGTTGCGTATTTGTCTATTACAAGTTCAGATCTTCAAATTATAATTTGCAATAATAATTAGAAGCTATCAATTTTAAGTTCTGAATTTGACAATTACAAGTTCAGATCTTCAAGTAATTATTTGCAATAACAATTAGAAGCTATCAATTTTAAGTTCTGTTTTTGACAATTACAAGTTCAGATCTTGAAGTTATAATTTACAATAATAATTAGAAGCTATCAATTTTAAGTTCTGTATTTAACAATTACAAGTTCAGATCTTCAAGTTATAATATGCAATAATAATTAGAAGCTTACAATTTTAAGTTCTGTTTTGGACAATTACTAGTTCAGATCTTCAAGTTATAATTTGAAATAATAATTTGAATTTAACAAATCTAAGTTCTGTAATTCACTATTACAAGTTCAGATCTTCAAGTTATAATTTACAATAATAATTAGAAGCTATCAATTTTAAGTTCTGTATTTGACAATTACAAGTTCAGATCTTCAAGTTATTATTTGCACTAATAATTTGTATTTAACAATTTGAAGTTCTGTATTTGACAATTACAAGTTCAGATCTTCAAGTTATAATTTGCAATAATAATTAGAAGCTATTAATTTTAAGTTCTGTATTTGACAATTACAAGTTCAGATCTTCAAGTTATAATTTGAAATAATAATTAGAAGCTATCAATTTTATGTTCTGTATTTGACAATTACAAGTTCAGATCTTCAAGTTAAATTTACAATAATAATTAAATGCTATCAATTCTAAGTTCTGTAATTCACTCTTACAAGTTCAGATCTTCAAGTTATAATTTACAATAATAATAATAAGCTATCAATTTTAAGTTCTGTATTTGACAATTACAAGTTCAGATCTTCAAGTTATAATTTGCAATAATAATTAGAAGCTATCAATTTTAAGTTCTGTATTTGACAATTACTAGTTCAGATCTTCAAGATCTTCAATATTTGAAATAATAATTTGAATTTAATAATTAGAAGTTCTGTATTTGACAATAACAAGTGCAGATCTTCAAGTTATAATTTGCACTAATAATTTGTATTTAACAATTAGAAGTTCTGTATTTGACTATTACAAGTTCAGATCTTCGAATTATTATTTGCAATCTTAGTTTGAATTTAACAATTCGAAGTTCTGTATTTACCTATTACAAGTTGAGATCTTCAGGTTATAATTTGCACTAATAATTTGTATTTAACAATTCGAAGTTCTGTATTTAACTATTACAAGTTCAGATCTTCAAGTTATAAATTGAATTATAATTTTAAGCTATCAATTTTAAGTTCTCTATTTGACAATTACAAGTACAGATCTTCAAATTATTATTTGCAATAATAATTAGAAGCTATCAATTTTAAGTTCTGCATTTGACAATTAAAAGTTCAGATCTTCAAGTTATTATTTGCAATAATAATTAGAAGCTATCAATTTTAAGTTCTGTATTTGACAATTACAAGTTCAGATCTTCAAGTTATAATTTGAAATAATAATTAGAAGCTATCAATTTTAAGTTCTGTATTTGACAATTACAAGTTCAGATCTTCAAGTTATAATTTGCAATAATAATTAGAAGCTATCAATTTTAAGTTCTGTATTTGACAATTACTAGTTCAGATCTTCAAGTTATAATTTGAAATAATAATTTGAATTTAACAAATCTAAGTTCTGTAATTCACTATTACAAGTTCACATCTTCAAGTTATAATTTGCAATAATAATTAGAAGCTGTCAATTTTAAGTTCTGTATTTGACAATTACAAGTTCAGATCTTCAAGTTATAATTTGCACTAATAATTTGTATTTAATAATTAGAAGTTCTGTATTTGACAATTACAAGTTCAGATCTTCAAGTTATAATTTGCACTAATAATGTGTATTTAACAATTAGAAGTTCTGTATTTGACTATTACAAGTTCAGATCTTCAAATTATTATTTGCAATCTTAGTTTGAATTTAATAATTCGAAGTTCTGTATTTACCTATTACAAGTTGAGATCTTCAGGTTATAATTTGCACTAATAATTTGTATTTAACAATTCGAAGTTCTGTATTTGACTATTACAAGTTCAGATCTTCAAGTTATAAATTGAATTATAATTTTAAGCTATCAATTTTAAGTTCTGTATTTGACAATTACATGTACAGATCTTCAAATTATTATTTGCAATAATAATTAGAAGCTATCAATTTTAAGTTCTGCATTTGACAATTAAAAGTTCAGATCTTCAAGTTATTATTTGCAATAATAATTAGAAGCTATCAATTTTAAGTTCTGTATTTGACAATTACAAGTTCAGATCTTCAAGTTATAATTTGCAATAATAATTAGAAGCTATCAATTTTAAGTTCTGTATTTGACAATTACTAGTTCAGATCTTCAAGTTATAATTTGAAATAATAATTTGAATTTAACAAATCTAAGTTCTGGTATTCACTATTACAAGTTCAGATCTTCAAGTTATAATTTACAATAATAATTAGAAGCTATCAATTTTAAGTTCTGTATTTGACAATTACAAGTTCAGATCTTCAAGTTATAATGTGAAATAATAATTAGAAGCTATCAATTTTAAGTTCTGTATTTGACAATTACAAGTTCAGATCTTCAAGTTATAATTTGCACTAATAATTTGTATTTAACAATTAGAAGTTCTGTATTTGACTATTACAAGTTCAGATCTTCGAATTATTATTTGCAATCTTAGTTTGAATTTAACAATTCGAAGTTCTGTATTTACCTATTACAGGTTCAGATCTTCAAGTTATAATTTGCAATCACAATTTGTATTTAACAATGCTAAGTTGCGTATTTGTCTATTACAAGTTCAGATCTTCAAATTATAATTTGCAATAATAATTAGAACTTATCAATTTTAAGTTCTGAATTTGACAATTACAAGTTCAGATCTTCAAGTAATTATTTGCAATAATAATTAGAAGCTATCAATTTTAAGTTCTGTATTTGACAATTACAAGTTCAGATCTTGAAGTTATAATTTACAATAATAATTAGAAGCTATCAATTTTAAGTTCTGTATTTAAAATTACAAGTTCAGATCTTCAAGTTATAATATGCAATAATAATTAGAAGCTATCAATTTTAAGTTCTGTTTTGGACAATTACTAGTTCAGATCTTCAAGTTATAATTTGAAATAATAATTTGAATTTAACAAATCTTATTTCTGTAATTCACTATTACAAGTTCAGATCTTCAAGTTATAATTTACAATAATAATTAGAAGCTATCAATTTTAAGTTCTGTATTTGACAATTACAAGTTCAGATCTTCAAGTTATAATTTGCACTAATAATTTGTATTTAACAATTTGAAGTTCTGTATTTGATAATTACAAGTTCAGATCTTCAAGTTATAATTTGCAATAATAATTAGAAGCTATTAATTTTAAGTTCTGTATTTGACAATTTCAAGTTCAGATCTTCAAGTTATAATTTGAAATAATAATTAGAAGCTATCAATTTTATGTTCTGTATTTGACAATTACAAGTTCAGATCTTCAAGTTATAATTTACAATAATAATTAAAAGCTATCAATTCTAAGTTCTGTAATTCACTATTACAAGTTCAGATCTTCAAGTTATAATTTACAATAATAATAATAAGCTATCAATTTTAAGTTCTGTATTTGACAATTACAAGTTCAGATCTTCAAGTTATAATTTGCAATAATAATTAGAAGCTATAAATTTTAAGTTCTGTATTTGACAATTACTAGTTCAGATCTTCAAGATCTTCAATATTTGAAATAATAATTTGAATTTAATAATTAGAAGTTCTGTATTTGACAATAACAAGTTCAGATCTTCAAGTTATAATTTGCACTAATAATTTGTATTTAACAATTAGAAGTTCTGTATTTGACTATTACAAGTTCAGATCTTCAAGTTATAAATTGAATTATAATTTTAAGCTATCAATTTTAAGTTCTCTATTTGACAATTACAAGTACAGATCTTCAAATTATTATTTGCAATAATAATTAGAAGCTATCAATTTTAAGTTCTGCATTTGACAATTAAAAGTTCAGATCTTCAAGTTATTATTTGCAATAATAATTAGAAGCTATCAATTTTAAGTTCTGTATTTGACAATTACAAGTTCAGATCTTCAAGTTATAATTTGCAATAATAATTAGAAGCTATCAATTTTAAGTTCTGTATTTGACAATTACTAGTTCAGATCTTCAAGTTATAATTTGAAATAATAATTTGAATTTAACAAATCTAAGTTCTGAAATTCACTATTACAAGTTCACATCTTCAAGTTATAATTTGCAATAATAATTAGAAGCTGTCAATTTTAAGTTCTGTATTTGACAATTACAAGTTCAGATCTTCAAGTTATAATTTGCACTAATAATTTGTATTTAATAATTAGAAGTTCTGTATTTGACAATTACAAGTTCAGATCTTCAAATTATTATTTGCAATCTTAGTTTGAATTTAATAATTCGAAGTTCTGTATTTACCTATTACAAGTTGAGATCTTCAGGTTATAATTTGCACTAATAATTTGTATTTAACAATTCGAAGTTCTGTATTTGACTATTACAAGTTCAGATCTTCAAGTTATAAATTGAATTATAAATTTAAGCTATCAATTTTAAGTTCTGTATTTGACAATTACAAGTACAGATCTTCAAATTATTATTTGCAATAATAATTAGAAGCTATCAATTTTAAGTTCTGCATTTGACAATTAAAAGTTCAGATCTTCAAGTTATTATTTGCAATAATAATTAGAAGCTATCAATTTTAAGTTCTGTATTTGACAATTACAAGTTCAGATCTTCAAGTTATAATTTGAAATAATAATTAGAAGCTATCAATTTTAAGTTCTGTATTTGACAATTACAAGTTCAGATCTTCAAGTTATAATTTGCAATAATAATTAGAAGCTATCAATTTTAAGTTCCGTATTTGACAATTACTAGTTCAGATCTTCAAGTTATAATTTGAAATAATAATTTGAATTTAACAAATCTAAGTTCTGGTATTCACTATTACAAGTTCAGATCTGCAAGTTATAATTTACAATAATAATTAGAAGCTATCAATTTTAAGTTCTGTATTTGACAATTACAAGTTCAGATCTTCAAGTTATAATGTGAAATAATAATTAGAAGCTATCAATTTTAAGTTCTGTATTTGACAATTACAAGTTCAGATCTTCAAGTTATAATTTGCACTAATAATTTGTATTTAACAATTAGAAGTTCTGTATTTGACTATTACAAGTTCAGATCTTCGAATTATTATTTGCAATCTTAGTTTGAATTTAACAATTCGAAGTTCTGTATTTACCTATTACAGGTTCAGATCTTCAAGTTATAATTTGCAATCACAATTTGTATTTAACAATGCTAAGTTGCGTATTTGTCTATTACAAGTTCAGATCTTCACATTATAATTTGCAATAATAATTAGAACTTATCAATTTTAAGTTCTGTATTTGACAATTACAAGTTCAGATCTTCAAGTAATTATTTGCAATAATAATTAGAAGCTATCAATTTTAAGTTCTGTATTTGACAATTACAAGTTCAGATCTTGAAGTTATAATTTACAATAATAATTAGAAGCTATCAATTTTAAGTTCTGTATTTAAAATTACAAGTTCAGATCTTCAAGTTATAATATGCAATAATAATTAGAAGCTATCAATTTTAAGTTCTGTTTTGGACAATTACTAGTTCAGATCTTCAAGTTATAATTTGAAATAATAATTTGAATTTAACAAATCTAAGTTCTGTAATTCACTATTACAAGTTCAGATGTTCAAGTTATAATTTACAATAATAATTAGAAGCTATCAATTTTAAGTTCTGTATTTGACAATTACAAGTTCAGATCTTCAAGTTATAATTTGCACTAATAATTTGTGTTTAACAATTTGAAGTTCTGTATTTGATAATTACAAGTTCAGATCTTCAAGTTATAATTTGCAATAATAATTAGAAGCTATTAATTTTAAGTTCTGTATTTGACAATTTCAAGTTCAGATCTTCAAGTTATAATTTGAAATAATAATTAGAAGCTATCAATTTTATGTTCTGTATTTGACAATTACAAGTTCAGATCTTCAAGTTATAATTTACAATAATAATTAAAAGCTATCAATTCTAAGTTCTGTAATTCACTATTACAAGTTCAGATCTTCAAGTTATAATTTACAATAATAATAATAAGCTATCAATTTTAAGTTCTGTATTTGACAATTACAAGTTCAGATCTTCAAGTTATAATTTGCAATAATAATTAGAAGCTATCAATTTTAAGTTCTGTATTTGACAATTACTAGTTCAGATCTTCAAGATCTTCAATATTTGAAATAATAATTTGAATTTAATAATTAGAAGTTCTGTATTTGACAATAACAAGTTCAGATCTTCAAGTTATAATTTGCACTAATAATTTGTATTTAACAATTAGAAGTTCTGTATTTGACTATTACAAGTTCAGATCTTCAAGTTATAAATTGAATTATAATTTTAAGCTATCAATTTTAAGTTCTCTATTTGACAATTACAAGTACAGATCTTCAAATTATTATTTGCAATAATAATTAGAAGCTATCAATTTTAAGTTCTGCATTTGACAATTAAAAGTTCAGATCTTCAAGTTATTATTTGCAATAATAATTAGAAGCTATCAATTTTAAGTTCTGTATTTGACAATTACAAGTTCAGATCTTCAAGTTATAATTTGAAATAATAATTTGTGTTTAACAATTTGAAGTTCTGTATTTGATAATTACAAGTTCAGATCTTCAAGTTATAATTTGCAATAATAATTAGAAGCTATCAATTTTAAGTTCCGTATTTGACAATTACTAGTTCAGATCTTCAAGTTATAATTTGAAATAATAATTTGAATTTAACAAATCTAAGTTCTGGTATTCACTATTACAAGTTCAGATCTGCAAGTTATAATTTACAATAATAATTAGAAGCTATCAATTTTAAGTTCTGTATTTGACAATTACAAGTTCAGATCTTCAAGTTATAATGTGAAATAATAATTAGAAGCTATCAATTTTAAGTTCTGTATTTGACAATTACAAGTTCAGATCTTCAAGTTATAATTTGCACTAATAATTTGTATTTAACAATTAGAAGTTCTGTATTTGACTATTACAAGTTCAGATCTTCGAATTATTATTTGCAATCTTAGTTTGAATTTAACAATTCGAAGTTCTGTATTTACCTATTACAGGTTCAGATCTTCAAGTTATAATTTGCAATCACAATTTGTATTTAACAATGCTAAGTTGCGTATTTGTCTATTACAAGTTCAGATCTTCACATTATAATTTGCAATAATAATTAGAACTTATCAATTTTAAGTTCTGTATTTGACAATTACAAGTTCAGATCTTCAAGTAATTATTTGCAATAATAATTAGAAGCTATCAATTTTAAGTTCTGTATTTGACAATTACAAGTTCAGATCTTGAAGTTATAATTTACAATAATAATTAGAAGCTATCAATTTTAAGTTCTGTATTTAAAATTACAAGTTCAGATCTTCAAGTTATAATATGCAATAATAATTAGAAGCTATCAATTTTAAGTTCTGTTTTGGACAATTACTAGTTCAGATCTTCAAGTTATAATTTGAAATAATAATTTGAATTTAACAAATCTAAGTTCTGTAATTCACTATTACAAGTTCAGATGTTCAAGTTATAATTTACAATAATAATTAGAAGCTATCAATTTTAAGTTCTGTATTTGACAATTACAAGTTCAGATCTTCAAGTTATAATTTGCACTAATAATTTGTGTTTAACAATTTGAAGTTCTGTATTTGATAATTACAAGTTCAGATCTTCAAGTTATAATTTGCAATAATAATTAGAAGCTATTAATTTTAAGTTCTGTATTTGACAATTTCAAGTTCAGATCTTCAAGTTATAATTTGAAATAATAATTAGAAGCTATCAATTTTATGTTCTGTATTTGACAATTACAAGTTCAGATCTTCAAGTTATAATTTACAATAATAATTAAAAGCTATCAATTCTAAGTTCTGTAATTCACTATTACAAGTTCAGATCTTCAAGTTATAATTTACAATAATAATAATAAGCTATCAATTTTAAGTTCTGTATTTGACAATTACAAGTTCAGATCTTCAAGTTATAATTTGCAATAATAATTAGAAGCTATCAATTTTAAGTTCTGTATTTGACAATTACTAGTTCAGATCTTCAAGATCTTCAATATTTGAAATAATAATTTGAATTTAATAATTAGAAGTTCTGTATTTGACAATAACAAGTTCAGATCTTCAAGTTATAATTTGCACTAATAATTTGTATTTAACAATTAGAAGTTCTGTATTTGACTATTACAAGTTCAGATCTTCAAGTTATAAATTGAATTATAATTTTAAGCTATCAATTTTAAGTTCTCTATTTGACAATTACAAGTACAGATCTTCAAATTATTATTTGCAATAATAATTAGAAGCTATCAATTTTAAGTTCTGCATTTGACAATTAAAAGTTCAGATCTTCAAGTTATTATTTGCAATAATAATTAGAAGCTATCAATTTTAAGTTCTGTATTTGACAATTACAAGTTCAGATCTTCAAGTTATAATTTGAAATAATAATTAGAAGCTATCAATTTTAAGTTCTGTATTTGACAATTACAAGTTCAGATCTTCAAGTTATAATTTGCAATAATAATTAGAAGCTATCAATTTTAAGTTCTGTATTTGACAATTACTAGTTCAGATCTTCAAGTTATAATTTGAAACAATAATTTGTATTTAACAATTAGAAGTTCTGTATTTGACAATTACCAGTTCAGATCTTCAAGTTATAATTTGAAATAATAATTAGAAGCTATCAATTTTAAGTTCTGTATTTGACAATAATAGTTCAGATCTTCAAGTTATAATTTACAATAATAATTATAAGCTATCAATTATAAGTTCTGTATTTGTCTATTACAAGTTCAGATCTTCAAATTATAATTTGCAATAATAATTAGAAGCTATCAATTTTAAGTTCTGAATTTGGCAATTACAAGTTCAGATCTTCAAGTAATTATTTGCAATAATAATTAGAAGCTATCAATTTTAAGTTCTGTATTTGACAATTACTAGTTCAGATCTTCAAGTTATAATTTGCAATAATAATTAGAAGCTATCAATTTTAAGTTCTGTATTTGACAATTACAAGTTCAGATCTTGAAGTTATAATTTACAATAATAATTAGAAGCTATCAATTTTAAGTTCTGTATTTAAAATTACAAGTTCAGATCTTCAAGTTATAATATGTAATCACAATTTGTATTTAACAATGCTAAGTTGCGTATTTGTCTATTACAAGTTCAGATCTTCAAATTATAATTTGCAATAATAATTAGAACTTATCAATTTTAAGTTCTGTATTTGACAATTACAAGTTCAGATCTTCAAGTAATTATTTGCAATAATAATTAGAAGCTATCAATTTTAAGTTCTGTATTTGACAATTACAAGTTCAGATCTTGAAGTTATAATTTACAATAATAATTAGAAGCTATCAATTTTAAGTTCTGTATTTAAAATTACAAGTTCAGTTCTTCAAGTTATAATATCAATAATAATTAGAAGCTATCAATTTTAAGTTCTGTTTTGGACAATTACTAGTTCAGATCTTCAAGTTATAATTTGAAATAATAATTTGAATTTAACAAATCTAAGTTCTGTAATTCACTATTACAAGTTCAGATCTTCAAGTTATAATTTACAATAATAATTAGAAGCTATCAATTTTAAGTTCTGTATTTGACAATTACAAGTTCAGATCTTCAAGTTATAATTTGCACTAATAATTTGTATTTAACAATTTGAAGTTCTGTATTTGATAATTACAAGTTCAGATCTTCAAGTTATAATTTGCAACAATAATTAGAAGCTATTAATTTTAAGTTCTGTATTTGACAATTTCAAGTTCAGATCTTCAAGTTATAATTTGAAATAATAATTAGAAGCTATCAATTTTATGTTCTGTATTTGACAATTACAAGTTCAGATCTTCAAGTTATAATTTACAATAATAATTAAAAGCTATCAATTCTAAGTTCTGTAATTCACTATTACAAGTTCAGATCTTCAAGTTATAATTTACAATAATAATAATAAGCTATCAATTTTAAGTTCTGTATTTGACAATTACAAGTTCAGATCTTCAAGTTATAATTTGCAATAATAATTAGAAGCTATCAATTTTAAGTTCTGTATTTGACAATTACTAGTTCAGATCTTCAAGATCTTCAATATTTGAAATAATAATTTGAATTTAATAATTAGAAGTTCTGTATTTGACAATAACAAGTTCAGATCTTCAAGTTATAATTTGCACTAATAATTTGTATTTAACAATTAGAAGTTCTGTATTTGACTATTACAAGTTCAGATCTTCAAGTTATAAATTGAATTATAATTTTAAGCTATCAATTTTAAGTTCTCTATTTGACAATTACAAGTATAGATCTTCAAATTATTATTTGCAGTAATAATTAGAAGCTATCAATTTTAAGTTCTGCATTTGACAATTAAAAGTTCAGATCTTCAAGTTATTATTTGCAATAATAATTAGAAGCTATCAATTTTAAGTTCTGTATTTGACAATTACAAGTTCAGATCTTCAAGTTATAATTTGAAATAATAATTAGAAGCTATCAATTTTAAGTTCTGTATTTGACAATTACAAGTTCAGATCTTCAAGTTATAATTTGCAATAATAATTAGAAGCTATCAATTTTAAGTTCTGTATTTGACAATTACTAGTTCAGATCTTCAAGTTATAATTTGAAACAATAATTTGTATTTAACAATTAGAAGTTCTGTATTTGACAATTACCAGTTCAGATCTTCAAGTTATAATTTGAAATAATAATTAGAAGCTATCAATTTTAAGTTCTGTATTTGACAATAATAGTTCAGATCTTCAAGTTATAATTTACAATAATAATTATAAGCTATCAATTTTAAGTTCTGTATTTGTCTATTACAAGTTCAAATCTTCAAATTATAATTTGCAATAATAATTAGAAGCTATCAATTTTAAGTTCTGAATTTGACAATTACAAGTTCAGATCTTCAAGTAATTATTTGCAATAATAATTAGAAGCTATCAATTTTAAGTTCTGTATTTGACAATTACTAGTTCAGATCTTCAAGTTATAATTTGAAATAATAATTTGAATTTAACAAATCTAAGTTCTATAATTCACTATTACAAGTTCACATCTTCAAGTTATAATTTGCAATAATAATTAGAAGCTATCAATTTTAAGTTCTGTATTTGTCTATTACAAGTTCAGATCTTCAAATTATAATTTGCAATAATAATTAGAAGCTATCAATTTTAAGTGCTGTATTTGACAATTACTAGTTCAGATCTTCAAGTTATTATTTGCAATAATAATTAGAAGATATCAATTTTAAGTTCTGTATTTGACAATTACAAGGTCAGATCTTCAAGTTATAATTTACAATAATAATTAGAAGCTATCAATTTTAAGTTCTGTATTTGACAATTACAAGTTCAGATCTTCAAGTTATGATTTGCAATAATAATTAGAAGCTATCAATTTTAAGTTCTGTATTTGACAATTACTAGTTCAGATCTTCAAGTTATAATTTGAAATAATAATTTGAATTTAACAAATCTAAGTTCTGTAATTCACTATTACAAGTTCAGATCTTCAAGTTATAATTTACAATAATGATTAGAAGCTATCAATTTTAAGTTCTGTATTTGACAATTACAAGTTCAGATCTTCAAGTTATAATTTGCACTAATAATTTGTATTTAACAATTAGAAGTTCTGTATTTGACAATTACAAGTTCAGATCTTCAAGTTATAATTTGCAATAATAATTAGAAGCTATCAATTGTAAGTGCTGTATTTGACAATTACTAGTTCAGATCTTCAAGTTATAATTTGCACTTATAATTTGTATTTAACAATTAGAAGTTCTGTGTTTTACAATTACAAGTTCAGATCTTCAAGTTATGATTTGCACTAATAATTTGTATTTAACAATTAGAAGTTCTGTATTTGACAATTACAAGTTCAGATCTTCAAGTTATAATTTGCAATAATAATTAGAAGCTATTAATTTTAAGTTCTGTATTTGACAATTACAAGTTCAGATCTTCAAGTTATTATTTGCAATAATAATTAGAAGCTATTAATTTTAAGTTCTGTATTTGACAATTACAAGTGCAGATCTTCAAGTTATAATTTGCAATAATAATTAGAAGCTATCAATTTTAAGTTCTGTATTTGACAATTACTAGTTCAGATCTTCAAGTTATAATTAGAATTAATAATTAGAATTTGACAAATCTAAGTTCTGTAATTCACTATTACAAGTTCAGATCTTCAAGTTATAATTTACAATAATAATTAGAAGCTATCAATTTTAAGTTCTGTATTTGACAATTACAAGTTCAGATCTACAAGTTATAATTTGCACTAATAATTTGTATTTAACAATTAGAAGTTCTGTATTTGACAATTACAAGTTCAGATCTTCAAGTTATAATTTGAAATAATAAGCAGAAGCTATCAATTTTAAGTTCTGTATTTGACAATTACTAGTTCAGATCCTCAAGTTATAATTTGAAATAATAATTTGAATTTAACAAATCTAAGTTCTGTAATTCACTATTACAAGTTCAGTTCTTCAAGTTATAATTTACAATAATAATTAGAAGCTATCAATTTTAAGTTCTGTATTTGACAATTACAAGTACAGATCTTCAAGTTATAATTTGCACTAATAATTTGTATTTAACAATTAGAAGTTCTGTATTTGACAATTACAAGTTCAGACATTCAAGTTATAATTTGCAATAATAATTAGAAGCTATTAATTTTAAGTTCTGTGTTTGACAATTACAAGTTCAGATCTTCAAGTTATAATTTGAAATAATAATTAGTAGCTATCAATTTTATGTTCTGTATTTGACAATTACAAGTTCAGATCTTCAAGTTATAATTTGCAATAATAATTAGAAGCTATCAATTTTAAGTGCTGTATTTGACAATTACTAGTTCAGATCTTCAAGTTATAATTTGCACCAATAATTTGTATTTAACAATTAGCAGTTCTGTATTTGACTATTACAAGTTCAGATCTTCGAATTATTATTTGCAATCTTAGTTAGAATTTAACAATTCGAAGTTCTGTATTTACCTATTACAGGTTCAGATCTTCAAGTTATAATTTGCACTAATAATTTGTATTTAACAATTAGAAGTTCTGTATTTGACAATTACAAGTTCAGATCTTCAAGTAATTATTTGCAATAATAATTAGAAGCTATCAATTTTAAGTTCTGTATTTGACAATTACTAGTTCAGATCTTCAAGTTATAATTTGAAATAATAATTTGAATTTAACAAATCTAAGTTCTATAATTCACTATTACAAGTTCACATCTTCAAGTTATAATTTGCAATAATAATTAGAAGCTATCAATTTTAAGTTCTGTATTTGTCTATTACAAGTTCAGATCTTCAAATTATAATTTGCAATAATAATTAGAAGCTATCAATTTTAAGTGCTGTATTTGACAATTACTAGTTCAGATCTTCAAGTTATTATTTGCAATAATAATTAGAAGATATCAATTTTAAGTTCTGTATTTGACAATTACAAGGTCAGATCTTCAAGTTATAATTTACAATAATAATTAGAAGCTATCAATTTTAAGTTCTGTATTTGACAATTACAAGTTCAGATCTTCAAGTTATGATTTGCAATAATAATTAGAAGCTATCAATTTTAAGTTCTGTATTTGACAATTACTAGTTCAGATCTTCAAGTTATAATTTGAAATAATAATTTGAATTTAACAAATCTAAGTTCTGTAATTCACTATTACAAGTTCAGATCTTCAAGTTATAATTTACAATAATGATTAGAAGCTATCAATTTTAAGTTCTGTATTTGACAATTACAAGTTCAGATCTTCAAGTTATAATTTGCACTAATAATTTGTATTTAACAATTAGAAGTTCTGTATTTGACAATTACAAGTTCAGATCTTCAAGTTATAATTTGCAATAATAATTAGAAGCTATTAATTTTAAGTTCTGTATTTGACAATTACAAGTTCAGATCTTCAAGTTATAATTTGCAATAATAATTAGAAGCTATCAATTGTAAGTGCTGTATTTGACAATTACTAGTTCAGATCTTCAAGTTATAATTTGCACTTATAATTTGTATTTAACAATTAGAAGTTCTGTGTTTTACAATTACAAGTTCAGATCTTCAAGTTATGATTTGCACTAATAATTTGTATTTAACAATTAGAAGTTCTGTATTTGACAATTACAAGTTCAGATCTTCAAGTTATAATTTGCAATAATAATTAGAAGCTATTAATTTTAAGTTCTGTATTTGACAATTACAAGTTCAGATCTTCAAGTTATAATTTGCAATAATAATTAGAAGCTATTAATTTTAAGTTCTGTATTTGACAATTACAAGTTCAGATCTTCAAGTTATTATTTGCAATAATAATTAGAAGCTATTAATTTTAAGTTCTGTATTTGACAATTACAAGTGCAGATCTTCAAGTTATAATTTGCAATAATAATTAGAAGCTATCAATTTTAAGTTCTGTATTTGACAATTACTAGTTCAGATCTTCAAGTTATAATTAGAATTAATAATTAGAATTTGACAAATCTAAGTTCTGTAATTCACTATTACAAGATCAGATCTTCAAGTTATAATTTACAATAATAATTAGAAGCTATCAATTTTAAGTTCTGTATTTGACAATTACAAGTTCAGATCTACAAGTTATAATTTGCACTAATAATTTGTATTTAACAATTAGAAGTTCTGTATTTGACAATTACAAGTTCAGATCTTCAAGTTATAATTTGAAATAATAAGCAGAAGCTATCAATTTTAAGTTCTGTATTTGACAATTACTAGTTCAGATCCTCAAGTTATAATTTGAAATAATAATTTGAATTTAACAAATCTAAGTTCTGTAATTCACTATTACAAGTTCAGTTCTTCAAGTTATAATTTACAATAATAATTAGAAGCTATCAATTTTAAGTTCTGTATTTGACAATTACAAGTACAGATCTTCAAGTTATAATTTGCACTAATAATTTGTATTTAACAATTAGAAGTTCTGTATTTGACAATTACAAGTTCAGATCTTCAAGTAATTATTTGCAATAATAATTAGAAGCTATCAATTTTAAGTTCTGTATTTGACAATTACTAGTTCAGATCTTCAAGTAATTATTTGCAATAATAATTAGAAGCTATCAATTTTAAGTTCTGTATTTGACAATTACAAGTTCAGATCTTGAAGTTATAATTTACAATAATAATTAGAAGCTATCAATTTTAAGTTCTGTATTTAAAATTACAAGTTCAGTTCTTCAAGTTATAATATCAATAATAATTAGAAGCTATCAATTTTAAGTTCTGTTTTGGACAATTACTAGTTCAGATCTTCAAGTTATAATTTGAAATAATAATTTGAATTTAACAAATCTAAGTTCTGTAATTCACTATTACAAGTTCAGATCTTCAAGTTATAATTTACAATAATAATTAGAAGCTATCAATTTTAAGTTCTGTATTTGACAATTACAAGTTCAGATCTTCAAGTTATAATTTGCACTAATAATTTGTATTTAACAATTTGAAGTTCTGTATTTGATAATTACAAGTTCAGATCTTCAAGTTATAATTTGCAACAATAATTAGAAGCTATTAATTTTAAGTTCTGTATTTGACAATTTCAAGTTCAGATCTTCAAGTTATAATTTGAAATAATAATTAGAAGCTATCAATTTTATGTTCTGTATTTGACAATTACAAGTTCAGATCTTCAAGTTATAATTTACAATAATAATTAAAAGCTATCAATTCTAAGTTCTGTAATTCACTATTACAAGTTCAGATCTTCAAGTTATAATTTACAATAATAATAATAAGCTATCAATTTTAAGTTCTGTATTTGACAATTACAAGTTCAGATCTTCAAGTTATAATTTGCAATAATAATTAGAAGCTATCAATTTTAAGTTCTGTATTTGACAATTACTAGTTCAGATCTTCAAGATCTTCAATATTTGAAATAATAATTTGAATTTAATAATTAGAAGTTCTGTATTTGACAATAACAAGTTCAGATCTTCAAGTTATAATTTGCACTAATAATTTGTATTTAACAATTAGAAGTTCTGTATTTGACTATTACAAGTTCAGATCTTCAAGTTATAAATTGAATTATAATTTTAAGCTATCAATTTTAAGTTCTCTATTTGACAATTACAAGTATAGATCTTCAAATTATTATTTGCAGTAATAATTAGAAGCTATCAATTTTAAGTTCTGCATTTGACAATTAAAAGTTCAGATCTTCAAGTTATTATTTGCAATAATAATTAGAAGCTATCAATTTTAAGTTCTGTATTTGACAATTACAAGTTCAGATCTTCAAGTTATAATTTGAAATAATAATTAGAAGCTATCAATTTTAAGTTCTGTATTTGACAATTACAAGTTCAGATCTTCAAGTTATAATTTGCAATAATAATTAGAAGCTATCAATTTTAAGTTCTGTATTTGACAATTACTAGTTCAGATCTTCAAGTTATAATTTGAAACAATAATTTGTATTTAACAATTAGAAGTTCTGTATTTGACAATTACCAGTTCAGATCTTCAAGTTATAATTTGAAATAATAATTAGAAGCTATCAATTTTAAGTTCTGTATTTGACAATAATAGTTCAGATCTTCAAGTTATAATTTACAATAATAATTATAAGCTATCAATTTTAAGTTCTGTATTTGTCTATTACAAGTTCAAATCTTCAAATTATAATTTGCAATAATAATTAGAAGCTATCAATTTTAAGTTCTGAATTTGACAATTACAAGTTCAGATCTTCAAGTAATTATTTGCAATAATAATTAGAAGCTATCAATTTTAAGTTCTGTATTTGACAATTACTAGTTCAGATCTTCAAGTTATAATTTGAAATAATAATTTGAATTTAACAAATCTAAGTTCTATAATTCACTATTACAAGTTCACATCTTCAAGTTATAATTTGCAATAATAATTAGAAGCTATCAATTTTAAGTTCTGTATTTGTCTATTACAAGTTCAGATCTTCAAATTATAATTTGCAATAATAATTAGAAGCTATCAATTTTAAGTGCTGTATTTGACAATTACTAGTTCAGATCTTCAAGTTATTATTTGCAATAATAATTAGAAGATATCAATTTTAAGTTCTGTATTTGACAATTACAAGGTCAGATCTTCAAGTTATAATTTACAATAATAATTAGAAGCTATCAATTTTAAGTTCTGTATTTGACAATTACAAGTTCAGATCTTCAAGTTATGATTTGCAATAATAATTAGAAGCTATCAATTTTAAGTTCTGTATTTGACAATTACTAGTTCAGATCTTCAAGTTATAATTTGAAATAATAATTTGAATTTAACAAATCTAAGTTCTGTAATTCACTATTACAAGTTCAGATCTTCAAGTTATAATTTACAATAATGATTAGAAGCTATCAATTTTAAGTTCTGTATTTGACAATTACAAGTTCAGATCTTCAAGTTATAATTTGCACTAATAATTTGTATTTAACAATTAGAAGTTCTGTATTTGACAATTACAAGTTCAGATCTTCAAGTTATAATTTGCAATAATAATTAGAAGCTATTAATTTTAAGTTCTGTATTTGACAATTACAAGTTCAGATCTTCAAGTTATAATTTGCAATAATAATTAGAAGCTATCAATTGTAAGTGCTGTATTTGACAATTACTAGTTCAGATCTTCAAGTTATAATTTGCACTTATAATTTGTATTTAACAATTAGAAGTTCTGTGTTTTACAATTACAAGTTCAGATCTTCAAGTTATGATTTGCACTAATAATTTGTATTTAACAATTAGAAGTTCTGTATTTGACAATTACAAGTTCAGATCTTCAAGTTATAATTTGCAATAATAATTAGAAGCTATTAATTTTAAGTTCTGTATTTGACAATTACAAGTTCAGATCTTCAAGTTATTATTTGCAATAATAATTAGAAGCTATTAATTTTAAGTTCTGTATTTGACAATTACAAGTGCAGATCTTCAAGTTATAATTTGCAATAATAATTAGAAGCTATCAATTTTAAGTTCTGTATTTGACAATTACTAGTTCAGATCTTCAAGTTATAATTAGAATTAATAATTAGAATTTGACAAATCTAAGTTCTGTAATTCACTATTACAAGTTCAGATCTTCAAGTTATAATTTACAATAATAATTAGAAGCTATCAATTTTAAGTTCTGTATTTGACAATTACAAGTTCAGATCTACAAGTTATAATTTGCACTAATAATTTGTATTTAACAATTAGAAGTTCTGTATTTGACAATTACAAGTTCAGATCTTCAAGTTATAATTTGAAATAATAAGCAGAAGCTATCAATTTTAAGTTCTGTATTTGACAATTACTAGTTCAGATCCTCAAGTTATAATTTGAAATAATAATTTGAATTTAACAAATCTAAGTTCTGTAATTCACTATTACAAGTTCAGTTCTTCAAGTTATAATTTACAATAATAATTAGAAGCTATCAATTTTAAGTTCTGTATTTGACAATTACAAGTACAGATCTTCAAGTTATAATTTGCACTAATAATTTGTATTTAACAATTAGAAGTTCTGTATTTGACAATTACAAGTTCAGACATTCAAGTTATAATTTGCAATAATAATTAGAAGCTATTAATTTTAAGTTCTGTGTTTGACAATTACAAGTTCAGATCTTCAAGTTATAATTTGAAATAATAATTAGTAGCTATCAATTTTATGTTCTGTATTTGACAATTACAAGTTCAGATCTTCAAGTTATAATTTGCAATAATAATTAGAAGCTATCAATTTTAAGTGCTGTATTTGACAATTACTAGTTCAGATCTTCAAGTTATAATTTGCACCAATAATTTGTATTTAACAATTAGCAGTTCTGTATTTGACTATTACAAGTTCAGATCTTCGAATTATTATTTGCAATCTTAGTTAGAATTTAACAATTCGAAGTTCTGTATTTACCTATTACAGGTTCAGATCTTCAAGTTATAATTTGCACTAATAATTTGTATTTAACAATTAGAAGTTCTGTATTTGACAATTACAAGTTCAGATCTTCAAGTAATTATTTGCAATAATAATTAGAAGCTATCAATTTTAAGTTCTGTATTTGACAATTACTAGTTCAGATCTTCAAGTTATAATTTGAAATAATAATTTGAATTTAACAAATCTAAGTTCTATAATTCACTATTACAAGTTCACATCTTCAAGTTATAATTTGCAATAATAATTAGAAGCTATCAATTTTAAGTTCTGTATTTGTCTATTACAAGTTCAGATCTTCAAATTATAATTTGCAATAATAATTAGAAGCTATCAATTTTAAGTGCTGTATTTGACAATTACTAGTTCAGATCTTCAAGTTATTATTTGCAATAATAATTAGAAGATATCAATTTTAAGTTCTGTATTTGACAATTACAAGGTCAGATCTTCAAGTTATAATTTACAATAATAATTAGAAGCTATCAATTTTAAGTTCTGTATTTGACAATTACAAGTTCAGATCTTCAAGTTATGATTTGCAATAATAATTAGAAGCTATCAATTTTAAGTTCTGTATTTGACAATTACTAGTTCAGATCTTCAAGTTATAATTTGAAATAATAATTTGAATTTAACAAATCTAAGTTCTGTAATTCACTATTACAAGTTCAGATCTTCAAGTTATAATTTACAATAATGATTAGAAGCTATCAATTTTAAGTTCTGTATTTGACAATTACAAGTTCAGATCTTCAAGTTATAATTTGCACTAATAATTTGTATTTAACAATTAGAAGTTCTGTATTTGACAATTACAAGTTCAGATCTTCAAGTTATAATTTGCAATAATAATTAGAAGCTATTAATTTTAAGTTCTGTATTTGACAATTACAAGTTCAGATCTTCAAGTTATAATTTGCAATAATAATTAGAAGCTATCAATTGTAAGTGCTGTATTTGACAATTACTAGTTCAGATCTTCAAGTTATAATTTGCACTTATAATTTGTATTTAACAATTAGAAGTTCTGTGTTTTACAATTACAAGTTCAGATCTTCAAGTTATGATTTGCACTAATAATTTGTATTTAACAATTAGAAGTTCTGTATTTGACAATTACAAGTTCAGATCTTCAAGTTATAATTTGCAATAATAATTAGAAGCTATTAATTTTAAGTTCTGTATTTGACAATTACAAGTTCAGATCTTCAAGTTATAATTTGCAATAATAATTAGAAGCTATTAATTTTAAGTTCTGTATTTGACAATTACAAGTTCAGATCTTCAAGTTATTATTTGCAATAATAATTAGAAGCTATTAATTTTAAGTTCTGTATTTGACAATTACAAGTGCAGATCTTCAAGTTATAATTTGCAATAATAATTAGAAGCTATCAATTTTAAGTTCTGTATTTGACAATTACTAGTTCAGATCTTCAAGTTATAATTAGAATTAATAATTAGAATTTGACAAATCTAAGTTCTGTAATTCACTATTACAAGATCAGATCTTCAAGTTATAATTTACAATAATAATTAGAAGCTATCAATTTTAAGTTCTGTATTTGACAATTACAAGTTCAGATCTACAAGTTATAATTTGCACTAATAATTTGTATTTAACAATTAGAAGTTCTGTATTTGACAATTACAAGTTCAGATCTTCAAGTTATAATTTGAAATAATATGCAGAAGCTATCAATTTTAAGTTCTGTATTTGACAATTACTAGTTCAGATCCTCAAGTTATAATTTGAAATAATAATTTGAATTTAACAAATCTAAGTTCTGTAATTCACTATTACAAGTTCAGTTCTTCAAGTTATAATTTACAATAATAATTAGAAGCTATCAATTTTAAGTTCTGTATTTGACAATTACAAGTACAGATCTTCAAGTTATAATTTGCACTAATAATTTGTATTTAACAATTAGAAGTTCTGTATTTGACAATTACAAGTTCAGATCTTCAAGTAATTATTTGCAATAATAATTAGAAGCTATCAATTTTAAGTTCTGTATTTGACAATTACTAGTTCAGATCTTCAAGTTATAATTTGAAATAATAATTTGAATTTAACAAATCTAAGTTCTATAATTCACTATTACAAGTTCACATCTTCAAGTTATAATTTGCAATAATAATTAGAAGCTATCAATTTTAAGTTCTGTATTTGTCTATTACAAGTTCAGATCTTCAAATTATAATTTGCAATAATAATTAGAAGCTATCAATTTTAAGTGCTGTATTTGACAATTACTAGTTCAGATCTTCAAGTTATTATTTGCAATAATAATTAGAAGATATCAATTTTAAGTTCTGTATTTGACAATTACAAGGTCAGATCTTCAAGTTATAATTTACAATAATAATTAGAAGCTATCAATTTTAAGTTCTGTATTTGACAATTACAAGTTCAGATCTTCAAGTTATGATTTGCAATAATAATTAGAAGCTATCAATTTTAAGTTCTGTATTTGACAATTACTAGTTCAGATCTTCAAGTTATAATTTGAAATAATAATTTGAATTTAACAAATCTAAGTTCTGTAATTCACTATTACAAGTTCAGATCTTCAAGTTATAATTTACAATAATGATTAGAAGCTATCAATTTTAAGTTCTGTATTTGACAATTACAAGTTCAGATCTTCAAGTTATAATTTGCACTAATAATTTGTATTTAACAATTAGAAGTTCTGTATTTGACAATTACAAGTTCAGATCTTCAAGTTATAATTTGCAATAATAATTAGAAGCTATTAATTTTAAGTTCTGTATTTGACAATTACAAGTTCAGATCTTCAAGTTATAATTTGCAATAATAATTAGAAGCTATCAATTGTAAGTGCTGTATTTGACAATTACTAGTTCAGATCTTCAAGTTATAATTTGCACTTATAATTTGTATTTAACAATTAGAAGTTCTGTGTTTTACAATTACAAGTTCAGATCTTCAAGTTATGATTTGCACTAATAATTTGTATTTAACAATTAGAAGTTCTGTATTTGACAATTACAAGTTCAGATCTTCAAGTTATAATTTGCAATAATAATTAGAAGCTATTAATTTTAAGTTCTGTATTTGACAATTACAAGTTCAGATCTTCAAGTTATAATTTGCAATAATAATTAGAAGCTATTAATTTTAAGTTCTGTATTTGACAATTACAAGTT
Organism: Cantharis lateralis; assembly: GCA_963170105.1. Classification (NCBI taxonomy): domain Eukaryota; kingdom Metazoa; phylum Arthropoda; class Insecta; order Coleoptera; family Cantharidae; genus Cantharis; species Cantharis lateralis. The sequence continues at coordinate 29,698,622 of OY720625.1, read as the reverse complement.
CAGATCTTCAAGTTATTATTTGCAATAATAATTAGAAGCTATTAATTTTAAGTTCTGTATTTGACAATTACAAGTGCAGATCTTCAAGTTATAATTTGCAATAATAATTAGAAGCTATCAATTTTAAGTTCTGTATTTGACAATTACTAGTTCAGATCTTCAAGTTATAATTAGAATTAATAATTAGAATTTGACAAATCTAAGTTCTGTAATTCACTATTACAAGTTCAGATCTTCAAGTTATAATTTACAATAATAATTAGAAGCTATCAATTTTAAGTTCTGTATTTGACAATTACAAGTTCAGATCTACAAGTTATAATTTGCACTAATAATTTGTATTTAACAATTAGAAGTTCTGTATTTGACAATTACAAGTTCAGATCTTCAAGTTATAATTTGAAATAATAAGCAGAAGCTATCAATTTTAAGTTCTGTATTTGACAATTACTAGTTCAGATCCTCAAGTTATAATTTGAAATAATAATTTGAATTTAACAAATCTAAGTTCTGTAATTCACTATTACAAGTTCAGTTCTTCAAGTTATAATTTACAATAATAATTAGAAGCTATCAATTTTAAGTTCTGTATTTGACAATTACAAGTACAGATCTTCAAGTTATAATTTGCACTAATAATTTGTATTTAACAATTAGAAGTTCTGTATTTGACAATTACAAGTTCAGACATTCAAGTTATAATTTGCAATAATAATTAGAAGCTATTAATTTTAAGTTCTGTGTTTGACAATTACAAGTTCAGATCTTCAAGTTATAATTTGAAATAATAATTAGTAGCTATCAATTTTATGTTCTGTATTTGACAATTACAAGTTCAGATCTTCAAGTTATAATTTGCAATAATAATTAGAAGCTATCAATTTTAAGTGCTGTATTTGACAATTACTAGTTCAGATCTTCAAGTTATAATTTGCACCAATAATTTGTATTTAACAATTAGCAGTTCTGTATTTGACTATTACAAGTTCAGATCTTCGAATTATTATTTGCAATCTTAGTTAGAATTTAACAATTCGAAGTTCTGTAATTACCTATTACAGGTTCAGATCTTCAAGTTATAATTTGCACTAATAATTTGTATTTAACAATTAGAAGTTCTGTATTTGACAATTACAAGTTCAGATCTTCAAGTTATAATTTGCAATAATAATTAGAAGCTATCAATTTTAAGTTCTGTATTTGACAATTACTAGATCAGATCTTCAAGTTATAATTTGCACTAATAATTTGTATTTAACAATTAGCAGTTCTGTATTTGCCTATTACAAGTTCAGATCTTCGAATTATTATTTGCAATCTTAGTTAGAATTTTACAATTCGAAGTTCTGTATTTACCTATTACAGGTTCAGATCTTCAAGTTATAATTTTCAATCACAATTTGTATTTAACAATGCTAAGTTGCGTATTTGTCTATTACAAGTTCAGATCTTCAAATTATAATTTGCAATAATAATTAGAAGCTATCAATATTAAGTTCTGAATTTGACAATTACAAGTTCAGATCTTCAAGTAATTATTTGCAATAACAATTAGAAGCTATCAATTTTAAGTTCTGTTTTTGACAATTACAAGTTCAGATCTTGAAGTTATAATTTACAATAATAATTAGATGCTATCAATTTTAAGTTCTGTATTTAACAATTACAAGTTCAGATCTTCAAGTTATAATATGCAATAATGATTAGAAGCTATCAATTTTAAGTTCTGTTTTGGACAATTACTAGTTCAGATCTTCAAGTTATAATTTGAAATAATAATTTGAATTTAACAAATCTAAGTTCTGTAATTCACTATTACAAGTTCAGATCTTCAAGTTATAATTTACAATAATAATTAAATGCTATCAATTCTAAGTTCTGTAATTCACTCTTACAAGTTCAGATCTTCAAGTTATAATTTACAATAATAATAATAAGCTATCAATTTTAAGTTCTGTATTTGACAATTACAAGTTCAGATCTTCAAGTTATAATTTGCAATAATAATTAGAAGCTATCAATTTTAAGTTCTGTATTTGACAATTACAAGTTCAGATCTTCAAGTTATAATTTGCACTAATAATTTGTATTTAACAATTAGAAGTTCTGTATTTGACAATTACAAGTTCAGATCTTCAAGTTATAATTTGCAATAATAATTAGAAGCTATCAATTGTAAGTGCTGTATTTGACAATTACTAGTTCAGATCTTCAAGTTATAATTTGCACTTATAATTTGTATTTAACAATTAGAAGTTCTGTGTTTTACAATTACAAGTTCAGATCTTCAAGTTATGATTTGCACTAATAATTTGTATTTAACAATTAGAAGTTCTGTATTTGACAATTACAAGTTCAGATCTTCAAGTTATAATTTGCAATAATAATTAGAAGCTATTAATTTTAAGTTCTGTATTTGACAATTACAAGTTCAGATCTTCAAGTTATAATTTGCAATAATAATTAGAAGCTATTAATTTTAAGTTCTGTATTTGACAATTACAAGTTCAGATCTTCAAGTTATTATTTGCAATAATAATTAGAAGCTATTAATTTTAAGTTCTGTATTTGACAATTACAAGTGCAGATCTTCAAGTTATAATTTGCAATAATAATTAGAAGCTATCAATTTTAAGTTCTGTATTTGACAATTACTAGTTCAGATCTTCAAGTTATAATTAGAATTAATAATTAGAATTTGACAAATCTAAGTTCTGTAATTCACTATTACAAGTTCAGATCTTCAAGTTATAATTTACAATAATAATTAGAAGCTATCAATTTTAAGTTCTGTATTTGACAATTACAAGTTCAGATCTACAAGTTATAATTTGCACTAATAATTTGTATTTAACAATTAGAAGTTCTGTATTTGACAATTACAAGTTCAGATCTTCAAGTTATAATTTGAAATAATAAGCAGAAGCTATCAATTTTAAGTTCTGTATTTGACAATTACTAGTTCAGATCCTCAAGTTATAATTTGAAATAATAATTTGAATTTAACAAATCTAAGTTCTGTAATTCACTATTACAAGTTCAGTTCTTCAAGTTATAATTTACAATAATAATTAGAAGCTATCAATTTTAAGTTCTGTATTTGACAATTACAAGTACAGATCTTCAAGTTATAATTTGCACTAATAATTTGTATTTAACAATTAGAAGTTCTGTATTTGACAATTACAAGTTCAGACATTCAAGTTATAATTTGCAATAATAATTAGAAGCTATTAATTTTAAGTTCTGTGTTTGACAATTACAAGTTCAGATCTTCAAGTTATAATTTGAAATAATAATTAGTAGCTATCAATTTTATGTTCTGTATTTGACAATTACAAGTTCAGATCTTCAAGTTATAATTTGCAATAATAATTAGAAGCTATCAATTTTAAGTGCTGTATTTGACAATTACTAGTTCAGATCTTCAAGTTATAATTTGCACCAATAATTTGTATTTAACAATTAGCAGTTCTGTATTTGACTATTACAAGTTCAGATCTTCGAATTATTATTTGCAATCTTAGTTAGAATTTAACAATTCGAAGTTCTGTATTTACCTATTACAGGTTCAGATCTTCAAGTTATAATTTGCACTAATAATTTGTATTTAACAATTAGAAGTTCTGTATTTGACAATTACAAGTTCAGATCTTCAAGTTATAATTTGCAATAATAATTAGAAGCTATCAATTTTAAGTTCTGTATTTGACAATTACTAGATCAGATCTTCAAGTTATAATTTGCACTAATAATTTGTATTTAACAATTAGCAGTTCTGTATTTGCCTATTACAAGTTCAGATCTTCGAATTATTATTTGCAATCTTAGTTAGAATTTTACAATTCGAAGTTCTGTATTTACCTATTACAGGTTCAGATCTTCAAGTTATAATTTTCAATCACAATTTGTATTTAACAATGCTAAGTTGCGTATTTGTCTATTACAAGTTCAGATCTTCAAATTATAATTTGCAATAATAATTAGAAGCTATCAATATTAAGTTCTGAATTTGACAATTACAAGTTCAGATCTTCAAGTAATTATTTGCAATAACAATTAGAAGCTATCAATTTTAAGTTCTGTTTTTGACAATTACAAGTTCAGATCTTGAAGTTATAATTTACAATAATAATTAGATGCTATCAATTTTAAGTTCTGTATTTAACAATTACAAGTTCAGATCTTCAAGTTATAATATGCAATAATGATTAGAAGCTATCAATTTTAAGTTCTGTTTTGGACAATTACTAGTTCAGATCTTCAAGTTATAATTTGAAATAATAATTTGAATTTAACAAATCTAAGTTCTGTAATTCACTATTACAAGTTCAGATCTTCAAGTTATAATTTACAATAATAATTAGAAGCTATCAATTTTAAGTTCTGTATTTGACAATTACAAGTTCAGATCTTCAAGTTATTATTTGCACTAATAATTTGTATTTAACAATTTGAAGTTCTGTATTTGACAATTACAAGTTCAGATCTTCAAGTTATAATTTGCAATAATAATTAGAAGCTATTAATTTTAAGTTCTGTATTTGACAATTACAAGTTCAGATCTTCAAGTTATAATTTGAAATAATAATTAGAAGCTATCAATTTTATGTTCTGTATTTGACAATTGCAAGTTCAGATCTTCAAGTTATAATTTACAATAATAATTAAATGCTATCAATTCTAAGTTCTGTAATTCACTCTTACAAGTTCAGATCTTCAAGTTATAATTTACAATAATAATAATAAGCTATCAATTTTAAGTTCTGTATTTGACAATTACAAGTTCAGATCTTCAAGTTATAATTTGCAATAATAATTAGAAGCTATCAATTTTAAGTTCTGTATTTGACAATTACAAGTTCAGATCTTCAAGTTATAATTTGCACTAATAATTTGTATTTAACAATTAGAAGTTCTGTATTTGACAATTACAAGTTCAGATCTTCAAGTTATAATTTGCAATAATAATTAGAAGCTATCAATTGTAAGTGCTGTATTTGACAATTACTAGTTCAGATCTTCAAGTTATAATTTGCACTTATAATTTGTATTTAACAATTAGAAGTTCTGTGTTTTACAATTACAAGTTCAGATCTTCAAGTTATGATTTGCACTAATAATTTGTATTTAACAATTAGAAGTTCTGTATTTGACTATTACAAGTTCAGATCTTCAAATTATTATTTGCAATCTTAGTTTGAATTTAACCATTCGAAGTTCTGTATTTACCTATTACAGGTTCAGATCTTCAAGTAATAATTTGCACTAATAATTTGTATTTAACAATTCGAAGTTCTGTATTTGACTATTACAAGTTCAGATCTTCAAGTTATAATTTGAATTATAATTATAAGCTATCAATTTTAAGTTCTGTATTTGACAATTACAAGTACAGATCTCCTAATTATTATTTGCAATAATAATTAGAAGCTATCAATTTTAAGTTCTGCATTTGACAATTACAAGTTCAGATCTTCAAGTTATTATTTGCAATAATAATTAGAAGCTATTAATTTTAAGTTCTGCATTTGACAATTAAAAGTTCAGATCTTCAAGTTATTATTTGCAATAATAATTAGAAGCTATCAATTTTAAGTTCTGTATTTGACAATTACAAGTTCAGATCTTCAAGTTATAATTTGAAATAATAATTAGAAGCTATCAATTTTAAGTTCTGTATTTGACAATTACAAGTTCAGATCTTCAAGTTATAATTTGCAATAATAATTAGAAGCTATCAATTTTAAGTTCTGTATTTGACAATTACTAGTTCAGATCTTCAAGTTATAATTTGAAATAATAATTTGAATTTAACAAATCTAAGTTCTGGTATTCACTATTACAAGTTCAGATCTGCAAGTTATAATTTACAATAATAATTAGAAGCTATCAATTTTAAGTTCTGTATTTGACAATTACAAGTTCAGATCTTCAAGTTATAATGTGAAATAATAATTAGAAGCTATCAATTTTAAGTTCTGTATTTGACAATTACAAGTTCAGATCTTCAAGTTATAATTTGCACTAATAATTTGTATTTAACAATTAGAAGTTCTGTATTTGACTATTACAAGTTCAGATCTTCGAATTATTATTTGCAATCTTAGTTTGTATTTAACAATGCTAAGTTGCGTATTTGTCTATTACAAGTTCAGATCTTCAAATTATAATTTGCAATAATAATTAGAACTTATCAATTTTAAGTTCTGTATTTGACAATTACAAGTTCAGATCTTCAAGTAATTATTTGCAATAATAATTAGAAGCTATCAATTTTAAGTTCTGTATTTGACAATTACAAGTTCAGATCTTGAAGTTATAATTTACAATAATAATTAGAAGCTATCAATTTTAAGTTCTGTATTTAAAATTACAAGTTCAGATCTTCAAGTTATAATATGCAATAATAATTAGAAGCTATCAATTTTAAGTTCTGTTTTGGACAATTACTAGTTCAGATCTTCAAGTTATAATTTGAAATAATAATTTGAATTTAACAAATCTAAGTTCTGTAATTCACTATTACAAGTTCAGATGTTCAAGTTATAATTTACAATAATAATTAGAAGCTATCAATTTTAAGTTCTGTATTTGACAATTACAAGTTCAGATCTTCAAGTTATAATTTGCACTAATAATTTGTATTTAACAATTTGAAGTTCTGTATTTGATAATTACAAGTTCAGATCTTCAAGTTATAATTTGCAATAATAATTAGAAGCTATTAATTTTAAGTTCTGTATTTGACAATTTCAAGTTCAGATCTTCAAGTTATAATTTGAAATAATAATTAGAAGCTATCAATTTTATGTTCTGTATTTGACAATTACAAGTTCAGATCTTCAAGTTATAATTTACAATAATAATTAAAAGCTATCAATTCTAAGTTCTGTAATTCACTATTACAAGTTCAGATCTTCAAGTTATAATTTACAATAATAATAATAAGCTATCAATTTTAAGTTCTGTATTTGACAATTACAAGTTCAGATCTTCAAGTTATAATTTGCAATAATAATTAGAAGCTATCAATTTTAAGTTCTGTATTTGACAATTACTAGTTCAGATCTTCAAGATCTTCAATATTTGAAATAATAATTTGAATTTAATAATTAGAAGTTCTGTATTTGACAATAACAAGTTCAGATCTTCAAGTTATAATTTGCACTAATAATTTGTATTTAACAATTAGAAGTTCTGTATTTGACTATTACAAGTTCAGATCTTCAAGTTATAAATTGAATTATAATTTTAAGCTATCAATTTTAAGTTCTCTATTTGACAATTACAAGTACAGATCTTCAAATTATTATTTGCAATAATAATTAGAAGCTATCAATTTTAAGTTCTGCATTTGACAATTAAAAGTTCAGATCTTCAAGTTATTATTTGCAATAATAATTAGAAGCTATCAATTTTAAGTTCTGTATTTGACAATTACAAGTTCAGATCTTCAAGTTATAATTTGAAATAATAATTAGAAGCTATCAATTTTAAGTTCTGTATTTGACAATTACAAGTTCAGATCTTCAAGTTATAATTTGCAATAATAATTAGAAGCTATCAATTTTAAGTTCTGTATTTGACAATTACTAGTTCAGATCTTCAAGTTATAATTTGAAACAATAATTTGTATTTAACAATTAGAAGTTCTGTATTTGACAATTACCAGTTCAGATCTTCAAGTTATAATTTGAAATAATAATTAGAAGCTATCAATTTTAAGTTCTGTATTTGACAATAATAGTTCAGATCTTCAAGTTATAATTTACAATAATAATTATAAGCTATCAATTCGAGTTCTGTATTTGTCTATTACAAGTTCAGATCTTCAAATTATAATTTGCAATAATAATTAGAAGCTATCAATTTTAAGTTCTGAATTTGACAATTACAAGTTCAGATCTTCAAGTAATTATTTGCAATAATAATTAGAAGCTATCAATTTTAAGTTCTGTATTTGACAATTACTAGTTCAGATCTTCAAGTTATAATTTGCAATAATAATTAGAAGCTATCAATTTTAAGTTCTGTATTTGACAATTACAAGTTCAGATCTTGAAGTTATAATTTACAATAATAATTAGAAGCTATCAATTTTAAGTTCTGTATTTAAAATTACAAGTTCAGATCTTCAAGTTATAATATGCAATCACAATTTGTATTTAACAATGCTAAGTTGCGTATTTGTCTATTACAAGTTCAGATCTTCAAATTATAATTTGCAATAATAATTAGAACTTATCAATTTTAAGTTCTGTATTTGACAATTACAAGTTCAGATCTTCAAGTAATTATTTGCAATAATAATTAGAAGCTATCAATTTTAAGTTCTGTATTTGACAATTACAAGTTCAGATCTTGAAGTTATAATTTACAATAATAATTAGAAGCTATCAATTTTAAGTTCTGTATTTAAAATTACAAGTTCAGTTCTTCAAGTTATAATATGCAATAATAATTTGAAGCTATCAATTTTAAGTTCTGTTTTGGACAATTACTAGTTCAGATCTTCAAGTTATAATTTGAAATAATAATTTGAATTTAACAAATCTAAGTTCTGTAATTCACTATTACAAGTTCAGATCTTCAAGTTATAATTTACAATAATAATTAGAAGCTATCAATTTTAAGTTCTGTATTTGACAATTACAAGTTCAGATCTTCAAGTTATAATTTGCACTAATAATTTGTATTTAACAATTTGAAGTTCTGTATTTGATAATTACAAGTTCAGATCTTCAAGTTATAATTTGCAATAATAATTAGAAGCTATTAATTTTAAGTTCTGTATTTGACAATTTCAAGTTCAGATCTTCAAGTTATAATTTGAAATAATAATTAGAAGCTATCAATTTTATGTTCTGTATTTGACAATTACAAGTTCAGATCTTCAAGTTATAATTTACAATAATAATTAAAAGCTATCAATTCTAAGTTCTGTAATTCACTATTACAAGTTCAGATCTTCAAGTTATAATTTACAATAATAATAATAAGCTATCAATTTTAAGTTCTGTATTTGACAATTACAAGTTCAGATCTTCAAGTTATAATTTGCAATAATAATTAGAAGCTATCAATTTTAAGTTCTGTATTTGACAATTACTAGTTCAGATCTTCAAGATCTTCAATATTTGAAATAATAATTTGAATTTAATAATTAGAAGTTCTGTATTTGACAATAACAAGTTCAGATCTTCAAGTTATAATTTGCACTAATAATTTGTATTTAACAATTAGCAGTTCTGTATTTGACTATTACAAGTTCAGATCTTCAAGTTATAAATTGAATTATAATTTTAAGCTATCAATTTTAAGTTCTCTATTTGACAATTACAAGTATAGATCTTCAAATTATTATTTGCAGTAATAATTAGAAGCTATCAATTTTAAGTTCTGCATTTGACAATTAAAAGTTCAGATCTTCAAGTTATTATTTGCAATAATAATTAGAAGCTATCAATTTTAAGTTCTGTATTTGACAATTACAAGTTCAGATCTTCAAGTTATAATTTGAAATAATAATTAGAAGCTATCAATTTTAAGTTCTGTATTTGACAATTACAAGTTCAGATCTTCAAGTTATAATTTGCAATAATAATTAGAAGCTATCAATTTTAAGTTCTGTATTTGACAATTACTAGTTCAGATCTTCAAGTTATAATTTGAAACAATAATTTGTATTTAACAATTAGAAGTTCTGTATTTGACAATTACCAGTTCAGATCTTCAAGTTATAATTTGAAATAATAATTAGAAGCTATCAATTTTAAGTTCTGTATTTGACAATAATAGTTCAGATCTTCAAGTTATAATTTACAATAATAATTATAAGCTATCAATTTTAAGTTCTGTATTTGTCTATTACAAGTTCAGATCTTCAAATTATAATTTGCAATAATAATTAGAAGCTATCAATTTTAAGTTCTGAATTTGACAATTACAAGTTCAGATCTTCAAGTAATTATTTGCAATAATAATTAGAAGCTATCAATTTTAAGTTCTGTATTTGACAATTACTAGTTCAGATCTTCAAGTTATAATTTGAAATAATAATTTGAATTTAACAAATCTAAGTTCTATAATTCACTATTACAAGTTCACATCTTCAAGTTATAATTTGCAATAATAATTAGAAGCTATCAATTTTAAGTTCTGTATTTGTCTATTGCAAGTTCAGATCTTCAAATTATAATTTGCAATAATAATTAGAAGCTATCAATTTTAAGTGCTGTATTTGACAATTACTAGTTCAGATCTTCAAGTTATTATTTGCAATAATAATTAGAAGATATCAATTTTAAGTTCTGTATTTGACAATTACAAGGTCAGATCTTCAAGTTATAATTTACAATAATAATTAGAAGCTATCAATTTTAAGTTCTGTATTTGACAATTACAAGTTCAGATCTTCAAGTTATGATTTGCAATAATAATTAGAAGCTATCAATTTTAAGTTCTGTATTTGACAATTACTAGTTCAGATCTTCAAGTTATAATTTGAAATAATAATTTGAATTTAACAAATCTAAGTTCTGTAATTCACTATTACAAGTTCAGATCTTCAAGTTATAATTTACAATAATGATTAGAAGCTATCAATTTTAAGTTCTGTATTTGACAATTACAAGTTCAGATCTTCAAGTTATAATTTGCACTAATAATTTGTATTTAACAATTAGAAGTTCTGTATTTGACAATTACAAGTTCAGATCTTCAAGTTATAATTTGCAATAATAATTAGAAGCTATTAATTTTAAGTTCTGTATTTGACAATTACAAGTTCAGATCTTCAAGTTATAATTTGCAATAATAATTAGAAGCTATCAATTGTAAGTGCTGTATTTGACAATTACTAGTTCAGATCTTCAAGTTATAATTTGCACTTATAATTTGCATTTAACAATTAGAAGTTCTGTGTTTTACAATTACAAGTTCAGATCTTCAAGTTATGATTTGCACTAATAATTTGTATTTAACAATTAGAAGTTCTGTATTTGACTATTACAAGTTCAGATCTTCAAATTATTATTTGCAATCTTAGTTTGAATTTAACCATTCGAAGTTCTGTATTTACCTATTACAGGTTCAGATCTTCAAGTAATAATTTGCACTAATAATTTGTATTTAACAATTCGAAGTTCTGTATTTGACTATTACAAGTTCAGATCTTCAAGTTATAATTTGAATTATAATTATAAGCTATCAATTTTAAGTTCTGTATTTGACAATTACAAGTACAGATCTCCTAATTATTATTTGCAATAATAATTAGAAGCTATCAATTTTAAGTTCTGCATTTGACAATTACAAGTTCAGATCTTCAAGTTATTATTTGCAATAATAATTAGAAGCTATTAATTTTAAGTTCTGTATTTGACAATAACAAGTGCAGATCTTCAAGTTATAATTTGCAATAATAATTAGAAGCTATCAATTTTAAGTTCTGTATTTGACAATTACTAGTTCAGATCTTCAAGTTATAATTAGAATTAATAATTAGAATTTGACAAATCTAAGTTCTGTAATTCACTATTACAAGTTCAGATCTTCAAGTTATAATTTACAATAATAATTAGAAGCTATCAATTTTAAGTTCTGTATTTGACAATTACAAGTTCAGATCTACATGTTATAATTTGCACTAATAATTTGTATTTAACAATTAGAAGTTCTGTATTTGACAATTACAAGTTCAGATCTTCAAGTTATAATTTGAAATAATAAGCAGAAGCTATCAATTTTAAGTTCTGTATTTGACAATTACTAGTTCAGATCCTCAAGTTATAATTTGAAATAATAATTTGAATTTAACAAATCTAAGTTCTGTAATTCACTATTACAAGTTCAGTTCTTCAAGTTATAATTTACAATAATAATTAGAAGCTATCAATTTTAAGTTCTGTATTTGACAATTACAAGTACAGATCTTCAAGTTATAATTTGCACTAATAATTTGTATTTAACAATTAGAAGTTCTGTATTTGACAATTACAAGTTCAGACATTCAAGTTATAATTTGCAATAATAATTAGAAGCTATTAATTTTAAGTTCTGTATTTGACAATTACAAGTTCAGATCTTCAAGTTATAATTTGAAATAATAATTAGTAGCTATCAATTTTATGTTCTGTATTTGACAATTACAAGTTCAGATCTTCAAGTTATAATTTGCAATAATAATTAGAAGCTATCAATTTTAAGTGCTGTATTTGACAATTACTAGTTCAGATCTTCAAGTTATAATTTGCACCAATAATTTGTATTTAACAATTAGCAGTTCTGTATTTGACTATTACAAGTTCAGATCTTCGAATTATTATTTGCAATCTTAGTTAGAATTTAACAATTCGAAGTTCTGTATTTACCTATTACAGGTTCAGATCTTCAAGTTATAATTTGCACTAATAATTTGTATTTAACAATTAGAAGTTCTGTATTTGACAATTACAAGTTCAGATCTTCAAGTTATAATTTGCAATAATAATTAGAAGCTATCAATTTTAAGTTCTGTATTTGACAATTACTAGATCAGATCTTCAAGTTATAATTTGCACTAATAATTTGTATTTAACAATTAGCAGTTCTGTATTTGCCTATTACAAGTTCAGATCTTCGAATTATTATTTGCAATCTTAGTTAGAATTTTACAATTCGAAGTTCTGTATTTACCTATTACAGGTTCAGATCTTCAAGTTATAATTTTCAATCACAATTTGTATTTAACAATGCTAAGTTGCGTATTTGTCTATTACAAGTTCAGATCTTCAAATTATAATTTGCAATAATAATTAGAAGCTATCAATATTAAGTTCTGAATTTGACAATTACAAGTTCAGATCTTCAAGTAATTATTTGCAATAACAATTAGAAGCTATCAATTTTAAGTTCTGTATTTGACAATTACAAGTTCAGATCTACAAGTTATAATTTGCACTAATAATTTGTATTTAACAATTAGAAGTTCTGTATTTGACAATTACAAGTTCAGATCTTCAAGTTATAATTTGAAATAATAAGCAGAAGCTATCAATTTTAAGTTCTGTATTTGACAATTACTAGTTCAGATCCTCAAGTTATAATTTGAAATAATAATTTGAATTTAACAAATCTAAGTTCTGTAATTCACTATTACAAGTTCAGTTCTTCAAGTTATAATTTACAATAATAATTAGAAGCTATCAATTTTAAGTTCTGTATTTGACAATTACAAGTACAGATCTTCAAGTTATAATTTGCACTAATAATTTGTGTTTAACAATTAGAAGTTCTGTATTTGACAATTACAAGTTCAGACATTCAAGTTATAATTTGCAATAATAATTAGAAGCTATTAATTTTAAGTTCTGTATTTGACAATTACAAGTTCAGATCTTCAAGTTATAATTTGAAATAATAATTAGTAGCTATCAATTTTATGTTCTGTATTTGACAATTACAAGTTCAGATCTTCAAGTTATAATTTGCAATAATAATTAGAAGCTATCAATTTTAAGTGCTGTATTTGACAATTACTAGTTCAGATCTTCAAGTTATAATTTGCACCAATAATTTGTATTTAACAATTAGCAGTTCTGTATTTGACTATTACAAGTTCAGATCTTCGAATTATTATTTGCAATCTTAGTTAGAATTTAACAATTCGAAGTTCTGTATTTACCTATTACAGGTTCAGATCTTCAAGTTATAATTTGCACTAATAATTTGTATTTAACAATTAGAAGTTCTGTATTTGACAATTACAAGTTCAGATCTTCAAGTTATAATTTGCAATAATAATTAGAAGCTATCAATTTTAAGTTCTGTATTTGACAATTACTAGATCAGATCTTCAAGTTATAATTTGCACTAATAATTTGTATTTAACAATTAGCAGTTCTGTATTTGCCTATTACAAGTTCAGATCTTCGAATTATTATTTGCAATCTTAGTTAGAATTTTACAATTCGAAGTTCTGTATTTACCTATTACAGGTTCAGATCTTCAAGTTATAATTTTCAATCACAATTTGTATTTAACAATGCTAAGTTGCGTATTTGTCTATTACAAGTTCAGATCTTCAAATTATAATTTGCAATAATAATTAGAAGCTATCAATATTAAGTTCTGAATTTGACAATTACAAGTTCAGATCTTCAAGTAATTATTTGCAATAACAATTAGAAGCTATCAATTTTAAGTTCTGTTTTTGACAATTACAAGTTCAGATCTTGAAGTTATAATTTACAATAATAATTAGAAGCTATCAATTTTAAGTTCTGTATTTAACAATTACAAGTTCAGATCTTCAAGTTATAATATGCAATAATGATTAGAAGCTATCAATTTTAAGTTCTGTTTTGGACAATTACTAGTTCAGATCTTCAAGTTATAATTTGAAATAATAATTTGAATTTAACAAATCTAAGTTCTGTAATTCACTATTACAAGTTCAGATCTTCAAGTTATAATTTACAATAATAATTAGAAGCTATCAATTTTAAGTTCTGTATTTGACAATTACAAGTTCAGATCTTCAAGTTATTATTTGCACTAATAATTTGTATTTAACAATTTGAAGTTCTGTATTTGACAATTACAAGTTCAGATCTTCAAGTTATAATTTGCAATAATAATTAGAAGCTATTAATTTTAAGTTCTGTATTTGACAATTACAAGTTCAGATCTTCAAGTTATAATTTGAAATAATAATTAGAAGCTATCAATTTTATGTTCTGTATTTGACAATTGCAAGTTCAGATCTTCAAGTTATAATTTACAATAATAATTAAATGCTATCAATTCTAAGTTCTGTAATTCACTCTTACAAGTTCAGATCTTCAAGTTATAATTTACAATAATAATAATAAGCTATCAATTTTAAGTTCTGTATTTGACAATTACAAGTTCAGATCTTCAAGTTATAATTTGCAATAATAATTAGAAGCTATCAATTTTAAGTTCTGTATTTGACAATTACAAGTTCAGATCTTCAAGTTATAATTTGCACTAATAATTTGTATTTAACAATTAGAAGTTCTGTATTTGACAATTACAAGTTCAGATCTTCAAGTTATAATTTGCAATAATAATTAGAAGCTATTAATTTTAAGTTCTGTATTTGACAATTACTAGTTCAGATCTTCAAGTTATAATTTGCAATAATAATTAGAAGCTATCAATTGTAAGTGCTGTATTTGACAATTACTAGTTCAGATCTTCAAGTTATAATTTGCACTTATAATTTGTATTTAACAATTAGAAGTTCTGTGTTTTACAATTACAAGTTCAGATCTTCAAGTTATGATTTGCACTAATAATTTGTATTTAACAATTAGAAGTTCTGTATTTGACTATTACAAGTTCAGATCTTCAAATTATTATTTGCAATCTTAGTTTGAATTTAACCATTCGAAGTTCTGTATTTACCTATTACAGGTTCAGATCTTCAAGTAATAATTTGCACTAATAATTTGTATTTAACAATTCGAAGTTCTGTATTTGACTATTACAAGTTCAGATCTTCAAGTTATAATTTGAATTATAATTATAAGCTATCAATTTTAAGTTCTGTATTTGACAATTACAAGTACAGATCTCCTAATTATTATTTGCAATAATAATTAGAAGCTATCAATTTTAAGTTCTGCATTTGACAATTACAAGTTCAGATCTTCAAGTTATTATTTGCAATAATAATTAGAAGCTATTAATTTTAAGTTCTGTATTTGACAATTACAAGTGCAGATCTTCAAGTTATAATTTGCAATAATAATTAGAAGCTATCAATTTTAAGTTCTGTATTTGACAATTACTAGTTCAGATCTTCAAGTTATAATTAGAATTAATAATTAGAATTTGACAAATCTAAGTTCTGTAATTCACTATTACAAGTTCAGATCTTCAAGTTATAATTTACAATAATAATTAGAAGCTATCAATTTTAAGTTCTGTATTTGACAATTACAGGTTCAGATCTTCAAGTTATAATTTGCACTAATAATTTGTATTTAACAATTAGAAGTTCTGTATTTGACAATTACAAGTTCAGATCTTCAAGTTATAATTTGCAATAATAATTAGAAGCTATCAATTTTAAGTTCTGTATTTGACAATTACTAGATCAGATCTTCAAGTTATAATTTGCACTAATAATTTGTATTTAACAATTAGGAGTTCTGTATTTGCCTATTACAAGTTCAGATCTTCGAATTATTATTTGCAATCTTAGTTAGAATTTTACAATTCGAAGTTCTGTATTTACCTATTACAGGTTCAGATCTTCAAGTTATAATTTTCAATCACAATTTGTATTTAACAATGCTAAGTTGCGTATTTGTCTATTACAAGTTCAGATCTTCAAATTATAATTTGCAATAATAATTAGAAGCTATCAATATTAAGTTCTGAATTTGACAATTACAAGTTCAGATCTTCAAGTAATTATTTGCAATAACAATTAGAAGCTATCAATTTTAAGTTCTGTATTTGACAATTACAAGTTCAGATCTACAAGTTATAATTTGCACTTATAATTTGTATTTAACAAATAGAAGTTCTGTGTTTGACAATTACAAGTTCAGATCTTCAAGTTATAATTTGAAATAATAAGCAGAAGCTATCAATTTTAAGTTCTGTATTTGACAATTACTAGTTCAGATCCTCAAGTTATAATTTGAAATAATAATTTGAATTTAACAAATCTAAGTTCTGTAATTCACTATTACAAGTTCAGTTCTTCAAGTTATAATTTACAATAATAATTAGAAGCTATCAATTTTAAGTTCTGTATTTGACAATTACAAGTACAGATCTTCAAGTTATAATTTGCACTAATAATTTGTATTTAACAATTAGAAGTTCTGTATTTGACAATTACAAGTTCAGACATTCAAGTTATAATTTGCAATAATAATTAGAAGCTATTAATTTTAAGTTCTGTATTTGACAATTACAAGTTCAGATCTTCAAGTTATAATTTGAAATAATAATTAGTAGCTATCAATTTTATGTTCTGTATTTGACAATTACAAGTTCAGATCTTCAAGTTATAATTTGCAATAATAATTAGAAGCTATCAATTTTAAGTGCTGTATTTGACAATTACTAGTTCAGATCTTCAAGTTATAATTTGCACCAATAATTTGTATTTAACAATTAGCAGTTTTGTATTTGACTATTACAAGTTCAGATCTTCGAATTATTATTTGCAATCTTAGTTAGAATTTAACAATTCGAAGTTCTGTATTTACCTATTACAGGTTCAGATCTTCAAGTTATAATTTGCACTAATAATTTGTATTTAACAATTAGAAGTTCTGTATTTGACAATTACAAGTTCAGATCTTCAAGTTATAATTTGCAATAATAATTAGAAGCTATCAATTTTAAGTTCTGTATTTGACAATTACTAGATCAGATCTTCAAGTTATAATTTGCACTAATAATTTGTATTTAACAATTAGCAGTTCTGTATTTGCCTATTACAAGTTCAGATCTTCGAATTATTATTTGCAATCTTAGTTAGAATTTTACAATTCGAAGTTCTGTATTTACCTATTACAGGTTCAGATCTTCAAGTTATAATTTTCAATCACAATTTGTATTTAACAATGCTAAGTTGCGTATTTGTCTATTACAAGTTCAGATCTTCAAATTATAATTTGCAATAATAATTAGAAGCTATCAATATTAAGTTCTGAATTTGACAATTACAAGTTCAGATCTTCAAGTAATTATTTGCAATAACAATTAGAAGCTATCAATTTTAAGTTCTGTTTTTGACAATTACAAGTTCAGATCTTGAAGTTATAATTTACAATAATAATTAGAAGCTATCAATTTTAAGTTCTGTATTTAACAATTACAAGTTCAGATCTTCAAGTTATAATATGCAATAATGATTAGAAGCTATCAATTTTAAGTTCTGTTTTGGACAATTACTAGTTCAGATCTTCAAGTTATAATTTGAAATAATAATTTGAATTTAACAAATCTAAGTTCTGTAATTCACTATTACAAGTTCAGATCTTCAAGTTATAATTTACAATAATAATTAGAAGCTATCAATTTTAAGTTCTGTATTTGACAATTACAAGTTCAGATCTTCAAGTTATTATTTGCACTAATAATTTGTATTTAACAATTTGAAGTTCTGTATTTGACAATTACAAGTTCAGATCTTCAAGTTATAATTTGCAATAATAATTAGAAGCTATTAATTTTAAGTTCTGTATTTGACAATTACAAGTTCAGATCTTCAAGTTATAATTTGAAATAATAATTAGAAGCTATCAATTTTATGTTCTGTATTTGACAATTGCAAGTTCAGATCTTCAAGTTATAATTTACAATAATAATTAAATGCTATCAATTCTAAGTTCTGTAATTCACTCTTACAAGTTCAGATCTTCAAGTTATAATTTACAATAATAATAATAAGCTATCAATTTTAAGTTCTGTATTTGACAATTACAAGTTCAGATCTTCAAGTTATAATTTGCAATAATAATTAGAAGCTATCAATTTTAAGTTCTGTATTTGACAATTACAAGTTCAGATCTTCAAGTTATAATTTGCACTAATAATTTGTATTTAACAATTAGAAGTTCTGTATTTGACAATTACAAGTTCAGATCTTCAAGTTATAATTTGCAATAATAATTAGAAGCTATTAATTTTAAGTTCTGTATTTGACAATTACTAGTTCAGATCTTCAAGTTATAATTTGCAATAATAATTAGAAGCTATCAATTGTAAGTGCTGTATTTGACAATTACTAGTTCAGATCTTCAAGTTATAATTTGCACTTATAATTTGTATTTAACAATTAGAAGTTCTGTGTTTTACAATTACAAGTTCAGATCTTCAAGTTATGATTTGCACTAATAATTTGTATTTAACAATTAGAAGTTCTGTATTTGACTATTACAAGTTCAGATCTTCAAATTATTATTTGCAATCTTAGTTTGAATTTAACCATTCGAAGTTCTGTATTTACCTATTACAGGTTCAGATCTTCAAGTAATAATTTGCACTAATAATTTGTATTTAACAATTCGAAGTTCTGTATTTGACTATTACAAGTTCAGATCTTCAAGTTATAATTTGAATTATAATTATAAGCTATCAATTTTAAGTTCTGTATTTGACAATTACAAGTACAGATCTCCTAATTATTATTTGCAATAATAATTAGAAGCTATCAATTTTAAGTTCTGCATTTGACAATTACAAGTTCAGATCTTCAAGTTATTATTTGCAATAATAATTAGAAGCTATTAATTTTAAGTTCTGTATTTGACAATTACAAGTGCAGATCTTCAAGTTATAATTTGCAATAATAATTAGAAGCTATCAATTTTAAGTTCTGTATTTGACAATTACTAGTTCAGATCTTCAAGTTATAATTAGAATTAATAATTAGAATTTGACAAATCTAAGTTCTGTAATTCACTATTACAAGTTCAGATCTTCAAGTTATAATTTACAATAATAATTAGAAGCTATCAATTTTAAGTTCTGTATTTGACAATTACAGGTTCAGATCTTCAAGTTATAATTTGCACTAATAATTTGTATTTAACAATTAGAAGTTCTGTATTTGACAATTACAAGTTCAGATCTTCAAGTTATAATTTGCAATAATAATTAGAAGCTATCAATTTTAAGTTCTGTATTTGACAATTACTAGATCAGATCTTCAAGTTATAATTTGCACTAATAATTTGTATTTAACAATTAGGAGTTCTGTATTTGCCTATTACAAGTTCAGATCTTCGAATTATTATTTGCAATCTTAGTTAGAATTTTACAATTCGAAGTTCTGTATTTACCTATTACAGGTTCAGATCTTCAAGTTATAATTTTCAATCACAATTTGTATTTAACAATGCTAAGTTGCGTATTTGTCTATTACAAGTTCAGATCTTCAAATTATAATTTGCAATAATAATTAGAAGCTATCAATATTAAGTTCTGAATTTGACAATTACAAGTTCAGATCTTCAAGTAATTATTTGCAATAACAATTAGAAGCTATCAATTTTAAGTTCTGTTTTTGACAATTACAAGTTCAGATCTTGAAGTTATAATTTACAATATTAATTAGAAGCTATCAATTTTAAGTTCTGTATTTAACAATTACAAGTTCAGATCTTCAAGTTATAATATGCAATAATGATTAGAAGCTATCAATTTTAAGTTCTGTTTTGGACAATTACTAGTTCAGATCTTCAAGTTATAATTTGAAATAATAATTTGAATTTAACAAATCTAAGTTCTGTAATTCACTATTACAAGTTCAGATCTTCAAGTTATAATTTACAATAATAATTAGAAGCTATCAATTTTAAGTTCTGTATTTGACAATTACAAGTTCAGATCTTCAAGTTATTATTTGCACTAATAATTTGTATTTAACAATTTGAAGTTCTGTATTTGACAATTACAAGTTCAGATCTTCAAGTTATAATTTGCAATAATAATTAGAAGCTATTAATTTTAAGTTCTGTATTTGACAATTACAAGTTCAGATCTTCAAGTTATAATTTGAAATAATAATTAGAAGCTATCAATTTTATGTTCTGTATTTGACAATTGCAAGTTCAGATCTTCAAGTTATAATTTACAATAATAATTAAATGCTATCAATTCTAAGTTCTGTAATTCACTCTTACAAGTTCAGATCTTCTAGTTATAATTTACAATAATAATAATAAGCTATCAATTTTAAGTTCTGTATTTGACAATTACAAGTTCAGATCTTCAAGTTATAATTTGCAATAATAATTAGAAGCTATCAATTTTAAGTTCTGTATTTGACAATTACAAGTTCAGATCTTCAAGTTATAATTTGCACTAATAATTTGTATTTAACAATTAGAAGTTCTGTATTTGACAATTACAAGTTCAGATCTTCAAGTTATAATTTGCAATAATAATTAGAAGCTATTAATTTTAAGTTCTGTATTTGACAATTACTAGTTCAGATCTTCAAGTTATAATTTGCAATAATAATTAGAAGCTATCAATTGTAAGTGCTGTATTTGACAATTACTAGTTCAGATCTTCAAGTTATAATTTGCACTTATAATTTGTATTTAACAATTAGAAGTTCTGTGTTTTACAATTACAAGTTCAGATCTTCAAGTTATGATTTGCACTAATAATTTGTATTTAACAATTAGAAGTTCTGTATTTGACTATTACAAGTTCAGATCTTCAAATTATTATTTGCAATCTTAGTTTGAATTTAACCATTCGAAGTTCTGTATTTACCTATTACAGGTTCAGATCTTCAAGTAATAATTTGCACTAATAATTTGTATTTAACAATTCGAAGTTCTGTATTTGACTATTACAAGTTCAGATCTTCAAGTTATAATTTGAATTATAATTATAAGCTATCAATTTTAAGTTCTGTATTTGACAATTACAAGTACAGATCTCCTAATTATTATTTGCAATAATAATTAGAAGCTATCAATTTTAAGTTCTGCATTTGACAATTACAAGTTCAGATCTTCAAGTTATTATTTGCAATAATAATTAGAAGCTATTAATTTTAAGTTCTGTATTTGACAATTACAAGTGCAGATCTTCAAGTTATAATTTGCAATAATAATTAGAAGCTATCAATTTTAAGTTCTGTATTTGACAATTACTAGTTCAGATCTTCAAGTTATAATTAGAATTAATAATTAGAATTTGACAAATCTAAGTTCTGTAATTCACTATTACAAGTTCAGATCTTCAAGTTATAATTTACAATAATAATTAGAAGCTATCAATTTTAAGTTCTGTATTTGACAATTACAAGTTCAGATCTACAAGTTATAATTTGCACTAATAATTTGTATTTAATAATTAGAAGTTCTGTATTTGACAATTACAAGTTCAGATCTTCAAGTTATAATTTGAAATAATAATTAGAAGCTATCAATTTTAAGTTCTGTATTTGACAATTACTAGTTCAGATCCTCAAGTTATAATTTGAAATAATAATTTGAATTTAACAAATCTAAGTTCTGTAATTCACTATTACAAGTTCAGTTCTTCAAGTTATAATTTACAATAATAATTAGAAGCTATCAATTTTAAGTTCTGTATTTGACAATTACAAGTTCAGATCTTCAAGTTATAATTTGCACTAATAATTTGTATTTAACAATTAGAAGTTCTGTATTTGACAATTACAAGTTCAGACATTCAAGTTATAATTTGCAATAATAATTAGAAGCTATTAATTTTAAGTTCTGTATTTGACAATTACAAGTTCAGATCTTCAAGTTATAATTTGAAATAATAATTAGTAGCTATCAATTTTATGTTCTGTATTTGACAATTACAAGTTCAGATCTTCAAGTTATAATTTGCAATAATAATTAGAAGCTATCAATTTTAAGTGCTGTATTTGACAATTACTAGTTCAGATCTTCAAGTTATAATTTGCACCAATAATTTGTATTTAACAATTAGCAGTTCTGTATTTGACTATTACAAGTTCAGATCTTCGAATTATTATTTGCAATCTTAGTTAGAATTTAACAATTCGAAGTTCTGTATTTACCTATTACAGGTTCAGATCTTCAAGTTATAATTTGCACTAATAATTTGTATTTAACAATTAGAAGTTCTGTATTTGACAATTACAAGTTCAGATCTTCAAGTTATAATTTGCAATAATAATTAGAAGCTATCAATTTTAAGTTCTGAATTTGACAATTACAAGTTCAGATCTTCAAGTAATTATTTGCAATAACAATTAGAAGCTATCAATTTTAAGTTCTGTTTTTGACAATTACAGGTTCAGATCTTGAAGTTATAATTTACAATAATAATTAGAAGCTATCAATTTTAAGTTCTGTTTTGGACAATTACTAGTTCAGATCTTCAAGTTATAATTTGAAATAATAATTTGAATTTAACAAATCTAAGTTCTGTAATTCACTATTACAAGTTCAGATCTTCAAGTTATAATTTACAATAATAATTAGAAACTATCAATTTTAAGTTCTGTATTTGACAATTACAAGTTCAGATCTTCAAGTTATTATTTGCACTAATAATTTGTATTTAACAATTTGAAGTTCTGTATTTGACAATTACAAGTTCAGATCTTCAAGTTAAAATTTGCAATAATAATTAGAAGCTATTAATTTTAAGTTCTGTATTTGACAATTACAAGTTCAGATCTTCAAGTTATAATTTGAAATAATAATTAGAAGCTATCAATTTTATGTTCTGTATTTGACAATTACAAGTTCAGATCTACAAGTTAAATTTACAATAATAATTAAATGCTATCAATTCTAAGTTCTGTAATTCACTCTTACAAGTTCAGATCTTCAAGTTATAATTTACAATAATAATAATAAGCTATCAATTTTAAGTTCTGTATTTGACAATTACAAGTTCAGATCTTCAAGTTATAATTTGAAATAATAATTGAAGCTATCAATTTTATGTTCTGTATTTGACAATTACAAGTTCACATCTTCAAGTTATAATTTACAATAATAATTAAATGCTATCAATTCTAAGTTCTGTAATTCACTCTTACAAGTTCAGATCTTCAAGTTATAATTTACAATAATAATAATAAGCTATCAATTTTAAGTTCTGTATTTGACAATTACAAGTTCAGATCTTCAAGTTATAATTTGCAATAATAATTAGAAGCTATCAATTTTAAGTTCTGTATTTGACAATTACAAGTTCAGATCTTCAAGTTATAATTTGCACTAATAATTTGTATTTAACAATTAGAAGTTCTGTATTTGACAATTACAAGTTCAGATCTTCAAGTTATAATTTGCAATAATAATTAGAAGCTATTAATTTTAAGTTCTGTATTTGACAATTACTAGTTCAGATCTTCAAGTTATAATTTGCAATAATAATTAGAAGCTATCAATTGTAAGTGCTGTATTTGACAATTACTAGTTCAGATCTTCAAGTTATAATTTGCACTTATAATTTGTATTTAACAATTAGAAGTTCTGTGTTTTACAATTACAAGTTCAGATCTTCAAGTTATGATTTGCACTAATAATTTGTATTTAACAATTAGAAGTTCTGTATTTGACTATTACAAGTTCAGATCTTCAAATTATTATTTGCAATCTTAGTTTGAATTTAACCATTCGAAGTTCTGTATTTACCTATTACAGGTTCAGATCTTCAAGTAATAATTTGCACCAATAATTTGTATTTAACAATTCGAAGTTCTGTATTTGACTATTACAAGTTCAGATCTTCAAGTTATAATTTGAATTATAATTATAAGCTATCAATTTTAAGTTCTGTATTTGACAATTACAAGTACAGATCTCCTAATTATTATTTGCAATAATAATTAGAAGCTATCAATTTTAAGTTCTGCATTTGACAATTACAAGTTCAGATCTTCAAGTTATTATTTGCAATAATAATTAGAAGCTATTAATTTTAAGTTCTGTATTTGACAATTACAAGTGCAGATCTTCAAGTTATAATTTGCAATAATAATTAGAAGCTATCAATTTTAAGTTCTGTATTTGACAATTACTAGTTCAGATCTTCAAGTTATAATTAGAATTAATAATTAGAATTTGACAAATCTAAGTTCTGTAATTCACTATTACAAGTTCAGATCTTCAAGTTATAATTTACAATAATAATTAGAAGCTATCAATTTTAAGTTCTGTATTTGACAATTACAAGTTCAGATCTACAAGTTATAATTTGCACTAATAATTTGTATTTAATAATTAGAAGTTCTGTATTTGACAATTACAAGTTCAGATCTTCAAGTTATAATTTGAAATAATAATTAGAAGCTATCAATTTTAAGTTCTGTATTTGACAATTACTAGTTCAGATCCTCAAGTTATAATTTGAAATAATAATTTGAATTTAACAAATCTAAGTTCTGTAATTCACTATTACAAGTTCAGTTCTTCAAGTTATAATTTACAATAATAATTAGAAGCTATCAATTTTAAGTTCTGTATTTGACAATTACAAGTTCAGATCTTCAAGTTATAATTTGCACTAATAATTTGTATTTAACAATTAGAAGTTCTGTATTTGACAATTACAAGTTCAGACATTCAAGTTATAATTTGCAATAATAATTAGAAGCTATTAATTTTAAGTTCTGTATTTGACAATTACAAGTTCAGATCTTCAAGTTATAATTTGAAATAATAATTAGTAGCTATCAATTTTATGTTCTGTATTTGACAATTACAAGTTCAGATCTTCAAGTTATAATTTGCAATAATAATTAGAAGCTATCAATTTTAAGTGCTGTATTTGACAATTACTAGTTCAGATCTTCAAGTTATAATTTGCACCAATAATTTGTATTTAACAATTAGCAGTTCTGTATTTGACTATTACAAGTTCAGATCTTCGAATTATTATTTGCAATCTTAGTTAGAATTTAACAATTCGAAGTTCTGTATTTACCTATTACAGGTTCAGATCTTCAAGTTATAATTTGCACTAATAATTTGTATTTAACAATTAGAAGTTCTGTATTTGACAATTACAAGTTCAGATCTTCAAGTTATAATATGCAATAATAATTAGAAGCTATCAATTTTAAGTTCTGAATTTGACAATTACAAGTTCAGATCTTCATGTAATTATTTGCAATAACAATTAGAAGCTATCAATTTTAAGTTCTGTTTTTGACAATTACAAGTTCAGATCTTGAAGTTATAATTTACAATAATAATTAGAAGCTATCAATTTTAAGTTCTGTATTTAACAATTACAAGTTCAGATCTTCAAGTTATAATATGCAATAATAATTAGAAGCTATCAATTTTAAGTTCTGTTTTGGACAATTACTAGTTCAGATCTTCAAGTTATAATTTGAAATAATAATTTGAATTTAACAAATCTAAGTTCTGTAATTCACTATTACAAGTTCAGATCTTCAAGTTATAATTTACAATAATAATTAGAAACTATCAATTTTAAGTTCTGTATTTGACAATTACAAGTTCAGATCTTCAAGTTATTATTTGCACTAATAATTTGTATTTAACAATTTGAAGTTCTGTATTTGACAATTACAAGTTCAGATCTTCAAGTTATAATTTGCAATAATAATTAGAAGCTATTAATTTTAAGTTCTGTATTTGACAATTACAAGTTCAGATCTTCAAGTTATAATTTGAAATAATAATTAGAAGCTATCAATTTTATGTTCTGTATTTGACAATTACAAGTTCAGATCTTCAAGTTAAATTTACAATAATAATTAAATGCTATCAATTCTAAGTTCTGTAATTCACTCTTACAAGTTCAGATCTTCAAGTTATAATTTACAATAATAATAATAAGCTATCAATTTTAAGTTCTGTATTTGACAATTACAAGTTCAGATCTTCAAGTTATAATTTGCAATAATAATTAGTAGCTATCAATTTTAAGTTCTGTATTTGACAATTACTAGTTCAGATCTTCAAGATCTTCAATATTTGAAATAATAATTTGAATTTAATAATTAGAAGTTCTGTATTTGACAATAACAAGTTCAGATCTTCAAGTTATAATTTGCACTAATAATTTGTATTTAACAATTAGAAGTTCTGTATTTGACTATTACAAGTTCAGATCTTCGAATTATTATTTGCAATCTTAGTTTGAATTTAACAATTCGAAGTTCTGTATTTACCTATTACAAGTTGAGATCTTCAGGTTATAATTAGCACCAATAATTTGTATTTAACAATTCGAAGTTCTGTATTTGACTATTACAAGTTCAGATCTTCAAGTTATAAATTGAATTATAATTTTAAGCTATCAATTTTAAGTTCTCTATTTGACAATTACAAGTACAGATCTTCAAATTATTATTTGCAATAATAATTAGAAGCTATCAATTTTAAGTTCTGCATTTGACAATTAAAAGTTCAGATCTT
Organism: Cantharis lateralis; assembly: GCA_963170105.1. Lineage (NCBI taxonomy): Eukaryota > Metazoa > Arthropoda > Insecta > Coleoptera > Cantharidae > Cantharis > Cantharis lateralis. The sequence goes on along the minus strand of OY720625.1, from coordinate 29,671,716 downwards.
CAAGTTATTATTTGCAATAATAATTAGAAGCTATCAATTTTAAGTTCTGTATTTGACAATTACAAGTTCAGATCTTCAAGTTATAATTTGAAATAATAATTAGAAGCTATCAATTTTAAGTTCTGTATTTGACAATTACAAGTTCAGATCTTCAAGTTATAATTTGCAATAATAATTAGAAGCTATCAATTTTAAGTTCTGTATTTGACAATTACTAGTTCAGATCTTCAAGTTATAATTTGAAATAATAATTTGAATTTAACAAATCTAAGTTCTGTAATTCACTATTACAAGTTCACATCTTCAAGTTATAATTTGCAATAATAATTAGAAGCTATCAATTTTAAGTTCTGTATTTGACAATTACAAGTTCAGATCTTCAAGTTATAATTTGCACTAATAATTTGTATTTAATAATTAGAAGTTCTGTATTTGACAATTACAAGTTCAGATCTTCAAGTTATAATTTGCACTAATAATGTGTATTTAACAATTAGAAGTTCTGTATTTGACTATTACAAGTTCAGATCTTCAAATTATTATTTGCAATCTTAGTTTGAATTTAATAATTCGAAGTTCTGTATTTACCTATTACAAGTTGAGATCTTCAGGTTATAATTTGCACTAATAATTTGTATTTAACAATTCGAAGTTCTGTATTTGACTATTACAAGTTCAGATCTTCAAGTTATAAATTGAATTATAATTTTAAGCTATCAATTTTAAGTTCTGTATTTGACAATTACAAGTACAGATCTTCAAATTATTATTTGCAATAATAATTAGAAGCTATCAATTTTAAGTTCTGCATTTGACAATTAAAAGTTCAGATCTTCAAGTTATTATTTGCAATAATAATTAGAAGCTATCAATTTTAAGTTCTGTATTTGACAATTACAAGTTCAGATCTTCAAGTTATAATTTGAAATAATAATTAGAAGCTATCAATTTTAAGTTCTGTATTTGACAATTACAAGTTCAGATCTTCAAGTTATAATTTGCAATAATAATTAGAAGCTATCAATTTTAAGTTCTGTATTTGACAATTACTAGTTCAGATCTTCAAGTTATAATTTGAAATAATAATTTGAATTTAACAAATCTAAGTTCTGGTATTCACTATTACAAGTTCAGATCTTCAAGTTATAATTTACAATAATAATTAGAAGCTATCAATTTTAAGTTCTGTATTTGACAATTACAAGTTCAGATCTTCAAGTTATAATTTGCACTAATAATTTGTATTTAACAATTAGAAGTTCTGTATTTGACTATTACAAGTTCAGATCTTCGAATTATTATTTGCAATCTTAGTTTGAATTTAACAATTCGAAGTTCTGTATTTACCTATTACAGGTTCAGATCTTCAAGTTATAATTTGCAATCACAATTTGTATTTAACAATGCTAAGTTGCGTATTTGTCTATTACAAGTTCAGATCTTCAAATTATAATTTGCAATAATAATTAGAACTTATCAATTTTAAGTTCTGTATTTGACAATTACAAGTTCAGATCTTCAAGTAATTATTTGCAATAATAATTAGAAGCTATCAATTTTAAGTTCTGTATTTGACAATTACAAGTTCAGATCTTGAAGTTATAATTTACAATAATAATTAGAAGCTATCAATTTTAAGTTCTGTATTTAAAATTACAAGTTCAGATCTTCAAGTTATAATATGCAATAATAATTAGAAGCTATCAATTTTAAGTTCTGTTTTGGACAATTACTAGTTCAGATCTTCAAGTTATAATTTGAAATAATAATTTGAATTTAACAAATCTAAGTTCTGTAATTCACTATTACAAGTTCAGATCTTCAAGTTATAATTTACAATAATAATTAGAAGCTATCAATTTTAAGTTCTGTATTTGACAATTACAAGTTCAGATCTTCAAGTTATAATTTGCACTAATAATTTGTATTTAACAATTTGAAGTTCTGTATTTGATAATTACAAGTTCAGATCTTCAAGTTATAATTTGCAATAATAATTAGAAGCTATCAATTTTAAGTTCTGTATTTGACAATTACTAGTTCAGATCTTCAAGTTATAATTAGAATTAATAATTAGAATTTGACAAATCTAAGTTCTGTAATTCACTATTACAAGTTCAGATCTTCAAGTTATAATTTACAATAATAATTAGAAGCTATCAATTTTAAGTTCTGTATTTGACAATTACAGGTTCAGATCTTCAAGTTATAATTTGCACTAATAATTTGTATTTAACAATTAGAAGTTCTGTATTTGACAATTACAAGTTCAGATCTTCAAGTTATAATTTGCAATAATAATTAGAAGCTATCAATTTTAAGTTCTGTATTTGACAATTACTAGATCAGATCTTCAAGTTATAATTTGCACTAATAATTTGTATTTAACAATTAGGAGTTCTGTATTTGCCTATTACAAGTTCAGATCTTCGAATTATTATTTGCAATCTTAGTTAGAATTTTACAATTCGAAGTTCTGTATTTACCTATTACAGGTTCAGATCTTCAAGTTATAATTTTCAATCACAATTTGTATTTAACAATGCTAAGTTGCGTATTTGTCTATTACAAGTTCAGATCTTCAAATTATAATTTGCAATAATAATTAGAAGCTATCAATATTAAGTTCTGAATTTGACAATTACAAGTTCAGATCTTCAAGTAATTATTTGCAATAACAATTAGAAGCTATCAATTTTAAGTTCTGTTTTTGACAATTACAAGTTCAGATCTTGAAGTTATAATTTACAATATTAATTAGAAGCTATCAATTTTAAGTTCTGTATTTAACAATTACAAGTTCAGATCTTCAAGTTATAATATGCAATAATGATTAGAAGCTATCAATTTTAAGTTCTGTTTTGGACAATTACTAGTTCAGATCTTCAAGTTATAATTTGAAATAATAATTTGAATTTAACAAATCTAAGTTCTGTAATTCACTATTACAAGTTCAGATCTTCAAGTTATAATTTACAATAATAATTAGAAGCTATCAATTTTAAGTTCTGTATTTGACAATTACAAGTTCAGATCTTCAAGTTATTATTTGCACTAATAATTTGTATTTAACAATTTGAAGTTCTGTATTTGACAATTACAAGTTCAGATCTTCAAGTTATAATTTGCAATAATAATTAGAAGCTATTAATTTTAAGTTCTGTATTTGACAATTACAAGTTCAGATCTTCAAGTTATAATTTGAAATAATAATTAGAAGCTATCAATTTTATGTTCTGTATTTGACAATTGCAAGTTCAGATCTTCAAGTTATAATTTACAATAATAATTAAATGCTATCAATTCTAAGTTCTGTAATTCACTCTTACAAGTTCAGATCTTCTAGTTATAATTTACAATAATAATAATAAGCTATCAATTTTAAGTTCTGTATTTGACAATTACAAGTTCAGATCTTCAAGTTATAATTTGCAATAATAATTAGAAGCTATCAATTTTAAGTTCTGTATTTGACAATTACAAGTTCAGATCTTCAAGTTATAATTTGCACTAATAATTTGTATTTAACAATTAGAAGTTCTGTATTTGACAATTACAAGTTCAGATCTTCAAGTTATAATTTGCAATAATAATTAGAAGCTATTAATTTTAAGTTCTGTATTTGACAATTACTAGTTCAGATCTTCAAGTTATAATTTGCAATAATAATTAGAAGCTATCAATTGTAAGTGCTGTATTTGACAATTACTAGTTCAGATCTTCAAGTTATAATTTGCACTTATAATTTGTATTTAACAATTCGAAGTTCTGTGTTTTACAATTACAAGTTCAGATCTTCAAGTTATGATTTGCACTAATAATTTGTATTTAACAATTAGAAGTTCTGTATTTGACTATTACAAGTTCAGATCTTCAAATTATTATTTGCAATCTTAGTTTGAATTTAACCATTCGAAGTTCTGTATTTACCTATTACAGGTTCAGATCTTCAAGTAATAATTTGCACTAATAATTTGTATTTAACAATTCGAAGTTCTGTATTTGACTATTACAAGTTCAGATCTTCAAGTTATAATTTGAATTATAATTATAAGCTATCAATTTTAAGTTCTGTATTTGACAATTACAAGTACAGATCTCCTAATTATTATTTGCAATAATAATTAGAAGCTATCAATTTTAAGTTCTGCATTTGACAATTACAAGTTCAGATCTTCAAGTTATTATTTGCAATAATAATTAGAAGCTATTAATTTTAAGTTCTGTATTTGACAATTACAAGTGCAGATCTTCAAGTTATAATTTGCAATAATAATTAGAAGCTATCAATTTTAAGTTCTGTATTTGACAATTACTAGTTCAGATCTTCAAGTTATAATTAGAATTAATAATTAGAATTTGACAAATCTAAGTTCTGTAATTCACTATTACAAGTTCAGATCTTCAAGTTATAATTTACAATAATAATTAGAAGCTATCAATTTTAAGTTCTGTATTTGACAATTACAAGTTCAGATCTACAAGTTATAATTTGCACTAATAATTTGTATTTAATAATTAGAAGTTCTGTATTTGACAATTACAAGTTCAGATCTTCAAGTTATAATTTGAAATAATAATTAGAAGCTATCAATTTTAAGTTCTGTATTTGACAATTACTAGTTCAGATCCTCAAGTTATAATTTGAAATAATAATTTGAATTTAACAAATCTAAGTTCTGTAATTCACTATTACAAGTTCAGTTCTTCAAGTTATAATTTACAATAATAATTAGAAGCTATCAATTTTAAGTTCTGTATTTGACAATTACAAGTTCAGATCTTCAAGTTATAATTTGCACTAATAATTTGTATTTAACAATTAGAAGTTCTGTATTTGACAATTACAAGTTCAGACATTCAAGTTATAATTTGCAATAATAATTAGAAGCTATTAATTTTAAGTTCTGTATTTGACAATTACAAGTTCAGATCTTCAAGTTATAATTTGAAATAATAATTAGTAGCTATCAATTTTATGTTCTGTATTTGACAATTACAAGTTCAGATCTTCAAGTTATAATTTGCAATAATAATTAGAAGCTATCAATTTTAAGTGCTGTATTTGACAATTACTAGTTCAGATCTTCAAGTTATAATTTGCACCAATAATTTGTATTTAACAATTAGCAGTTCTGTATTTGACTATTACAAGTTCAGATCTTCGAATTATTATTTGCAATCTTAGTTAGAATTTAACAATTCGAAGTTCTGTATTTACCTATTACAGGTTCAGATCTTCAAGTTATAATTTGCACTAATAATTTGTATTTAACAATTAGAAGTTCTGTATTTGACAATTACAAGTTCAGATCTTCAAGTTATAATTTGCAATAATAATTAGAAGCTATCAATTTTAAGTTCTGAATTTGACAATTACAAGTTCAGATCTTCAAGTAATTATTTGCAATAACAATTAGAAGCTATCAATTTTAAGTTCTGTTTTTGACAATTACAGGTTCAGATCTTGAAGTTATAATTTACAATAATAATTAGAAGCTATCAATTTTAAGTTCTGTATTTAACAATTACAAGTTCAGATCTTCAAGTTATAATATGCAATAATAATTAGAAGCTATCAATTTTAAGTTCTGTTTTGGACAATTACTAGTTCAGATCTTCAAGTTATAATTTGAAATAATAATTTGAATTTAACAAATCTAAGTTCTGTAATTCACTATTACAAGTTCAGATCTTCAAGTTATAATTTACAATAATAATTAGAAACTATCAATTTTAAGTTCTGTATTTGACAATTACAAGTTCAGATCTTCAAGTTATTATTTGCACTAATAATTTGTATTTAACAATTTGAAGTTCTGTATTTGACAATTACAAGTTCAGATCTTCAAGTTAAAATTTGCAATAATAATTAGAAGCTATTAATTTTAAGTTCTGTATTTGACAATTACAAGTTCAGATCTTCAAGTTATAATTTGAAATAATAATTAGAAGCTATCAATTTTATGTTCTGTATTTGACAATTACAAGTTCAGATCTACAAGTTAAATTTACAATAATAATTAAATGCTATCAATTCTAAGTTCTGTAATTCACTCTTACAAGTTCAGATCTTCAAGTTATAATTTACAATAATAATAATAAGCTATCAATTTTAAGTTCTGTATTTGACAATTACAAGTTCAGATCTTCAAGTTATAATTTGAAATAATAATTGAAGCTATCAATTTTATGTTCTGTATTTGACAATTACAAGTTCAGATCTTCAAGTTATAATTTACAATAATAATTAAATGCTATCAATTCTAAGTTCTGTAATTCACTCTTACAAGTTCAGATCTTCAAGTTATAATTTACAATAATAATAATAAGCTATCAATTTTAAGTTCTGTATTTGACAATTACAAGTTCAGATCTTCAAGTTATAATTTGCAATAATAATTAGAAGCTATCAATTTTAAGTTCTGTATTTGACAATTACAAGTTCAGATCTTCAAGTTATAATTTGCACTAATAATTTGTATTTAACAATTAGAAGTTCTGTATTTGACAATTACAAGTTCAGATCTTCAAGTTATAATTTGCAATAATAATTAGAAGCTATTAATTTTAAGTTCTGTATTTGACAATTACTAGTTCAGATCTTCAAGTTATAATTTGCAATAATAATTAGAAGCTATCAATTGTAAGTGCTGTATTTGACAATTACTAGTTCAGATCTTCAAGTTATAATTTGCACTTATAATTTGTATTTAACAATTAGAAGTTCTGTGTTTTACAATTACAAGTTCAGATCTTCAAGTTATGATTTGCACTAATAATTTGTATTTAACAATTAGAAGTTCTGTATTTGACTATTACAAGTTCAGATCTTCAAATTATTATTTGCAATCTTAGTTTGAATTTAACCATTCGAAGTTCTGTATTTACCTATTACAGGTTCAGATCTTCAAGTAATAATTTGCACCAATAATTTGTATTTAACAATTCGAAGTTCTGTATTTGACTATTACAAGTTCAGATCTTCAAGTTATAATTTGAATTATAATTATAAGCTATCAATTTTAAGTTCTGTATTTGACAATTACAAGTACAGATCTCCTAATTATTATTTGCAATAATAATTAGAAGCTATCAATTTTAAGTTCTGCATTTGACAATTACAAGTTCAGATCTTCAAGTTATTATTTGCAATAATAATTAGAAGCTATTAATTTTAAGTTCTGTATTTGACAATTACAAGTGCAGATCTTCAAGTTATAATTTGCAATAATAATTAGAAGCTATCAATTTTAAGTTCTGTATTTGACAATTACTAGTTCAGATCTTCAAGTTATAATTAGAATTAATAATTAGAATTTGACAAATCTAAGTTCTGTAATTCACTATTACAAGTTCAGATCTTCAAGTTATAATTTACAATAATAATTAGAAGCTATCAATTTTAAGTTCTGTATTTGACAATTACAAGTTCAGATCTACAAGTTATAATTTGCACTAATAATTTGTATTTAATAATTAGAAGTTCTGTATTTGACAATTACAAGTTCAGATCTTCAAGTTATAATTTGAAATAATAATTAGAAGCTATCAATTTTAAGTTCTGTATTTGACAATTACTAGTTCAGATCCTCAAGTTATAATTTGAAATAATAATTTGAATTTAACAAATCTAAGTTCTGTAATTCACTATTACAAGTTCAGTTCTTCAAGTTATAATTTACAATAATAATTAGAAGCTATCAATTTTAAGTTCTGTATTTGACAATTACAAGTTCAGATCTTCAAGTTATAATTTGCACTAATAATTTGTATTTAACAATTAGAAGTTCTGTATTTGACAATTACAAGTTCAGACATTCAAGTTATAATTTGCAATAATAATTAGAAGCTATTAATTTTAAGTTCTGTATTTGACAATTACAAGTTCAGATCTTCAAGTTATAATTTGAAATAATAATTAGTAGCTATCAATTTTATGTTCTGTATTTGACAATTACAAGTTCAGATCTTCAAGTTATAATTTGCAATAATAATTAGAAGCTATCAATTTTAAGTGCTGTATTTGACAATTACTAGTTCAGATCTTCAAGTTATAATTTGCACCAATAATTTGTATTTAACAATTAGCAGTTCTGTATTTGACTATTACAAGTTCAGATCTTCGAATTATTATTTGCAATCTTAGTTAGAATTTAACAATTCGAAGTTCTGTATTTACCTATTACAGGTTCAGATCTTCAAGTTATAATTTGCACTAATAATTTGTATTTAACAATTAGAAGTTCTGTATTTGACAATTACAAGTTCAGATCTTCAAGTTATAATATGCAATAATAATTAGAAGCTATCAATTTTAAGTTCTGAATTTGACAATTACAAGTTCAGATCTTCATGTAATTATTTGCAATAACAATTAGAAGCTATCAATTTTAAGTTCTGTTTTTGACAATTACAAGTTCAGATCTTGAAGTTATAATTTACAATAATAATTAGAAGCTATCAATTTTAAGTTCTGTATTTAACAATTACAAGTTCAGATCTTCAAGTTATAATATGCAATAATAATTAGAAGCTATCAATTTTAAGTTCTGTTTTGGACAATTACTAGTTCAGATCTTCAAGTTATAATTTGAAATAATAATTTGAATTTAACAAATCTAAGTTCTGTAATTCACTATTACAAGTTCAGATCTTCAAGTTATAATTTACAATAATAATTAGAAACTATCAATTTTAAGTTCTGTATTTGACAATTACAAGTTCAGATCTTCAAGTTATTATTTGCACTAATAATTTGTATTTAACAATTTGAAGTTCTGTATTTGACAATTACAAGTTCAGATCTTCAAGTTATAATTTGCAATAATAATTAGAAGCTATTAATTTTAAGTTCTGTATTTGACAATTACAAGTTCAGATCTTCAAGTTATAATTTGAAATAATAATTAGAAGCTATCAATTTTATGTTCTGTATTTGACAATTACAAGTTCAGATCTTCAAGTTAAATTTACAATAATAATTAAATGCTATCAATTCTAAGTTCTGTAATTCACTCTTACAAGTTCAGATCTTCAAGTTATAATTTACAATAATAATAATAAGCTATCAATTTTAAGTTCTGTATTTGACAATTACAAGTTCAGATCTTCAAGTTATAATTTGCAATAATAATTAGTAGCTATCAATTTTAAGTTCTGTATTTGACAATTACTAGTTCAGATCTTCAAGATCTTCAATATTTGAAATAATAATTTGAATTTAATAATTAGAAGTTCTGTATTTGACAATAACAAGTTCAGATCTTCAAGTTATAATTTGCACTAATAATTTGTATTTAACAATTAGAAGTTCTGTATTTGACTATTACAAGTTCAGATCTTCGAATTATTATTTGCAATCTTAGTTTGAATTTAACAATTCGAAGTTCTGTATTTACCTATTACAAGTTGAGATCTTCAGGTTATAATTAGCACTAATAATTTGTATTTAACAATTCGAAGTTCTGTATTTGACTATTACAAGTTCAGATCTTCAAGTTATAAATTGAATTATAATTTTAAGCTATCAATTTTAAGTTCTCTATTTGACAATTACAAGTACAGATCTTCAAATTATTATTTGCAATAATAATTAGAAGCTATCAATTTTAAGTTCTGCATTTGACAATTAAAAGTTCAGATCTTCAAGTTATTATTTGCAATAATAATTAGAAGCTATCAATTTTAAGTTCTGTATTTGACAATTACAAGTTCAGATCTTCAAGTTATAATTTGAAATAATAATTAGAAGCTATCAATTTTAAGTTCTGTATTTGACAATTACAAGTTCAGATCTTCAAGTTATAATTTGCAATAATAATTAGAAGCTATCAATTTTAAGTTCTGTATTTGACAATTACTAGTTCAGATCTTCAAGTTATAATTTGAAATAATAATTTGAATTTAACAAATCTAAGTTCTGTAATTCACTATTACAAGTTCACATCTTCAAGTTATAATTTGCAATAATAATTAGAAGCTATCAATTTTAAGTTCTGTATTTGACAATTACAAGTTCAGATCTTCAAGTTATAATTTGCACTAATAATTTGTATTTAATAATTAGAAGTTCTGTATTTGACAATTACAAGTTCAGATCTTCAAGTTATAATTTGCACTAATAATGTGTATTTAACAATTAGAAGTTCTGTATTTGACTATTACAAGTTCAGATCTTCAAATTATTATTTGCAATCTTAGTTTGAATTTAATAATTCGAAGTTCTGTATTTACCTATTACAAGTTGAGATCTTCAGGTTATAATTTGCACTAATAATTTGTATTTAACAATTCGAAGTTCTGTATTTGACTATTACAAGTTCAGATCTTCAAGTTATAAATTGAATTATAATTTTAAGCTATCAATTTTAAGTTCTGTATTTGACAATTACAAGTACAGATCTTCAAATTATTATTTGCAATAATAATTAGAAGCTATCAATTTTAAGTTCTGCATTTGACAATTAAAAGTTCAGATCTTCAAGTTATTATTTGCAATAATAATTAGAAGCTATCAATTTTAAGTTCTGTATTTGACAATTACAAGTTCAGATCTTCAAGTTATAATTTGAAATAATAATTAGAAGCTATCAATTTTAAGTTCTGTATTTGACAATTACAAGTTCAGATCTTCAAGTTATAATTTGCAATAATAATTAGAAGCTATCAATTTTAAGTTCTGTATTTGACAATTACTAGTTCAGATCTTCAAGTTATAATTTGAAATAATAATTTGAATTTAACAAATCTAAGTTCTGGTATTCACTATTACAAGTTCAGATCTTCAAGTTATAATTTACAATAATAATTAGAAGCTATCAATTTTAAGTTCTGTATTTGACAATTACAAGTTCAGATCTTCAAGTTATAATTTGAAATAATAATTAGAAGCTATCAATTTTAAGTTCTGTATTTGACAATTACAAGTTCAGATCTTCAAGTTATAATTTGCACTAATAATTTGTATTTAACAATTAGAAGTTCTGTATTTGACTATTACAAGTTCAGATCTTCGAATTATTATTTGCAATCTTAGTTTGAATTTAACAATTCGAAGTTCTGTATTTACCTATTACAGGTTCAGATCTTCAAGTTATAATTTGCAATCACAATTTGTATTTAACAATGCTAAGTTGCGTATTTGTCTATTACAAGTTCAGATCTTCAAATTATAATTTGCAATAATAATTAGAACTTATCAATTTTAAGTTCTGTATTTGACAATTACAAGTTCAGATCTTCAAGTAATTATTTGCAATAATAATTAGAAGCTATCAATTTTAAGTTCTGTATTTGACAATTACAAGTTCAGATCTTGAAGTTATAATTTACAATAATAATTAGAAGCTATCAATTTTAAGTTCTGTATTTAAAATTACAAGTTCAGATCTTCAAGTTATAATATGCAATAATAATTAGAAGCTATCAATTTTAAGTTCTGTTTTGGACAATTACTAGTTCAGATCTTCAAGTTATAATTTGAAATAATAATTTGAATTTAACAAATCTAAGTTCTGTAATTCACTATTACAAGTTCAGATCTTCAAGTTATAATTTACAATAATAATTAGAAGCTATCAATTTTAAGTTCTGTATTTGACAATTACAAGTTCAGATCTTCAAGTTATAATTTGCACTAATAATTTGTATTTAACAATTTGAAGTTCTGTATTTGATAATTACAAGTTCAGATCTTCAAGTTATAATTTGCAATAATAATTAGAAGCTATTAATTTTAAGTTCTGTATTTGACAATTTCAAGTTCAGATCTTCAAGTTATAATTTGAAATAATAATTAGAAGCTATCAATTTTATGTTCTGTATTTGACAATTACAAGTTCAGATCTTCAAGTTATAATTTACAATAATAATTAAAAGCTATCAATTCTAAGTTCTGTAATTCACTATTACAAGTTCAGATCTTCAAGTTATAATTTACAATAATAATAATAAGCTATCAATTTTAAGTTCTGTATTTGACAATTACAAGTTCAGATCTTCAAGTTATAATTTGCAATAATAATTAGAAGCTATCAATTTTAAGTTCTGTATTTGACAATTACTAGTTCAGATCTTCAAGATCTTCAATATTTGAAATAATAATTTGAATTTAATAATTAGAAGTTCTGTATTTGACAATAACAAGTTCAGATCTTCAAGTTATAATTTGCACTAATAATTTGTATTTAACAATTAGAAGTTCTGTATTTGACTATTACAAGTTCAGATCTTCAAGTTATAAATTGAATTATAATTTTAAGCTATCAATTTTAAGTTCTCTATTTGACAATTACAAGTACAGATCTTCAAATTATTATTTGCAATAATAATTAGAAGCTATCAATTTTAAGTTCTGCATTTGACAATTAAAAGTTCAGATCTTCAAGTTATTATTTGCAATAATAATTAGAAGCTATTAATTTTAAGTTCTGTATTTGACAATTACAAGTGCAGATCTTCAAGTTATAATTTGCAATAATAATTAGAAGCTATCAATTTTAAGTTCTGTATTTGACAATTACTAGTTCAGATCTTCAAGTTATAATTAGAATTAATAATTAGAATTTGACAAATCTAAGTTCTGTAATTCACTATTACAAGTTCAGATCTTCAAGTTATAATTTACAATAATAATTAGAAGCTATCAATTTTAAGTTCTGTATTTGACAATTACAAGTTCAGATCTACAAGTTATAATTTGCACTAATAATTTGTATTTAATAATTAGAAGTTCAGTATTTGACAATTACAAGTTCAGATCTTCAAGTTATAATTTGAAATAATAATTAGAAGCTATCAATTTTAAGTTCTGTATTTGACAATTACTAGTTCAGATCCTCAAGTTATAATTTGAAATAATAATTTGAATTTAACAAATCTAAGTTCTGTAATTCACTATTACAAGTTCAGTTCTTCAAGTTATAATTTACAATAATAATTAGAAGCTATCAATTTTAAGTTCTGTATTTGACAATTACAAGTTCAGATCTTCAAGTTATAATTTGCACTAATAATTTGTATTTAACAATTAGAAGTTCTGTATTTGACAATTACAAGTTCAGACATTCAAGTTATAATTTGCAATAATAATTAGAAGCTATTAATTTTAAGTTCTGTATTTGACAATTACAAGTTCAGATCTTCAAGTTATAATTTGAAATAATAATTAGTAGCTATCAATTTTATGTTCTGTATTTGACAATTACAAGTTCAGATCTTCAAGTTATAATTTGCAATAATAATTAGAAGCTATCAATTTTAAGTGCTGTATTTGACAATTACTAGTTCAGATCTTCAAGTTATAATTTGCACCAATAATTTGTATTTAACAATTAGCAGTTCTGTATTTGACTATTACAAGTTCAGATCTTCGAATTATTATTTGCAATCTTAGTTAGAATTTAACAATTCGAAGTTCTGTATTTACCTATTACAGGTTCAGATCTTCAAGTTATAATTTGCACTAATAATTTGTATTTAACAATTAGAAGTTCTGTATTTGACAATTACAAGTTCAGATCTTCAAGTTATAATTTGCAATAATAATTAGAAGCTATCAATTTTAAGTTCTGAATTTGACAATTACAAGTTCAGATCTTCAAGTAATTATTTGCAATAACAATTAGAAGCTATCAATTTTAAGTTCTGTTTTTGACAATTACAAGTTCAGATCTTGAAGTTATAATTTACAATAATAATTAGAAGCTATCAATTTTAAGTTCTGTATTTAACAATTACAAGTTCAGATCTTCAAGTTATAATATGCAATAATAATTAGAAGCTATCAATTTTAAGTTCTGTTTTGGACAATTACTAGTTCAGATCTTCAAGTTATAATTTGAAATAATAATTTGAATTTAACAAATCTAAGTTCTGTAATTCACTATTACAAGTTCAGATCTTCAAGTTATAATTTACAATAATAATTAGAAACTATCAATTTTAAGTTCTGTATTTGACAATTACAAGTTCAGATCTTCAAGTTATTATTTGCACTAATAATTTGTATTTAACAATTTGAAGTTCTGTATTTGACAATTACAAGTTCAGATCTTCAAGTTATAATTTGCAATAATAATTAGAAGCTATTAATTTTAAGTTCTGTATTTGACAATTACAAGTTCAGATCTTCAAGTTATAATTTGAAATAATAATTAGAAGCTATCAATTTTATGTTCTGTATTTGACAATTACAAGTTCAGATCTTCAAGTTAAATTTACAATAATAATTAAATGCTATCAATTCTAAGTTCTGTAATTCACTCTTACAAGTTCAGATCTTCAAGTTATAATTTACAATAATAATAATAAGCTATCAATTTTAAGTTCTGTATTTGACAATTACAAGTTCAGATCTTCAAGTTATAATTTGCAATAATAATTAGAAGCTATCAATTTTAAGTTCTGTATTTGACAATTACTAGTTCAGATCTTCAAGATCTTCAATATTTGAAATAATAATTTGAATTTAATAATTAGAAGTTCTGTATTTGACAATAACAAGTTCAGATCTTCAAGTTATAATTTGCACTAATAATTTGTATTTAACAATTAGAAGTTCTGTATTTGACTATTACAAGTTCAGATCTTCGAATTATTATTTGCAATCTTAGTTTGAATTTAACAATTCGAAGTTCTGTATTTACCTATTACAAGTTGAGATCTTCAGGTTATAATTAGCACTAATAATTTGTATTTAACAATTCGAAGTTCTGTATTTGACTATTACAAGTTCAGATCTTCAAGTTATAAATTGAATTATAATTTTAAGCTATCAATTTTAAGTTCTCTATTTGACAATTACAAGTACAGATCTTCAAATTATTATTTGCAATAATAATTAGAAGCTATCAATTTTAAGTTCTGCATTTGACAATTAAAAGTTCAGATCTTCAAGTTATTATTTGCAATAATAATTAGAAGCTATCAATTTTAAGTTCTGTATTTGACAATTACAAGTTCAGATCTTCAAGTTATAATTTGAAATAATAATTAGAAGCTATCAATTTTAAGTTCTGTATTTGACAATTACAAGTTCAGATCTTCAAGTTATAATTTGCAATAATAATTAGAAGCTATCAATTTTAAGTTCTGTATTTGACAATTACTAGTTCAGATCTTCAAGTTATAATTTGAAATAATAATTTGAATTTAACAGATCTAAGTTCTGTAATTCACTATTACAAGTTCACATCTTCAAGTTATAATTTGCAATAATAATTAGAAGCTATCAATTTTAAGTTCTGTATTTGACAATTACAAGTTCAGATCTTCAAGTTATAATTTGCACTAATAATTTGTATTTAACAATTAGAAGTTCTGTATTTGACAATTACAAGTTCAGACATTCAAGTTATAATTTGCAATAATAATTAGAAGCTATTAATTTTAAGTTCTGTATTTGACAATTACAAGTTCAGATCTTCAAGTTATAATTTGAAATAATAATTAGTAGCTATCAATTTTATGTTCTGTATTTGACAATTACAAGTTCAGATCTTCAAGTTATAATTTGCAATAATAATTAGAAGCTATCAATTTTAAGTGCTGTATTTGACAATTACTAGTTCAGATCTTCAAGTTATAATTTGCACCAATAATTTGTATTTAACAATTAGCAGTTCTGTATTTGACTATTACAAGTTCAGATCTTCGAATTATTATTTGCAATCTTAGTTAGAATTTAACAATTCGAAGTTCTGTATTTACCTATTACAGGTTCAGATCTTCAAGTTATAATTTGCACTAATAATTTGTATTTAACAATTAGAAGTTCTGTATTTGACAATTACAAGTTCAGATCTTCAAGTTATAATATGCAATAATAATTAGAAGCTATCAATTTTAAGTTCTGAATTTGACAATTACAAGTTCAGATCTTCATGTAATTATTTGCAATAACAATTAGAAGCTATCAATTTTAAGTTCTGTTTTTGACAATTACAAGTTCAGATCTTGAAGTTATAATTTACAATAATAATTAGAAGCTATCAATTTTAAGTTCTGTATTTAACAATTACAAGTTCAGATCTTCAAGTTATAATATGCAATAATAATTAGAAGCTATCAATTTTAAGTTCTGTTTTGGACAATTACTAGTTCAGATCTTCAAGTTATAATTTGAAATAATAATTTGAATTTAACAAATCTAAGTTCTGTAATTCACTATTACAAGTTCAGATCTTCAAGTTATAATTTACAATAATAATTAGAAACTATCAATTTTAAGTTCTGTATTTGACAATTACAAGTTCAGATCTTCAAGTTATTATTTGCACTAATAATTTGTATTTAACAATTTGAAGTTCTGTATTTGACAATTACAAGTTCAGATCTTCAAGTTATAATTTGCAATAATAATTAGAAGCTATTAATTTTAAGTTCTGTATTTGACAATTACAAGTTCAGATCTTCAAGTTATAATTTGAAATAATAATTAGAAGCTATCAATTTTATGTTCTGTATTTGACAATTACAAGTTCAGATCTTCAAGTTAAATTTACAATAATAATTAAATGCTATCAATTCTAAGTTCTGTAATTCACTCTTACAAGTTCAGATCTTCAAGTTATAATTTACAATAATAATAATAAGCTATCAATTTTAAGTTCTGTATTTGACAATTACAAGTTCAGATCTTCAAGTTATAATTTGCAATAATAATTAGTAGCTATCAATTTTAAGTTCTGTATTTGACAATTACTAGTTCAGATCTTCAAGATCTTCAATATTTGAAATAATAATTTGAATTTAATAATTAGAAGTTCTGTATTTGACAATAACAAGTTCAGATCTTCAAGTTATAATTTGCACTAATAATTTGTATTTAACAATTAGAAGTTCTGTATTTGACTATTACAAGTTCAGATCTTCGAATTATTATTTGCAATCTTAGTTTGAATTTAACAATTCGAAGTTCTGTATTTACCTATTACAAGTTGAGATCTTCAGGTTATAATTAGCACTAATAATTTGTATTTAACAATTCGAAGTTCTGTATTTGACTATTACAAGTTCAGATCTTCAAGTTATAAATTGAATTATAATTTTAAGCTATCAATTTTAAGTTCTCTATTTGACAATTACAAGTACAGATCTTCAAATTATTATTTGCAATAATAATTAGAAGCTATCAATTTTAAGTTCTGCATTTGACAATTAAAAGTTCAGATCTTCAAGTTATTATTTGCAATAATAATTAGAAGCTATCAATTTTAAGTTCTGTATTTGACAATTACAAGTTCAGATCTTCAAGTTATAATTTGAAATAATAATTAGAAGCTATCAATTTTAAGTTCTGTATTTGACAATTACAAGTTCAGATCTTCAAGTTATAATTTGCAATAATAATTAGAAGCTATCAATTTTAAGTTCTGTATTTGACAATTACTAGTTCAGATCTTCAAGTTATAATTTGAAATAATAATTTGAATTTAACAAATCTAAGTTCTGTAATTCACTATTACAAGTTCACATCTTCAAGTTATAATTTGCAATAATAATTAGAAGCTATCAATTTTAAGTTCTGTATTTGACAATTACAAGTTCAGATCTTCAAGTTATAATTTGCACTAATAATTTGTATTTAATAATTAGAAGTTCTGTATTTGACAATTACAAGTTCAGATCTTCAAGTTATAATTTGCACTAATAATGTGTATTTAACAATTAGAAGTTCTGTATTTGACTATTACAAGTTCAGATCTTCAAATTATTATTTGCAATCTTAGTTTGAATTTAATAATTCGAAGTTCTGTATTTACCTATTACAAGTTGAGATCTTCAGGTTATAATTTGCACTAATAATTTGTATTTAACAATTCGAAGTTCTGTATTTGACTATTACAAGTTCAGATCTTCAAGTTATAAATTGAATTATAATTTTAAGCTATCAATTTTAAGTTCTGTATTTGACAATTACAAGTACAGATCTTCAAATTATTATTTGCAATAATAATTAGAAGCTATCAATTTTAAGTTCTGCATTTGACAATTAAAAGTTCAGATCTTCAAGTTATTATTTGCAATAATAATTAGAAGCTATCAATTTTAAGTTCTGTATTTGACAATTACAAGTTCAGATCTTCA
The DNA here is from genome assembly GCA_963170105.1 of Cantharis lateralis. Taxonomy (NCBI): domain Eukaryota; kingdom Metazoa; phylum Arthropoda; class Insecta; order Coleoptera; family Cantharidae; genus Cantharis; species Cantharis lateralis. The sequence goes on along the minus strand of OY720625.1, from coordinate 29,653,626 downwards.
AGTTATAATTTGAAATAATAATTAGAAGCTATCAATTTTAAGTTCTGTATTTGACAATTACAAGTTCAGATCTTCAAGTTATAATTTGCAATAATAATTAGAAGCTATCAATTTTAAGTTCTGTATTTGACAATTACTAGTTCAGATCTTCAAGTTATAATTTGAAATAATAATTTGAATTTAACAAATCTAAGTTCTGGTATTCACTATTACAAGTTCAGATCTTCAAGTTATAATTTACAATAATAATTAGAAGCTATCAATTTTAAGTTCTGTATTTGACAATTACAAGTTCAGATCTTCAAGTTATAATTTGAAATAATAATTAGAAGCTATCAATTTTAAGTTCTGTATTTGACAATTACAAGTTCAGATCTTCAAGTTATAATTTGCACTAATAATTTGTATTTAACAATTAGAAGTTCTGTATTTGACTATTACAAGTTCAGATCTTCGAATTATTATTTGCAATCTTAGTTTGAATTTAACAATTCGAAGTTCTGTATTTACCTATTACAGGTTCAGATCTTCAAGTTATAATTTGCAATCACAATTTGTATTTAACAATGCTAAGTTGCGTATTTGTCTATTACAAGTTCAGATCTTCAAATTATAATTTGCAATAATAATTAGAACTTACCAATTTTAAGTTCTGTATTTGACAATTACAAGTTCAGATCTTCAAGTAATTATTTGCAATAATAATTAGAAGCTATCAATTTTAAGTTCTGTATTTGACAATTACAAGTTCAGATCTTGAAGTTATAATTTACAATAATAATTAGAAGCTATCAATTTTAAGTTCTGTATTTAAAATTACAAGTTCAGATCTTCAAGTTATAATATGCAATAATAATTAGAAGCTATCAATTTTAAGTTCTGTTTTGGACAATTACTAGTTCAGATCTTCAAGTTATAATTTGAAATAATAATTTGAATTTAACAAATCTAAGTTCTGTAATTCACTATTACAAGTTCAGATCTTCAAGTTATGATTTACAATAATAATTAGAAGCTATCAATTTTAAGTTCTGTATTTGACAATTACAAGTTCAGATCTTCAAGTTATAATTTGCACTAATAATTTGTATTTAACAATTTGAAGTTCTGTATTTGATAATTACAAGTTCAGATCTTCAAGTTATAATTTGCAATAATAATTAGAAGCTATTAATTTTAAGTTCTGTATTTGACAATTTCAAGTTCAGATCTTCAAGTTATAATTTGAAATAATAATTAGAAGCTATCAATTTTATGTTCTGTATTTGACAATTACAAGTTCAGATCTTCAAGTTATAATTTACAATAATAATTAAAAGCTATCAATTCTAAGTTCTGTAATTCACTATTACAAGTTCAGATCTTCAAGTTATAATTTACAATAATAATAATAAGCTATCAATTTTAAGTTCTGTATTTGACAATTACAAGTTCAGATCTTCAAGTTATAATTTGCAATAATAATTAGAAGCTATCAATTTTAAGTTCTGTATTTGACAATTACTAGTTCAGATCTTCAAGATCTTCAATATTTGAAATAATAATTTGAATTTAATAATTAGAAGTTCTGTATTTGACAATAACAAGTTCAGATCTTCAAGTTATAATTTGCACTAATAATTTGTATTTAACAATTAGAAGTTCTGTATTTGACTATTACAAGTTCAGATCTTCAAGTTATAAATTGAATTATAATTTTAAGCTATCAATTTTAAGTTCTCTATTTGACAATTACAAGTACAGATCTTCAAATTATTATTTGCAATAATAATTAGAAGCTATCAATTTTAAGTTCTGCATTTGACAATTAAAAGTTCAGATCTTCAAGTTATTATTTGCAATAATAATTAGAAGCTATTAATTTTAAGTTCTGTATTTGACAATTACAAGTGCAGATCTTCAAGTTATAATTTGCAATAATAATTAGAAGCTATCAATTTTAAGTTCTGTATTTGACAATTACTAGTTCAGATCTTCAAGTTATAATTAGAATTAATAATTAGAATTTGACAAATCTAAGTTCTGTAATTCACTATTACAAGTTCAGATCTTCAAGTTATAATTTACAATAATAATTAGAAGCTATCAATTTTAAGTTCTGTATTTGACAATTACAAGTTCAGATCTACAAGTTATAATTTGCACTAATAATTTGTATTTAATAATTAGAAGTTCAGTATTTGACAATTACAAGTTCAGATCTTCAAGTTATAATTTGAAATAATAATTAGAAGCTATCAATTTTAAGTTCTGTATTTGACAATTACTAGTTCAGATCCTCAAGTTATAATTTGAAATAATAATTTGAATTTAACAAATCTAAGTTCTGTAATTCACTATTACAAGTTCAGTTCTTCAAGTTATAATTTACAATAATAATTAGAAGCTATCAATTTTAAGTTCTGTATTTGACAATTACAAGTTCAGATCTTCAAGTTATAATTTGCACTAATAATTTGTATTTAACAATTAGAAGTTCTGTATTTGACAATTACAAGTTCAGACATTCAAGTTATAATTTGCAATAATAATTAGAAGCTATTAATTTTAAGTTCTGTATTTGACAATTACAAGTTCAGATCTTCAAGTTATAATTTGAAATAATAATTAGTAGCTATCAATTTTATGTTCTGTATTTGACAATTACAAGTTCAGATCTTCAAGTTATAATTTGCAATAATAATTAGAAGCTATCAATTTTAAGTGCTGTATTTGACAATTACTAGTTCAGATCTTCAAGTTATAATTTGCACCAATAATTTGTATTTAACAATTAGCAGTTCTGTATTTGACTATTACAAGTTCAGATCTTCGAATTATTATTTGCAATCTTAGTTAGAATTTAACAATTCGAAGTTCTGTATTTACCTATTACAGGTTCAGATCTTCAAGTTATAATTTGCACTAATAATTTGTATTTAACAATTAGAAGTTCTGTATTTGACAATTACAAGTTCAGATCTTCAAGTTATAATTTGCAATAATAATTAGAAGCTATCAATTTTAAGTTCTGAATTTGACAATTACAAGTTCAGATCTTCAAGTAATTATTTGCAATAACAATTAGAAGCTATCAATTTTAAGTTCTGTTTTTGACAATTACAAGTTCAGATCTTGAAGTTATAATTTACAATAATAATTAGAAGCTATCAATTTTAAGTTCTGTATTTAACAATTACAAGTTCAGATCTTCAAGTTATAATATGCAATAATAATTAGAAGCTATCAATTTTAAGTTCTGTTTTGGACAATTACTAGTTCAGATCTTCAAGTTATAATTTGAAATAATAATTTGAATTTAACAAATCTAAGTTCTGTAATTCACTATTACAAGTTCAGATCTTCAAGTTATAATTTACAATAATAATTAGAAACTATCAATTTTAAGTTCTGTATTTGACAATTACAAGTTCAGATCTTCAAGTTATTATTTGCACTAATAATTTGTATTTAACAATTTGAAGTTCTGTATTTGACAATTACAAGTTCAGATCTTCAAGTTATAATTTGCAATAATAATTAGAAGCTATTAATTTTAAGTTCTGTATTTGACAATTACAAGTTCAGATCTTCAAGTTATAATTTGAAATAATAATTAGAAGCTATCAATTTTATGTTCTGTATTTGACAATTACAAGTTCAGATCTTCAAGTTAAATTTACAATAATAATTAAATGCTATCAATTCTAAGTTCTGTAATTCACTCTTACAAGTTCAGATCTTCAAGTTATAATTTACAATAATAATAATAAGCTATCAATTTTAAGTTCTGTATTTGACAATTACAAGTTCAGATCTTCAAGTTATAATTTGCAATAATAATTAGAAGCTATCAATTTTAAGTTCTGTATTTGACAATTACTAGTTCAGATCTTCAAGATCTTCAATATTTGAAATAATAATTTGAATTTAATAATTAGAAGTTCTGTATTTGACAATAACAAGTTCAGATCTTCAAGTTATAATTTGCACTAATAATTTGTATTTAACAATTAGAAGTTCTGTATTTGACTATTACAAGTTCAGATCTTCGAATTATTATTTGCAATCTTAGTTTGAATTTAACAATTCGAAGTTCTGTATTTACCTATTACAAGTTGAGATCTTCAGGTTATAATTAGCACTAATAATTTGTATTTAACAATTCGAAGTTCTGTATTTGACTATTACAAGTTCAGATCTTCAAGTTATAAATTGAATTATAATTTTAAGCTATCAATTTTAAGTTCTCTATTTGACAATTACAAGTACAGATCTTCAAATTATTATTTGCAATAATAATTAGAAGCTATCAATTTTAAGTTCTGCATTTGACAATTAAAAGTTCAGATCTTCAAGTTATTATTTGCAATAATAATTAGAAGCTATCAATTTTAAGTTCTGTATTTGACAATTACAAGTTCAGATCTTCAAGTTATAATTTGAAATAATAATTAGAAGCTATCAATTTTAAGTTCTGTATTTGACAATTACAAGTTCAGATCTTCAAGTTATAATTTGCAATAATAATTAGAAGCTATCAATTTTAAGTTCTGTATTTGACAATTACTAGTTCAGATCTTCAAGTTATAATTTGAAATAATAATTTGAATTTAACAGATCTAAGTTCTGTAATTCACTATTACAAGTTCACATCTTCAAGTTATAATTTGCAATAATAATTAGAAGCTATCAATTTTAAGTTCTGTATTTGACAATTACAAGTTCAGATCTTCAAGTTAAAATTTGCACTAATAATTTGTATATAATAATTAGAAGTTCTGTATTTGACAATTACAAGTTCAGATCTTCAAGTTATAATTTGCACTAATAATGTGTATTTAACAATTAGAAGTTCTGTATTTGACTATTACAAGTTCAGATCTTCAAATTATTATTTGCAATCTTAGTTTGAATTTAATAATTCGAAGTTCTGTATTTACCTATTACAAGTTGAGATCTTCAGGTTATAATTTGCACTAATAATTTGTATTTAACAATTCGAAGTTCTGTATTTGACTATTACAAGTTCAGATCTTCAAGTTATAAATTGAATTATAATTTTAAGCTATCAATTTTAAGTTCTGTATTTGACAATTACAAGTACAGATTTTCAAATTATTATTTGCAATAATAATTAGAAGCTCTCAATTTTAAGTTCTGCATTTGACAATTAAAAGTTCAGATCTTCAAGTTATTATTTGCAATAATAATTAGAAGCTATCAATTTTAAGTTCTGTATTTGACAATTACAAGTTCAGATCTTCAAGTTATAATTTGAAATAATAATTAGAAGCTATCAATTTTAAGTTCTGTATTTGACAATTACAAGTTCAGATCTTCAAGTTATAATTTGCAATAATAATTAGAAGCTATCAATTTTAAGTTCTGTATTTGACAATTACTAGTTCAGATCTTCAAGTTATAATTTGAAATAATAATTTGAATTTAACAAATCTAAGTTCTGTAATTCACTATTACAAGTTCAGATCTTCAAGTTATAATTTACAATAATAATTAGAAGCTATCAATTTTAAGTTCTGTATTTGACAATTACAAGTTCAGATCTTCAAGTTATAATTTGAAATAATAATTAGAAGCTATCAATTTTAAGTTCTGTATTTAAAATTACAAGTTCAGATCTTCAAGTTATAATATGCAATAATAATTAGAAGCTATCAATTTTAAGTTCTGTATTTGACAATTACTAGTTCAGATCTTCAAGTTATAATTTGAAATAATAATTTGAATTTAACAAATCTAAGTTCTGTAATTCACTATTACAAGTTCAGATCTTCAAGTTATAATTTACAATAATAATTAGAAGCTATCAATTTTAAGTTCTGTATTTGACAATTACAAGTTCAGATCTTCAAGTTATAATTTGCACTAATAATTTGTATTTAACAATTTGAAGTTCTGTATTTGATAATTACAAGTTCAGATCTTCAAGTTATAATTGGAATAATAATTAGAAGCTATTAATTTTAAGTTCTGTATTTGACAATTTCAAGTTCAGATCTTCAAGTTATAATTTGAAATAATAATTAGAAGCTATCAATTTTATGTTCTGTATTTGACAATTACAAGTTCAGATCTTCAAGTTATAATTTACAATAATAATTAAAAGCTATCAATTCTAAGTTCTGTAATTCACTATTACAAGTTCAGATCTTCAAGTTATAATTTACAATAATAATAATAAGCTATCAATTTTAAGTTCTGTATTTGACAATTACAAGTTCAGATCTTCAAGTTATAATTTGCAATAATAATTAGAAGCTATCAATTTTAAGTTCTGTATTTGACAATTACTAGTTCAGATCTTCAAGATCTTCAATATTTGAAATAATAATTTGAATTTAATAATTAGAAGTTCTGTATTTGACAATAACAAGTTCAGATCTTCAAGTTATAATTTGGACTAATAATTTGTATTTAACAATTAGAAGTTCTGTATTTGACTATTACAAGTTCAGATCTTCAAGTTATAAATTGAATTATAATTTTAAGCTATCAATTTTAAGTTCTCTATTTGACAATTACAAGTACAGATCTTCAAATTATTATTTGCAATAATAATTAGAAGCTATCAATTTTAAGTTCTGCATTTGACAATTAAAAGTTCAGATCTTCAAGTTATTATTTGCAATAATAATTAGAAGCTATCAATTTTAAGTTCTGTATTTGACAATTACAAGTTCAGATCTTCAAGTTATAATTTGAAATAATAATTAGAAGCTATCAATTTTAAGTTCTGTATTTGACAATTACAAGTTCAGATCTTCAAGTTATAATTTGCAATAATAATTAGAAGCTATCAATTTTAAGTTCTGTATTTGACAATTACTAGTTCAGATCTTCAAGTTATAATTTGAAACAATAATTTGTATTTAACAATTAGAAGTTCTGTATTTGACAATTACCAGTTCAGATCTTCAAGTTATAATTTGAAATAATAATTAGAAGCTATCAATTTTAAGTTCTGTATTTGACAATAATAGTTCAGATCTTCAAGTTATAATTTACAATAATAATTATAAGCTATCAATTTTAAGTTCTGTATTTGACAATTACTAGTTCAGATCTTCAAGTTATAATTTGAAATAATAATTTGAATTTAACAAATCTAAGTTCTATAATTCACTATTACAAGTTCACATCTTCAAGTTATAATTTGCAATAATAATTAGAAGCTATCAATTTTAAGTTCTGTATTTGACAATTACAAGTTCAGATCTTCAAGTTATAATTTGCACTAATAATTTGTATTTAATAATTAGAAGTTCTGTATTTGACAATTACAAGTTCAGATCTTCAAGTTATAATTTGCACTAATAATGTGTATTTAACAATTAGAAGTTCTGTATTTGACTATTACAAGTTCAGATCTTCAAATTATTATTTGCAATCTTAGTTTGAAGTTAATAATTCGAAGTTCTGTATTTACCTATTACAAGTTGAGATCTTCAGGTTATAATTTGCACTAATAATTTGTATTTAACAATTCGAAGTTCTGTATTTGACTATTACAAGTTCAGATCTTCAAGTTATAAATTGAATTATAATTTTAAGCTATCAATTTTAAGTTCTGTATTTGACAATTACAAGTACAGATCTTCAAATTATTATTTGCAATAATAATTAGAAGCTATCAATTTTAAGTTCTGCATTTGACAATTAAAAGTTCAAATCTTCAAGTTATTATTTGCAATAATAATTAGAAGATATCAATTTTAAGTTCTGTATTTGACAATTACAAGTTCAGATCTTCAAGTTATGATTTGCAATAATAATTAGAAGATATCAATTTTAAGTTCTGTATTTGACAATTACTAGTTCAGATCTTCAAGTTATAATTTGAAATAATAATTTGAATTTAACAAATCTAAGTTCTGTAATTCACTATTACAAGTTCAGATCTTCAAGTTATAATTTACAATAATGATTAGAAGCTATCAATTTTAAGTTCTGTATTTGACAATTACAAGTTCAGATCTTCAAGTTATAATTTGCACTAATAATTTGTATTTAACAATTAGAAGTTCTGTATTTGACAATTACAAGTTCAGATCTTCAAGTTATAATTTGCAATAATAATTAGAAGCTATAAATTTGAAGTTCTGTATTTGACAATTACAAGTTCAGATCTTCAAGTTATAATTCGAAATAATACTTAGAAGCTATCAATTTTATGTTCTGTATTTGACAATTACAAGTTGAGATCTTCAAGTTATAATTTGCAATAATAATTAGAAGCTATCAATTGTAAGTGCTGTATATGACAATTACTAGTTCAGATCTTCAAGTTATAATTTGCACTTATAATTTGTATTTAACAATTAGAAGTTCTGTGTTTTACAATTACAAGTTCAGATCTTCAAGTTATTATTTGCACTAATAATTTGTATTTAACAATTAGAAGTTCTGTATTTGACTATTACAAGTTCAGATCTTCAAATTATTATTTGCAATCTTAGTTTGAATTTAACCATTCGAAGTTCTGTATTTACCTATTACAGGTTAAGATCTTCAAGTAATAATTTGCACTAATAATTTGTATTTAACAATTCGAAGTTCTGTATTTGACTATTACAAGTTCAGATCTTCAAGTTATAATTTGAATTATAATTATAAGCTATCAATTTTAAGTTCTGTATTTGACAATTACAAGTACAGATCTCCAAATTATTATTTGCAATAATAATTAGAAGCTATCAATTTTAAGTTCTGCATTTGACAATTACAAGTTCAGATCTTCAAGTTATTATTTGCAATAATAATTAGAAGCTATTAATTTTTTGAGTTCTGTATTTGACAATTACAAGTTCAGATCTTCAAGTTATAATTTGAATTATAATTATAAGCTATCAATCTTAAGTTCTGCATTTGACAATTAAAAGTTCAAATCTTCAAGTTATTATTTGCAATAATAATTAGAAGATATCAATTTTAAGTTCTGTATTTGACAATTACAAGGTCAGATCTTCAAGTTATAATTTACAATAATAATTAGAAGCTATCAATTTTAAGTTCTGTATTTGACAATTACAAGTTCAGATCTTCAAGTTATAATTTGCACTAATAATTTGTATTTAACAATTAGAAGTTCTGTATTTGACAATTACAAGTTCAGATCTTCAAGTTATAATTTGCAATAATAATTAGAAGCTATAAATTTTAAGGTCTGTATTTGACAATTACAAGTTCAGATCTTCAAGTTATAATTCGAAATAATACTTAGAAGCTATCAATTTTATGTTCTGTATTTGACAATTACAAGTTCAGATCTTCAAGTTATAATTTGCAATAATAATTAGAAGCTATCAATTGTAAGTGCTGTATTTGACAATTACTAGTTCAGATCTTCAAGTTATAATTTGCACTTATAATTTGTATTTAACAATTAGAAGTTCTGTGTTTTACAATTACAAGTTCAGATCTTCAAGTTATGATTTGCACTAATAATTTGTATTTAACAATTAGAAGTTCTGTATTTGACTATTACAAGTTCAGATCTTCAAATTATTATTTGCAATCTTAGTTTGAATTTAACCATTCGAAGTTCTGTATTTACCTATTACAGGTTAAGATCTTCAAGTAATAATTTGCACTAATAATTTGTATTTAACAATTCGAAGTTCTGTATTTGACTATTACAAGTTCAGATCTTCAAGTTATAATTTGAATTATAATTATAAGCTATCAATTTTAAGTTCTGTATTTGGCAATTACAAGTACAGATCTCCAAATTATTATTTGCAATAATAATTAGAAGCTATCAATTTTAAGTTCTGCATTTGACAATTACAAGTTCAGATCTTCAAGTTATTATTTGCAATAATAATTAGAAGCTATTAATTTTTTGAGTACTGTATTTGACAATTACAAGTGCAGATCTTCAAGTTATAATTTGCAATAATAATTAGAAGCTATCAATTTTAAGTTCTGTATTTGACAATTACTAGTTCAGATCTTCAAGTTATAATTAGAATTAATAATTAGAATTTGACAAATCTAAGTTCTGTAATTCACTATTACAAGTTCAGATCTTCAAGTTATAATTTACAATAATAATTAGAAGCTATCAATTTTAAGTTCTGTATTTGACAATTACAAGTTCAGATCTACAAGTTATAATTTGCACTAATAATTTGTATTTAACAATTAGAAGTTCTGTATTTGACAATTACAAGTTCAGATCTTCAAGTTATAATTTGAAATAATAATTAGAAGCTATCAATTTTAAGTTCTGTATTTGACAATTACTAGTTCAGATCCTCAAGTTATAATTTGAAATAATAATTTGAATTTAACAAATCTAAGTTCTGTAATTCACTATTACAAGTTCAGTTCTTCAAGTTATAATTTACAATAATAATTAGAAGCTATCAATTTTAAGTTCTGTATTTGACAATTACAAGTTCAGATCTTCTAGTTATAATTTGCACTAATAATTTGTATTTAACAATTAGAAGTTCTGTATTTGACAATTACAAGTTCAGACATTCAAGTTATAATTTGCAATAATAATTAGAAGCTATTAATTTTAAGTTCTGTATTTGACAATTACAAGTTCAGATCTTCAAGTTATAATTTGCAATAATAATTAGAAGCTATCAATTTTAAGTGCTGTATTTGACAATTACTAGTTCAGATCTTCAAGTTATAATTTGCACTAATAATTTGTATTTAACAATTAGAAGTTCTGTATTTGACAATTACAAGTTCAGATCTTCAAGTTATAATTTGCACTAATAATTTGTATTTAACAATTAGAAGTTCTGTATTTGACAATTACAAGTTCAGATCATCAAGTTATAATTTGCAATAATAATTAGAAGCTATCAATTTTAAGTGCTGTATTTGACAATTACTAGTTCAGATCTTCAAGTTATAATTTGCACCAATAATTTGTATTTAACAATTAGCAGTTCTGTATTTGACTATTACAAGTTCAGATCTTCGAATTATTATTTGCAATCTTAGTTAGAATTTAACAATTCGGAGTTCTGTATTTACGTATTACAGGTTCAGATCTTCTAGTTATAATTTGCACTAATAATTTGTATTTAACAATTAGAAGTTCTGTATTTGACAATTACAAGTTCAGATCTTCAAGTTATAATTTGCAATAATAATTAGAAGCTATCAATTTTAAGTTCTGTATTTGACAATTACTAGATCAGATCTTCAAGTTATAATTTGCACTAAAAATTTGTTTTTAACAATTAGCAGTTCTGTATTTGACTATTACAAGTTCAGATCTTCGAATTATTATTTGCAATCTTAGTTAGAATTTAACAATTCGAAGTTCTGTATTTACCTATTACAGGTTCAGATCTTCAAGTTATAATTTTCAATCACAATTTGTATTTAACAATGCTAAGTTGCGTATTTGTCTATTACAAGTTCAGATCTTCAAATTATAATTTGCAATAATAATTAGAAGCTATCAATTTTAAGTTCTGAATTTGACAATTACAAGTTCAGATCTTCAAGTAATTATTTGCAATAACAATTAGAAGCTATCAATTTTAAGTTCTGTTTTTGACAATTACAAGTTCAGATCTTGAAGTTATAATTTACAATAATAATTAGAAGCTATCAATTTTAAGTTCTGTATTTAACAATTACAAGTTCAGATCTTCAAGTTATAATATGCAATAATAATTAGAAGCTATCAATTTTAAGTTCTGTTTTGGACAATTACTAGTTCAGATCTTCAAGTTATAATTTGAAATAATAATTTGAATTTAACAAATCTAAGTTCTGTAATTCACTATTACAAGTTCAGATCTTCAAGTTATAATTTACAATAATAATTAGAAGCTATCAATTTTAAGTTCTGTATTTGACAATTACAAGTTCAGATCTTCAAGTTATTATTTGCACTAATAATTTGTATTTAACAATTTGAAGTTCTGTATTTGACAATTACAAGTTCAGATCTTCAAGTTATAATTTGCAATAATAATTAGAAGCTATTAATTTTAAGTTCTGTATTTGACAATTACAAGTTCAGATCTTCAAGTTATAATTTGAAATAATAATTAGAAGCTATCAATTTTATGTTCTGTATTTGACAATTACAAGTTCAGATCTTCAAGTTAAATTTACAATAATAATTAAATGCTATCAATTCTAAGTTCTGTAATTCACTCTTACAAGTTCAGATCTTCAAGTTATAATTTACAATAATAATAATAAGCTATCAATTTTAAGTTCTGTATTTGACAATTACAAGTTCAGATCTTCAAGTTATAATTTGCAATAATAATTAGAAGCTATCAATTTTAAGTTCTGTATTTGACAATTACTAGTTCAGATCTTCAAGATCTTCAATATTTGAAATAATAATTTGAATTTAATAATTAGAAGTTCTGTATTTGACAATAACAAGTTCAGATCTTCAAGTTATAATTTGCACTAATAATTTGTATTTAACAATTAGAAGTTCTGTATTTGACTATTACAAGTTCAGATCTTCGAATTATTATTTGCAATCTTAGTTTGAATTTAACAATTCGAAGTTCTGTATTTACCTATTACAAGTTGAGATCTTCAGGTTATAATTTGCACTAATAATTTGTATTTAACAATTCGAAGTTCTGTATTTGACTATTACAAGTTCAGATCTTCAAGTTATAAATTGAATTATAATTTTAAGCTATCAATTTTAAGTTCTCTATTTGACAATTACAAGTACAGATCTTCAAATTATTATTTGCAATAATAATTAGAAGCTATCAATTTTAAGTTCTGCATTTGACAATTAAAAGTTCAGATCTTCAAGTTATTATTTGCAATAATAATTAGAAGCTATCAATTTTAAGTTCTGTATTTGACAATTACAAGTTCAGATCTTCAAGTTATAATTTGAAATAATAATTAGAAGCTATCAATTTTAAGTTCTGTATTTGTCAATTACAAGTTCAGATCTTCAAGTTATAATTTGCAATAATAATTAGAAGCTATCAATTTTAAGTTCTGTATTTGACAATTACTAGTTCAGATCTTCAAGTTATAATTTGAAATAATAATTTGAATTTAACAAATCTAAGTTCTGTAATTCACTATTACAAGTTCACATCTTCAAGTTATAATTTGCAATAATAATTAGGAGCTATCAATTTTAAGTTCTGTATTTGACAATTACAAGTTCAGATCTTCAAGTTATAATTTGCACTAATAATTTGTATTTAATAATTAGAAGTTCTGTATTTGACAATTTCAAGTTCAGATCTTCAAGTTATAATTTGCACTAATAATGTGTATTTAACAATTAGAAGTTCTGTATTTGACTATTACAAGTTCAGATCTTCAAATTATTATTTGCAATCTTAGTTTGAATTTAATAATTTGAAGTTCTGTATTTACCTATTACAAGTTGAGATCTTCAGGATATAATTTGCACTAATAATTTGTATTTAACAATTCGAAGTTCTGTATTTGACTATTACAAGTTCAGATCTTCAAGTTATAAATTGAATTATAATTTTAAGCTATCAATTTTAAGTTCTGTATTTGACAATTACAAGTACAGATCTTCAAATTATTATTTGCAATAATAATTAGAAGCTATCAATTTTAAGTTCTGCATTTGACAATTAAAAGTTCAGATCTTCAAGTTATTATTTGCAATAATAATTAGAAGCTATCAATTTTAAGTTCTGTATTTGACAATTACAAGTTCAGATCTTCAAGTTATAATTTGAAATAATAATTAGAAGCTATCAATTTTAAGTTCTGTATTTGACAATTACAAGTTCAGATCTTCAAGTTATAATTTGCAATAATAATTAGAAGCTATCAATTTTAAGTTCTGTATTTGACAATTACTAGTTCAGATCTTCAAGTTATAATTTGAAATAATAATTTGAATTTAACAAATCTAAGTTCTGGTATTCACTATTACAAGTTCAGATCTTCAAGTTATAATTTACAATAATAATTAGAAGCTATCAATTTTAAGTTCTGTATTTGACAATTACAAGTTCAGATCTTCAAGTTATAATTTGAAATAATAATTAGAAGCTATCAATTTTAAGTTCTGTATTTGACTATTACAAGTTCAGATCTTCAAGTTATAATTTGCACTAATAATTTGTATTTAACAATTAGAAGTTCTGTATTTGACTATTACAAGTTCAGATCTTCGAATTATTATTTGCAATCTTAGTTTGAATTTAACAATTCGAAGTTCTGTATTTACCTATTACAGGTTCAGATCTACAAGTTATAATTTGCAATCACAATTTGTATTTAACAATGCTAAGTTGCGTATTTGTCTATTACAAGTTCAGATCTTCAAATTATAATTTGCAATAATAATTAGAACTTATCAATTTTAAGTTCTGTATTTGACAATTACAAGTTCAGATCTTCAAGTAATTATTTGCAATAATAATTAGAAGCTATCAATTTTAAGTTCTGTATTTGACAATTACAAGTTCAGATCTTGAAGTTATAATTTACAATAATAATTAGAAGCTATCAATTTTAAGTTCTGTATTTAAAATTACAAGTTCAGATCTTCAAGTTATAATATGCAATAATAATTAGAAGCTATCAATTTTAAGTTCTGTTTTGGACAATTACTAGTTCAGATCTTCAAGTTATAATTTGAAATAATAATTTGAATTTAACAAATCTAAGTTCTGTAATTCACTATTACAAGTTCAGATCTTCAAGTTATAATTTACAATAATAATTAGAAGCTATCAATTTTAAGTTCTGTATTTGACAATTACAAGTTCAGATCTTCAAGTTATAATTTGCACTAATAATTTGTATTTAACAATTTGAAGTTCTGTATTTGATAATTACAAGTTCAGATCTTCAAGTTATAATTTGCAATAATAATTAGAAGCTATTAATTTTAAGTTCTGTATTTGACAATTTCAAGTTCAGATCTTCAAGTTATAATTTGAAATAATAATTAGAAGCTATCAATTTTATGTTCTGTATTTGACAATTACAAGTTCAGATCTTCAAGTTATAATTTACAATAATAATTAAAAGCTATCAATTCTAAGTTCTGTAATTCACTATTACAAGTTCAGATCTTCAAGTTATAATTTACAATAATAATAATAAGCTATCAATTTTAAGTTCTGTATTTGACAATTACAAGTTCAGATCTTCAAGTTATAATTTGCAATAATAATTAGAAGCTATGAATTTTAAGTTCTGAATTTGACAATTACTAGTTCAGATCTTCAAGATCTTCAATATTTGAAATAATAATTTGAATTTAATAATTAGAAGTTCTGTATTTGACAATAACAAGTTCAGATCTTCAAGTTATAATATGCAATAATAATTAGAAGCTATCAATTTTAAGTTCTGTATTTGACAATTACAAGTTCAGATCTTCACGTTATAATTTGCAATAATAATTAGAAGCTATCAATTTTAAGTTCTGTATTTGACAATTACTAGTTCAGATCTTCAAGGTATAATTTGAAATAATAATTTGAATTTAACAAATCTAAGTTCTGTAATTCACTATTACAAGTTCAGATCTTCAAGTTATAATTTACAATAATAATTAGAAGCTATCAATTTTAAGTTCTGTATTTGACTATTACAAGTTCAGATCTTCAAGTTATAATTTGCAATAATAATTAGAAGCTATCAATTTTAAGTTCTGTATTTGACAATTACAAGTTCAGATCTTCAAGGTATAATTTGCACTAATAATTTGTATTTAACAATTAGAAGTTCTGTATTTGACAATTACAAGTTCAGATCTTCAAGTTATAATTTGCAATAATAATTAGAAGCTATCAATTTTAAGTTCTGTATTTGACAATTACTAGTTCAGATCTTCAAGTTATAATTTGCACTAATAATTTGTATTTAACAATTAGAAGTTCTGTATTTGACTATTACAAGTTCAGATCTTCGAATTATTATTTGCAATCTTAGTTTGAATTTAACAATTCGAAGTTCTGTATTTACCTATTACAGGTTCAGATCTTCAAGTTATAATTTGCAATCACAATTTGTATTTAACAATGCTAAGTTGCGTATTTGTCTATTACAAGTTCAGATCTTCAAATTATAATTTGCAATAATAATTAGAAGCTATCAATTTTAAGTTCTGTATTTGACAATTACAAGTTCAGATCTTCAAGTTATTATTTGCAATAATAATTAGAAGCTATCAATTTTAAGTTCTGTATTTGACAATTACAAGTTCAGATCTTGAAGTTATAATTTACAATAATAATTAGAAGCTATCAATTTTAAGTTCTGTATTTAACAATTACAAGTTCAGATCTTCAAGTTATAATATGCAATAATAATTAGAAGCTATCAATTTTAAGTTCTGTATTTGACAATTACTAGTTCAGATCTTCAAGTTATAATTTGAAATAATAATTTGAATTTAGCAAATCTAAGTTCAGTAATTCACTATTACAAGTTCAGATCTTCAAGTTATAATTTACAATAATAATTAGAAGCTATCAATTTTAAGTTCTGTATTTGACAATTACAAGTTCAGATCTTCAAGTTATAATTTGCACTAATAATTTGTATTTAACAATTTGAAGTTCTGTATTTGACAATTACAAGTTCAGATCTTCAAGTTATAATTTGCAATAATAATTAGAAGCTATCAATTTTAAGTTCTGTATTTGACAATTACAAGTTCAGATCTTCAAGTTATTATTTGCAATAATAATTAGAAGCTATCAATTTTAAGTTCTGTATTTGACAATTACAAGTTCAGATCTTGAAGTTATAATTTACAATAATAATTAGAAGCTATCAATTTTAAGTTCTGTATTTAACAATTACAAGTTCAGATCTTCAAGTTATAATATGCAATAATAATTAGAAGCTATCAATTTTAAGTTCTGTATTTGACAAATACTAGTTCAGATCTTCAAGTTATAATTTGAAATAAAAATTTGAATTTAACAAATCTAAGTTCTGTAATTCACTATTACAAGTTCAGATCTTCAAGTTATAATTTACAATAATAATTAGAAGCTATCAATTTTAAGTTCTGTATTTGACAATTACAAGTTCAGATCTTCAAGTTATAATTTGCAATAATAATTAGGAGCTATTAATTTTAAGTTCTGTATTTGACAATTACAAGTTCAGATCTTCAAATTATAATTTGCAATAATAATTAGAAGCTATCAATTTTAAGTTCTGTATTTGACAATTACAAGTTCAGATCTTGAAGTTATAATTTACAATAATAATTAGAAGCTATCAATTTTAAGTTCTGTATTTAACAATTACAAGTTCAGATCTTCAAGTTATAATATGCAATAATAATTAGAAGCTATCAATTTTAAGTTCTGTATTTGACAATTACAAGTTCAGATCTTCAAGGTATAATTTGCACTAATAATTTGTATTTAACAATTAGAAGTTCTGTATTTGACAATTACAAGTTCAGATCTTCAAGTTATAATTTGCAATAATAATTAGAAGCTATCAATTTTAAGTTCTGTATTTGACAATTACTAGTTCAGATCTTCAAGTTATAATTTGCACTAATAATTTGTATTTAACAATTAGAAGTTCTGTATTTGACTATTACAAGTTCAGATCTTCGAATTATTATTTGCAATCTAAGTTTGAATTTAACAATTCGAAGTTCTGTATTTACCTATTACAGGTTCAGATCTTCAAGTTATAATTTGCAATCACAATTTGTATTTAACAATGCTAAGTTGCGTATTTGTCTATTACAAGTTCAGATCTTCAAATTATAATTTGCAATAATAATTAGAAGCTATCAATTTTAAGTTCTGTATTTGACAATTACAAGTTCAGATCTTCAAGTTATTATTTGCAATAATAATTAGAAGCTATCAATTTTAAGTTCTGTATTTGACAATTACAAGTTCAGATCTTGAAGTTATAATTTACAATAATAATTAGAAGCTATCAATTTTAAGTTCTGTATTTAACAATTACAAGTTCAGATCTTCAAGTTATAATATGCAATAATAATTAGAAGCTATCAATTTTAAGTTCTGTATTTGACAATTACTAGTTCAGATCTTCAAGTTATAATTTGAAATAATAATTTGAATTTAACAAATCTAAGTTCTGTAATTCACTATTACAAGTTCAGATCTTCAAGTTATAATTTACAATAATAATTAGAAGCTATCAATTTTAAGTTCTGTATTTGACAATTACAAGTTCAGATCTTCAAGTTATAATTTGCAATAATAATTAGGAGCTATTAATTTTAAGTTCTGTATTTGACAATAACAAGTTCAGATCTTCAAATTATAATTTGCAATAATAATTAGAAGCTATCAATTTTAAGTTCTGTATTTGACAATTACAAGTTCAGATCTTGAAGTTATAATTTACAATAATAATTAGAAGCTATCAATTTTAAGTTCTGTATTTAACAATTACAAGTTCAGATCTTCAAGTTATAATATGCAATAATAATTAGAAGCTATCAATTTTAAGTTCTGTATTTGACAATTACTAGTTCAGATCTTCAAGTTATAATTTGAAATAATAATTTGAATTTAACAAATCTAAGTTCTGTAATTCACTATTACAAGTTCAGATCTTCAAGTTATAATTTACAATAATAATTAGAAGCTATCAATTATAAGTTCTGTATTTGACAATTACATGTTCAGATCTTCAAGTTATAATTTGCAATAATAATTAGAAGCTATTAATTTTAAGTTCTGTATTTGACAATTACAAGTTCAGATCTTCAAGTTATAATTTCCAATAATAATTAGAAGCTATCAATTTTAAGTTCTGTATTTGACAATTACAAGTTCAGATCTTGAAGTTATAATTTACAATAATAATTAGAAGCTATCAATTTTAAGTTCTGTATTTAACAATTACAAGTTCAGATCTTCAAGTTATAATATGCAATAATAATTAGAAGCTATCAATTTTAAGTTCTGTATTTGACAACTACTAGTTCAGATCTTCAAGTTATAATTTGAAATAATAATTTGAATTTAACAAATCTAAGTTCTGTAATTCACTATTACAAGTTCAGATCTTCAAGTTATAATTTACAATAATAATTAGAAGCTATCAATTTTAAGTTCTGTATTTGACAATTACAAGTTCAGATCTTCAAGTTATAATTTGCACTAATAATTTGTATTTAACAATTTGAAGTTCTGTATTTGACAATTACAAGTTCAGATCTTCAAGTTATAATTTGCAATAATAATTAGAAGCTATCAATTTTAAGTTCTGTATTTGACAATTACAAGTTCAGATCTTCAAGTTATAATTAGCAATAATAATTAGAAGCTATCAATTTTAAGTTTAGTATTTGACAATTACTAGTTCAGATCTCCAAGTTATTATTTGCAATAATAATTAGAAGCTATCAATTTTAAGTTCTGTATTTGACAATTACAAGTTCAGATCTTCAAGTTATAATTTACAATAATAATTAGAAGCTATCAATTTTAAGTTCTGTATTTGACAATTACAAGTTCAGATCTTCAAGTTATAATTTGCAATAATAATTAGAAGCTATCAATTTTAAGTTCTGTATTTGACAATTACTAGTTCAGATCTTCAAGTTATAATTTGAAATAATAATTTGAATTTAACAAATCTAAGTGCTGAAATTCACTATTACAAGTTCAGATCTTCAAGTTATAATTTGCAATAATAATTAGAAGCTATCAATTTTAAGTTCTGTATTTGACAATTACAAGTTCAGATCTTCAAGGTATAATTTGCACTAATAATTTGTATTTAACAATTAGAAGTTCTGTATTTGACAATTACAAGTTCAGATCTTCAAGTTATAATTTGCAATAATAATTAGAAGCTATCAATTTTAAGTTCTGTATTTGACAATTACTAGTTCAGATCTTCAAGTTATAATTTGCACTAATAATTTGTATTTAACAATTAGAAGTTCTGTATTTGACTATTACAAGTTCAGATCTTCGAATTATTATTTGCAATCTTAGTTTGAATTTAACAATTCGAAGTTCTGTATTTACCTATTACAGGTTCAGATCTTCAAGTTATAATTTGCAATCACAATTTGTATTTAACAATGCTAAGTTGCGTATTTGTCTATTACAAGTTCAGATCTTCAAATTATAATTTGCAATAATAATTAGAAGCTATCAATTTTAAGTTCTGTATTTGACAATTACAAGTTCAGATCTTCAAGTTATTATTTGCAATAATAATTAGAAGCTATCAATTTTAAGTTCTGTATTTGACAATTACAAGTTCAGATCTTGAAGTTATAATTTACAATAATAATTAGAAGCTATCAATTTTAAGTTCTGTATTTAACAATTACAAGTTCAGATCTTCAAGTTATAATATGCAATAATAATTAGAAGCTATCAATTTTAAGTTCTGTATTTGACAATTACAAGTTCAGATCTTCAAGTTATAATTTGCACTAATAATTTGTATTTAACAATTTGAAGTTCTGTATTTGACAATTACAAGTTCAGATCTTCAAGTTATAATTTGCAATAATAATTAGAAGCTATCAATTTTAAGTTCTGTATTTGACAATTACAAGTTCAGATCTTCAAGTTATTATTTGCAATAATAATTAGAAGCTATCAATTTTAAGTTCTGTATTTGACAATTACAAGTTCAGATCTTGAAGTTATAATTTACAATAATAATTAGAAGCTATCAATTTTAAGTTCTGTATTTAACAATTACAAGTTCAGATCTTCAAGTTATAATATGCAATAATAATTAGAAGCTATCAATTTTAAGTTCTGTATTTGACAAATACTAGTTCAGATCTTCAAGTTATAATTTGAAATAATAATTTGAATTTAACAAATCTAAGTTCTGTAATTCACTATTACAAGTTCAGATCTTCAAGTTATAATTTACAATAATAATTAGAAGCTATCAATTTTAAGTTCTGTATTTGACAATTACAAGTTCAGATCTTCAAGTTATAATTTGCAATAATAATTAGGAGCTATTAATTTTAAGTTCTGTATTTGACAATTACAAGTTCAGATCTTCAAATTATAATTTGCAATAATAATTAGAAGCTATCAATTTTAAGTTCTGTATTTGACAATTACAAGTTCAGATCTTGAAGTTATAATTTACAATAATAATTAGAAGCTATCAATTTTAAGTTCTGTATTTAACAATTACAAGTTCAGATCTTCAAGTTATAATATGCAATAATAATTAGAAGCTATCAATTTTAAGTTCTGTATTTGACAATTACTAGTTCAGATCTTCAAGTTATAATTTGAAATAATAATTTGAATTTAACAAATCTAAGTTCTGTAATTCACTATTACAAGTTCAGATCTTCAAGTTATAATTTACAATAATAATTAGAAGCTATCAATTATAAGTTCTGTATTTGACAATTACAAGTTCAGATCTTCAAGTTATAATTTGCAATAATAATTAGAAGCTATTAATTTTAAGTTCTGTATTTGACAATTACAAGTTCAGATCTTCAAGTTATAATTTCCAATAATAATTAGAAGCTATCAATTTTAAGTTCTGTATTTGACAATTACAAGTTCAGATCTTGAAGTTATAATTTACAATAATAATTAGAAGCTATCAATTTTAAGTTCTGTATTTAACAATTACAAGTTCAGATCTTCAAGTTATAATATGCAATAATAATTAGAAGCTATCAATTTTAAGTTCTGTATTTGACAACTACTAGTTCAGATCTTCAAGTTATAATTTGAAATAATAATTTGAATTTAACAAATCTAAGTTCTGTAATTCACTATTACAAGTTCAGATCTTCAAGTTATAATTTACAATAATAATTAGAAGCTATCAATTTTAAGTTCTGTATTTGACAATTACAAGTTCAGATCTTCAAGTTATAATTTGCACTAATAATTTGTATTTAACAATTTGAAGTTCTGTATTTGACAATTACAAGTTCAGATCTTCAAGTTATAATTTGCAATAATAATTAGAAGCTATGAATTTTAAGTTCTGTATTTGACAATTACAAGTTCAGATCTTCAAGTTATAATTTGCAATAATAATTAGAAGCTATCAATTTTAAGTTCTGTATTTGACAATTACTAGTTCAGATCTCCAAGTTATTATTTGCAATAATAATTAGAAGCTATCAATTTTAAGTTCTGTATTTGACAATTACAAGTTCAGACCTTCAAGTTATAATTTACAATAATAATTAGAAGCTATCAATTTTAAGTTCTGTATTTGACAATTACAAGTTCAGATCTTCAAGTTATAATTTGCAATAATAATTAGAAGCTATCAATTTTAAGTTCTGTATTTGACAATTACTAGTTCAGATCTTCAAGTTATAATTTGAAATAATAATTTGTATTTAACAAATCTAAGTGCTGTAATTCACTATTACAAGTTCAGATCTTCAAGTTATAATTTACAATAATAATTAGAAGCTATCAATTTTAAGTTCTGTATTTGACTATTACAAGTTCAGATCTTCAAGTTATAATTTGCAATAATAATTAGAAGCTATCAATTTTAAGTTCTGTATTTGACAATTACAAGTTCAGATTTTCAAGTTATAATTTGCAATAATAATTAGAAGCTATTAATTTTAAGTTCTGTATTTGACAATTACAAGTTCAGATCTTCAAGTTATAATTTGAAATAATAATTAGAAGCTATCAATTTTATGTTCTCTATTTGACAATTACAAGTTCAGATCTTCAAGTTATAATTTGCAATAATAATTAGAAGCTATCAATTTTAAGTTCTGTATTTGACAATTACAAGTTCAGATCTTCAAGTTATAATTTGCAATAATAATTAGAAGCTATCAATTTTAAGTTCTGTATTTGACAATTACAAGTTCAGATCTTCAAGTTATAATATGCAATAATAATTAGAAGCTATCAATTTTAAGTTCTGTATTTGACAATTACTAGTTCAGATCTTCAAGTTATAATTTGAAATAATAATTTGAATTTAACAAATCTAAGTTCTGTAATTCACTATTACAAGTTCAGATCTTCAAGTTATAATTTACAATAATAATTAGAAGCTATCAATTTTAAGTTCTGTATTTGACAATTACAAGTTCAGATCTTCAAGTTATAATTTGCAATAATAATTAGAAGCTATTAATTTTAAGTTCTGTATTTGACAATTACAAGTTCAGATCTTCAAGTAATAATTTGAAATAATAATTAGAAGCTATCAATTTTAAGTTCTGTATTTGACAATTACAAGTTCAGATCTTCAAGTTATTATTTGCAATAATAATTAGAAGCTATCAATTTTAAGTTCTGTATTTGACAATTACAAGTTCAGATCTTGAAGTTATAATTTACAATAATAATTAGAAGCTATCAATTTTAAGTTCTGTATTTAACAATTACAAGTTCAGATCTTCAAGTTATAATATGCAATAATAATTAGAAGCTATCAATTTTAAGTTCTGTATTTGACAATTACTAGTTCAGATCTTCAAGTTATAATTTGAAATAATAATTTGAATTTAACAAATCTAAGTTCTGTAATTCACTATTACAAGTTCAGATCTTCAAGTTATAATTTACAATAATAATTAGAAGCTATCAATTTTAAGTTCTGTATTTGACAATTACAAGTTCAGATCTTCAAGTTATAATTTGCAATAATAATTAGAAGCTATTAATTTTAAGTTCTCTATTTGACAATTACAAGTTCAGATCTTCAAGTTATAATTTGAAATAATAATTAGAAGCTATCAATTTTATGTTCTGTATTTGACAATTACAAGTTCAGATCTTCAAGTTATAATTTCCAATAATAATTAGAAGCTATCAATTTTAAGTTCTGTATTTGACAATTACAAGTTCAGATCTTGAAGTTATAATTTACAATAATAATTAGAAGCTATCAATTTTAAGTTCTGTATTTAACAATTACAAGTTCAGATCTTCAAGTTATAATATGCAATAATAATTAGAAGCTATCAATTTTAAGTTCTGTATTTGACAACTACTAGTTCAGATCTTCAAGTTATAATTTGAAATAATAATTTGAATTTAACAAATCTAAGTTCTGTAATTCACTATTACAAGTTCAGATCTTCAAGTTATAATTTACAATAATAATTAGAAGCTATCAATTTTAAGTTCTGTATTTGACAATTACAAGTTCAGATCTTCAAGTTATAATTTGCACTAATAATTTGTATTTAACAATTGTGACAAAATGTGAAAGTAATAATGGCGGACATTAGTAGTTGTGCGTGCAAATGCTGCGGAGAATTGGTGGATTTAACTGAGTGTTTATATGTGGATTGCGCTGGTGATTGCGAGGGGTGCTTCCACATGGCTTGTGCTACAATAAAAAAGAGTGAACTAAATTGTTTAATGGGTAACAAGAGTATTAAGTGGTACTGCGAGGATTGCGTTGATGGCGGCCGGTTCGGTGATCGTAGTCGTGTTGCTGAAGATCCTGGTTCACGTGAAATGCTACGTGAATGCCTAAATATCGTGAAAATGCAAGGAGACTACATTAAAGATCTTCAGAGTGAGGTTGGTTTGCTTAAAGAAAATATTTTACTTCTTAATAATAACCTTGTAAGCATCAACATAGATAAAGTGCGTGATAAAGACAAGCGTACAGATGTTCCGCGTGTGCTATCAAATAACGATACTGTGTCAAATGGAATTGGAAATATTAGCTCATCATACGCAAAGGTAACGGGAGCTGTTCCTAAGGTTTCAAGTGATGAATTGGAGCTTAATCCGGAGGCACCTGACTTCTCATGGAGGCTGGTTAGTTCCAGAAAACGGAATAAGAGAAAGTCAAAAATCGACTCAATGACTAAAACAAATGTTACGGATACGGCAAGTACAGTGGTATCGGCCGCAGATGGGACGCTCTCAAAACCCAACGGTAATGCGATTAAAGCCAACGATGGCGGTAGAAGAACCAAAAAACCCGGGTTTATGGGCACAAACTCCGAGTCGTCTATTAAAACCATACCCAAAAAGGCGTTCATATTTGTTTCTCGTCTGTTGCCTGGCGTGAAGCCGGACAATATGACTTCCATGTTGCGAGAAAAGTTTCCTGAGGTCGAGTGCGAATCGTTGCCATCTAAGCATCCTCAATTTTATTCCTCATTTATGGTATCGGTTTATCTTCAGAATTTTGATAAAGCTATGCGCCCAGATATTTGGCCGGTGGGAGCGTTTGTAAAGAGGTTCCAATTTGGCGATCGGAAGCAGGATTTTCTGCCACCTTTAACGACATCTACCCAGAAATAGTTTCCGGTTGCTGTCCAATGCAGGTTAGTGAAAAGCTTACTCACTTTGGTACTACTACGTCACCATTGGAAATTTACTATCAAAACGTACGCGGTTTACGCACAAAATTGGTGGACTTGCTTTTATCCTTTTCAGTGATCAATTATGACATTTTAATTCTTACGGAAACATGGCTAACGCCTGATATTGCCAATAGTGAGCTCTGTGATGACGGGTGTGGCTATCAAATTTTTAGGACTGATCGGGACGCTACTGCCACAGGCAAGGTGCGCGGCGGAGGTGTTTTGATAGCGATAAGGGGGGGTTTCCATGCGGCGGAAACTGCCACTTCTTGCCTTGACTATTTATTTGAGCAATTGTGGGTGACGGTGCAACTGGGCGATCGCAGGCTCCTGATTGGGGCAGTTTATTTGCCTCCTCATAGCACTTCTTTAAATTATCGGTCATTTGCGGATTCAGCGGAGTTTGTGTGCGATGCTTTTAGCGGTGACGGGACAGATGTTTATATTTTTGGTGACTTCAATCTTCCCGACGTTGTGTGGTGCAATGACGATAGTGGCTTGCACGTTACTAGCTCTCACTTAGCCAGTGATATTGTTGCTGAAACTTTTGCCTTTTTAAATTTTTACCAACTGAATAAAACATTGAATGCCCATGGTTCGATGTTGGACTTAATTTTCTCGAACGTTTTTAATGATACGGTGATGATCGCATCCGAATTGTTGGTTCCTTGCGACCTTTACCATCCGGCATTAATGATTAGTATTGTGACAAAGAAATCTGATGCAATTCTGCAGTGCTGTGAAACAGTTTACAATTATAAAGCTTGCGATCTTGAAGCTATAAATGTCGAATTGTCAGGTGCAAATTGGGAAATAGTGCTCGCGGACTCCCTTAATCTGGATGACTCAATTTGTGAATTTTATAATATACTCTACGTCATAATAGCGAGACATGTCCCGATAATTAAAATTAAAAACAAATTTAAGTATCCCAAATGGTTTAGCCTTGAATTAAAACAGAATATTTTGCTCAAACAAAGGGCTCATAATGTATATAAACGCACTCAAAATGTATCCTCTTACCAAACATTTTCCGACCTGAGATCACTTTGCAGGGCCCAGGCATCAATTTGTTATAAACACTATATTTCAGAAGTTCAATCTAATATTAAGCACAATAGTAAATTTTTTTGGAATTATATTAAAAATAAAAAAACCGAGAACGGCCTTCCCGACTCGATGCAATTGCGTGGCGAAACGGCGCGTGACGGTACAAGCATTGCTAATTTATTTGCAAAGCATTTCTCTTCTGTTTTTTCCTCTCCCGACGGTAAGTTCCGTTGCGGCGATGTGTCGGAGGCCACCAACCTGAACTTACACTCCTATCAGGTGAGCGAGATTCAGGTCTTCGATAAGTTGAGAATGCTCGATAGTGGCAGGGGAGCTGGTCCGGATGGTTTGCCTCCAGCATTCTTGAAAGGCTGCGCAGAGTCGCTAGCCTTTCCTCTATGGCTTCTTTTCAATAAATCACTTGCACTGGGTATATTTCCTGCTAAATGGAAAGAATCCTTTGTTGTGCCTATTCTCAAATCGGGTTCCAGAAACTCTATTGAGAATTATCGCCCAATAGCGATATTATCTCACATCCCTAAGATCTTCGAAGCATTAGTCAATGATTATCTGTCATCTGCATTGAGGGGCGTGATGTGCGACAGTCAGCACGGTTTTACTGGCGGGCGCTCAACCACTACAAATTTATTAGTGTTTGAGGACTTTATTATTCGCGCTTTTCACTCTGAAGTTGCAGTGGATGCGGTCTATACGGACTTTGCAAAGGCTTTTGACCGTGTCGACCATGATATATTGCTTCAGAAATTATTGTCAATCGGGGTAAGCGGTTCTCTATGGCAGTGGCTTTACTCCTATTTGTCTGGTCGATCTCTAATTGTCAAAATTAAAAACTTTTTTTCACTACCTTTCATTGCTACGTCTGGCGTTCCTCAGGGGTCTCACTTGGGCCCTTTGCTCTTTAAGATTTTCATTAATGACATCGTTCACTGTTTCAGGCATGCACTAGTCTTGCTTTTTGCTGATGATATGAAAATTTATATCAGAGTCTCTAATAATAGTTCTGTTCTTAATATGCAGTCGGATCTTGATAGGCAAAGTGTATGGTGCAACGTAAATAGACTCTATTTAAATATTGGCAAATGCAAGCACATTCGTTTCTGCCGCCATCGCTGCGGCGCCCCGAGTATCTATTCGATAAGTGGCATTTCGTTGGAGTCAGTTCTCAGTATTCGGGATTTGGGAGTCACGATGGACACTAAATTGTGCTTTACTGAGCATATAGCAAATGTTTGCAACGGTGCATTGAAGGCGCTTGGCTTTATAAAGAGAAATACGGGCGACTTCGACGACCTTTTCGCACTGAAATGCTTGTACACTTCACTAGTTAGGTCCCGCCTGGACTATGCTTCTTGTGTCTGGTCTCCTTACTACCAATCTGATATCGATAGATTGGAGAGGGTACAGAAGAGATTTCTTCGATACATTTCTTTTAAGCTGGGTATTTCGCACCGCGATATTGGCTATGCGAGCTTATTGCAAAGGCTCAGTCTTACCACGCTTGCGGAGAGAAGGAAGGCGGCTGATGTTCGGTTCATGGTTGGGCTTGTGGGCGGTTCTGTGGACAGTCCGGAACTTCTATCTAAAATAAACTTTTATGTACCTCCAAGGCCGCTGAGAAATTCGGCCGCCTTTTATATTGAGCCTTTTTCAAGGCTCTACCTAATGTTCTCGGCTGTAAGCAGAATGGCTCGCAATGCGAACGAGTGCCAGCATATGTTTTTTATACGTTAATTTGCGCTTAAATGTTTCAGTGTCATCAATATGGTTTAAGCTATGTAATTATTGATGATTTTTGTTGTTTATTTTGTTGTAATAGTATGGTGAAGCTTTTTCTCCGATGCGAGTTTTTTCAGCTTGCCCATGCTAGCAAGTATTTTGTAACTTTTAACTTTTAACCACGCATCATGTAGTTGACTCTTTTGTCGTTTGATGTAGTAAATAAATAAATAAATAAATAAATAAATAAATTTGAAGTTCTGTATTTGACAATTACAAGTTCAGATCTTCAAGTTATAATTTGCAATAATAATTAGAAGCTATGAATTTTAAGTTCTGTATTTGACAATTACAAGTTCAGATCTTCAAGTTATAATTTGCAATAATAATTAGAAGCTATCAATTTTAAGTTCTGTATTTGACAATTACTAGTTCAGATCTCCAAGTTATTATTTGCAATAATAATTAGAAGCTATCAATTTTAAGTTCTGTATTTGACAATTACAAGTTCAGACCTTCAAGTTATAATTTACAATAATAATTAGAAGCTATCAATTTTAAGTTCTGTATTTGACAATTACAAGTTCAGATCTTCAAGTTATAATTTGCAATAATAATTAGAAGCTATCAATTTTAAGTTCTGTATTTGACAATTACTAGTTCAGATCTTCAAGTTATAATTTGAAATAATAATTTGTATTTAACAAATCTAAGTGCTGTAATTCACTATTACAAGTTCAGATCTTCAAGTTATAATTTACAATAATAATTAGAAGCTATCAATTTTAAGTTCTGTATTTGACTATTACAAGTTCAGATCTTCAAGTTATAATTTGCAATAATAATTAGAAGCTATCAATTTTAAGTTCTGTATTTGACAATTACAAGTTCAGATCTTCAAGTTATAATTTGCAATAATAATTAGAAGCTATTAATTTTAAGTTCTGTATTTGACAATTACAAGTTCAGATCTTCAAGTTATAATTTGAAATAATAATTAGAAGCTATCAATTTTATGTTCTCTATTTGACAATTACAAGTTCAGATCTTCAAGTTATAATTTGCAATAATAATTAGAAGCTATCAATTTTAAGTTCTGTATTTGACAATTACAAGTTCAGATCTTCAAGTTATAATTTGCAATAATAATTAGAAGCTATCAATTTTAAGTTCTGTATTTGACAATTACAAGCTCAGATCTTCAAGTTATAATATGCAATAATAATTAGAAGCTATCAATTTTAAGTTCTGTATTTGACAATTACTAGTTCAGATCTTCAAGTTATAATTTGAAATAATAATTTGAATTTAACAAATCTAAGTTCTGTAATTCACTATTACAAGTTCAGATCTTCAAGTTATAATTTACAATAATAATTAGAAGCTATCAATTTTAAGTTCTGTATTTGACAATTACAAGTTCAGATCTTCAAGTTATAATTTGCAATAATAATTAGAAGCTATTAATTTTAAGTTCTGTATTTGACAATTACAAGTTCAGATCTTCAAGTAATAATTTGAAATAATAATTAGAAGCTATCAATTTTAAGTTCTGTATTTGACAATTACAAGTTCAGATCTTCAAGTTATTATTTGCAATAATAATTAGAAGCTATCAATTTTAAGTTCTGTATTTGACAATTACAAGTTCAGATCTTGAAGTTATAATTTACAATAATAATTAGAAGCTATCAATTTTAAGTTCTGTATTTAACAATTACAAGTTCAGATCTTCAAGTTATAATATGCAATAATAATTAGAAGCTATCAATTTTAAGTTCTGTATTTGACAATTACTAGTTCAGATCTTCAAGTTATAATTTGAAATAATAATTTGAATTTAACAAATCTAAGTTCTGTAATTCACTATTACAAGTTCAGATCTTCAAGTTATAATTTACAATAATAATTAGAAGCTATCAATTTTAAGTTCTGTATTTGACAATTACAAGTTCAGATCTTCAAGTTATAATTTGCAATAATAATTAGAAGCTATTAATTTTAAGTTCTCTATTTGACAATTACAAGTTCAGATCTTCAAGTTATAATTTGAAATAATAATTGAAGATATCTTCAAGTTATAATTTGCAATAATAATTAGAAGCTATCAATTTTAAGTTCTGTATTTGACAATTACTAGTTCAGATCTTCAAGTTATAATTTGAAATAATAATTTGAATTTAAGTTCTGTATTTGACAATTACAAGTTCAGATCTTCAAGTTATAATTTGCACTAATAATTTGTATTTAACAATTAGAAGTTCTGTATTTGACAATTACAAGTTCAGATCTTCAAGTTATAATTTGCAATAATAATTAGAAGCTATCAATTTTAAGTTCTGTATTTGACAATTACTAGTTCAGATCTTCAAGTTATAATTTGAAATAATAATTTGAATTTAACAAATCTAAGTTCTGTATTTGACTATTACAAGTTCAGATCTTCAAGTTATAATATGCAATAATAATTAGAAGCTATCAATTTTAAGTTCTGTATTTGACAATTACAAGTTCAGATCTTCAAGTTATAATTTGCAATAATAATTAGAAGCTATTAATTTTAAGTTCTATATTTGACAATTACAAGTTCAGATCTTCAAGTTATAATTTTAAATAATAATTTGAAGCTATCAATTTTATGTTCTGTATTTGACAATTACAAGTTCAGATCTTCAAGTTATAATTTGCAATAATAATTAGAAGCTATCAATTTTAAGTTCTGTATTTGACAATTACAAGTTCAGATCTTCAAGTTATAATTTGCAATAATAATTAGAAGCTATCAATTTTAAGTTCTGTATTTGACAATTACTAGTTCAGATCTCCAAGTTATTATTTGCAATAATAATTAGAAGCTATCAATTTTAAGTTCTGTATTTGACAATTACAAGTTCAGATCTTCAAGTTATAATTTACAATAATAATTAGAAGCTATCAATTTTAAGTTCTGTATTTGACAATTACAAGTTCAGATCTTCAAGTTATAATTTGCAATAATAATTAGAAGCTATCAATTTTAAGTTCTGTATTTGACAATTACTAGTTCAGATCTTCAAGTTATAATTTGAAATAATAATTTGAATTTAACAAATCTAAGTGCTGTAATTCACTATTACAAGTTCAGATCTTCAAGTTATAATTTACAATAATAATTAGAAGCTATCAATTTTAAGTTCTGTATTTGACTATTACAAGTTCAGATCTTCAAGTTATAATTTGCAATAATAATTAGAAGCTATCAATTTTAAGTTCTGTATTTGACAATTACAAGTTCAGATCTTCAAGTTATAATTTGCAATAATAATTAGAAGCTATTAATTTTAAGTTCTGTATTTGACAATTACAAGTTCAGATCTTCAAGTTATAATTTGAAATAATAATTAGAAGCTATCAATTTTATGT
Organism: Cantharis lateralis; assembly: GCA_963170105.1. Lineage (NCBI taxonomy): Eukaryota > Metazoa > Arthropoda > Insecta > Coleoptera > Cantharidae > Cantharis > Cantharis lateralis. The sequence continues at coordinate 29,622,170 of OY720625.1, read as the reverse complement.
TCTCTATTTGACAATTACAAGTTCAGATCTTCAAGTTATAATTTGCAATAATAATTAGAAGCTATCAATTTTAAGTTCTGTATTTGACAATTACAAGTTCAGATCTTCAAGTTATAATTTGCAATAATAATTAGAAGCTATCAATTTTAAGTTCTGTATTTGACAATTACTAGTTCAGATCTCCAAGTTATTATTTGCAATAATAATTAGAAGCTATCAATTTTAAGTTCTGTATTTGACAATTACAAGTTCAGATCTTCAAGTTATAATTTACAATAATAATTAGAAGCTATCAATTTTAAGTTCTGTATTTGACAATTACAAGTTCAGATCTTCAAGTTATAATTTGCAATAATAATTAGAAGCTATCAATTTTAAGTTCTGTATTTGACAATTACTAGTTCAGATCTTCAAGGTATAATTTGAAATAATAATTTGAATTTAACAAATCTAAGTTCTGTAATTCACTATTACAAGTTCAGATCTTCAAGTTATAATTTACAATAATAATTAGAAGCTATCAATTTTAAGTTCTGTATTTGACTATTACAAGTTCAGATCTTCAAGTTATAATTTGCAATAATAATTAGAAGCTATCAATTTTAAGTTCTGTATTTGACAATTACAAGTTCAGATCTTCAAGTTATAATTTGCAATAATAATTAGAAGCTAATTATTTTAAGTTCTGTATTTGACAATTACAAGTTCAGATCTTCAAGTTATAATTTGAAATAATAATTAGAAGCTATCAATTTTATGTTCTCTATTTGACAATTACAAGTTCAGATCTTCAAGTTATAATTTGCAATAATAATTAGAAGCTATCAATTTTAAGTTCTGTATTTGATAATTACAAGTTCAGATCTTCAAGTTATAATTTGCAATAATAATTAGAAGCTATCAATTTTAAGTTCTGTATTTGACAATTACTAGTTCAGATCTCAAAGTTATTATTTGCAATAATAATTAGAAGCTATCAATTTTAAGTTCTGTATTTGACAATTACAAGTTCAGATCTTCAAGTTATAATTTACAATAATAATTAGAAGCTATCAATTTTAAGTTCTGTATTTGACAATTACAAGTTCAGATCTTCAAGTTATAAATTGCAATAATTATTAGAAGCTATCAATTTTAAGTTCTGTATTTGACAATTACTAGTTCAGATCTTCAAGGTATAATTTGAAATAATAATTTGAATTTAACAAATCTAAGTTCTGTAATTCACTATTACAAGTTCAGATCTTCAAGTTATAATTTACAATAATAATTAGAAGCTATCAATTTTAAGTTCTGTATTTGACTATTACAAGTTCAGATCTTCAAGTTATAATTTGCAATAATAATTAGAAGCTATCAATTTTAAGTTCTGTATTTGACAATTACAAGTTCAGATCTTCAAGGTATAATTTGCACTAATAATTTGTATTTAACAATTAGAAGTTCTGTATTTGACAATTACAAGTTCCGATCTTCGAGTTATAATTTGCAATAATAATTAGAAGCTATCAATTTTAAGTTCTGTATTTGACAATTACTAGTTCAGATCTTCAAGTTATAATTTGCACTAATAATTTGTATTTAACAATTAGAAGTTCTGTATTTGACTATTACAAGTTCAGATCTTCGAATTATTATTTGCAATCTTAGTTTGAATTTAACAATTCGAAGTTCTGTATTTACCTATTACAGGTTCAGATCTTCAAGTTATAATTTGCAATCACAATTTGTATTTAACAATGCTAAGTTGCGTATTTGTCTATTACAAGTTCAGATCTTCAAATTATAATTTGCAATAATAATTAGAAGCTATCAATTTTAAGTTCTGTATTTGACAATTACAAGTTCAGATCTTCAAGTTATTATTTGCAATAATAATTAGAAGCTATCAATTTTAAGTTCTGTATTTGACAATTACAAGTTCAGATCTTGAAGTTATAATTTACAATAATAATTAGAAGCTATCAATTTTAAGTTCTGTATTTAACAATTACAAGTTCAGATCTTCAAGTTATAATATGCAATAATAATTAGAAGCTATCAATTTTAAGTTCTGTATTTGACAATTACTAGTTCAGATCTTCAAGTTATAATTTGAAATAATAATTTGAATTTAACAAATCTAAGTTCTGTAATTCACTATTACAAGTTCAGATCTTCAAGTTATAATTTACAAAAATAATTAGAAGCTATCAATTTTAAGTTCTGTATTTGACAATTACAAGTTCAGATCTTCAAGTTATAATTTGCACTAATAATTTGTATTTAACAATTTGAAGTTCTGTATTTGACAATTACAAGTTCAGATCTTCAAGTTATAATTTGCAATAATAATTAGAAGCTATCAATTTTAAGTTCTGTATTTGACAATTACAAGTTCAGATCTTCAAGTTATTATTTGCAATAATAATTAGAAGCTATCAATTTTAAGTTCTGTATTTGACAATTACAAGTTCAGATCTTGAAGTTATAATTTACAATAATAATTAGAAGCTATCAATTTTAAGTTCTGTATTTAACAATTACAAGTTCAGATCTTCAAGTTATAATATGCAATAATAATTAGAAGCTATCAATTTTAAGTTCTGTATTTGACAATTACTAGTTCAGATCTTCAAGTTATAATTTGAAATAATAATTTGAATTTAACAAATCTAAGTTCTGTAATTCACTATTACAAGTTCAGATCTTCAAGTTATAATTAAAATAATAATTAGAAGCTATCAATTTTAAGTTCTGTATTTGACAATTACAAGTTCAGATCTTCAAGTTATAATTTGCAATAATAATCAGAAGCTATTAATTTTAAGTTCTGTATTTGACAATTACAAGTTCAGATCTTCAAGTTATAATTTGCAATAATAATTAGAAGCTATCAATTTTAAGTTCTGTATTTGACAATTACAAGTTCAGATCTTGAAGTTATAATTTACAATAATAATTAGAAGCTATCAATTTTAAGTTCTGTATTTAACAATTACAAGTTCAGATCTTCAAGTTATAATATGCAATAATAATTAGAAGCTATCAATTTTAAGTTCTGTATTTGACAATTACTAGTTCAGATCTTCAAGTTATAATTTGAAATAATAATTTGAATTTAACAAATCTAAGTTCTGTAATTCACTATTACAAGTTCAGATCTTCAAGTTATAATTTACAATAATAATTAGAAGCTATCAATTTTAAGTTCTGTATTTGACAATTACAAGTTCAGATCTTCAAGTTATAATTTGCAATAATAATTAGAAGCTATTAATTTTAAGTTCTGTATTTGACAATTACAAGTTCAGATCTTCAAGTTATAATTTGCAATAATAATTAGAAGCTATCAATTTTAAGTTCTGTATTTGACAATTACAAGTTCAGATCTTGAAGTTATAATTTACAATAATAATTAGAAGCTATCAATTTTAAGTTCTGTATTTAACAATTACAAGTTCAGATCTTCAAGTTATAATATGCAATAATAATTAGAAGCTATCAATTTTAAGTTCTGTATTTGACAATTACTAGTTCAGATCTTCAAGTTATAATTTGAAATAATAATTTGAATTTAACAAATCTAAGTTCTGTAATTCACTATTACAAGTTTAGATCTTCAAGTTATAATTTACAATAATAATTAGAAGCTATCAATTTTAAGTTCTGTATTTGACAATTACAAGTTCAGATCTTCAAGTTATAATTTGCACTAATAATTTGTATTTAACAATTTGAAGTTCTGTATTTGACAATTACAAGTTCAGTTCTTCAAGTTATAATTTGCAATAATAATTAGAAGCTATCAATTTTAAGTTCTGTATTTGACAATTACAAGTTCAGATCTTCAAGTTATTATTTGCAATAATAATTAGAAGCTATCAATTTTAAGTTCTGTATTTGACAATTACAAGTTCAGATCTTGAAGTTATAATTTACAATAATAATTAGAAGCTATCAATTTTAAGTTCTGTATTTAACAATTACAAGTTCAGATCTTCAAGTTATAATATGCAATAATAATTAGAAGCTATCAATTTTAAGTTCTGTATTTGACAATTACTAGTTCAGATCTTCAAGTTATAATTTGAAATAATAATTTGAATTTAACAAATCTAAGTTCTGTAATTCACTATTACAAGTTCAGATCTTCAAGTTATAATTTACAATAATAATTAGAAGCTATCAATTTTAAGTTCTGTATTTGACAATTACAAGTTCAGATCTTCAAGTTATAATTTGCAATAATAATTAGAAGCTATTAATTTTAAGTTCTGTATTTGACAATTACAAGTTCAGATCTTCAAGTTATAATTTGCAATCACAATTTGTATTTAACAATGCTAAGTTGCGTATTTGTCTATTACAAGTTCAGATCTTCAAATTATAATTTGCAATAATAATTAGAAGCTATCAATTTTAAGTTCTGTATTTGACAATTACAAGTTCAGATCTTCAAGTTATTATTTGCAATAATAATTAGAAGCTATCAATTTTAAGTTCTGTATTTGACAATTACAAGTTCAGATCTTGAAGTTATAATTTACAATAATAATTAGAAGCTATCAATTTAAGGTTCTGTATTTAACAATTACAAGTTCAGATCTTCAAGTTATAATATGCAATAATAATTAGAAGCTATCAATTTTAAGTTCTGTATTTGACAATTACAAGTTCAGATCTTCAAGTTATAATTTGCAATAATAATTAGAAGCTATCAATTTTAAGTTCTGTATTTGACAATTACTAGTTCAGATCTTCAAGTTATAATTTGAAATAATAATTTGAATTTAACAAATCTAAGTGCTGTAATTCACTATTACAAGTTCAGATCTTCAAGTTATAATTTACAATAATAATTAGAAGCTATCAATTTTAAGTTCTGTATTTGACTATTACAAGTTCAGATCTTCAAGTTATAATTTGCAATAATAATTAGAAGCTATCAATTTTAAGTTCTGTATTTGACAATTACAAGTTCAGATCTTCAAGTTATAATTTGCAATAATAATTAGAAGCTATTAATTTTAAGTTCTGTATTTGACAATTACAAGTTCAGATCTTCAAGTTATAATTTGAAATAATAATTAGAAGCTATCAATTTTATGTTCTCTATTTGACAATTACAAGTTCAGATCTTCAAGTTATAATTTGCAATAATAATTAGAAGCTATCAATTTTAAGTTCTGTATTTGACAATTACAAGTTCAGATCTTCAAGTTATAATTTGCAATAATAATTAGAAGCTATCAATTTTAAGTTCTATATTTGACAATTACTAGTTCAGATCTCCAAGTTATTATTTGCAATAATAATTAGAAGCTATCAATTTTAAGTTCTGTATTTGACAATTACAAGTTCAGATCTTCAAGTTATAATTTACAATAATAATTAGAAGCTATCAATTTTAAGTTCTGTATTTGACAATTACAAGTTCAGATCTTCAAGTTATAATTTGCAATAATAATTAGAAGCTATCAATTTTAAGTTCTGTATTTGACAATTACTAGTTCAGATCTTCAAGGTATAATTTGAAATAATAATTTGAATTTAACAAATCTAAGTTCTGTAATTCACTATTACAAGTTCAGATCTTCAAGTTATAATTTACAATAATAATTAGAAGCTATCAATTTTAAGTTCTGTATTTGACTATTACAAGTTCAGATCTTCAAGTTATAATTTGCAATAATAATTAGAAGCTATCAATTTTAAGTTCTGTATTTGACAATTACAAGTTCAGATCTTCAAGTTATAATTTGCAATAATAATTAGAAGCTAATTATTTTAAGTTCTGTATTTGACAATTACAAGTTCAGATCTTCAAGTTATAATTTGAAATAATAATTAGAAGCTATCAATTTTATGTTCTCTATTTGACAATTACAAGTTCAGATCTTCAAGTTATAATTTGCAATAATAATTAGAAGCTATCAATTTTAAGTTCTGTATTTGACAATTACAAGTTCAGATCTTCAAGTTATAATTTGCAATAATAATTAGAAGCTATCAATTTTAAGTTCTGTATTTGACAATTACTAGTTCAGATCTCCAAGTTATTATTTGCAATAATAATTAGAAGCTATCAATTTTAAGTTCTGTATTTGACAATTACAAGTTCAGATCTTCAAGTTATAATTTACAATAATAATTAGAAGCTATCAATTTTAAGTTCTGTATTTGACAATTACAAGTTCAGATCTTCAAGTTATAATTTGCAATAATAATTAGAAGCTATCAATTTTAAGTTCTGTATTTGACAATTACTAGTTCAGATCTTCAAGGTATAATTTGAAATAATAATTTGAATTTAACAAATCTAAGTTCTGTAATTCACTATTACAAGTTCAGATCTTCAAGTTATAATTTACAATAATAATTAGAAGCTTTCAATTTTAAGTTCTGTATTTGACTATTACTAGTTCAGATCTTCAAGTTATAATTTGCAATAATAATTAGAAGCTATCAATTTTAAGTTCTGTATTTGACAATTACAAGTTCAGATCTTCAAGGTATAATTTGCACTAATAATTTGTATTTAACAATTAGAAGTTCTGTATTTGACAATTACAAGTTCAGATCTTCAAGTTATAATTTGCAATAATAATTAGAAGCTATCAATTTTAAGTTCTGTATTTGACAATTACTAGTTCAGATCTTCAAGTTATAATTTGCACTAATAATTTGTATTTAACAATTAGAAGTTCTGTATTTGACTATTACAAGTTCAGATCTTCGAATTATTATTTGCAATCTTAGTTTGAATTTAACAATTCGAAGTTCTGTATTTACCTATTACAGGTTCAGATCTTCAAGTTATAATTTGCAATCACAATTTGTATTTAACAATGCTAAGTTGCGTATTTGTCTATTACAAGTTCAGATCTTCAAATTATAATTTGCAATAATAATTAGAAGCTATCAATTTTAAGTTCTGTATTTGACAATTACAAGTTCAGATCTTCAAGTTATTATTTGCAATAATAATTAGAAGCTATCAATTTTAAGTTCTGTATTTGACAATTACAAGTTCAGATCTTGAAGTTATAATTTACAATAATAATTAGAAGCTATCAATTTTAAGTTCTGTATTTAACAATTACAAGTTCAGATCTTCAAGTTATAATATGCAATAATAATTAGAAGCTATCAATTTTAAGTTCTGTATTTGACAATTACTAGTTCAGATCTTCAAGTTATAATTTGAAATAATAATTTGAATTTAACAAATCTAAGTTCTGTAATTCACTATTACAAGTTCAGATCTTCAAGTTATAATTTACAAAAATAATTAGAAGCTATCAATTTTAAGTTCTGTATTTGACAATTACAAGTTCAGATCTTCAAGTTATAATTTGCACTAATAATTTGTATTTAACAATTTGAAGTTCTGTATTTGACAATTACAAGTTCAGATCTTCAAGTTATAATTTGCAATAATAATTAGAAGCTATCAATTTTAAGTTCTGTATTTGACAATTACAAGTTCAGATCTTCAAGTTATTATTTGCAATAATAATTAGAAGCTATCAATTTTAAGTTCTGTATTTGACAATTACAAGTTCAGATCTTGAAGTTATAATTTACAATAATAATTAGAAGCTATCAATTTTAAGTTCTGTATTTAACAATTACAAGTTCAGATCTTCAAGTTATAATATGCAATAATAATTAGAAGCTATCAATTTTAAGTTCTGTATTTGACAATTACTAGTTCAGATCTTCAAGTTATAATTTGAAATAATAATTTGAATTTAACAAATCTAAGTTCTGTAATTCACTATTACAAGTTCAGATCTTCAAGTTATAATTTACAATAATAATTAGAAGCTATCAATTTTAAGTTCTGTATTTGACAATTACAAGTTCAGATCTTCAAGTTATAATTTGCAATAATAATTAGAAGCTATTAATTTTAAGTTCTGTATTTGACAATTACAAGTTCAGATCTTCAAGTTATAATTTGCAATAATAATTAGAAGCTATCAATTTTAAGTTCTGTATTTGACAATTACAAGTTCAGATCTTGAAGTTATAATTTACAATAATAATTAGAAGCTATCAATTTTAAGTTCTGTATTTAACAATTACAAGTTCAGATCTTCAAGTTATAATATGCAATAATAATTAGAAGCTATCAATTTTAAGTTCTGTATTTGACAATTACTAGTTCAGATCTTCAAGTTATAATTTGAAATAATAATTTGAATTTAACAAATCTAAGTTCTGTAATTCACTATTACAAGTTCAGATCTTCAAGTTATAATTTACAATAATAATTAGAAGCTATCAATTTTAAGTTCTGTATTTGACAATTACAAGTTCAGATCTTCAAGTTATAATTTGCAATAATAATTAGAAGCTATTAATTTTAAGTTCTGTATTTGACAATTACAAGTTCAGATCTTCAAGTTATAATTTGCAATAATAATTAGAAGCTATCAATTTTAAGTTCTGTATTTGACAATTACAAGTTCAGATCTTGAAGTTATAATTTACAATAATAATTAGAAGCTATCAATTTTAAGTTCTGTATTTAACAATTACAAGTTCAGATCTTCAAGTTATAATATGCAATAATAATTAGAAGCTATCAATTTTAAGTTCTGTATTTGACAATTACTAGTTCAGATCTTCAAGTTATAATTTGAAATAATAATTTGAATTTAACAAATCTAAGTTCTGTAATTCACTATTACAAGTTTAGATCTTCAAGTTATAATTTACAATAATAATTAGAAGCTATCAATTTTAAGTTCTGTATTTGACAATTACAAGTTCAGATCTTCAAGTTATAATTTGCACTAATAATTTGTATTTAACAATTTGAAGTTCTGTATTTGACAATTACAAGTTCAGTTCTTCAAGTTATAATTTGCAATAATAATTAGAAGCTATCAATTTTAAGTTCTGTATTTGACAATTACAAGTTCAGATCTTCAAGTTATAATATGCAATAATAATTAGAAGCTATCAATTTTAAGTTCTGTATTTGACAATTACTAGTTCAGATCTTCAAGTTATAATTTGAAATAATAATTTGAATTTAACAAATCTAAGTTCTGTAATTCACTATTACAAGTTCAGATCTTCAAGTTATAATTTACAATAATAATTAGAAGCTATCAATTTTAAGTTCTGTATTTGACAATTACAAGTTCAGATCTTCAAGTTATAATTTGCAATAATAATTAGAAGCTATTAATTTTAAGTTCTGTATTTGACAATTACAAGTTCAGATCTTCAAGTTATAATTTGCAATCACAATTTGTATTTAACAATGCTAAGTTGCGTATTTGTCTATTACAAGTTCAGATCTTCAAATTATAATTTGCAATAATAATTAGAAGCTATCAATTTTAAGTTCTGTATTTGACAATTACAAGTTCAGATCTTCAAGTTATTATTTGCAATAATAATTAGAAGCTATCAATTTTAAGTTCTGTATTTGACAATTACAAGTTCAGATCTTGAAGTTATAATTTACAATAATAATTAGAAGCTATCAATTTAAGGTTCTGTATTTAACAATTACAAGTTCAGATCTTCAAGTTATAATATGCAATAATAATTAGAAGCTATCAATTTTAAGTTCTGTATTTGACAATTACAAGTTCAGATCTTCAAGTTATAATTTGCAATAATAATTAGAAGCTATCAATTTTAAGTTCTGTATTTGACAATTACTAGTTCAGATCTTCAAGTTATAATTTGAAATAATAATTTGAATTTAACAAATCTAAGTGCTGTAATTCACTATTACAAGTTCAGATCTTCAAGTTATAATTTACAATAATAATTAGAAGCTATCAATTTTAAGTTCTGTATTTGACTATTACAAGTTCAGATCTTCAAGTTATAATTTGCAATAATAATTAGAAGCTATCAATTTTAAGTTCTGTATTTGACAATTACAAGTTCAGATCTTCAAGTTATAATTTGCAATAATAATTAGAAGCTATTAATTTTAAGTTCTGTATTTGACAATTACAAGTTCAGATCTTCAAGTTATAATTTGAAATAATAATTAGAAGCTATCAATTTTATGTTCTCTATTTGACAATTACAAGTTCAGATCTTCAAGTTATAATTTGCAATAATAATTAGAAGCTATCAATTTTAAGTTCTGTATATGACAATTACAAGTTCAGATCTTCAAGTTATAATTTGCAATAATAATTAGAAGCTGTCAATTTTAAGTTCTGTATTTGACAATTACTAGTTCAGATCTCCAAGTTATTATTTGCAATAATAATTAGAAGCTATCAATTTTAAGTTCTGTATTTGACAATTACAAGTTCAGATCTTCAAGTTATAATTTACAATAATAATTAGAAGCTATCAATTTTAAGTTCTGTATTTGACAATTACAAGTTCAGATCTTCAAGTTATAATTTGCAATAATAATTAGAAGCTATCAATTTTAAGTTCTGTATTTGACAATTACAAGTTCAGATCTTCAAGTTATAATTTACAATAATAATTAGAAGCTATCAATTTTAAGTTCTGTATTTGACTATTACAAGTTCAGATCTTCAAGTTATAATTTGCAATAATAATTAGAAGCTATCAATTTTAAGTTCTGTATTTGACAATTACAAGTTCAGATCTTCAAGTTATAATTTGCAATAATAATAAGAAGCTAATTATTTTAAGTTTGTATTTGACAATTACAAGTTCAGATCTTCAAGTTATAATTTGAAATAATAATTAGAAGCTATCAATTTTATGTTCTCTATTTGACAATTACAAGTTCAGATCTTCAAGTTATAATTTGCAATAATAATTAGAAGCTATCAATTTTAAGTTCTGTATTTGACAATTACAAGTTCAGATCTTCAAGTTATAATTTGCAATAATAATTAGAAGCTATCAATTTTAAGTTCTGTATTTGACAATTACTAGTTCAGATCTCCAAGTTATTATTTGCAATAATAATTAGAAGCTATCAATTTTAAGTTCTGTATTTGACAATTACAAGTTCAGATCTTCAAGTTATAATTTACAATAATAATTAGAAGCTATCAATTTTAAGTTCTGTATTTGACAATTACAAGTTCAGATCTTCAAGTTATAATTTGCAATAATAATTAGAAGCTATCAATTTTAAGTTCTGTATTTGACAATTACTAGTTCAGATCTTCAAGGTATAATTTGAAATAATAATTTGAATTTAACAAATCTAAGTTCTGTAATTCACTATTACAAGTTCAGATCTTCAAGTTATAATTTACAATAATAATTAGAAGCTTTCAATTTTAAGTTCTGTATTTGACTATTACAAGTTCAGATCTTCAAGTTATAATTTGCAATAATAATGAGAAGCTATCAATTTTAAGTTCTGTATTTGACAATTACAAGTTCAGATCTTCAAGTTATTATTTGCACTAATAATTTGTATTTAACAATTTGAAGTTCTGTATTTGACAATTACAAGTTCAGATCTTCAAGTTATAATTTGCAATAATAATTAGAAGCTATTAATTTTAAGTTCTGTATTTGACAATTACAAGTTCAGATCTTCAAGTTATAATTTGAAATAATAATTAGAAGCTATCAATTTTATGTTCTGTATTTGACAATTGCAAGTTCAGATCTTCAAGTTATAATTTACAATAATAATTAAATGCTATCAATTCTAAGTTCTGTAATTCACTCTTACAAGTTCAGATCTTCAAGTTATAATTTACAATAATAATAATAAGCTATCAATTTTAAGTTCTGTATTTGACAATTACAAGTTCAGATCTTCAAGTTATAATTTGCAATAATAATTAGAAGCTATCAATTTTAAGTTCTGTATTTGACAATTACAAGTTCAGATCTTCAAGTTATAATTTGCACTAATAATTTGTATTTAACAATTAGAAGTTCTGTATTTGACAATTACAAGTTCAGATCTTCAAGTTATAATTTGCAATAATAATTAGAAGCTATTAATTTTAAGTTCTGTATTTGACAATTACTAGTTCAGATCTTCAAGTTATAATTTGCAATAATAATTAGAAGCTATCAATTGTAAGTGCTGTATTTGACAATTACTAGTTCAGATCTTCAAGTTATAATTTGCACTTATAATTTGTATTTAACAATTAGAAGTTCTGTGTTTTACAATTACAAGTTCAGATCTTCAAGTTATGATTTGCACTAATAATTTGTATTTAACAATTAGAAGTTCTGTATTTGACTATTACAAGTTCAGATCTTCAAATTATTATTTGCAATCTTAGTTTGAATTTAACCATTCGAAGTTCTGTATTTACCTATTACAGGTTCAGATCTTCAAGTAATAATTTGCACTAATAATTTGTATTTAACAATTCGAAGTTCTGTATTTGACTATTACAAGTTCAGATCTTCAAGTTATAATTTGAATTATAATTATAAGCTATCAATTTTAAGTTCTGTATTTGACAATTACAAGTACAGATCTCCTAATTATTATTTGCAATAATAATTAGAAGCTATCAATTTTAAGTTCTGCATTTGACAATTACAAGTTCAGATCTTCAAGTTATTATTTGCAATAATAATTAGAAGCTATTAATTTTAAGTTCTGTATTTGACAATTACAAGTGCAGATCTTCAAGTTATAATTTGCAATAATAATTAGAAGCTATCAATTTTAAGTTCTGTATTTGACAATTACTAGTTCAGATCTTCAAGTTATAATTAGAATTAATAATTAGAATTTGACAAATCTAAGTTCTGTAATTCACTATTACAAGTTCAGATCTTCAAGTTATAATTTACAATAATAATTAGAAGCTATCAATTTTAAGTTCTGTATTTGACAATTACAGGTTCAGATCTTCAAGTTATAATTTGCACTAATAATTTGTATTTAACAATTAGAAGTTCTGTATTTGACAATTACAAGTTCAGATCTTCAAGTTATAATTTGCAATAATAATTAGAAGCTATCAATTTTAAGTTCTGTATTTGACAATTACTAGATCAGATCTTCAAGTTATAATTTTCACTAATAATTTGTATTTAACAATTAGGAGTTCTGTATTTGACAATTACAAGTTCAGATCTTCAAGTTATTATTTGCAATAATAATTAGAAGCTATCAATTTTAAGTTCTGTATTTGACAATTACAAGTTCAGATCTTGAAGTTATAATTTACAATAATAATTAGAAGCTATCAATTTTAAGTTCTGTATTTAACAATTACAAGTTCAGATCTTCAAGTTATAATATGCAATAATAATTAGAAGCTATCAATTTTAAGTTCTGTATTTGACAATTACTAGTTCAGATCTTCAAGTTATAATTTGAAATAATAATTTGAATTTAACAAATCTAAGTTCTGTAATTCACTATTACAAGTTCAGATCTTCAAGTTATAATTTACAATAATAATTAGAAGCTATCAATTTTAAGTTCTGTATTTGACAATTACAAGTTCAGATCTTCAAGTTATAATTTGCAATAATAATTAGAAGCTATTAATTTTAAGTTCTGTATTTGACAATTACAAGTTCAGATCTTCAAGTTATAATTTGCAATAATAATTAGAAGCTATCAATTTTAAGTTCTGTATTTGACAATTACAAGTTCAGATCTTGAAGTTATAATTTACAATAATAATTAGAAGCTATCAATTTTAAGTTCTGTATTTAACAATTACAAGTTCAGATCTTCAAGTTATAATATGCAATAATAATTAGAAGCTATCAATTTTAAGTTCTGTATTTGACAATTACTAGTTCAGATCTTCAAGTTATAATTTGAAATAATAATTTGAATTTAACAAATCTAAGTTCTGTAATTCACTATTACAAGTTCAGATCTTCAAGTTATAATTTACAATAATAATTAGAAGCTATCAATTTTAAGTTCTGTATTTGACAATTACAAGTTCAGATCTTCAAGTTATAATTTGCAATAATAATTAGAAGCTATTAATTTTAAGTTCTGTATTTGACAATTACAAGTTCAGATCTTCAAGTTATAATTTGCAATAATAATTAGAAGCTATCAATTTTAAGTTCTGTATTTGACAATTACAAGTTCAGATCTTGAAGTTATAATTTACAATAATAATTAGAAGCTATCAATTTTAAGTTCTGTATTTAACAATTACAAGTTCAGATCTTCAAGTTATAATATGCAATAATAATTAGAAGCTATCAATTTTAAGTTCTGTATTTGACAATTACTAGTTCAGATCTTCAAGTTATAATTTGAAATAATAATTTGAATTTAACAAATCTAAGTTCTGTAATTCACTATTACAAGTTTAGATCTTCAAGTTATAATTTACAATAATAATTAGAAGCTATCAATTTTAAGTTCTGTATTTGACAATTACAAGTTCAGATCTTCAAGTTATAATTTGCACTAATAATTTGTATTTAACAATTTGAAGTTCTGTATTTGACAATTACAAGTTCAGTTCTTCAAGTTATAATTTGCAATAATAATTAGAAGCTATCAATTTTAAGTTCTGTATTTGACAATTACAAGTTCAGATCTTCAAGTTATAATATGCAATAATAATTAGAAGCTATCAATTTTAAGTTCTGTATTTGACAATTACTAGTTCAGATCTTCAAGTTATAATTTGAAATAATAATTTGAATTTAACAAATCTAAGTTCTGTAATTCACTATTACAAGTTCAGATCTTCAAGTTATAATTTACAATAATAATTAGAAGCTATCAATTTTAAGTTCTGTATTTGACAATTACAAGTTCAGATCTTCAAGTTATAATTTGCAATAATAATTAGAAGCTATTAATTTTAAGTTCTGTATTTGACAATTACAAGTTCAGATCTTCAAGTTATAATTTGCAATCACAATTTGTATTTAACAATGCTAAGTTGCGTATTTGTCTATTACAAGTTCAGATCTTCAAATTATAATTTGCAATAATAATTAGAAGCTATCAATTTTAAGTTCTGTATTTGACAATTACAAGTTCAGATCTTCAAGTTATTATTTGCAATAATAATTAGAAGCTATCAATTTTAAGTTCTGTATTTGACAATTACAAGTTCAGATCTTGAAGTTATAATTTACAATAATAATTAGAAGCTATCAATTTAAGGTTCTGTATTTAACAATTACAAGTTCAGATCTTCAAGTTATAATATGCAATAATAATTAGAAGCTATCAATTTTAAGTTCTGTATTTGACAATTACAAGTTCAGATCTTCAAGTTATAATTTGCAATAATAATTAGAAGCTATCAATTTTAAGTTCTGTATTTGACAATTACTAGTTCAGATCTTCAAGTTATAATTTGAAATAATAATTTGAATTTAACAAATCTAAGTGCTGTAATTCACTATTACAAGTTCAGATCTTCAAGTTATAATTTACAATAATAATTAGAAGCTATCAATTTTAAGTTCTGTATTTGACTATTACAAGTTCAGATCTTCAAGTTATAATTTGCAATAATAATTAGAAGCTATCAATTTTAAGTTCTGTATTTGACAATTACAAGTTCAGATCTTCAAGTTATAATTTGCAATAATAATTAGAAGCTATTAATTTTAAGTTCTGTATTTGACAATTACAAGTTCAGATCTTCAAGTTATAATTTGAAATAATAATTAGAAGCTATCAATTTTATGTTCTCTATTTGACAATTACAAGTTCAGATCTTCAAGTTATAATTTGCAATAATAATTAGAAGCTATCAATTTTAAGTTCTGTATATGACAATTACAAGTTCAGATCTTCAAGTTATAATTTGCAATAATAATTAGAAGCTGTCAATTTTAAGTTCTGTATTTGACAATTACTAGTTCAGATCTCCAAGTTATTATTTGCAATAATAATTAGAAGCTATCAATTTTAAGTTCTGTATTTGACAATTACAAGTTCAGATCTTCAAGTTATAATTTACAATAATAATTAGAAGCTATCAATTTTAAGTTCTGTATTTGACAATTACAAGTTCAGATCTTCAAGTTATAATTTGCAATAATAATTAGAAGCTATCAATTTTAAGTTCTGTATTTGACAATTACAAGTTCAGATCTTCAAGTTATAATTTACAATAATAATTAGAAGCTATCAATTTTAAGTTCTGTATTTGACTATTACAAGTTCAGATCTTCAAGTTATAATTTGCAATAATAATTAGAAGCTATCAATTTTAAGTTCTGTATTTGACAATTACAAGTTCAGATCTTCAAGTTATAATTTGCAATAATAATAAGAAGCTAATTATTTTAAGTTTGTATTTGACAATTACAAGTTCAGATCTTCAAGTTATAATTTGAAATAATAATTAGAAGCTATCAATTTTATGTTCTCTATTTGACAATTACAAGTTCAGATCTTCAAGTTATAATTTGCAATAATAATTAGAAGCTATCAATTTTAAGTTCTGTATTTGACAATTACAAGTTCAGATCTTCAAGTTATAATTTGCAATAATAATTAGAAGCTATCAATTTTAAGTTCTGTATTTGACAATTACTAGTTCAGATCTCCAAGTTATTATTTGCAATAATAATTAGAAGCTATCAATTTTAAGTTCTGTATTTGACAATTACAAGTTCAGATCTTCAAGTTATAATTTACAATAATAATTAGAAGCTATCAATTTTAAGTTCTGTATTTGACAATTACAAGTTCAGATCTTCAAGTTATAATTTGCAATAATAATTAGAAGCTATCAATTTTAAGTTCTGTATTTGACAATTACTAGTTCAGATCTTCAAGGTATAATTTGAAATAATAATTTGAATTTAACAAATCTAAGTTCTGTAATTCACTATTACAAGTTCAGATCTTCAAGTTATAATTTACAATAATAATTAGAAGCTTTCAATTTTAAGTTCTGTATTTGACTATTACAAGTTCAGATCTTCAAGTTATAATTTGCAATAATAATGAGAAGCTATCAATTTTAAGTTCTGTATTTGACAATTACAAGTTCAGATCTTCAAGTTATTATTTGCACTAATAATTTGTATTTAACAATTTGAAGTTCTGTATTTGACAATTACAAGTTCAGATCTTCAAGTTATAATTTGCAATAATAATTAGAAGCTATTAATTTTAAGTTCTGTATTTGACAATTACAAGTTCAGATCTTCAAGTTATAATTTGAAATAATAATTAGAAGCTATCAATTTTATGTTCTGTATTTGACAATTGCAAGTTCAGATCTTCAAGTTATAATTTACAATAATAATTAAATACTATCAATTCTAAGTTCTGTAATTCACTCTTACAAGTTCAGATCTTCAAGTTATAATTTACAATAATAATAATAAGCTATCAATTTTAAGTTCTGTATTTGACAATTACAAGTTCAGATCTTCAAGTTATAATTTGCAATAATAATTAGAAGCTATCAATTTTAAGTTCTGTATTTGACAATTACAAGTTCAGATCTTCAAGTTATAATTTGCACTAATAATTTGTATTTAACAATTAGAAGTTCTGTATTTGACAATTACAAGTTCAGATCTTCAAGTTATAATTTGCAATAATAATTAGAAGCTATTAATTTTAAGTTCTGTATTTGACAATTACTAGTTCAGATCTTCAAGTTATAATTTGCAATAATAATTAGAAGCTATCAATTGTAAGTGCTGTATTTGACAATTACTAGTTCAGATCTTCAAGTTATAATTTGCACTTATAATTTGTATTTAACAATTAGAAGTTCTGTGTTTTACAATTACAAGTTCAGATCTTCAAGTTATGATTTGCACTAATAATTTGTATTTAACAATTAGAAGTTCTGTATTTGACTATTACAAGTTCAGATCTTCAAATTATTATTTGCAATCTTAGTTTGAATTTAACCATTCGAAGTTCTGTATTTACCTATTACAGGTTCAGATCTTCAAGTAATAATTTGCACTAATAATTTGTATTTAACAATTCGAAGTTCTGTATTTGACTATTACAAGTTCAGATCTTCAAGTTATAATTTGAATTATAATTATAAGCTATCAATTTTAAGTTCTGTATTTGACAATTACAAGTACAGATCTCCTAATTATTATTTGCAATAATAATTAGAAGCTATCAATTTTAAGTTCTGCATTTGACAATTACAAGTTCAGATCTTCAAGTTATTATTTGCAATAATAATTAGAAGCTATTAATTTTAAGTTCTGTATTTGACAATTACAAGTGCAGATCTTCAAGTTATAATTTGCAATAATAATTAGAAGCTATCAATTTTAAGTTCTGTATTTGACAATTACTAGTTCAGATCTTCAAGTTATAATTAGAATTAATAATTAGAATTTGACAAATCTAAGTTCTGTAATTCACTATTACAAGTTCAGATCTTCAAGTTATAATTTACAATAATAATTAGAAGCTATCAATTTTAAGTTCTGTATTTGACAATTACAGGTTCAGATCTTCAAGTTATAATTTGCACTAATAATTTGTATTTAACAATTAGAAGTTCTGTATTTGACAATTACAAGTTCAGATCTTCAAGTTATAATTTGCAATAATAATTAGAAGCTATCAATTTTAAGTTCTGTATTTGACAATTACTAGATCAGATCTTCAAGTTATAATTTTCACTAATAATTTGTATTTAACAATTAGGAGTTCTGTATTTGCCTATTACAAGTTCAGATCTTCGAATTATTATTTGCAATCTTAGTTAGAATTTTACAATTCGAAGTTCTGTATTTACCTATTACAGGTTCAGATCTTCAAGTTATAATTTTCAATCACAATTTGTATTTAACAATGCTAAGTTGCGTATTTGTCTATTACAAGTTCAGATCTTCAAATTATAATTTGCAATAATAATTAGAAGCTATCAATAGTAAGTTCTGAATTTGACAATTACAAGTTCAGATCTTCAAGTAATTATTTGCAATAACAATTAGAAGCTATCAATTTTAAGTTCTGTTTTTGACAATTACAAGTTCAGATCTTGAAGTTATAATTTACAATATTAATTAGAAGCTATCAATTTTAAGTTCTGTATTTAACAATTACAAGTTCAGATCTTCAAGTTATAATATGCAATAATGATTAGAAGCTATCAATTTTAAGTTCTGTTTTGGACAATTACTAGTTCAGATCTTCAAGTTATAATTTGAAATAATAATTTGAATTTAACAAATCTAAGTTCTGTAATTCACTATTACAAGTTCAGATCTTCAAGTTATAATTTACAATAATAATTAGAAGCTATCAATTTTAAGTTCTGTATTTGACAATTACAAGTTCAGATCTTCAAGTTATTATTTGCACTAATAATTTGTATTTAACAATTTGAAGTTCTGTATTTGACAATTACAAGTTCAGATCTTCAAGTTATAATTTGCAATAATAATTAGAAGCTATTAATTTTAAGTTCTGTATTTGACAATTACAAGTTCAGATCTTCAAGTTATAATTTGAAATAATAATTAGAAGCTATCAATTTTATGTTCTGTGTTTGACAATTGCAAGTTCAGATCTTCAAGTTATAATTTACAATAATAATTAAATGCTATCAATTCTAAGTTCTGTAATTCACTCTTACAAGTTCAGATCTTCTAGTTATAATTTACAATAATAATAATAAGCTATCAATTTTAAGTTCTGTATTTGACAATTACAAGTTCAGATCTTCAAGTTATAATTTGCAATAATAATTAGAAGCTATCAATTTTAAGTTCTGTATTTGACAATTACAAGTTCAGATCTTCAAGTTATAATTTGCACTAATAATTTGTATTTAACAATTAGAAGTTCTGTATTTGACAATTACAAGTTCAGATCTTCAAGTTATAATTTGCAATAATAATTAGAAGCTATTAATTTTAAGTTCTGTATTTGACAATTACTAGTTCAGATCTTCAAGTTATAATTTGCAATAATAATTAGAAGCTATCAATTGTAAGTGCTGTATTTGACAATTACTAGTTCAGATCTTCAAGTTATAATTTGCACTTATAATTTGTATTTAACAATTAGAAGTTCTGTGTTTTACAATTACAAGTTCAGATCTTCAAGTTATGATTTGCACTAATAATTTGTATTTAACAATTAGAAGTTCTGTATTTGACTATTACAAGTTCAGATCTTCAAATTATTATTTGCAATCTTAGTTTGAATTTAACCATTCGAAGTTCTGTATTTACCTATTACAGGTTCAGATCTTCAAGTAATAATTTGCACTAATAATTTGTATTTAACAATTCGAAGTTCTGTATTTGACTATTACAAGTTCAGATCTTCAAGTTATAATTTGAATTATAATTATAAGCTATCAATTTTAAGTTCTGTATTTGACAATTACAAGTACAGATCTCCTAATTATTATTTGCAATAATAATTAGAAGCTATCAATTTTAAGTTCTGCATTTGACAATTACAAGTTCAGATCTTCAAGTTATTATTTGCAATAATAATTAGAAGCTATTAATTTTAAGTTCTGTATTTGACAATTACAAGTGCAGATCTTCAAGTTATAATTTGCAATAATAATTAGAAGCTATCAATTTTAAGTTCTGTATTTGACAATTACTAGTTCAGATCTTCAAGTTATAATTAGAATTAATAATTAGAATTTGACAAATCTAAGTTCTGTAATTCACTATTACAAGTTCAGATCTTCAAGTTATAATTTACAATAATAATTAGAAGCTATCAATTTTAAGTTCTGTATTTGACAATTACAAGTTCAGATCTACAAGTTATAATTTGCACTAATAATTTGTATTTAATAATTAGAAGTTCTGTATTTGACAATTACAAGTTCAGATCTTCAAGTTATAATTTGAAATAATAATTAGAATCTATCAATTTTAAGTTCTGTATTTGACAATTACTAGTTCAGATCCTCAAGTTATAATTTGAAATAATAATTTGAATTTAACAAATCTAAGTTCTGTAATTCACTATTACAAGTTCAGTTCTTCAAGTTATAATTTACAATAATAATTAGAAGCTATCAATTTTAAGTTCTGTATTTGACAATTACAAGTTCAGATCTTCAAGTTATAATTTGCACTAATAATTTGTATTTAACAATTAGAAGTTCTGTATTTGACAATTACAAGTTCAGACATTCAAGTTATAATTTGCAATAATAATTAGAAGCTATTAATTTTAAGTTCTGTATTTGACAATTACAAGTTCAGATCTTCAAGTTATAATTTGAAATAATAATTAGTAGCTATCAATTTTATGTTCTGTATTTGACAATTACAAGTTCAGATCTTCAAGTTATAATTTGCAATAATAATTAGAAGCTATCAATTTTAAGTGCTGTATTTGACAATTACTAGTTCAGATCTTCAAGTTATAATTTGCACCAATAATTTGTATTTAACAATTAGCAGTTCTGTATTTGACTATTACAAGTTCAGATCTTCGAATTATTATTTGCAATCTTAGTTAGAATTTAACAATTCGAAGTTCTGTATTTACCTATTACAGGTTCAGATCTTCAAGTTATAATTTGCACTAATAATTTGTATTTAACAATTAGAAGTTCTGTATTTGACAATTACAAGTTCAGATCTTCAAGTTATAATTTGCAATAATAATTAGAAGCTATCAATTTTAAGTTCTGAATTTGACAATTACAAGTTCAGATCTTCAAGTAATTATTTGCAATAACAATTAGAAGCTATCAATTTTAAGTTCTGTTTTTGACAATTACAGGTTCAGATCTTGAAGTTATAATTTACAATAATAATTGGAAGCTATCAATTTTAAGTTCTGTATTTAACAATTACAAGTTCAGATCTTCAAGTTATAATATGCAATAATAATTAGAAGCTATTAAATTTAAGTTCTGTATTTGACAATTACAAGTTCAGATCTTCAAGTTATAATTTGAAATAATAATTAGAAGCTATCAATTTTATGTTCTGTGTTTGACAATTGCAAGTTCAGATCTTCAAGTTATAATTTACAATAATAATTAAATGCTATCAATTCTAAGTTCTGTAATTCACTCTTACAAGTTCAGATCTTCTAGTTATAATTTACAATAATAATAATAAGCTATCAATTTTAAGTTCTGTATTTGACAATTACAAGTTCAGATCTTCAAGTTATAATTTGCAATAATAATTAGAAGCTATCAATTTTAAGTTCTGTATTTGACAATTACAAGTTCAGATCTTCAAGTTATAATTTGCACTAATAATTTGTATTTAACAATTAGAAGTTCTGTATTTGACAATTACAAGTTCAGATCTTCAAGTTATAATTTGCAATAATAATTAGAAGCTATTAATTTTAAGTTCTGTATTTGACAATTACTAGTTCAGATCTTCAAGTTATAATTTGCAATAATAATTAGAAGCTATCAATTGTAAGTGCTGTATTTGACAATTACTAGTTCAGATCTTCAAGTTATAATTTGCACTTATAATTTGTATTTAACAATTAGAAGTTCTGTGTTTTACAATTACAAGTTCAGATCTTCAAGTTATGATTTGCACTAATAATTTGTATTTAACAATTAGAAGTTCTGTATTTGACTATTACAAGTTCAGATCTTCAAATTATTATTTGCAATCTTAGTTTGAATTTAACCATTCGAAGTTCTGTATTTACCTATTACAGGTTCAGATCTTCAAGTAATAATTTGCACTAATAATTTGTATTTAACAATTCGAAGTTCTGTATTTGACTATTACAAGTTCAGATCTTCAAGTTATAATTTGAATTATAATTATAAGCTATCAATTTTAAGTTCTGTATTTGACAATTACAAGTACAGATCTCCTAATTATTATTTGCAATAATAATTAGAAGCTATCAATTTTAAGTTCTGCATTTGACAATTACAAGTTCAGATCTTCAAGTTATTATTTGCAATAATAATTAGAAGCTATTAATTTTAAGTTCTGTATTTGACAATTACAAGTGCAGATCTTCAAGTTATAATTTGCAATAATAATTAGAAGCTATCAATTTTAAGTTCTGTATTTGACAATTACTAGTTCAGATCTTCAAGTTATAATTAGAATTAATAATTAGAATTTGACAAATCTAAGTTCTGTAATTCACTATTACAAGTTCAGATCTTCAAGTTATAATTTACAATAATAATTAGAAGCTATCAATTTTAAGTTCTGTATTTGACAATTACAGGTTCAGATCTTCAAGTTATAATTTGCACTAATAATTTGTATTTAACAATTAGAAGTTCTGTATTTGACAATTACAAGTTCAGATCTTCAAGTTATAATTTGCAATAATAATTAGAAGCTATCAATTTTAAGTTCTGTATTTGACAATTACTAGATCAGATCTTCAAGTTATAATTTGCACTAATAATTTGTATTTAACAATTAGGAGTTCTGTATTTGCCTATTACAAGTTCAGATCTTCGAATTATTATTTGCAATCTTAGTTAGAATTTTACAATTCGAAGTTCTGTATTTACCTATTACAGGTTCAGATCTTCAAGTTATAATTTTCAATCACAATTTGTATTTAACAATGCTAAGTTGCGTATTTGTCTATTACAAGTTCAGATCTTCAAATTATAATTTGCAATAATAATTAGAAGCTATCAATAGTAAGTTCTGAATTTGACAATTACAAGTTCAGATCTTCAAGTAATTATTTGCAATAACAATTAGAAGCTATCAATTTTAAGTTCTGTTTTTGACAATTACAAGTTCAGATCTTGAAGTTATAATTTACAATATTAATTAGAAGCTATCAATTTTAAGTTCTGTATTTAACAATTACAAGTTCAGATCTTCAAGTTATAATATGCAATAATGATTAGAAGCTATCAATTTTAAGTTCTGTTTTGGACAATTACTAGTTCAGATCTTCAAGTTATAATTTGAAATAATAATTTGAATTTAACAAATCTAAGTTCTGTAATTCACTATTACAAGTTCAGATCTTCAAGTTATAATTTACAATAATAATTAGAAGCTATCAATTTTAAGTTCTGTATTTGACAATTACAAGTTCAGATCTTCAAGTTATTATTTGCACTAATAATTTGTATTTAACAATTTGAAGTTCTGTATTTGACAATTACAAGTTCAGATCTTCAAGTTATAATTTGCAATAATAATTAGAAGCTATTAATTTTAAGTTCTGTATTTGACAATTACAAGTTCAGATCTTCAAGTTATAATTTGAAATAATAATTAGAAGCTATCAATTTTATGTTCTGTGTTTGACAATTGCAAGTTCAGATCTTCAAGTTATAATTTACAATAATAATTAAATGCTATCAATTCTAAGTTCTGTAATTCACTCTTACAAGTTCAGATCTTCTAGTTATAATTTACAATAATAATAATAAGCTATCAATTTTAAGTTCTGTATTTGACAATTACAAGTTCAGATCTTCAAGTTATAATTTGCAATAATAATTAGAAGCTATCAATTTTAAGTTCTGTATTTGACAATTACAAGTTCAGATCTTCAAGTTATAATTTGCACTAATAATTTGTATTTAACAATTAGAAGTTCTGTATTTGACAATTACAAGTTCAGATCTTCAAGTTATAATTTGCAATAATAATTAGAAGCTATTAATTTTAAGTTCTGTATTTGACAATTACTAGTTCAGATCTTCAAGTTATAATTTGCAATAATAATTAGAAGCTATCAATTGTAAGTGCTGTATTTGACAATTACTAGTTCAGATCTTCAAGTTATAATTTGCACTTATAATTTGTATTTAACAATTAGAAGTTCTGTGTTTTACAATTACAAGTTCAGATCTTCAAGTTATGATTTGCACTAATAATTTGTATTTAACAATTAGAAGTTCTGTATTTGACTATTACAAGTTCAGATCTTCAAATTATTATTTGCAATCTTAGTTTGAATTTAACCATTCGAAGTTCTGTATTTACCTATTACAGGTTCAGATCTTCAAGTAATAATTTGCACTAATAATTTGTATTTAACAATTCGAAGTTCTGTATTTGACTATTACAAGTTCAGATCTTCAAGTTATAATTTGAATTATAATTATAAGCTATCAATTTTAAGTTCTGTATTTGACAATTACAAGTACAGATCTCCTAATTATTATTTGCAATAATAATTAGAAGCTATCAATTTTAAGTTCTGCATTTGACAATTACAAGTTCAGATCTTCAAGTTATTATTTGCAATAATAATTAGAAGCTATTAATTTTAAGTTCTGTATTTGACAATTACAAGTGCAGATCTTCAAGTTATAATTTGCAATAATAATTAGAAGCTATCAATTTTAAGTTCTGTATTTGACAATTACTAGTTCAGATCTTCAAGTTATAATTAGAATTAATAATTAGAATTTGACAAATCTAAGTTCTGTAATTCACTATTACAAGTTCAGATCTTCAAGTTATAATTTACAATAATAATTAGAAGCTATCAATTTTAAGTTCTGTATTTGACAATTACAAGTTCAGATCTACAAGTTATAATTTGCACTAATAATTTGTATTTAATAATTAGAAGTTCTGTATTTGACAATTACAAGTTCAGATCTTCAAGTTATAATTTGAAATAATAATTAGAATCTATCAATTTTAAGTTCTGTATTTGACAATTACTAGTTCAGATCCTCAAGTTATAATTTGAAATAATAATTTGAATTTAACAAATCTAAGTTCTGTAATTCACTATTACAAGTTCAGTTCTTCAAGTTATAATTTACAATAATAATTAGAAGCTATCAATTTTAAGTTCTGTATTTGACAATTACAAGTTCAGATCTTCAAGTTATAATTTGCACTAATAATTTGTATTTAACAATTAGAAGTTCTGTATTTGACAATTACAAGTTCAGACATTCAAGTTATAATTTGCAATAATAATTAGAAGCTATTAATTTTAAGTTCTGTATTTGACAATTACAAGTTCAGATCTTCAAGTTATAATTTGAAATAATAATTAGTAGCTATCAATTTTATGTTCTGTATTTGACAATTACAAGTTCAGATCTTCAAGTTATAATTTGCAATAATAATTAGAAGCTATCAATTTTAAGTGCTGTATTTGACAATTACTAGTTCAGATCTTCAAGTTATAATTTGCACCAATAATTTGTATTTAACAATTAGCAGTTCTGTATTTGACTATTACAAGTTCAGATCTTCGAATTATTATTTGCAATCTTAGTTAGAATTTAACAATTCGAAGTTCTGTATTTACCTATTACAGGTTCAGATCTTCAAGTTATAATTTGCACTAATAATTTGTATTTAACAATTAGAAGTTCTGTATTTGACAATTACAAGTTCAGATCTTCAAGTTATAATTTGCAATAATAATTAGAAGCTATCAATTTTAAGTTCTGAATTTGACAATTACAAGTTCAGATCTTCAAGTAATTATTTGCAATAACAATTAGAAGCTATCAATTTTAAGTTCTGTTTTTGACAATTACAGGTTCAGATCTTGAAGTTATAATTTACAATAATAATTGGAAGCTATCAATTTTAAGTTCTGTATTTAACAATTACAAGTTCAGATCTTCAAGTTATAATATGCAATAATAATTAGAAGCTATTAATTTTAAGTTCTGTATTTGACAATTACAAGTTCAGATCTTCAAGTTATAATTTGAAATAATAATTAGAAGCTATCAATTTTATGTTCTGTGTTTGACAATTGCAAGTTCAGATCTTCAAGTTATAATTTACAATAATAATTAAATGCTATCAATTCTAAGTTCTGTAATTCACTCTTACAAGTTCAGATCTTCTAGTTATAATTTACAATAATAATAATAAGCTATCAATTTTAAGTTCTGTATTTGACAATTACAAGTTCAGATCTTCAAGTTATAATTTGCAATAATAATTAGAAGCTATCAATTTTAAGTTCTGTATTTGACAATTACAAGTTCAGATCTTCAAGTTATAATTTGCACTAATAATTTGTATTTAACAATTAGAAGTTCTGTATTTGACAATTACAAGTTCAGATCTTCAAGTTATAATTTGCAATAATAATTAGAAGCTATTAATTTTAAGTTCTGTATTTGACAATTACTAGTTCAGATCTTCAAGTTATAATTTGCAATAATAATTAGAAGCTATCAATTGTAAGTGCTGTATTTGACAATTACTAGTTCAGATCTTCAAGTTATAATTTGCACTTATAATTTGTATTTAACAATTAGAAGTTCTGTGTTTTACAATTACAAGTTCAGATCTTCAAGTTATGATTTGCACTAATAATTTGTATTTAACAATTAGAAGTTCTGTATTTGACTATTACAAGTTCAGATCTTCAAATTATTATTTGCAATCTTAGTTTGAATTTAACCATTCGAAGTTCTGTATTTACCTATTACAGGTTCAGATCTTCAAGTAATAATTTGCACTAATAATTTGTATTTAACAATTCGAAGTTCTGTATTTGACTATTACAAGTTCAGATCTTCAAGTTATAATTTGAATTATAATTATAAGCTATCAATTTTAAGTTCTGTATTTGACAATTACAAGTACAGATCTCCTAATTATTATTTGCAATAATAATTAGAAGCTATCAATTTTAAGTTCTGCATTTGACAATTACAAGTTCAGATCTTCAAGTTATTATTTGCAATAATAATTAGAAGCTATTAATTTTAAGTTCTGTATTTGACAATTACAAGTGCAGATCTTCAAGTTATAATTTGCAATAATAATTAGAAGCTATCAATTTTAAGTTCTGTATTTGACAATTACTAGTTCAGATCTTCAAGTTATAATTAGAATTAATAATTAGAATTTGACAAATCTAAGTTCTGTAATTCACTATTACAAGTTCAGATCTTCAAGTTATAATTTACAATAATAATTAGAAGCTATCAATTTTAAGTTCTGTATTTGACAATTACAAGTTCAGATCTACAAGTTATAATTTGCACTAATAATTTGTATTTAATAATTAGAAGTTCTGTATTTGACAATTACAAGTTCAGATCTTCAAGTTATAATTTGAAATAATAATTAGAATCTATCAATTTTAAGTTCTGTATTTGACAATTACTAGTTCAGATCCTCAAGTTATAATTTGAAATAATAATTTGAATTTAACAAATCTAAGTTCTGTAATTCACTATTACAAGTTCAGTTCTTCAAGTTATAATTTACAATAATAATTAGAAGCTATCAATTTTAAGTTCTGTATTTGACAATTACAAGTTCAGATCTTCAAGTTATAATTTGCACTAATAATTTGTATTTAACAATTAGAAGTTCTGTATTTGACAATTACAAGTTCAGACATTCAAGTTATAATTTGCAATAATAATTAGAAGCTATTAATTTTAAGTTCTGTATTTGACAATTACAAGTTCAGATCTTCAAGTTATAATTTGAAATAATAATTAGTAGCTATCAATTTTATGTTCTGTATTTGACAATTACAAGTTCAGATCTTCAAGTTATAATTTGCAATAATAATTAGAAGCTATCAATTTTAAGTGCTGTATTTGACAATTACTAGTTCAGATCTTCAAGTTATAATTTGCACCAATAATTTGTATTTAACAATTAGCAGTTCTGTATTTGACTATTACAAGTTCAGATCTTCGAATTATTATTTGCAATCTTAGTTAGAATTTAACAATTCGAAGTTCTGTATTTACCTATTACAGGTTCAGATCTTCAAGTTATAATTTGCACTAATAATTTGTATTTAACAATTAGAAGTTCTGTATTTGACAATTACAAGTTCAGATCTTCAAGTTATAATTTGCAATAATAATTAGAAGCTATCAATTTTAAGTTCTGAATTTGACAATTACAAGTTCAGATCTTCAAGTAATTATTTGCAATAACAATTAGAAGCTATCAATTTTAAGTTCTGTTTTTGACAATTACAGGTTCAGATCTTGAAGTTATAATTTACAATAATAATTGGAAGCTATCAATTTTAAGTTCTGTATTTAACAATTACAAGTTCAGATCTTCAAGTTATAATATGCAATAATAATTAGAAGCTATCAATTTTAAGTTCTGTTTTGGACAATTACTAGTTCAGATCTTCAAGTTATAATTTGAAATAATAATTTGAATTTAACAAATCTAAGTTCTGTAATTCACTATTACAAGTTCAGATCTTCAAGTTATAATTTACAATAATAATTAGAAACTATCAATTTTAAGTTCTGTATTTGACAATTACAAGTTCAGATCTTCAAGTTATTATTTGCACTAATAATTTGTATTTAACAATTTGAAGTTCTGTATTTGACAATTACAAGTTCAGATCTTCAAGTTAAAATTTGCAATAATAATTAGAAGCTATTAATTTTAAGTTCTGTATTTGACAATTACAAGTTCAGATCTTCAAGTTATAATTTGAAATAATAATTAGAAGCTATCAATTTTATGTTCTGTATTTGACAATTACAAGTTCAGATCTTCAAGTTAAATTTACAATAATAATTAAATGCTATCAATTCTAAGTTCTGTAATTCACTCTTACAAGTTCAGATCTTCAAGTTATAATTTACAATAATAATAATAAGCTATCAATTTTAAGTTCTGTATTTGACAATTACAAGTTCAGATCTTCAAGTTATAATTTGAAATAATAATTGAAGCTATCAATTTTATGTTCTGTATTTGACAATTACAAGTTCAGATCTTCAAGTTATAATTTACAATAATAATTAAATGCTATCAATTCTAAGTTCTGTAATTCACTCTTACAAGTTCAGATCTTCAAGTTATAATTTACAATAATAATAATAAGCTATCAATTTTAAGTTCTGTATTTGACAATTACAAGTTCAGATCTTCAAGTTATAATTTGCAATAATAATTAGAAGCTATCAATTTTAAGTTCTGTATTTGACAATTACAAGTTCAGATCTTCAAGTTATAATTTGCACTAATAATTTGTATTTAACAATTAGAAGTTCTGTATTTGACAATTACAAGTTCAGATCTTCAAGTTATAATTTACAATAATAATTAGAAGCTATCAATTTTAAGTTCTGTATTTGACAATTACAAGTTCAGATCTTCAAGTTATAATTTGCAATAATAATTAGAAGCTATCAATTTTAAGTTCTGTATTTGACAATTACTAGTTCAGATCTTCAAGGTATAATTTGAAATAATAATTTGAATTTAACAAATCTAAGTTTTGTAATTCACTATTACAAGTTCAGATCTTCAAGTTATAATTTACAATAATAATTAGAAGCTATCAATTTTAAGTTCTGTATTTGACTATTACAAGTTCAGATCTTCAAGTTATAATTTGCAATAATAATTAGAAGCTATCAATTTTAAGTTCTGTATTTGACAATTACAAGTTCAGATCTTCAAGTTATAATTTGCAATAATAATAAGAAGCTAATTATTTTAAGTTTGTATTTGACAATTACAAGTTCAGATCTTCAAGTTATAATTTGAAATAATAATTAGAAGCTATCAATTTTATGTTCTCTATTTGACAATTACAAGTTCAGATCTTCAAGTTATAATTTGCAATAATAATTAGAAGCTATCAATTTTAAGTTCTGTATTTGACAATTACAAGTTCAGATCTTCAAGTTATAATTTGCAATAATAATTAGAAGCTATCAATTTTAAGTTCTGTATTTGACAATTACTAGTTCAGATCTCCAAGTTATTATTTGCAATAATAATTAGAAGCTATCAATTTTAAGTTCTGTATTTGACAATTACAAGTTCAGATCTTCAAGTTATAATTTACAATAATAATTAGAAGCTATCAATTTTAAGTTCTGTATTTGACAATTACAAGTTCAGATCTTCAAGTTATAATTTGCAATAATAATTAGAAGCTATCAATTTTAAGTTCTGTATTTGACAATTACTAGTTCAGATCTTCAAGGTATAATTTGAAATAATAATTTGAATTTAGCAAATCTAAGTTCTGTAATTCACTATTACAAGTTCAGATCTTCAAGTTATAATTTACAATAATAATTAGAAGCTTTCAATTTTAAGTTCTGTATTTGGCTATTACAAGTTCAGATCTTCAAGTTATAATTTGCAATAATAATGAGAAGCTATCAATTTTAAGTTCTGTATTTGACAATTACAAGTTCAGATCTTCAAGTTATTATTTGCACTAATAATTTGTATTTAACAATTTGAAGTTCTGTATTTGACAATTACAAGTTCAGATCTTCAAGTTATAATTTGCAATAATAATTAGAAGCTATTAATTTTAAGTTCTGTATTTGACAATTACAAGTTCAGATCTTCAAGTTATAATTTGAAATAATAATTAGAAGCTATCAATTTTATGTTCTGTATTTGACAATTGCAAGTTCAGATCTTCAAGTTATAATTTACAATAATAATTAAATGCTATCAATTCTAAGTTCTGTAATTCACTCTTACAAGTTCAGATCTTCAAGTTATAATTTACAATAATAATAATAAGCTATCAATTTTAAGTTCTGTATTTGACAATTACAAGTTCAGATCTTCAAGTTATAATTTGCAATAATAATTAGAAGCTATCAATTTTAAGTTCTGTATTTGACAATTACAAGTTCAGATCTTCAAGTTATAATTTGCACTAATAATTTGTATTTAACAATTAGAAGTTCTGTATTTGACAATTACAAGTTCAGATCTTCAAGTTATAATTTGCAATAATAATTAGAAGCTATTAATTTTAAGTTCTGTATTTGACAATTACTAGTTCAGATCTTCAAGTTATAATTTGCAATAATAATTAGAAGCTATCAATTGTAAGTGCTGTATTTGACAATTACTAGTTCAGATCTTCAAGTTATAATTTGCACTTATAATTTGTATTTAACAATTAGAAGTTCTGTGTTTTACAATTACAAGTTCAGATCTTCAAGTTATGATTTGCACTAATAATTTGTATTTAACAATTAGAAGTTCTGTATTTGACTATTACAAGTTCAGATCTTCAAATTATTATTTGCAATCTTAGTTTGAATTTAACCATTCGAAGTTCTGTATTTACCTATTACAGGTTCAGATCTTCAAGTAATAATTTGCACTAATAATTTGTATTTAACAATTCGAAGTTCTGTATTTGACTATTACAAGTTCAGATCTTCAAGTTATAATTTGAATTATAATTATAAGCTATCAATTTTAAGTTCTGTATTTGACAATTACAAGTACAGATCTCCTAATTATTATTTGCAATAATAATTAGAAGCTATCAATTTTAAGTTCTGCATTTGACAATTACAAGTTCAGATCTTCAAGTTATTATTTGCAATAATAATTAGAAGCTATTAATTTTAAGTTCTGTATTTGACAATTACAAGTGCAGATCTTCAAGTTATAATTTGCAATAATAATTAGAAGCTATCAATTTTAAGTTCTGTATTTGACAATTACTAGTTCAGATCTTCAAGTTATAATTAGAATTAATAATTAGAATTTGACAAATCTAAGTTCTGTAATTCACTATTACAAGTTCAGATCTTCAAGTTATAATTTACAATAATAATTAGAAGCTATCAATTTTAAGTTCTGTATTTGACAATTACAGGTTCAGATCTTCAAGTTATAATTTGCACTAATAATTTGTATTTAACAATTAGAAGTTCTGTATTTGACAATTACAAGTTCAGATCTTCAAGTTATAATTTGCAATAATAATTAGAAGCTATCAATTTTAAGTTCTGTATTTGACAATTACTAGATCAGATCTTCAAGTTATAATTTGCACTAATAATTTGTATTTAACAATTAGGAGTTCTGTATTTGCCTATTACAAGTTCAGATCTTCGAATTATTATTTGCAATCTTAGTTAGAATTTTACAATTCGAAGTTCTGTATTTACCTATTACAGGTTCAGATCTTCAAGTTATAATTTTCAATCACAATTTGTATTTAACAATGCTAAGTTGCGTATTTGTCTATTACAAGTTCAGATCTTCAAATTATAATTTGCAATAATAATTAGAAGCTATCAATATTAAGTTCTGAATTTGACAATTACAAGTTCAGATCTTCAAGTAATTATTTGCAATAACAATTAGAAGCTATCAATTTTAAGTTCTGTTTTTGACAATTACAAGTTCAGATCTTGAAGTTATAATTTACAATATTAATTAGAAGCTATCAATTTTAAGTTCTGTATTTAACAAT
This sequence comes from Cantharis lateralis, assembly GCA_963170105.1. Taxonomy (NCBI): domain Eukaryota; kingdom Metazoa; phylum Arthropoda; class Insecta; order Coleoptera; family Cantharidae; genus Cantharis; species Cantharis lateralis. Next base: position 29,589,184 of record OY720625.1, on the reverse strand, counting down.
TACAAGTTCAGATCTTCAAGTTATAATATGCAATAATGATTAGAAGCTATCAATTTTAAGTTCTGTTTTGGACAATTACTAGTTCAGATCTTCAAGTTATAATTTGAAATAATAATTTGAATTTAACAAATCTAAGTTCTGTAATTCACTATTACAAGTTCAGATCTTCAAGTTATAATTTACAATAATAATTAGAAGCTATCAATTTTAAGTTCTGTATTTGACAATTACAAGTTCAGATCTTCAAGTTATTATTTGCACTAATAATTTGTATTTAACAATTTGAAGTTCTGTATTTGACAATTACAAGTTCAGATCTTCAAGTTATAATTTGCAATAATAATTAGAAGCTATTAATTTTAAGTTCTGTATTTGACAATTACAAGTTCAGATCTTCAAGTTATAATTTGAAATAATAATTAGAAGCTATCAATTTTATGTTCTGTATTTGACAATTGCAAGTTCAGATCTTCAAGTTATAATTTACAATAATAATTAAATGCTATCAATTCTAAGTTCTGTAATTCACTCTTACAAGTTCAGATCTTCTAGTTATAATTTACAATAATAATAATAAGCTATCAATTTTAAGTTCTGTATTTGACAATTACAAGTTCAGATCTTCAAGTTATAATTTGCAATAATAATTAGAAGCTATCAATTTTAAGTTCTGTATTTGACAATTACAAGTTCAGATCTTCAAGTTATAATTTGCACTAATAATTTGTATTTAACAATTAGAAGTTCTGTATTTGACAATTACAAGTTCAGATCTTCAAGTTATAATTTGCAATAATAATTAGAAGCTATTAATTTTAAGTTCTGTATTTGACAATTACTAGTTCAGATCTTCAAGTTATAATTTGCAATAATAATTAGAAGCTATCAATTGTAAGTGCTGTATTTGACAATTACTAGTTCAGATCTTCAAGTTATAATTTGCACTTATAATTTGTATTTAACAATTAGAAGTTCTGTGTTTTACAATTACAAGTTCAGATCTTCAAGTTATGATTTGCACTAATAATTTGTATTTAACAATTAGAAGTTCTGTATTTGACTATTACAAGTTCAGATCTTCAAATTATTATTTGCAATCTTAGTTTTAATTTAACCATTCGAAGTTCTGTATTTACCTATTACAGGTTCAGATCTTCAAGTAATAATTTGCACTAATAATTTGTATTTATCAATTCGAAGTTCTGTATTTGACTATTACAAGTTCAGATCTTCAAGTTATAATTTGAATTATAATTATAAGCTATCAATTTTAAGTTCTGTATTTGACAATTACAAGTACAGATCTCCTAATTATTATTTGCAATAATAATTAGAAGCTATCAATTTTAAGTTCTGCATTTGACAATTACAAGTTCAGATCTTCAAGTTATTATTTGCAATAATAATTAGAAGCTATTAATTTTAAGTTCTGTATTTGACAATTACAAGTGCAGATCTTCAAGTTATAATTTGCAATAATAATTAGAAGCTATCAATTTTAAGTTCTGTATTTGACAATTACTAGTTCAGATCTTCAAGTTATAATTAGAATTAATAATTAGAATTTGACAAATCTAAGTTCTGTAATTCACTATTACAAGTTCAGATCTTCAAGTTATAATTTACAATAATAATTAGAAGCTATCAATTTTAAGTTCTGTATTTGACAATTACAAGTTCAGATCTACAAGTTATAATTTGCACTAATAATTTGTATTTAATAATTAGAAGTTCTGTATTTGACAATTACAAGTTCAGATCTTCAAGTTATAATTTGAAATAATAATTAGAAGCTATCAATTTTAAGTTCTGTATTTGACAATTACTAGTTCAGATCCTCAAGTTATAATTTGAAATAATAATTTGAATTTAACAAATCTAAGTTCTGTAATTCACTATTACAAGTTCAGTTCTTCAAGTTATAATTTACAATAATAATTAGAAGCTATCAATTTTAAGTTCTGTATTTGACAATTACAAGTTCAGATCTTCAAGTTATAATTTGCACTAATAATTTGTATTTAACAATTAGAAGTTCTGTATTTGACAATTACAAGTTCAGACATTCAAGTTATAATTTGCAATAATAATTAGAAGCTATTAATTTTAAGTTCTGTATTTGACAATTACAAGTTCAGATCTTCAAGTTATAATTTGAAATAATAATTAGTAGCTATCAATTTTATGTTCTGTATTTGACAATTACAAGTTCAGATCTTCAAGTTATAATTTGCAATAATAATTAGAAGCTATCAATTTTAAGTGCTGTATTTGACAATTACTAGTTCAGATCTTCAAGTTATAATTTGCACCAATAATTTGTATTTAACAATTAGCAGTTCTGTATTTGACTATTACAAGTTCAGATCTTCGAATTATTATTTGCAATCTTAGTTAGAATTTAACAATTCGAAGTTCTGTATTTACCTATTACAGGTTCAGATCTTCAAGTTATAATTTGCACTAATAATTTGTATTTAACAATTAGAAGTTCTGTATTTGACAATTACAAGTTCAGATCTTCAAGTTATAATTTGCAATAATAATTAGAAGCTATCAATTTTAAGTTCTGAATTTGACAATTACAAGTTCAGATCTTCAAGTAATTATTTGCAATAACAATTAGAAGCTATCAATTTTAAGTTCTGTTTTTGACAATTACAGGTTCAGATCTTGAAGTTATAATTTACAATAATAATTAGAAGCTATCAATTTTAAGTTCTGTATTTGACAATTACAAGTTCAGATCTTCAAGTTATTATTTGCACTAATAATTTGTATTTAACAATTTGAAGTTCTGTATTTGACAATTACAAGTTCAGATCTTCAAGTTAAAATTTGCAATAATAATTAGAAGCTATTAATTTTAAGTTCTGTATTTGACAATTACAAGTTCAGATCTTCAAGTTATAATTTGAAATAATAATTAGAAGCTATCAATTTTATGTTCTGTATTTGACAATTACAAGTTCAGATCTTCAAGTTAAATTTACAATAATAATTAAATGCTATCAATTCTAAGTTCTGTAATTCACTCTTACAAGTTCAGATCTTCAAGTTATAATTTACAATAATAATAATAAGCTATCAATTTTAAGTTCTGTATTTGACAATTACAAGTTCAGATCTTCAAGTTATAATTTGAAATAATAATTGAAGCTATCAATTTTATGTTCTGTATTTGACAATTACAAGTTCAGATCTTCAAGTTATAATTTACAATAATAATTAAATGCTATCAATTCTAAGTTCTGTAATTCACTCTTACAAGTTCAGATCTTCAAGTTATAATTTACAATAATAATAATAAGCTATCAATTTTAAGTTCTGTATTTGACAATTACAAGTTCAGATCTTCAAGTTATAATTTGCAATAATAATTAGAAGCTATCAATTTTAAGTTCTGTATTTGACAATTACAAGTTCAGATCTTCAAGTTATAATTTGCACTAATAATTTGTATTTAACAATTAGAAGTTCTGTATTTGACAATTACAAGTTCAGATCTTCAAGTTATAATTTGCAATAATAATTAGAAGCTATTAATTTTAAGTTCTGTATTTGACAATTACTAGTTCAGATCTTCAAGTTATAATTTGCAATAATAATTAGAAGCTATCAATTGTAAGTGCTGTATTTGACAATTACTAGTTCAGATCTTCAAGTTATAATTTGCACTTATAATTTGTATTTAACAATTAGAAGTTCTGTGTTTTACAATTACAAGTTCAGATCTTCAAGTTATGATTTGCACTAATAATTTGTATTTAACAATTAGAAGTTCTGTATTTGACTATTACAAGTTCAGATCTTCAAATTATTATTTGCAATCTTAGTTTGAATTTAACCATTCGAAGTTCTGTATTTACCTATTACAGGTTCAGATCTTCAAGTAATAATTTGCACCAATAATTTGTATTTAACAATTCGAAGTTCTGTATTTGACTATTACAAGTTCAGATCTTCAAGTTATAATTTGAATTATAATTATAAGCTATCAATTTTAAGTTCTGTATTTGACAATTACAAGTACAGATCTCCTAATTATTATTTGCAATAATAATTAGAAGCTATCAATTTTAAGTTCTGCATTTGACAATTACAAGTTCAGATCTTCAAGTTATTATTTGCAATAATAATTAGAAGCTATTAATTTTAAGTTCTGTATTTGACAATTACAAGTGCAGATCTTCAAGTTATAATTTGCAATAATAATTAGAAGCTATCAATTTTAAGTTCTGTATTTGACAATTACTAGTTCAGATCTTCAAGTTATAATTAGAATTAATAATTAGAATTTGACAAATCTAAGTTCTGTAATTCACTATTACAAGTTCAGATCTTCAAGTTATAATTTACAATAATAATTAGAAGCTAATAATTTTAAGTTCTGTATTTGACAATTACAAGTTCAGATCTACAAGTTATAATTTGCACTAATAATTTGTATTTAATAATTAGAAGTTCTGTATTTGACAATTACAAGTTCAGATCTTCAAGTTATAATTTGAAATAATAATTAGAAGCTATCAATTTTAAGTTCTGTATTTGACAATTACTAGTTCAGATCCTCAAGTTATAATTTGAAATAATAATTTGAATTTAACAAATCTAAGTTCTGTAATTCACTATTACAAGTTCAGTTCTTCAAGTTATAATTTACAATAATAATTAGAAGCTATCAATTTTAAGTTCTGTATTTGACAATTACAAGTTCAGATCTTCAAGTTATAATTTGCACTAATAATTTGTATTTAACAATTAGAAGTTCTGTATTTGACAATTACAAGTTCAGACATTCAAGTTATAATTTGCAATAATAATTAGAAGCTATTAATTTTAAGTTCTGTATTTGACAATTACAAGTTCAGATCTTCAAGTTATAATTTGAAATAATAATTAGTAGCTATCAATTTTATGTTCTGTATTTGACAATTACAAGTTCAGATCTTCAAGTTATAATTTGCAATAATAATTAGAAGCTATCAATTTTAAGTGCTGTATTTGACAATTACTAGTTCAGATCTTCAAGTTATAATTTGCACCAATAATTTGTATTTAACAATTAGCAGTTCTGTATTTGACTATTACAAGTTCAGATCTTCGAATTATTATTTGCAATCTTAGTTAGAATTTAACAATTCGAAGTTCTGTATTTACCTATTACAGGTTCAGATCTTCAAGTTATAATTTGCACTAATAATTTGTATTTAACAATTAGAAGTTCTGTATTTGACAATTACAAGTTCAGATCTTCAAGTTATAATATGCAATAATAATTAGAAGCTATCAATTTTAAGTTCTGAATTTGACAATTACAAGTTCAGATCTTCATGTAATTATTTGCAATAACAATTAGAAGCTATCAATTTTAAGTTCTGTTTTTGACAATTACAAGTTCAGATCTTGAAGTTATAATTTACAATAATAATTAGAAGCTATCGATTTTAAGTTCTGTATTTAACAATTACAAGTTCAGATCTTCAAGTTATAATATGCAATAATAATTAGAAGCTATCAATTTTAAGTTCTGTTTTGGACAATTACTAGTTCAGATCTTCAAGTTATAATTTGAAATAATAATTTGAATTTAACAAATCTAAGTTCTGTAATTCACTATTACAAGTTCAGATCTTCAAGTTATAATTTACAATAATAATTAGAAACTATCAATTTTAAGTTCTGTATTTGACAATTACAAGTTCAGATCTTCAAGTTATTATTTGCACTAATAATTTGTATTTAACAATTTGAAGTTCTGTATTTGACAATTACAAGTTCAGATCTTCAAGTTATAATTTGCAATAATAATTAGAAGCTATTAATTTTAAGTTCTGTATTTGACAATTACAAGTTCAGATCTTCAAGTTATAATTTGAAATAATAATTAGAAGCTATCAATTTTATGTTCTGTATTTGACAATTACAAGTTCAGATCTTCAAGTTAAATTTACAATAATAATTAAATGCTATCAATTCTAAGTTCTGTAATTCACTCTTACAAGTTCAGATCTTCAAGTTATAATTTACAATAATAATAATAAGCTATCAATTTTAAGTTCTGTATTTGACAATTACAAGTTCAGATCTTCAAGTTATAATTTGCAATAATAATTAGTAGCTATCAATTTTAAGTTCTGTATTTGACAATTACTAGTTCAGATCTTCAAGATCTTCAATATTTGAAATAATAATTTGAATTTAATAATTAGAAGTTCTGTATTTGACAATAACAAGTTCAGATCTTCAAGTTATAATTTGCACTAATAATTTGTATTTAACAATTAGAAGTTCTGTATTTGACTATTACAAGTTCAGATCTTCGAATTATTATTTGCAATCTTAGTTTGAATTTAACAATTCGAAGTTCTGTATTTACCTATTACAAGTTGAGATCTTCAGGTTATAATTAGCACTAATAATTTGTATTTAACAATTCGAAGTTCTGTATTTGACTATTACAAGTTCAGATCTTCAAGTTATAAATTGAATTATAATTTTAAGCTATCAATTTTAAGTTCTCTATTTGACAATTACAAGTACAGATCTTCAAATTATTATTTGCAATAATAATTAGAAGCTATCAATTTTAAGTTCTGCATTTGACAATTAAAAGTTCAGATCTTCAAGTTATTATTTGCAATAATAATTAGAAGCTATCAATTTTAAGTTCTGTATTTGACAATTACAAGTTCAGATCTTCAAGTTATAATTTGAAATAATAATTAGAAGCTATCAATTTTAAGTTCTGTATTTGACAATTACAAGTTCAGATCTTCAAGTTATAATTTGCAATAATAATTAGAAGCTATCAATTTTAAGTTCTGTATTTGACAATTACTAGTTCAGATCTTCAAGTTATAATTTGAAATAATAATTTGAATTTAACAAATCTAAGTTCTGTAATTCACTATTACAAGTTCACATCTTCAAGTTATAATTTGCAATAATAATTAGAAGCTATCAATTTTAAGTTCTGTATTTGACAATTACAAGTTCAGATCTTCTAGTTATAATTTGCACTAATAATTTGTATTTAATAATTAGAAGTTCTGTATTTGACAATTACAAGTTCAGATCTTCAAGTTATAATTTGCACTAATAATGTGTATTTAACAATTAGAAGTTCTGTATTTGACTATTACAAGTTCAGATCTTCAAATTATTATTTGCAATCTTAGTTTGAATTTAATAATTCGAAGTTCTGTATTTACCTATTACAAGTTGAGATCTTCAGGTTATAATTTGCACTAATAATTTGTATTTAACAATTCGAAGTTCTGTATTTGACTATTACAAGTTCAGATCTTCAAGTTATAAATTGAATTATAATTTTAAGCTATCAATTTTAAGTTCTGTATTTGACAATTACAAGTACAGATCTTCAAATTATTATTTGCAATAATAATTAGAAGCTATCAATTTTAAGTTCTGCATTTGACAATTAAAAGTTCAGATCTTCAAGTTATTATTTGCAATAATAATTAGAAGCTATCAATTTTAAGTTCTGTATTTGACAATTACAAGTTCAGATCTTCAAGTTATAATTTGAAATAATAATTAGAAGCTATCAATTTTAAGTTCTGTATTTGACAATTACAAGTTCAGATCTTCAAGTTATAATTTGCAATAATAATTAGAAGCTATCAATTTTAAGTTCTGTATTTGACAATTACTAGTTCAGATCTTCAAGTTATAATTTGAAATAATAATTTGAATTTAACAAATCTAAGTTCTGGTATTCACTATTACAAGTTCAGATCTTCAAGTTATAATTTACAATAATAATTAGAAGCTATCAATTTTAAGTTCTGTATTTGACAATTACAAGTTCAGATCTTCAAGTTATAATTTGAAATAATAATTAGAAGCTATCAATTTTAAGTTCTGTATTTGACAATTACAAGTTCAGATCTTCAAGTTATAATTTGCACTAATAATTTGTATTTAACAATTAGAAGTTCTGTATTTGACTATTACAAGTTCAGATCTTCGAATTATTATTTGCAATCTTAGTTTGAATTTAACAATTCGAAGTTCTGTATTTACCTATTACAGGTTCAGATCTTCAAGTTATAATTTGCAATCACAATTTGTATTTAACAATGCTAAGTTGCGTATTTGTCTATTACAAGTTCAGATCTTCAAATTATAATTTGCAATAATAATTAGAACTTATCAATTTTAAGTTCTGTATTTGACAATTACAAGTTCAGATCTTCAAGTAATTATTTGCAATAATAATTAGAAGCTATCAATTTTAAGTTCTGTATTTGACAATTACAAGTTCAGATCTTGAAGTTATAATTTACAATAATAATTAGAAGCTATCAATTTTAAGTTCTGTATTTAAAATTACAAGTTCAGATCTTCAAGTTATAATATGCAATAATAATTAGAAGCTATCAATTTTAAGTTCTGTTTTGGACAATTACTAGTTCAGATCTTCAAGTTATAATTTGAAATAATAATTTGAATTTAACAAATCTAAGTTCTGTAATTCACTATTACAAGTTCAGATCTTCAAGTTATAATTTACAATAATAATTAGAAGCTATCAATTTTAAGTTCTGTATTTGACAATTACAAGTTCAGATCTTCAAGTTATAATTTGCACTAATAATTTGTATTTAACAATTTGAAGTTCTGTATTTGATAATTACAAGTTCAGATCTTCAAGTTATAATTTGCAATAATAATTAGAAGCTATTAATTTTAAGTTCTGTATTTGACAATTTCAAGTTCAGATCTTCAAGTTATAATTTGAAATAATAATTAGAAGCTATCAATTTTATGTTCTGTATTTGACAATTACAAGTTCAGATCTTCAAGTTATAATTTACAATAATAATTAAAAGCTATCAATTCTAAGTTCTGTAATTCACTATTACAAGTTCAGATCTTCAAGTTATAATTTACAATAATAATAATAAGCTATCAATTTTAAGTTCTGTATTTGACAATTACAAGTTCAGATCTTCAAGTTATAATTTGCAATAATAATTAGAAGCTATCAATTTTAAGTTCTGTATTTGACAATTACTAGTTCAGATCTTCAAGATCTTCAATATTTGAAATAATAATTTGAATTTAATAATTAGAAGTTCTGTATTTGACAATAACAAGTTCAGATCTTCAAGTTATAATTTGCACTAATAATTTGTATTTAACAATTAGAAGTTCTGTATTTGACTATTACAAGTTCAGATCTTCAAGTTATAAATTGAATTATAATTTTAAGCTATCAATTTTAAGTTCTCTATTTGACAATTACAAGTACAGATCTTCAAATTATTATTTGCAATAATAATTAGAAGCTATCAATTTTAAGTTCTGCATTTGACAATTAAAAGTTCAGATCTTCAAGTTATTATTTGCAATAATAATTAGAAGCTATTAATTTTAAGTTCTGTATTTGACAATTACAAGTGCAGATCTTCAAGTTATAATTTGCAATAATAATTAGAAGCTATCAATTTTAAGTTCTGTATTTGACAATTACTAGTTCAGATCTTCAAGTTATAATTAGAATTAATAATTAGAATTTGACAAATCTAAGTTCTGTAATTCACTATTACAAGTTCAGATCTTCAAGTTATAATTTACAATAATAATTAGAAGCTATCAATTTTAAGTTCTGTATTTGACAATTACAAGTTCAGATCTACAAGTTATAATTTGCACTAATAATTTGTATTTAATAATTAGAAGTTCAGTATTTGACAATTACAAGTTCAGATCTTCAAGTTATAATTTGAAATAATAATTAGAAGCTATCAATTTTAAGTTCTGTATTTGACAATTACTAGTTCAGATCCTCAAGTTATAATTTGAAATAATAATTTGAATTTAACAAATCTAAGTTCTGTAATTCACTATTACAAGTTCAGTTCTTCAAGTTATAATTTACAATAATAATTAGAAGCTATCAATTTTAAGTTCTGTATTTGACAATTACAAGTTCAGATCTTCAAGTTATAATTTGCACTAATAATTTGTATTTAACAATTAGAAGTTCTGTATTTGACAATTACAAGTTCAGACATTCAAGTTATAATTTGCAATAATAATTAGAAGCTATTAATTTTAAGTTCTGTATTTGACAATTACAAGTTCAGATCTTCAAGTTATAATTTGAAATAATAATTAGTAGCTATCAATTTTATGTTCTGTATTTGACAATTACAAGTTCAGATCTTCAAGTTATAATTTGCAATAATAATTAGAAGCTATCAATTTTAAGTGCTGTATTTGACAATTACTAGTTCAGATCTTCAAGTTATAATTTGCACCAATAATTTGTATTTAACAATTAGCAGTTCTGTATTTGACTATTACAAGTTCAGATCTTCGAATTATTATTTGCAATCTTAGTTAGAATTTAACAATTCGAAGTTCTGTATTTACCTATTACAGGTTCAGATCTTCAAGTTATAATTTGCACTAATAATTTGTATTTAACAATTAGAAGTTCTGTATTTGACAATTACAAGTTCAGATCTTCAAGTTATAATTTGCAATAATAATTAGAAGCTATCAATTTTAAGTTCTGAATTTGACAATTACAAGTTCAGATCTTCAAGTAATTATTTGCAATAACAATTAGAAGCTATCAATTTTAAGTTCTGTTTTTGACAATTACAAGTTCAGATCTTGAAGTTATAATTTACAATAATAATTAGAAGCTATCAATTTTAAGTTCTGTATTTAACAATTACAAGTTCAGATCTTCAAGTTATAATATGCAATAATAATTAGAAGCTATCAATTTTAAGTTCTGTTTTGGACAATTACTAGTTCAGATCTTCAAGTTATAATTTGAAATAATAATTTGAATTTAACAAATCTAAGTTCTGTAATTCACTATTACAAGTTCAGATCTTCAAGTTATAATTTACAATAATAATTAGAAACTATCAATTTTAAGTTCTGTATTTGACAATTACAAGTTCAGATCTTCAAGTTATTATTTGCACTAATAATTTGTATTTAACAATTTGAAGTTCTGTATTTGACAATTACAAGTTCAGATCTTCAAGTTATAATTTGCAATAATAATTAGAAGCTATTAATTTTAAGTTCTGTATTTGACAATTACAAGTTCAGATCTTCAAGTTATAATTTGAAATAATAATTAGAAGCTATCAATTTTATGTTCTGTATTTGACAATTACAAGTTCAGATCTTCAAGTTAAATTTACAATAATAATTAAATGCTATCAATTCTAAGTTCTGTAATTCACTCTTACAAGTTCAGATCTTCAAGTTATAATTTACAATAATAATAATAAGCTATCAATTTTAAGTTCTGTATTTGACAATTACAAGTTCAGATCTTCAAGTTATAATTTGCAATAATAATTAGAAGCTATCAATTTTAAGTTCTGTATTTGACAATTACTAGTTCAGATCTTCAAGATCTTCAATATTTGAAATAATAATTTGAATTTAATAATTAGAAGTTCTGTATTTGACAATAACAAGTTCAGATCTTCAAGTTATAATTTGCACTAATAATTTGTATTTAACAATTAGAAGTTCTGTATTTGACTATTACAAGTTCAGATCTTCGAATTATTATTTGCAATCTTAGTTTGAATTTAACAATTCGAAGTTCTGTATTTACCTATTACAAGTTGAGATCTTCAGGTTATAATTAGCACTAATAATTTGTATTTAACAATTCGAAGTTCTGTATTTGACTATTACAAGTTCAGATCTTCAAGTTATAAATTGAATTATAATTTTAAGCTATCAATTTTAAGTTCTCTATTTGACAATTACAAGTACAGATCTTCAAATTATTATTTGCAATAATAATTAGAAGCTATCAATTTTAAGTTCTGCATTTGACAATTAAAAGTTCAGATCTTCAAGTTATTATTTGCAATAATAATTAGAAGCTATCAATTTTAAGTTCTGTATTTGACAATTACAAGTTCAGATCTTCAAGTTATAATTTGAAATAATAATTAGAAGCTATCAATTTTAAGTTCTGTATTTGACAATTACAAGTTCAGATCTTCAAGTTATAATTTGCAATAATAATTAGAAGCTATCAATTTTAAGTTCTGTATTTGACAATTACTAGTTCAGATCTTCAAGTTATAATTTGAAATAATAATTTGAATTTAACAGATCTAAGTTCTGTAATTCACTATTACAAGTTCACATCTTCAAGTTATAATTTGCAATAATAATTAGAAGCTATCAATTTTAAGTTCTGTATTTGACAATTACAAGTTCAGATCTTCAAGTTAAAATTTGCACTAATAATTTGTATATAATAATTAGAAGTTCTGTATTTGACAATTACAAGTTCAGATCTTCAAGTTATAATTTGCACTAATAATGTGTATTTAACAATTAGAAGTTCTGTATTTGACTATTACAAGTTCAGATCTTCAAATTATTATTTGCAATCTTAGTTTGAATTTAATAATTCGAAGTTCTGTATTTACCTATTACAAGTTGAGATCTTCAGGTTATAATTTGCACTAATAATTTGTATTTAACAATTCGAAGTTCTGTATTTGACTATTACAAGTTCAGATCTTCAAGTTATAAATTGAATTATAATTTTAAGCTATCAATTTTAAGTTCTGTATTTGACAATTACAAGTACAGATTTTCAAATTATTATTTGCAATAATAATTAGAAGCTATCAATTTTAAGTTCTGCATTTGACAATTAAAAGTTCAGATCTTCAAGTTATTATTTGCAATAATAATTAGAAGCTATCAATTTTAAGTTCTGTATTTGACAATTACAAGTTCAGATCTTCAAGTTATAATTTGAAATAATAATTAGAAGCTATCAATTTTAAGTTCTGTATTTGACAATTACAAGTTCAGATCTTCAAGTTATAATTTGCAATAATAATTAGAAGCTATCAATTTTAAGTTCTGTATTTGACAATTACTAGTTCAGATCTTCAAGTTATAATTTGAAATAATAATTTGAATTTAACAAATCTAAGTTCTGTAATTCACTATTACAAGTTCAGATCTTCAAGTTATAATTTACAATAATAATTAGAAGCTATCAATTTTAAGTTCTGTATTTGACAATTACAAGTTCAGATCTTCAAGTTATAATTTGAAATAATAATTAGAAGCTATCAATTTTAAGTTCTGTATTTGACAATTACAAGTTCAGATCTTCAAGTTATAATTTGCACTAATAATTTGTATTTAACAATTAGAAGTTCTGTATTTGACTATTACAAGTTCAGATCTTCGAATTATTATTTGCAATCTTAGTTTGAATTTAACGATTCGAAGTTCTGTATTTACCTATTACAGGTTCAGATCTTCAAGTTATAATTTGCAATCACAATTTGTATTTAACAATGCTAAGTTGCATATTTGTCTATTACAAGTTCAGATCTTCAAATTATAATTTACAATAATAATTAGACCTTATCAATTTTAAGTTCTGTATTTGACAATTACAAGTTCAGATCTTCAAGTAATTATTTGCAATAATAATTAGAAGCTATCAATTTTAAGTTCTGTATTTGACAATTACAAGTTCAGATCTTGAAGTTATAATTTACAATAATAATTAGAAGCTATCAATTTTAAGTTCTGTATTTAAAATTACAAGTTCAGATCTTCAAGTTATAATATGCAATAATAATTAGAAGCTATCAATTTTAAGTTCTGTATTTGACAATTACTAGTTCAGATCTTCAAGTTATAATTTGAAATAATAATTTGAATTTAACAAATCTAAGTTCTGTAATTCACTATTACAAGTTCAGATCTTCAAGTTATAATTTACAATAATAATTAGAAGCTATCAATTTTAAGTTCTGTATTTGACAATTACAAGTTCAGATCTTCAAGTTATAATTTGCACTAATAATTTGTATTTAACAATTTGAAGTTCTGTATTTGATAATTACAAGTTCAGATCTTCAAGTTATAATTGGAATAATAATTAGAAGCTATTAATTTTAAGTTCTGTATTTGACAATTTCAAGTTCAGATCTTCAAGTTATAATTTGAAATAATAATTAGAAGCTATCAATTTTATGTTCTGTATTTGACAATTACAAGTTCAGATCTTCAAGTTATAATTTACAATAATAATTAAAAGCTATCAATTCTAAGTTCTGTAATTCACTATTACAAGTTCAGATCTTCAAGTTATAATTTACAATAATAATAATAAGCTATCAATTTTAAGTTCTGTATTTGACAATTACAAGTTCAGATCTTCAAGTTATAATTTGCAATAATAATTAGAAGCTATCAATTTTAAGTTCTGTATTTGACAATTACTAGTTCAGATCTTCAAGATCTTCAATATTTGAAATAATAATTTGAATTTAATAATTAGAAGTTCTGTATTTGACAATAACAAGTTCAGATCTTCAAGTTATAATTTGGACTAATAATTTGTATTTAACAATTAGAAGTTCTGTATTTGACTATTACAAGTTCAGATCTTCAAGTTATAAATTGAATTATAATTTTAAGCTATCAATTTTAAGTTCTCTATTTGACAATTACAAGTACAGATCTTCAAATTATTATTTGCAATAATAATTAGAAGCTATCAATTTTAAGTTCTGCATTTGACAATTAAAAGTTCAGATCTTCAAGTTATTATTTGCAATAATAATTAGAAGCTATCAATTTTAAGTTCTGTATTTGACAATTACAAGTTCAGATCTTCAAGTTATAATTTGAAATAATAATTAGAAGCTATCAATTTTAAGTTCTGTATTTGACAATTACAAGTTCAGATCTTCAAGTTATAATTTGCAATAATAATTAGAAGCTATCAATTTTAAGTTCTGTATTTGACAATTACTAGTTCAGATCTTCAAGTTATAATTTGAAACAATAATTTGTATTTAACAATTAGAAGTTCTGTATTTGACAATTACCAGTTCAGATCTTCAAGTTATAATTTGAAATAATAATTAGAAGCTATCAATTTTAAGTTCTGTATTTGACAATAATAGTTCAGATCTTCAAGTTATAATTTACAATAATAATTATAAGCTATCAATTTTAAGTTCTGTATTTGACAATTACTAGTTCAGATCTTCAAGTTATAATTTGAAATAATAATTTGAATTTAACAAATCTAAGTTCTATAATTCACTATTACAAGTTCACATCTTCAAGTTATAATTTGCAATAATAATTAGAAGCTATCAATTTTAAGTTCTGTATTTGACAATTACAAGTTCAGATCTTCAAGTTATAATTTGCACTAATAATTTGTATTTAATAATTAGAAGTTCTGTATTTGACAATTACAAGTTCAGATCTTCAAGTTATAATTTGCACTAATAATGTGTATTTAACAATTAGAAGTTCTGTATTTGACTATTACAAGTTCAGATCTTCAAATTATTATTTGCAATCTTAGTTTGAAGTTAATAATTCGAAGTTCTGTATTTACCTATTACAAGTTGAGATCTTCAGGTTATAATTTGCACTAATAATTTGTATTTAACAATTCGAAGTTCTGTATTTGACTATTACAAGTTCAGATCTTCAAGTTATAAATTGAATTATAATTTTAAGCTATCAATTTTAAGTTCTGTATTTGACAATTACAAGTACAGATCTTCAAATTATTATTTGCAATAATAATTAGAAGCTATCAATTTTAAGTTCTGCATTTGACAATTAAAAGTTCAAATCTTCAAGTTATTATTTGCAATAATAATTAGAAGATATCAATTTTAAGTTCTGTATTTGACAATTACAAGGTCAGATCTTCAAGTTATAATTTACAATAATAATTAGAAGCTATCAATTTTAAGTTCTGTATTTGACAATTACAAGTTCAGATCTTCAAGTTATGATTTGCAATAATAATTAGAAGATATCAATTTTAAGTTCTGTATTTGACAATTACTAGTTCAGATCTTCAAGTTATAATTTGAAATAATAATTTGAATTTAACAAATCTAAGTTCTGTAATTCACTATTACAAGTTCAGATCATCAAGTTATAATTTACAATAATGATTAGAAGCTATCAATTTTAAGTTCTGTATTTGACAATTACAAGTTCAGATCTTCAAGTTATAATTTGCACTAATAATTTGTATTTAACAATTAGAAGTTCTGTATTTGACAATTACAAGTTCAGATCTTCAAGTTATAATTTGCAATAATAATTAGAAGCTATAAATTTGAAGTTCTGTATTTGACAATTACAAGTTCAGATCTTCAAGTTATAATTCGAAATAATACTTAGAAGCTATCAATTTTATGTTCTGTATTTGACAATTACAAGTTCAGATCTTCAAGTTATAATTTGCAATAATAATTAGAAGCTATCAATTGTAAGTGCTGTATATGACAATTACTAGTTCAGATCTTCAAGTTATAATTTGCACTTATAATTTGTATTTAACAATTAGAAGTTCTGTGTTTTACAATTACAAGTTCAGATCTTCAAGTTATTATTTGCACTAATAATTTGTATTTAACAATTAGAAGTTCTGTATTTGACTATTACAAGTTCAGATCTTCAAATTATTATTTGCAATCTTAGTTTGAATTTAACCATTCGAAGTTCTGTATTTACCTATTACAGGTTAAGATCTTCAAGTAATAATTTGCACTAATAATTTGTATTTAACAATTCGAAGTTCTGTATTTGACTATTACAAGTTCAGATCTTCAAGTTATAATTTGAATTATAATTATAAGCTATCAATTTTAAGTTCTGTATTTGACAATTACAAGTACAGATCTCCAAATTATTATTTGCAATAATAATTAGAAGCTATCAATTTTAAGTTCTGCATTTGACAATTACAAGTTCAGATCTTCAAGTTATTATTTGCAATAATAATTAGAAGCTATTAATTTTTTGAGTTCTGTATTTGACAATTACAAGTTCAGATCTTCAAGTTTTAATTTGAATTATAATTATAAGCTATCAATTTTAAGTTCTGCATTTGACAATTAAAAGTTCAAATCTTCAAGTTATTATTTGCAATAATAATTAGAAGATATCAATTTTAAGTTCTGTATTTGACAATTACAAGGTCAGATCTTCAAGTTATAATTTACAATAATAATTAGAAGCTATCAATTTTAAGTTCTGTATTTGACAATTACAAGTTCAGATCTTCAAGTTATAATTTGCACTAATAATTTGTATTTAACAATTAGAAGTTCTGTATTTGACAATTACAAGTTCAGATCTTCAAGTTATAATTTGCAATAATAATTAGAAGCTATAAATTTTAAGTTCTGTATTTGACAATTACAAGTTCAGATCTTCAAGTTATAATTCGAAATAATACTTAGAAGCTATCAATTTTATGTTCTGTATTTGACAATTACAAGTTCAGATCTTCAAGTTATAATTTGCAATAATAATTAGAAGCTATCAATTGTAAGTGCTGTATTTGACAATTACTAGTTCAGATCTTCAAGTTATAATTTGCACTTATAATTTGTATTTAACAATTAGAAGTTCTGTGTTTTACAATTACAAGTTCAGATCTTCAAGTTATGATTTGCACTAATAATTTGTATTTAACAATTAGAAGTTCTGTATTTGACTATTACAAGTTCAGATCTTCAAATTATTATTTGCAATCTTAGTTTGAATTTAACCATTCGAAGTTCTGTATTTACCTATTACAGGTTAAGATCTTCAAGTAATAATTTGCACTAATAATTTGTATTTAACAATTCGAAGTTCTGTATTTGACTATTACAAGTTCAGATCTTCAAGTTATAATTTGAATTATAATTATAAGCTATCAATTTTAAGTTCTGTATTTGACAATTACAAGTACAGATCTCCAAATTATTATTTGCAATAATAATTAGAAGCTATCAATTTTAAGTTCTGCATTTGACAATTACAAGTTCAGATCTTCAAGTTATTATTTGCAATAATAATTAGAAGCTATTAATTTTTTGAGTACTGTATTTGACAATTACAAGTGCAGATCTTCAAGTTATAATTTGCAATAATAATTAGAAGCTATCAATTTTAAGTTCTGTATTTGACAATTACTAGTTCAGATCTTCAAGTTATAATTAGAATTAATAATTAGAATTTGACAAATCTAAGTTCTGTAATTCACTATTACAAGTTCAGATCTTCAAGTTATAATTTACAATAATAATTAGAAGCTATCAATTTTAAGTTCTGTATTTGACAATTACAAGTTCAGATCTACAAGTTATAATTTGCACTAATAATTTGTATTTAACAATTAGAAGTTCTGTATTTGACAATTACAAGTTCAGATCTTCAAGTTATAATTTGAAATAATAATTAGAAGCTATCAATTTTAAGTTCTGTATTTGACAATTACTAGTTCAGATCCTCAAGTTATAATTTGAAATAATAATTTGAATTTAACAAATCTAAGTTCTGTAATTCACTATTACAAGTTCAGTTCTTCAAGTTATAATTTACAATAATAATTAGAATTTATCAATTTTAAGTTCTGTATTTGACAATTACAAGTTCAGATCTTCTAGTTATAATTTGCACTAATAATTTGTATTTAACAATTAGAAGTTCTGTATTTGACAATTACAAGTTCAGACATTCAAGTTATAATTTGCAATAATAATTAGAAGCTATTAATTTTAAGTTCTGTATTTGACAATTACAAGTTCAGATCTTCAAGTTATAATTTGCAATAATAATTAGAAGCTATCAATTTTAAGTGCTGTATTTGACAATTACTAGTTCAGATCTTCAAGTTATAATTTGCACTAATAATTTGTATTTAACAATTAGAAGTTCTGTATTTGACAATTACAAGTTCAGATCTTCAAGTTATAATTTGCACTAATAATTTGTATTTAACAATTAGAAGTTCTGTATTTGACAATTACAAGTTCAGATCATCAAGTTATAATTTGCAATAATAATTAGAAGCTATCAATTTTAAGTGCTGTATTTGACAATTACTAGTTCAGATCTTCAAGTTATAATTTGCACTAATAATTTGTATTTAACAATTAGAAGTTCTGTATTTGACAATTACAAGTTCAGATCTTCAAGTTATAATTTGCACTAATAATTTGTATTTAACAATTAGAAGTTCTGTATTTGACAATTACAAGTTCAGACATTCAAGTTATAATTTGCAATAATAATTAGAAGCTATTAATTTTAAGTTCTGTATTTGACAATTACAAGTTCAGATCTTCAAGTTATAATTTGCAATAATAATTAGAAGCTATCAATTTTAAGTTCTGTATTTGACAATTACAAGTTCAGATCTTCAAGTTATAATTTGAAATAATAATTAGAAGCTATCAATTTTAAGTTCTGTATTTGACAATTACAAGTTCAGATCTTCAAGTTATAATTTGCAATAATAATTAGAAGCTATCAATTTTAAGTTCTGTATTTGACAATTACTAGTTCAGATCTTCAAGTTATAATTTGAAATAATAATTTGAATTTAACAAATCTAAGTTCTGTAATTCACTATTACAAGTTCAGATCTTCAAGTTATAATTTACAATAATAATTAGAAGCTATCAATTTTAAGTTCTGTATTTGACAATTACAAGTTCAGATCTTCAAGTTATAATTTGAAATAATAATTAGAAGCTATCAATTTTAAGTTCTGTATTTGACAATTACAAGTTCAGATCTTCAAGTTATAATTTGCACTAATAATTTGTATTTAACAATTAGAAGTTCTGTATTTGACTATTACAAGTTCAGATCTTCGAATTATTATTTGCAATCTTAGTTTGAATTTAACGATTCGAAGTTCTGTATTTACCTATTACAGGTTCAGATCTTCAAGTTATAATTTGCAATCACAATTTGTATTTAACAATGCTAAGTTGCATATTTGTCTATTACAAGTTCAGATCTTCAAATTATAATTTACAATAATAATTAGACCTTATCAATTTTAAGTTCTGTATTTGACAATTACAAGTTCAGATCTTCAAGTAATTATTTGCAATAATAATTAGAAGCTATCAATTTTAAGTTCTGTATTTGACAATTACAAGTTCAGATCTTGAAGTTATAATTTACAATAATAATTAGAAGCTATCAATTTTAAGTTCTGTATTTAAAATTACAAGTTCAGATCTTCAAGTTATAATATGCAATAATAATTAGAAGCTATCAATTTTAAGTTCTGTATTTGACAATTACTAGTTCAGATCTTCAAGTTATAATTTGAAATAATAATTTGAATTTAACAAATCTAAGTTCTGTAATTCACTATTACAAGTTCAGATCTTCAAGTTATAATTTACAATAATAATTAGAAGCTATCAATTTTAAGTTCTGTATTTGACAATTACAAGTTCAGATCTTCAAGTTATAATTTGCACTAATAATTTGTATTTAACAATTTGAAGTTCTGTATTTGATAATTACAAGTTCAGATCTTCAAGTTATAATTGGAATAATAATTAGAAGCTATTAATTTTAAGTTCTGTATTTGACAATTTCAAGTTCAGATCTTCAAGTTATAATTTGAAATAATAATTAGAAGCTATCAATTTTATGTTCTGTATTTGACAATTACAAGTTCAGATCTTCAAGTTATAATTTACAATAATAATTAAAAGCTATCAATTCTAAGTTCTGTAATTCACTATTACAAGTTCAGATCTTCAAGTTATAATTTACAATAATAATAATAAGCTATCAATTTTAAGTTCTGTATTTGACAATTACAAGTTCAGATCTTCAAGTTATAATTTGCAATAATAATTAGAAGCTATCAATTTTAAGTTCTGTATTTGACAATTACTAGTTCAGATCTTCAAGATCTTCAATATTTGAAATAATAATTTGAATTTAATAATTAGAAGTTCTGTATTTGACAATAACAAGTTCAGATCTTCAAGTTATAATTTGGACTAATAATTTGTATTTAACAATTAGAAGTTCTGTATTTGACTATTACAAGTTCAGATCTTCAAGTTATAAATTGAATTATAATTTTAAGCTATCAATTTTAAGTTCTCTATTTGACAATTACAAGTACAGATCTTCAAATTATTATTTGCAATAATAATTAGAAGCTATCAATTTTAAGTTCTGCATTTGACAATTAAAAGTTCAGATCTTCAAGTTATTATTTGCAATAATAATTAGAAGCTATCAATTTTAAGTTCTGTATTTGACAATTACAAGTTCAGATCTTCAAGTTATAATTTGAAATAATAATTAGAAGCTATCAATTTTAAGTTCTGTATTTGACAATTACAAGTTCAGATCTTCAAGTTATAATTTGCAATAATAATTAGAAGCTATCAATTTTAAGTTCTGTATTTGACAATTACTAGTTCAGATCTTCAAGTTATAATTTGAAACAATAATTTGTATTTAACAATTAGAAGTTCTGTATTTGACAATTACCAGTTCAGATCTTCAAGTTATAATTTGAAATAATAATTAGAAGCTATCAATTTTAAGTTCTGTATTTGACAATAATAGTTCAGATCTTCAAGTTATAATTTACAATAATAATTATAAGCTATCAATTTTAAGTTCTGTATTTGACAATTACTAGTTCAGATCTTCAAGCTATAATTTGAAATAATAATTTGAATTTAACAAATCTAAGTTCTATAATTCACTATTACAAGTTCACATCTTCAAGTTATAATTTGCAATAATAATTAGAAGCTATCAATTTTAAGTTCTGTATTTGACAATTACAAGTTCAGATCTTCAAGTTATAATTTGCACTAATAATTTGTATTTAATAATTAGAAGTTCTGTATTTGACAATTACAAGTTCAGATCTTCAAGTTATAATTTGCACTAATAATGTGTATTTAACAATTAGAAGTTCTGTATTTGACTATTACAAGTTCAGATCTTCAAATTATTATTTGCAATCTTAGTTTGAAGTTAATAATTCGAAGTTCTGTATTTACCTATTACAAGTTGAGATCTTCAGGTTATAATTTGCACTAATAATTTGTATTTAACAATTCGAAGTTCTGTATTTGACTATTACAAGTTCAGATCTTCAAGTTATAAATTGAATTATAATTTTAAGCTATCAATTTTAAGTTCTGTATTTGACAATTACAAGTACAGATCTTCAAATTATTATTTGCAATAATAATTAGAAGCTATCAATTTTAAGTTCTGCATTTGACAATTAAAAGTTCAAATCTTCAAGTTATTATTTGCAATAATAATTAGAAGATATCAATTTTAAGTTCTGTATTTGACAATTACAAGGTCAGATCTTCAAGTTATAATTTACAATAATAATTAGAAGCTATCAATTTTAAGTTCTGTATTTGACAATTACAAGTTCAGATCTTCAAGTTATGATTTGCAATAATAATTAGAAGATATCAATTTTAAGTTCTGTATTTGACAATTACTAGTTCAGATCTTCAAGTTATAATTTGAAATAATAATTTGAATTTAACAAATCTAAGTTCTGTAATTCACTATTACAAGTTCAGATCTTCAAGTTATAATTTACAATAATGATTAGAAGCTATCAATTTTAAGTTCTGTATTTGACAATTACAAGTTCAGATCTTCAAGTTATAATTTGCACTAATAATTTGTATTTAACAATTAGAAGTTCTGTATTTGACAATTACAAGTTCAGATCTTCAAGTTATAATTTGCAATAATAATTAGAAGCTATAAATTTGAAGTTCTGTATTTGACAATTACAAGTTCAGATCTTCAAGTTATAATTCGAAATAATACTTAGAAGCTATCAATTTTATGTTCTGTATTTGACAATTACAAGTTCAGATCTTCAAGTTATAATTTGCAATAATAATTAGAAGCTATCAATTGTAAGTGCTGTATATGACAATTACTAGTTCAGATCTTCAAGTTATAATTTGCACTTATAATTTGTATTTAACAATTAGAAGTTCTGTGTTTTACAATTACAAGTTCAGATCTTCAAGTTATTATTTGCACTAATAATTTGTATTTAACAATTAGAAGTTCTGTATTTGACTATTACAAGTTCAGATCTTCAAATTATTATTTGCAATCTTAGTTTGAATTTAACCATTCGAAGTTCTGTATTTACCTATTACAGGTTAAGATCTTCAAGTAATAATTTGCACTAATAATTTGTATTTAACAATTCGAAGTTCTGTATTTGACTATTACAAGTTCAGATCTTCAAGTTATAATTTGAATTATAATTATAAGCTATCAATTTTAAGTTCTGTATTTGACAATTACAAGTACAGATCTCCAAATTATTATTTGCAATAATAATTAGAAGCTATCAATTTTAAGTTCTGCATTTGACAATTACAAGTTCAGATCTTCAAGTTATTATTTGCAATAATAATTAGAAGCTATTAATTTTTTGAGTTCTGTATTTGACAATTACAAGTTCAGATCTTCAAGTTTTAATTTGAATTATAATTATAAGCTATCAATTTTAAGTTCTGCATTTGACAATTAAAAGTTCAAATCTTCAAGTTATTATTTGCAATAATAATTAGAAGATATCAATTTTAAGTTCTGTATTTGACAATTACAAGGTCAGATCTTCAAGTTATAATTTACAATAATAATTAGAAGCTATCAATTTTAAGTTCTGTATTTGACAATTACAAGTTCAGATCTTCAAGTTATAATTTGCACTAATAATTTGTATTTAACAATTAGAAGTTCTGTATTTGACAATTACAAGTTCAGATCTTCAAGTTATAATTTGCAATAATAATTAGAAGCTATAAATTTTAAGTTCTGTATTTGACAATTACAAGTTCAGATCTTCAAGTTATAATTCGAAATAATACTTAGAAGCTATCAATTTTATGTTCTGTATTTGACAATTACAAGTTCAGATCTTCAAGTTATAATTTGCAATAATAATTAGAAGCTATCAATTGTAAGTGCTGTATTTGACAATTACTAGTTCAGATCTTCAAGTTATAATTTGCACTTATAATTTGTATTTAACAATTAGAAGTTCTGTGTTTTACAATTACAAGTTCAGATCTTCAAGTTATGATTTGCACTAATAATTTGTATTTAACAATTAGAAGTTCTGTATTTGACTATTACAAGTTCAGATCTTCAAATTATTATTTGCAATCTTAGTTTGAATTTAACCATTCGAAGTTCTGTATTTACCTATTACAGGTTAAGATCTTCAAGTAATAATTTGCACTAATAATTTGTATTTAACAATTCGAAGTTCTGTATTTGACTATTACAAGTTCAGATCTTCAAGTTATAATTTGAATTATAATTATAAGCTATCAATTTTAAGTTCTGTATTTGACAATTACAAGTACAGATCTCCAAATTATTATTTGCAATAATAATTAGAAGCTATCAATTTTAAGTTCTGCATTTGACAATTACAAGTTCAGATCTTCAAGTTATTATTTGCAATAATAATTAGAAGCTATTAATTTTTTGAGTACTGTATTTGACAATTACAAGTGCAGATCTTCAAGTTATAATTTGCAATAATAATTAGAAGCTATCAATTTTAAGTTCTGTATTTGACAATTACTAGTTCAGATCTTCAAGTTATAATTAGAATTAATAATTAGAATTTGACAAATCTAAGTTCTGTAATTCACTATTACAAGTTCAGATCTTCAAGTTATAATTTACAATAATAATTAGAAGCTATCAATTTTAAGTTCTGTATTTGACAATTACAAGTTCAGATCTACAAGTTATAATTTGCACGAATAATTTGTATTTAACAATTAGAAGTTCTGTATTTGACAATTACAAGTTCAGATCTTCAAGTTATAATTTGAAATAATAATTAGAAGCTATCAATTTTAAGTTCTGTATTTGACAATTACTAGTTCAGATCCTCAAGTTATAATTTGAAATAATAATTTGAATTTAACAAATCTAAGTTCTGTAATTCACTATTACAAGTTCAGTTCTTCAAGTTATAATTTACAATAATAATTAGAAGCTATCAATTTTAAGTTCTGTATTTGACAATTACAAGTTCAGATCTTCTAGTTATAATTTGCACTAATAATTTGTATTTAACAATTAGAAGTTCTGTATTTGACAATTACAAGTTCAGACATTCAAGTTATAATTTGCAATAATAATTAGAAGCTATTAATTTTAAGTTCTGTATTTGACAATTACAAGTTCAGATCTTCAAGTTATAATTTGCAATAATAATTAGAAGCTATCAATTTTAAGTGCTGTATTTGACAATTACTAGTTCAGATCTTCAAGTTATAATTTGCACTAATAATTTGTATTTAACAATTAGAAGTTCTGTATTTGACAATTACAAGTTCAGATCTTCAAGTTATAATTTGCACTAATAATTTGTATTTAACAATTAGAAGTTCTGTATTTGACAATTACAAGTTCAGATCATCAAGTTATAATTTGCAATAATAATTAGAAGCTATCAATTTTAAGTGCTGTATTTGACAATTACTAGTTCAGATCTTCAAGTTATAATTTGCACCAATAATTTGTATTTAACAATTAGCAGTTCTGTATTTGACTATTACAAGTTCAGATCTTCGAATTATTATTTGCAATCTTAGTTAGAATTTAACAATTCGGAGTTCTGTATTTACGTATTACAGGTTCAGATCTTCTAGTTATAATTTGCACTAATAATTTGTATTTAACAATTAGAAGTTCTGTATTTGACAATTACAAGTTCAGATCTTCAAGTTATAATTTGCAATAATAATTAGAAGCTATCAATTTTAAGTTCTGTATTTGACAATTACTAGATCAGATCTTCAAGTTATAATTTGCACTAATAATTTGTATTTAACAATTAGCAGTTCTGTATTTGACTATTACAAGTTCAGATCTTCGAATTATTATTTGCAATCTTAGTTTGAATTTAACCATTCGAAGTTCTGTATTTACCTATTACAGGTTAAGATCTTCAAGTAATAATTTGCACTAATAATTTGTATTTAACAATTCGAAGTTCTGTATTTGACTATTACAAGTTCAGATCTTCAAGTTATAATTTGAATTATAATTATAAGCTATCAATTTTAAGTTCTGTATTTGACAATTACAAGTACAGATCTCCAAATTATTATTTGCAATAATAATTAGAAGCTATCAATTTTAAGTTCTGCATTTGACAATTACAAGTTCAGATCTTCAAGTTATTATTTGCAATAATAATTAGAAGCTATTAATTTTTTGAGTACTGTATTTGACAATTACAAGTGCAGATCTTCAAGTTATAATTTGCAATAATAATTAGAAGCTATCAATTTTAAGTTCTGTATTTGACAATTACTAGTTCAGATCTTCAAGTTATAATTAGAATTAATAATTAGAATTTGACAAATCTAAGTTCTGTAATTCACTATTACAAGTTCAGATCTTCAAGTTATAATTTACAATAATAATTAGAAGCTATCAATTTTAAGTTCTGTATTTGACAATTACAAGTTCAGATCTACAAGTTATAATTTGCACTAATAATTTGTATTTAACAATTAGAAGTTCTGTATTTGACAATTACAAGTTCAGATCTTCAAGTTATAATTTGAAATAATAATTAGAAGCTATCAATTTTAAGTTCTGTATTTGACAATTACTAGTTCAGATCCTCAAGTTATAATTTGAAATAATAATTTGAATTTAACAAATCTAAGTTCTGTAATTCACTATTACAAGTTCAGTTCTTCAAGTTATAATTTACAATAATAATTAGAAGCTATCAATTTTAAGTTCTGTATTTGACAATTACAAGTTCAGATCTTCTAGTTATAATTTGCACTAATAATTTGTATTTAACAATTAGAAGTTCTGTATTTGACAATTACAAGTTCAGACATTCAAGTTATAATTTGCAATAATAATTAGAAGCTATTAATTTTAAGTTCTGTATTTGACAATTACAAGTTCAGATCTTCAAGTTATAATTTGCAATAATAATTAGAAGCTATCAATTTTAAGTGCTGTATTTGACAATTACTAGTTCAGATCTTCAAGTTATAATTTGCACTAATAATTTGTATTTAACAATTAGAAGTTCTGTATTTGACAATTACAAGTTCAGATCTTCAAGTTATAATTTGCACTAATAATTTGTATTTAACAATTAGAAGTTCTGTATTTGACAATTACAAGTTCAGATCATCAAGTTATAATTTGCAATAATAATTAGAAGCTATCAATTTTAAGTGCTGTATTTGACAATTACTAGTTCAGATCTTCAAGTTATAATTTGCACCAATAATTTGTATTTAACAATTAGCAGTTCTGTATTTGACTATTACAAGTTCAGATCTTCGAATTATTATTTGCAATCTTAGTTAGAATTTAACAATTCGGAGTTCTGTATTTACGTATTACAGGTTCAGATCTTCTAGTTATAATTTGCACTAATAATTTGTATTTAACAATTAGAAGTTCTGTATTTGACAATTACAAGTTCAGATCTTCAAGTTATAATTTGCAATAATAATTAGAAGCTATCAATTTTAAGTTCTGTATTTGACAATTACTAGATCAGATCTTCAAGTTATAATTTGCACTAATAATTTGTATTTAACAATTAGCAGTTCTGTATTTGACTATTACAAGTTCAGATCTTCGAATTATTATTTGCAATCTTAGTTAGAATTTAACAATTCGAAGTTCTGTATTTACCTATTACAGGTTCAGATCTTCAAGTTATAATTTTCAATCACAATTTGTATTTAACAATGCTAAGTTGCGTATTTGTCTATTACAAGTTCAGATCTTCAAATTATAATTTGCAATAATAATTAGAAGCTATCAATTTTAAGTTCTGAATTTGACAATTACAAGTTCAGATCTTCAAGTAATTATTTGCAATAACAATTAGAAGCTATCAATTTTAAGTTCTGTTTTTGACAATTACAAGTTCAGATCTTGAAGTTATAATTTACAATAATAATTAGAAGCTATCAATTTTAAGTTCTGTATTTAACAATTACAAGTTCAGATCTTCAAGTTATAATATGCAATAATAATTAGAAGCGATCAATTTTAAGTTCTGTTTTGGACAATTACTAGTTCAGATCTTCAAGTTATAATTTGAAATAATAATTTGAATTTAACAAATCTAAGTTCTGTAATTCACTATTACAAGTTCAGATCTTCAAGTTATAATTTACAATAATAATTAGAAGCTATCAATTTTAAGTTCTGTATTTGACAATTACAAGTTCAGATCTTCAAGTTATTATTTGCACTAATAATTTGTATTTAACAATTTGAAGTTCTGTATTTGACAATTACAAGTTCAGATCTTCAAGTTATAATTTGCAATAATAATTAGAAGCTATTAATTTTAAGTTCTGTATTTGACAATTACAAGTTCAGATCTTCAAGTTATAATTTGAAATAATAATTAGAAGCTATCAATTTTATGTTCTGTATTTGACAATTACAAGTTCAGATCTTCAAGTTAAATTTACAATAATAATTAAATGCTATCAATTCTAAGTTCTGTAATTCACTCTTACAAGTTCAGATCTTCAAGTTATAATTTACAATAATAATAATAAGCTATCAATTTTAAGTTCTGTATTTGACAATTACAAGTTCAGATCTTCAAGTTATAATTTGCAATAATAATTAGAAGCTATCAATTTTAAGTTCTGTATTTGACAATTACTAGTTCAGATCTTCAAGATCTTCAATATTTGAAATAATAATTTGAATTTAATAATTAGAAGTTCTGTATTTGACAATAACAAGTTCAGATCTTCAAGTTATAATTTGCACTAATAATTTGTATTTAACAATTAGAAGTTCTGTATTTGACTATTACAAGTTCAGATCTTCGAATTATTATTTGCAATCTTAGTTTGAATTTAACAATTCGAAGTTCTGTATTTACCTATTACAAGTTGAGATCTTCAGGTTATAATTTGCACTAATAATTTGTATTTAACAATTAGAAGTTCTGTATTTGACAATTACAAGTTCAGATCTTCAAGTTATAATTTGCAATAATAATTAGAAGCTATCAATTTTAAGTTCTGTATTTGACAATTACTAGATCAGATCTTCAAGTTATAATTTGCACTAATAATTTGTATTTAACAATTAGCAGTTCTGTATTTGACTATTACAAGTTCAGATCTTCGAATTATTATTTGCAATCTTAGTTAGAATTTAACAATTCGAAGTTCTGTATTTACCTATTACAGGTTCAGATCTTCAAGTTATAATTTTCAATCACAATTTGTATTTAACAATGCTAAGTTGCGTATTTGTCTATTACAAGTTCAGATCTTCAAATTATAATTTGCAATAATAATTAGAAGCTATCAATTTTAAGTTCTGAATTTGACAATTACAAGTTCAGATCTTCAAGTAATTATTTGCAATAACAATTAGAAGCTATCAATTTTAAGTTCTGTTTTTGACAATTACAAGTTCAGATCTTGAAGTTATAATTTACAATAATAATTAGAAGCTATCAATTTTAAGTTCTGTATTTAACAATTACAAGTTCAGATCTTCAAGTTATAATATGCAATAATAATTAGAAGCTATCAATTTTAAGTTCTGTTTTGGACAATTACTAGTTCAGATCTTCAAGTTATAATTTGAAATAATAATTTGAATTTAACAAATCTAAGTTCTGTAATTCACTATTACAAGTTCAGATCTTCAAGTTATAATTTACAATAATAATTAGAAGCTATCAATTTTAAGTTCTGTATTTGACAATTACAAGTTCAGATCTTCAAGTTATTATTTGCACTAATAATTTGTATTTAACAATTTGAAGTTCTGTATTTGACAATTACAAGTTCAGATCTTCAAGTTATAATTTGCAATAATAATTAGAAGCTATTAATTTTAAGTTCTGTATTTGACAATTACAAGTTCAGATCTTCAAGTTATAATTTGAAATAATAATTAGAAGCTATCAATTTTATGTTCTGTATTTGACAATTACAAGTTCAGATCTTCAAGTTAAATTTACAATAATAATTAAATGCTATCAATTCTAAGTTCTGTAATTCACTCTTACAAGTTCAGATCTTCAAGTTATAATTTACAATAATAATAATAAGCTATCAATTTTAAGTTCTGTATTTGACAATTACAAGTTCAGATCTTCAAGTTATAATTTGCAATAATAATTAGAAGCTATCAATTTTAAGTTCTGTATTTGACAATTACTAGTTCAGATCTTCAAGATCTTCAATATTTGAAATAATAATTTGAATTTAATAATTAGAAGTTCTGTATTTGACAATAACAAGTTCAGATCTTCAAGTTATAATTTGCACTAATAATTTGTATTTAACAATTAGAAGTTCTGTATTTGACTATTACAAGTTCAGATCTTCGAATTATTATTTGCAATCTTAGTTTGAATTTAACAATTCGAAGTTCTGTATTTACCTATTACAAGTTGAGATCTTCAGGTTATAATTTGCACTAATAATTTGTATTTAACAATTCGAAGTTCTGTATTTGACTATTACAAGTTCAGATCTTCAAGTTATAAATTGAATTATAATTTTAAGCTATCAATTTTAAGTTCTCTATTTGACAATTACAAGTACAGATCTTCAAATTATTATTTGCAATAATAATTAGAAGCTATCAATTTTAAGTTCTGCATTTGACAATTAAAAGTTCAGATCTTCAAGTTATTATTTGCAATAATAATTAGAAGCTATCAATTTTAAGTTCTGTATTTGACAATTACAAGTTCAGATCTTCAAGTTATAATTTGAAATAATAATTAGAAGCTATCAATTTTAAGTTCTGTATTTGACAATTACAAGTTCAGATCTTCAAGTTATAATTTGCAATAATAATTAGAAGCTATCAATTTTAAGTTCTGTATTTGACAATTACTAGTTCAGATCTTCAAGTTATAATTTGAAATAATAATTTGAATTTAACAAATCTAAGTTCTGTAATTCACTATTACAAGTTCACATCTTCAAGTTATAATTTGCAATAATAATTAGGAGCTATCAATTTTAAGTTCTGTATTTGACAATTACAAGTTCAGATCTTCAAGTTATAATTTGCACTAATAATTTGTATTTAATAATTAGAAGTTCTGTATTTGACAATTTCAAGTTCAGATCTTCAAGTTATAATTTGCACTAATAATGTGTATTTAACAATTAGAAGTTCTGTATTTGACTATTACAAGTTCAGATCTTCAAATTATTATTTGCAATCTTAGTTTGAATTTAATAATTCGAAGTTCTGTATTTACCTATTACAAGTTGAGATCTTCAGGATATAATTTGCACTAATAATTTGTATTTAACAATTCGAAGTTCTGTATTTGACTATTACAAGTTCAGATCTTCAAGTTATAAATTGAATTATAATTTTAAGCTATCAATTTTAAGTTCTGTATTTGACAATTACAAGTACAGATCTTCAAATTATTATTTGCAATAATAATTAGAAGCTATCAATTTTAAGTTCTGCATTTGACAATTAAAAGTTCAGATCTTCAAGTTATTATTTGCAATAATAATTAGAAGCTATCAATTTTAAGTTCTGTATTTGACAATTACAAGTTCAGATCTTCAAGTTATAATTTGAAATAATAATTAGAAGCTATCAATTTTAAGTTCTGTATTTGACAATTACAAGTTCAGATCTTCAAGTTATAATTTGCAATAATAATTAGAAGCTATCAATTTTAAGTTCTGTATTTGACAATTACTAGTTCAGATCTTCAAGTTATAATTTGAAATAATAATTTGAATTTAACAAATCTAAGTTCTGGTATTCACTATTACAAGTTCAGATCTTCAAGTTATAATTTACAATAATAATTAGAAGCTATCAATTTTAAGTTCTGTATTTGACAATTACAAGTTCAGATCTTCAAGTTATAATTTGAAATAATAATTAGAAGCTATCAATTTTAAGTTCTGTATTTGACTATTACAAGTTCAGATCTTCAAGTTATAATTTGCACTAATAATTTGTATTTAACAATTAGAAGTTCTGTATTTGACTATTACAAGTTCAGATCTTCGAATTATTATTTGCAATCTTAGTTTGAATTTAACAATTCGAAGTTCTGTATTTACCTATTACAGGTTCAGATCTACAAGTTATAATTTGCAATCACAATTTGTATTTAACAATGCTAAGTTGCGTATTTGTCTATTACAAGTTCAGATCTTCAAATTATAATTTGCAATAATAATTAGAACTTATCAATTTTAAGTTCTGTATTTGACAATTACAAGTTCAGATCTTCAAGTAATTATTTGCAATAATAATTAGAAGCTATCAATTTTAAGTTCTGTATTTGACAATTACAAGTTCAGATCTTGAAGTTATAATTTACAATAATAATTAGAAGCTATCAATTTTAAGTTCTGTATTTAAAATTACAAGTTCAGATCTTCAAGTTATAATATGCAATAATAATTAGAAGCTATCAATTTTAAGTTCTGTTTTGGACAATTACTAGTTCAGATCTTCAAGTTATAATTTGAAATAATAATTTGAATTTAACAAATCTAAGTTCTGTAATTCACTATTACAAGTTCAGATCTTCAAGTTATAATTTACAATAATAATTAGAAGCTATCAATTTTAAGTTCTGTATTTGACAATTACAAGTTCAGATCTTCAAGTTATAATTTGCACTAATAATTTGTATTTAACAATTTGAAGTTCTGTATTTGATAATTACAAGTTCAGATCTTCAAGTTATAATTTGCAATAATAATTAGAAGCTATTAATTTTAAGTTCTGTATTTGACAATTTCAAGTTCAGATCTTCAAGTTATAATTTGAAATAATAATTAGAAGCTATCAATTTTATGTTCTGTATTTGACAATTACAAGTTCAGATCTTCAAGTTATAATTTACAATAATAATTAAAAGCTATCAATTCTAAGTTCTGTAATTCACTATTACAAGTTCAGATCTTCAAGTTATAATTTACAATAATAATAATAAGCTATCAATTTTAAGTTCTGTATTTGACAATTACAAGTTCAGATCTTCAAGTTATAATTTGCAATAATAATTAGAAGCTATGAATTTTAAGTTCTGAATTTGACAATTACTAGTTCAGATCTTCAAGATCTTCAATATTTGAAATAATAATTTGAATTTAATAATTAGAAGTTCTGTATTTGACAATAACAAGTTCAGATCTTCAAGTTATAATATGCAATAATAATTAGAAGCTATCAATTTTAAGTTCTGTATTTGACAATTACAAGTTCAGATCTTCAAGTTATAATTTGCAATAATAATTAGAAGCTATCAATTTTAAGTTCTGTATTTGACAATTACTAGTTCAGATCTTCAAGGTATAATTTGAAATAATAATTTGAATTTAACAAATCTAAGTTCTGTAATTCACTATTACAAGTTCAGATCTTCAAGTTATAATTTACAATAATAATTAGAAGCTATCAATTTTAAGTTCTGTATTTGACTATTACAAGTTCAGATCTTCAAGTTATAATTTGCAATAATAATTAGAAGCTATCAATTTTAAGTTCTGTATTTGACAATTACAAGTTCAGATCTTCAAGGTATAATTTGCACTAATAATTTGTATTTAACAATTAGAAGTTCTGTATTTGACAATTACAAGTTCAGATCTTCAAGTTATAATTTGCAATAATAATTAGAAGCTATCAATTTTAAGTTCTGTATTTGACAATTACTAGTTCAGATCTTCAAGTTATAATTTGCACTAATAATTTGTATTTAACAATTAGAAGTTCTGTATTTGACTATTACAAGTTCAGATCTTCGAATTATTATTTGCAATCTTAGTTTGAATTTAACAATTCGAAGTTCTGTATTTACCTATTACAGGTTCAGATCTTCAAGTTATAATTTGCAATCACAATTTGTATTTAACAATGCTAAGTTGCGTATTTGTCTATTACAAGTTCAGATCTTCAAATTATAATTTGCAATAATAATTAGAAGCTATCAATTTTAAGTTCTGTATTTGACAATTACAAGTTCAGATCTTCAAGTTATTATTTGCAATAATAATTAGAAGCTATCAATTTTAAGTTCTGTATTTGACAATTACAAGTTCAGATCTTGAAGTTATAATTTACAATAATAATTAGAAGCTATCAATTTTAAGTTCTGTATTTAACAATTACAAGTTCAGATCTTCAAGTTATAATATGCAATAATAATTAGAAGCTATCAATTTTAAGTTCTGTATTTGACAATTACTAGTTCAGATCTTCAAGTTATAATTTGAAATAATAATTTGAATTTAGCAAATCTAAGTTCTGTAATTCACTATTACAAGTTCAGATCTTCAAGTTATAATTTACAATAATAATTAGAAGCTATCAATTTTAAGTTCTGTATTTGACAATTACAAGTTCAGATCTTCAAGTTATAATTTGCACTAATAATTTGTATTTAACAATTTGAAGTTCTGTATTTGACAATTACAAGTTCAGATCTTCAAGTTATAATTTGCAATAATAATTAGAAGCTATCAATTTTAAGTTCTGTATTTGACAATTACAAGTTCAGATCTTCAAGTTATTATTTGCAATAATAATTAGAAGCTATCAATTTTAAGTTCTGTATTTGACAATTACAAGTTCAGATCTTGAAGTTATAATTTACAATAATAATTAGAAGCTATCAATTTTAAGTTCTGTATTTAACAATTACAAGTTCAGATCTTCAAGTTATAATATGCAATAATAATTAGAAGCTATCAATTTTAAGTTCTGTATTTGACAAATACTAGTTCAGATCTTCAAGTTATAATTTGAAATAATAATTTGAATTTAACAAATCTAAGTTCTGTAATTCACTATTACAAGTTCAGATCTTCAAGTTATAATTTACAATAATAATTAGAAGCTATCAATTTTAAGTTCTGTATTTGACAATTACAAGTTCAGATCTTCAAGTTATAATTTGCAATAATAATTAGGAGCTATTAATTTTAAGTTCT
The DNA here is from genome assembly GCA_963170105.1 of Cantharis lateralis. NCBI lineage: Eukaryota > Metazoa > Arthropoda > Insecta > Coleoptera > Cantharidae > Cantharis > Cantharis lateralis. Next base: position 29,554,304 of record OY720625.1, on the reverse strand, counting down.
GTATTTGACAATTACAAGTTCAGATCTTCAAATTATAATTTGCAATAATAATTAGAAGCTATCAATTTTAAGTTCTGTATTTGACAATTACAAGTTCAGATCTTGAAGTTATAATTTACAATAATAATTAGAAGCTATCAATTTTAAGTTCTGTATTTAACAATTACAAGTTCAGATCTTCAAGTTATAATATGCAATAATAATTAGAAGCTATCAATTTTAAGTTCTGTATTTGACAATTACAAGTTCAGATCTTCAAGGTATAATTTGCACTAATAATTTGTATTTAACAATTAGAAGTTCTGTATTTGACAATTACAAGTTCAGATCTTCAAGTTATAATTTGCAATAATAATTAGAAGCTATCAATTTTAAGTTCTGTATTTGACAATTACTAGTTCAGATCTTCAAGTTATAATTTGCACTAATAATTTGTATTTAACAATTAGAAGTTCTGTATTTGACTATTACAAGTTCAGATCTCCGAATTATTATTTGCAATCTAAGTTTGAATTTAACAATTCGAAGTTCTGTATTTACCTATTACAGGTTCAGATCTTCAAGTTATAATTTGCAATCACAATTTGTATTTAACAATGCTAAGTTGCGTATTTGTCTATTACAAGTTCAGATCTTCAAATTATAATTTGCAATAATAATTAGAAGCTATCAATTTTAAGTTCTGTATTTGACAATTACAAGTTCAGATCTTCAAGTTATTATTTGCAATAATAATTAGAAGCTATCAATTTTAAGTTCTGTATTTGACAATTACAAGTTCAGATCTTGAAGTTATAATTTACAATAATAATTAGAAGCTATCAATTTTAAGTTCTGTATTTAACAATTACAAGTTCAGATCTTCAAGTTATAATATGCAATAATAATTAGAAGCTATCAATTTTAAGTTCTGTATTTGACAATTACTAGTTCAGATCTTCAAGTTATAATTTGAAATAATAATTTGAATTTAACAAATCTAAGTTCTGTAATTCACTATTACAAGTTCAGATCTTCAAGTTATAATTTACAATAATAATTAGAAGCTATCAATTTTAAGTTCTGTATTTGACAATTACAAGTTCAGATCTTCAAGTTATAATTTGCAATAATAATTAGGAGCTATTAATTTTAAGTTCTGTATTTGACAATAACAAGTTCAGATCTTCAAATTATAATTTGCAATAATAATTAGAAGCTATCAATTTTAAGTTCTGTATTTGACAATTACAAGTTCAGATCTTGAAGTTATAATTTACAATAATAATTAGAAGCTATCAATTTTAAGTTCTGTATTTAACAATTACAAGTTCAGATCTTCAAGTTATAATATGCAATAATAATTAGAAGCTATCAATTTTAAGTTCTGTATTTGACAATTACTAGTTCAGATCTTCAAGTTATAATTTGAAATAATAATTTGAATTTAACAAATCTAAGTTCTGTAATTCACTATTACAAGTTCAGATCTTCAAGTTATAATTTACAATAATAATTAGAAGCTATCAATTATAAGTTCTGTATTTGACAATTACATGTTCAGATCTTCAAGTTATAATTTGCAATAATAATTAGAAGCTATTAATTTTAAGTTCTGTATTTGACAATTACAAGTTCAGATCTTCAAGTTATAATTTCCAATAATAATTAGAAGCTATCAATTTTAAGTTCTGTATTTGACAATTACAAGTTCAGATCTTGAAGTTATAATTTACAATAATAATTAGAAGCTATCAATTTTAAGTTCTGTATTTAACAATTACAAGTTCAGATCTTCAAGTTATAATATGCAATAATAATTAGAAGCTATCAATTTTAAGTTCTGTATTTGACAACTACTAGTTCAGATCTTCAAGTTATAATTTGAAATAATAATTTGAATTTAACAAATCTAAGTTCTGTAATTCACTATTACAAGTTCAGATCTTCAAGTTATAATTTACAATAATAATTAGAAGCTATCAATTTTAAGTTCTGTATTTGACAATTACAAGTTCAGATCTTCAAGTTATAATTTGCACTAATAATTTGTATTTAACAATTTGAAGTTCTGTATTTGACAATTACAAGTTCAGATCTTCAAGTTATAATTTGCAATAATAATTAGAAGCTATCAATTTTAAGTTCTGTATTTGACAATTACAAGTTCAGATCTTCAAGTTATAATTAGCAATAATAATTAGAAGCTATCAATTTTAAGTTCTGTATTTGACAATTACTAGTTCAGATCTCCAAGTTATTATTTGCAATAATAATTAGAAGCTATCAATTTTAAGTTCTGTATTTGACAATTACAAGTTCAGATCTTCAAGTTATAATTTACAATAATAATTAGAAGCTATCAATTTTAAGTTCTGTATTTGACAATTACAAGTTCAGATCTTCAAGTTATAATTTGCAATAATAATTAGAAGCTATCAATTTTAAGTTCTGTATTTGACAATTACTAGTTCAGATCTTCAAGTTATAATTTGAAATAATAATTTGAATTTAACAAATCTAAGTGCTGAAATTCACTATTACAAGTTCAGATCTTCAAGTTATAATTTGCAATAATAATTAGAAGCTATCAATTTTAAGTTCTGTATTTGACAATTACAAGTTCAGATCTTCAAGGTATAATTTGCACTAATAATTTGTATTTAACAATTAGAAGTTCTGTATTTGACAATTACAAGTTCAGATCTTCAAGTTATAATTTGCAATAATAATTAGAAGCTATCAATTTTAAGTTCTGTATTTGACAATTACTAGTTCAGATCTTCAAGTTATAATTTGCACTAATAATTTGTATTTAACAATTAGAAGTTCTGTATTTGACTATTACAAGTTCAGATCTTCGAATTATTATTTGCAATCTTAGTTTGAATTTAACAATTCGAAGTTCTGTATTTACCTATTACAGGTTCAGATCTTCAAGTTATAATTTGCAATCACAATTTGTATTTAACAATGCTAAGTTGCGTATTTGTCTATTACAAGTTCAGATCTTCAAATTATAATTTGCAATAATAATTAGAAGCTATCAATTTTAAGTTCTGTATTTGACAATTACAAGTTCAGATCTTCAAGTTATTATTTGCAATAATAATTAGAAGCTATCAATTTTAAGTTCTGTATTTGACAATTACAAGTTCAGATCTTGAAGTTATAATTTACAATAATAATTAGAAGCTATCAATTTTAAGTTCTGTATTTAACAATTACAAGTTCAGATCTTCAAGTTATAATATGCAATAATAATTAGAAGCTATCAATTTTAAGTTCTGTATTTGACAATTACAAGTTCAGATCTTCAAGTTATAATTTGCACTAATAATTTGTATTTAACAATTTGAAGTTCTGTATTTGACAATTACAAGTTCAGATCTTCAAGTTATAATTTGCAATAATAATTAGAAGCTATCAATTTTAAGTTCTGTATTTGACAATTACAAGTTCAGATCTTCAAGTTATAATATGCAATAATAATTAGAAGCTATCAATTTTAAGTTCTGTATTTGACAATTACTAGTTCAGATCTTCAAGTTATAATTTGAAATAATAATTTGAATTTAACAAATCTAAGTTCTGTAATTCACTATTACAAGTTCAGATCTTCAAGTTATAATTTACAATAATAATTAGAAGCTATCAATTTTAAGTTCTGTATTTGACAATTACAAGTTCAGATCTTCAAGTTATAATTTGCAATAATAATTAGAAGCTATTAATTTTAAGTTCTGTATTTGACAATTACAAGTTCAGATCTTCAAGTAATAATTTGAAATAATAATTAGAAGCTATCAATTTTAAGTTCTGTATTTGACAATTACAAGTTCAGATCTTCAAGTTATTATTTGCAATAATAATTAGAAGCTATCAATTTTAAGTTCTGTATTTGACAATTACAAGTTCAGATCTTGAAGTTATAATTTACAATAATAATTAGAAGCTATCAATTTTAAGTTCTGTATTTAACAATTACAAGTTCAGATCTTCAAGTTATAATATGCAATAATAATTAGAAGCTATCAATTTTAAGTTCTGTATTTGACAATTACTAGTTCAGATCTTCAAGTTATAATTTGAAATAATAATTTGAATTTAACAAATCTAAGTTCTGTAATTCACTATTACAAGTTCAGATCTTCAAGTTATAATTTACAATAATAATTAGAAGCTATCAATTTTAAGTTCTGTATTTGACAATTACAAGTTCAGATCTTCAAGTTATAATTTGCAATAATAATTAGAAGCTATTAATTTTAAGTTCTCTATTTGACAATTACAAGTTCAGATCTTCAAGTTATAATTTGAAATAATAATTAGAAGCTATCAATTTTATGTTCTGTATTTGACAATTACAAGTTCAGATCTTCAAGTTATAATTTGCAATAATAATTAGAAGCTATCAATTTTAGGTTCTGTATTTGACAATTACAAGTTCAGATCTTCAAGTTATAATTTACAATAATAATTAGAAGCTATCAATTTTAAGTTCTGTATTTGACAATTACAAGTTCAGATCTTCAAGTTATAATTTGCAATAATAATTAGAAGCTATCAATTTTAAGTTCTGTATTTGACAATTACTAGTTCAGATCTACAAGTTATAATTTGAAATAATAATTTGAATTTAACAAATCTAAGTTCTGTAATTCACTATTACAAGTTCAGATCTTCAAGTTATAATTTACAATAATAATTAGAAGCTATCAATTTTAAGTTCTGTATTTGACTATTACAAGTTCAGATCTTCAAGTTATAATTTGCAATAATAATTAGAAGCTATCAATTTTAAGTTCTGTATTTGACAATTACAAGTTCAGATCTTCAAGTTATAATTTGCACTAATAATTTGTATTTAACAATTAGAAGTTCTGTATTTGACAATTACAAGTTCAGATCTTCAAGTTATAATTTGCAATAATAATTAGAAGCTATCAATTTTAAGTTCTGTATTTGACAATTACTAGTTCAGATCTTCAAGTTATAATTTGCACTAATAATTTGTATTTAACAATTAGAAGTTCTGTATTTGACTATTACAAGTTCAGATCTTCAAGTTATAATATGCAATAATAATTAGAAGATATCAATTTTAAGTTCTGTATTTGACAATTACTAGTTCAGATCTTCAAGTTATAATTTGAAATAATAATTTGAATTTAACAAATCTAAGTTCTGTAATTCACTATTACAAGTTCAGATCTTCAAGTTATAATTTACAATAATAATTATAAGCTATCAATTTTAAGTTCTGTATTTAACAATTGCAAGTTCAGATCTTCAAGTTATAATATGCAATAATAATTAGAAGCTATCAATTTTAAGTTCTGTATTTGACAATTACTAGTTCAGATCTTCAAGTTATAATTTGAAATAATAATTTGAATTTAACAAATCTAAGTTCTGTAATTCACTATTACAAGTTCAGATCTTCAAGTTATAATTTACAATAATAATTAGAAGCTATCAATTTTAAGTTCTGTATTGGACAATTACAAGTTCAGATCTTCAAGTTATTATTTGCAATAATAATTAGAAGCTATCAATTTTAAGTTCTGCATTTGACAATTACAAGTTCAGATCTTGAAGTTATAATTTACAATAATAATTAGAAGCTATCAATTTTAAGTTCTGTATTTAACAATTACAAGTTCAGATCTCAAGTTATAATATGCAATAATAATTAGAAGCTATCAATTTTAAGTTCTGTATTTGACAATTACTAGTTCAGATCTTCAAGTTATAATTTGAAATAATAATTTGAATTTAACAAATCTAAGTTCTGTAATTCACTATTACAAGTTCAGATCTTCAAGTTATAATTTACAATAATAATTAGAAGCTATCAATTTTAAGTTCTGTATTTGACAATTACAAGTTCAGATCTTCAAGTTATAATTTGCAATAATAATTAGAAGCTATTAATTTTAAGTTCTGTATTTGACAATTACAAGTTCAGATCTTCAAGTTATAATTTGAAATAATAATTAGAAGCTATCAATTTTATGTTCTCTATTTGACAATTACAAGTTCAGATCTTCAAGTTATAATTTGCAATAATAATTAGAAGCTATCAATTTTAAGTTCTGTATTTGACAATTACAAGTTCAGATCTTCAAGTTATAATTTTCAATAATAATTAGAAGCTCTCAATTTTAAGTTCTGTATTTGACAATTACTAGTTCAGATCTCCAAGTTATTATTTGCAATAATAATTAGAAGCTATCAATTTTAAGTTCTGTATTTGACAATTACATGTTCAGATCTTCAAGTTATAATTTACAATAATAATTAGAAGCTATCAATTTTAAGTTCTGTATTTGACAATTACAAGTTCAGATCTTCAAGTTATAATTTGCAATAATAATTAGAAGCTATCAATTTTAAGTTCTGTATTTGACAATTACTAGTTCAGATCTTCAAGGTATAATTTGAAATAATAATTTGAATTTAACAAATCTAAGTTCTGTAATTCACTATTACAAGTTCAGATCTTCAAGTTATAATTTACAATAATAATTAGAAGCTATCAATTTTAAGCTCTGTATTTGACTATTACAAGTTCAGATCTTCAAGTTATAATTTGCAATAATAATTAGAAGCTATCAATTTTAAGTTCTGTATTTGACAATTACTAGTTCAGATCTTCAAGTTATAATTTGAAATAATAATTTGAATTTAACAAATCTAAGTTCTGTAAATCACTATTACAAGTTCAGATCTTCAAGTTATAATTTACAATAATAATTAGAAGCTATCAATTTTAAGTTCTGTATTTGACAATTACAAGTTCAGATCTTCAAGTTATAATTTGCAATAATAATTAGAAGCTATTAATTTTAAGTTCTATATTTGACAATTACAAGTTCAGATCTTCAAGTTATAATTTTAAATAATAATTTGAAGCTATCAATTTTATGTTCTGTATTTGACAATTACAAGTTCAGATCTTCAAGTTATAATTTGCAATAATAATTAGAAGCTATCAATTTTAAGTTCTGTATTTGACAATTACAAGTTCAGATCTTCAAGTTATAATTTGCAATAATAATTAGAAGCTATCAATTTTAAGTTCTGTATTTGACAATTACTAGTTCAGATCTCCAAGTTATTATTTGCAATAATAATTAGAAGCTATCAATTTTAAGTTCTGTATTTGACAATTACAAGTTCAGATCTTCAAGTTATAATTTACAATAATAATTAGAAGCTATCAATTTTAAGTTCTGTATTTGACAATTACAAGTTCAGATCTTCAAGTTATAATTTGCAATAATAATTAGAAGCTATCAATTTTAAGTTCTGTATTTGACAATTACTAGTTCAGATCTTCAAGTTATAATTTGAAATAATAATTTGAATTTAACAAATCTAAGTGCTGTAATTCACTATTACAAGTTCAGATCTTCAAGTTATAATTTACAATAATAATTAGAAGCTATCAATTTTAAGTTCTGTATTTGACTATTACAAGTTCAGATCTTCAAGTTATAATTTGCAATAATAATTAGAAGCTATCAATTTTAAGTTCTGTATTTGACAATTACAAGTTCAGATCTTCAAGTTATAATTTGCAATAATAATTAGAAGCTATTAATTTTAAGTTCTGTATTTGACAATTACAAGTTCAGATCTTCAAGTTATAATTTGAAATAATAATTAGACGCTATCAATTTTATGTTCTCTATTTGACAATTACAAGTTCAGATCTTCAAGTTATAATTTGCAATAATAATTAGAAGCTATCAATTTTAAGTTCTGTATTTGACAATTACAAGTTCAGATCTTCAAGTTATAATTTGCAATAATAATTAGAAGCTATCAATTTTAAGTTCTGTATTTGACAATTACTAGTTCAGATCTCCAAGTTATTATTTGCAATAATAATTAGAAGCTATCAATTTTAAGTTCTGTATTTGACAATTACAAGTTCAGATCTTCAAGTTATAATTTACAATAATAATTAGAAGCTATCAATTTTAAGTTCTGTATTTGACAATTACAAGTTCAGATCTTCAAGTTATAATTTGCAATAATAATTAGAAGCTATCAATTTTAAGTTCTGTATTTGACAATTACTAGTTCAGATCTTCAAGGTATAATTTGAAATAATAATTTGAATTTAACAAATCTAAGTTCTGTAATTCACTATTACAAGTTCAGATCTTCAAGTTATAATTTACAATAATAATTAGAAGCTATCAATTTTAAGTTCTGTATTTGACTATTACAAGTTCAGATCTTCAAGTTATAATTTGCAATAATAATTAGAAGCTATCAATTTTAAGTTCTGTATTTGACAATTACAAGTTCAGATCTTCAAGTTATAATTTGCAATAATAATTAGAAGCTAATTATTTTAAGTTCTGTATTTGACAATTACAAGTTCAGATCTTCAAGTTATAATTTGAAATAATAATTAGAAGCTATCAATTTTATGTTCTCTATTTGACAATTACAAGTTCAGATCTTCAAGTTATAATTTGCAATAATAATTAGAAGCTATCAATTTTAAGTTCTGTATTTGATAATTACAAGTTCAGATCTTCAAGTTATAATTTGCAATAATAATTAGAAGCTATCAATTTTAAGTTCTGTATTTGACAATTACTAGTTCAGATCTCAAAGTTATTATTTGCAATAATAATTAGAAGCTATCAATTTTAAGTTCTGTATTTGACAATTACAAGTTCAGATCTTCAAGTTATAATTTACAATAATAATTAGAAGCTATCAATTTTAAGTTCTGTATTTGACAATTACAAGTTCAGATCTTCAAGTTATAAATTGCAATAATAATTAGAAGCTATCAATTTTAAGTTCTGTATTTGACAATTACTAGTTCAGATCTTCAAGGTATAATTTGAAATAATAATTTGAATTTAACAAATCTAAGTTCTGTAATTCACTATTACAAGTTCAGATCTTCAAGTTATAATTTACAATAATAATTAGAAGCTATCAATTTTAAGTTCTGTATTTGACTATTACAAGTTCAGATCTTCAAGTTATAATTTGCAATAATAATTAGAAGCTATCAATTTTAAGTTCTGTATTTGACAATTACAAGTTCAGATCTTCAAGGTATAATTTGCACTAATAATTTGTATTTAACAATTAGAAGTTCTGTATTTGACAATTACAAGTTCCGATCTTCAAGTTATAATTTGCAATAATAATTAGAAGCTATCAATTTTAAGTTCTGTATTTGACAATTACTAGTTCAGATCTTCAAGTTATAATTTGCACTAATAATTTGTATTTAACAATTAGAAGTTCTGTATTTGACTATTACAAGTTCAGATCTTCGAATTATTATTTGCAATCTTAGTTTGAATTTAACAATTCGAAGTTCTGTATTTACCTATTACAGGTTCAGATCTTCAAGTTATAATTTGCAATCACAATTTGTATTTAACAATGCTAAGTTGCGTATTTGTCTATTACAAGTTCAGATCTTCAAATTATAATTTGCAATAATAATTAGAAGCTATCAATTTTAAGTTCTGTATTTGACAATTACAAGTTCAGATCTTCAAGTTATTATTTGCAATAATAATTAGAAGCTATCAATTTTAAGTTCTGTATTTGACAATTACAAGTTCAGATCTTGAAGTTATAATTTACAATAATAATTAGAAGCTATCAATTTTAAGTTCTGTATTTAACAATTACAAGTTCAGATCTTCAAGTTATAATATGCAATAATAATTAGAAGCTATCAATTTTAAGTTCTGTATTTGACAATTACTAGTTCAGATCTTCAAGTTATAATTTGAAATAATAATTTGAATTTAACAAATCTAAGTTCTGTAATTCACTATTACAAGTTCAGTTCTTCAAGTTATAATTTACAAAAATAATTAGAAGCTATCAATTTTAAGTTCTGTATTTGACAATTACAAGTTCAGATCTTCAAGTTATAATTTGCACTAATAATTTGTATTTAACAATTTGAAGTTCTGTATTTGACAATTACAAGTTCAGATCTTCAAGTTATAATTTGCAATAATAATTAGAAGCTATCAATTTTAAGTTCTGTATTTGACAATTACAAGTTCAGATCTTCAAGTTATTATTTGCAATAATAATTAGAAGCTATCAATTTTAAGTTCTGTATTTGACAATTACAAGTTCAGATCTTGAAGTTATAATTTACAATAATAATTAGAAGCTATCAATTTTAAGCTCTGTATTTAACAATTACAAGTTCAGATCTTCAAGTTATAATATGCAATAATAATTAGAAGCTATCAATTTTAAGTTCTGTATTTGACAATTACTAGTTCAGATCTTCAAGTTATAATTTGAAATAATAATTTGAATTTAACAAATCTAAGTTCTGTAATTCACTATTACAAGTTCAGATCTTCAAGTTATAATTAAAATAATAATTAGAAGCTATCAATTTTAAGTTCTGTATTTGACAATTACAAGTTCAGATCTTCAAGTTATAATTTGCAATAATAATCAGAAGCTATTAATTTTAAGTTCTGTATTTGACAATTACAAGTTCAGATCTTCAAGTTATAATTTGCAATAATAATTAGAAGCTATCAATTTTAAGTTCTGTATTTGACAATTACAAGTTCAGATCTTGAAGTTATAATTTACAATAATAATTAGAAGCTATCAATTTTAAGTTCTGTATTTAACAATTACAAGTTCAGATCTTCAAGTTATAATATGCAATAATAATTAGAAGCTATCAATTTTAAGTTCTGTATTTGACAATTACTAGTTCAGATCTTCAAGTTATAATTTGAAATAATAATTTGAATTTAACAAATCTAAGTTCTGTAATTCACTATTACAAGTTCAGATCTTCAAGTTATAATTTACAATAATAATTAGAAGCTATCAATTTTAAGTTCTGTATTTGACAATTACAAGTTCAGATCTTCAAGTTATAATTTGCAATAATAATTAGAAGCTATTAATTTTAAGTTCTGTATTTGACAATTACAAGTTCAGATCTTCAAGTTATAATTTGCAATAATAATTAGAAGCTATCAATTTTAAGTTCTGTATTTGACAATTACAATTTCAGATCTTGAAGTTATAATTTACAATAATAATTAGAAGCTATCAATTTTAAGTTCTGTATTTAACAATTACAAGTTCAGATCTTCAAGTTATAATATGCAATAATAATTAGAAGCTATCAATTTTAAGTTCTGTATTTGACAATTACTAGTTCAGATCTTCAAGTTATAATTTGAATTTAACAAATCTAAGTTCTGTAATTCACTATTACAAGTTTAGATCTTCAAGTTATAATTTACAATAATAATTAGAAGCTATCAATTTTAAGTTCTGTATTTGACAATTACAAGTTCAGATCTTCAAGTTATAATTTGCACTAATAATTTGTATTTAACAATTTGAAGTTCTGTATTTGACAATTACAAGTTCAGTTCTTCAAGTTATAATTTGCAATAATAATTAGAAGCTATCAATTTTAAGTTCTGTATTTGACAATTACAAGTTCAGATCTTCAAGTTATTATTTGCAATAATAATTAGAAGCTATCAATTTTAAGTTCTGTATTTGACAATTACAAGTTCAGATCTTGAAGTTATAATTTACAATAATAATTAGAAGCTATCAATTTTAAGTTCTGTATTTAACAATTACAAGTTCAGATCTTCAAGTTATAATATGCAATAATAATTAGAAGCTATCAATTTTAAGTTCTGTATTTGACAATTACTAGTTCAGATCTTCAAGTTATAATTTGAAATAATAATTTGAATTTAACAAATCTAAGTTCTGTAATTCACTATTACAAGTTCAGATCTTCAAGTTATAATTTACAATAATAATTAGAAGCTATCAATTTTAAGTTCTGTATTTGACAATTACAAGTTCAGATCTTCAAGTTATAATTTGCAATAATAATTAGAAGCTATTAATTTTAAGTTCTGTATTTGACAATTACAAGTTCAGATCTTCAAGTTATAATTTGCAATCACAATTTGTATTTAACAATGCTAAGTTGCGTATTTGTCTATTACAAGTTCAGATCTTCAAATTATAATTTGCAATAATAATTAGAAGCTATCAATTTTAAGTTCTGTATTTGACAATTACAAGTTCAGATCTTCAAGTTATTATTTGCAATAATAATTAGAAGCTATCAATTTTAAGTTCTGTATTTGACAATTACAAGTTCAGATCTTGAAGTTATAATTTACAATAATAATTAGAAGCTATCAATTTAAGGTTCTGTATTTAACAATTACAAGTTCAGATCTTCAAGTTATAATATGCAATAATAATTAGAAGCTATCAATTTTAAGTTCTGTATTTGACAATTACAAGTTCAGATCTTCAAGTTATAATTTGCAATAATAATTAGAAGCTATCAATTTTAAGTTCTGTATTTGACAATTACTAGTTCAGATCTTCAAGTTATAATTTGAAATAATAATTTGAATTTAACAAATCTAAGTGCTGTAATTCACTATTACAAGTTCAGATCTTCAAGTTATAATTTACAATAATAATTAGAAGCTATCAATTTTAAGTTCTGTATTTGACTATTACAAGTTCAGATCTTCAAGTTATAATTTGCAATAATAATTAGAAGCTATCAATTTTAAGTTCTGTATTTGACAATTACAAGTTCAGATCTTCAAGTTATAATTTGCAATAATAATTAGAAGCTATTAATTTTAAGTTCTGTATTTGACAATTACAAGTTCAGATCTTCAAGTTATAATTTGAAATAATAATTAGAAGCTATCAATTTTATGTTCTCTATTTGACAATTACAAGTTCAGATCTTCAAGTTATAATTTGCAATAATAATTAGAAGCTATCAATTTTAAGTTCTGTATTTGACAATTACAAGTTCAGATCTTCAAGTTATAATTTGCAATAATAATTAGAAGCTATCAATTTTAAGTTCTGTATTTGACAATTACTAGTTCAGATCTCCAAGTTATTATTTGCAATAATAATTAGAAGCTATCAATTTTAAGTTCTGTATTTGACAATTACAAGTTCAGATCTTCAAGTTATAATTTACAATAATAATTAGAAGCTATCAATTTTAAGTTCTGTATTTGACAATTACAAGTTCAGATCTTCAAGTTATAATTTGCAATAATAATTAGAAGCTATCAATTTTAAGTTCTGTATTTGACAATTACTAGTTCAGATCTTCAAGGTATAATTTGAAATAATAATTTGAATTTAACAAATCTAAGTTCTGTAATTCACTATTACAAGTTCAGATCTTCAAGTTATAATTTACAATAATAATTAGAAGCTATCAATTTTAAGTTCTGTATTTGACTATTACAAGTTCAGATCTTCAAGTTATAATTTGCAATAATAATTAGAAGCTATCAATTTTAAGTTCTGTATTTGACAATTACAAGTTCAGATCTTCAAGTTATAATTTGCAATAATAATTAGAAGCTAATTATTTTAAGTTCTGTATTTGACAATTACAAGTTCAGATCTTCAAGTTATAATTTGAAATAATAATTAGAAGCTATCAATTTTATGTTCTCTATTTGACAATTACAAGTTCAGATCTTCAAGTTATAATTTGCAATAATAATTAGAAGCTATCAATTTTAAGTTCTGTATTTGACAATTACAAGTTCAGATCTTCAAGTTATAATTTGCAATAATAATTAGAAGCTATCAATTTTAAGTTCTGTATTTGACAATTACTAGTTCAGATCTCCAAGTTATTATTTGCAATAATAATTAGAAGCTATCAATTTTAAGTTCTGTATTTGACAATTACAAGTTCAGATCTTCAAGTTATAATTTACAATAATAATTAGAAGCTATCAATTTTAAGTTCTGTATTTGACAATTACAAGTTCAGATCTTCAAGTTATAATTTGCAATAATAATTAGAAGCTATCAATTTTAAGTTCTGTATTTGACAATTACTAGTTCAGATCTTCAAGGTATAATTTGAAATAATAATTTGAATTTAACAAATCTAAGTTCTGTAATTCACTATTACAAGTTCAGATCTTCAAGTTATAATTTACAATAATAATTAGAAGCTTTCAATTTTAAGTTCTGTATTTGACTATTACTAGTTCAGATCTTCAAGTTATAATTTGCAATAATAATTAGAAGCTATCAATTTTAAGTTCTGTATTTGACAATTACAAGTTCAGATCTTCAAGGTATAATTTGCACTAATAATTTGTATTTAACAATTAGAAGTTCTGTATTTGACAATTACAAGTTCAGATCTTCAAGTTATAATTTGCAATAATAATTAGAAGCTATCAATTTTAAGTTCTGTATTTGACAATTACTAGTTCAGATCTTCAAGTTATAATTTGCACTAATAATTTGTATTTAACAATTAGAAGTTCTGTATTTGACTATTACAAGTTCAGATCTTCGAATTATTATTTGCAATCTTAGTTTGAATTTAACAATTCGAAGTTCTGTATTTACCTATTACAGGTTCAGATCTTCAAGTTATAATTTGCAATCACAATTTGTATTTAACAATGCTAAGTTGCGTATTTGTCTATTACAAGTTCAGATCTTCAAATTATAATTTGCAATAATAATTAGAAGCTATCAATTTTAAGTTCTGTATTTGACAATTACAAGTTCAGATCTTCAAGTTATTATTTGCAATAATAATTAGAAGCTATCAATTTTAAGTTCTGTATTTGACAATTACAAGTTCAGATCTTGAAGTTATAATTTACAATAATAATTAGAAGCTATCAATTTTAAGTTCTGTATTTAACAATTACAAGTTCAGATCTTCAAGTTATAATATGCAATAATAATTAGAAGCTATCAATTTTAAGTTCTGTATTTGACAATTACTAGTTCAGATCTTCAAGTTATAATTTGAAATAATAATTTGAATTTAACAAATCTAAGTTCTGTAATTCACTATTACAAGTTCAGATCTTCAAGTTATAATTTACAAAAATAATTAGAAGCTATCAATTTTAAGTTCTGTATTTGACAATTACAAGTTCAGATCTTCAAGTTATAATTTGCACTAATAATTTGTATTTAACAATTTGAAGTTCTGTATTTGACAATTACAAGTTCAGATCTTCAAGTTATAATTTGCAATAATAATTAGAAGCTATCAATTTTAAGTTCTGTATTTGACAATTACAAGTTCAGATCTTCAAGTTATTATTTGCAATAATAATTAGAAGCTATCAATTTTAAGTTCTGTATTTGACAATTACAAGTTCAGATCTTGAAGTTATAATTTACAATAATAATTAGAAGCTATCAATTTTAAGTTCTGTATTTAACAATTACAAGTTCAGATCTTCAAGTTATAATATGCAATAATAATTAGAAGCTATCAATTTTAAGTTCTGTATTTGACAATTACTAGTTCAGATCTTCAAGTTATAATTTGAAATAATAATTTGAATTTAACAAATCTAAGTTCTGTAATTCACTATTACAAGTTCAGATCTTCAAGTTATAATTTACAATAATAATTAGAAGCTATCAATTTTAAGTTCTGTATTTGACAATTACAAGTTCAGATCTTCAAGTTATAATTTGCAATAATAATTAGAAGCTATTAATTTTAAGTTCTGTATTTGACAATTACAAGTTCAGATCTTCAAGTTATAATTTGCAATAATAATTAGAAGCTATCAATTTTAAGTTCTGTATTTGACAATTACAAGTTCAGATCTTGAAGTTATAATTTACAATAATAATTAGAAGCTATCAATTTTAAGTTCTGTATTTAACAATTACAAGTTCAGATCTTCAAGTTATAATATGCAATAATAATTAGAAGCTATCAATTTTAAGTTCTGTATTTGACAATTACTAGTTCAGATCTTCAAGTTATAATTTGAAATAATAATTTGAATTTAACAAATCTAAGTTCTGTAATTCACTATTACAAGTTCAGATCTTCAAGTTATAATTTACAATAATAATTAGAAGCTATCAATTTTAAGTTCTGTATTTGACAATTACAAGTTCAGATCTTCAAGTTATAATTTGCAATAATAATTAGAAGCTATTAATTTTAAGTTCTGTATTTGACAATTACAAGTTCAGATCTTCAAGTTATAATTTGCAATAATAATTAGAAGCTATCAATTTTAAGTTCTGTATTTGACAATTACAAGTTCAGATCTTGAAGTTATAATTTACAATAATAATTAGAAGCTATCAATTTTAAGTTCTGTATTTAACAATTACAAGTTCAGATCTTCAAGTTATAATATGCAATAATAATTAGAAGCTATCAATTTTAAGTTCTGTATTTGACAATTACTAGTTCAGATCTTCAAGTTATAATTTGAAATAATAATTTGAATTTAACAAATCTAAGTTCTGTAATTCACTATTACAAGTTTAGATCTTCAAGTTATAATTTACAATAATAATTAGAAGCTATCAATTTTAAGTTCTGTATTTGACAATTACAAGTTCAGATCTTCAAGTTATAATTTGCACTAATAATTTGTATTTAACAATTTGAAGTTCTGTATTTGACAATTACAAGTTCAGTTCTTCAAGTTATAATTTGCAATAATAATTAGAAGCTATCAATTTTAAGTTCTGTATTTGACAATTACAAGTTCAGATCTTCAAGTTATTATTTGCAATAATAATTAGAAGCTATCAATTTTAAGTTCTGTATTTGACAATTACAAGTTCAGATCTTGAAGTTATAATTTACAATAATAATTAGAAGCTATCAATTTTAAGTTCTGTATTTAACAATTACAAGTTCAGATCTTCAAGTTATAATATGCAATAATAATTAGAAGCTATCAATTTTAAGTTCTGTATTTGACAATTACTAGTTCAGATCTTCAAGTTATAATTTGAAATAATAATTTGAATTTAACAAATCTAAGTTCTGTAATTCACTATTACAAGTTCAGATCTTCAAGTTATAATTTACAATAATAATTAGAAGCTATCAATTTTAAGTTCTGTATTTGACAATTACAAGTTCAGATCTTCAAGTTATTATTTGCAATAATAATTAGAAGCTATTAATTTTAAGTTCTGTATTTGACAATTACAAGTTCAGATCTTCAAGTTATAATTTGCAATCACAATTTGTATTTAACAATGCTAAGTTGCGTATTTGTCTATTACAAGTTCAGATCTTCAAATTATAATTTGCAATAATAATTAGAAGCTATCAATTTTAAGTTCTGTATTTGACAATTACAAGTTCAGATCTTCAAGTTATTATTTGCAATAATAATTAGAAGCTATCAATTTTAAGTTCTGTATTTGACAATTACAAGTTCAGATCTTGAAGTTATAATTTACAATAATAATTAGAAGCTATCAATTTAAGGTTCTGTATTTAACAATTACAAGTTCAGATCTTCAAGTTATAATATGCAATAATAATTAGAAGCTATCAATTTTAAGTTCTGTATTTGACAATTACAAGTTCAGATCTTCAAGTTATAATTTGCAATAATAATTAGAAGCTATCAATTTTAAGTTCTGTATTTGACAATTACTAGTTCAGATCTTCAAGTTATAATTTGAAATAATAATTTGAATTTAACAAATCTAAGTGCTGTAATTCACTATTACAAGTTCAGATCTTCAAGTTATAATTTACAATAATAATTAGAAGCTATCAATTTTAAGTTCTGTATTTGACTATTACAAGTTCAGATCTTCAAGTTATAATTTGCAATAATAATTAGAAGCTATCAATTTTAAGTTCTGTATTTGACAATTACAAGTTCAGATCTTCAAGTTATAATTTGCAATAATAATTAGAAGCTATTAATTTTAAGTTCTGTATTTGACAATTACAAGTTCAGATCTTCAAGTTATAATTTGAAATAATAATTAGAAGCTAACAATTTTATGTTCTCTATTTGACAATTACAAGTTCAGATCTTCAAGTTATAATTTGCAATAATAATTAGAAGCTATCAATTTTAAGTTCTGTATTTGACAATTACAAGTTCAGATCTTCAAGTTATAATTTGCAATAATAATTAGAAGCTATCAATTTTAAGTTCTGTATTTGACAATTACTAGTTCAGATCTCCAAGTTATTATTTGCAATAATAATTAGAAGCTATCAATTTTAAGTTCTGTATTTGACAATTACAAGTTCCGATCTTCAAGTTATAATTTACAATAATAATTAGAAGCTATCAATTTTAAGTTCTGTATTTGACAATTACAAGTTCAGTTCTTCAAGTTATAATTTGCAATAATAATTAGAAGCTATCAATTTGAAATAATAATTTGAATTTAACAAATCTAAGTTCTGTAATTCACTATTACAAGTTCAGATCTTCAAGTTATAATTTACAATAATAATTAGAAGCTATCAATTTTAAGTTCTGTATTTGACTATTACAAGTTCAGATCTTCAAGTTATAATTTGCAATAATAATTAGAAGCTATCAATTTTAAGTTCTGTATTTGACAATTACAAGTTCAGATCTTCAAGTTATAATTTGCAATAATAATAAGAAGCTAATTATTTTAAGTTTGTATTTGACAATTACAAGTTCAGATCTTCAAGTTATAATTTGAAATAATAATTAGAAGCTATCAATTTTATGTTCTCTATTTGACAATTACAAGTTCAGATCTTCAAGTTATAATTTGCAATAATAATTAGAAGCTATCAATTTTAAGTTCTGTATTTGACAATTACAAGTTCAGATCTTCAAGTTATAATTTGCAATAATAATTAGAAGCTATCAATTTTAAGTTCTGTATTTGACAATTACTAGTTCAGATCTCCAAGTTATTATTTGCAATAATAATTAGAAGCTATCAATTTTAAGTTCTGTATTTGACAATTACAAGTTCAGATCTTCAAGTTATAATTTACAATAATAATTAGAAGCTATCAATTTTAAGTTCTGTATTTGACAATTACAAGTTCAGATCTTCAAGTTATAATTTGCAATAATAATTAGAAGCTATCAATTTTAAGTTCTGTATTTGACAATTACTAGTTCAGATCTTCAAGGTATAATTTGAAATAATAATTTGAATTTAACAAATCTAAGTTCTGTAATTCACTATTACAAGTTCAGATCTTCAAGTTATAATTTACAATAATAATTAGAAGCTTTCAATTTTAAGTTCTGTATTTGACTATTACAAGTTCAGATCTTCAAGTTATAATTTGCAATAATAATGAGAAGCTATCAATTTTAAGTTCTGTATTTGACAATTACAAGTTCAGATCTTCAAGGTATAATTTGCACTAATAATTTGTATTTAACAATTAGAAGTTCTGTATTTGACAATTACAAGTTCAGATCTTCAAGTTATAATTTGCAATAATAATTAGAAGCTATCAATTTTAAGTTCTGTATTTGACAATTACTAGTTCAGATCTTCAAGTTATAATTTGCACTAATAATTTGTATTTAACAATTAGAAGTTCTGTATTTGACTATTACAAGTTCAGATCTTCGAATTATTATTTGCAATCTTAGTTTGAATTTAACAATTCGAAGTTCTGTATTTACCTATTACAGGTTCAGATCTTCAAGTTATAATTTGCAATCACAATTTGTATTTAACAATGCTAAGTTGCGTATTTGTCTATTACAAGTTCAGATCTTCAAATTATAATTTGCAATAATAATTAGAAGCTATCAATTTTAAGTTCTGTATTTGACAATTACAAGTTCAGATCTTCAAGTTATTATTTGCAATAATAATTAGAAGCTATCAATTTTAAGTTCTGTATTTGACAATTACAAGTTCAGATCTTGAAGTTATAATTTACAATAATAATTAGAAGCTATCAATTTTAAGTTCTGTATTTAACAATTACAAGTTCAGATCTTCAAGTTATAATATGCAATAATAATTAGAAGCTATCAATTTTAAGTTCTGTATTTGACAATTACAAGTTCAGATCTTCAAGTTATAATTTGCACTAATAATTTGTATTTAACAATTTGAAGTTCTGTATTTGACAATTACAAGTTCAGATCTTCAAGTTATAATTTGCAATAATAATTAGAAGCTATCAATTTTAAGTTCTGTATTTGACAATTACAAGTTCAGATCTTCAAGTTATAATTTGCACTAATAATTTGTATTTAACAATTTGAAGTTCTGTATTTGACAATTACAAGTTCAGATCTTCAAGTTATAATTTGCAATAATAATTAGAAGCTATCAATTTTAAGTTCTGTATTTGACAATTACAAGTTCAGATCTTCAAGTTATTATTTGCAATAATAATTAGAAGCTATCAATTTTAAGTTCTGTATTTGACAATTACAAGTTCAGATCTTGAAGTTATAATTTACAATAATAATTAGAAGCTATCAATTTTAAGTTCTGTATTTAACAATTACAAGTTCAGATCTTCAAGTTATAATATGCAATAATAATTAGAAGCTATCAATTTTAAGTTCTGTATTTGACAATTACTAGTTCAGATCTTCAAGTTATAATTTGAAATAATAATTTGAATTTAACAAATCTAAGTTCTGTAATTCACTATTACAAGTTCAGATCTTCAAGTTATAATTTACAATAATAATTAGAAGCTATCAATTTTAAGTTCTGTATTTGACAATTACAAGTTCAGATCTTCAAGTTATAATTTGCAATAATAATCAGAAGCTATTAATTTTAAGTTCTGTATTTGACAATTACAAGTTCAGATCTTCAAGTTATAATTTGCAATAATAATTAGAAGCTATCAATTTTAAGTTCTGTATTTGACAATTACAAGTTCAGATCTTGAAGTTATAATTTACAATAATAATTAGAAGCTATCAATTTTAAGTTCTGTATTTAACAATTACAAGTTCAGATCTTCAAGTTATAATATGCAATAATAATTAGAAGCTATCAATTTTAAGTTCTGTATTTGACAATTACTAGTTCAGATCTTCAAGTTATAATTTGAAATAATAATTTGAATTTAACAAATCTAAGTTCTGTAATTCACTATTACAAGTTCAGATCTTCAAGTTATAATTTACAATAATAATTAGAAGCTATCTATTTTAAGTTCTGTATTTGACAATTACAAGTTCAGATCTTCAAGTTATAATTTGCAATAATAATTAGAAGCTATTAATTTTAAGTTCTGTATTTGACAATTACAAGTTCAGATCTTCAAGTTATAATTTGCAATAATAATTAGAAGCTATCAATTTTAAGTTCTGTATTTGACAATTACAAGTTCAGATCTTGAAGTTATAATTTACAATAATAATTAGAAGCTATCAATTTTAAGTTCTGTATTTAACAATTACAAGTTCAGATCTTCAAGTTATAATATGCAATAATAATTAGAAGCTATCAATTTTAAGTTCTGTATTTGACAATTACTAGTTCAGATCTTCAAGTTATAATTTGAAATAATAATTTGAATTTAACAAATCTAAGTTCTGTAATTCACTATTACAAGTTTAGATCTTCAAGTTATAATTTACAATAATAATTAGAAGCTATCAATTTTAAGTTCTGTATTTGACAATTACAAGTTCAGATCTTCAAGGTATAATTTGCACTAATAATTTGTATTTAACAATTAGAAGTTCTGTATTTGACAATTACAAGTTCCGATCTTCAAGTTATAATTTGCAATAATAATTAGAAGCTATCAATTTTAAGTTCTGTATTTGACAATTACTAGTTCAGATCTTCAAGTTATAATTTGCACTAATAATTTGTATTTAACAATTAGAAGTTCTGTATTTGACTATTACAAGTTCAGATCTTCGAATTATTATTTGCAATCTTAGTTTGAATTTAACAATTCGAAGTTCTGTATTTACCTATTACAGGTTCAGATCTTCAAGTTATAATTTGCAATCACAATTTGTATTTAACAATGCTAAGTTGCGTATTTGTCTATTACAAGTTCAGATCTTCAAATTATAATTTGCAATAATAATTAGAAGCTATCAATTTTAAGTTCTGTATTTGACAATTACAAGTTCAGATCTTCAAGTTATAATTTGCAATAATAATTAGAAGCTATCAATTTTAAGTTCTGTATTTGACAATTACAAGTTCAGATCTTGAAGTTATAATTTACAATAATAATTAGAAGCTATCAATTTTAAGTTCTGTATTTGACAATTACAAGTTCAGATCTTCAAGTTATAATTTGCAATAATAATTAGAAGCTATTAATTTTAAGTTCTGTATTTGACAATTACAAGTTCAGATCTTCAAGTTATAATTTGCAATAATAATTAGAAGCTATCAATTTTAAGTTCTGTATTTGACAATTACAAGTTCAGATCTTGAAGTTATAATTTACAATAATAATTAGAAGCTATCAATTTTAAGTTCTGTATTTAACAATTACAAGTTCAGATCTTCAAGTTATAATATGCAATAATAATTAGAAGCTATCAATTTTAAGTTCTGTATTTGACAATTACTAGTTCAGATCTTCAAGTTATAATTTGAAATAATAATTTGAATTTAACAAATCTAAGTTCTGTAATTCACTATTACAAGTTTAGATCTTCAAGTTATAATTTACAATAATAATTAGAAGCTATCAATTTTAAGTTCTGTATTTGACAATTACAAGTTCAGATCTTCAAGGTATAATTTGCACTAATAATTTGTATTTAACAATTAGAAGTTCTGTATTTGACAATTACAAGTTCCGATCTTCAAGTTATAATTTGCAATAATAATTAGAAGCTATCAATTTTAAGTTCTGTATTTGACAATTACAAGTTCAGATCTTCAAGGTATAATTTGCACTAATAATTTGTATTTAACAATTAGAAGTTCTGTATTTGACAATTACAAGTTCCGATCTTCAAGTTATAATTTGCAATAATAATTAGAAGCTATCAATTTTAAGTTCTGTATTTGACAATTACTAGTTCAGATCTTCAAGTTATAATTTGCACTAATAATTTGTATTTAACAATTAGAAGTTCTGTATTTGACTATTACAAGTTCAGATCTTCGAATTATTATTTGCAATCTTAGTTTGAATTTAACAATTCGAAGTTCTGTATTTACCTATTACAGGTTCAGATCTTCAAGTTATAATTTGCAATCACAATTTGTATTTAACAATGCTAAGTTGCGTATTTGTCTATTACAAGTTCAGATCTTCAAATTATAATTTGCAATAATAATTAGAAGCTATCAATTTTAAGTTCTGTATTTGACAATTACAAGTTCAGATCTTCAAGTTATTATTTGCAATAATAATTAGAAGCTATCAATTTTAAGTTCTGTATTTGACAATTACAAGTTCAGATCTTGAAGTTATAATTTACAATAATAATTAGAAGCTATCAATTTTAAGTTCTGTATTTAACAATTACAAGTTCAGATCTTCAAGTTATAATATGCAATAATAATTAGAAGCTATCAATTTTAAGTTCTGTATTTGACAATTACTAGTTCAGATCTTCAAGTTATAATTTGAAATAATAATTTGAATTTAACAAATCTAAGTTCTGTAATTCACTATTACAAGTTCAGATCTTCAAGTTATAATTTACAAAAATAATTAGAAGCTATCAATTTTAAGTTCTGTATTTGACAATTACAAGTTCAGATCTTCAAGTTATAATTTGCACTAATAATTTGTATTTAACAATTTGAAGTTCTGTATTTGACAATTACAAGTTCAGATCTTCAAGTTATAATTTGCAATAATAATTAGAAGCTATCAATTTTAAGTTCTGTATTTGACAATTACAAGTTCAGATCTTCAAGTTATTATTTGCAATAATAATTAGAAGCTATCAATTTTAAGTTCTGTATTTGACAATTACAAGTTCAGATCTTGAAGTTATAATTTACAATAATAATTAGAAGCTATCAATTTTAAGTTCTGTATTTAACAATTACAAGTTCAGATCTTCAAGTTATAATATGCAATAATAATTAGAAGCTATCAATTTTAAGTTCTGTATTTGACAATTACTAGTTCAGATCTTCAAGTTATAATTTGAAATAATAATTTGAATTTAACAAATCTAAGTTCTGTAATTCACTATTACAAGTTCAGATCTTCAAGTTATAATTAAAATAATAATTAGAAGCTATCAATTTTAAGTTCTGTATTTGACAATTACAAGTTCAGATCTTCAAGTTATAATTTGCAATAATAATCAGAAGCTATTAATTTTAAGTTCTGTATTTGACAATTACAAGTTCAGATCTTCAAGTTATAATTTGCAATAATAATTAGAAGCTATCAATTTTAAGTTCTGTATTTGACAATTACAAGTTCAGATCTTGAAGTTATAATTTACAATAATAATTAGAAGCTATCAATTTTAAGTTCTGTATTTAACAATTACAAGTTCAGATCTTCAAGTTATAATATGCAATAATAATTAGAAGCTATCAATTTTAAGTTCTGTATTTGACAATTACTAGTTCAGATCTTCAAGTTATAATTTGAAATAATAATTTGAATTTAACAAATCTAAGTTCTGTAATTCACTATTACAAGTTCAGATCTTCAAGTTATAATTTACAATAATAATTAGAAGCTATCAATTTTAAGTTCTGTATTTGACAATTACAAGTTCAGATCTTCAAGTTATAATTTGCAATAATAATTAGAAGCTATTAATTTTAAGTTCTGTATTTGACAATTACAAGTTCAGATCTTCAAGTTATAATTTGCAATAATAATTAGAAGCTATCAATTTTAAGTTCTGTATTTGACAATTACAAGTTCAGATCTTGAAGTTATAATTTACAATAATAATTAGAAGCTATCAATTTTAAGTTCTGTATTTAACAATTACAAGTTCAGATCTTCAAGTTATAATATGCAATAATAATTAGAAGCTATCAATTTTAAGTTCTGTATTTGACAATTACTAGTTCAGATCTTCAAGTTATAATTTGAAATAATAATTTGAATTTAACAAATCTAAGTTCTGTAATTCACTATTACAAGTTTAGATCTTCAAGTTATAATTTACAATAATAATTAGAAGCTATCAATTTTAAGTTCTGTATTTGACAATTACAAGTTCAGATCTTCAAGTTATAATTTGCACTAATAATTTGTATTTAACAATTTGAAGTTCTGTATTTGACAATTACAAGTTCAGTTCTTCAAGTTATAATTTGCAATAATAATTAGAAGCTATCAATTTTAAGTTCTGTATTTGACAATTACAAGTTCAGATCTTCAAGTTATTATTTGCAATAATAATTAGAAGCTATCAATTTTAAGTTCTGTATTTGACAATTACAAGTTCAGATCTTGAAGTTATAATTTACAATAATAATTAGAAGCTATCAATTTTAAGTTCTGTATTTAACAATTACAAGTTCAGATCTTCAAGTTATAATATGCAATAATAATTAGAAGCTATCAATTTTAAGTTCTGTATTTGACAATTACTAGTTCAGATCTTCAAGTTATAATTTGAAATAATAATTTGAATTTAACAAATCTAAGTTCTGTAATTCACTATTACAAGTTCAGATCTTCAAGTTATAATTTACAATAATAATTAGAAGCTATCAATTTTAAGTTCTGTATTTGACAATTACAAGTTCAGATCTTCAAGTTATAATTTGCAATAATAATTAGAAGCTATTAATTTTAAGTTCTGTATTTGACAATTACAAGTTCAGATCTTCAAGTTATAATTTGCAATCACAATTTGTATTTAACAATGCTAAGTTGCGTATTTGTCTATTACAAGTTCAGATCTTCAAATTATAATTTGCAATAATAATTAGAAGCTATCAATTTTAAGTTCTGTATTTGACAATTACAAGTTCAGATCTTCAAGTTATTATTTGCAATAATAATTAGAAGCTATCAATTTTAAGTTCTGTATTTGACAATTACAAGTTCAGATCTTGAAGTTATAATTTACAATAATAATTAGAAGCTATCAATTTAAGGTTCTGTATTTAACAATTACAAGTTCAGATCTTCAAGTTATAATATGCAATAATAATTAGAAGCTATCAATTTTAAGTTCTGTATTTGACAATTACAAGTTCAGATCTTCAAGTTATAATTTGCAATAATAATTAGAAGCTATCAATTTTAAGTTCTGTATTTGACAATTACTAGTTCAGATCTTCAAGTTATAATTTGAAATAATAATTTGAATTTAACAAATCTAAGTGCTGTAATTCACTATTACAAGTTCAGATCTTCAAGTTATAATTTACAATAATAATTAGAAGCTATCAATTTTAAGTTCTGTATTTGACTATTACAAGTTCAGATCTTCAAGTTATAATTTGCAATAATAATTAGAAGCTATCAATTTTAAGTTCTGTATTTGACAATTACAAGTTCAGATCTTCAAGTTATAATTTGCAATAATAATTAGAAGCTATTAATTTTAAGTTCTGTATTTGACAATTACAAGTTCAGATCTTCAAGTTATAATTTGAAATAATAATTAGAAGCTATCAATTTTATGTTCTCTATTTGACAATTACAAGTTCAGATCTTCAAGTTATAATTTGCAATAATAATTAGAAGCTATCAATTATAAGTTCTGTATTTGACAATTACAAGTTCAGATCTTCAAGTTATAATTTGCAATAATAATTAGAAGCTATCAATTTTAAGTTCTGTATTTGACAATTACTAGTTCAGATCTCCAAGTTATTATTTGCAATAATAATTAGAAGCTATCAATTTTAAGTTCTGTATTTGACAATTACAAGTTCAGATCTTCAAGTTATAATTTACAATAATAATTAGAAGCTATCAATTTTAAGTTCTGTATTTGACAATTACAAGTTCAGATCTTCAAGTTATAATTTGCAATAATAATTAGAAGCTATCAATTTTAAGTTCTGTATTTGACAATTACTAGTTCAGATCTTCAAGGTATAATTTGAAATAATAATTTGAATTTAACAAATCTAAGTTCTGTAATTCACTATTACAAGTTCAGATCTTCAAGTTATAATTTACAATAATAATTAGAAGCTATCAATTTTAAGTTCTGTATTTGACTATTACAAGTTCAGATCTTCAAGTTATAATTTGCAATAATAATTAGAAGCTATCAATTTTAAGTTCTGTATTTGACAATTACAAGTTCAGATCTTCAAGTTATAATTTGCAATAATAATTAGAAGCTAATTATTTTAAGTTCTGTATTTGACAATTACAAGTTCAGATCTTCAAGTTATAATTTGAAATAATAATTAGAAGCTATCAATTTTATGTTCTCTATTTGACAATTACAAGTTCAGATCTTCAAGTTATAATTTGCAATAATAATTAGAAGCTATCAATTTTAAGTTCTGTATTTGACAATTACAAGTTCAGATCTTCAAGTTATAATTTGCAATAATAATTAGAAGCTATCAATTTTAAGTTCTGTATTTGACAATTACTAGTTCAGATCTCCAAGTTATTATTTGCAATAATAATTAGAAGCTATCAATTTTAAGTTCTGTATTTGACAATTACAAGTTCAGATCTTCAAGTTATAATTTACAATAATAATTAGAAGCTATCAATTTTAAGTTCTGTATTTGACAATTACAAGTTCAGATCTTCAAGTTATATTTTGCAATAATAATTAGAAGCTATCAATTTTAAGTTCTGTATTTGACAATTACTAGTTCAGATCTTCAAGGTATAATTTGAAATAATAATTTGAATTTAACAAATCTAAGTTCTGTAATTCACTATTACAAGTTCAGATCTTCAAGTTATAATTTACAATAATAATTAGAAGCTTTCAATTTTAAGTTCTGTATTTGACTATTACTAGTTCAGATCTTCAAGTTATAATTTGCAATAATAATTAGAAGCTATCAATTTTAAGTTCTGTATTTGACAATTACAAGTTCAGATCTTCAAGGTATAATTTGCACTAATAATTTGTATTTAACAATTAGAAGTTCTGTATTTGACAATTACAAGTTCAGATCTTCAAGTTATAATTTGCAATAATAATTAGAAGCTATCAATTTTAAGTTCTGTATTTGACAATTACTAGTTCAGATCTTCAAGTTATAATTTGCACTAATAATTTGTATTTAACAATTAGAAGTTCTGTATTTGACTATTACAAGTTCAGATCTTCGAATTATTATTTGCAATCTTAGTTTGAATTTAACAATTCGAAGTTCTGTATTTACCTATTACAGGTTCAGATCTTCAAGTTATAATTTGCAATCACAATTTGTATTTAACAATGCTAAGTTGCGTATTTGTCTATTACAAGTTCAGATCTTCAAATTATAATTTGCAATAATAATTAGAAGCTATCAATTTTAAGTTCTGTATTTGACAATTACAAGTTCAGATCTTCAAGTTATTATTTGCAATAATAATTAGAAGCTATCAATTTTAAGTTCTGTATTTGACAATTACAAGTTCAGATCTTGAAGTTATAATTTACAATAATAATTAGAAGCTATCAATTTTAAGTTCTGTATTTAACAATTACAAGTTCAGATCTTCAAGTTATAATATGCAATAATAATTAGAAGCTATCAATTTTAAGTTCTGTATTTGACAATTACTAGTTCAGATCTTCAAGTTATAATTTGAAATAATAATTTGAATTTAACAAATCTAAGTTCTGTAATTCACTATTACAAGTTCAGATCTTCAAGTTATAATTTACAAAAATAATTAGAAGCTATCAATTTTAAGTTCTGTATTTGACAATTACAAGTTCAGATCTTCAAGTTATAATTTGCACTAATAATTTGTATTTAACAATTTGAAGTTCTGTATTTGACAATTACAAGTTCAGATCTTCAAGTTATAATTTGCAATAATAATTAGAAGCTATCAATTTTAAGTTCTGTATTTGACAATTACAAGTTCAGATCTTCAAGTTATTATTTGCAATAATAATTAGAAGCTATCAATTTTAAGTTCTGTATTTGACAATTACAAGTTCAGATCTTGAAGTTATAATTTACAATAATAATTAGAAGCTATCAATTTTAAGTTCTGTATTTAACAATTACAAGTTCAGATCTTCAAGTTATAATATGCAATAATAATTAGAAGCTATCAATTTTAAGTTCTGTATTTGACAATTACTAGTTCAGATCTTCAAGTTATAATTTGAAATAATAATTTGAATTTAACAAATCTAAGTTCTGTAATTCACTATTACAAGTTCAGATCTTCAAGTTATAATTTACAATAATAATTAGAAGCTATCAATTTTAAGTTCTGTATTTGACAATTACAAGTTCAGATCTTCAAGTTATAATTTGCAATAATAATTAGAAGCTATTAATTTTAAGTTCTGTATTTGACAATTACAAGTTCAGATCTTCAAGTTATAATTTGCAATAATAATTAGAAGCTATCAATTTTAAGTTCTGTATTTGACAATTACAAGTTCAGATCTTGAAGTTATAATTTACAATAATAATTAGAAGCTATCAATTTTAAGTTCTGTATTTAACAATTACAAGTTCAGATCTTCAAGTTATAATATGCAATAATAATTAGAAGCTATCAATTTTAAGTTCTGTATTTGACAATTACTAGTTCAGATCTTCAAGTTATAATTTGAAATAATAATTTGAATTTAACAAATCTAAGTTCTGTAATTCACTATTACAAGTTCAGATCTTCAAGTTATAATTTACAATAATAATTAGAAGCTATCAATTTTAAGTTCTGTATTTGACAATTACAAGTTCAGATCTTCAAGTTATAATTTGCAATAATAATTAGAAGCTATTAATTTTAAGTTCTGTATTTGACAATTACAAGTTCAGATCTTCAAGTTATAATTTGCAATAATAATTAGAAGCTATCAATTTTAAGTTCTGTATTTGACAATTACAAGTTCAGATCTTGAAGTTATAATTTACAATAATAATTAGAAGCTATCAATTTTAAGTTCTGTATTTAACAATTACAAGTTCAGATCTTCAAGTTATAATATGCAATAATAATTAGAAGCTATCAATTTTAAGTTCTGTATTTGACAATTACTAGTTCAGATCTTCAAGTTATAATTTGAAATAATAATTTGAATTTAACAAATCTAAGTTCTGTAATTCACTATTACTAGTTTAGATCTTCAAGTTATAATTTACAATAATAATTAGAAGCTATCAATTTTAAGTTCTGTATTTGACAATTACAAGTTCAGATCTTCAAGTTATAATTTGCACTAATAATTTGTATTTAACAATTTGAAGTTCTGTATTTGACAATTACAAGTTCAGTTCTTCAAGTTATAATTTGCAATAATAATTAGAAGCTATCAATTTTAAGTTCTGTATTTGACAATTACAAGTTCAGATCTTCAAGTTATTATTTGCAATAATAATTAGAAGCTATCAATTTTAAGTTCTGTATTTGACAATTACAAGTTCAGATCTTGAAGTTATAATTTACAATAATAATTAGAAGCTATCAATTTTAAGTTCTGTATTTAACAATTACAAGTTCAGATCTTCAAGTTATAATATGCAATAATAATTAGAAGCTATCAATTTTAAGTTCTGTATTTGACAATTACTAGTTCAGATCTTCAAGTTATAATTTGAAATAATAAATTGAATTTAACAAATCTAAGTTCTGTAATTCACTATTACAAGTTCAGATCTTCAAGTTATAATTTACAATAATAATTAGAAGCTATCAATTTTAAGTTCTGTATTTGACAATTACAAGTTCAGATCTTCAAGTTATAATTTGCAATAATAATTAGAAGCTATTAATTTTAAGTTCTGTATTTGACAATTACAAGTTCAGATCTTCAAGTTATAATTTGCAATCACAATTTGTATTTAACAATGCTAAGTTGCGTATTTGTCTATTACAAGTTCAGATCTTCAAATTATAATTTGCAATAATAATTAGAAGCTATCAATTTTAAGTTCTGTATTTGACAATTACAAGTTCAGATCTTCAAGTTATTATTTGCAATAATAATTAGAAGCTATCAATTTTAAGTTCTGTATTTGACAATTACAAGTTCAGATCTTGAAGTTATAATTTACAATAATAATTAGAAGCTATCAATTTAAGGTTCTGTATTTAACAATTACAAGTTCAGATCTTCAAGTTATAATATGCAATAATAATTAGAAGCTATCAATTTTAAGTTCTGTATTTGACAATTACAAGTTCAGATCTTCAAGTTATAATTTGCAATAATAATTAGAAGCTATCAATTTTAAGTTCTGTATTTGACAATTACTAGTTCAGATCTTCAAGTTATAATTTGAAATAATAATTTGAATTTAACAAATCTAAGTGCTGTAATTCACTATTACAAGTTCAGATCTTCAAGTTATAATTTACAATAATAATTAGAAGCTATCAATTTTAAGTTCTGTATTTGACTATTACAAGTTCAGATCTTCAAGTTATAATTTGCAATAATAATTAGAAGCTATCAATTTTAAGTTCTGTATTTGACAATTACAAGTTCAGATCTTCAAGTTATAATTTGCAATAATAATTAGAAGCTATTAATTTTAAGTTCTGTATTTGACAATTACAAGTTCAGATCTTCAAGTTATAATTTGAAATAATAATTAGAAGCTATCAATTTTATGTTCTCTATTTGACAATTACAAGTTCAGATCTTCAAGTTATAATTTGCAATAATAATTAGAAGCTATCAATTTTAAGTTCTGTATTTGACAATTACAAGTTCAGATCTTCAAGTTATAATTTGCAATAATAATTAGAAGCTATCAATTTTAAGTTCTGTATTTGACAATTACTAGTTCAGATCTCCAAGTTATTATTTGCAATAATAATTAGAAGCTATCAATTTTAAGTTCTGTATTTGACAATTACAAGTTCAGATCTTCAAGTTATAATTTACAATAATAATTAGAAGCTATCAATTTTAAGTTCTGTATTTGACAATTACAAGTTCAGATCTTCAAGTTATAATTTGCAATTATAATTAGAAGCTATCAATTTTAAGTTCTGTATTTGACAATTACTAGTTCAGATCTTCAAGGTATAATTTGAAATAATAATTTGAATTTAACAAATCTAAGTTCTGTAATTCACTATTACAAGTTCAGATCTTCAAGTTATAATTTACAATAATAATTAGAAGCTATCAATTTTAAGTTCTGTATTTGACTATTACAAGTTCAGATCTTCAAGTTATAATTTGCAATAATAATTAGAAGCTATCAATTTTAAGTTCTGTATTTGACAATTACAAGTTCAGATCTTCAAGTTATAATTTGCAATAATAATAAGAAGCTAATTATTTTAAGTTTGTATTTGACAATTACAAGTTCAGATCTTCAAGTTATAATTTGAAATAATAATTAGAAGCTATCAATTTTATGTTCTCTATTTGACAATTACAAGTTCAGATCTTCAAGTTATAATTTGCAATAATAATTAGAAGCTATCAATTTTAAGTTCTGTATTTGACAATTACAAGTTCAGATCTTCAAGTTATAATTTGCAATAACAATTAGAAGCTATCAATTTTAAGTTCTGTATTTGACAATTACTAGTTCAGATCTCCAAGTTATTATTTGCAATAATAATTAGAAGCTATCAATTTTAAGTTCTGTATTTGACAATTACAAGTTCAGATCTTCAAGTTATAATTTACAATAATAATTAGAAGCTATCAATTTTAAGTTCTGTATTTGACAATTACAAGTTCAGATCTTCAAGTTATAATTTGCAATAATAATTAGAAGCTATCAATTTTAAGTTCTGTATTTGACAATTACTAGTTCAGATCTTCAAGGTATAATTTGAAATAATAATTTGAATTTAACAAATCTAAGTTCTGTAATTCACTATTACAAGTTCAGATCTTCAAGTTATAATTTACAATAATAATTAGAAGCTTTCAATTTTAAGTTCTGTATTTGACTATTACAAGTTCAGATCTTCAAGTTATAATTTGCAATAATAATGAGAAGCTATCAATTTTAAGTTCTGTATTTGACAATTACAAGTTCAGATCTTCAAGGTATAATTTGCACTAATAATTTGTATTTAACAATTAGAAGTTCTGTATTTGACAATTACAAGTTCAGATCTTCAAGTTATAATTTGCAATAATAATTAGAAGCTATCAATTTTAAGTTCTGTATTTGACAATTACTAGTTCAGATCTTCAAGTTATAATTTGCACTAATAATTTGTATTTAACAATTAGAAGTTCTGTATTTGACTATTACAAGTTCAGATCTTCGAATTATTATTTGCAATCTTAGTTTGAATTTAACAATTCGAAGTTCTGTATTTACCTATTACAGGTTCAGATCTTCAAGTTATAATTTGCAATCACAATTTGTATTTAACAATGCTAAGTTGCGTATTTGTCTATTACAAGTTCAGATCTTCAAATTATAATTTGCAATAATAATTAGAAGCTATCAATTTTAAGTTCTGTATTTGACAATTACAAGTTCAGATCTTCAAGTTATTATTTTCAATAATAATTAGAAGCTATCAATTTTAAGTTCTGTATTTGACAATTACAAGTTCAGATCTTGAAGTTATAATTTACAATAATAATTAGAAGCTATCAATTTTAAGTTCTGTATTTAACAATTACAAGTTCAGATCTTCAAGTTATAATATGCAATAATAATTAGAAGCTATCAATTTTAAGTTCTGTATTTGACAATTACTAGTTCAGATCTACAAGTTATAATTTGAAATAATAATTTGAATTTAACAAATCTAAGTTCTGTAATTCACTATTTCAAGTTCAGATCTTCAAGTTATAATTTACAATAATAATTAGAAGCTATCAATTTTAAGTTCTGTATTTGACAATTACAAGTTCAGATCTTCAAGTTATAATTTGCACTAATAATTTGTATTTAACAATTTGAAGTTCTGTATTTGACAATTACAAGTTCAG
Organism: Cantharis lateralis; assembly: GCA_963170105.1. Taxonomy (NCBI): domain Eukaryota; kingdom Metazoa; phylum Arthropoda; class Insecta; order Coleoptera; family Cantharidae; genus Cantharis; species Cantharis lateralis. Next base: position 29,520,528 of record OY720625.1, on the reverse strand, counting down.
ATCTTCAAGTTATAATTTGCAATAATAATTAGAAGCTATCAATTTTAAGTTCTGTATTTGACAATTACAAGTTCAGATCTTCAAGTTATTATTTGCAATAATAATTAGAAGCTATCAATTTTAAGTTCTGTATTTGACAATTACAAGTTCAGATCTTGAAGTTATAATTTACAATAATAATTAGAAGCTATCAATTTTAAGTTCTGTATTTAACAATTACAAGTTCAGATCTTCAAGTTATAATATGCAATAATAATTAGAAGCTATCAATTTTAAGTTCTGTATTTGACAATTACTAGTTCAGATCTTCAAGTTATAATTTGAAATAATAATTTGAATTTAACAAATCTAAGTTCTGTAATTCACTATTACAAGTTCAGATCTTCAAGTTATAATTTACAATAATAATTAGAAGCTATCAATTTTAAGTTCTGTATTTGACAATTACAAGTTCAGATCTTCAAGTTATAATTTGCAATAATAATCAGAAGCTATTAATTTTAAGTTCTGTATTTGACAATTACAAGTTCAGATCTTCAAGTTATAATTTGCAATAATAATTAGAAGCTATCAATTTTAAGTTCTGTATTTGACAATTACAAGTTCAGATCTTGAAGTTATAATTTACAATAATAATTAGAAGCTATCAATTTTAAGTTCTGTATTTGACAATTACTAGTTCAGATCTTCAAGTTATAATTTGAAATAATAATTTGAATTTAACAAATCTAAGTTCTGTAATTCACTATTACAAGTTCAGATCTTCAAGTTATAATTTACAATAATAATTAGAAGCTATCAATTTTAAGTTCTGTATTTGACAATTACAAGTTCAGATCTTCAAGTTATAATTTGCAATAATAATTAGAAGCTATTAATTTTAAGTTCTGTATTTGACAATTACAAGTTCAGATCTTCAAGTTATAATTTGCAATAATAATTAGAAGCTATCAATTTTAAGTTCTGTATTTGACAATTACAAGTTCAGATCTTGAAGTTATAATTTACAATAATAATTAGAAGCTATCAATTTTAAGTTCTGTATTTAACAATTACAAGTTCAGATCTTCAAGTTATAATATGCAATAATAATTAGAAGCTATCAATTTTAAGTTCTGTATTTGACAATTACTAGTTCAGATCTTCAAGTTATAATTTGAAATAATAATTTGAATTTAACAAATCTAAGTTCTGTAATTCACTATTACAAGTTTAGATCTTCAAGTTATAATTTACAATAATAATTAGAAGCTATCAATTTTAAGTTCTGTATTTGACAATTACAAGTTCAGATCTTCAAGTTATAATTTGCACTAATAATTTGTATTTAACAATTTGAAGTTCTGTATTTGACAATTACAAGTTCAGATCTTCAAGTTATAATTTGCAATAATAATTAGAAGCTATCAATTTTAAGTTCTGTATTTGACAATTACAAGTTCAGATCTTCAAGTTATTATTTGCAATAATAATTAGAAGCTATCAATTTTAAGTTCTGTATTTGACAATTACAAGTTCAGATCTTGAAGTTATAATTTACAATAATAATTAGAAGCTATCAATTTTAAGTTCTGTATTTAACAATTACAAGTTCAGATCTTCAAGTTATAATATGCAATAATAATTAGAAGCTATCAATTTTAAGTTCTGTATTTGACAATTACTAGTTCAGATCTTCAAGTTATAATTTGAAATAATAATTTGAATTTAACAAATCTAAGTTCTGTAATTCACTATTACAAGTTCAGATCTTCAAGTTATAATTTACAATAATAATTAGAAGCTATCAATTTTAAGTTCTGTATTTGACAATTACAAGTTCAGATCTTCAAGTTATAATTTGCAATAATAATTAGAAGCTATCAATTTTAAGTTCTGTATTTGACTATTACAAGTTCAGATCTTCAAGTTATAATATGCAATAATAATTAGAAGATATCAATTTTAAGTTCTGTATTTGACAATTACTAGTTCAGATCTTCAAGTTATAATTTGAAATAATAATTTGAATTTAACAAATCTAAGTTCTGTAATTCACTATTACAAGTTCAGATCTTCAAGTTATAATTTACAATAATAATTAGAAGCTATCAATTTTAAGTTCTGTATTTAACAATTGCAAGTTCAGATCTTCAAGTTATAATATGCAATAATAATTAGAAGCTATCAATTTTAAGTTCTGTATTTGACAATTACTAGTTCAGATCTTCAAGTTATAATTTGAAATAATAATTTGAATTTAACAAATCTAAGTTCTGTAATTCACTATTACAAGTTCAGATCTTCAAGTTATAATTTACAATAATAATTAGAAGCTATCAATTTTAAGTTCTGTATTTGACAATTACAAGTTCAGATCTTCAAGTTATTATTTGCAATAATAATTAGAAGCTATCAATTTTAAGTTCTGCATTTGACAATTACAAGTTCAGATCTTGAAGTTATAATTTACAATAATAATTAGAAGCTATCAATTTTAAGTTCTGTATTTGACAATTACTAGTTCAGATCTTCAAGTTATAATTTGAAATAATAATTTGAATTTAACAAATCTAAGTTCTGTAATTCACTATTGCAAGTTCAGATCTTCAAGTTATAATTTACAATAATAATTAGAAGCTATCAATTTTAAGTTCTGTATTTGAGAATTACAAGTTCAGATCTTCAAGTTATAATTTGCAATAATAATTAGAAGCTATTAATTTTAAGTTCTGTATTTGACAATTACAAGTTCAGATCTTCAAGTTATAATTTGAAATAATAATTAGAAGCTATCAATTTTATGTTCTCTATTTGACAATTACAAGTTCAGATCTTCAAGTTATAATTTGCAATAATAATTAGAAGCTATCAATTTTAAGTTCTGTATTTGACAATTACAAGTTCAGATCTTCAAGTTATAATTTGCAATAATAATTAGAAGCTATCAATTTTAAGTTCTGTATTTGACAATTACAAGTTCAGATCTTCAAGTTATTATTTGCAATAATAATTAGAAGCTATCAATTTTTTAGTTCTGTATTTGACAATTACAAGTTCAGATCTTGAAGTTATAATTTACAATAATAATTAGAAGCTATCAATTTTAAGTTCTGTATTTAACAATTACAAGTTCAGATCTTCAAGTTATAATATGCAATAATAATTAGAAGCTATCAATTTTAAGTTCTGTATTTGACAATTACTAGTTCAGATCTTCAAGTTATAATTTGAAATAATAATTTGAATTTAACAAATCTTAGTTCTGTAATTCACTATTACAAGTTCAGATCTTCAAGTTATAATTTACAATAATAATTAGAAGCTATCAATTTTAAGTTCTGTATTTGACAATTACAAGTTCAGATCTTCAAGTTATAATTTGCAATAATAATTAGAAGCTATTAATTTTAAGTTCTGTATTTGACAATTACAAGTTCAGATCTTCAAGTTATAATTTGCAATAATAATTAGAAGCTATCAATTTTAAGTTCTGTATTTGACAATTACAAGTTCAGATCTTGAAGTTATAATTTACAATAATAATTAGAAGCTATCAATTTTAAGTTCTGTAGTTAACAATTACAAGTTCAGATCTTCAAGTTATAATATGCAATAATAATTAGAAGCTATCAATTTTAAGTTCTGTATTTGACAATTACTAGTTCAGATCTTCAAGTTATAATTTGAAATAATAATTTGAATTTAACAAATCTAAGTCCTGTAATTCACTATTACAAGTTCAGATCTTCAAGTTATAATTTACAATAATAATTAGAAGCTATCAATTATAAGTTCTGTATTTGACAATTACAAGTTCAGATCTTCAAGTTATAATTTGCAATAATAATTAGAAGCTATTAATTTTAAGTTCTGTATTTGACAATTACAAGTTCAGATCTTCAAGTTATAATTTGCAATAATAATTAGAAGCTATCAATTTTAAGTTCTGTATTTGACAATTACAAGTTCAGATCTTGAAGTTATAATTTACAATAATAATTAGAAGCTATCAATTTTAAGTTCTGTATTTAACAATTACAAGTTCAGATCTTCAAGTTATAATATGCAATAATAATTAGAAGCTATCAATTTTAAATTCTGTATTTGACAATTACTAGTTCAGATCTTCAAGTTATAATTTGAAATAATAATTTGAATTTAACAAATCTAAGTCCTGTAATTCACTATTACAAGTTCAGATCTTCAAGTTATAATTTACAATAATAATTAGAAGCTATCAATTATAAGTTCTGTATTTGACAATTACAAGTTCAGATCTTCAAGTTATAATTTGCAATAATAATTAGAAGCTATTAATTTTAAGTTCTGTATTTGACAATTACAAGTTCAGATCTTCAAGTTATAATTTGCAATAATAATTAGAAGCTATCAATTTTAAGTTCTGTATTTGACAATTACAAGTTCAGATCTTGAAGTTATAATTTACAATAATAATTAGAAGCTATCAATTTTAAGTTCTGTATTTAACAATTACAAGTTCAGATCTTCAAGTTATAATATGCAATAATAATTAGAAGCTATCAATTTTAAGTTCTGTATTTGACAATTACTAGTTCAGATCTTCAAGTTATAATTTGAAATAATAATTTGAATTTAACAAATCTAAGTTCTGTAATTCACTATTACAAGTTCAGATCTTCAAGTTATAATTTACAATAATAATTAGAAGCTATCAATTTTAAGTTCTGTATTTGACAATTACAAGTTCAGATCTTCAAGTTATAATTTGCACTAATAATTTGTATTTAACAATTTGAAGTTCTGTATTTGACAATTACAAGTTTAGATCTTCAAGTTATTATTTGCAATAATAATTAGAAGCTATCAATTTTAAGTTCTGTATTTGACAATTACAAGTTCAGATCTTGAAGTTATAATTTACAATAATAATTAGAAGCTATCAATTTTAAGTTCTGTATTTAACAATTACAAGTTCAGATCTTCAAGTTATAATATGCAATAATAATTAGAAGCTATCAATTTTAAGTTCTGTATTTGACAATTACTAGTTCAGATCTTCAAGTTATAATTTGAAATAATAATTTGAATTTAACAAATCTAAGTTCTGTAATTCACTATTACAAGTTCAGATCTTCAAGTTATAATTTGCAATAATAATTAGAAGCTATTAATTTTAAGTTCTATATTTGACAATTACAAGTTCAGATCTTCAAGTTATAATTTTAAATAATAATTAGAAGCTATCAATTTTATGTTCTGTATTTGACAATTACAAGTTCAGATCTTCAAGTTATAATTTGCAATAATAATTAGAAGCTATCAATTTTAAGTTCTGTATTTGACAATTACAAGTTCAGATCTTCAAGTTATAATTTGCAATAATAATTAGAAGCTATCAATTTTAAGTTCTGTATTTGACAATTACTAGTTCAGATCTCCAAGTTATTATTTGCAATAATAATTAGAAGCTATCAATTTTAAGTTCTGTATTTGACAATTACAAGTTCAGATCTTCAAGTTATAATTTACAATAATAATTAGAAGCTATCAATTTTAAGTTCTGTATTTGACAATTACAAGTTCAGATCTTCAAGTTATAATTTGCACTAATAATTAGAAGCTATCAATTTTAAGTTCTGTATTTGACAATTACTAGTTCAGATCTTCAAGTTATAATTTGAAATAATAATTTGAATTTAACAAATCTAAGTGCTGTAATTCACTATTACAAGTTCAGATCTTCAAGTTATAATTTACAATAATAATTAGAAGCTATCAATTTTAAGTTCTGTATTTGAATATTACAAGTTCAGATCTTCAAGTTATAATTTGCAATAATAATTAGAAGCTATCAATTTTAAGTTCTGTATTTGACAATTACAAGTTCAGATCTTCAAGTTATAATTTGCAATAATAATTAGAAGCTATTAATTTTAAGTTCTGTATTTGACAATTACAAGTTCAGATCTTCAAGTTATAATTTGAAATAATAATAAGAAGCTATCAATTTTATGTTCTCTATTTGACAATTACAAGTTCAGATCTTCAAGTTATAATTTGCAATAATAATTAGAAGCTATCAATTTTAAGTTCTGTATTTGACAATTACAAGTTCAGATCTTCAAGTTATAATTTGCAATAATAATTGGAAGCTATCAATTTTAAGTTCTGTATTTGACAATTACTAGTTCAGATCTCCAAGTTATTATTTGCAATAATAATTAGAAGCTATCAATTTTAAGTTCTGTATTTGACAATTACAAGTTCAGATCTTCAAGTTATAATTTACAATAATAATTAGAAGCTATCAATTTTAAGTTCTGAATTTAACAATTACAAGTTCAGATCTTCAAGTTATAATATGCAATAATAATTAGAAGCTATCAATTTTAAGTTCTGTATTTGACAATTACTAGTTCAGATCTTCAAGTTATAATTTGAAATAATAATTTGAATTTAACAAATCTAAGTTCTGTAATTCACTATTACAAGTTTAGATCTTCAAGTTATAATTTACAATAATAATTAGAAGCTATCAATTTTAAGTTCTGTATTTGACAATTACAAGTTCAGATCTTCAAGTTATAATTTGCACTAATAATTTGTATTCAACAATTTGAAGTTCTGTATTTGACAATTACAAGTTCAGATCTTCAAGTTATAATTTGCAATAATAATTAGAAGCTATCAATTTTAAGTTCTGTATTTGACAATTACAAGTTCAGATCTTCAAGTTATTATTTGCAATAATAATTAGAAGCTATCAATTTTAAGTTCTGTATTTGACAATTACAAGTTCAGATCTTGAAGTTATAATTTACAATAATAATTAGAAGCTATCAATTTTAAGTTCTGTATTTAACAATTACAAGTTCAGATCTTCAAGTTATAATATGCAATAATAATTAGAAGCTATCAATTTTAAGTTCTGTATTTGACAATTACTAGTTCAGATCTTCAAGTTATAATTTGAAATAATAATTTGAATTTAACAAATCTAAGTTCTGTAATTCACTATTACAAGTTTAGATCTTCAAGTTATAATTTACAATAATAATTAGAAGCTATCAATTTTAAGTTCTGTATTTGACAATTACAAGTTCAGATCTTCAAGTTATAATTTGCACTAATAATTTGTATTTAACAATTTGAAGTTCTGTATTTGACAATTACAAGTTCAGATCTTCAAGTTATAATTTGCAATAATAATTAGAAGCTATCAATTTTAAGTTCTGTATTTGACAATTACAAGTTCAGATCTTCAAGTTATTATTTGCAATAATAATTAGAAGCTATTAATTTTAAGTTCTGTATTTGACAATTACAAGTTCAGATCTTCAAGTTATAATTTGAAATAATAATAAGAAGCTATCAATTTTATGTTCTCTATTTGACAATTACAAGATCAGATCTTCAAGTTATAATTTGCAATAATAATTAGAAGCTATCAATTTTAAGTTCTGTATTTGACAATTACAAGTTCAGATCTTCAAGTTATAATTTGCAATAATAATTGGAAGCTATCAATTTTAAGTTCTGTATTTGACAATTACTAGTTCAGATCTCCAAGTTATTATTTGCAATAATAATTAGAAGCTATCAATTTTAGGTTCTGTATTTGACAATTACAAGTTCAGATCTTCAAGTTATAATTTACAATAATAATTAGAAGCTATCAATTTTAAGTTCTGTATTTAACAATTACAAGTTCAGATCTTCAAGTTATAATATGCAATAATAATTAGAAGCTATCAATTTTAAGTTCTGTATTTGACAATTACTAGTTCAGATCTTCAAGTTATAATTTGAAATAATAATTTGAATTTAACAAATCTAAGTTCTGTAATTCACTATTACAAGTTTAGATCTTCAAGTTATAATTTACAATAATAATTAGAAGCTATCAATTTTAAGTTCTGTATTTGACAATTACAAGTTCAGATCTTCAAGTTATAATTTGCACTAATAATTTGTGTTTAACAATTTGAAGTTCTGTATTTGACAATTACAAGTTCAGATCTTCAAGTTATAATTTGCAATAATAATTAGAAGCTATCAATTTTAAGTTCTGTATTTGACAATTACAAGTTCAGATCTTCAAGTTATTATTTGCAATAATAATTAGAAGCTATCAATTTTAAGTTCTGTATTTGACAATTACAAGTTCAGATCTTGAAGTTATAATTTACAATAATAATTAGAAGCTATCAATTTTAAGTTCTGTATTTAATAATTACAAGTTCAGATCTTCAAGTTATAATATGCAATAATAATTAGAAGCTATCAATTTTAAGTTCTGAATTTGACAATTACTAGTTCAGATCTTCAAGTTATAATTTGAAATAATAATTTGAATTTAACAAATCTAAGTTCTGTAATTCACTATTACAAGTTCAGATCTTCAAGTTATAATTTACAATAATAATTAGAAGCTATCAATTTTAAGTTCTGTATTTGACAATTACAAGTTCAGATCTTCAAGTTATAATTTGCAATAATAATTAGAAGCTATTAATTTTAAGTTCTGTATTTGACAATTACAAGTTCAGATCTTCAAGTTATAATTTTAAATAATAATTAGAAGCTATCAATTTTATGTTCTGTATTTGACAATTACAAGTTCAGATCTTCAAGTTATAATTTGCAATAATAATTAGAAGCTATCAATTTTAAGTTCTGTATTTGACAATTACAAGTTCAGATCTTCAAGTTATAATTTGCAATAATAATTAGAAGCTATCAATTTTAAGTTCTGTATTTGACAATTACTAGTTCAGATCTCCAAGTTATTATTTGCAATAATAATTAGAAGCTATCAATTTTAAGTTCTGTATTTGACAATTACAAGTTCAGATCTTCAAGTTATAATTTACAATAATAATTAGAAGCTATCAATTTTAAGTTCTGTATTTGACAATTACAAGTTCAGATCTTCAAGTTATAATTTGCAATAATAATTAGAAGCTATCAATTTTAAGTTCTGTATTTGACAATTACTAGTTCAGATCTTCAAGTTATAATTTGAAATAATAATTTGAATTTAACAAATCTAAGTTCTGTATTTGACTATTACAAGTTCAGATCTTCAAGTTATAATTTGCAATAATAATTAGAAGCTATCAATTTTAAGTTCTGTATTTGACAATTACTAGTTCAGATCTTCAAGTTATAATTTGAAATAATAATTTGAATTTAACAAATCTAAGTTCTGTAATTCACTATTACAAGTTCAGATCTTCGAATTATTATTTGCAATCTTAGTTTGAATTTAACAATTGGAAGTTCTGTATTTACCTATTACAGGTTCAGATCTTCAAGTTATAATTTGCAATCACAATTTGTATTTAACAATGCTAAGTTGCGTATTTGTCTATTACAAGTTCAGATCTTCAAATTACAATTTGCAATAATATTTAGAAGCTATCAATTTTAAGTTCTGTATTTGACAATTACAAGTTCAGAGCTTCAAGTTATTATTTGCAATAATAATTAGAAGCTATCAATTTTAAGTTCGGTGTTTGACAATTACTAGTTCAGATCTTGAAGTTATAATTTACAATAATAATTCGAAGCTATCAATTTTAAGTTCTGTATTTAACAATTACAAGTTCAGATCTTCAAGTTATAATATGCAATAATAATTAGAAGCTATCAATTTTAAGTTCTGTATTTGACAATTACTAGTTCAGATCTTCAAGTTATAATTTGAAATAATAATTTGAATTTAACAAATCTAAGTTCTGTAATTCACTATTACAAGTTCAGATCTTCAAGTTAAAATTTACAATAATAATTAGAAGCTATCAATTTTAAGTTCTGTATTTGACAATTACAAGTTCAGATCTTCAAGTTATAATTTGCACTAATAATTTGTATTTAACAATTTGAAGTTCTGTATTTGACAATTACAAGTTCAGATCTTCAAGTTATAATTTGCAATAATAATTAGAAGCTATCAATTTTCAGTTCTGTATTTGACAATTACAAGTTCAGATCTTCAAGTTATTATTTGCAATAATAATTAGAAGCTATCAATTTTAAGTTCTGTATTTGACAATTACAAGTTCAGATCTTGAAGTTATAATTTACAATAATAATTAGAAGCTATCAATTTTAAGTTCTGTATTTAACAATTACAAGTTCAGATCTTCAAGTTATAATATGCAATAATAATTAGAAGCTATCAATTTTAAGTTCTGTATTTGACAATTACTAGTTCAGATCTTCAAGTTATAATTTGATATAATAATTTGAATTTAACAAATCTAAGTTCTGTAATTCACTATTACAAGTTCAGATCTACAAGTTATAATTTACAATAATAATTAGAAGCTATCAATTTTAAGTTCTGTATTTGACAATTACAAGTTCAGATCTTCAAGTTATAATTTTAAATAATAATTAGAAGCTATCAATTTTATGTTCTGTATTTGACAATTACAAGTTCAGATCTTCAAGTTATAATTTGCAATAATAATTAGAAGCTATCAATTTTAAGTTCTGTATTTGACAATTACAAGTTCAGATCTTCAAGTTATAATTTGCAATAATAATTAGAAGCTATCAATTTTAAGTTCTGTATTTGACAATTACTAGTTCAGATCTCCAAGTTATTATTTGCAATAATAATTAGAAGCTATCAATTTTAAGTTCTGTATTTGACAATTACAAGTTCAGATCTTCAAGTTATAATTTACAATAATAATTAGAAGCTATCAATTTTAAGTTCTGTATTTGACAATTACAAGTTCAGATCTTCAAGTTATAATTTGCACTAATAATTAGAAGCTATCAATTTTAAGTTCTGTATTTGACAATTACTAGTTCAGATCTTCAAGTTATAATTTGAAATAATAATTTGAATTTAACAAATCTAAGTTCTGTAATTCACTATTACAAGTTCAGATCTTCAAGTTATAATTTACAATAATAATTAGAAGCTATCAATTTTAAGTTCTGTATTTGACAATTACAAGTTCAGATCTTCAAGTTATAATTTGCAATAATAATTAGAAGCTATTAATTTTAAGTTCTATATTTGACAATTACAAGTTCAGATCTTCAAGTTATAATTTTAAATAATAATTAGAAGCTATCAATTTTATGTTCTGTATTTGACAATTACAAGTTCAGATCTTCAAGTTATAATTTGCAATAATAATTAGAAGCTATCAATTTTAAGTTCTGTATTTGACAATTACAAGTTCAGATCTTCAAGTTATAATTTGCAATAATAATTAGAAGCTATCAATTTTAAGTTCTGTATTTGACAATTACAAGTTCAGATCTTCAAGTTATTATTTGCAATAATAATTAGAAGCTATCAATTTTAAGTTCGGTGTTTGACAATTACAAGTTCAGATCTTGAAGTTATAATTTACAATAATAATTAGAAGCTATCAATTTTAAGTTCTGTATTTAACAATTACAAGTTCAGATCTTCAAGTTATAATATGCAATAATAATTAGAAGCTATCAATTTTAAGTTCTGTATTTGACAATTACTAGTTCAGATCTTCAAGTTATAATTTGAAATAATAATTTGAATTTAACAAATCTAAGTTCTGTAATTCACTATTACAAGTTCAGATCTTCAAGTTATAATTTACAATAATAATTAGAAGCTATCAATTTTAAGTTCTGTATTTGACAATTACAAGTTCAGATCTTCAAGTTATAATATGCAATAATAATTAGAAGCTATAAATTTTAAGTTCTGTATTTGACAATTACTAGTTCAGATCTTCAAGTTATAATTTGAAATAATAATTTGAATTTAACAAATCTAAGTTCTGTAATTCACTATTACAAGTTCAGATCTTCAAGTTATAATTTACAATAATAATTAGAAGCTATCAATTTTAAGTTCTGTATTTGACAATTACAAGTTCAGATCTTCAAGTTATAATTTGCACTAATAATTTGTATTTAACAATTTGAAGTTCTGTATTTGACAATTACAAGTTCAGATCTTCAAGTTATAATTTGCAATAATAATTAGAAGCTATCAATTTTCAGTTCTGTATTTGACAATTACAAGTTCAGATCTTCAAGTTATTATTTGCAATAATAATTAGAAGCTATCAATTTTAAGTTCTGTATTTGACAATTACAAGTTCAGATCTTGAAGTTATAATTTACAATAATAATTAGAAGCTATCAATTTTAAGTTCTGTATTTAACAATTACAAGTTCAGATCTTCAAGTTATAATATGCAATAATAATTAGAAGCTATCAATTTTAAGTTCTGTATTTGACAATTACAAGTTCAGATCTTCAAGTTATAATTTGCAATAATAATTAGAAGCTATCAATTTTAAGGTCTGTATTTGACAATTACTAGTTCAGATCTTCAAGTTATAATTTGAACTAATAATTTGTATTTAACAATTAGAAGTTCTGTATTTGACTATTACAAGTTCAGATCTTCGAATTATTATTTGCAATCTTAGTTTGAATTTAACAATTCGAAGTTCTGTATTTGACTATTACAAGTTCAGATCTTCAAATTATTATTTGCAATCTTAGTTTGAATTTAACAATTCGAAGTTCTGTATTTACCTATTACAAGTTCAGATCTTCAAGTTATAATTTGTACTAATAATTTGTATTTAACAATTCGAAGTTCTGTATTTGACTATTACAAGTTCAGATCTTCAAGTTATAATTATCAATAATAATTAAAAGCTATCAATTTTAAGTTCTGTATTTGACTATTACAAGTTCAGATCTTCAAGTTATAATTTGCAATAATAATTAGAAGCTATCAATTTTAAGTTCTGTATTTGACAATTACAAGTTCAGATCTTCAAGTTATAATTTGAAATAATAATAAGAAGCTATCAATTTTAAGTTCTGTATTTGACAATTACTAGTTCAGATCTTCAAGTTATAATTTGAAATAATAATTTGAATTTAACAAATCTAAGTTCTGTAATTCACTATTACAAGTTAAGATCTTCAAGTTATAATTTACAATAATAATTAGAAGCTATCAATTTTAAGTTCTGTATTTGACAATTACAAGTTCAGATCTTCAAGTTATAATTTGCAATAATAATTAGAAGCTGTTAATTTTAAGTTCTATATTTGACAATTACAAGTTCAGATCTTCAAGTTATAATTTTAAATAATAATTAGAAGCTATCAATTTTATGTTCTGTATTTGACAATTACAAGTTCAGATCTTCAAGTTATAATTTGCAATAATAATTAGAAGCTATCAATTTTAAGTTCTGTATTTGACAATTACAAGTTCAGATCTTCAAGTTATAATTTGCAATAATAATTAGAAGCTATCAATTTTAAGTTCTGTATTTGACAATTACTAGTTCAGATCTTCAAGTTATAATTTGAAATAATAATTTGAATTTAACAAATCTAAGTTCTGTAATTCACTATTACAAGTTCAGATCTTCAAGTTATAATTTTAAATAATAATTAGAAGCTATCAATTTTAAGTTCTGTATTTGACAATTACAAGTTCAGATCTTCAAGTTATAATTTACAATAATAATTAGAAGCTATCAATTTTAAGTTCTGTATTTGACAATTACAAGTTCAGATCTTCAAGTTATAATTTGCACTAATAATTAGAAGCTATCAATTTTAAGTTCTGTATTTGACAATTACTAGTTCAGATCTTCAAGTTATAATTTGAAATAATAATTTGAATTTAACAAATCTAAGTTCTGTAATTCACTATTACAAGTTCAGATCTTCAAGTTATAATTTACAATAATAATTAGAAGCTATCAATTTTAAGTTCTGTATTTGACAATTACAAGTTCAGATCTTCAAGTTATAATTTGCAATAATAATTAGAAGCTATTAATTTTAAGTTCTATATTTGACAATTACAAGTTCAGATCTTCAAGTTATAATTTTAAATAATAATTAGAAGCTATCAATTTTATGTTCTGTATTTGACAATTACAAGTTCAGATCTTCAAGTTATAATTTGCAATAATAATTAGAAGCTATCAATTTTAAGTTCTGTATTTGACAATTACAAGTTCAGATCTTCAAGTTATAATTTGCAATAATAATTAGAAGCTATCAATTTTAAGTTCTGTATTTGACAATTACTAGTTCAGATCTCCAAGTTATTATTTGCAATAATAATTAGAAGCTATCAATTTTAAGTTCTGTATTTGACAATTACAAGTTCAGATCTTCAAGTTATAATTTACAATAATAATTAGAAGCTATCAATTTTAAGTTCTGTATTTGACAATTACAAGTTCAGATCTTCAAGTTATAATTTGCACTAATAATTAGAAGCTATCAATTTTAAGTTCTGTATTTGACAATTACTAGTTCAGATCTTCAAGTTATAATTTGAAATAATAATTTGAATTTAACAAATCTAAGTGCTGTAATTCACTATTACAAGTTCAGATCTTCAAGTTATAATTTACAATAATAATTAGAAGCTATCAATTTTAAGTTCTGTATTTGACAATTACAAGTTCAGATCTTCAAGTTATAATTTGCAATAATAATTAGAAGCTATTAATTTTAAGTTCTGTATTTGACAATTACAAGTTCAGATCTTCAAGTTATAATTTGAAATAATAATAAGAAGCTATCAATTTTATGTTCTCTATTTGACAATTACAAGTTCAGATCTTCAAGTTATAATTTGCAATAATAATTAGAAGCTATCAATTTTAAGTTCTGTATTTGACAATTACAAGTTCAGATCTTCAAGTTATAATTTGCAATAATAATTGGAAGCTATCAATTTTAAGTTCTGTATTTGACAATTACTAGTTCAGATCTCCAAGTTATTATTTGCAATAATAATTAGAAGCTATCAATTTTAAGTTCTGTATTTGACAATTACAAGTTCAGATCTTCAAGTTATAATTTACAATAATAATTAGAAGCTATCAATTTTAAGTTCTGTATTTAACAATTACAAGTTCAGATCTTCAAGTTATAATATGCAATAATAATTAGAAGCTATCAATTTTAAGTTCTGTATTTGACAATTACTAGTTCAGATCTTCAAGTTATAATTTGAAATAATAATTTGAATTTAACAAATCTAAGTTCTGTAATTCACTATTACAAGTTTAGATCTTCAAGTTATAATTTACAATAATAATTAGAAGCTATCAATTTTAAGTTCTGTATTTGACAATTACAAGTTCAGAACTTCAAGTTATAATTTGCACTAATAATTTGTATTTAACAATTTGAAGTTCTGTATTTGACAATTACAAGTTCAGATCTTCAAGTTATAATATGCAATAATAATTAGAAGCTATCAATTTTAAGTTCTGTATTTGACAATTACAAGTTCAGATCTTCAAGTTATTATTTGCAATAATAATTAGAAGCTATCAATTTTAAGTTCTGTATTTGACAATTACAAGTTCAGATCTAGAAGTTATAATTTACAATAATAATTAGAAGCTATCAATTTTAAGTTCTGTATTTAACAATTACAAGTTCGGATCTTCAAGTTATAATATGCAATAATAATTAGAAGCTATCAATTTTAAGTTCTGTATTTGACAATTACTAGTTCAGATCTTCAAGTTATAATTTGAAATAATAATTTGAATTTAACAAATCTAAGTTCTGTAATTCACTATTACAAGTTCAGATCTTCAAGTTATAATTTACAATTATAATTAGAAGCTATCAATTTTAAGTTCTGTATTTGACAATTACAAGTTCAGATCTTCAAGTTATAATTTGCAATAATAATTAGAAGCTATTAATTTTAAGTTCTGTATTTGACAATTACAAGTTCAGATCTTCAAGTTATAATTTTAAATAATAATTTGAATTTAACAAATCTAAGTGCTGTAATTCACTATTACAAGTTCAGATCTTCAAGTTATAATTTACAATAATAATTAGAAGCTATCAATTTTAAGTTCTGAATTTGACTATTACAAGTTCAGATCTTCAAGTTATAATTTGCAATAATAATTAGAAGCTATCAATTTTAAGTTCTGTATTTGACAATTACTAGTTCAGATCTTCAAGTTATAATTTGAAATAATAATTTGAATTTAACAAATCTAAGTTCTGTAATTCACTATTACAAGTTCAGATCTTCGAATTATTATTTGCAATCTTAGTTGGAATTTAACAATTGGAAGTTCTGTATTTACCTATTACAGGTTCAGATCTTCAAGTTATAATTTGCAATCACAATTTGTATTTAACAATGCTAAGTTGCGTATTTGTCTATTACAAGTTCAGATCTTCAAATTACAATTTGCAATAATATTTAGAAGCTATCAATTTTAAGTTCTGTATTTGACAATTACAAGTTCAGATCTTCAAGTTATTATTTGCAATAATAATTAGAAGCTATCAATTTTAAGTTCGGTGTTTGACAATTACAAGTTCAGATCTTGAAGTTATAATTTACAATAATAATTAGAAGCTATCAATTTTAAGTTCTGTATTTAACAATTACAAGTTCAGATCTTCAAGTTATAATATGCAATAATAATTAGAAGCTATCAATTTTAAGTTCTGTATTTGACAATTACTAGTTCAGATCTTCAAGTTATAATTTGAAATAATAATTTGAATTTAACAAATCTAAGTTCTGTAATTCACTATTACAAGTTCAGATCTTCAAGTTATAATTTACAATAATAATTAGAAGCTATCAATTTTAAGTTCTGTATTTGACAATTACAAGTTCAGATCTTCAAGTTATAATTTGCACTAATAATTTGTATTTAACAATTTGAAGTTCTGTATTTGACAATTACAAGTTCAGATCTTCAAGTTATAATTTGCAATAATAATTAGAAGCTATCAATTTTAAGTTCTGTATTTGACAATTACAAGTTCAGATCTTCAAGTTATTATTTGCAATAATAATTAGAAGCTATCAATTTTAAGTTCTGTATTTGACAATTACAAGTTCAGATCTTGAAGTTATAATTTACAATAATAATTAGAAGCTATCAATTTTAAGTTCTGTATTTAACAATTACAAGTTCAGATCTTCAAGTTATAATATGCAATAATAATTAGAAGCTATCAATTTTAAGTTCTGTATTTGACAATTACTAGTTCAGATCTTCAAGTTATAATTTGATATAATAATTTGAATTTAACAAATCTAAGTTCTGTAATTCACTATTACAAGTTCAGATCTTCAAGTTATAATTTACAATAATAATTAGCAGCTATCAATTTTAAGTTCTGTATTTGACAATTACAAGTTCAGATCTTCAAGTTATAAATTGCAATAATAATTAGAAGCTATTAATTTTAAGTTCTGTATTTGACAATTACAAGTTCAGATCTTCAAGTTATAATTTGAAATAATAATTAGAAGCTATCAATTTTAAGTTCTGTATTTGACAATTACAAGTTCAGATCTTCAAGTTATAATTTGCCATAATAATTAGAAGCTATCAATTTTAAGTTCTGTATTTGACAATTACAAGTTCAGATCTTCAAGTTATAATTTGCAATAATAATTAGAAGCTATCAATTTTAAGTTCTGTATTTGACAATTACAAGTTCAGATCTTCAAGTTATAATTTACAATAATAATTAGAAGCTATCAATTTTAAGTTCTGTATTTGACAATTACAAGTTCAGATCTTCAAGTTATAATTTGCAATAATAATTAGAAGCTATCAATTTTAAGTTCTGTATTTGACAATTA
Organism: Cantharis lateralis; assembly: GCA_963170105.1. Classification (NCBI taxonomy): domain Eukaryota; kingdom Metazoa; phylum Arthropoda; class Insecta; order Coleoptera; family Cantharidae; genus Cantharis; species Cantharis lateralis. The sequence continues at coordinate 29,502,904 of OY720625.1, read as the reverse complement.
CTAGTTCAGATCTTCAAGTTATAATTTGAAATAATAATTTGAATTTAACAAATCTAAGTTCTGTAATTCACTATTACAAGTTCAGATCTTCAAGTTATAATTTACAATAATAATTAGAAGCTATCAATTTTAAGTTCTGTATTTGACTATTACAAGTTCAGATCTTCAAGTTATAATTTGCAATAATAATTAGAAGCTATCAATTTTAAGTTCTGTATTTGACAATTGCAAGTTCAGATCTTCAAGTTATAATTTGCACTAATAATTTGTATTTAACAATTAGAAGTTCTGTATTTGACAATTACAAGTTAAGATCTTCAAGTTATAATTTGCAATAATAATTAGAAGCTATCAATTTTAAGGTCTGTATTTGACAATTACTAGTTCAGATCTTCAAGTTATAATTTGAACTAATAATTTGTATTTAACAATTAGAAGTTCTGTATTTGACTATTACAAGTTCAGATCTTCGAATTATTATTTGCAATCTTAGTTTGAATTTAACAATTCGAAGTTCTGTATTTGACTATTACAAGTTCAGATCTTCAAATTATTATTTGCAATCTTAGTTTGAATTTAACAATTCGAAGTTCTGTATTTACCTATTACAAGTTCAGATCTTCAAGTTATAATTTGTACTAATAATTTGTATTTAACAATTCGAAGTTCTGTATTTGACTATTACAAGTTCAGATCTTCAAGTTATAATTTACAATAATAATTAAAAGCTATCAATTTTAAGTTCTGTATTTGACTATTACAAGTTCAGATCTTCAAGTTATAATTTGCAATAATAATTAGAAGCTATCAATTTTAAGTTCTGTATTTGACAATTACAAGTTCAGATCTTCAAGTTAAAATTTGAAATAATAATAAGAAGCTATCAATTTTAAGTTCTGTATTTGACAATTACTAGTTCAGATCTTCAAGTTATAATTTGAAATAATAATTTGAATTTAACAAATCTAAGTTCTGTAATTCACTATTACAAGTTCAGATCTTCAAGTTATAATTTACAATAATAATTAGAAGCTATCAATTTTAAGTTCTGTATTTGACAATTACAAGTTCAGATCTTCAAGTTATAATTTGCAATAATAATTAGAAGCTATTAATTTTAAGTTCTATATTTGACAATTACAAGTTCAGATCTTCAAGTTATAATTTTAAATAATAATTAGAAGCTATCAATTTTATGTTCTGTATTTGACAATTACAAGTTCAGATCTTCAAGTTATAATTTGCAATAATAATTAGAAGCTATCAATTTTAAGTTCTGTATTTGACAATTACAAGTTCAGATCTTCAAGTTATAATTTGCAATAATAATTAGAAGCTATCAATTTTAAGTTCTGTATTTGACAATTACTAGTTCAGATCTCCAAGTTATTATTTGCAATAATAATTAGAAGCTATCAATTTTAAGTTCTGTATTTGACAATTACAAGTTCAGATCTTCAAGTTATAATTTACAATAATAATTAGAAGCTATCAATTTTAAGTTCTGTATTTGACAATTACAAGTTCAGATCTTCAAGTTATAATTTGCACTAATAATTAGAAGCTATCAATTTTAAGTTCTGTATTTGACAATTACTAGTTCAGATCTTCAAGTTATAATTTGAAATAATAATTTGAATTTAACAAATCTAAGTTCTGTAATTCACTATTACAAGTTCAGATCTTCAAGTTATAATTTACAATAATAATTAGAAGCTATCAATTTTAAGTTCTGTATTTGACAATTACAAGTTCAGATCTTCAAGTTATAATTTGCAATAATAATTAGAAGCTATTAATTTTAAGTTCTATATTTGACAATTACAAGTTCAGATCTTCAAGTTATAATTTTAAATAATAATTAGAAGCTATCAATTTTATGTTCTGTATTTGACAATTACAAGTTCAGATCTTCAAGTTATAATTTGCAATAATAATTAGAAGCTATCAATTTTAAGTTCGGTGTTTGACAATTACAAGTTCAGATCTTGAAGTTATAATTTACAATAATAATTAGAAGCTATCAATTTTAAGTTCTGTATTTAACAATTACAAGTTCAGATCTTCAAGTTATAATATGCAATAATAATTAGAAGCTATCAATTTTAAGTTCTGTATTTGACAATTACTAGTTCAGATCTTCAAGTTATAATTTGAAATAATAATTTGAATTTAACAAATCTAAGTTCTGTAATTCACTATTACAAGTTCAGATCTTCAAGTTATAATTTACAATAATAATTAGAAGCTATCAATTTTAAGTTCTGTATTTGACAATTACAAGTTCAGATCTTCAAGTTATAATTTGCACTAATAATTTGTATTTAACAATTTGAAGTTCTGTATTTGACAATTACAAGTTCAGATCTTCAAGTTATAATTTGCAATAATAATTAGAAGCTATCAATTTTAAGTTCTGTATTTGACAATTAAAGTTCAGATCTTCAAGTTATTATTTGCAATAATAATTAGAAGCTATCAATTTTAAGTTCTGTATTTGACAATTACAAGTTCAGATCTTGAAGTTATAATTTACAATAATAATTAGAAGCTATCAATTTTAAGTTCTGTATTTAACAATTACAAGTTCAGATCTTCAAGTTATAATATGCAATAATAATTAGAAGCTATCAATTTTAAGTTCTGTATTTGACAATTACTAGTTCAGATCTTCAAGTTATAATTTGATATAATAATTTGAATTTAACAAATCTAAGTTCTGTAATTCACTATTACAAGTTCAGATCTTCAAGTTATAATTTACAATAATAATTAGCAGCTATCAATTTTAAGTTCTGTATTTGACAATTACAAGTTCAGATCTTCAAGTTATAAATTGCAATAATAATTAGAAGCTATTAATTTTAAGTTCTGTATTTGACAATTACAAGTTCAGATCTTCAAGTTATAATTTGAAATAATAATTAGAAGCTATCAATTTTAAGTTCTGTATTTGACAATTACAAGTTCAGATCTTCAAGTTATAATTTGCCATAATAATTAGAAGCTATCAATTTTAAGTTCTGTATTTGACAATTACAAGTTCAGATCTTCAAGTTATAATTTGCAATAATAATTAGAAGCTATCAATTTTAAGTTCTGTATTTGACAATTACAAGTTCAGATCTTCAAGTTATAATTTACAATAATAATTAGAAGCTATCAATTTTAAGTTCTGTATTTGACAATTACAAGTTCAGATCTTCAAGTTATAATTTGCAATAATAATTAGAAGCTATCAATTTTAAGTTCTGTATTTGACAATTACTAGTTCAGATCTTCAAGTTATAATTTGAAATAATAATTTGAATTTAACAAATCTAAGTTCTGTAATTCACTATTACAACTTCAGATCTTCAAGTTATAATTTACAATAATAATTAGAAGCTATCAATTTTAAGTTCTGTATTTGACTATTACAAGTTCAGATCTTCAAGTTATAATTTGCAATAATAATTAGAAGCTATCAATTTTAAGTTCTGTATTTGACAATTGCAAGTTCAGATCTTCAAGTTATAATTTGCACTAATAATTTGTATTTAACAATTAGAAGTTCTGTATTTGACAATTACAAGTTAAGATCTTCAAGTTATAATTTGCAATAATAATTAGAAGCTATCAATTTTAAGGTCTGTATTTGACAATTACTAGTTCAGATCTTCAAGTTATAATTTGAACTAATAATTTGTATTTAACAATTAGAAGTTCTGTATTTGACTATTACAAGTTCAGATCTTCGAATTATTATTTGCAATCTTAGTTTGAATTTAACAATTCGAAGTTCTGTATTTGACTATTACAAGTTCAGATCTTCAAATTATTATTTGCAATCTTAGTTTGAATTTAACAATTCGAAGTTCTGTATTTACCTATTACAAGTTCAGATCTTCAAGTTATAATTTGTACTAATAATTTGTATTTAACAATTCGAAGTTTTGTATTTGACTATTACAAGTTCAGATCTTCAAGTTATAATTTACAATAATAATTAAAAGCTATCAATTTTAAGTTCTGTATTTGACAATTACAAGTTCAGATCTTCAAGTTAAAATTTGAAATAATAATAAGAAGCTATCAATTTTAAGTTCTGTATTTGACAATTACTAGTTCAGATCTTCAAGTTATAATTTGAAATAATAATTTGAATTTAACAAATCTAAGTTCTGTAATTCACTATTACAAGTTCAGATCTTCAAGTTATAATTTACAATAATAATTAGAAGCTATCAATTTTAAGTTCTGTATTTGACAATTACAAGTTCAGATCTTCAAGTTATAATTTGCAATAATAATTAGAAGCTATTAATTTTAAGTTCTATATTTGACAATTACAAGTTCAGATCTTCAAGTTATAATTTTAAATAATAATTAGAAGCTATCAATTTTATGTTCTGTATTTGACAATTACAAGTTCAGATCTTCAAGTTATAATTTGCAATAATAATTAGAAGCTATCAATTTTAAGTTCTGTATTTGACAATTACAAGTTCAGATCTTCAAGTTATAATTTGCAATAATAATTAGAAGCTATCAATTTTAAGTTCTGTATTTGACAATTACTAGTTCAGATCTCCAAGTTATTATTTGCAATAATAATTAGAAGCTATCAATTTTAAGTTCTGTATTTGACAATTACAAGTTCAGATCTTCAAGTTATAATTTACAATAATAATTAGAAGCTATCAATTTTAAGTTCTGTATTTGACAATTACAAGTTCAGATCTTCAAGTTATAATTTGCACTAATAATTAGAAGCTATCAATTTTAAGTTCTGTATTTGACAATTACTAGTTCAGATCTTCAAGTTATAATTTGAAATAATAATTTGAATTTAACAAATCTAAGTTCTGTAATTCACTATTACAAGTTCAGATCTTCAAGTTATAATTTACAATAATAATTAGAAGCTATCAATTTTAAGTTCTGTATTTGACAATTACAAGTTCAGATCTTCAAGTTATAATTTGCAATAATAATTAGAAGCTATTAATTTTAAGTTCTATATTTGACAATTACAAGTTCAGATCTTCAAGTTATAATTTTAAATAATAATTAGAAGCTATCAATTTTATGTTCTGTATTTGACAATTACAAGTTCAGATCTTCAAGTTATAATTTGCAATAATAATTAGAAGCTATCAATTTTAAGTTCTGTATTTGACAATTACAAGTTCAGATCTTCAAGTTATAATTTGCAATAATAATTTGAAGCTATCAATTTTAAGTTCTGTATTTGACAATTACTAGTTCAGATCTCCAAGTTATTATTTGCAATAATAATTAGAAGCTATCAATTTTAAGTTCTGTATTTGACAATTACTAGTTCAGATCTTCAAGTTATAATTTGAAATAATAATTTGAATTTAACAAATCTAAGTTCTGTAATTCACTATTACAAGTTCAGATCTTCGAATTATTATTTGCAATCTTAGTTTGAATTTAACAATTGGAAGTTCTGTATTTACCTATTACAGGTTCAGATCTTCAAGTTATAATTTGCAATCACAATTTGTATTTAACAATGCTAAGTTGCGTATTTGTCTATTACAAGTTCAGATCTTCAAATTACAATTTGCAATAATATTTAGAAGCTATCAATTTTAAGTTCTGTATTTGACAATTACAAGTTCAGATCTTCAAGTTATTATTTGCAATAATAATTAGAAGCTATCAATTTTAAGTTCGGTGTTTGACAATTACAAGTTCAGATCTTCAAGTTATAATTTACAATAATAATTAGAAGCTATCAATTTTAAGTTCTGTATTTGACAATTACAAGTTCAGATCTTCAAGTTATAATTTGCAATAATAATTAGAAGCTATTAATTTTAAGTTCTATATTTGACAATTACAAGTTCAGATCTTCAAGTTATAATTTTAAATAATAATTAGAAGCTATCAATTTTATGTTCTGTATTTGACAATTACAAGTTCAGATCTTCAAGTTATAATTTGCAATAATAATTAGAAGCTATCAATTTTAAGTTCTGTATTTGACAATTACAAGTTCAGATCTTCAAGTTATAATTTGCAATAATAATTAGAAGCTATCAATTTTAAGTTCTGTATTTGACAATTACTAGTTCAGATCTCCAAGTTATTATTTGCAATAATAATTAGAAGCTATCAATTTTAAGTTCTGTATTTGACAATTACAAGTTCAGATCTTCAAGTTATAATTTACAATAATAATTAGAAGCTATCAATTTTAAGTTCTGTATTTGACAATTACAAGTTCAGATCTTCAAGTTATAATTTGCACTAATAATTAGAAGCTATCAATTTTAAGTTCTGTATTTGACAATTACTAGTTCAGATCTTCAAGTTATAATTTGAAATAATAATTTGAATTTAACAAATCTAAGTGCTGTAATTCACTATTACAAGTTCAGATCTTCAAGTTATAATTTACAATAATAATTAGAAGCTATCAATTTTAAGTTCTGTATTTGACTATTACAAGTTCAGATCTTCAAGTTATAATTTGCAATAATAATTAGAAGCTATCAATTTTAAGTTCTGTATTTGACAATTACAAGTTCAGATCTTCAAGTTATAATTTGCAATAATAATTAGAAGCTATTAATTTTAAGTTCTGTATTTGACAATTACAAGTTCAGATCTTCAAGTTATAATTTGAAATAATAATAAGAAGCTATCAATTTTATGTTCTCTATTTGACAATTACTAGTTCAGATCTTCAAGTTATAATTTGCAATAATAATTGGAAGCTATCAATTTTAAGTTCTGTATTTGACAATTACTAGTTCAGATCTCCAAGTTATTATTTGCAATAATAATTAGAAGCTATCAATTTTAAGTTCTGTATTTGACAATTACAAGTTCAGATCTTCAAGTTATAATTTACAATAATAATTAGAAGCTATCAATTTTAAGTTCTGTATTTAACAATTACAAGTTCAGATCTTCAAGTTATAATATGCAATAATAATTAGAAGCTATCAATTTTAAGTTCTGTATTTGACAATTACTAGTTCAGATCTTCAAGTTATAATTTGAAATAATAATTTGAATTTAACAAATCTAAGTTCTGTAATTCACTATTACAAGTTTAGATCTTCAAGTTATAATTTACAATAATAATTAGAAGCTATCAATTTTAAGTTCTGTATTTGACAATTACAAGTTCAGATCTTCAAGTTATAATTTGCACTAATAATTTGTATTTAACAATTTGAAGTTCTGTATTTGACAATTACAAGTTCAGATCTTCAAGTTATAATTTGCAATAATAATTAGAAGCTATCAATTTTAAGTTCTGTATTTGACAATTACAAGTTCAGATCTTCAAGTTATTATTTGCAATAATAATTAGAAGCTATCAATTTTAAGTTCTGTATTTGACAATTACAAGTTCAGATCTTGAAGTTATAATTTACAATAATAATTAGAAGCTATCAATTTTAAGTTCTGTATTTAACAATTACAAGTTCAGATCTTCAAGTTATAATATGCAATAATAATTAGAAGCTATCAATTTTAAGTTCTGTATTTGACAATTACTAGTTCAGATCTACAAGTTATAATTTGAAATAATAATTTGAATTTAACAAATCTAAGTTCTGTAATTCACTATTACAAGTTCAGATCTTCAAGTTATAATTTACAATAATAATTAGAAGCTATCAATTTTAAGTTCTGTATTTGACTATTACAAGTTCAGATCTTCAAGTTATAATTTGCAATAATAATTAGAAGCTATCAATTTTAAGTTCTGTATTTGACAATTACAAGTTCAGATCTTCAAGTTATAATTTGCAATAATAATTCGAAGCTATTAATTTTAAGTTCTGTATTTGACAATTACAAGTTCAGATCTTCAAGTTATAATTTGAAATAATAATAAGAAGCTATCAATTTTATGTTCTCTATTTGACAATTACAAGTTCAGATCTTCAAGTTATAATTTGCAATAATAATTAGAAGCTATCAATTTTAAGTTCTGTATTTGACAATTACAAGTTCAGATCTTCAAGTTATAATTTGCAATAATAATTGGAAGCTATCAATTTTAAGTTCTGTATTTGACAATTACTAGTTCAGATCTCCAAGTTATTATTTGCAATAATAATTAGAAGCTATCAATTTTAAGTTCTGTATTTGACAATTACAAGTTCAGATCTTCAAGTTATAATTTACAATAATAATTAGAAGCTATCAATTTTAAGTTCTGTATTTGACAATTACTAGTTCAGATCTTCAAGTTATAATTTGAAATAATAATTTGAATTTAACAAATCTAAGTTCTGTAATTCACTATTACAAGTTTAGATCTTCAAGTTATAATTTACAATAATAATTAGAAGCTATCAATTTTAAGTTCTGTATTTGACAATTACAAGTTCAGATCTTCAAGTTATAATTCGCACTAATAATTTGTATTTAACAATTTGAAGTTCTGTATTTGACAATTACAAGTTCAGATCTTCAAGTTATAATTTGCAATAATAATTAGAAGCTATCAATTTTAAGTTCTGTATTTGACAATTACAAGTTCAGATCTTCAAGTTATTATTTGCAATAATAATTAGAAGCTATCAATTTTAAGTTCTGTATTTGACAATTACAAGTTCAGATCTTGAAGTTATAATTTACAATAATAATTAGAAGCTATCAATTTTAAGTTCTGTATTTAACAATTACAAGTTCAGATCTTCAAGTTATAATATGCAATAATAATTAGAAGCTATCAATTTTAAGTTCTGTATTTGACAATTACTAGTTCAGATCTTCAAGTCATAATTTGAAATAATAATTTGAATTTAACAAATCTAAGTTCTGTAATTCACTATTACAAGTTCAGATCTTCAAGTTATAATTTACAATAATAATTAGAAGCTATCAATTTTAAGTTCTGTATTTGACAACTACAAGTTCAGATCTTCAAGTTATAATTTGAAATAATAATTTGAATTTAACAAATCAAAGTTCTGTAATTCACTATTACAAGTTCAGATCTTCAAGTTATAATTTACAATAATAATTAGAAGCTATCAATTTTAAGTTCTGTATTTAACAATTACAAGTTCAGATCTTCAAGTTATAATATGCAATAATAATTAGAAGCTATCAATTTTAAGTTCTGTATTTGACAATTACTAGTTCAGATCTTCAAGTTATAATTTGAAATAATAATTTGAATTTAACAAATCTAAGTTCTGTAATTCACTATTACAAGTTTAGATCTTCAAGTTATAATTTACAATAATAATTAGAAGCTATCAATTTTAAGTTCTGTATTTGACAATTACAAGTTCAGATCTTCAAGTTATAATTTGCACTAATAATTTGTATTTAACAATTTGAAGTTCTGTATTTGACAATTACAAGTTCAGATCTTCAAGTTATAATTTGCAATAATAATTAGAAGCTATCAATTTTAAGTTCTGTATTTGACAATTACAAGTTCAGATCTTCAAGTTATTATTTGCAATAATAATTAGAAGCTATCAATTTTAAGTTCTGTATTTGACAATTACAAGTTCAGATCTTCAAGTTATAATTTACAATAATAATTAGAAGCTATCAATTTTAAGTTCTGTATTTAACAATTACAAGTTCAGATCTTCAAGTTATAATATGCAATAATAATTAGAAGCTATCAATTTTAAGTTCTGTATTTGACAATTACTAGTTCAGATCTTCAAGTTATAATTTGAAATAATAATTTGAATTTAACAAATCTAAGTTCTGTAATTCACTATTACAAGTTCAGATCTTCAAGTTATAATTTACAATAATAATTAGAAGCTATCAATTTTAAGTTCTGTATTTGACAATTACAAGTTCAGATCTTCAAGTTATAATTTGCAATAAAAATTAGAAGCTATTAATTTTAAGTTCTGTATTTGACAATTACAAGTTCAGATCTTCAAGTTATAATTTTAAATAATAATTAGAAGCTATCAATTTTATGTTCTGTATTTGACAATTACAAGTTCAGATCTACAAGTTATAATTTGCAATAATAATTAGAAGCTATCAATTTTAAGTTCTGTATTTGACAATTACAAGTTCAGATCTTCAAGTTATAATTTGCAATAATAATTAGAAGCTATCAATTTTAAGTTCTGTATTTGACAATTACTAGTTCAGATCTCCAAGTTATTATTTGCAATAATAATTAGAAGCTATCAATTTTAAGTTCTGTATTTGACAATTACAAGTTCAGATCTTCAAGTTATAATTTACAATAATAATTAGAAGCTATCAATTTTAAGTTCTGTATTTGACAATTACAAGTTCAGATCTTCAAGTTATAATTTGCAATAATAATTAGAAGCTATCAATTTTAAGTTCTGTATTTGACAATTACTAGTTCAGATCTTCAAGTTATAATTTGAAATAATAATTTGAATTTAACAAATCTAAGTGCTGTAATTCACTATTACAAGTTCAGATCTTCAAGTTATAATTTACAATAATAATTAGAAGCTATCAATTTTAAGTTCTGTATTTGACTATTACAAGTTCAGATCTTCAAGTTATAATTTGCAATAATAATTAGAAGCTATCAATTTTAAGTTCTGTATTTGACAATTACTAGTTCAGATCTTCAAGTTATAATTTGAAATAATAATTTGAATTTAACAAATCTAAGTGCTGTAATTCACTATTACAAGTTCAGATCTTCAAGTTATAATTTACAATAATAATTAGAAGCTATCAATTTTAAGTTCTGTATTTGACTATTACAAGTTCAGATCTTCAAGTTATAATTTGCAATAATAATTAGAAGCTATCAATTTTAAGTTCTGTATTTGACAATTACAAGTTCAGATCTTCAAGTTATAATTTGCAATAATAATTAGAAGCTATTAATTTTAAGTTCTGTATTTGACAATTACAAGTTCAGATCTTCAAGTTATAATTTGAAATAATAATAAGAAGCTATCAATTTTATGTTCTCTATTTGACAATTACTAGTTCAGATCTTCAAGTTATAATTTGCAATAATAATTGGAAGCTATCAATTTTAAGTTCTGTATTTGACAATTACTAGTTCAGATCTCCAAGTTATTATTTGCAATAATAATTTGAAGCTATCAATTTTAAGTTCTGTATTTGACAATTACAAGTTCAGATCTTCAAGTTATAATTTACAATAATAATTAGAAGCTATCAATTTTAAGTTCTGTATTTAACAATTACAAGTTCAGATCTTAAAGTTATAATATGCAATAATAATTAGAAGCTATCAATTTTAAGTTCTGTATTTGACAATTACTAGTTCAGATCTTCAAGTTATAATTTGAAATAATAATTTGAATTTAACAAATCTAAGTTCTGTAATTCACTATTACAAGTTTAGATCTTCAAGTTATAATTTACAATAATAATTAGAAGCTATCAATTTTAAGTTCTGTATTTGACAATTACAAGTTCAGATCTTCAAGTTATAATTTGCACTAATAATTTGTATTTAACAATTTGAAGTTCTGTATTTGACAATTACAAGTTCAGATCTTCAAGTTATAATTTGCAATAATAATTAGAAGCTATCAATTTTAAGTTCTGTATTTGACAATTACAAGTTCAGATCTTCAAGTTATAATTTGCAATAATAATTAGAAGCTATCAATTTTAAGTTCTGTATTTGACAATTACAAGTTCAGATCTTCAAGTTATTATTTGCAATAATAATTAGAAGCTATCAATTTTAAGTTCTGTATTTGACAATTACAAGTTCAGATCTTGAAGTTATAATTTACAATAATAATTAGAAGCTATCAATTTTAAGTTCTGTATTTAACAATTACAAGTTCAGATCTTCAAGTTATTATATGCAATAATAATTAGAAGCTATCAATTTTAAGTTCTGTATTTGACAATTACTAGTTCAGATCTTCAAGTTATAATTTGAAATAATAATTTGAATTTAACAAATCTAAGTTCTGTAATTCACTATTACAAGTTCAGATCTTCAAGTTATAATTTACAATAATAATTAGAAGCTATCAATTTTAAGTTCTGTATTTGACAATTACAAGTTCAGATCTTCAAGTTATAATTTGCAATAATAATTAGAAGCTATTAATTTTAAGTTCTATATTTGACAATTACAAGTTCAGATCTTCAAGTTATAATTTTAAATAATAATTAGAAGCTATCAATTTTATGTTCTGTATTTGACAATTACAAGTTCAGATCTTCAAGTTATAATTTGCAATAATAATTAGAAGCTATCAATTTTAAGTTCTGTATTTGACAATTACAAGTTCAGATCTTCAAGTTATAATTTGCACTAATAATTTGTATTTAACAATTTGAAGTTCTGTATTTGACAATTACAAGTTCAGATCTTCAAGTTATAATTTGCAATAATAATTAGAAGCTATCTATTTTAAGTTCTGTATTTGACAATTACAAGTTCAGATCTTCAAGTTATTATTTGCAATAATAATTAGAAGCTATCAATTTTAAGTTCTGTATTTGACAATTACAAGTTCAGATCTTGAAGTTATAATTTACAATAATAATTAGAAGCTATCAATTTTAAGTTCTGTATTTAACAATTACAAGTTCAGATCTTCAAGTTATAATATGCAATAATAATTAGAAGCTATCAATTTTAAGTTCTGTATTTGACAATTACTAGTTCAGATCTTCAAGTCATAATTTGAAATAATAATTTGAATTTAACAAATCTAAGTTCTGTAATTCACTATTACAAGTTCAGAACTTCAAGTTATAATTTACAATAATAATTAGAAGCTATCAATTTTAAGTTCTGTATTTGACAATTACAAGTTCAGATCTTCAAGTTATAATTTGAAATAATAATTTGAATTTAACAAATCTAAGTTCTGTAATTCACTATTACAAGTTCAGATCTTCAAGTTATAATTTACAATAATAATTAGAAGCTATCAATTTTAAGTTCTGTATTTAACAATTACAAGTTCAGATCTTCAAGTTATAATATGCAATAATAATTAGAAGCTATCAATTTTAAGTTCTGTATTTGACAATTACTAGTTCAGATCTTCAAGTTATAATTTGAAATAATAATTTGAATTTAACAAATCTAAGTTCTGTAATTCACTATTACAAGTTTAGATCTTCAAGTTATAATTTACAATAATAATTAGAAGCTATCAATTTTAAGTTCTGTATTTGACAATTACAAGTTCAGATCTTCAAGTTATAATTTGCACTAATAATTTGTATTTAACAATTTGAAGTTCTGTATTTGACAATTACAAGATCAGATCTTCAAGTTATAATTTGCAATAATAATTAGAAGCTATCAATTTTAAGTTCTGTATTTGACAATTACAAGTTCAGATCTTCAAGTTATTATTTGCAATAATAATTAGAAGCTATCAATTTTAAGTTCTGTATTTGACAATTACAAGTTCAGATCTTCAAGTTATAATTTACAATAATAATTAGAAGCTATCAATTTTAAGTTCTGTATTTAACAATTACAAGTTCAGATCTTCAAGTTATAATATGCAATAATAATTAGAAGCTATCAATTTTAAGTTCTGTATTTGACAATTACTAGTTCAGATCTTCAAGTTATAATTTGAAATAATAATTTGAATTTAACAAATCTAAGTTCTGTAATTCACTATTACAAGTTCAGATCTTCAAGTTATAATTTACAATAATAATTAGAAGCTATCAATTTTAAGTTCTGTATTTGACAATTACAAGTTCAGATCTTCAAGTTATAATTTGCAATAAAAATTAGAAGCTATTAATTTTAAGTTCTGTATTTGACAATTACAAGTTCAGATCTTCAAGTTATAATATGCAATAATAATTAGAAGCTATCAATTTTAAGTTCTGTATTTGACAATTACTAGTTCAGATCTACAAGTTATAATTTGAAATAATAATTTGAATTTAACAAATCTAAGTTCTGTAATTCACTATTACAAGTTCAGATCTTCAAGTTATAATTTACAATAATAATTAGAAGCTATCAATTTTAAGTTCTGTATTTGACTATTACAAGTTCAGATCTTCAAGTTATAATTTGCAATAATAATTAGAAGCTATCAATTTTAAGTTCTGTATTTGACAATTACAAGTTCAGATCTTCAAGTTATAATTTGCAATAATAATTCGAAGCTATTAATTTTAAGTTCTGTATTTGACAATTACAAGTTCAGATCTTCAAGTTATAATTTGAAATAATAATAAGAAGCTATCAATTTTATGTTCTCTATTTGACAATTACAAGTTCAGATCTTCAAGTTATAATTTGCAATAATAATTAGAAGCTATCAATTTTAAGTTCTGTATTTGACAATTACAAGTTCAGATCTTCAAGTTATAATTTGCAATAATAATTGGAAGCTATCAATTTTAAGTTCTGTATTTGACAATTACTAGTTCAGATCTCCAAGTTATTATTTGCAATAATAATTAGAAGCTATCAATTTTAAGTTCTGTATTTGACAATTACAAGTTCAGATCTTCAAGTTATAATTTACAATAATAATTAGAAGCTATCAATTTTAAGTTCTGTATTTGACAATTACTAGTTCAGATCTTCAAGTTATAATTTGAAATAATAATTTGAATTTAACAAATCTAAGTTCTGTAATTCACTATTACAAGTTTAGATCTTCAAGTTATAATTTACAATAATAATTAGAAGCTATCAATTTTAAGTTCTGTATTTGACAATTACAAGTTCAGATCTTCAAGTTATAATTTGCACTAATAATTTGTATTTAACAATTTGAAGTTCTGTATTTGACAATTACAAGTTCAGATCTTCAAGTTATAATTTGCAATAATAATTAGAAGCTATCAATTTTAAGTTCTGTATTTGACAATTACAAGTTCAGATCTTCAAGTTATTATTTGCAATAATAATTAGAAGCTATCAATTTTAAGTTCTGTATTTGACAATTACAAGTTCAGATCTTGAAGTTATAATTTACAATAATAATTAGAAGCTATCAATTTTAAGTTCTGTATTTAACAATTACAAGTTCAGATCTTCAAGTTATAATATGCAATAATAATTAGAAGCTATCAATTTTAAGTTCTGTATTTGACAATTACTAGTTCAGATCTTCAAGTCATAATTTGAAATAATAATTTGAATTTAACAAATCTAAGTTCTGTAATTCACTATTACAAGTTCAGATCTTCAAGTTATAATTTACAATAATAATTAGAAGCTATCAATTTTAAGTTCTGTATTTGACAATTACAAGTTCAGATCTTCAAGTTATAATTTGAAATAATAATTTGAATTTAACAAATCTAAGTTCTGTAATTCACTATTACAAGTTCAGATCTTCAAGTTATAATTTACAATAATAATTAGAAGCTATCAATTTTAAGTTCTGTATTTAACAATTACAAGTTCAGATCTTCAAGTTATAATATGCAATAATAATTAGAAGCTATCAATTTTAAGTTCTGTATTTGACAATTACTAGTTCAGATCTTCAAGTTATAATTTGAAATAATAATTTGAATTTAACAAATCTAAGTTCTGTAATTCACTATTACAAGTTTAGATCTTCAAGTTATAATTTGCAATAATAATTAGAAGCTATCAATTTTAAGTTCTGTATTTGACAATTACAAGTTCAGATCTTCAAGTTATTATTTGCAATAATAATTAGAAGCTATCAATTTTAAGTTCTGTATTTGACAATTACAAGTTCAGATCTTCAAGTTATAATTTACAATAATAATTAGAAGCTATCAATTTTAAGTTCTGTATTTAACAATTACAAGTTCAGATCTTCAAGTTATAATATGCAATAATAATTAGAAGCTATCAATTTTAAGTTCTGTATTAGACCACAGCGGTGGCTTGATGTGATCGCTAGTTGAAGTTATGAGCGGAGATTCTGGGTTCAAACCCCGGACTCGGCAGAATTTCTTAGCTCAGCCCTCTGGTGAACATCAAGCTGTGGATCGAAATACTTATAACTTCCCTTAACAACTCAATGGGAAAACGGGGCACAATAAGCCTAGAGCTTCAGTGCAAAGTGGACCTTGACCACTACCCGTTTCGTAATGATGATGATGAAGTTCTGTATTTGACAATTACTAGTTCAGATCTTCAAGTTATAATTTGAAATAATAATTTGAATTTAACAAATCTAAGTTCTGTAATTCACTATTACAAGTTCAGATCTTCAAGTTATAATTTACAATAATAATTAGAAGCTATCAATTTTAAGTTCTGTATTTGACAATTACAAGTTCAGATCTTCAAGTTATAATTTGCAATAAAAATTAGAAGCTATTAATTTTAAGTTCTGTATTTGACAATTACAAGTTCAGAACTTCAAGTTATAATTTTAAATAATAATTAGAAGCTATCAATTTTATGTTCTGTATTTGACAATTACAAGTTCAGATCTACAAGTTATAATTTGCAATAATAATTAGAAGCTATCAATTTTAAGTTCTGTATTTGACAATTACAAGTTCAGATCTTCAAGTTATAATTTGCAATAATAATTAGAAGCTATCAATTTTAAGTTCTGTATTTGACAATTACTAGTTCAGATCTCCAAGTTATTATTTGCAATAATAATTAGAAGCTATCAATTTTAAGTTCTGTATTTGACAATTACAAGTTCAGATCTTCAAGTTATAATTTACAATAATAATTAGAAGCTATCAATTTTAAGTTCTGTATTTGACAATTACAAGTTCAGATCTTCAAGTTATAATTTGCAATAATAATTAGAAGCTATCAATTTTAAGTTCTGTATTTGACAATTACTAGTTAAGATCTTCAAGTTATAATTTGCAATAAAAATTAGAAGCTATTAATTTTAAGTTCTGTATTTGACAATTACAAGTTCAGATCTTCAAGTTATAATATGCAATAATAATTAGAAGCTATCAATTTTAAGTTCTGTATTTGACAATTACTAGTTCAGATCTACAAGTTATAATTTGAAATAATAATTTGAATTTAACAAATCTAAGTTCTGTAATTCACTATTACAAGTTCAGATCTTCAAGTTATAATTTACAATAATAATTAGAAGCTATCAATTTTAAGTTCTGTATTTGACTATTACAAGTTCAGATCTTCAAGTTATAATTTGCAATAATAATTAGAAGCTATCAATTTTAAGTTCTGTATTTGACAATTACAAGTTCAGATCTTCAAGTTATAATTTGCAATAATAATTCGAAGCTATTAATTTTAAGTTCTGTATTTGACAATTACAAGTTCAGATCCTCAAGTTATAATTTGAAATAATAATAAGAAGCTATCAATTTTATGTTCTCTATTTGACAATTACAAGTTCAGATCTTCAAGTTATAATTTGCAATAATAATTAGAAGCTATCAATTTTAAGTTCTGTATTTGACAATTACAAGTTCAGATCTTCAAGTTATAATTTGCAATAATAATTGGAAGCTATCAATTTTAAGTTCTGTATTTGACAATTACTAGTTCAGATCTCCAAGTTATTATTTGCAATAATAATTAGAAGCTATCAATTTTAAGTTCTGTATTTGACAATTACAAGTTCAGATCTTCAAGTTATAATTTACAATAATAATTAGAAGCTATCAATTTTAAGTTCTGTATTTGACAATTACTAGTTCAGATCTTCAAGTTATAATTTGAAATAATAATTTGAATTTAACAAATCTAAGTTCTGTAATTCACTATTACAAGTTTAGATCTTCAAGTTATAATTTACAATAATAATTAGAAGCTATCAATTTTAAGTTCTGTATTTGACAATTACAAGTTCAGATCTTCAAGTTATAATTTGCACTAATAATTTGTATTTAACAATTTGAAGTTCTGTATTTGACAATTACAAGTTCAGATCTTCAAGTTATAATTTGCAATAATAATTAGAAGCTATCAATTTTAAGTTCTGTATTTGACAATTACAAGTTCAGATCTTCAAGTTATTATTTGCAATAATAATTAGAAGCTATCAATTTTAAGTTCTGTATTTGACAATTACAAGTTCAGATCTTGAAGTTATAATTTACAATAATAATTAGAAGCTATCAATTTTAAGTTCTGTATTTAACAATTACAAGTTCAGATCTTCAAGTTATAATATGCAATAATAATTAGAAGCTATCAATTTTAAGTTCTGTATTTGACAATTACTAGTTCAGATCTTCAAGTCATAATTTGAAATAATAATTTGAATTTAACAAATCTAAGTTCTGTAATTCACTATTACAAGTTCAGATCTTCAAGTTATAATTTACAATAATAATTAGAAGCTATCAATTTTAAGTTCTGTATTTGACAATTACAAGTTCAGATCTTCAAGTTATAATTTGAAATAATAATTTGAATTTAACAAATCTAAGTTCTGTAATTCACTATTACAAGTTCAGATCTTCAAGTTATAATTTACAATAATAATTAGAAGCTATCAATTTTAAGTTCTGTATTTAACAATTACAAGTTCAGATCTTCAAGTTATAATATGCAATAATAATTAGAAGCTATCAATTTTAAGTTCTGTATTTGACAATTACTAGTTCAGATCTTCAAGTTATAATTTGAAATAATAATTTGAATTTAACAAATCTAAGTTCTGTAATTCACTATTACAAGTTTAGATCTTCAAGTTATAATTTACAATAATAATTAGAAGCTATCAATTTTAAGTTCTGTATTTGACAATTACAAGTTCAGATCTTCAAGTTATAATTTGCACTAATAATTTGTATTTAACAATTTGAAGTTCTGTATTTGACAATTACAAGATCAGATCTTCAAGTTATAATTTGCAATAATAATTAGAAGCTCTCAATTTTAAGTTCTGTATTTGACAATTACAAGTTCAGATCTTCAAGTTATTATTTGCAATAATAATTAGAAGCTATCAATTTTAAGTTCTGTATTTGACAATTACAAGTTCAGATCTTCAAGTTATAATTTACAATAATAATTAGAAGCTATCAATTTTAAGTTCTGTATTTAACAATTACAAGTTCAGATCTTCAAGTTATAATATGCAATAATAATTAGAAGCTATCAATTTTAAGTTCTGTATTTGACAATTACTAGTTCAGATCTTCAAGTTATAATTTGAAATAATAATTTGAATTTAACAAATCTAAGTTCTGTAATTCACTATTACAAGTTCAGATCTTCAAGTTATAATTTACAATAATAATTAGAAGCTATCAATTTTAAGTTCTGTATTTGACAATTACAAGTTCAGATCTTCAAGTTATAATTTGCAATAAAAATTAGAAGCTATTAATTTTAAGTTCTGTATTTGACAATTACAAGTTCAGATCTTCAAGTTATAATTTTAAATAATAATTAGAAGCTATCAATTTTATGTTCTGTATTTGACAATTACAAGTTCAGATCTACAAGTTATAATTTGCAATAATAATTAGAAGCTATCAATTTTAAGTTCTGTATTTGACAATTACAAGTTCAGATCTTCAAGTTATAATTTGCAATAATAATTAGAAGCTATCAATTTTAAGTTCTGTATTTGACAATTACTAGTTCAGATCTCCAAGTTATTATTTGCAATAATAATTAGAAGCTATCAATTTTAAGTTCTGTATTTGACAATTACAAGTTCAGATCTTCAAGTTATAATTTACAATAATAATTAGAAGCTATCAATTTTAAGTTCTGTATTTGACAATTACAAGTTCAGATCTTCAAGTTATAATTTGCAATAATAATTAGAAGCTATCAATTTTAAGTTCTGTATTTGACAATTACTAGTTCAGATCTTCAAGTTATAATTTGAAATAATAATTTGAATTTAACAAATCTAAGTGCTGTAATTCACTATTACAAGTTCAGATCTTCAAGTTATAATTTACAATAATAATTAGAAGCTATCAATTTTAAGTTCTGTAATTCACTATTACAAGTTCAGATCTTCGAATTATTATTTGCAATCTTAGTTTGAATTTAACAATTGGAAGTTCTGTATTTACATATTACAGGTTCAGATCTTCAAGTTATAATTTGCAATCACAATTTGTATTTAACAATGCTTAGTTGCGTATTTGTCTATTACAAGTTCAGATCTTCAAATTACAATTTGCAATAATATTTAGAAGCTATCAATTTTAAGTTCTGTATTTGACAATTACAAGTTCAGATCTTCAAGTTATTATTTGCAATAATAATTAGAAGCTATCAATTTTAAGTTCGGTGTTTGACAATTACAAGTTCAGATCTTGAAGTTATAATTTACAATAATAATTAGAAGCTATCAATTTTAAGTTCTGTATTTAACAATTACAAGTTCAGATCTTCAAGTTATAATATGCAATAATAATTAGAAGCTATCAATTTTAAGTTCTGTATTTGACAATTACTAGTTCAGATCTTCAAGGTATAATTTGAAATAATAATTTGAATTTAACAAATCTAAGTTCTGTAATTCACTATTACAAGTTCAGATCTTCAAGTTATAATTTACAATAATAATTAGAAGCTATCAATTTTAAGTTCTGTATTTGACAATTACAAGTTCAGATCTTCAAGTTATAATTTGCAGTAATAATTTGTATTTAACAATTTGAAGTTCTGTATTTGACAATTACAAGTTCAGATCTTCAAGTTATAATTTGCAATAATAATTAGAAGCTATCAATTTTAAGTTCTGTATTTGACAATTACAAGTTCAGATCTTCAAGTTATTATTTGCAATAATAATTAGAAGCTATCAATTTTAAGTTCTGTATTTGACAATTACAAGTTCAGATCTTGAAGTTATAATTTACAATAATAATTAGAAGCTATCAATTTTAAGTTCTGTATTTAACAATTACAAGTTCAGATCTTCAAGTTATAATATGCAATAATAATTAGAAGCTATCAATTTTAAGTTCTGTATTTGACAATTACTAGTTCAGATCTTCAAGTTATAATTTGATATAATAATTTGAATTTAACAAATCTAAGTTCTGTAATTCACTATTACAAGTTCAGATCTTCAAGTTATAATTTACAATAATAATTAGAAGCTATCAATTTTAAGTTCTGTATTTGACAATTACAAGTTCAGATCTTCAAGTTATAATTTGCAATAATAATTAGAAGCTATTAATTTTAAGTTCTGTATTTGACAATTACAAGTTCAGATCTTCAAGTTATAATTTGAAATAATAATTAGAAGCTATCAATTTTAAGTTCTGTATTTGACAATTACAAGTTCAGATCTTCAAGTTATAATTTGCAATAATAATTAGAAGCTATCAATTTTAAGTTCTGTATTTGACAATTACAAGTTCAGATCTTCAAGTTATAATTTGCAATAATAATTAGAAGCTATCAATTTTAAGTTCTGTATTTGACAATTACAAGTTCAGATCTTCAAGTTATAATTTACAATAATAATTAGAAGCAATCAATTTTAAGTTCTGTATTTGACAATTACAAGTTCAGATCTTCAAGTTATAATTTGCAATAATAATTAGAAGCTATCAATTTTAAGTTCTGTATTTGACAATTACTAGTTCAGATCTTCAAGTTATAATTTGAAATAATAATTTGAATTTAACAAATCTAAGTTCTGTAATTCACTATTACAAGTTCAGATCTTCAAGTTATAATTTACAATAATAATTAGAAGCTATCAATTTTAAGTTCTGTATTTGACTATTACAAGTTCAGATCTTCAAGTTATAATTTGCAATAATAATTAGAAGCTATCAATTTTAAGTTCTGTATTTGACAATTGCAAGTTCAGATCTTCAAGTTATAATTTGCACTAATAATATGTATTTAACAATTAGAAGTTCTGTATTTGACAATTACAAGTTCAGATCTTCAAGTTATAATTTGCAATAATAATTAGAAGCTATCAATTTTAAGGTCTGTATTTGACAATTACTAGTTCAGATCTTCAAGTTATAATTTGAACTAATAATTTGTATTTAACAATTAGAAGTTCTGTATTTGACTATTACAAGTTCAGATCTTCGAATTATTATTTGCAATCTTAGTTTGAATTTAACAATTCGAAGTTCTGTATTTGACTATTACAAGTTCAGATCTTCAAATTATTATTTGCAATCTTAGTTAGACTTTAACAATTCGAAGTTCTGTATTTACCTATTACAAGTTCAGATCTTCAAGTTATAATTTGTACTAATAATTTGTATTTAACAATTCGAAGTTCTGTATTTGACTATTACAATTTCAGATCTTCAAGTTATAATTTACAATAATAATTAAAAGCTATCAATTTTAAGTTCTGTATTTGACAATTACAAGTTCAGATCTTCAAGTTATTATTTGCAATAATAATTAGAAGCTATCAATTTTAAGTTCGGTGTTTGACAATTACAAGTTCAGATCTTGAAGTTATAATTTACAATAATAATTAGAAGCTATCAATTTTAAGTTCTGTATTTAACAATTACAAGTTCAGATCTTCAAGTTATAATATGCAATAATAATTAGAAGCTATCAATTTTAAGTTCTGTATTTGACAATTACTAGTTCAGATCTTCAAGGTATAATTTGAAATAATAATTTGAATTTAACAAATCTAAGTTCTGTAATTCACTATTACAAGTTCAGATCTTCAAGTTATAATTTACAATAATAATTAGAAGCTATCAATTTTAAGTTCTGTATTTGACAATTACAAGTTCAGATCTTCAAGTTATAATTTGCAGTAATAATTTGTATTTAACAATTTGAAGTTCTGTATTTGACAATTACAAGTTCAGATCTTCAAGTTATAATTTGCAATAATAATTAGAAGCTATCAATTTTAAGTTCTGTATTTGACAATTACAAGTTCAGATCTTCAAGTTATTATTTGCAATAATAATTAGAAGCTATCAATTTTAAGTTCTGTATTTGACAATTACAAGTTCAGATCTTGAAGTTATAATTTACAATAATAATTAGAAGCTATCAATTTTAAGTTCTGTATTTAACAATTACAAGTTCAGATCTTCAAGTTATAATATGCAATAATAATTAGAAGCTATCAATTTTAAGTTCTGTATTTGACAATTACTAGTTCAGATCTTCAAGTTATAATTTGATATAATAATTTGAATTTAACAAATCTAAGTTCTGTAATTCACTATTACAAGTTCAGATCTTCAAGTTATAATTTACAATAATAATTAGAAGCTATCAATTTTAAGTTCTGTATTTGACAATTACAAGTTCAGATCTTCAAGTTATAATTTGCAATAATAATTAGAAGCTATTAATTTTAAGTTCTGTATTTGACAATTACAAGTTCAGATCTTCAAGTTATAATTTGAAATAATAATTAGAAGCTATCAATTTTAAGTTCTGTATTTGACAATTACAAGTTCAGATCTTCAAGTTATAATTTGCAATAATAATTAGAAGCTATCAATTTTAAGTTCTGTATTTGACAATTACAAGTTCAGATCTTCAAGTTATAATTTGCAATAATAATTAGAAGCTATCAATTTTAAGTTCTGTATTTGACAATTACAAGTTCAGATCTTCAAGTTATAATTTACAATAATAATTAGAAGCAATCAATTTTAAGTTCTGTATTTGACAATTACAAGTTCAGATCTTCAAGTTATAATTTGCAATAATAATTAGAAGCTATCAATTTTAAGTTCTGTATTTGACAATTACTAGTTCAGATCTTCAAGTTATAATTTGAAATAATAATTTGAATTTAACAAATCTAAGTTCTGTAATTCACTATTACAAGTTCAGATCTTCAAGTTATAATTTACAATAATAATTAGAAGCTATCAATTTTAAGTTCTGTATTTGACTATTACAAGTTCAGATCTTCAAGTTATAATTTGCAATAATAATTAGAAGCTATCAATTTTAAGTTCTGTATTTGACAATTGCAAGTTCAGATCTTCAAGTTATAATTTGCACTAATAATATGTATTTAACAATTAGAAGTTCTGTATTTGACAATTACAAGTTCAGATCTTCAAGTTATAATTTGCAATAATAATTAGAAGCTATCAATTTTAAGGTCTGTATTTGACAATTACTAGTTCAGATCTTCAAGTTATAATTTGAACTAATAATTTGTATTTAACAATTAGAAGTTCTGTATTTGACTATTACAAGTTCAGATCTTCGAATTATTATTTGCAATCTTAGTTTGAATTTAACAATTCGAAGTTCTGTATTTGACTATTACAAGTTCAGATCTTCAAATTATTATTTGCAATCTTAGTTAGAATTTAACAATTCGAAGTTCTGTATTTACCTATTACAAGTTCAGATCTTCAAGTTATAATTTGTACTAATAATTTGTATTTAACAATTCGAAGTTCTGTATTTGACTATTACAATTTCAGATCTTCAAGTTATAATTTACAATAATAATTAAAAGCTATCAATTTTAAGTTCTGTATTTGACAATTACAAGTTCAGATCTTCAAGTTATTATTTGCAATAATAATTAGAAGCTATCAATTTTAAGTTCTGTATTTGACAATTACAAGTTCAGATCTTCAAGTTATTATTTGCAATAATAATTAGAAGCTATCAATTTTAAGTTCTGAATTTGACAATTACAAGTTCAGATCTTGAAGTTATAATTTACAATTAAATTAGAAGCTATCAATTTTAAGTTCTGTATTTAACAATTACAAGTTCAGATCTCAAGTTATAATATGCAATAATAATTAGAAGCTATCAATTTTAAGTTCTGTATTTGACAATTACAAGTTCAGATCTTCAAGTTATAATTTGAAATAATAATTAGAAGCTATCAATTTTAAGTTCTGTATTTGACAATTACAAGTTCAGATCTTCAAGTTATAATTTGCAATAATAATTAGAAGCTATCAATTTTAAGTTCTGTATTTGACAATTACTAGTTCTGATCTCCAAGTTATTATTTGCAATAATAATTAGAAGCTATCAATTTTAAGTTCTGTATTTGACAATTACAAGTTCAGATCTTCAAGTTATAATTTACAATAATAATTAGAAGCTATCAATTTTAAGTTCTGTATTTGACAATTACAAGTTCAGATCTTCAAGTTATAATTTGCAATAATAATTAGAAGCTATCAATTTTAAGTTCTGTATTTGACAATTACTAGTTCAGATCTTCAAGTTATAATTTGCACTAATATTTTGTATTTAACAATTAAAAGTTCTGTATTTGACTATTACAAGTTCAGATCTTCGAATTATTATTTGCAATCTTAGTTTGAATTTAACAATTCGAAGTTCTGTATGTACCTATTACAGGTTCAGATCTTCAAGTTATAATTTGCAATCACAATTTGTATTTATCAATGCTAAGTTGCGTATTTGTCTATTACAAGTTCAGATCTTCAAATTATAATTTGCAATAATAATTAGAAGCTATCAATTTTAAGTTCTGTATTTGACAATTACAAGTTCAGATCTTCAAGTTATTATTTGCAATAATAATTAGAAGCTATCAATTTTAAGTTCTGCATTTGACAATTACAAGTTCAGATCTTGACGTTATAATTTACAATTAAATTAGAAGCTATCAATTTTAAGTTCTGTATTTAACAATTACACGTTCAGATCTCAAGTTATAATATGCAATAATAATTAGAAGCTATCAATTTTAAGTTCTGTATTTGACAATTACAAGTTCAGATCTTCAAGTTATAATTTGAAATAATAATTAGAAGCTATCAATTTTATGTTCTGTATTTGACAATTACAAGTTCAAATCATCAAGTTATAATTTGCAATAATAATTAGAAGCTATTAATTTTAAGTTCTGTATTTGACAATTACAAGTTCAGATCTTCAAGTTATAATTTGTAATAATAATTAGAAGCTATCAATTTTATGTTCTGTATTTGACAATTACAAGTTCAGATCTTCAAGTTATAATTAGCAATAATAATTAGAAGCTATCAATTTTAAGTTCTGTATTTGACAATTACAAGTTCAGATCTTCAAGTTATAATTTGCAATAATAATTAGAAGCTATCAATTTTAAGTTCTGTATTTGACAATTACTAGTTCAGATCTCCAAGTTATTATTTGCAATAATAATTAGAAGCTATCAATTTTAAGTTCTGTATTTGACAATTACAAGTTCAGATCTTCAAGTTATAATTTACAATAATAATTAGATGCTATCAATTTTAAGTTCTGTATTTGACAATTACAAGTTCAGATCTTCAAGTTATACTTTGCAATAATAATTAGAAGCTATCAATTTTAAGTTCTGTATTTGACAATTACTAGTTCAGATCTTCAAGTTATAATTTGAAATAATAATTTGAATTTAACAAGTCTAAGTTCTGTAATTCACTATTACAAGTTCAGATCTTCAAGTTATAATTTACAATAATAATTAGAAGCTATCAATTTTAAGTTCTGTATTTGACTATTACAAGTTCAGATCTTCAAGTTATAATTTGCAATAATAATTAGAAGCTATCAATTTTAAGTTCTGTATTTGACAATTACAAGTTCAGATCTTCAAGTTATAATTTGCACTAATAATTTGTATTTAACAATTAGAAGTTCTGTATTTGACAATTACAAGTTCAGATCTTCAAGTTATAATTTGCAATAATAATTAGAAGCTATCAATTTTAAGTTCTGTATTTGACAATTACTAGTTCAGATCTTCAAGTTATAATTTGCACTAATAATTTGTATTTAACAATTAGAAGTTCTGTATTTGACTATTACAAGTTCAGATCTTCGAATTATTATTTGCAATCTTAGTTTGAATTTAACAATTCGAAGTTCTGTATTTACCTATTACAGGTTCAGATCATCAAGTTATAATTTGCAATCACAATTTGTATTTAACAATGCTAAGTTGCGTATTTG
Source organism: Cantharis lateralis (assembly GCA_963170105.1). Classification (NCBI taxonomy): domain Eukaryota; kingdom Metazoa; phylum Arthropoda; class Insecta; order Coleoptera; family Cantharidae; genus Cantharis; species Cantharis lateralis. Next base: position 29,476,146 of record OY720625.1, on the reverse strand, counting down.
TCTATTACAAGTTCAGATCTTCAAATTATAATTTGCAATAATAATTAGAAGCTATCAATTTTAAGTTCTGTATTTGACAATTACAAGTTCAGATCTTCAAGTTATAATTTGCAATAATAATTAGAAGCTATCAATTTTAAGTTCTGTATTTGACAATTACAAGTTCAGATCTTGAAGTTATAATTTACAATAATAATTAGAAGCTATCAATTTTAAGTTCTGTATTTGACAATTACAAGTTCAGATCTTGAAGTTATAATTTACAATAATAATTAGAAGCTATCAATTTTAAGTTCTGTATTTAACAATTACAAGTTCAGATCTTCAAGTTATAATTTGCAATAATAATTAGAAGCTATTAATTTTAAGTTCTGTATTTGACAATTACAAGTTCAGATCTTCAAGTTATAATTTGAAATAATAATTAGAAGCTATCAATTTTATGTTCTGTATTTGACAATTACAAGTTCAGATCTTCAAGTTATAATTTGCAATAATAATTAGAAGCTATCAATTTTAAGTTCTGTATTTGACAATTACTAGTTCAGATCTCCAAGTTATTATTTGCAATAATAATTAGAAGCTATCAATTTTAAGTTCTGTATTTGACAATTACAAGTTCAGATCTTCAAGTTATAATTTACAATAATAATTAGAAGCTATCAATTTTAAGTTCTGTATTTGACAATTACAAGTTCAGATCTTCAAGTTATACTTTGCAATAATAATTAGAAGCTATCAATTTTAAGTTCTGTATTTGACAATTACAAGTTCAGATCTTCAAGTTATAATTTGAAATAATAATTTGAATTTAACAAATCTAAGTTCTGTAATTCACTATTACAAGTTCAGATCTTCAAGTTATAATTTACAATAATAATTAGAAGCTATCAATTTTAAGTTCTGTATTTGACAATTACAAGTTCAGATCTTCAAGTTATAATTTGCACTAATAATTTGTATTTAACAATTTGAAGTTCTGTATTTGACAATTACAAGTTCAGATCTTCAAGTTATAATTTGCAATAATAATTAGAAGCTATCAATTTTAAGTTCTGTATTTGACAATTACAAGTTCAGATCTTCAAGTTATTATTTGCAATAATAATTAGAAGCTATCAATTTTAAGTTCTGTATTTGACAATTACAAGTTCAGATCTTGAAGTTATAATTTACAATAATAATTAGAAGCTATCAATTTTAAGTTCTGTATTTAACAATTACAAGTTCAGATCTTCAAGTTATAATTTGCAATAATAATTAGAAGCTATTAATTTTAAGTTCTGTATTTGACAATTACAAGTTCAGATCTTCAAGTTATAATTTGAAATAATAATTAGAAGCTATCAATTTTATGTTCTGTATTTGACAATTACAAGTTCAGATCTTCAAGTTATAATTTGCAATAATAATTAGAAGCTATCAATTTTAAGTTCTGTATTTGACAATTACTAGTTCAGATCTCCAAGTTATTATTTGCAATAATAATTAGAAGCTATCAATTTTAAGTTCTGTATTTGACAATTACAAGTTCAGATCTTCAAGTTATAATTTACAATAATAATTAGAAGCTATCAATTTTAAGTTCTGTATTTGACAATTACAAGTTCAGATCTTCAAGTTATACTTTGCAATAATAATTAGAAGCTATCAATTTTAAGTTCTGGATTTGACAATTACTAGTTCAGATCTTCAAGTTATAAATTGAAATAATAATTTGAATTTAACAAGTCTAAGTTCTGTAATTCACTATTACAAGTTCAGATCTTCAAGTTATAATTTACAATAATAATTAGAAGCTATCAATTTTAAGTTCTGTATTTGATTATTACAAGTTCAGATCTTCAAGTTATAATTTGCAATAATAATTAGAAGCTATCAATTTTAAGTTCTGTATTTGACAATTACAAGTTCAGATCTTCAAGTTATAATTTGCACTAATAATTTGTATTTAACAATTAGAAGTTCTGTATTTGACAATTACAAGTTCAGATCTTCAAGTTATAATTTGCAATAATAATTAGAAGCTATCAATTTTAAGTTCTGTATTTGACAATTACTAGTTCAGATCTTCAAGTTATAATTTGCACTAATAATTTGTATTTAACAATTAGAAGTTCTGTATTTGACTATTACAAGTTCAGATCTTCGAATTATTATTTGCAATCTTAGTTTGAATTTAACAATTCGAAGTTCTGTATTTACCTATTACAGGTTCAGATCATCAAGTTATAATTTGCAATCACAATTTGTATTTAACAATGCTAAGTTGCGTATTTGTCTATTACAAGTTCAGATCTTCAAATTATAATTTGCAATAATAATTAGAAGCTATCAATTTTAAGTTCTGTATTTGACAATTACAAGTTCAGATCTTCAAGTTATAATTTGCAATAATAATTAGAAGCTATCAATTTTAAGTTCTGTATTTGACAATTACAAGTTCAGATCTTGAAGTTATAATTTACAATAATAATTAGAAGCTATCAATTTTAAGTTCTGTTTTTAACAATTACAAGTTCAGATCTTCAAGTTATAATATGCAATAATAATTAGAAGCTATCAATTTTAAGTTCTGTATTTGACAATTACAAGTTCAGATCTTCAAGTTATAATTTGAAATAATAATTTGAATTTAACAAATCTAAGTTCTGTAATTCACTATTACAAGTTCAGATCTTCAAGTTATAATTTACAATAATAATTAGAAGCTATCAATTTTAAGTTCTGTATTTGACAATTACAAGTTCAGATCTTCAAGTTATAATTTGCACTAATAATTTGTATTTAACAATTTGAAGTTCTGTATTTGACAATTACAAGTTCAGATCTTCAAGTTATAATTTGCAATAATAATTAGAAGCTATCAATTTTAAGTTCTGTATTTGACAATTACAAGTTCAGATCTTCAAGTTATTATTTGCAATAATAATTAGAAGCTATCAATTTTAAGTTCTGTATTTGACAATTACAAGTTCAGATCTTGAAGTTATAATTTACAATAATAATTAGAAGCTATCAATTTTAAGTTCTGTATTTAACAATTACAAGTTCAGATCTTCAAGTTATAATTTGCAATAATAATTAGAAGCTATTAATTTTAAGTTCTGTATTTGACAATTACAAGTTCAGATCTTCAAGTTATAATTTGAAATAATAATTAGAAGCTATCAATTTTATGTTCTGTATTTGACAATTACAAGTTCAGATCTTCAAGTTATAATTTGCAATAATAATTAGAAGCTATCAATTTTAAGTTCTGTATTTGACAATTACTAGTTCAGATCTCCAAGTTATTATTTGCAATAATAATTAGAAGCTATCAATTTTAAGTTCTGTATTTGACAATTACAAGTTCAGATCTTCAAGTTATAATTTACAATAATAATTAGAAGCTATCAATTTTAAGTTCTGTATTTGACAATTACAAGTTCAGATCTTCAAGTTATAATTTGCAATAATAATTAGAAGCTATTAATTTTAAGTTCTGTATTTGACAATTACAAGTTCAGATCTTCAAGTTATAATTTGAAATAATAATTAGAAGCTATCAATTTTATGTTCTGTATTTGACAATTACAAGTTCAGATCTTCAAGTTATAATTTGCAATAATAATTAGAAGCTATCAATTTTAAGTTCTGTATTTGACAATTACAAGTTCAGATCTTCAAGTTATAATTTGCAATAATAATTAGAAGCTATCAATTTTAAGTTCTGTATTTGACAATTACTAGTTCAGATCTCCAAGTTATTATTTGCAATAATAATTAGAAGCTATCAATTTTAAGTTCTGTATTTGACAATTACAAGTTCAGATCTTCAAGTTATAATTTACAATAATAATTAGAAGCTATCAATTTTAAGTTCTGTATTTGACAATTACAAGTTCAGATCTTCAAGTTATAATTTGCAATAATAATTAGAAGCTATCAATTTTAAGTTCTGTATTTGACAATTACTAGTTCAGATCTTCAAGTTATAATTTGAAATAATAATTTGAATTTAACAAATCTAAGTTCTGTAATTCACTATTACAAGTTCAGATCTTCAAGTTATAATTTACAATAATAATTAGAAGCTATCAATTTTAAGTTCTGTATTTGACTATTACAAGTTCAGATCTTCAAGTTATAATTTGCAATAATAATTAGAAGCTATCAATTTTAAGTTCTGTATTTGACAATTGCAAGTTCAGATCTTCAAGTTATAATTTGCACTAATAATTTGTATTTAACAATTAGAAGTTCTGTATTTGACAATTACAAGTTCAGATCTTCAAGTTATAATTTGCAATAATAATTAGAAGCTATCAATTTTAAGTTCTGTATTTAACAATTACTAGTTCAGATCTTCAAGTTATAATTTGAACTAATAATTTGTATTTAACAATTAAAAGTTCTGTATTTGACTATTACAAGTTCAGATCTTCGAATTATTATTTGCAATCTTAGTTTGAATTTAACAATTCGAAGTTCTGTATTTGACTATTACAAGTTCAGATCTTCAAATTATTATTTGCAATCTTAGTTTGAATTTAACAATTCGAAGTTCTGTATTTACCTATTACAAGTTCAGATCTTCAAGTTATAATTTGTACTAATAATTTGTATTTAACAATTCGAAGTTCTGTATTTGACTATTACAAGTTCAGATCTTCAAGTTATAATTTACAATAATAATTAAAAGCTATCAATTTTAAGTTCTGTATTTGACAATTACAAGTTCAGATCTTCAAGTTATAATTTGCAATAATAATTAGAAGCTATCAATTTTAAGTACTGTATTTGACAATTACAAGTTCAGATCTTCAAGTTATAATTTGCAATAATAATTAGAAGCTATCAATTTTAAGTTCTGTATTTGACAATTACTAGTTCAGATCTTCAAGTTATAATTTGAAATAATAATTTGAATTTAACAAATCTAAGTTCTGTAATTCACTATTACAAGTTCAGATCTTCAAGTTATAATTTACAATAATAATTAGAAGCTATCAATTTTAAGTTCTGTATTTGACTATTACAAGTTCAGATCTTCAAGTTATAATTTGCAATAATAATTAGAAGCTATCAATTTTAAGTTCTGTATTTGAGAATTACTAGTTCAGATCTTCAAGTTATAATTTGCACTAATAATTTGTATTTAACAATTAGAAGTTCAGTATTTGACAATTACAAGTTCAGATCTTCAAGTTATAATTTGCAATAATAATTAGAAGCTATCAATTTTAAGTTCTGTATTTGACAATTACTAGTTCAGATCTTCAAGTTATAATTTGCACTAATAATTTGTATTTAACAATTAGAAGTTCTGTATTTGACTATTACAAGTTCAGATCTTCGAATTATTATTTGCAATCTTAGTTTGAATTTAACAATTCGAAGTTCTGTATGTACCTATTACAGGTTTAGATCTTCAAGTTATAATTTGCAATCACAATTTGTATTTATCAATGCTAAGTTGCACATTTGTCTATTACAAGTTCAGATCTTCAAATTATAATTTGCAATAATAATTAGAAGCTATCAATTTTAAGTTCTGTATTTGACAATTACAAGTTCAGATCTTCAAGTTATTATTTGCAATAATAATTAGAAGCTATCAATTTTATGTTCTGTATTTGACAATTACAAGTTCAGATCTTCTAGTTATAATTTGCAATAATAATTAGAAGCTATTAATTTTAAGTTCTGTATTTGACAATTACAAGTTCAGATCTACAAGTTATAATTTGAAATAATAATTAGAAGCTATTAATTTTAAGTTCTGCATTTGACAATTACAAGTTCAGATCTTGAAGTTATAATTTACAATAATAATTAGAAGCTATCAATTTTAAGTTCTGTATTTAACAATTACAAGTTCAGATCTCAAGTTATAATATGCAATAATAATTAGAAGCTATCAATTTTAAGTTCTGTATTTGACAATTACTAGTTCAGATATTCAAGTTATAATTTGAAATAATAATTTGAATTTAACAAATCTAAGTTCTGTAATTCACTATTACAAGTTCAGATCTTCAAGTTATAATTTACAATAATAATTAGAAGCTATCAATTTTAAGTTCTGTATTTGACAATTACAAGTTCAGATCTTCAAGTTATAATTTGCAATAATAATTAGAAGCTATTAATTTTAAGTTCTGTATTTGACAATTACAAGTTCAGATCTTCAAGTTATAATTTGAAATAATAATTAGAAGCTATCAATTTTATGTTCTGTATTTGACAATTACAAGTTCAGATCTTCAAGTTATAATTTGCAATAATAATTAGAAGCTATCAATTTTAAGTTCTGTATTTGACAATTACAAGTTCAGATCTTCAAGTTATAATTTGCAATAATAATTAGAAGCTATCAATTTTAAGTTCTGTATTTGACAATTACTAGTTCAGATCTCCAAGTTATTATTTGCAATAATAATTAGAAGCTATCAATTTTAAGTTCTGTATTTGACAATTACAAGTTCAGATCTTCAAGTTATAATTTACAATAATAATTAGAAGCTATCAATTTTAAGTTCTGTATTTGACAATTACAAGTTCAGATCTTCAAGTTATAATTTGCAATAATAATTAGAAGCTATCAATTTTAAGTTCTGTATTTGACAATTACTAGTTCAGATCTTCAAGTTATAATTTGAAATAATAATTTGAATTTAACAAATCTAAGTTCTGTAATTCACTATTACAAGTTCAGATCTTCAAGTTATAATTTACAATAATAATTAGAAGCTATCAATTTTAAGTTCTGTATTTGACTATTACAAGTTCAGATCTTCAAGTTATAATTTGCAATAATAATTAGAAGCTATCAATTTTAAGTTCTGTATTTGACAATTGCAAGTTCAGATCTTCAAGTTATAATTTGCACTAATAATTTGTATTTAACAATTAGAAGTTCTGTATTTGACAATTACAAGTTCAGATCTTCAAGTTATAATTTGCAATAATAATTAGAAGCTATCAATTTTAAGTTCTGTATTTAACAATTACTAGTTCAGATCTTCAAGTTATAATTTGAACTAATAATTTGTATTTAACAATTAGAAGTTCTGTATTTGACTATTACAAGTTCAGATCTTCGAATTATTATTTGCAATCTTAGTTTGAATTTAACAATTCGAAGTTCTGTATTTGACTATTACAAGTTCAGATCTTCAAATTATTATTTGCAATCTTAGTTTGAATTTAACAATTCGAAGTTCTGTATTTACCTATTACAAGTTCAGATCTTCAAGTTATAATTTGTACTATAAATTTGTATTTAACAATTCGAAGTTCTGTATTTGACTATTACAAGTTCAGATCTTCAAGTTATAATTTACAATAATAATTAAAAGCTATCAATTTTAAGTTCTGTATTTGACAATTACAAGTTCAGATCTTCAAGTTATAATTTGCAATAATAATTAGAAGCTATCAATTTTAAGTACTGTATTTGACAATTACAAGTTCAGATCTTCAAGTTATAATTTGCAATAATAATTAGAAGCTATCAATTTTAAGTTCTGTATTTGACAATTACTAGTTCAGATCTTCAAGTTATAATTTGAAATAATAATTTGAATTTAACAAATCTAAGTTCTGTAATTCACTATTACAAGTTCAGATCTTCAAGTTATAATTTACAATAATAATTAGAAGCTATCAATTTTAAGTTCTGTATTTGACTATTACAAGTTCAGATCTTCAAGTTATAATTTGCAATAATAATTAGAAGCTATCAATTTTAAGTTCTGTATTTGAGAATTACAAGTTCAGATCTTCAAGTTATAATTTGCACTAATAATTTGTATTTAACAATTAGAAGTTCAGTATTTGACAATTACAAGTTCAGATCTTCAAGTTATAATTTGCAATAATAATTAGAAGCTATCAATTTTAAGTTCTGTATTTGACAATTACTAGTTCAGATCTTCAAGTTATAATTTGCACTAATAATTTGTATTTAACAATTAGAAGTTCTGTATTTGACTATTACAAGTTCAGATCTTCGAATTATTATTTGCAATCTTAGTTTGAATTTAACAATTCGAAGTTCTGTATGTACCTATTACAGGTTTAGATCTTCAAGTTATAATTTGCAATCACAATTTGTATTTATCAATGCTAAGTTGCGCATTTGTCTATTACAAGTTCAGATCTTCAAATTATAATTTGCAATAATAATTAGAAGCTATCAATTTTAAGTTCTGTATTTGACAATTACAAGTTCAGATCTTCAAGTTATTATTTGCAATAATAATTAGAAGCTATCAATTTTATGTTCTGTATTTGACAATTACAAGTTCAGATCTTCAAGTTATAATTTGCAATAATAATTAGAAGCTATTAATTTTAAGTTCTGTATTTGACAATTACAAGTTCAGATCTACTAGTTATAATTTGAAATAATAATTAGAAGCTATTAATTTTAAGTTCTGCATTTGACAATTACAAGTTCAGATCTTGAAGTTATAATTTACAATAATAATTAGAAGCTATCAATTTTAAGTTCTGTATTTAACAATTACAAGTTCAGATCTCAAGTTATAATATGCAATAATAATTAGAAGCTATCAAGTTTAAGTTCTGTATTTGACAATTACAAGTTCAGATCTTCAAGTTATAATTTGAAATAATAATTAGAAGCTATCAATTTTATGTTCTGTATTTGACAATTACAAGTTCAGATCTTCAAGTTATAATTTGCAATAATAATTAGAAGCTATTAATTTTAAGTTCTGTATTTGACAATTACAAGTTCAGATCTACAAGTTATAATTTGAAATAATAATTAGAAGCTATCAATTTTATGTTCTGTATTTGACAATTACAAGTTCAGATCTTCAAGTTATAATTAGCAATAATAATTAGAAGCTATCAATTTTAAGTTCTGTATTTGACAATTACAAGTTCAGATCTTCAAGTTATAATTTGCAATAATAATTAGAAGCTATCAATTTTAAGTTCTGTATTTGACAATTACTAGTTCAGATCTTCAAATTATAATTTGCAATAATAATTAGAAGCTATCAATTTTAAGTTCTGTATTTGACAATTACAAGTTCAGTTCTTCAAGTTATTATTTGCAATAATAATTAGAAGCTATCAATTTTAAGTTCTGTATTTGACAATTACAAGTTCAGATCTTGAAGTTATAATTTACAATAATAATTAGAAGCTATCAATTTTAAGTTCTGTATTTAACAATTACAAGTTCAGATCTTCAAGTTATAATATGCAATAATAATTAGAAGCTATCAATTTTAAGTTGTCAAATTTATTTGACAATTACAAGTTCAGATCTTCAAGTTATAATTTGAAATAATAATTTGAATTTAACAAATCTAAGTTCTGTAATTCACTATTACAAGTTCAGATCTTCAAGTTATAATTTACAATAATAATTAGAAGCTATCAATTTTAAGTTCAGTATTTGACAATTACAAGTTCAGATCTTCAAGTTATAATTTGCACTAATAATTTGTATTTAACAATTTGAAGTTCTGTATTTGACAATTACAAGTTCAGATCTTCAAGTTATAATTTGCAATAATAATTAGAAGCTATCAATTTTAAGTTCAGTATTTGACAATTACAAGTTCAGATCTTCAAGTTATAATTTGCAATAATAATTAGAAGCTATCAATTTTAAGTTCTGTATTTGACAATTACAAGTTCAGATCTTGAAGTTATAATTTACAATAATAATTAGAAGCTATCAATTTTAAGTTCTGTATTTAACAATTACAAGTTCAGATCTTCAAGTTATAATATGCAATAATAATTAGTAGCTATCAATTTTAAGTTCTGTATTTGACAATTACTAGTTCAGATCTTCAAGTTATAATTTGAAATAATAATTTGAATTTAACAATTCGAAGTTCTGTATTTACCTATTACAAGTTCAGATCTTCAAGTTATAATTTACAATAATAATTAGAAGCTATCAATTTTAAGTTCTGTATTTGACAATTACAAGTTCAGATCTTCAAGTTATAATTTGCAATAATAATTAGAAGCTATTAATTTTAAGTTCTGTATTTGACAATTACAAGTTCAGATCTTCAAGTTATAATTTGAAATAATAATTAGAAGCTATCAATTTTATGTTCTGTATTTGACAATTACAAGTTCAGATCTTCAAGTTATAATTTGCAATAATAGTTAGAAGCTATCAATTTTAAGTTCTGTATTTGACAATTACAAGTTCAGATCTTCAAGTTATAATTTGCAATAATAATTAGAAGCTATCAATTTTAAGTTCTGTATTTGACAATTACTAGTTCAGATCTCCAAGTTATTATTTGCAATAATAATTAGAAGCTATCAATTTTAAGTTCTGTATTTGACAATTACAAGTTCAGATCTTCAAGTTATAATTTACAATAATAATTAGAAGCTATCAATTTTAAGTTCTGTATTTGACAATTACAAGTTCAGATCTTCAAGTTATAATTTGCAATAATAATTAGAAGCTATCAATTTTAAGTTCTGTATTTGACAATTACTAGTTCAGATCTTCAAGTTATAATTTGAAATAATAATTTGAATTTAACAAATCTAAGTTCTGTAATTCACTATATCAAGTTCAGATCTTCAAGTTATAATTTACAATAATAATTAGAAGCTATCAATTTTAAGTTCTGTATTTGACTATTACAAGTTCAGATCTTCAAGTTATAATTTGCAATAATAATTAAAAGCTATCAATTTTAAGTTCTGTATTTGACAATTGCAAGTTCAGATCTTCAAGTTATAATTTGCACTAATAATTTGTATTTAACAATTGGAAGTTCTGTATTTGACAATTACAAGTTCAGATCTTCAAGTTATAATTTGCAATAATAATTAGAAGCTATCAATTTTAAGTTCTGTATTTGACAATTACTAGTTCAGATCTTCAAGTTATAATTTGAACTAATAATTTGTATTTAACAATTAGAAGTTCTGTATTTGACTATTACAAGTTCAGATCTTCGAATTCTTATTTGCAATCTTAGTTTGAATTTAACAATTCGAAGTTCTGTATTTGACTATTACAAGTTCAGATCTTCAAATTATTATTTGCAATCTTAGTTTGAATTTAACAATTCGAAGTTCTGTATTTACCTATTACAAGTTCAGATCTTCAAGTTATAATTTGTACTAATAATTTGTATTTAACAATTCGAAGTTCTGTATTTGACTATTACAAGTTCAGATCTTCAAGTTATAATTTACAATAATAATTAAAAGCTATCAATTTTAAGTTCTGTATTTGACAATTACAAGTTCAGATCTTCAAGTTATAATTTGCAATAATAATTAGAAGCTATCAATTTTAAGTACTGTATTTGACATTTACAAGTTCAGATCTTCAAGTTATAATTTGCAATAATAATTAGAAGCTATCAATTTTAAGTTCTGTATTTGACAATTACTAGTTCAGATCTTCAAGTTATAATTTGCACTAATAATTTGTATTTAACAATTAGAAGTTCTGTATTTGACTATTACAAGTTCAGATCTTCGAATTATTATTTGCAATCTTAGTTTGAATTTAACAATTCGAAGTTCTGTATGTACCTATTACAGGTTTAGATCTTCAAGTTATAATTTGCAATCACAATTTGTATTTATCAATGCTAAGTTGCGCATTTGTCTATTACAAGTTCAGATCTTCAAATTATAATTTGCAATAATAATTAGAAGCTATCAATTTTAAGTTCTGTATTTGACAATTACAAGTTCAGATCTTCAAGTTATTATTTGCAATAATAATTAGAAGCTATCAATTTTATGTTCTGTATTTGACAATTACAAGTTCAGATCTTCAAGTTATAATTTGCAATAATAATTAGAAGCTATTAATTTTAAGTTCTGTATTTGACAATTACAAGTTCAGATCTACAAGTTATAATTTGAAATAATAATTAGAAGCTATTAATTTTAAGTTCTGCATTTGACAATTACAAGTTCAGATCTTGAAGTTATAATTTACAATAATAATTAGAAGCTATCAATTTTAAGTTCTGTATTTAACAATTACAAGTTCAGATCTCAAGTTATAATATGCAATAATAATTAGAAGCTATCAAGTTTAAGTTCTGTGTTTGACAATTACAAGTTCAGATCTTCAAGTTATAATTTGAAATAATAATTAGAAGCTATCAATTTTATGTTCTGTATTTGACAATTACAAGTTCAGATCTTCAAGTTATAATTTGCAATAATAATTAGAAGCTATTAATTTTAAGTTCTGTATTTGACAATTACAAGTTCAGATCTACAAGTTATAATTTGAAATAATAATTAGAAGCTATCAATTTTATGTTCTGTATTTGACAATTACAAGTTCAGATCTTCAAGTTATAATTAGCAATAATAATTAGAAGCTATCAATTTTAAGTTCTGTATTTGACAATTACAAGTTCAGATCTTCAAGTTATAATTTGCAATAATAATTAGAAGCTATCAATTTTAAGTTCTGTATTTGACAATTACTAGTTCAGATCTTCAAATTATAATTTGCAATAATAATTAGAAGCTATCAATTTTAAGTTCTGTATTTGACAATTACAAGTTCAGATCTTCAAGTTATTATTTGCAATAATAATTAGAAGCTATCAATTTTAAGTTCTGTATTTGACAATTACAAGTTCAGATCTTGAAGTTATAATTTACAATAATAATTAGAAGCTATCAATTTTAAGTTCTGTATTTAACAATTACAAGTTCAGATCTTCAAGTTATAATATGCAATAATAATTAGAAGCTATCAATTTTAAGTTGTCAAATGTATTTGACAATTACAAGTTCAGATCTTCAAGTTATAATTTGAAATAATAATTTGAATTTAACAAATCTAAGTTCTGTAATTCACTATTACAAGTTCAGATCTTCAAGTTATAATTTACAATAATAATTAGAAGCTATCAATTTTAAGTTCAGTATTTGACAATTACAAGTTCAGATCTTCAAGTTATAATTTGCACTAATAATTTGTATTTAACAATTTGAAGTTCTGTATTTGACAATTACAAGTTCAGATCTTCAAGTTATAATTTGCAATAATAATTAGAAGCTATCAATTTTAAGTTCAGTATTTGACAATTACAAGTTCAGATCTTCAAGTTATAATTTGCAATAATAATTAGAAGCTATCAATTTTAAGTTCTGTATTTGACAATTACAAGTTCAGATCTTGAAGTTATAATTTACAATAATAATTAGAAGCTATCAATTTTAAGTTCTGTATTTAACAATTACAAGTTCAGATCTTCAAGTTATAATATGCAATAATAATTAGTAGCTATCAATTTTAAGTTCTGTATTTGACAATTACTAGTTCAGATCTTCAAGTTATAATTTGAAATAATAATTTGAATTTAACAAATCTAAGTTCTGTAATTCACTATTACAAGTTCAGATCTTCAAGTTATAATTTACAATAATAATTAGAAGCTATCAATTTTAAGTTCTGTATTTGACAATTACAAGTTCAGATCTTCAAGTTATAATTTGCAATAATAATTAGAAGCTATTAATTTTAAGTTCTGTATTTGACAATTACAAGTTCAGATCTTCAAGTTATAATTTGAAATAATAATTAGAAGCTATCAATTTTATGTTCTGTATTTGACAATTACAAGTTCAGATCTTCAAGTTATAATTTGCAATAATAGTTAGAAGCTATCAATTTTAAGTTCTGTATTTGACAATTACAAGTTCAGATCTTCAAGTTATAATTTGCAATAATAATTAGAAGCTATCAATTTTAAGTTCTGTATTTGACAATTACTAGTTCAGATCTCCAAGTTATTATTTGCAATAATAATTAGAAGCTATCAATTTTAAGTTCTGTATTTGACAATTACAAGTTCAGATCTTCAAGTTATAATTTACAATAATAATTAGAAGCTATCAATTTTAAGTTCTGTATTTGACAATTACAAGTTCAGATCTTCAAGTTATAATTTGCAATAATAATTAGAAGCTATCAATTTTAAGTTCTGTATTTGACAATTACTAGTTCAGATCTTCAAGTTATAATTTGAAATAATAATTTGAATTTAACAAATCTAAGTTCTGTAATTCACTATATCAAGTTCAGATCTTCAAGTTATAATTTACAATAATAATTAGAAGCTATCAATTTTAAGTTCTGTATTTGACTATTACAAGTTCAGATCTTCAAGTTATAATTTGCAATAATAATTAAAAGCTATCAATTTTAAGTTCTGTATTTGACAATTGCAAGTTCAGATCTTCAAGTTATAATTTGCACTAATAATTTGTATTTAACAATTAGAAGTTCTGTATTTGACAATTACAAGTTCAGATCTTCAAGTTATAATTTGCAATAATAATTAGAAGCTATCAATTTTAAGTTCTGTATTTGACAATTACTAGTTCAGATCTTCAAGTTATAATTTGAACTAATAATTTGTATTTAACAATTAGAAGTTCTGTATTTGACTATTACAAGTTCAGATCTTCGAATTATTATTTGCAATCTTAGTTTGAATTTAACAATTCGAAGTTCTGTATGTACCTATTACAGGTTTAGATCTTCAAGTTATAATTTGCAATCACAATTTGTATTTATCAATGCTAAGTTGCGCATTTGTCTATTACAAGTTCAGATCTTCAAATTATAATTTGCAATAATAATTAGAAGCTATCAATTTTAAGTTCTGTATTTGACAATTACAAGTTCAGATCTTCAAGTTATTATTTGCAATAATAATTAGAAGCTATCAATTTTATGTTCTGTATTTGACAATTACAAGTTCAGATCTTCAAGTTATAATTTGCAATAATAATTAGAAGCTATTAATTTTAAGTTCTGTATTTGACAATTACAAGTTCAGATCTACAAGTTATAATTTGAAATAATAATTAGAAGCTATTAATTTTAAGTTGTAACAATTTATTGTAATAATTGTTGTCGCGGCTCCTTGCGTACTCTTGCTCTGGACGCCTATGGGATTCTTCCATGCGCAACCATCGCTGCACATCTTGACCTTAAAGGAGTTTTAAAACATCGCGGTAGTGGAGACTTGGTTTGAACGTGAGAGATTGAGGGTCAAGTTCCGTAACGTTCCGTGTCTGTACAGGACTCGGCTGAATATTTGTAAAAGTAAGCGAGTGCCTTCCGGAAGTTAGAACGAAGAGTTGCTGACTCAGTAGGAGTCATTAGTTATTCACGTACCAGGTTCCTTTGGGGAATTTTCATAACCTGCGATTAATGC
This sequence comes from Cantharis lateralis, assembly GCA_963170105.1. Lineage (NCBI taxonomy): Eukaryota > Metazoa > Arthropoda > Insecta > Coleoptera > Cantharidae > Cantharis > Cantharis lateralis. The sequence goes on along the minus strand of OY720625.1, from coordinate 29,460,922 downwards.
CAATTAAATTCAATTTGCCACCAACAACAACGTCACCATTCAACATCATCGAAAGAATCGTTAGTGGAACTACGAAGTACAAAGTAGTAGCGATTCCTTACCTTATCTTTGTTGTCGTCGACGACCAGACTGTGTGTTACGCGTTTCATGTGTAGTGCGTCTGTGTTAGTGCGTAATTCGAGCTGCTGTTTGGGTCTCAACATCGATTGGCTTGGCCTCTGCAGCCCAGCATCAAGTTCATCATTTCAACAAGCAGCAGGGAAATTCTTCACGCCAACCACGACGGATCATTGGAAAGTACAGCGGGATTCGGTAGTGCTATTCTTGTCATCAATTATTTTGTAAACTTATCTGAGCGCTTGGGTAAGTACCACTTTTGTATTACTGTTTTCTTGGCTGTACTGAGTTCGAGTATTTGGCTATTATTGTGTTGCGACGTGATTTGTTTGCCCAGAGTGGCTGCCGAGTCAGAATTGTTTATGTTGGAGGCTGTTGTCGCAGCAATTTCATTAAATACGCTATTTGTATCACTTCCGTTAATATACAGTTGTTTGAATAAAACGGGGTTTTATTTGGGAGTGGTTGGAAGCAATTCACCTTTTTTTTCAGAACCTACGCTCTTGCCTCCGAATAATTATACGAGCGAGTGTAACATCAGGGCCTCATCACACGAATAATTTACTGGAGAAAATCTATTCCAGGTGTGGTGATAAACCGCTATCACCCGAGGGGGAAAGCGGATTTTCATTATACTGGCGCCCAACGTGTGAGGCCGATTTGGCTACTGAATTGCTTCCATCCAGATTTCTGTGTGCAGCAGCTTCCAATTTAGTTCGCGTTTTTTTGTTTGACTTTTGCAGGCTGTACGAGGGGGAGGTAGTTGTTGAAGAGACCGAACAGAAGCAAAATATTTTTTTCGTATCAGAAAATTTACATCTGGTACGCACTTGCGATTGCAGCAAAGGTGTGGTAAAGATAAGTTTAAAAGCGCGTTTTGTTTTTAGTATTTTATTGGCCAAGATAACGTTTGGCATTGAAATTTTTGTGTGTGCAAAAATTTATCGCGTTGACCTTGTTGGCAAGTTGAATTACTTTGAATACCTTTGGATTGTTCTTGTTATTTGTGGGTCAAAAATTCTTGATTGTTTGAACGATGATGTCTACGGCGAGTTATGTAACTGCGTTAAATCGCGAAGAAATTCATGTGGAATTTTTAATGCGTAATATTTCTATTACTTCCTTACCACAGCATCTTTCTTCACTTAGAAAAGAGCTTAACAAGGTGTTGCGAAATGAAAAATTTAATTCTCATCCCGGGTTACACGTTTACAATCCTCCCGATATTTCTGCTGAATTTATTACAATTAAGCAAGCGTTACATGAAATTCAAATTTCTTTAACTTTTCTTGAATCTACTTTTGATGCGAAATTATTGGATTGTGTAACTAACAGATTAGCGCATTATAGTAATCGCGTTGAGATCATGGCTGGTGCGGCCGAATCTGAAAAGGAAGAGATGCTGAAGGTAATAACTACGCTTAGGGGTAGGGTGGAAAGTTTAATTACAACAAACGAAGACGAGGAATCTTTTCGTGATCCGGATAATTACGACTATGGTTCTCCCTTACGTAAATCGTCAATTATTTCACCTCCTGCGGTTCCTACGGTCCCTGCGACACCTGCGGTTACAGTAGCTTCCGATTTAACGACGATCTTGCAGGCATTAGTTTCAAACAATAAAAGTCCCAACACGGCCGTACATAAATGGAATTTAAGTTATGACGGAAAGGGGGGGTCCGAGCCCTTGTTTTATTTTATTGAGCGAGCGAGAGAACTTTCACAATCGCGTAGTATTGGAGAAGAAGTTCTATTTAAGAAAGCGGTCGAATTTTTTTCAGGCGAAGCCTTGACTTGGTACCGAACATTAGGTTCGCATGTCACCACCTGGTCGCAGCTGGTCGAGGAATTAAAAATTCGTTTCTTATCCCTCGATTTCAGTCGTGAATATGTGGAACAAATTAGAAATCGCAAACAACTTCCTAGCGAGTCGGTACGGGGTTTTATCGAGTCAATGTTAGCCGAGTATTCGAGAATCTCTCCAGTTCCTACGGAAGAGGAACAGCTTTGGGTAATTAGGAGAAATTTATTACCATCAATTTCTTTAGCAATGGGGCCTACTCTCAGCTCATCTCGAGAGGTTTTTATAGAAACAGCGCAGGCTGCTGAACGTTTAGTTAAATGGACTGCTAACGAAGCATCCACGTCAGCCCTTGCTACCGACACTTCACTTGCGAAGCCTTCAGCTTCAGCTCCTCAATTTAATTCGACTATGGGTAAATGCTGGAATTGTTCCGAGAGCGGGCACTATTATAGGGCGTGTTCGAAACCTCCTGCCATTTTTTGTACCGGTTGTGGCCGGAAGGGTAGGACCACAAATGATTGTAGTTCGAATCATTCAAAAAACGGAGTAAGGCGAGGCGGCGTCGCGGCGCGCCCCTCGCAGCACTAAAGAAAGCGAAACAAGCCGATAGGAGAGAGTGGAAGGGTTGGTTGGCCAAAGTACGCGGATTTTGCGGATCAGCCTCTCAAACCTCTGCTCTATTTACCCATCCCGCTACCGATCAACGTCCGTTTATAAATTTAAATGTAGGCGAAGAGCGACTTACTGCGTTACTCGACTCAGGGGCAAGTGCTTCCATTTTAGGAGCAGAAGGTCATTACCTTATCGATAGGCTCGATCTAAAACTTTCCAGAAATATTATTTCTGTTTTGCGGTCTGCGGACGGAACGCCACAGGAGATTTTGGGTGAAGTGGAATTACCTGTATCTATTGGCGGGGTCACGAAACTTTTGAAAGTTTTAGTGTGTCGAAGTATACGTACCGGCTTAACTCTAGGGGTAGATTTTTGTAAGCTGTTTGGGGTCAAGGCGGATTTTGGTAAAGATCAATACTTTGTGGACGAGGTCCAATCGTTGAAATTGATCCGATCCGTTGACGACCTCAGCCTTGAACAACAAGTTGCTCTTACTGCCGTTAAAGATAAATTTAAGTTGCTTTCGCGAGAAGGGTTGACTCGCACGGATAAAATCGCCCACAATATTGACACTGGGGATGCTGCACCCTTAAAACAAAGACCATATCCTTTATCACCGGCAATGCGAAAAATAGCTCATGCTGAGCTGGACAAGATGCTAGAGATGGGGGTTGTTAGACCGTCCAAGTCACCATGGTCCTCACCAATGTTGTTGGTGAAGAAGACAGATGGGACCCATCGTCTATGTTTTGACGGGAGGGGGGTCAATCGTTTAAGCATCCGGGATGCATTTCCTATTCCGAGAACGGAGGACATTCTTATGTCACTATGTAATGCGCGCTTCATGTCAACCATTGACTTGAAGAAGGCCTTCTGGCAAATACCTCTTACTGACACTTCTTGTGAGAAGACGGCTTTCACTGTACCAGGGAGGGGGTTATTTGAATATATCGTGTGTCCAATGGGCATCTCCAATGCGCCTATGACTCAGCAAAGGCTGATGGAAAAGATTTTTGGTGATCTTTTGGGAGAAGGGCTTTGGGTTTACTTGGACGATATGATAATGGTCTCCGCGACCTTTGAAGAGCACTTAAAGCTGCTCGAACTGGTATTTGTTCGTTTACATGAAGCCAACCTAACTATAAACCTAAACAAGTGTGAATTTTGTAGGCCAAGCATCAAATTTCTGGGTCACATTATTGATGATAATGGTCTTCACACTGATCCATCGAAAGTCGAAGCGATCACACAACTGGCTAAACCAACGACAACTACGGGTGTAAAAAGATTTATAGGTATGATTGGGTGGTACCGACGTTTTATCCCTAACTTTTCGGAGCTTTCAGCTCCAATTACCGAGCTTATAAAGGGGCGGGCCAAGCGTCAATCAATTACCTGGACTCCTAACGCTGAAGAGTCATTTGAAAACTTGAAAAAGTTACTAGTTACAGCGCCTATTTTAGCCAGTCCTGATTTTAATAAGCGGTTTTATATACAATGTGATGCTTCCGACTATGGGTTGGGTTGCGTTTTGAGTCAAGGGGAGGGCGACGAGGAGCGTGCTATTGCATATGCTTCTAGGACTCTCAACAAAGCAGAGAGAAATTATTCAGCGACAGAGCGCGAATGTTTGGCGGTATTGTTCGGGATAGAGAAATTTCGACCTTATGTTGAAGGGACGGAGTTTACGGTGATAACAGATCACTACAGTTTGTTGTGGCTGTTATCCATGAAAAATCCCACCAATAAATTAGCTCGCTGGAGCGTACGGCTATCGCAACATTCCTTTAATATCGTGCATAGGAAGGGGAAGTTAAACGTAGTGCCAGATGCCTTATCTCGAGCACCTTTGGAGGTATCGTCTTTAGAACTCTCTGAGGACAATCTGGACGCATGGTATCGGCGTATGCGGGCTAAAGTTCGAGATAATCCTGTGGATTACTCTGATTGGCGCATTGAGGGGGGGGTCTTATACAAGCTCGTTAATAATCACCACGATATTACTTCCAACTTAGTCGAATGGAAACAAGTCATTCCCAAGTCGCGACGTATTGATATTTTTAAACAATGTCACGATGATCCGACTTCGGCTCATTTGGGGACTCTTAAAACTTTTAGTAAAATTAGTGAGTTGTATTACTGGCCTAGGATGCGCGCTGATGTAGCTAGATACGTGCGTCGATGTACTGTGTGTTTAGCATCGAAAGCTTGCCAGGGGGGGCGCTACGGGTTAATGGGCAAACAAAAGGAAGTTCGGTTCCCCTTCCAATGTATTTCTGTCGACCTCATGGGGCCGTTTCCTCGATCTGCGAAGGGCAATACCATGCTACTTGTAGTTTGCGACTGGTTCTCGAAGTTTGTGCTGGTGCAACCGTTGCGTAAGGCCACTTCGAAATCCATCTGTGAGTTTCTAGAAAACCAGGTTTTCCTGCTATTTGGGGTTCCTCAAATTTGCATGGTTGATAACGGGCCACAGTTTATTAGTCATGAATTTAGAGCGCTTATGAGCGACTACAAGGTTAACCATCTTTGGTATAATGCTGCCTATCATCCTCAGGTCAATTTTGTTGAAAGAGTAAATCGAGTTGTGGGGACTGCTATTCGTTCTTATGTGAAAAACGATCATAGAACTTGGGATGTGGAAATCCACAAAATTGCGCATGCCTTGAGATCTGCAACTCATGAAGTGACTGGGTTTACACCATCCTTCCTTAATTTGGGTAGGACTGTTCCTGTTACGGGAGATTATTACGGTCGTATCGCCGATTTGGGAGAGAGGGACTTAACGCTAGGAAATCGTGAGAAAGTTGCGGAAGAGATGAACCGGCTCAATAATCTCTTTGTTGACGTTACTAACCGCTTAGACAATGCTTATCGTCGTAATGCTTCACATTACAACTTCAGAAAGCGTTCCATCCGCTTTAAAGTAGGAGACACTGTATGGCGTCGGAATTTTGCCTTATCTAACGCCAGTAAGCATTTTGTTAGTAAGCTTGCACCTAAGTACGTCAAGTGCAGAGTTAAAGAGGTTACTGGTCCATTAACATACCGACTTGTTAATGAGCGGGGTAAGGACGTGGGAGTTTTCCATATTAAAGACCTTAAGCAGCATCCTCAGATCGACGAGGTAGATGAAGGTTGTGGGGTGAAGTGATACTCTTCGAACATAACATGGGAGGAGGTTGGGTTATGTTGTAACTTTTTGGTCATTATACATCTTAGATCATATCATATATATTATTTTTTATATAGGCTTTTGCGCTTTACCTATGTCGTCCGTATGTCGACCATCTGACTACCTATTCCCTGGAGTCAACAAGTCCCTGACTCATTGTTTTTTTTGGTTCTGGGAATTGCAGGGGCGGGAGGATCCATTTTCATTCCACGCGTGCTGTCAGGCCGCTTAACGTTCTGCACGCGCGCTAAGGCTGACTAGACCTGAAGACCCTGTCTAGGCTAGGCTTCGTGAAACCGGTAGGACGGTGGGTTGGTCAGTTGGAAAGTTCGTGTGGGCGGTGAGTGGTAGCCCTGGACTGTTGTGGAGGTCTCTTGCCGTGTTTTTTTCAGAACTTAGTCAGTTCAGTCCCCGACAATGATCGTAACTTTGAGGACGGGTTGCGTGAGTTTTTAAGGTTCTCAATGACAGATTGTCATTCCCCGGGTTAACCTTTCTTCCTATCCTCAAAATTGTCCAAATGACTGGTGTTTTGGCGGGGGGGCGGCGCGATGATTGTTGATTGGCGGTCCACGACGCGTTTTTACGATCCATACGCGAGGACGAGTCATCGATCGCGTCATTCTTCCGAGGAACCACTGAGCATGGAAGTCATTTATCCTTCTGTAACCTCTTACCCTACCTGACCTTTTCTCCTTTCTACTTCCTTCATTTTCACTTTGGGTTCCTTGCTATATTAGATTCCTGGGAGGGTTAGGGTTATTTTTTTGTTTTCCAGGGTTTTTATTCGATTAACACGTATTCGATCGTAAACTGTTAATTGCGCCATCCGAGATTAATCTCACGCTTAAGATTTCGTAACTCAATTGACTGTAGAGTTTTGTAAGGTTTTATTACCAGAGTATTTTATTATTTTTTATTCATTAGTTTCTATGTTTCAAGGACGTTGAGTGCCTTGACCCGAAACATTTTTGTGCTGGGTGTGTTTTGTTTAGATACACTTTCGAGCTGAACGAATGAGTCCTATGTGATTCATTCTTTTAAAACACCAATAGGCAGCGGCCGTTGGGTGTTAGAGATTTTGAGAATCTTGTAGTTTTTTGTGCGAATTCGTACAGGTCCGATGTGATGCTGTACTGACCCATAGGGTAGGAAGTCCATCTGGTGGATGGCCATTTTTTTGATTAGACTGTTAGGAGCGGTTACTCGCTTAGTCTTTAGGGGTCTCGCTTATGCGGTTATGCAGGTAATGGGTCATTATCTGGGTAGATTACCCACGTTTTGTTTAGTTTATGATTTGATTTTGGGAACGCTGGGATAGGGTTATTCTAGAGTTAGTTTTTTGTTTTCCTACAGTCATGCCGGTTGCGTCTTCAACGCCAGAGCACCTTTTTTTGTCCAGGTTAGAAATATTAAACCAAGGGAGGGTTTTGTTATCTCACCGGAGCGAGATATTTGAGGGGGGGGTGTGTAACAATTTATTGTAATAATTGTTGTCGCGGCTCCTTGCGTACTCTTGCTCTGGACGCCTATGGGATTCTTCCATGCGCAACCATCGCTGCACATCTTGACCTTAAAGGAGTTTTAAAACATCGCGGTAGTGGAGACTTGGTTTGAACGTGAGAGATTGAGGGTCAAGTTCCGTAACGTTCCGTGTCTGTACAGGACTCGGCTGAATATTTGTAAAAGTAAGCGAGTGCCTTCCGGAAGTTAGAACGAAGAGTTGCTGACTCAGTAGGAGTCATTAGTTATTCACGTACCAGGTTCCTTTGGGGAATTTTCATAACCTGCGATTAATGCCAATTAAATTCAATTTGCCACCAACAACAACGTCACCATTCAACATCATCGAAAGAATCGTTAGTGGAACTACGAAGTACAAAGTAGTAGCGATTCCTTACCTTATCTTTGTTGTCGTCGACGACCAGACTGTGTGTTACGCGTTTCATGTGTAGTGCGTCTGTGTTAGTGCGTAATTCGAGCTGCTGTTTGGGTCTCAACATCGATTGGCTTGGCCTCTGCAGCCCAGCATCAAGTTCATCATTTCAACAAGCAGCAGGGAAATTCTTCACGCCAACCACGACGGATCATTGGAAAGTACAGCGGGATTCGGTAGTGCTATTCTTGTCATCAATTATTTTGTAAACTTATCTGAGCGCTTGGGTAAGTACCACTTTTGTATTACTGTTTTCTTGGCTGTACTGAGTTCGAGTATTTGGCTATTATTGTGTTGCGACGTGATTTGTTTGCCCAGAGTGGCTGCCGAGTCAGAATTGTTTATGTTGGAGGCTGTTGTCGCAGCAATTTCATTAAATACGCTATTTGTATCACTTCCGTTAATATACAGTTGTTTGAATAAAACGGGGTTTTATTTGGGAGTGGTTGGAAGCAATTCACCTTTTTTTTCAGAACCTACGCTCTTGCCTCCGAATAATTATACGAGCGAGTGTAACATCAGGGCCTCATCACACGAATAATTTACTGGAGAAAATCTATTCCAGGTGTGGTGATAAACCGCTATCACCCGAGGGGGAAAGCGGATTTTCATTATAAAGTTCTGCATTTGACAATTACAAGTTCAGATCTTGAAGTTATAATTTACAATAATAATTAGAAGCTATCAATTTTAAGTTCTGTATTTAACAATTACAAGTTCAGATCTCAAGTTATAATATGCAATAATAATTAGAAGCTATCAAGTTTAAGTTCTGTGTTTGACAATTCCAAGTTCAGATCTTCAAGTTATAATTTGAAATAATAATTAGAAGCTATCAATTTTATGTTCTGTATTTGACAATTACAAGTTCAGATCTTCAAGTTATAATTTGCAATAATAATTAGAAGCTATTAATTTTAAGTTCTGTATTTGACAATTACAAGTTCAGATCTACAAGTTATAATTTGAAATAATAATTAGAAGCTATCAATTTTATGTTCTGTATTTGACAATTACAAGTTCAGATCTTCAAGTTATAATTAGCAATAATAATTAGAAGCTATCAATTTTAAGTTCTGTATTTGACAATTACAAGTTCAGATCTTCAAGTTATAATTTGCAATAATAATTAGAAGCTATCAATTTTAAGTTCTGTATTTGACAATTACTAGTTCAGATCTTCAAATTATAATTTGCAATAATAATTAGAAGCTATCAATTTTAAGTTCTGTATTTGACAATTACAAGTTCAGATCTTCAAGTTATTATTTGCAATAATAATTAGAAGCTATCAATTTTAAGTTCTGTATTTGACAATTACAAGTTCAGATCTTGAAGTTATAATTTACAATAATAATTAGAAGCTATCAATTTTAAGTTCTGTATTTAACAATTACAAGTTCAGATCTTCAAGTTATAATATGCAATAATAATTAGAAGCTATCAATTTTAAGTTGTCAAATGTATTTGACAATTACAAGTTCAGATCTTCAAGTTATAATTTGAAATAATAATTTGAATTTAACAAATCTAAGTTCTGTAATTCACTATTACAAGTTCAGATCTTCAAGTTATAATTTACAATAATAATTAGAAGCTATCAATTTTAAGTTCAGTATTTGACAATTACAAGTTCAGATCTTCAAGTTATAATTTGCACTAATAATTTGTATTTAACAATTTGAAGTTCTGTATTTGACAATTACAAGTTCAGATCTTCAAGTTATAATTTGCAATAATAATTAGAAGCTATCAATTTTAAGTTCAGTATTTGACAATTACAAGTTCAGATCTTCAAGTTATAATTTGCAATAATAATTAGAAGCTATCAATTTTAAGTTCTGTATTTGACAATTACAAGTTCAGATCTTGAAGTTATAATTTACAATAATAATTAGAAGCTATCAATTTTAAGTTCTGTATTTAACAATTACAAGTTCAGATCTTCAAGTTATAATATGCAATAATAATTAGTAGCTATCAATTTTAAGTTCTGTATTTGACAATTACTAGTTCAGATCTTCAAGTTATAATTTGAAATAATAATTTGAATTTAACAAATCTAAGTTCTGTAATTCACTATTACAAGTTCAGATCTTCAAGTTATAATTTACAATAATAATTAGAAGCTATCAATTTTAAGTTCTGTATTTGACAATTACAAGTTCAGATCTTCAAGTTATAATTTGCAATAATAATTAGAAGCTATTAATTTTAAGTTCTGTATTTGACAATTACAAGTTCAGATCTTCAAGTTATAATTTGAAATAATAATTAGAAGCTATCAATTTTATGTTCTGTATTTGACAATTACAAGTTCAGATCTTCAAGTTATAATTTGCAATAATAGTTAGAAGCTATCAATTTTAAGTTCTGTATTTGACAATTACAAGTTCAGATCTTCAATTTATAATTTGCAATAATAATTAGAAGCTATCAATTTTAAGTTCTGTATTTGCAATTACTAGTTCAGATCTCCAAGTTATTATTTGCAATAATAATTAGAAGCTATCAATTTTAAGTTCTGTATTTGACAATTACAAGTTCAGATCTTCAAGTTATAATTTACAATAATAATTAGAAGCTATCAATTTTAAGTTCTGTATTTGACAATTACAAGTTCAGATCTTCAAGTTATAATTTGCAATAATAATTAGAAGCTATCAATTTTAAGTTCTGTATTTGACAATTACTAGTTCAGATCTTCAAGTTATAATTTGAAATAATAATTTGAATTTAACAAATCTAAGTTCTGTAATTCACTATATCAAGTTCAGATCTTCAAGTTATAATTTACAATAATAATTAGAAGCTATCAATTTTAAGTTCTGTATTTGACTATTACAAGTTCAGATCTTCAAGTTATAATTTGCAATAATAATTAAAAGCTATCAATTTTAAGTTCTGTATTTGACAATTGCAAGTTCAGATCTTCAAGTTATAATTTGCACTAATAATTTGTATTTAACAATTAGAAGTTCTGTATTTGACAATTACAAGTTCAGATCTTCAAGTTATAATTTGCAATAATAATTAGAAGCTATCAATTTTAAGTTCTGTATTTGACAATTACTAGTTCAGATCTTCAAGTTATAATTTGAACTAATAATTTGTATTTAACAATTAGAAGTTCTGTATTTGACTATTACAAGTTCAGATCTTCGAATTATTATTTGCAATCTTAGTTTGAATTTAACAATTCGAAGTTCTGTATTTGACTATTACAAGTTCAGATCTTCAAATTATTATTTGCAATCTTAGTTTGAATTTAACAATTCGAAGTTCTGTATTTACCTATTACAAGTTCAGATCTTCAAGTTATAATTTGTACTAATAATTTGTATTTAACAATTCGAAGTTCTGTATTTGACTATTACAAGTTCAGATCTTCAAGTTATAATTTACAATAATAGTTAAAAGCTATCAATTTTAAGTTCTGTATTTGACAATTACAAGTTCAGATCTTCAAGTTATAATTTGCAATAATAATTAGAAGCTATCAATTTTAAGTACTGTATTTGACATTTACAAGTTCAGATCTTCAAGTTATAATTTGCAATAATAATTAGAAGCTATCAATTTTAAGTTCTGTATTTGACAATTACTAGTTCAGATCTTCAAGTTATAATTTGAAATAATAATTTGAATTTAACAAATCTAAGTTCTGTAATTCACTATTACAAGTTCAGATCTTCAAGTTATAATTTACAATAATAATTAGAAGCTATCAATTTTAAGTTCTGTATTTGACTATTACAAGTTCAGATCTTCAAGTTATAATTTGCAATAATAATTAGAAGCTATCAATTTTAAGTTCTGTATTTGAGAATTACAAGTTCAGATCTTCAAGTTATAATTTGCACTATTAATTTGTATTTAACAATTAGAAGTTCAGTATTTGACAATTACAAGTTCAGATCTTCAAGTTATAATTTGCAATAATAATTAGAAGCTATCAATTTTAAGTTCTGTATTTGACAATTACTAGTTCAGATCTTCAAGTTATAATTTGCACTAATAATTTGTATTTAACAATTAGAAGTTCTGTATTTGACTATTACAAGTTCAGATCTTCGAATTATTATTTGCAATCTTAGTTTGAATTTAACAATTCGAAGTTCTGTATGTACCTATTACAGGTTTAGATCTTCAAGTTATAATTTGCAATCACAATTTGTATTTATCAATGCTAAGTTGCGCATTTGCGCTATTACAAGTTCAGATCTTCAAATTATAATTTGCAATAATAATTAGAAGCTATCAATTTTAAGTTCTGTATTTGACAATTACAAGTTCAGATCTTCAAGTTATTATTTGCAATAATAATTAGAAGCTATCAATTTTAAGTTCTGCATTTGACAATTACAAGTTCAGATCTTGAAGTTATAATTTACAATAATAATTAGAAGCTATCAATTTTAAGTTCTGTATTTAACAATTACAAGTTCAGATCTCAAGTTATAATATGCAATAATAATTAGAAGCTATCAAGTTTAAGTTCTGTATTTGACAATTACAAGTTCAGATCTTCAAGTTATAATTTGAAATAATAATTAGAAGCTATCAATTTTATGTTCTGTATTTGACAATTACAAGTTCAGATCTTCAAGTTATAATTTGCAATAATAATTAGAAGCTATTAATTTTAAGTTCTGTATTTGACAATTACAAGTTCAGATCTACAAGTTATAATTTGAAATAATAATTAGAAGCTATCAATTTTATGTTCTGTATTTGACAATTACAAGTTCAGATCTTCAAGTTATAATTAGCAATAATAATTATAAGCTATCAATTTTAAGTTCTGTATTTGACAATTACAAGTTCAGATCTTCAAGTTATAATTTGCAATAATAATTAGAAGCTATCAATTTTAAGTTCTGTATTTGACAATTACTAGTTCAGATCTCCAAGTTATTATTTGCAATAATAATTAGAAGCTATCAATTTTAAGTTCTGTATTTGACAATTACAAGTTCAGATCTTCAAGTTATAATTTACAATAATAATTAGAAGCTATCAATTTTAAGTTCTGTATTTGACAATTACAAGTTCAGATCTTCAAGTTATAATTTGCAATAATAATTAGAAGCTATCAATTTTAAGTTCTGTATTTGACAATTACTAGTTCAGATCTTCAAGTTATAATTTGCACTAATATTTTGTATTTAACAATTAGAAGTTCTGTATTTGACTATTACAAGTTCAGATCTTCGAATTATTATTTGCAATCTTAGTTTGAATTTAACAATTCGAAGTTCTGTATGTACCTATTACAGGTTCAGATCTTCAAGTTATAGTTTGCAATCACAATTTGTATTTATCAATGCTAAGTTGCGTATTTGTCTATTACAAGTTCAGATCTTCAAATTATAATTTGCAATAATAATTAGAAGCTATCAATTTTAAGTTCTGTATTTGACAATTACAAGTTCAGATCTTCAAGTTATAATTTGAAATAATAATTAGAAGCTATCAATTTTATGTTCTGTATTTGACAATTACAAGTTCATATCTTCAAGTTATAATTTGCAATAATAATTAGAAGCTATTAATTTTAAGTTCTGTATTTGACAATTACAAGTTCAGATCTACAAGTTATGTTAATGCTATTTTCACTACTAACAATGAACAATATTATGTACAGCGAATTAGTAGTGGCGTGCTTAGAAAAAAACAAGATAATTTCAGTCTTATTTGTCAAGTCAATATACAAACACGTATGCAGATGATTTAATAAATATAGATTCAAAAAGGTGTTTCATTATCACAACAAAACATTGGTCCTTCGAGTATCAAATCAGCAAAGAAGAACAATACAACAAATCAAACTTGGTTCCATATAGGAGCAAGTGCATTGAGATAGTCCATTCCAGTCAACCAAACGATTCAACAAAGGTTGGTTAGGAGGGATATCTTCACCCAAACACGAGAACGAGCTGGTAAACTATACCATTTTACATTCAATTTTGTAAGTTAAAAAAAAATATTACATTACGTACAAAATGACAGAACATGACATTAAAAAATTACATTACAAACGCGGAGCTTTAAAAGGACGATTGACATTATTTCAAAAATTCTTGTTAACGAAAGAAAATGACTTAGATGATGTGGACATTCAAAACATCGAAGAAAGACTAAGTAAAATCAACCCCATTTATGACATATTTAATGAATACCAAGACGAAATTGAGTATTTAGAAATTGACAATGAAACGGACAATTTACAGGAAAGAGAGAATTTTCAAGATTTGTACTTTAAATTAATCAGTAAAGCAGCACGCATATTAATACAATTTAAAAAAGATGTTAAATCACATTCAACAATTAAAACCGAAAGTATAAACTCAAAAAATTCAAATTCTCAACACTCAATTCATGCAGCTTCACATAGCAATAATAATTACAACCAACGCCAACGAAAGCACATAACATTACCATTAATAAAATTACCAAATTTTGATGGAACCTTTACGTTGTGGCAAGAATTCCATGATTCCTTCAAAACACTAATTCACACAAATACAGAATTATCAGATGTTCAAAAGTTAATATATTTAAAGGCCACACTTAAAGGGGAACCATCAGATTTATTACGGCCCTTTCAATCAACAGAACAAAACTACGAAATAGCATGGTCATTATTGCAAGAACGCTACAATAATAAACGTAGAATAATAAATACCCATGTTCAAGCAATTTTGGAGATAGGAAACATGACTCGCGAAGCTCATGATTCCCTCAAGCAGATAATCAACACAGTGCAAAATCATGTGCAATGTTTAAAATCATTAGGACAACCGGTCGAGTCCTGGGACGCGATTTTAATTCCCATCATAACAGCAAAACTAGATTATTATACCAATAAAGACTGGGAATCTAAATTAAGTAATGAGACTGATGGCAACAATAAAGTTCCTTCACTAGATTCACTATTAAAATTCTTAAATAATAGGCAAACTACTTTGGAAATGATAAAAAAACACAAACCAAATGATAGAAGTGGTAACAATTACAGTAATTCAAATAATCGTGTAACAAAAACATTTAATGCATTAACTTTATCATGTAACTATTGTAACGAAAACCATTATATGACATTTTGCGAACCATTCTTAAAATTAGACATCAATTCTCGTAGCAATAAAGTCAAAGAATTAGAGCTATGCACAAATTGCTTGCGTAAAGGGCATTATGTAAATGACTCCAGATCGCAGAATTTATGTAAAAAATGTAATAAAAAACACCACACCTTACTACACATAACCGATTGGAAAACACAATCGAATAATGTAACCAAAGTCACACTGGTTGCAGACGTAGAAAATGGAAACGAAAATGAAGTACAGGAAAAAACAATTACCTGTACATCGGTTAGGTTAGATTCGAAAGTAATGCTGTCTACAGCAAGGATAATTGTTGAAAACACAAAAAAGCAATGGCAAGAAGCAAGAGTTCTTTTGGATTCTGCTTCCCAATCAAATTTCATCACCACCAATATGTGCGACCAATTGGGTTTAGTAAAACAAACAATTAACACCGCTATCACAGGAATAACGAAAGGAGAATTGAACATTTCACACAGGGTTCAGGTTGGAATGAGGTCAATGACTAACAATTTTGAATTCGAGTTATCATGTTTAGTAATATCTCAAATAGCAGACCAAATACCATCACGATCATGTAGAATAGATTATTTCAATATACCACCAAACATAAAACTAGCAGATCCAAAATTCAACGAATCTGCACCTATAGACATACTGATAGGGGCAGACATGTTTTACGATTTAATGTGCGTAGGGCAAATAAAGCAGCTTAACTTGCCAACTTTGCAGAAAACACAATTAGGATGGGTGGTATCGGGGAGTATAAAGAACACAAATTTCATTCAAAATAATCGCCCAACAACATTTTTAGCATTAAAGGATATACATGAAGACGTAGAAAGATTTTGGAAAATGGATGAATTCAATAGATCAAGCGAACAACAGTTAACGGAGGAAGAAATTCAATGCGAAACAATTTTTAGACAAACGACAACACGAGATAGCTTAACAGGGAAATTTATAGTTCGAATACCGTTTAAACCAAACATGGAAAAATTAGGAAATTCATATGCAGTAGCCGAAGAGCGATTAAAAACACTTGAGAAAAGATTTAGAAATAATCCAAAGTTAAAGCAACAGTATCTTAAATTTATGGAAGAATACCTCGAGTTGGGGCACATGACAAAAATTGAGTTAAAACATAATACAGGTTTTCTTATACCTCACCTACCAAAGAATCATCATTTAACAAAACTTATTTTTAATAATGAACATTTAAAACTATATCACGGTGGAGCAAAATTACTATTAAGCACTATACGCGAGCAATTTTGGCCAATTGGTGGCAAGGATTTGGCAAAACGTGTAATAAAAAGTTGCATTAAATGTTTTAGGTTTCAGCCAACAATAGTTGAACCTATTATGGGCTCCCTACCTAGTGAAAGGACTTTAATCATGCCACCATTCCATTCAACTGGCGTTGATTACGCTGGTCTATTGTTAATCAAAGACAGAAAAGGGCGCGGTAGCAAAGTTTTAAAATGCTACATAAGTTTGTTCGTATGTTTTTCAACAAAAGCAGTACATTTAGAAGTAGTTACAGATTTAACAACCGAATGTTTTTTATCTGCCTTGAGGAGATTCATAGCTCGAAGAGGTAAACCATTAAATATATTCAGCGATAACGGCACCAATTTTATCGGCGCAAACAATGAATTGCAGAAATTAGGCAAATTTTTAAATTCAAGTGCTGTCATATTAAATAATGCTATGTCAAATGATGGAATAATTTGGCACTTTATTCCACCCAGATCTCCACATTTTGGTGGACTATGGGAGGCTGCAGTGAAAAGTGTAAAGTTTCATTTAAAAAGAATTATATCAATGACACCACTGACGTACGAGGACATGACTACAATACTTATTCAAATAGAATCAATTTTAAACTCACGACCACTGACACCCTTAACGACTGATCCTAACGACCTCGACGTCCTTACGCCAGCTCATTTTCTCATTGGACGTCCATTTACAACGGTGCCGGATCCCGATGTACGAGATTTACAAACAAACCGTTTGGATCGCTACCAGCATCTCCAGCAAATGACCAGGCACTTTTGGGCAAAATGGTCAAAAGAATATATTAGCGAGCTACAACATCGCACTAAGTGGAAAATTGGTTCCCAAGTTGTCAAGATTGGAGTCTTGGTTTTAATCATGGATGACAACCTACCTCCGGCAAGATGGTTGATAGGTCGAGTGCTAGATGTTCATCCAGGTGCAGATGGTATTATACGCGTTGTAACAGTGAAGTGTTCTAACGGTGCAATTTTGAAACGTGCGGTAACAAAAATGTGCATGTTGCCGATATATCAAGAAAACGAAAACTAATTTTATATATATATATTATAATGTTTCATTTAATGCTGTTAGTTTACTACTAACCAATTAATGTTCTTTTTTTAATGTGTTTAGTTGATAGTTTCATTTATTCTTTTAACAAAATAATCAATTTAATTTAATTTTGTTAGTTTTCAATACTAAACAAATAATGTTTGTCTTATATATATACTAGTTATGTTCAAATCCCTTTCAAGTTTATAATTTTTAACGTTTATATTATTATTGAATCTCATGGAGTTCAGGCCGGCAGAATGTTAATGCTATTTTCACTACTAACAATGAACAATATTATGTACAGCGAATTAGTAGTGGCGTGCTTAGAAAAAAACAAGATAATTTCAGTCTTATTTGTCAAGTCAATATACAAACACGTATGCAGATGATTTAATAAATATAGATTCAAAAAGGTGTTTCATTATCACAACAAAACAAGTTATAATTTGAAATAATAATTAGAAGCTATCAATTTTATGTTCTGAATTTGACAATTACAAGTTCAGATCTTCAAGTTAAAATTAGCAATAATAATTAGAAGCTATCAATTTTAAGTTCTGTATTTGACCATTACAAGTTCAGATCTTCAAGTTATAGTTTGCAATAATAATTAGAAGCTATCAATTTTAAGTTCTGTATTTGACAATTACTAGTTCAGATCTCCAAGTTATTATTTGCAATAATAATTAGAAGCTATCAATTTTAAGTTCTGTATTTGACAATTACAAGTTCAGATCTTCAAGTTATAATTTACAATAATAATTAGAAGCTATCAATTTTAAGTTCTGTATTTGACAATTACAAGTTCAGATCTTCAAGTTATAATTTGCAATAATAATTAGAAGCTATCAATTTTAAGTTCTGTATTTGACAATTACTAGTTCAGATCTTCAAGTTATAATTTGCACTAATATTTTGTATTTAACAATTAGAAGTTCTGTATTTGACTATTACAAGTTCAGATCTTCGAATTATTATTTGCAATCTTAGTTTGAATTTAACAATTCGAAGTTCTGTATGTACCTATTACAGGTTCAGATCTTCAAGTTATAATTTGCAATCACAATTTGTATTTATCAATGCTAAGTTGCGTATTTGTCTATTACAAGTTCAGATCTTCAAATTATAATTTGCAATAATAATTAGGAGCTATCAATTTTAAGTTCTGTATTTGACAATTACAAGTTCAGATCATCAAGTTATTATTTGCAATAATAATTAGAAGCTATCAATTTTAAGTTCTGCATTTGACAATTACAAGTTCAGATCTTGAAGTTATAATTTACAATTAAATTAGAAGCTATCAATTTTAAGTTCTGTATTTAACAATTACAAGTTCAGATCTCAAGTTATAATATGCAATAATAATTAGAAGCTATCAATTTTAAGTTCTGTATTTGACAATTACAAGTTCAGATCTTCAGGTTATAATTTGAAATAATAATTAGAAGCTATCAATTTTATGTTCTGTATTTGACAATTACAAGTTCAGATCATCAAGTTATAATTTGTAATAATAATTAGAAGCTATTAATTTTAAGTTCTGTATTTGACAATTACAAGTTCAGATCTTCAAGTTATAATTTGCAATAATAATTGGAAGCTATCAATTTTAAGTTCTGTATTTGACAATTACAAGTTCAGATCTTCAAGTTATTATTTGCAATAATAATTAGAAGCTATCAATTTTAAGTTCTGCATTTGACAATTACAAGTTCAGATCTTGAAGTTATAATTTACAATTAAATTAGAAGCTATCAATTTTAAGTTCTGTATTTAACAATTACAAGTTCAGATCTCAAGTTATAATATGCAATAATAATTAGAAGCTATCAATTTTAAGTTCTGTATTTGACAATTACAAGTTCAGATCTTCAAGTTATAATTTGAAATAATAATTAGAAGCTATCAATTTTAAGTTCTGTATTTAACAATTACAAGTTCAGATCTCAAGTTATAATATGCAATAATAATTAGAAGCTATCAATTTTAAGTTCTGTATTTGACAATTACAAGTTCAGATCTTCAAGTTATAATTTGAAATAATAATTAGAAGCTATCAATTTTAAGTTCTGTATTTGACAATTGCAAGTTCAGATCTTCAAGTTATAATTTGCACTAATAATTTATATTTAACAAATAGAAGTTCTGTATTTGACAATTACAAGTTCAGATCTTCAAGTTATAATTTGCAATAATAATTAGAAGCTATCAATTTTAAGTTCTGTATTTGACAATTACTAGTTCAGATCTTCAAGTTATAATTTGAACTAATAATTTGTATTTAACAATTAGAAGTTCTGTATTTGACTATTACAAGTTCAGATCTTCGAATTATTATTTGCAATCTTAGTTTGAATTTAACAATTCGAAGTTCTGTATTTGACTATTACAAGTTCAGATCTTCAAATTATTATTTGCAATCTTAGTTTGAATTTAACAATTCGAAGTTCTGTATTTACCTATTACAAGTTCAGATCTTCAAGTTATAATTTGTACTAATAATTTGTATTTAACAATTCGAAGTTCTGTATTTGACTATTACAAGTTCAGATCTTCAAGTTATAATTTGCAATAATAATTAGAAGCTATCAATTTTAAGTACTGTATTTGACAATTACAAGTTCAGATCTACAAGTTATAATTTGCAATAATAATTAGAAGCTATCAATTTTAAGTTCTGTATTTGACAATTACTAGTTCAGATCTTCAAGTTATAATTTGAAATAATAATTTGAATTTAACAAATCTAAGTTCTGTAATTCACTATTACAAGTTCAGATCTTCAAGTTATAATTTACAATAATAATTAGAAGCTATCAATTTTAAGTTCTGTATTTGACTATTACAAGTTCAGATCTTCAAGTTATAATTTGCAATAATAATTAGTAGCTATCAATTTTAAGTTCTGTATTTGAGAATTACAAGTTCAGATCTTCTAGTTATAATTTGCACTAATAATTTGTATTTAACAATTAGAAGTTCAGTATTTGACAATTACAAGTTCAGATCTTCAAGTTATAATTTGCAATAATAATTAGAAGCTATCAATTTTAAGTTCTGTATTTGACAATTACTAGTTCAGATCTTCAAGTTATAATTTGCACTAATATTTTGTATTTAACAATTAGAAGTTCTGTATTTGACTATTACAAGTTCAGATCTTCGAATTATTATTTGCAATCTTAGTTTGAATTTAACAATTCGAAGTTCTGTATGTACCTATTACAGGTTCAGATCTTCAAGTTATAATTTGCAATCACAATTTGTATTTATCAATGCTAAGTTGCGTATTTGTCTATTACAAGTTCAGATCTTCAAATTATAATTTGCAATAATAATTAGGAGCTATCAATTTTAAGTTCTGTATTTGACAATTACAAGTTCAGATCTTCAAGTTATTATTTGCAATAATAATTAGAAGCTATCAATTTTAAGTTCTGCATTTGACAATTACAAGTTCAGATCTTGAAGTTATAATTTACAATTAAATTAGAAGCTATCAATTTTAAGTTCTGTATTTAACAATTACAAGTTCAGATCTCAAGTTATAATATGCAATAATAATTAGAAGCTATCAATTTTAAGTTCTGTATTTGACAATTACAAGTTCAGATCTTCAGGTTATAATTTGAAATAATAATTAGAAGCTATCAATTTTATGTTCTGTATTTGACAATTACAAGTTCAGATCATCAAGTTATAATTTGCAATAATAATTAGAAGCTATTAATTTTAAGTTCTGTATTTGACAATTACAAGTTCAGATCTTCAAGTTATAATTTGCAATAATAATTAGAAGCTATCAATTTTAAGTTCTGTATTTGACAATTACAAGTTCAGATCTTCAAGTTATTATTTGCAATAATAATTAGAAGCTATCAATTTTAAGTTCTGCATTTGACAATTACAAGTTCAGATCTTGAAGTTATAATTTACAATTAAATTAGAAGCTATCAATTTTAAGTTCTGTATTTAACAATTACAAGTTCAGATCTCAAGTTATAATTTGAAATAATAATTAGAAGCTATCAATTTTAAGTTCTGTATTTAACAATTACAAGTTCAGATCTCAAGTTATAATATGCAATAATAATTAGAAGCTATCAATTTTAAGTTCTGTATTTGACAATTACAAGTTCAGATCTTCAAGTTATAATTTGAAATAATAATTAGAAGCTATCAATTTTAAGTTCTGTATTTGACAATTGCAAGTTCAGATCTTCAAGTTATAATTTGCACTAATAATTTGTATTTAACAAATAGAAGTTCTGTATTTGACAATTACAAGTTCAGATCTTCAAGTTATAATTTGCAATAATAATTAGAAGCTATCAATTTTAAGTTCTGTATTTGACAATTACTAGTTCAGATCTTCAAGTTATAATTTGAACTAATAATTTGTATTTAAGAATTAGAAGTTCTGTATTTGACTATTACAAGTTCAGATCTTCGAATTATTATTTGCAATCTTAGTTTGAATTTAACAATTCGAAGTTCTGTATTTGACTATTACAAGTTCAGATCTTCAAATTATTATTTGCAATCTTAGTTTCAATTTAACAATTCGAAGTTCTGTATTTACCTATTACAAGTTCAGATCTTCAAGTTATAATTTGTACTAATAATTTGTATTTAACAATTCGAAGTTCTGTATTTGACTATTACAAGTTCAGATCTTCAAGTTATAATTTGCAATAATAATTAGAAGCTATCAATTTTAAGTACTGTATTTGACAATTACAAGTTCAGATCTTCAAGTTATAATTTGCAATAATAATTAGAAGCTATCAATTTTAAGTTCTGTATTTGACAATTACTAGTTCAGATCTTCAAGTTATAATTTGAAATAATAATTTGAATTTAACAAATCTAAGTTCTGTAATTCACTATTACAAGTTCAGATCTTCAAGTTATAATTTACAATAATAATTAGAAGCTATCAATTTTAAGTTCTGTATTTGACTATTACAAGTTCAGATCTTCAAGTTATAATTTGCAATAATAATTAGTAGCTATCAATTTTAAGTTCTGTATTTGAGAATTACAAGTTCAGATCTTCTAGTTATAATTTGCACTAATAATTTGTATTTAACAATTAGAAGTTCAGTATTTGACAATTACAAGTTCAGATCTTCAAGTTATAATTTGCAATAATAATTAGAAGCTATCAATTTTAAGTTCTGTATTTGACAATTACTAGTTCAGATCTTCAAGTTATAATTTGCACTAATAATTTGTATTTAACAATTAGAAGTTCTGTATTTGACTATTACAAGTTCAGATCTTCGAATTATTATTTGCAATCTTAGTTTGAATTTAACAATTCGAAGTTCTGTATTTGACTATTACAAGTTCAGATCTTCAAATTATTATTTGCAATCTTAGTTTGAATTTAACAATTCGAGGTTCTGTATTTACCTATTACAAGTTCAGATCTTCAAGTTATAATTTGTACTAATAATTTGTATTTAACAATTCGAAGTTCTGTATTTGACTATTACAAGTTCAGATCTTCAAGTTATAATTTGCAATAATAATTAGAAGCTATCAATTTTAAGTACTGTATTTGACAATTACAAGTTCAGATCTTCAAGTTATAATTTGCAATAATAATTAGAAGCTATCAATTTTAAGTTCTGTATTTGACAATTACTAGTTCAGATCTTCAAGTTATAATTTGAAATAATAATTTGAATTTAACAAATCTAAGTTCTGTAATTCACTATTACAAGTTCAGATCTTCAAGTTATAATTTACAATAATAATTAGAAGCTATCAATTTTAAGTTCTGTATTTGACTATTACAAGTTCAGATCTTCAAGTTATAATTTGCAATAATAATTAGTAGCTATCAATTTTAAGTTCTGTATTTGAGAATTACAAGTTCAGATCTTCTAGTTATAATTTGCACTAATAATTTGTATTTAACAATTAGAAGTTCAGTATTTGACAATTACAAGTTCAGATCTTCAAGTTATAATTTGCAATAATAATTAGAAGCTATCAATTTTAAGTTCTGTATTTGACAATTACTAGTTCAGATCTTCAAGTTATAATTTGCACTAATAATTTGTATTTAACAATTAGAAGTTCTGTATTTGACTATTACAAGTTCAGATCTTCGAATTATTATTTGCAATCTTAGTTTGAATTTAACAATTCGAAGTTCTGTATGTACCTATTACAGGTTTAGATCTTCAAGTTATAATTTGTAATCACAATTTGTATTTATCAATGCTAAGTTGCGCATTTGTCTATTACAAGTTCAGATCTTCAAATTATAATTTGCAATAATAATTAGAAGCTATCAATTTTAAGTTCTGTATTTGACAATTACAAGTTCAGATCTTCAAGTTATTATTTGCAATAATAATTAGAAGCTATCAGTTTTAAGTTCTGCATTTGACAATTACAAGTTCAGATCTTGAAGTTATAATTTACAATAATAATTAGAAGCTATCAATTTTAAGTTCTGTATTTAACAATTACAAGTTCAGATCTCAAGTTATAATATGCAATAATAATTAGAAGCTATCAAGTTTAAGTTCTGTATTTGACAATTACAAGTTCAGATCTTCAAGTTATAATTTGAAATAAAAATTAGATGCTATCAATTTTATGTTCTGTATTTGACAATTACAAGTTCAGATCTTCAAGTTATAATTTGCAATAATAATTAGAAGCTATTAATTTTAAGTTCTGTATTTGACAATTACAAGTTCAGATCTACTAGTTATAATTTGAAATAATAATTAGAAGCTATCAATTTTATGTTCTGTATTTGACAATTACAAGTTCAGATCTTCAAGTTATAATTAGCAATAATAATTAGAAGCTATCAATTTTAAGTTCTGTATTTGACAATTACAAGTTCAGATCTTCAAGTTATAATTTGCAATAATAATTAGAAGCTATCAATTTTAAGTTCTGTATTTGACAATTACTAGTTCAGATCTCCAAGTTATTATTTGCAATAATAATTAGAAGCTATCAATTTTAAGTTCTGTATTTGACAATTACAAGTTCAGATCTTCAAGTTATAATTTACAATAATAATTAGAAGCTATCAATTTTAAGTTCTGTATTTGACAATTACAAGTTCAGATCTTCAAGTTATAATTTGCAATAATAATTAGAAGCTATCAATTTTAAGTTCTGTATTTGACAATTACTAGTTCAGATCTTCAAGTTATAATTTGCACTAATATTTTGTATTTAACAATTAGAAGTTCTGTATTTGACTATTACAAGTTCAGATCTTCGAATTATTATTTGCAATCTTAGTTTGAATTTAACAATTCGAAGTTCTCTATGTACCTATTACAGGTTCAGATCTTCAAGTTATAGTTTGCAATCACAATTTGTATTTATCAATGCTAAGTTGCGTATTTGTCTATTACAAGTTCAGATCTTCAAATTATAATTTGCAATAATAATTAGTAGCTATCAATTTTAAGTTCTGTATTTGACAATTACAAGTTCAGATCTTCAAGTTATAATTTGAAATAATAATTTGAAGCTATCAATTTTATGTTCTGTATTTGACAATTACAAGTTCAGATCTTCAAGTTATAATTTGCAATAATAATTAGAAGCTATTAATTTTAAGTTCTGTATTTGACAATTACAAGTTCAGATCTACAAGTTATAATTTGAAATAATAATTAGAAGCTATCAATTTTATGTTCTGTATTTGACAATTACAAGTTCAGATCTTCAAGTTAAAATTAGCAATAATAATTAGAAGCTATCAATTTTAAGTTCTGTATTTAACAATTACAAGTTCAGATCTTCAAGTTATAATTTGCAATAATAATTAGAAGCTATCAATTTTAAGTTCTGTATTTAACAATTACTAGTTCAGATCTCCAAGTTATTATTTGCAATAATAATTAGAAGCTATCAATTTTAAGTTCTGTATTTGACAATTACAAGTTCAGATCTTCAAGTTATAATTTACAATAATAATTAGAAGCTATCAATTTTAGTTCTGTATTTGACAATTACAAGTTCAGATCTTCAAGTTATAATTTGCAATAATAATTAGAAGCTATCAATTTTAAGTTCTATATTTGACAATTACTAGTTCAGATCTTCAAGTTATAATTTGCACTAAAATTTTGTATTTAACAATTAGAAGTTCTGTATTTGACTATTACAAGTTCAGATCTTCGAATTATTATTTGCAATCTTAGTTTGAATTTAACAATTCGAAGTTCTGTATGTACCTATTACAGGTTCAGATCTTCAAGTTATAATTTGAAATAATAATTAGAAGCTATCAATTTTAAGTTCTGTATTTGACAATTGCAAGTTCAGATCTTCAAGTTATAATTTGCACTAATAATTTGTATTTAACAAATAGAAGTTCTGTATTTGACAATTACAAGTTCAGATCTTCAAGTTATAATTTGCAATAATAATTAGAAGCTATCAATTTTAAGTTCTGTATTTGACAATTACTAGTTCAGATCTTCAAGTTATAATTTGAACTAATAATTTGTATTTAAGAATTAGAAGTTCTGTATTTGACTATTACAAGTTCAGATCTTCGAATTATTATTTGCAATCTTAGTTTGAATTTAACAATTCGAAGTTCTGTATTTGACTATTACAAGTTCAGATCTTCAAATTATTATTTGCAATCTTAGTTTCAATTTAACAATTCGAAGTTCTGTATTTACCTATTACAAGTTCAGATCTTCAAGTTATAATTTGTACTAATAATTTGTATTTAACAATTCGAAGTTCTGTATTTGACTATTACAAGTTCAGATCTTCAAGTTATAATTTGCAATAATAATTAGAAGCTATCAATTTTAAGTACTGTATTTGACAATTACAAGTTCAGATCTTCAAGTTATAATTTGCAATAATAATTAGAAGCTATCAATTTTAAGTTCTGTATTTGACAATTACTAGTTCAGATCTTCAAGTTATAATTTGAAATAATAATTTGAATTTAACAAATCTAAGTTCTGTAATTCACTATTACAAGTTCAGATCTTCAAGTTATAATTTACAATAATAATTAGAAGCTATCAATTTTAAGTTCTGTATTTGACTATTACAAGTTCAGATCTTCAAGTTATAATTTGCAATAATAATTAGTAGCTATCAATTTTAAGTTCTGTATTTGAGAATTACAAGTTCAGATCTTCTAGTTATAATTTGCACTAATAATTTGTATTTAACAATTAGAAGTTCAGTATTTGACAATTACAAGTTCAGATCTTCAAGTTATAATTTGCAATAATAATTAGAAGCTATCAATTTTAAGTTCTGTATTTGACAATTACTAGTTCAGATCTTCAAGTTATAATTTGCACTAATAATTTGTATTTAACAATTAGAAGTTCTGTATTTGACTATTACAAGTTCAGATCTTCGAATTATTATTTGCAATCTTAGTTTGAATTTAACAATTCGAAGTTCTGTATTTGACTATTACAAGTTCAGATCTTCAAATTATTATTTGCAATCTTAGTTTGAATTTAACAATTCGAGGTTCTGTATTTACCTATTACAAGTTCAGATCTTCAAGTTATAATTTGTACTAATAATTTGTATTTAACAATTCGAAGTTCTGTATTTGACTATTACAAGTTCAGATCTTCAAGTTATAATTTGCAATAATAATTAGAAGCTATCAATTTTAAGTACTGTATTTGACAATTACAAGTTCAGATCTTCAAGTTATAATTTGCAATAATAATTAGAAGCTATCAATTTTAAGTTCTGTATTTGACAATTACTAGTTCAGATCTTCAAGTTATAATTTGAAATAATAATTTGAATTTAACAAATCTAAGTTCTGTAATTCACTATTACAAGTTCAGATCTTCAAGTTATAATTTACAATAATAATTAGAAGCTATCAATTTTAAGTTCTGTATTTGACTATTACAAGTTCAGATCTTCAAGTTATAATTTGCAATAATAATTAGTAGCTATCAATTTTAAGTTCTGTATTTGAGAATTACAAGTTCAGATCTTCTAGTTATAATTTGCACTAATAATTTGTATTTAACAATTAG
The DNA here is from genome assembly GCA_963170105.1 of Cantharis lateralis. Lineage (NCBI taxonomy): Eukaryota > Metazoa > Arthropoda > Insecta > Coleoptera > Cantharidae > Cantharis > Cantharis lateralis. The sequence continues at coordinate 29,433,788 of OY720625.1, read as the reverse complement.
AAGTTCAGTATTTGACAATTACAAGTTCAGATCTTCAAGTTATAATTTGCAATAATAATTAGAAGCTATCAATTTTAAGTTCTGTATTTGACAATTACTAGTTCAGATCTTCAAGTTATAATTTGCACTAATAATTTGTATTTAACAATTAGAAGTTCTGTATTTGACTATTACAAGTTCAGATCTTCGAATTATTATTTGCAATCTTAGTTTGAATTTAACAATTCGAAGTTCTGTATGTACCTATTACAGGTTTAGATCTTCAAGTTATAATTTGTAATCACAATTTGTATTTATCAATGCTAAGTTGCGCATTTGTCTATTACAAGTTCAGATCTTCAAATTATAATTTGCAATAATAATTAGAAGCTATCAATTTTAAGTTCTGTATTTGACAATTACAAGTTCAGATCTTCAAGTTATTATTTGCAATAATAATTAGAAGCTATCAGTTTTAAGTTCTGCATTTGACAATTACAAGTTCAGATCTTGAAGTTATAATTTACAATAATAATTAGAAGCTATCAATTTTAAGTTCTGTATTTAACAATTACAAGTTCAGATCTCAAGTTATAATATGCAATAATAATTAGAAGCTATCAAGTTTAAGTTCTGTATTTGACAATTACAAGTTCAGATCTTCAAGTTATAATTTGAAATAAAAATTAGATGCTATCAATTTTATGTTCTGTATTTGACAATTACAAGTTCAGATCTTCAAGTTATAATTTGCAATAATAATTAGAAGCTATTAATTTTAAGTTCTGTATTTGACAATTACAAGTTCAGATCTACTAGTTATAATTTGAAATAATAATTAGAAGCTATCAATTTTATGTTCTGTATTTGACAATTACAAGTTCAGATCTTCAAGTTATAATTAGCAATAATAATTAGAAGCTATCAATTTTAAGTTCTGTATTTGACAATTACAAGTTCAGATCTTCAAGTTATAATTTGCAATAATAATTAGAAGCTATCAATTTTAAGTTCTGTATTTGACAATTACTAGTTCAGATCTCCAAGTTATTATTTGCAATAATAATTAGAAGCTATCAATTTTAAGTTCTGTATTTGACAATTACAAGTTCAGATCTTCAAGTTATAATTTACAATAATAATTAGAAGCTATCAATTTTAAGTTCTGTATTTGACAATTACAAGTTCAGATCTTCAAGTTATAATTTGCAATAATAATTAGAAGCTATCAATTTTAAGTTCTGTATTTGACAATTACTAGTTCAGATCTTCAAGTTATAATTTGCACTAATATTTTGTATTTAACAATTAGAAGTTCTGTATTTGACTATTACAAGTTCAGATCTTCGAATTATTATTTGCAATCTTAGTTTGAATTTAACAATTCGAAGTTCTCTATGTACCTATTACAGGTTCAGATCTTCAAGTTATAGTTTGCAATCACAATTTGTATTTATCAATGCTAAGTTGCGTATTTGTCTATTACAAGTTCAGATCTTCAAATTATAATTTGCAATAATAATTAGTAGCTATCAATTTTAAGTTCTGTATTTGACAATTACAAGTTCAGATCTTCAAGTTATAATTTGAAATAATAATTTGAAGCTATCAATTTTATGTTCTGTATTTGACAATTACAAGTTCAGATCTTCAAGTTATAATTTGCAATAATAATTAGAAGCTATTAATTTTAAGTTCTGTATTTGACAATTACAAGTTCAGATCTACAAGTTATAATTTGAAATAATAATTAGAAGCTATCAATTTTATGTTCTGTATTTGACAATTACAAGTTCAGATCTTCAAGTTAAAATTAGCAATAATAATTAGAAGCTATCAATTTTAAGTTCTGTATTTAACAATTACAAGTTCAGATCTTCAAGTTATAATTTGCAATAATAATTAGAAGCTATCAATTTTAAGTTCTGTATTTAACAATTACTAGTTCAGATCTCCAAGTTATAATTTGCAATAATAATTAGAAGCTATCAATTTTAAGTTCTGTATTTGACAATTACAAGTTCAGATCTTCAAGTTATAATTTACAATAATAATTAGAAGCTATCAATTTTAGTTCTGTATTTGACAATTACAAGTTCAGATCTTCAAGTTATAATTTGCAATAATAATTAGAAGCTATCAATTTTAAGTTCTATATTTGACAATTACTAGTTCAGATCTTCAAGTTATAATTTGCACTAAAATTTTGTATTTAACAATTAGAAGTTCTGTATTTGACTATTACAAGTTCAGATCTTCGAATTATTATTTGCAATCTTAGTTTGAATTTAACAATTCGAAGTTCTGTATGTACCTATTACAGGTTCAGATCTTCAAGTTATAATTTGCAATCACAATTTGTATTTATCAATGCTAAGTTGCGTATTTGTCTATTACAAGTTCAGATCTTCAAATTATAATTTGCAATAATAATTAGAAGCTATCAATTTTAAGTTCTGTATTTGACAATTACAAGTTCAGATCTTCAAGTTATTATTTGCAATAATAATTAGAAGCTATCAATTTTAAGTTCTGCATTTGACAATTACAAGTTCAGATCTTGAAGTTATAATTTACAATTAAATTAGAAGCTATCAATTTTTAGTTCTGTATTTAACAATTACAAGTTCAGATCTCAAGTTATAATATACAATAATAATTAGAAGCTATCAATTTTAAGTTCTGTATTTGACAATTACAAGTTCAGATCTTCAAGTTATAATTTGAAATAATAATTAGAAGCTATCAATTTTATGTTCTGTATTTGACAATTACAAGTTCAGATCATCAAGTTATAATTTGCAATAATAATTAGAAGCTATTAATTTTAAGTTCTGTATTTGACAATTACAAGTTCAGATCTTCAAGTTTGAATTTGAAATAATAATTAGAAGCTATCAATTTTATGTTCTGTATTTGACAATTACAAGTTCAGATCTTCAAGTTATAATTAGCAATAATAATTAGAAGCTATCAATTTTAAGTTCTGTATTTGACAATTACAAGTTCAGATCTTCAAGTTATAATTTGCAATAATAATTAGAAGCTATCAATTTTAAGTTCTGTATTTGACAATTACAAGTTCAGATCTTCAAGTTATTATTTGCAATAATAATTAGAAGCTATCAATTTTAAGTTCTGCATTTGACAATTACAAGTTCAGATCTTGAAGTTATAATTTACAATTAAATTAGAAGCTATCAATTATAAGTTCTGTATTTAACAATTACAAGTTCAGATCTCAAGTTATAATATGCAATAATAATTAGAAGCTATCAATTTTAAGTTCTGTATTTGACAATTACAAGTTCAGATCTACAAGTTATAATTTGAAATAATAATTAGAAGCTATCAATTTTATGTTCTGTATTTGACAATTACAAGTTCAGATCATCAAGTTATAATTTGCAATAATAATTAGAAGCTATTAATTTTAAGTTCTGTATTTGACAATTACAAGTTCAGATCTTCAAGTTTGAATTTGAAATAATAATTAGAAGCTATCAATTTTATGTTCTGTATTTGACAATTACAAGTTCAGATCTTCAAGTTATAATTAGCAATAATAATTAGAAGCTATCAATTTTAAGTTCTGTATTTGACAATTACTAGTTCAGATCTTCAAGTTATAATTTGCAATAATAATTAGAAGCTATCAATTTTAAGTTCTGTATTTGACAATTACTAGTTCAGATCTCCAAGTTATTATTTGCAATAATAATTAGAAGCTATCTATTTTAAGTTCTGTATTTGACAATTACAAGTTCAGATCTTCAAGTTATAATTTACAATAATAATTAGAAGCTATCAATTTTAAGTTCTGTATTTGACAATTACAAGTTCAGATCTTCAAGTTATAATTTGCAATAATAATTAGAAGCTATCAATTTTAAGTTCTGTATTTGACAATTACTAGTTCAGATCTTCAAGTTATAATTTGAAATAATAATTTGAATTTAACAAGTCTAAGTTCTGTAATTCACTATTACAAGTTCAGATCTTCAAGTTATAATTTACAATAATAATTAGAAGCTATCAATTTTAAGTTCTGTATTTGACTATTACAAGTTCAGATCTTCAAGTTATAATTTGCACTAATAATTTGTATTTAACAATTAGAAGTTCTGTATTTGACAATTACAAGTTCAGATCTTCAAGTTATAATTTGCAATAATAATTAGAAGCTATCAATTTTAAGTTTTGTATTTGACTATTACAAGTTCAGATCTTCAAGTTATAATTTGCAATAATAATTAGAAGCTATCAATTTTAAGTACTGTATTTGACAATTGCAAGTTCAGATCTTCAAGTTATAATTTGCACTAATAATTTGTATTTAACAATTAGAAGTTCTGTATTTGACAATTACAAGTTCAGATCTTCAAGTTATAATTTGCAATAATAATTAGAAGCTATCAATTTTAAGTTCTGTATTTGACAATTACAAGTTCAGATCTTCAAGTTATTATTTGCAATAATAATTAGAAGCTATCAATTTTAAGTTCTGCATTTGACAATTACAAGTTCAGATCTTGAAGTTATAATTTACAATTAAATTAGAAGCTATCAATTTTAAGTTCTGTATTTAACATTTACAAGTTCAGATCTCAAGTTATAATATGCAATAATAATTAGAAGCTATCAATTTTAAGTTCTGTATTTGACAATTACAAGTTCAGATCGTCAAGTTATAATTTGAAATAATAATTAGAAGCTATCAATTTTATCTTCTGTATTTGACAATTACAAGTTCAGATCATCAAGTTATAATTTGCAATAATAATTAGAAGCTATTAATTTTAAGTTCTGTATTTGACAATTACAAGTTCAGATCTTCAAGTTTGAATTTGAAATAATAATTAGAAGCTATCAATTTTATGTTCTGTATTTGACAATTACAAGTTCAGATCTTCAAGTTATAATTTGCAATAATAATTAGAAGCTATCAATTTTAAGTTCTGTATTTGACAATTACAAGTTCAGATCTTCAAGTTATAATTTGCACTAATAATTTGTATTTAACAATTAGAATTTCTGTATTTGACAATTACAAGTTCAGATCTTCAAGTTATAATTTGCAATAATAATTAGAAGCTATCAATTTTAAGTTCTGTATTTGACTACTACAAGTTCAGATCTTCAAGTTATAATTTGCAATAATAATTAGAAGCTATCAATTTTAAATTCTGTATTTGACAATTGCAAGTTCAGATCTTCAAGTTATAATTTGCACTAATAATTTGTATTTAACAATTAGAAGTTCTGTATTTGACAATTACAAGTTCAGATATTCAAGTTATAATTTGAAATAATAATTAGAAGCTATCAATTATAAGTTCTGTATTTGACAATTACAAGTTCAGATCTTCAAGTTATAATTTGCAATAATAATTAGAAGCTATTAATTTTAAGTTCTGTATTTGACAATTACAAGTTCAGATCTTCAAGTTATAATTTGAAAAAATAATTAGAAGCTATCAATTTTATGTTCTGGATTTGACAATTACAAGTTCAGATCTTCAAGTTATAATTTGCAATAATAATTAGAAGCTATCAATTTTAATTTCTGTATTTGACAATTACAAGTTCAGATCTTCAAGTTATAGTTTGCAATAATAATTAGAAGCTATCAATTTTAAGTTCTGTATTTGACAATTACTAGTTCAGATCTCCAAGTTATTATTTGCAATAATAATTAGAAGCTATCAATTTTAAGTTCTGTATTTGACAATTACAAGTTCAGATCTTCAAATTATTATTTGCAATCTTAGTTTGAATTTAACAATTCGAAGTTCTGTATTTACCTATTACAAGTTCAGATCTTCAAGTTATAATTTGTACTAATAATTTGTATTTAACAATTCGAAGTTCTGTATTTGACTATTACAAGTTCAGATCTTCAAGTTATAATTTACAATAATAATTAAAAGCTATCAATTTTAAGTTCTGTATTTGACAATTACAAGTTCAGATCTTCAAGTTATAATTAGCAATAATAATTAGAAGCTATCAATTTTAAGTTCTGTATTTGACAATTACAAGTTCAGATCTTCAAGTTATAATTTGCAATAATAATTAGAAGCTATCAATTTTAAGTTCTGTATTTGACAATTACTAGTTCAGATCTCCAAGTTATTATTTGCAATAATAATTAGAAGCTATCAATTTTAAGTTCTGTATTTGACAATTACAAGTTCAGATCTTCAAGTTATAATTTACAATAATAATTAGAAGCTATCAATTTTAAGTTCTGTATTTGACAATTACAAGTTCAGATCTTCAAGTTCTAATTTGCAATAATAATTAGAAGCTATCAATTTTAAGTTCTGTATTTGACAATTACTAGTTCAGATCTTCAAGTTATAATTTGAAATAATAATTTGAATTTAACAAGTCTAAGTTCTGTAATTCACTATTACAAGTTCAGATCTTCAAGTTATAATTTACAATAATAATTAGAAGCTATCAATTTTAAGTTCTGTATTTGACTATTACAAGTTCAGATCTTCAAGTTATAATTTGCACTAATAATTTGTATTTAACAATTAGAAGTTCTGTATTTGACAATTACAAGTTAAGATCTTCAAGTTATTATTTGCAATAATAATTAGAAGCTATCAGTTTTAAGTTCTGCATTTGACAATTACAAGTTCAGATCTTGAAGTTATAATTTACAATAATAATTAGAAGCTATCAATTTTAAGTTCTGTATTTAACAATTACAAGTTCAGATCTCAAGTTATAATATGCAATAATAATTAGAAGCTATCAAGTTTAAGTTCTGTATTTGACAATTACAAGTTCAGATCTTCAAGTTATAATTTGAAATAATAATTAGAAGCTATCAATTTTATGTTCTGTATTTGACAATTACAAGTTCAGATCTTCAAGTTATAATTTGCAATAATAATTAGAAGCTATTAATTTTAAGTTCTGTATTTGACAATTACAAGTTCAGATCTACTAGTTATAATTTGAAATAATAATTAGAAGCTATCAATTTTATGTTCTGTATTTGACAATTACAAGTTCAGATCTTCAAGTTATAATTAGCAATAATAATTAGAAGCTATCAATTTTAAGTTCTGTATTTGACAATTACTAGTTCAGATCTTCAAGTTATAATTTGCACTAATATTTTGTATTTAACAATTAGAAGTTCTGTATTTGACTATTACAAGTTCAGATCTTCGAATTATTATTTGCAATCTTAGTTTGAATTTAACAATTCGAAGTTCTCTATGTACCTATTACAGGTTCAGATCTTCAAGTTATAGTTTGCAATCACAATTTGTATTTATCAATGCTAAGTTGCGTATTTGTCTATTACAAGTTCAGATCTTCAAATTATAATTTGCAATAATAATTAGTAGCTATCAATTTTAAGTTCTGTATTTGACAATTACAAGTTCAGATCTTCAAGTTATAATTTGAAATAATAATTTGAAGCTATCAATTTTATGTTCTGTATTTGACAATTACAAGTTCAGATCTTCAAGTTATAATTTGCAATAATAATTAGAAGCTATTAATTTTAAGTTCTGTATTTGACAATTACAAGTTCAGATCTACAAGTTATAATTTGAAATAATAATAAGAAGCTATCAATTTTATGTTCTGTATTTGACAATTACAAGTTCAGATCTTCAAGTTAAAATTAGCAATAATAATTAGAAGCTATCAATTTTAAGTTCTGTATTTGACAATTACAAGTTCAGATCTTCAAGTTATAATTTGCAATAATAATTAGAAGCTATCAATTTTAAGTTCTGTATTTAACAATTACTAGTTCAGATCTCCAAGTTATTATTTGCAATAATAATTAGAAGCTATCAATTTTAAGTTCTGTATTTGACAATTACAAGTTCAGATCTTCAAGTTATAATTTACAATAATAATTAGAAGCTATCAATTTTAGTTCTGTATTTGACAATTACAAGTTCAGATCTTCAAGTTATAATTTGCAATAATAATTAGAAGCTATCAATTTTAAGTTCTATATTTGACAATTACTAGTTCAGATCTTCAAGTTATAATTTGCACTAAAATTTTGTATTTAACAATTAGAAGTTCTGTATTTGACTATTACAAGTTCAGATCTTCGAATTATTATTTGCAATCTTAGTTTGAATTTAACAATTCGAAGTTCTGTATGTACCTATTACAGGTTCAGATCTTCAAGTTATAATTTGCAATCACAATTTGTATTTATCAATGCTAAGTTGCGTATTTGTCTATTACAAGTTCAGATCTTCTAATTATAATTTGCAATAATAATTAGAAGCTATCAATTTTAAGTTCTGTATTTGACAATTACAAGTTCAGATCTTCAAGTTATTATTTGCAATAATAATTAGAAGCTATCAATTTTAAGTTCTGCATTTGACAATTACAAGTTCAGATCTTGAAGTTATAAATTACAATTAAATTAGAAGCTATCAATTTTTAGTTCTGTATTTAACAATTACAAGTTCAGATCTCAAGTTATAATATACAATAATAATTAGAAGCTATCAATTTTAAGTTCTGTATTTGACAATTACAAGTTCAGATCTTCAAGTTATAATTTGAAATAATAATTAGAAGCTATCAATTTTATGTTCTGTATTTGACAATTACAAGTTCAGATCATCAAGTTATAATTTGCAATAATAATTAGAAGCTATTAATTTTAAGTTCTGTATTTGACAATTACAAGTTCAGATCTTCAAGTTTGAATTTGAAATAATAATTAGAAGCTATCAATTTTATGTTCTGTATTTGACAATTACAAGTTCAGATCTTCAAGTTATAATTAGCAATAATAATTAGAAGCTATCAATTTTAAGTTCTGTATTTGACAATTACAAGTTCAGATCTTCAAGTTATAATTTGCAATAATAATTAGAAGCTATCAATTTTAAGTTCTGTATTTGACAATTACAAGTTCAGATCTTCAAGTTATTATTTGCAATAATAATTAGAAGCTATCAATTTTAAGTTCTGCATTTGACAATTACAAGTTCAGATCTTGAAGTTATAATTTACAATTAAATTAGAAGCTATCAATTATAAGTTCTGTATTTAACAATTACAAGTTCAGATCTCAAGTTATAATATGCAATAATAATTAGAAGCTATCAATTTTAAGTTCTGTATTTGACAATTACAAGTTCAGATCTACAAGTTATAATTTGAAATAATAATTAGAAGCTATCAATTTTATGTTCTGTATTTGACAATTACAAGTTCAGATCATCAAGTTATAATTTGCAATAATAATTAGAAGCTATTAATTTTAAGTTCTGTATTTGACAATTACAAGTTCAGATCTTCAAGTTTGAATTTGAAATAATAATTAGAAGCTATCAATTTTATGTTCTGTATTTGACAATTACAAGTTCAGATCTTCAAGTTATAATTAGCAATAATAATTAGAAGCTATCAATTTTAAGTTCTGTATTTGACAATTACTAGTTCAGATCTTCAAGTTATAATTTGCAATAATAATTAGAAGTTATCAATTTTAAGTTCTGTATTTGACAATTACTAGTTCAGATCTCCAAGTTATTATTTGCAATAATAATTAGAAGCTATCTATTTTAAGTTCTGTATTTGACAATTACAAGTTCAGATCTTCAAGTTATAATTTACAATAATAATTAGAAGCTATCAATTTTAAGTTCTGTATTTGACAATTACAAGTTCAGATCTTCAAGTTATAATTTGCAATAATAATTAGAAGCTATCAATTTTAAGTTCTGTATTTGACAATTACTAGTTCAGATCTTCAAGTTATAATTTGAAATAATAATTTGAATTTAACAAGTCTAAGTTCTGTAATTCACTATTACAAGTTCAGATCTTCAAGTTATAATTTACAATAATAATTAGAAGCTATCAATTTTAAGTTCTGTATTTGACTATTACAAGTTCAGATCTTCAAGTTATAATTTGCACTAATAATTTGTATTTAACAATTAGAAGTTCTGTATTTGACAATTACAAGTTCAGATCTTCAAGTTATAATTTGCAATAATAATTAGAAGCTATCAATTTTAAGTTTTGTATTTGACTATTACAAGTTCAGATCTTCAAGTTATAATTTGCAATAATAATTGAAGCTATCAATTTTAAGTTCTGTATTTGACAATTGCAAGTTCAGATCTTCAAGTTATAATTTGCACTAATAATTTGTATTTAACAATTAGAAGTTCTGTATTTGACAATTACAAGTTCAGATCTTCAAGTTATAATTTGCAATAATAATTAGAAGCTATCAATTTTAAGTTCTGTATTTGACAATTACAAGTTCAGATCTTCAAGTTATTATTTGCAATAATAATTAGAAGCTATCAATTTTAAGTTCTGCATTTGACAATTACAAGTTCAGATCTTGAAGTTATAATTTACAATTAAATTAGAAGCTATCAATTTTAAGTTCTGTATTTAACAATTACAAGTTCAGATCTCAAGTTATAATATGCAATAATAATTAGAAGCTATCAATTTTAAGTTCTGTATTTGACAATTACAAGTTCAGATCTTCAAGTTATAATTTGAAATAATAATTAGAAGCTATCAATTTTATCTTCTGTATTTGACAATTACAAGTTCAGATCATCAAGTTATAATTTGCAATAATAATTAGAAGCTATTAATTTTAAGTTCTGTATTTGACAATTACAAGTTCAGATCTTCAAGTTTGAATTTGAAATAATAATTAGAAGCTATCAATTTTATGTTCTGTATTTGACAATTACAAGTTCAGATCTTCAAGTTATAATTTGCAATAATAATTAGAAGCTATCAATTTTAAGTTCTGTATTTGACAATTACAAGTTCAGATCTTCAAGTTATAATTTGCACTAATAATTTGTATTTAACAATTAGAAGTTCTGTATTTGACAATTACAAGTTCAGATCTTCAAGTTATAATTTGCAATAATAATTAGAAGCTATCAATTTTAAGTTCTGTATTTGACTACTACAAGTTCAGATCTTCAAGTTATAATTTGCAATAATAATTAGAAGCTATCAATTTTAAGTTCTGTATTTGACAATTGCAAGTTCAGATCTTCAAGTTATAATTTGCACTAATAATTTGTATTTAACAATTAGAAGTTCTGTATTTGACAATTACAAGTTCAGATATTCAAGTTATAATTTGAAATAATAATTAGAAGCTATCAATTATAAGTTCTGTATTTGACAATTACAAGTTCAGATCTTCAAGTTATAATTTGCAATAATAATTACCAGCTATTAATTTTAAGTTCTGTATTTGACAATTACAAGTTCAGATCTTCAAGTTATAATTTGAAAAAATAATTAGAAGCTATCAATTTTATGTTCTGGATTTGACAATTACAAGTTCAGATCTTCAAGTTATAATTTGCAATAATAATTAGAAGCTATCAATTTTAATTTCTGTATTTGACAATTACAAGTTCAGATCTTCAAGTTATAATTTGCAATAATAATTAGAAGCTATCAATTTTAAGTTCTGTATTTGACAATTACTAGTTCAGATCTCCAAGTTATTATTTGCAATAATAATTAGAAGCTATCAATTTTAAGTTCTGTATTTGACAATTACAAGTTCAGATCTTCAAATTATTATTTGCAATCTTAGTTTGAATTTAACAATTCGAAGTTCTGTATTTACCTATTACAAGTTCAGATCTTCAAGTTATAATTTGTACTAATAATTTGTATTTAACAATTCGAAGTTCTGTATTTGACTATTACAAGTTCAGATCTTCAAGTTATAATTTACAATAATAATTAAAAGCTATCAATTTTAAGTTCTGTATTTGACAATTACAAGTTCAGATCTTCAAGTTATAATTAGCAATAATAATTAGAAGCTATCAATTTTAAGTTCTGTATTTGACAATTACAAGTTCAGATCTTCAAGTTATAATTTGCAATAATAATTAGAAGCTATCAATTTTAAGTTCTGTATTTGACAATTACTAGTTCAGATCTCCAAGTTATTATTTGCAATAATAATTAGAAGCTATCAATTTTAAGTTCTGTATTTGACAATTACAAGTTCAGATCTTCAAGTTATAATTTACAATAATAATTAGAAGCTATCAATTTTAAGTTCTGTATTTGACAATTACAAGTTCAGATCTTCAAGTTATAATTTGCAATAATAATTAGAAGCTATCAATTTTAAGTTCTGTATTTGACAATTACTAGTTCAGATCTTCAAGTTATAATTTGAAATAATAATTTGAATTTAACAAGTCTAAGTTCTGTAATTCACTATTACAAGTTCAGATCTTCAAGTTATAATTTACAATAATAATTAGAAGCTATCAATTTTAAGTTCTGTATTTGACTATTACAAGTTCAGATCTTCAAGTTATAATTTGCACTAATAATTTGTATTTAACAATTAGAAGTTCTGTATTTGACAATTACAAGTTAAGATCTTCAAGTTATAATTTGCAATAATAATTAGAAGCTATCAATTTTAAGTTCTGTATTTGACTATTACAAGTTCAGATCTTCAAGTTATAATTTGCAATAATAATTAGAAGCTATCAATTTTAAGTTCTGTATTTGACAATTGCAAGTTCAGATCTTCAAGTTATAATTTGCACTAATAATTTGTATTTAACAATTAGAAGTTCTGTATTTGACAATTACAAGTTCAGATCTTCAAGTTATAATTTGCAATAATAATTAGAAGCTATTAATTTTAAGTTCTGTATTTGACAATTACAAGTTCAGATCTTCAAGTTATTATTTGCAATAATAATTAGAAGCTATCAATTTTAAGTTCTGCATTTGACAATTACAAGTTCAGATCTTGAAGTTATAATTTACAATTAAATTAGAAGCTATCAATTTTAAGTTCTGTATTTAACAATTACAAGTTCAGATCTCAAGCTATAATATGCAATAATAATTAGAAGCTATCAATTTTAAGTTCTGTATTTGACAATTACAAGTTCAGATCTTCAAGTTATAATTTGAAATAATAATTAGAAGCTATCAATTTTATGTTCTGTATTTGACAATTACAAGTTCAGATCATCAAGTTATAATTTGCAATAATAATTAGAAGCTATTAATTTTAAGTTCTGTATTTGACAATTACAAGTTCAGATCTTCAAGTTTGAATATGAAATAATAATTAGAAGCTATCAATTTTATGTTCTGTATTTGACAATTACAAGTTCAGATCTTCAAGTTATAATTAGCAATAATAATTAGAAGCTATCAATTTTAAGTTCTGTATTTGACAATTACAAGTTCAGATCTTCAAGTTATAATTTGCAATAATAATTAGAAGCTATCAATTTTAAGTTCTGTATTTGACAATTACTAGTTCAGATCTCCAAGTTATTATTTGCAATAATAATTAGAAGCTATCAATTTTAAGTTCTGTATTTGACAATTACAAGTTCAGATCTTCAAGTTATAATTTACAATAATAATTAGAAGCTATCAATTTTAAGTTCTGTATTTGACAATTACAAGTTCAGATCTTCAAGTTATAATTTGCAATAATAATTAGAAGCTATCAATTTTAAGTTCTGTATTTGACAATTACTAGTTCAGATCTTCAAGTTATAATTTGAAATAATAATTTGAATTTAACAAGTCTAAGTTCTGTAATTCACTATTACAAGTTCAGATCTTCAAGTTATAATTTACAATAATAATTAGAAGCTATCAATTTTAAGTTCTGTATTTGACTATTACAAGTTCAGATCTTCAAGTTATAATTTGAAATAATAATTAGAAGCTATCAATTTTAAGTTCTGTATTTGACAATTACAAGTTCAGATCTTCAAGTTATAATTTGCACTAATAATTTGTATTTAACAATTAGAAGTTCTGCATTTGACAATTACAAGTTCAGATCTTCAAGTTATAATTTGCAATAATAATTAGAAGCTATCAATTTTAAGTTCTGTATTTGACTATTACAAGTTCAGATCTACAAGTTATAATTTGCAATAATAATTAGAAGCTATCAATTTTAAGTTCTGTATTTGACAATTGCAAGTTCAGATCTTCAAGTTATAATTTGCACTAATAATTTGTATTTAACAATTAGAAGTTCTGTATTTGACAATTACAAGTTCAGATCTTCAAGTTATAATTTGCAATAATAATTAGAAGCTATCAATTTTAAGTTCTGTATTTGACAATTACTAGTTCAGATCTTCAAGTTATAATTTGAACTAATAATTTGTATTTAACAATTAGAAGTTCTGTATTTGACTATGACAAGATCAGATCTTCGAATTATTATTTGCAATCTTAGTTTGAATTTAACAATTCGAAGTTCTGTATTTGACTATTACAAGTTCAGATCTTCAAATTATTATTTGCAATCTTAGTTTAAATTTAACAATTCGAAGTTCTGTATTTACCTATTACAAGTTCAGATCTTCAAGTTATAATTTGTACTAATAATTTGTATTTAACAATTCGAAGTTCTGTATTTGACTATTACAAGTTCAGATCTTCTAGTTATAATTTACAATAATAATTAAAAGCTATCAATTTTAAGTTCTGTATTTGACAATTACAAGTTCAGATCTTCAAGTTATAATTTGCAATAATAATTAGAAGCTATCAATTTTAAGTACTGTATTTGACAATTACAAGTTCAGATCTTCAAGTTATAATTTGCAATAATAATTAGAAGCTATCAATTTTAAGTTCTGTATTTGACAATTACTAGTTCAGATCTTCAAGTTATAATTTGCAATCACAATTTGTATTTAACAATGCTAAGTTGCGTATTTGTCTATTACAAGTTCAGATCTGCAAATTATAATTTGCAATAATAATTAGAAGCTATCAATTTTAAGTACTGTATTTGACAATTACAAGTTCAGATCTTCAAGTTATAATTTGCAATAATAATTAGAAGCTATCAATTTTAAGTTCTGTATTTGAGAATTACAAGTTCAGATCTTCAAGTTATAATTTGCACTAATAATTTGTATTTAACAATTAGAAGTTCAGTATTTGACAATTACAAGTTCAGATCTTCAAGTTATAATTTGCAATAATAATTTGAAACTATCAATTTTAAGTTCTGTATTTGACAATTACTAGTTCAGATCTTCAAGTTATAATTTGCACTAATAATTTGTATTTAACAATTAGAAGTTCTGTATTTGACTATTACAAGTTCAGATCTTCGAATTATTATTTGCAATCTTTGTTTGAATTTAACAATTCGAAGTTCTGTATGTACCTATTACAGGTTTAGATCTTCAAGTTATAATTTGCAATCACAATTTGTATTTATCAATGCTAAGTTGCGCATTTGTCTATTACAAGTTCAGATCTTCAAATTATAATTTGCAATAATAATTAGAAGCTATCAATTTTAAGTTCTGTATTTGACAATTACAAGTTCAGATCTTCAAGTTATTATTTGCAATAATAATTAGAAGCTATCAATTTTAAGTTCTGCATTTGACAATTACAAGTTCAGATCTTGAAGTTATAATTTACAATAATAATTAGAAGCTATCAAATTTAAGTTCTGTATTTAACAATTACAAGTTCAGATCTCAAGTTATAATATGCAATAATAATTAGAAGCTATCAATTTTAAGTTCTGTATTTGACAATTACAAGTTCAGATCCTCAAGTTATAATTTGAAATAATAATTAGAAGCTATCAATTTTATGTTCTGTATTTGACAATTACAAGTTCAGATCTTCAAGTTATAATTTGCAATAATAATTAGAAGCTATTAATTTTAAGTTCTGTATTTGACAATTACAAGTTCAGATCTACAAGTTATAATTTGAAATAATAATTAGAAGCTATCAATTTTATGTTCTGTATTTGACAATTACAAGTTCAGATCTTCAAGTTATAATTAGCAATAATAATTAGAAGCTATCAATTTTAAGTTCTGTATTTGACAATTACAAGTTCAGATCTTCAAGTTATAATTTGCAATAATAATTAGAAGCTATCAATTTTATGTTCTGTATTTGACAATTACAAGTTCAGATCTTCAAGTTATAATTAGCAATAATAATTAGAAGCTATCAATTTTAAGTTCTGTATTTGACAATTACAAGTTCAGATCTTCAAGTTATAATTTGCAATAATTATTAGAAGCTATCAATTTTAAGTTCTGTATTTGACAATTACTAGTTCAGATCCTCAAGTTATATTTTGAAATAATAATTTGAATTTAACAAATCTAAGTTCTGTAATTCACTATTACAAGTTCAGATCTTCAAGTTATAATTTACAATAATAATTAGAAGCTATCAATTTTAAGTTCTGTATTTGACAATTACAAGTTCAGATCTTCAAGTTATAATTTGAAATAATAATTAGAAGCTATCAATTTTAAGTTCTGTATTTGACAATTACAAGTTCAGATCTTCTAGTTATAATTTGCAATAATAATTAGAAGCTATCAATTTTAAGATCTGTATTTGACAATTACTAGTTCAGAACTTCAAGTTATAATTTGCACTAATAATTAGTATTTAACAATTAGAAGTTCTGTATTTGACAATTACAAGTTCAGATCTTCAAGTTATAATTTGCAATAATAATTAGAAGCTATCAATTTTAAGTTCTGTATTTGACAATTACAAGTTCAGATCTTCAAGTTATAATTTCCACTAATAATTTGTATTTAACAATTAGAAGTTCTGTATTTGACAATTAAAAGTTTAGATCTTCAAGTTATAATTTGCAATAATAATTAGAAGCTATCAATTTTAAGTTCTGTATTTGACAATTACTAGTTCAGATCTTCAAATTATAATTTGCACTAATGATTTGTATTTAACAATTAGAAGTTCTGTATTTGACTATTACAAGTTCAGATCTTCGAATTATTATTTGCAATAATAATTAGAAGCTATCAATTTTAAGTTCTGTATTTGACAATTACAAGTTCAGATCTTCAAGTTATTATTTGCAATAATAATTAGAAGCTATCAATTTTAAGTTCTGTATTTGACAATTACAAGTTCAGATCTTCAAGTTATAATTTACAATAATAATTAGAAGCTATCAATTTTAAGTTCTGTATTTGACAATTACAAGTTCAGATCTTCAAGTTATAATTTGCAATAGTAATTATAAGCTATCAATTTTAAGTTCTGTATTTGACAATTACTAGTTCAGATCTTCAAGTTATAATTTGAAATAATAATTTGAATTTATCAAATCTAAGTTCTGTAATTTACTATTACAAGTTCAGATCTTCAAGTTATAATTTACAATAATAATTAGAAGCTATAAATTTTAAGTGCTGTATTTGTCAATTACAAGTTCAGATCTTCTAGTTATAATTTGCACTAATAATTTGTATTTAACAATTTGAAGTTCTGTATTTAACAATTACAAGTTCAGATCTTCAAGTTATAATTTGCAATAATAATTAGAAGCAATCAATTTTAAGTTCTGTATTTGACAATTACTAGTTCAGATCTTCAAGTTATAATTTGAAATAATAATTTGAATTTAACAAATCTAAGTTCTGTAATTCACGATTACAAGTTCAGATCTTCAAGTTATAACTTACAATAATAATTAGAAGCTTTCAATTTTAAGTTCTGTATTTGACAATTACAAGTTCAGATCTTCAAGTTATAATTTGCAATAATAATTAGAAGCTATTAATTTTAAGTTCTGTATTTGACAATTACAAGTTCAGATCTTCAAGTTATAATTTGAAATAATAATTAGAAGCTATCAATTTTATGTTCTGTATTTGACAATTACAAGTTCAGATCTTCAAGTTATAATTTGCAATAATAATTAGAAGCTATCAATTTTAAGTTCTGTATTTGACAATTACAAGTTCAGATCTTCAAGTTATAATTTGCAATAATTATTAGAAGCTATCAATTTTAAGTTCTGTATTTGACAATTACTAGTTCAGATCTTCAAGTTATATTTTGAAATAATAATTTGAATTTAACAAATCTAAGTTCTGTACTTCACTATTACAAGTTCAGATCTTCAAGTTATAATTTACAATAATAATAAGAAGCTATCAATTTTAAGTTCTGTATTTGACAATTTCAAGTTCAGATCTTCAAGTTATAATTTGAAATAATAATCAGAAGCTATCAATTTTAAGTTCTGTATTTGACAATTACAAGTTCAGATCTTCTAGTTATAATTTGCAATAATAATTAGAAGCTATCAATTTTAAGATCTGTATTTGACAATTACTAGTTCAGAACTTCAAGTTATAATTTGCACTAATAATTAGTATTTAACAATTAGAAGTTCTGTATTTGACAATTACAAGTTCAGATCTTCAAGTTATAATTTGCAATAATAATTAGAAGCTATCAATTTTAAGTTCTGTATTTGACAATTACAAGTTCAGATCTTCAAGTTATAATTTGCACTAATAATTTGTATTTAACAATTAGAAGTTCTGTATTTGACAATTAAAAGTTCAGATCTTCAAGTTATAATTTGCAATAATAATTAGAAGCTATCAATTTTAAGTTCTGTATTTGACAATTACTAGTTCAGATCTTCAAATTATAATTTGCACTAATAATTTGTATTTAACAATTAGAAGTTCTGTATTTGACAATTAAAAGTTTAGATCTTCAAGTTATAATTTGCAATAATAATTAGAAGCTATCAATTTTAAGTTCTGTATTTGACAATTACTAGTTCAGATCTTCAAATTATAATTTGCACTAATGATTTGTATTTAACAATTAGAAGTTCTGTATTTGACTATTACAAGTTCAGATCTTCGAATTATTATTTGCAATAATAATTAGAAGCTATCAATTTTAAGTTCTGTATTTGACAATTACAAGTTCAGATCTTCAAGTTATTATTTGCAATAATAATTAGAAGCTATCAATTTTAAGTTCTGTATTTGACAATTACAAGTTCAGATCTCCAAGTTATAATTTACAATAATAATTAGAAGCTATCAATTTTAAGTTCTGTATTTGAC
Organism: Cantharis lateralis; assembly: GCA_963170105.1. NCBI lineage: Eukaryota > Metazoa > Arthropoda > Insecta > Coleoptera > Cantharidae > Cantharis > Cantharis lateralis. The sequence continues at coordinate 29,414,868 of OY720625.1, read as the reverse complement.
AATTACAAGTTCAGATCTTCAAGTTATAATTTGCAATAGTAATTAGAAGCTATCAATTTTAAGTTCTGTATTTGACAATTACTAGTTCAGATCTTCAAGTTATAATTTGAAATAATAATTTGAATTTATCTAATCTAAGTTCTGTAATTTACTATTACAAGTTCAGATCTTCAAGTTATAATTTACAATAATAATTAGAAGCTATAAATTTTAAGTGCTGTATTTGACAATTACAAGTTCAGATCTTCTAGTTATAATTTGCACTAATAATTTGTATTTAACAATTTGAAGTTCTGTGTTTAACAATTACAAGTTCAGATCTTAAACTTATAATTTGCAATAATAATTAGAAGCAATCAATTTTAAGTTCTGTATTTGACAATTACTAGTTCAGATCTTCAAGTTATAATTTGAAATAATAATTTGAATTTAACAAATCTAAGTTCTGTAATTCACGATTACAAGTTCAGATCTTCAAGTTATAATTTGAAATAATAATTAGAAGCTATCAATTTTAAGTTCTGTATTTGACAATTACAAGTTCAGATCTTCTAGTTATAATTTGCAATAATAATTAGAAGCTATCAATTTTAAGTTCTGTATTTGACAATTACAAGTTCAGATCTTCTAGTTATAATTTGCAATAATAATTAGAAGCTATCAATTTTAAGATCTGTATTTGACAATTACTAGTTCAGAACTTCAAGTTATAATTTGCACTAATAATTAGTATTTAACAATTAGAAGTTCTGTATTTGACAATTACAAGTTCAGATCTTCAAGTTATAATTTGCAATAATAATTAGAAGCTATCAATTTTAAGTTCTGTATTTGACAATTACTAGTTCAGATCTTCAAGTTATATTTTGAAATAATAATTTGAATTTAACAAATCTAAGTTCTGTACTTCACTATTACAAGTTCAGATCTTCAAGTTATAATTTGCAATAATTATTAGAAGCTATCAATTTTAAGTTCTGTATTTGACAATTACTAGTTCAGATCTTCAAGTTATATTTTGAAATAATAATTTGAATTCAACAAATCTAAGTTCTGTACTTCACTATTACAAGTTCAGATCTTCAAGTTATAATTTACAATAATAATTAGAAGCTATCAATTTTAAGTTCTGTATTTGACAATTACAAGTTCAGATCTTCAAGTTATAATTTGAAATAATAATTAGAAGCTATCAATTTTAAGTTCTGTATTTGACAATTACAAGTTCAGATCTTCTAGTTATAATTTGCAATAATAATTAGAAGCTATCAATTTTAAGATCTGTATTTGACAATTACTAGTTCAGAACTTCAAGTTATAATTTGCACTAATAATTAGTATTTAACAATTAGAAGTTCTGTATTTGACAATTACAAGTTCAGATCTTCAAGTTATAATTTGCAATACTTATTAGAAGCTATCAATTTTAAGTTCTGTATTTGACAATTACTAGTTCAGATCTTCAAGTTATATTTTGAAATAATAATTTGAATTTAACAAATCTAAGTTCTGTACTTCACTATTACAAGTTCAGATCTTCAAGTTATAATTTGCAATAATTATTAGAAGCTATCAATTTTAAGTTCTGTATTTGACAATTACTAGTTCAGATCTTCATGTTATATTTTGAAATAATAATTTGAATTTAACAAATCTAAGTTCTGTACTTCACTATTACAAGTTCAGATCTTCAAGTTATAATTTACAATAATAATTAGAAGCTATCAATTTTAAGTTCTGTATTTGACAATTACAAGTTCAGATCTTCAAGTTATAATTTACAATAATGATTAGAAGCTATCAATTTTAAGTTCTGAATTTGACAATTACAAGTTCAGATCTTCAAGTTATAATTTGCACTAATAATTTGTATTTAACAATTAGAAGTTCTGTATTTGACAATTAAAAGTTCAGATCTTCTAGTTATAATTTGCAATCACAATTTGAATTTAACAATGCTAAGTTGCGTATTTATCTATTACAAGTTCAGATCTTCAAATTATATTTTGCAATAATAATTAGAAGCTATCAATTTTAAGTTCTGTATTTGACAATTACAAGTTCAGATCTTCAAGTTATTATTTGCAATAATAATTAGAAGCTATCAATTTTAAGTTCTGTATTTGACAATTACAAGTTCAGATCTTCAAGTTATAATTTACAATAATAATTAGAAGCTATCAATTTTAAGTTTTGTATTTGACAATTACAAGTTCAGATCTTCAAGTTATAATTTGCAATAGTAATTAGAAGCTATCAATTTTAAGTTCTGTATTTGACAATTACTAGTTCAGATCTTCAAGTTATAATTTGAAATAATAATTTGAATTTATCAAATCTAAGTTCTGTAATTCACTATTACAAGTTCAGATCTTCAAGTTATAATTTACAATAATAATTAGAAGCTATCAATTTTAAGTGCTGTATTTGACAATTACAAGTTCAGATCTTCTAGTTATAATTTGCACTAATAATTTGTATTTAACAATTTGAAGTTCTGTATTTAACAATTACAAGTTCAGATCTTCAAGTTATAATTTGCAATAATAATTAGAAGCTATCAATTTTAAGTTCTGTATTTGACAATTACTAGTTCAGATCTTCAAGTTATAATTTGAAATAATAATTTGAATTTAACAAATCTAAGTTCTGTAATTCACGATTACAAGTTCAGATCTTCAAGTTATAACTTACAATAATAATTAGAAGCTATCAATTTTAAGTTCTGTATTTGACAATTACAAGTTCAGATCTTCAAGTTATAATTTGCAATAATAATTAGAAGCTATTAATTTTAAGTTCTGTATTTGACAATTACAAGTTCAGATCTTCAAGTTATAATTTGAAATAATAATTAGAAGCTATCAATTTTATGTTCTGTATTTGACAATTACAAGTTCAGATCTTCAAGTTATAATTTGCAATAATAATTAGAAGCTATCAATTTTAAGTTCTGTATTTGACAATTACAAGTTCAGATCTTCTAGTTATAATTTGCACTAATAATTTGTATTTAACAATTTGAAGTTCTGTATTTAACAATTACCTATTACAGGTTCAGATCTTCAAGTTATAATTTGCAATCACAATTTGTATTTAACAATGCTAAGTTGCGTATTTATCTATTACAAGTTCAGATCTTCAAATTATATTTTGCAATAATAATTAGAAGCTATCAATTTTAAGTTCTGTATTTGACAATTACAAGTTCAGATCTTCAAGTTATTATTTGCAATAATAATTAGAAGCTATCAATTTTAAGTTCTGTATTTGACAATTACAAGTTCAGATCTTCAAGTTATAATTTACAATAATAATTAGAAGCTATCAATTTTAAGTTCTGTATTTGACAATTACAAGTTCAGATCTTCAAGTTATAATTTGCAATAGTAATTAGAAGCTATCAATTTTAAGTTCTGTATTTGACAATTACTAGTTCAGATCTTCAAGTTATAATTTGAAATAATAATTTGAATTTATCAAATCTAAGTTCTGTAATTCACTATTACAAGTTCAGATCTTCAAGTTATAATTTACAATAATAATTAGAAGCTATCAATTTTAAGTGCTGTATTTGACAATTACAAGTTCAGATCTTCTAGTTATAATTTGCACTAATAATTTGTATTTAACAATTTGAAGTTCTGTATTTAACAATTACAAGTTCAGATCTTCAAGTTATAATTTGCAATAATAATTAGAAGCTATCAATTTTAAGTTCTGTATTTGACAATTACTAGTTCAGATCTTCAAGTTATAATTTGAAATAATAATTTGAATTTAACAAATCTAAGTTCTGTAATTCACGATTACAAGTTCAGATCTTCAAGTTATAACTTACAATAATAATTAGAAGCTATCAATTTTAAGTTCTGTATTTGACAATTACAAGTTCAGATCTTCAAGTTATAATTTGCAATAATAATTAGAAGCTATTAATTTTAAGTTCTGTATTTGACAATTACAAGTTCAGATCTTCAAGTTATAATTTGAAATAATAATTAGAAGCTATCAATTTTATGTTCTGTATTTGACAATTACAAGTTCAGATCTTCAAGTTATAATTTGCAATAATAATTAGAAGCTATCAATTTTAAGTTCTGTATTTGACAATTACAAGTTCAGATCTTCTAGTTATAATTTGCACTAATAATTTGTATTTAACAATTTGAAGTTCTGTATTTAACAATTACCTATTACAGGTTCAGATCTTCAAGTTATAATTTGCAATCACAATTTGTATTTAACAATGCTAAGTTGCGTATTTATCTATTACAAGTTCAGATCTTCAAATTATATTTTGCAATAATAATTAGAAGCTATCAATTTTAAGTTCTGTATTTGACAATTACAAGTTCAGATCTTCAAGTTATTATTTGCAATAATAATTAGAAGCTATCAATTTTAAGTTCTGTATTTGACAATTACAAGTTCAGATCTTCAAGTTATAATTTACAATAATAATTAGAAGCTATCAATTTTAAGTTCTGTATTTGACAATTACAAGTTCAGATCTTCAAGTTATAATTTGCAATAGTAATTAGAAGCTATCAATTTTAAGTTCTGTATTTGACAATTACTAGTTCAGATCTTCAAGTTATAATTTGAAATAATAATTTGAATTTATCAAATCTAAGTTCTGTAATTCACTATTACAAGTTCAGATCTTCAAGTTATAATTTACAATAATAATTAGAAGCTATCAATTTTAAGTGCTGTATTTGACAATTACAAGTTCAGATCTTCTAGTTATAATTTGCACTAATAATTTGTATTTAACAATTTGAAGTTCTGTATTTAACAATTACAAGTTCAGATCTTCAAGTTATAATTTGCAATAATAATTAGAAGCTATCAATTTTAAGTTCTGTATTTGACAATTACTAGTTCAGATCTTCAAGTTATAATTTGAAATAATAATTTGAATTTAACAAATCTAAGTTCTGTAATTCACGATTACAAGTTCAGATCTTCAAGTTATAACTTACAATAATAATTAGAAGCTATCAATTTTAAGTTCTGTATTTGACAATTACAAGTTCAGATCTTCAAGTTATAATTTGCAATAATAATTAGAAGCTATTAATTTTAAGTTCTGTATTTGACAATTACAAGTTCAGATCTTCAAGTTATAATTTGAAATAATAATTAGAAGCTATCAATTTTATGTTCTGTATTTGACAATTACAAGTTCAGATCTTCAAGTTATAATTTGCAATAATAATTAGAAGCTATCAATTTTAAGTTCTGTATTTGACAATTACAAGTTCAGATCTTCAAGTTATAATTTGCCATAATTATTAGAAGCTATCAATTTTAAGTTCTGTATTTGACAATTACTAGTTCAGATCTTCAAGTTATAATTTGCAATAATAATTAGAAGCTATCAATTTTAAGTTCTGTATTTGACAATTACAAGTTCAGATCTTCAAGTTATAATTTGCAATAATTATTAGAAGCTATTAATTTTAAGTTCTGTATTTGACAATTACTAGTTCAGATCTTCAAGTTATATTTTGAAATAATAATTTGAATTTAACAAATCTAAGTTCTGTAATTCACTATTACAAGTTCAGATCTTCAAGTTATAATTTACAATAATAATTAGAAGCTATCAATTTTAAGTTCTGTATTTGAAAATTACAAGTTCAGATCTTCAAGTTATAATTTGCAATAATTATTAGAAGCTATCAATTTTAAGTTCTGTATTTGACAATTACTAGTTCAGATCTTCAAGTTATAATTTGCAATAATAATTAGAAGCTATCAATTTTAAGTTCTGTATTTGACAATTACAAGTTCAGATCTTCAAGTTATAATTTGCAATAATAATTAGAAGCTATTAATTTTAAGTTCTGTATTTGACAATTACAAGTTCAGATCTTCAAGTTATAATTTGAAATAATAATTAGAAGCTATCAATTTTATGTTCTGTATTTGACAATTACTAGTTCAGATCTTCAAGTTATAATTTGAAATAATAATTTGAATTTAACAAATCTAAGTTCTGTAATTCACTATTACAAGTTCAGATCTTCAAGTTATAATTTACAATAATAATTAGAAGCTATCAATTTTAAGTTCTGTATTTGACAATTACAAGTTCAGATCTTCAAGTTATAATTTGCAATCACAATTTGTATTTAACAATGCTAAGTTGCGTATTTGTCTATTACAAGTTCAGATCTTCAAATTATAATTTGCAATAATAATTAGAAGCTATCAATTTTAAGTTCTGTATTTGACAATTACAAGTTCAGATCTTCAAGTTATAATATGCAATAATAATTAGAAGCTATCAATTTTAAGTTCTGTATTTGACAATTACTAGTTCAGATCTTCAAGTTATAATTTGAAATAATAATTTGAATTTAACAAATCTAAGTTCTGTAATTCACTATTACAAGTTCAGATCTTCAAGTTATAATTTACAATAATAATTAGAAGCTATCAATTTTAAGTTCTGAATTTGACAATTACAAGTTCAGATCTTCAAGTTATAATTTGCACTAATAATTTGTATTTAACAATTAGAAGTTCTGTATTTGACAATTAAAAGTTCAGATCTTCAAGTTATAATTTGCAATCACAATTTGTATTTAACAATGCTAAGTTGCGTATTTATCTATTACAAGTTCAGATCTTCAAATTATATTTTGCAATAATAATTAGAAGCTATCAATTTTAAGTTCTGTATTTGACAATTACAAGTTCAGATCTTCAAGTTATTATTTGCAATAATAATTAGAAGCTATCAATTTTAAGTTCTGTATTTGACAATTACAAGTTCAGATCTTCAAGTTATAATTTACAATAATAATTAGAAGCTATCAATTTTAAGTTTTGTATTTGACAATTACAAGTTCAGATCTTCAAGTTATAATTTGCAATAGTAATTAGAAGCTATCAATTTTAAGTTCTGTATTTGACAATTACTAGTTCAGATCTTCAAGTTATAATTTGAAATAATAATTTGAATTTATCAAATCTAAGTTCTGTAATTCACTATTACAAGTTCAGATCTTCAAGTTATAATTTACAATAATAATTAGAAGCTATCAATTTTAAGTGCTGTATTTGACAATTACAAGTTCAGATCTTCTAGTTATAATTTGCACTAATAATTTGTATTTAACAATTTGAAGTTCTGTATTTAACAATTACAAGTTCAGATCTTCAAGTTATAATTTGCAATAATAATTAGAAGCTATCAATTTTAAGTTCTGTATTTGACAATTACTAGTTCAGATCTTCAAGTTATAATTTGAAATAATAATTTGAATTTAACAAATCTAAGTTCTGTAATTCACGATTACAAGTTCAGATCTTCAAGTTATAACTTACAATAATAATTAGAAGCTATCAATTTTAAGTTCTGTATTTGACAATTACAAGTTCAGATCTTCAAGTTATAATTTGCAATAATAATTAGAAGCTATTAATTTTAAGTTCTGTATTTGACAATTACAAGTTCAGATCTTCAAGTTATAATTTGAAATAATAATTAGAAGCTATCAATTTTATGTTCTGTATTTGACAATTACAAGTTCAGATCTTCAAGTTATAATTTGCAATAATAATTAGAAGCTATCAATTTTAAGTTCTGTATTTGACAATTACAAGTTCAGATCTTCAAGTTATAATTTGCCATAATTATTAGAAGCTATCAATTTTAAGTTCTGTATTTGACAATTACTAGTTCAGATCTTCAAGTTATAATTTGCAATAATAATTAGAAGCTATCAATTTTAAGTTCTGTATTTGACAATTACAAGTTCAGATCTTCAAGTTATAATTTGCAATAATTATTAGAAGCTATCAATTTTAAGTTCTGTATTTGACAATTACTAGTTCAGATCTTCAAGTTATATTTTGAAATAATAATTTGAATTTAACAAATCTAAGTTCTGTAATTCACTATTACAAGTTCAGATCTTCAAGTTATAATTTACAATAATAATTAGAAGCTATCAATTTTAAGTTCTGTATTTGAAAATTACAAGTTCAGATCTTCAAGTTATAATTTGCAATAATTATTAGAAGCTATCAATTTTAAGTTCTGTATTTGACAATTACTAGTTCAGATCTTCAAGTTATAATTTGCAATAATAATTAGAAGCTATCAATTTTAAGTTCTGTATTTGACAATTACAAGTTCAGATCTTCAAGTTATAATTTGCAATAATAATTAGAAGCTATTAATTTTAAGTTCTGTATTTGACAATTACAAGTTCAGATCTTCAAGTTATAATTTGAAATAATAATTAGAAGCTATCAATTTTATGTTCTGTATTTGACAATTACTAGTTCAGATCTTCAAGTTATAATTTGAAATAATAATTTGAATTTAACAAATCTAAGTTCTGTAATTCACTATTACAAGTTCAGATCTTCAAGTTATAATTTACAATAATAATTAGAAGCTATCAATTTTAAGTTCTGTATTTGACAATTACAAGTTCAGATCTTCAAGTTATAATTTGTAATCACAATTTGTATTTAACAATGCTAAGTTGCGTATTTGTCTATTACAAGTTCAGATCTTCAAATTATAATTTGCAATAATAATTAGAAGCTATCAATTTTAAGTTCTGAATTTGACAATTACAAGTTCAGATCTTCAAGTTATAATTTGCACTAATAATTTGTATTTAACAATTAGAAGTTCTGTATTTGACAATTAAAAGTTCAGATCTTCAAGTTATAATTTGCAATAATAATTAGAAGCTATCAATTTTAAGTTCTGTATTTGACAATTACTAGTTCAGATATTCAAATTATAATTTGCACTAATAATTTGTATTTATCAATTAGAAGTTCTGTATTTGACTATTACAAGTTCAGATCTTCGAATTATTATTTGCAATCTTAGTTTGAATTTAACAATTCGAAGTTCTGTATTTACCTATTACAGGTTCAGATCTTCAAGTTATAATTTGCAATCACAATTTGTATTTAACAATGCTAAGTTGCGTATTTATCTATTACAAGTTCAGATCTTCAAATTATATTTTGCAATAATAATTGGAAGCTATCAATTTTAAGTTCTGTATTTGACAATTACAAGTTCAGATCTTCAAGTTATTATTTGCAATAATAATTAGAAGCTATCAATTTTAAGTTCTGTATTTGACAATTACAAGTTCAGATCTTCAAGTTATAATTTACAATAATAATTAGAAGCTATCAATTTTAAGTTCTGTATTTGACAATTACAAGTTCAGATCTTCAAGTTATAATTTGCAATAGTAATTAGAAGCTATCAATTTTAAGTTCTGTATTTGACAATTACTAGTTCAGATCTTCAAGTTATAATTTGAAATAATAATTTGAATTTATCAAATCTAAGTTCTGTAATTCACTATTACAAGTTCAGATCTTCAAGTTATAATTTACAATAATAATTAGAAGCTATCAATTTTAAGTGCTGTATTTGACAATTACAAGTTCAGATCTTCTAGTTATAATTTGCACTAATAATTTGTATTTAACAATTTGAAGTTCTGTATTTAACAATTACAAGTTCAGATCTTCAAGTTATAATTTGCAATAATAATTAGAAGCTATCAATTTTAAGTTCTGTATTTGACAATTACTAGTTCAGATCTTCAAGTTATAATTTGAAATAATAATTTGAATTTAACAAATCTAAGTTCTGTAATTCACGATTACAAGTTCAGATCTTCAAGTTATAACTTACAATAATAATTAGAAGCTATCAATTTTAAGTTCTGTATTTGACAATTACAAGTTCAGATCTTCAAGTTATAATTTGCAATAATAATTAGAAGCTATTAATTTTAAGTTCTGTATTTGACAATTACAAGTTCAGATCTTCAAGTTATAATTTGAAATAATAATTAGAAGCTATCAATTTTATGTTCTGTATTTGACAATTACAAGTTCAGATCTTCAAGTTATAATTTGCAATAATAATTAGAAGCTATCAATTTTAAGTTCTGTATTTGACAATTACAAGTTCAGATCTTAAACTTATAATTTGCAATAATAATTAGAAGCAATCAATTTTAAGTTCTGTATTTGACAATTACTAGTTCAGATCTTCAAGTTATAATTTGCAATAATAATTAGAAGCTATCAATTTTAAGTTCTGTATTTGACAATTACAAGTTCAGATCTTCAAGTTATAATTTGCAATAATTATTAGAAGCTATCAATTTTAAGTTCTGTATTTGACAATTACTAGTTCAGATCTTCAAGTTATATTTTGAAATAATAATTTGAATTTAACAAATCTAAGTTCTGTAATTCACTATTACAAGTTCAGATCTTCAAGTTATAATTTACAATAATAATTAGAAGCTATCAATTTTAAGTTCTGTATTTGACAATTACAAGTTCAGATCTTCAAGTTATAATTTGCAATAATTATTAGAAGCTATCAATTTTAAGTTCTGTATTTGACAATTACTAGTTCAGATCTTCAAGTTATAATTTGAAATAATAATTAGAAGCTATCAATTTTAAGTTCTGTATTTGACAATTACAAGTTCAGATCTTCAAGTTATAATTTGCAATAATAATTAGAAGCTATTAATTTTAAGTTCTGTATTTGACAATTACAAGTTCAGATCTTCAAGTTATAATTTGAAATAATAATTAGAAGCTATCAATTTTATGTTCTGTATTTGACAATTACAAGTTCAGATCTTCAAGTTATAATTTGCAATAATAATTAGAAGCTATCAATTTTAAGTTCTGTATTTGACAATTACAAGTTCAGATCTTCAAGTTATAATTTGCAATAATTATTAGAAGCTATCAATTTTAAGTTCTGTATTTGACAATTACTAGTTCAGATCCTCAAGTTATATTTTGAAATAATAATTTGAATTTAACAAATCTAAGTTCTGTAATTCACTATTACAAGTTCAGATCTTCAAGTTATAATTTACAATAATAATTAGAAGCTATCAATTTTAAGTTCTGTATTTGACAATTACAAGTTCAGATCTTCAAGTTATAATTTGAAATAATAATTAGAAGCTATCAATTTTAAGTTCTGTATTTGACAATTACAAGTTCAGATCTTCTAGTTATAATTTGCAATAATAATTAGAAGCTATCAATTTTAAGATCTGTATTTGACAATTACTAGTTCAGAACTTCAAGTTATAATTTGCACTAATAATTAGTATTTAACAATTAGAAGTTCTGTATTTGACAATTACAAGTTCAGATCTTCAAGTTATAATTTGCAATAATAATTAGAAGCTATCAATTTTAAGTTCTGTATTTGACAATTACAAGTTCAGATCTTCAAGTTATAATTTCCACTAATAATTTGTATTTAACAATTAGAAGTTCTGTATTTGACAATTAAAAGTTTAGATCTTCAAGTTATAATTTGCAATAATAATTAGAAGCTATCAATTTTAAGTTCTGTATTTGACAATTACTAGTTCAGATCTTCAAATTATAATTTGCACTAATGATTTGTATTTAACAATTAGAAGTTCTGTATTTGACTATTACAAGTTCAGATCTTCGAATTATTATTTGCAATAATAATTAGAAGCTATCAATTTTAAGTTCTGTATTTGACAATTACAAGTTCAGATCTTCAAGTTATTATTTGCAATAATAATTAGAAGCTATCAATTTTAAGTTCTGTATTTGACAATTACAAGTTCAGATCTTCAAGTTATAATTTACAATAATAATTAGAAGCTATCAATTTTAAGTTCTGTATTTGACAATTACAAGTTCAGATCTTCAAGTTATAATTTGCAATAGTAATTAGAAGCTATCAATTTTAAGTTCTGTATTTGACAATTACTAGTTCAGATCTTCAAGTTATAATTTGAAATAATAATTTGAATTTATCAAATCTAAGTTCTGTAATTTACTATTACAAGTTCAGATCTTCAAGTTATAATTTACAATAATAATTAGAAGCTATAAATTTTAAGTGCTGTATTTGTCAATTACAAGTTCAGATCTTCTAGTTATAATTTGCACTAATAATTTGTATTTAACAATTTGAAGTTCTGTATTTAACAATTACAAGTTCAGATCTTCAAGTTATAATTTGCAATAATAATTAGAAGCAATCAATTTTAAGTTCTGTATTTGACAATTACTAGTTCAGATCTTCAAGTTATAATTTGAAATAATAATTTGAATTTAACAAATCTAAGTTCTGTAATTCACGATTACAAGTTCAGATCTTCAAGTTATAACTTACAATAATAATTAGAAGCTTTCAATTTTAAGTTCTGTATTTGACAATTACAAGTTCAGATCTTCAAGTTATAATTTGCAATAATAATTAGAAGCTATTAATTTTAAGTTCTGTATTTGACAATTACAAGTTCAGATCTTCAAGTTATAATTTGAAATAATAATTAGAAGCTATCAATTTTATGTTCTGTATTTGACAATTACAAGTTCAGATCTTCAAGTTATAATTTGCAATAATAATTAGAAGCTATCAATTTTATGTTCTGTATTTGACAATTACAAGTTCAGATCTTCAAGTTATAATTTGCAATAATTATTAGAAGCTATCAATTTTAAGTTCTGTATTTGACAATTACTAGTTCAGATCTTCAAGTTATATTTTGAAATAATAATTTGAATTTAACAAATCTAAGTTCTGTACTTCACTATTACAAGTTCAGATCTTCAAGTTATAATTTACAATAATAATAAGAAGCTATCAATTTTAAGTTCTGTATTTGACAATTTCAAGTTCAGATCTTCTAGTTATAATTTGAAATAATAATTAGAAGCTATCAATTTTAAGTTCTGTATTTGACAATTACAAGTTCAGATCTTCTAGTTATAATTTGCAATAATAATTAGAAGCTATCAATTTTAAGATCTGTATTTGACAATTACTAGTTCAGAACTTCAAGTTATAATTTGCACTAATAATTAGTATTTAACAATTAGAAGTTCTGTATTTGACAATTACAAGTTCAGATCTTCAAGTTATAATTTGCAATAATAATTAGAAGCTATCAATTTTAAGTTCTGTATTTGACAATTACAAGTTCAGATCTTCAAGTTATAATTTGCACTAATAATTTGTATTTAACAATTAGAAGTTCTGTATTTGACAATTAAAAGTTCAGATCTTCAAGTTATAATTTGCAATAATAATTAGAAGCTATCAATTTTAAGTTCTGTATTTGACAATTACTAGTTCAGATCTTCAAATTATAATTTGCACTAATAATTTGTATTTAACAATTAGAAGTTCTGTATTTGACAATTAAAAGTTTAGATCTTCAAGTTATAATTTGCAATAATAATTAGAAGCTATCAATTTTAAGTTCTGTATTTGACAATTACTAGTTCAGATCTTCAAATTATAATTTGCACTAATGATTTGTATTTAACAATTAGAAGTTCTGTATTTGACTATTACAAGTTCAGATCTTCGAATTATTATTTGCAATAATAATTAGAAGCTATCAATTTTAAGTTCTGTATTTGACAATTACAAGTTCAGATGTTCAAGTTATTATTTGCAATAATAATTAGAAGCTATCAATTTTAAGTTCTGTATTTGACAATTACAAGTTCAGATCTCCAAGTTATAATTTACAATAATAATTAGAAGCTATCAATTTTAAGTTCTGTATTTGACAATTACAAGTTCAGATCTTCAAGTTATAATTTGCAATAGTAATTAGAAGCTATCAATTTTAAGTTCTGTATTTGACAATTACTAGTTCAGATCTTCAAGTTATAATTTGAAATAATAATTTGAATTTATCTAATCTAAGTTCTGTAATTTACTATTACAAGTTCAGATCTTCAAGTTATAATTTACAATAATAATTAGAAGCTATAAATTTTAAGTGCTGTATTTGACAATTACAAGTTCAGATCTTCTAGTTATAATTTGCACTAATAATTTGTATTTAACAATTTGAAGTTCTGTGTTTAACAATTACAAGTTCAGATCTTAAACTTATAATTTGCAATAATAATTAGAAGCAATCAATTTTAAGTTCTGTATTTGACAATTACTAGTTCAGATCTTCAAGTTATAATTTGAAATAATAATTTGAATTTAACAAATCTAAGTTCTGTAATTCACGATTACAAGTTCAGATCTTCAAGTTATAATTTGAAATAATAATTAGAAGCTATCAATTTTAAGTTCTGTATTTGACAATTACAAGTTCAGATCTTCTAGTTATAATTTGCAATAATAATTAGAAGCTATCAATTTTAAGTTCTGTATTTGACAATTACAAGTTCAGATCTTCAAGTTATAATTTGCAATAATTATTAGAAGCTATCAATTTTAAGTTCTGTATTTGACAATTACTAGTTCAGATCTTCAAGTTATATTTTGAAATAATAATTTGAATTTAACAAATCTAAGTTCTGTACTTCACTATTACAAGTTCAGATCTTCAAGTTATAATTTACAATAATAATTAGAAGCTATCAATTTTAAGTTCTGTATTTGACAATTACAAGTTCAGATCTTCAAGTTATATTTTGAAATAATAATTTGAATTTAACAAATCTAAGTTCTGTACTTCACTATTACAAGTTCAGATCTTCAAGTTATAATTTACAATAATAATTAGAAGCTATCAATTTTAAGTTCTGTATTTGACAATTACAAGTTCAGATCTTCAAGTTATAATTTGAAATAATAATTAGAAGCTATCAATTTTAAGTTCTGTATTTGACAATTACAAGTTCAGATCTTCTAGTTATAATTTGCAATAATAATTAGAAGCTATCAATTTTAAGATCTGTATTTGACAATTACTAGTTCAGAACTTCAAGTTATAATTTGCACTAATAATTAGTATTTAACAATTAGAAGTTCTGTATTTGACAATTACAAGTTCAGATCTTCAAGTTATAATTTGCAATAATAATTAGAAGCTATCAATTTTAAGTTCTGTATTTGACAATTACTAGTTCAGATCTTCAAGTTATATTTTGAAATAATAATTTGAATTTAACAAATCTAAGTTCGGTACTTCACTATTACAAGTTCAGATCTTCAAGTTATAATTTGCAATAATTATTAGAAGCTATCAATTTTAAGTTCTGTATTTGACAATTACTAGTTCAGATCTTCAAGTTATATTTTGAAATAATAATTTGAATTCAACAAATCTAAGTTCTGTACTTCACTATTACAAGTTCAGATCTTCAAGTTATAATTTACAATAATAATTAGAAGCTATCAATTTTAAGTTCTGTATTTGACAATTACAAGTTCAGATCTTCAAGTTATAATTTGAAATAATAATTAGAAGCTATCAATTTTAAGTTCTGTATTTGACAATTACAAGTTCAGATCTTCTAGTTATAATTTGCAATAATAATTAGAAGCTATCAATTTTAAGATCTGTATTTGACAATTACTAGTTCAGAACTTCAAGTTATAATTTGCACTAATAATTAGTATTTAACAATTAGAAGTTCTGTATTTGACAATTACAAGTTCAGATCTTCAAGTTATAATTTGCAATACTTATTAGAAGCTATCAATTTTAAGTTCTGTATTTGACAATTACTAGTTCAGATCTTCAAGTTATATTTTGAAATAATAATTTGAATTTAACAAATCTAAGTTCTGTACTTCACTATTACAAGTTCAGATCTTCAAGTTATAATTTGCAATAATTATTAGAAGCTATCAATTTTAAGTTCTGTATTTGACAATTACTAGTTCAGATCTTCAAGTTATATTTTGAAATAATAATTTGAATTTAACAAATCTAAGTTCTGTACTTCACTATTACAAGTTCAGATCTTCAAGTTATAATTTACAATAATAATTAGAAGCTATCAATTTTAAGTTCTGTATTTGACAATTACAAGTTCAGATCTTCAAGTTATAATTTGAAATAATAATTAGAAGCTATCAATTTTAAGTTCTGTATTTGACAATTACAAGTTCAGATCTTCTAGTTATAATTTGCAATAATAATTAGAAGCTATCAATTTTAAGATCTGTATTTGACAATTACTAGTTCAGAACTTCAAGTTATAATTTGCACTAATAATTAGTATTTAACAATTAGAAGTTCTGTATTTGACAATTACAAGTTCAGATCTTCAAGTTATAATTTGCAATAATAATTAGAAGCTATCAATTTTAAGTTCTGTATTTGACAATTACAAGTTCAGATCTTCAAGTTATAATTTGCACTAATAATTTGTATTTAACAATTAGAAGTTCTGTATTTGACAATTAAAAGTTCAGATCTTCAAGTTATAATTTGCAATAATAATTAGAAGCTATCAATTTTAAGTTCTGTATTTGACAATTACTAGTTCAGATCTTCAAATTATAATTTGCACTAATGATTTGTATTTAACAATTAGAAGTTCTGTATTTGACTATTACAAGTTCAGATCTTCGAATTATTATTTGCAATCTTAGTTTGAATTTAACAATTCAAAGTTCTGTATTTACCTATTACAGGTTCAGATCTTCAAGTTATAATTTGCAATCACAATTTGTATTTAACAATGCTAAGTTGCGTATTTGTCTATTACAAGTTCAGATCTTCAAATTATATTTTGCAATAATAATTAGAAGCTATCAATTTTAAGTTCTGTATTTGACAATTACAAGTTCAGATCTTCAAGTTATTATTTGCAATAATAATTAGAAGCTATCAATTTTAAGTTCTGTATTTGACAATTACAAGTTCAGATCTGCAAGTTATTATTTGCAATAATAATTAGAAGCTATCAATTTTAAGTTCTGTATTTGACAATTACAAGTTCAGATTTAAAAGTTATAATTTACAATAATAATTAGAAGCTATCAATTTTAAATTCTGTATTTGACAATTACAAGTTCAGATCTTCAAGTTATAATTTGCACTAATAATTTGTATTTAACAATTAGAAGTTCTGTATTTGACAATTAAAAGTTCAGATCTTCAAGTTATAATTTGCAATAATAATTAGAAGCTATCAATTTTAAGTTCTGTATTTGACAATTACTAGTTCAGATCTTCAAATTATAATTTGCACTAATGATTTGTATTTAACAATTAGAAGTTCTGTATTTGACTATTACAAGTTCAGATCTTCGAATTATTATTTGCAATCTTAGTTTGAATTTAACAATTCAAAGTTCTGTATTTACCTATTACAGGTTCAGATCTTCAAGTTATAATTTGCAATCACAATTTGTATTTAACAATGCTAAGTTGCGTATTTGTCTATTACAAGTTCAGATCTTCAAATTATATTTTGCAATAATAATTAGAAGCTATCAATTTTAAGTTCTGTATTTGACAATTACAAGTTCAGATCTTCAAGTTATTATTTGCAATAATAATTAGAAGCTATCAATTTTAAGTTCTGTATTTGACAATTACAAGTTCAGATCTAAAAGTTATAATTTACAATAATAATTAGAAGCTATCAATTTTAAATTCTGTATTTATCAATTACTAGTGCAGATCTTCAAGTTATAATTTGAAATAATAATTTGAATTTATCAAATCTAAGTTCTGTAATTCACTATTACAAGTTCAGATCTTCAAGTTATAATTTACAATAATAATTAGAAGCTATCAATTTTAAGTTCTGTATTTGACAATTACAAGTTCAGATCTTCAAGTTATAATTTGCAATAATAATTAGAAGCTATCAATTTTAAGTTCTGTATTTGACAATTACAAGTTCAGATCTTCAAGTTATAATTTGCACTAATAATTTGTATTTAACAATTAGAAGTTCTGTATTTGACAATTAAAAGTTTAGATCTTCAAGTTATAATTTGCAATAATAATTAGAAGCTATCAATTTTAAGTTCTGTATTTGACAATTACTAGTTCAGATCTTCAAATTATAATTTGCACTAATGATTTGTATTTAACAATTAGAAGTTCTGTATTTGACTATTACAAGTTCAGATCTTCGAATTATTATTTGCAATAATAATTAGAAGCTATCAATTTTAAGTTCTGTATTTGACAATTACAAGTTCAGATCTTCAAGTTATTATTTGCAATAATAATTAGAAGCTATCAATTTTAAGTTCTGTATTTGACAATTACAAGTTCAGATCTTCAAGTTATAATTTACAATATAATTAGAAGCTATCAATTTTAAGTTCTGTATTTGACAATTACAAGTTCAGATCTTCAAGTTATAATTTGCAATAGTAATTAGAAGCTATCAATTTTAAGTTCTGTATTTGACAATTACTAGTTCAGATCTTCAAGTTATAATTTGAAATAATAATTTGAATTTATCAAATCTAAGTTCTGTAATTCACTATTACAAGTTCAGATCTTCAAGTTATAATTTACAATAATAATTAGAAGCTATAAATTTTAAGTGCTGTATTTGACAATTACAAGTTCAGATCTTCTAGTTATAATTTGCACTAATAATTTGTATTTAACAATTTGAAGTTCTGTATTTAACAATTACAAGTTCAGATCTTCAAGTTATAATTTGAAATAATAATTTGAATTTATCTAATCTAAGTTCTGTAATTCACGATTACAAGTTCAGATCTTCAAGTTATAACTTACAATAATAATTAGGAGCTATCAATTTTAAGTTCTGTATTTGACAATTACAAGTTCAGATCTTCAAGTTATAATTTGCAATAATAATTAGAAGCTATTAATTTTAAGTTCTGTATTTGACAATTACAAGTTCAGATCTTCAAGTTATAATTTGAAATAATAATTTGAATTTAACAAATCTAAGTTCTGTACTTCACTATTACAAGTTCAGATCTTCAAGTTATAATTTACAATAATAATTAGAAGCTATCAATTTTAAGTTCTGTATTTGACAATTACAAGTTCAGATCTTCAAGTTATAATTTGAAATAATAATTAGAAGCTATCAATTTTAAGTTCTGTATTTGACAATTACAAGTTCAGATCTTCTAGTTATAATTTGCAATAATAATTAGAAGCTATCAATTTTAAGTTCTGTATTTGACAATTACAAGTTCAGATCTTCAAGTTATAATTTGCAATAATTATTAGAAGCTATCAATTTTAAGTTCTGTATTTGACAATTACTAGTTCAGATCTTCAAGTTATATTTTGAAATAATAATTTGAATTTAACAAATCTAAGTTCTGTACTTCACTATTACAAGTTCAGATCTTCAAGTTATAATTTACAATAATAATTTGAAGCTATCAATTTTAAGTTCTGTATTTGACAATTACAAGTTCAGATCTTCAAGTTATATTTTGAAATAATAATTTGAATTTAACAAATCTAAGTTCTGTACTTCACTATTACAAGTTCAGATCTTCTAGTTATAATTTACAATAATAATTAGAAGCTATCAATTTTAAGTTCTGTATTTGACAATTACAAGTTCAGATCTTCAAGTTATAATTTGAAATAATAATTAGAAGCTATCAATTTTAAGTTCTGTATTTGACAATTACAAGTTCAGATCTTCTAGTTATAATTTGCAATAATAATTAGAAGCTATCAATTTTAAGATCTGTATTTGACAATTACTAGTTCAGAACTTCAAGTTATAATTTACACTAATAATTAGTATTTAACAATTAGAAGTTCTGTATTTGACAATTAAAAGTTCAGATCTTCAAGTTATAATTTGCAATTATAATTAGAAGCTATCAATTTTAAGTTCTGTATTTGACAATTACTAGTTCAGATCTTCAAGTTATATTTTGAAATAATAATTTGAATTTAACAAATCTAAGTTCTGTACTTCACTATTACAAGTTCAGATCTTCAAGTTATAATTTGCAATAATTATTAGAAGCTATCAATTTTAAGTTCTGTATTTGACAATTACTAGTTCAGATCTTCAAGTTATATTTTGAAATAATAATTTGAATTTAACAAATCTAAGTTCTGTACTTCACTATTACAAGTTCAGATCTTCAAGTTATAATTTACAATAATAATTAGAAGCTATCAATTTTAAGTTCTGTATTTGACAATTACAAGTTCAGATCTTCAAGTTATAATTTGAAATAATAATTAGAAGCTATCAATTTTAAGTTCTGTATTTGACAATTACAAGTTCAGATCTTCTAGTTATAATTTGCAATAATAATTAGAAGCTATCAATTTTAAGATCTGTATTTGACAATTACTAGTTCAGAACTTCAAGTTATAATTTGCACTAATAATTAGTATTTAACAATTAGAAGTTCTGTATTTGACAATTACAAGTTCAGATCTTCAAGTTATAATTTGCAATACTTATTAGAAGCTATCAATTTTAAGTTCTGTATTTGACAATTACTAGTTCAGATCTTCAAGTTATATTTTGAAATAATAATTTGAATTTAACAAATCTAAGTTCTGTACTTCACTATTACAAGTTCAGATCTTCAAGTTATAATTTGCAATAATTATTAGAAGCTATCAATTTTAAGTTCTGTATTTGACAATTACTAGTTCAGATCTTCAAGTTATATTTTGAAATAATAATTTGAATTTAACAAATCTAAGTTCTGTACTTCACTATTACAAGTTCAGATCTTCAAGTTATAATTTACAATAATAATTAGAAGCTATCAATTTTAAGTTCTGTATTTGACAATTACAAGTTCAGATCTTCAAGTTATAATTTGAAATAATAATTAGAAGCTATCAATTTTAAGTTCTGTATTTGACAATTACAAGTTCAGATCTTCTAGTTATAATTTGCAATAATAATTAGAAGCTCTCAATTTTAAGATCTGTATTTGACAATTACTAGTTCAGAACTTCAAGTTATAATTTGCACTAATAATTAGTATTTAACAATTAGAAGTTCTGTATTTGACAATTACAAGTTCAGATCTTCAAGTTATAATTTGCAATAATAATTAGAAGCTATCAATTTTAAGTTCTGTATTTGACAATTACAAGTTCAGATCTTCAAGTTATAATTTGCACTAATAATTTGTATTTAACAATTAGAAGTTCTGTATTTGACAATTAAAAGTTCAGATCTTCAAGTTATAATTTGCAATAATAATTAGAAGCTATCAATTTTAAGTTCTGTATTTGACAATTACTAGTTCAGATCTTCAAATTATAATTTGCACTAATGATTTGTATTTAACAATTAGAAGTTCTGTATTTGACTATTACAAGTTCAGATCTTCGAATTATTATTTGCAATCTTAGTTTGAATTTAACAATTCAAAGTTCTGTATTTACCTATTACAGGTTCAGATCTTCAAGTTATAATTTGCAATCACAATTTGTATTTAACAATGCTAAGTTGCGTATTTGTCTATTACAAGTTCAGATCTTCAAATTATATTTTGCAATAATAATTAGAAGCTATCAATTTTAAGTTCTGTATTTGACAATTACAAGTTCAGATCTTCAAGTTATTATTTGCAATAATAATTAGAAGCTATCAATTTTAAGTTCTGTATTTGACAATTACAAGTTCAGATCTTCAAGTTATTATTTGCAATAATAATTAGAAGCTATCAATTTTAAGTTCTGTATTTGACAATTACAAGTTCAGATTTAAAAGTTATAATTTACAATAATAATTAGAAGCTATCAATTTTAAATTCTGTATTTGACAATTACAAGTTCAGATCTTCAAGTTATAATTTGCACTAATAATTTGTATTTAACAATTAGAAGTTCTGTATTTGACAATTAAAAGTTCAGATCTTCAAGTTATAATTTGCAATAATAATTAGAAGCTATCAATTTTAAGTTCTGTATTTGACAATTACTAGTTCAGATCTTCAAATTATAATTTGCACTAATGATTTGTATTTAACAATTAGAAGTTCTGTATTTGACTATTACAAGTTCAGATCTTCGAATTATTATTTGCAATCTTAGTTTGAATTTAACAATTCAAAGTTCTGTATTTACCTATTACAGGTTCAGATCTTCAAGTTATAATTTGCAATCACAATTTGTATTTAACAATGCTAAGTTGCGTATTTGTCTATTACAAGTTCAGATCTTCAAATTATATTTTGCAATAATAATTAGAAGCTATCAATTTTAAGTTCTGTATTTGACAATTACAAGTTCAGATCTTCAAGTTATTATTTGCAATAATAATTAGAAGCTATCAATTTTAAGTTCTGTATTTGACAATTACAAGTTCAGATCTAAAAGTTATAATTTACAATAATAATTAGAAGCTATCAATTTTAAATTCTGTATTTATCAATTACTAGTGCAGATCTTCAAGTTATAATTTGAAATAATAATTTGAATTTATCAAATCTAAGTTCTGTAATTCACTATTACAAGTTCAGATCTTCAAGTTATAATTTACAATAATAATTAGAAGCTATCAATTTTAAGTTCTGTATTTGACAATTACAAGTTCAGATCTTCAAGTTATAATTTGCAATAATAATTAGAAGCTATCAATTTTAAGTTCTGTATTTGACAATTACAAGTTCAGATCTTCAAGTTATAATTTGCACTAATAATTTGTATTTAACAATTAGAAGTTCTGTATTTGACAATTAAAAGTTTAGATCTTCAAGTTATAATTTGCAATAATAATTAGAAGCTATCAATTTTAAGTTCTGTATTTGACAATTACTAGTTCAGATCTTCAAATTATAATTTGCACTAATGATTTGTATTTAACAATTAGAAGTTCTGTATTTGACTATTACAAGTTCAGATCTTCGAATTATTATTTGCAATAATAATTAGAAGCTATCAATTTTAAGTTCTGTATTTGACAATTACAAGTTCAGATCTTCAAGTTATTATTTGCAATAATAATTAGAAGCTATCAATTTTAAGTTCTGTATTTGACAATTACAAGTTCAGATCTTCAAGTTATAATTTACAATATAATTAGAAGCTATCAATTTTAAGTTCTGTATTTGACAATTACAAGTTCAGATCTTCAAGTTATAATTTGCAATAGTAATTAGAAGCTATCAATTTTAAGTTCTGTATTTGACAATTACTAGTTCAGATCTTCAAGTTATAATTTGAAATAATAATTTGAATTTATCAAATCTAAGTTCTGTAATTCACTATTACAAGTTCAGATCTTCAAGTTATAATTTACAATAATAATTAGAAGCTATAAATTTTAAGTGCTGTATTTGACAATTACAAGTTCAGATCTTCTAGTTATAATTTGCACTAATAATTTGTATTTAACAATTTGAAGTTCTGTATTTAACAATTACAAGTTCAGATCTTCAAGTTATAATTTGAAATAATAATTTGAATTTATCTAATCTAAGTTCTGTAATTCACGATTACAAGTTCAGATCTTCAAGTTATAACTTACAATAATAATTAGGAGCTATCAATTTTAAGTTCTGTATTTGACAATTACAAGTTCAGATCTTCAAGTTATAATTTGCAATAATAATTAGAAGCTATTAATTTTAAGTTCTGTATTTGACAATTACAAGTTCAGATCTTCAAGTTATAATTTGAAATAATAATTTGAATTTAACAAATCTAAGTTCTGTACTTCACTATTACAAGTTCAGATCTTCAAGTTATAATTTACAATAATAATTAGAAGCTATCAATTTTAAGTTCTGTATTTGACAATTACAAGTTCAGATCTTCAAGTTATAATTTGAAATAATAATTAGAAGCTATCAATTTTAAGTTCTGTATTTGACAATTACAAGTTCAGATCTTCTAGTTATAATTTGCAATAATAATTAGAAGCTATCAATTTTAAGTTCTGTATTTGACAATTACAAGTTCAGATCTTCAAGTTATAATTTGCAATAATTATTAGAAGCTATCAATTTTAAGTTCTGTATTTGACAATTACTAGTTCAGATCTTCAAGTTATATTTTGAAATAATAATTTGAATTTAACAAATCTAAGTTCTGTACTTCACTATTACAAGTTCAGATCTTCAAGTTATAATTTACAATAATAATTTGAAGCTATCAATTTTAAGTTCTGTATTTGACAATTACAAGTTCAGATCTTCAAGTTATATTTTGAAATAATAATTTGAATTTAACAAATCTAAGTTCTGTACTTCACTATTACAAGTTCAGATCTTCAAGTTATAATTTACAATAATAATTAGAAGCTATCAATTTTAAGTTCTGTATTTGACAATTACAAGTTCAGATCTTCAAGTTATAATTTGAAATAATAATTAGAAGCTATCAATTTTAAGTTCTGTATTTGACAATTACAAGTTCAGATCTTCTAGTTATAATTTGCAATAATAATTAGAAGCTATCAATTTTAAGATCTGTATTTGACAATTACTAGTTCAGAACTTCAAGTTATAATTTGCACTAATAATTAGTATTTAACAATTAGAAGTTCTGTATTTGACAATTACAAGTTCAGATCTTCAAGTTATAATTTGCAATACTTATTAGAAGCTATCAATTTTAAGTTCTGTATTTGACAATTACTAGTTCAGATCTTCAAGTTATATTTTGAAATAATAATTTGAATTTAACAAATCTAAGTTCTGTACTTCACTATTACAAGTTCAGATCTTCAAGTTATAATTTGCAATAATTATTAGAAGCTATCAATTTTAAGTTCTGTATTTGACAATTACTAGTTCAGATCTTCAAGTTATATTTTGAAATAATAATTTGAATTTAACAAATCTAAGTTCTGTACTTCACTATTACAAGTTCAGATCTTCAAGTTATAATTTACAATAATAATTAGAAGCTATCAATTTTAAGTTCTGTATTTGACAATTACAAGTTCAGATCTTCAAGTTATAATTTGAAATAATAATTAGAAGCTATCAATTTTAAGTTCTGTATTTGACAATTACAAGTTCAGATCTTCTAGTTATAATTTGCAATAATAATTAGAAGCTATCAATTTTAAGATCTGTATTTGACAATTACTAGTTCAGAACTTCAAGTTATAATTTGCACTAATAATTAGTATTTAACAATTAGAAGTTCTGTATTTGACAATTACAAGTTCAGATCTTCAAGTTATAATTTGCAATAATAATTAGAAGCTATCAATTTTAAGTTCTGTATTTGACAATTACAAGTTCAGATCTTCAAGTTATAATTTGCACTAATAATTTGTATTTAACAATTAGAAGTTCTGTATTTGACAATTAAAAGTTCAGATCTTCAAGTTATAATTTGCAATAATAATTAGAAGCTATCAATTTTAAGTTCTGTATTTGACAATTACTAGTTCAGATCTTCAAATTATAATTTGCACTAATGATTTGTATTTAACAATTAGAAGTTCTGTATTTGACTATTACAAGTTCAGATCTTCTAATTATTATTTGCAATCTTAGTTTGAATTTAACAATTCAAAGTTCTGTATTTACCTATTACAGGTTCAGATCTTCAAGTTATAATTTGCAATCACAATTTGTATTTAACAATGCTAAGTTGCGTATTTGTCTATTACAAGTTCAGATCTTCAAATTATATTTTGCAATAATAATTAGAAGCTATCAATTTTAAGTTCTGTATTTGACAATTACAAGTTCAGATCTTCAAGTTATTATTTGCAATAATAATTAGAAGCTATCAATTTTAAGTTCTGTATTTGACAATTACAAGTTCAGATCTTCAAGTTATTATTTGCAATAATAATTAGAAGCTATCAATTTTAAGTTCTGTATTTGACAATTACAAGTTCAGATCTAAAAGTTATAATTTACAATAATAATTAGAAGCTATCAATTTTAAATTCTGTATTTGACAATTACAAGTTCAGATCTTCAAGTTATAATTTGCACTAATAATTTGTATTTAACAATTAGAAGTTCTGTATTTGACAATTAAAAGTTCAGATCTTCAAGTTATAATTTGCAATAATAATTAGAAGCTATCAATTTTAAGTTCTGTATTTGACAATTACTAGTTCAGATCTTCAAATTATAATTTGCACTAATGATTTGTATTTAACAATTAGAAGTTCTGTATTTGACTATTACAAGTTCAGATCTTCGAATTATTATTTGCAATCTTAGTTTGAATTTAACAATTCAAAGTTCTGTATTTACCTATTACAGGTTCAGATCTTCAAGTTATAATTTGCAATCACAATTTGTATTTAACAATGCTAAGTTGCGTATTTGTCTATTACAAGTTCAGATCTTCAAATTATATTTTGCAATAATAATTAGAAGCTATCAATTTTAAGTTCTGTATTTGACAATTACAAGTTCAGATCTACAAGTTATTATTTGCAATAATAATTAGAAGCTATCAATTTTAAGTTCTGTATTTGACAATTACAAGTTCAGATCTAAAAGTTATAATTTACAATAATAATTAGAAGCTATCAATTTTAAATTCTGTATTTATCAATTACTAGTTCAGATCTTCAAGTTATAATTTGAAATAATAATTTGAATTTATCAAATCTAAGTTCTGTAATTCACTATTACAAGTTCAGATCTTCAAGTTATAATTTACAATAATAATTAGAAGCTATCAATTTTAAGTTCTGTATTTGACAATTACAAGTTCAGATCTTCAAGTTATAATTTGCAATAATAATTAGAAGCTATCAATTTTAAGTTCTGTATTTGACAATTACAAGTTCAGATCTTCAAGTTATAATTTGCACTAATAATTTGTATTTAACAATTAGAAGTTCTGTATTTGACAATTAAAAGTTTAGATCTTCAAGTTATAATTTGCAATAATAATTAGAAGCTATCAATTTTAAGTTCTGTATTTGACAATTACTAGTTCAGATCTTCAAATTATAATTTGCACTAATGATTTGTATTTAACAATTAGAAGTTCTGTATTTGACTATTACAAGTTCAGATCTTCGAATTATTATTTGCAATAATAATTAGAAGCTATCAATTTTAAGTTCTGTATTTGACAATTACAAGTTCAGATCTTCAAGTTATTATTTGCAATAATAATTAGAAGCTATCAATTTTAAGTTCTGTATTTGACAATTACAAGTTCAGATCTTCAAGTTATAATTTACAATATAATTAGAAGCTATCAATTTTAAGTTCTGTATTTGACAATTACAAGTTCAGATCTTCAAGTTATAATTTGCAATAGTAATTAGAAGCTATCAATTTTAAGTTCTGTATTTGACAATTACTAGTTCAGATCTTCAAGTTATAATTTGAAATAATAATTTGAATTTATCAAATCTAAGTTCTGTAATTCACTATTACAAGTTCAGATCTTCAAGTTATAATTTACAATAATAATTAGAAGCTATAAATTTTAAGTGCTGTATTTGACAATTACAAGTTCAGATCTTCTAGTTATAATTTGCACTAATAATTTGTATTTAACAATTTGAAGTTCTGTATTTAACAATTACAAGTTCAGATCTTCAAGTTATAATTTGCAATAATAATTAGAAGCAATCAATTTTAAGTTCTGTATTTGACAATTACTAGTTCAGATCTTCAAGTTATAATTTGAAATAATAATTTGAATTTAACAAATCTAAGTTCTGTAATTCACGATTACAAGTTCAGATCTTCAAGTTATAACTTACAATAATAATTAGAAGCTATCAATTTTAAGTTCTGTATTTGACAATTACAAGTTCAGATCTTCAAGTTATAATTTGCAATAATAATTAGAAGCTATTAATTTTAAGTTCTGTATTTGACAATTACAAGTTCAGATCTTCAAGTTATAATTTGAAATAATAATTAGAAGCTATCAATTTTATATTCTGTATTTGACAATTACAAGTTCAGATCTTCAAGTTATAATTTGCAATAATAATTAGAAGCTATCAAATTTAAGTTCTGTATTTAACAATTACAAGTTCAGATCTTCAAGTTATAATTTGCAATAATTATTAGAAGCTATCAATTTTAAGTTCTGTATTTGACAATTACTAGTTCAGATCTTCAAGTTATATTTTGAAATAATAATTTGAATTTAACAAATCTAAGTTCTGTACTTCACTATTACAAGTACAGATCTTCAAGTTATAATTTACAATAATAATTAGAAGCTATCAATTTTAAGTTCTGTATTTGACAATTACAAGTTCAGATCTTCAAGTTATAATTTGAAATAATAATTAGAAGCTATCAATTTTAAGTTCTGTATTTGACCATTACAAGTTCAGATCTTCTAGTTATAATTTGCAATAATAATTAGAAGCTATCAATTTTAAGATCTGTATTTGACAATTACTAGTTCAGAACTTCAAGTTATAATTTGCACTAATAATTAGTATTTAACAATTAGAAGTTCTGTATTTGACAATTACAAGTTCAGATCTTCAAGTTATAATTTGCAATAATAATTAGAAGCTATCAATTTTAAGTTCTGTATTTGACAATTACAAGTTCAGATCTTCAAGTTATAATTTCCACTAATAATTTGTATTTAACAATTAGAAGTTCTGTATTTGACAATTAAAAGTTTAGATCTTCAAGTTATAATTTGCAATAATAATTAGAAGCTATCAATTTTAAGTTCTGTATTTGACAATTACTAGTTCAGATCTTCAAATTATAATTTGCACTAATGATTTGTATTTAACAATTAGAAGTTCTGTATTTGACTATTACAAGTTCAGATCTTCGAATTATTATTTGCAATAATAATTAGAAGCTATCAATTTTAAGTTCTGTATTTGACAATTACAAGTTCAGATCTTCAAGTTATTATTTGCAATAATAATTAGAAGCTATCAATTTTAAGTTCTGTATTTGACAATTACAAGTTCAGATCTTCAAGTTATAATTTACAATAATAATTAAAAGCTATCAATTTTAAGTTCTGTATTTGACAATTACAAGTTCAGATCTTCAAGTTATAATTTGCAATAGTAATTAGAAGCTATCAATTTTAAGTTCTGTATTTGACAATTACTAGTTCAGATCTTCAAGTTATAATTTGAAATAATAATTTGAATTTATGAAATCTAAGTTCTGTAATTTACTATTACAAGTTCAGATCTTCAAGTTATAATTTACAATAATAATTAGAAGCTATAAATTTTAAGTGCTGTATTTGACAATTACAAGTTCAGATCTTCTAGTTATAATTTGCACTAATAATTTGTATTTAACAATTTGAAGTTCTGTATTTAACAATTACAAGTTCAGATCTTCAAGTTATAATTTGCAATAATATTCTGTATTTGACAATTACTAGTTCAGATCTTCAAGTTATAATTTGAAATAATAATTTGAATTTAACAAATCTAAGTTCTGTAATTCACGATTACAAGTTCAGATCTTCAAGTTATAACTTACAATAATAATTAGAAGCTTTCAATTTTAAGTTCTGTATTTGACAATTACAAGTTCAGATCTTCAAGTTATAATTTGCAATAATAATTAGAAGCTATTAATTTTAAGTTCTGTATTTGACAATTACAAGTTCAGATCTTCAAGTTATAATTTGAAATAATAATTAGAAGCTATCAATTTTATGTTCTGTATTTGACAATTACAAGTTCAGATCTTCAAGTTATAATTTGCAATAATAATTAGAAGCTATCAATTTTAAGTTCTGTATTTGACAATTACAAGTTCAGATCTTCAAGTTATAATTTGCAATAATTATTAGAAGCTATCAATTTTAAGTTCTGTATTTGACAATTACTAGTTCAGATCTTCAAGTTATATTTTGAAATAATAATTTGAATTTAACAAATCTAAGTTCTGTACTTCACTATTACAAGTTCAGATCTTCAAGTTATAATTTACAATAATAATAAGAAGCTATCAATTTTAAGTTCTGTATTTGACAATTACAAGTTCAGATCTTCAAGTTATAATTTGAAATAATAATTAGAAGCTATCAATTTTAAGTTCTGTATTTGACAATTACAAGTTCAGATCTTCTAGTTATAATTTGCAATAATAATTAGAAGCTATCAATTTTAAGATCTGTATTTGACAATTACTAGTTCAGAACTTCAAGTTATAATTTGCACTAATAATTAGTATTTAACAATTAGAAGTTCTGTATTTGACAATTACAAGTTCAGATCTTCAAGTTATAATTTGCAATAATAATTAGAAGCTATCAATTTTAAGTTCTGTATTTGACAATTACAAGTTCAGATCTTCAAGTTATAACTTACAATAATAATTAGAAGCTTTCAATTTTAAGTTCTGTATTTGACAATTACAAGTTCAGATCTTCAAGTTATAATTTGCAATAATAATTAGAAGCTATTAATTTTAAGTTCTGTATTTGACAATTACAAGTTCAGATCTTCAAGTTATAATTTGAAATAATAATTAGAAGCTATCAATTTTATGTTCTGTATTTGACAATTACAAGTTCAGATCTTCAAGTTATAATTTGCAATAATAATTAGAAGCTATCAATTTTAAGTTCTGTATTTGACAATTACTAGTTCAGATCTTCAAGTTATATTTTGAAATAATAATTTGAATTTAACAAATCTAAGTTCTGTACTTCACTATTACAAGTTCAGATCTTCAAGTTATAATTTACAATAATAATAAGAAGCTATCAATTTTAAGTTCTGTATTTGACAATTACAAGTTCAGATCTTCAAGTTATAATTTGAAATAATAATTAGAAGCTATCAATTTTAAGTTCTGTATTTGACAATTACAAGTTCAGATCTTCTAGTTATAATTTGCAATAATAATTAGAAGCTATCAATTTTAAGATCTGTATTTGACAATTACTAGTTCAGAACTTCAAGTTATAATTTGCACTAATAATTAGTATTTAACAATTAGAAGTTCTGTATTTGACAATTACAAGTTCAGATCTTCAAGTTATAATTTGCAATAATAATTAGAAGCTATCAATTTTAAGTTCTGTATTTGACAATTACAAGTTCAGATCTTCAAGTTATAATTTGCACTAATAATTTGTATTTAACAATTAGAAGTTCTGTATTTGACAATTAAAAGTTCAGATCTTCAAGTTATAATTTGCAATAATAATTAGAAGCTATCAATTTTAAGTTCTGTATTTGACAATTACTAGTTCAGATCTTCAAATTATAATTTGCACTAATAATTTGTATTTAACAATTAGAAGTTCTGTATTTGACAATTAAAAGTTTAGATCTTCAAGTTATAATTTGCAATAATAATTAGAAGCTATCAATTTTAAGTTCTGTATTTGACAATTACTAGTTCAGATCTTCAAATTATAATTTGCACTAATGATTTGTATTTAACAATTAGAAGTTCTGTATTTGACTATTACAAGTTCAGATCTTCGAATTATTATTTGCAATAATAATTAGAAGCTATCAATTTTAAGTTCTGTATTTGACAATTACAAGTTCAGATCTTCAAGTTATTATTTGCAATAATAATTAGAAGCTATCAATTTTAAGTTCTGTATTTGACAATTACAAGTTCAGATCTCCAAGTTATAATTTACAATAATAATTAGAAGCTATCAATTTTAAGTTCTGTATTTGACAATTACAAGTTCAGATCTTCAAGTTATAATTTGCAATAGTAATTAGAAGCTATCAATTTTAAGTTCTGTATTTGACAATTACTAGTTCAGATCTTCAAGTTCTAATTTGAAATAATAATTTGAATTTATCTAATCTAAGTTCTGTAATTTACTATTACAAGTTCAGATCTTCAAGTTATAATTTACAATAATAATTAGAAGCTATAAATTTTAAGTGCTGTATTTGACAATTACAAGTTCAGATCTTCTAGTTATAATTTGCACTAATAATTTGTATTT